>CAXIVR010000004.1:15766282-17013782 GCA_964035755.1 Teleogryllus oceanicus | reverse complement strand
GGAAATAGATTTGACATCTCCCAGCGGTGCCAAACGGAAGCAGTCTAAAGCTCGTTCTTATAGTTCTCGCCCTTGGCGCACGAATAACGGACTTTCTCGGAAGATGGCGAGCAGTGTGAGAGCAGATGTAAGATTTTGTTGTAAAAATGGAGTGAACGTGGGCTCAAACGTCATTCGAACGTCATAATCAGAGTGGCAAAACAAAGTGTACTAGCTTCCCGTGTTGTGGTTCAATTTCCCGGTTCCGGGTTCAATTCCCGATCGAGGCAAAAATAGATTTATAGCTTTCCTTTAAAATCGTCCCAGTTTCTGTAGCTGTGTGACGATGAAAAGCTGAATCAGTCTGATCTTGCTAGTTATGGTAAAGTCGGACTAGCGACGCATTAACGCCAAATGCATACATATATCTTATCAAGTAATTTGGTTTTCCGTTTCGAATCGTAAAGTTATTTAAAAGAAAATACTAATTCTGACACAGAAAATGACGAAATGAAACAGCAATGTTTATATTTGCAAAAATGTCAGTAATGATGTACAGAAAAATGTAGTAGGAATACGCACAAGAGTTATTCTTACTTTGAAGATGATTATAATATAAACTAGCTGAACTCGTGCAATTACATCACACAGAAAGAAGTGCTGTAGTAATGTTAAGACAAAAAATACAAATAATTTTAACTTTACCCAGATCATTACACATATACCTGGATATTGTTTTCGTCATTAGCAGTATATCCCACTATTTTGTTCTTGGGCTCCAACAGCTTTGTGGGCGCCAGCCGAACAGCAGTAGCCAGCCTCTTGGCCGCGTGGGATATGGGGTTCGTGGTTGCTACGAAGACATCCTTCACCATATACTGGTCTTCATGACCTTGGCAGAAGCATTCTCACCGTCACGCAATAATAGATGCCTGGAGCATTTGGCAAGCAAAGCGCACGGTATAATTTGCCTCCGCCAAGGAATCAGACGGGGTTGCGCGGTGAACGCAGAGCACTGGCCAACAGGCCGCAGAGAACGGGAAATCAACGCTGTTATTAACCCAGCACCTTAATGGATGTAACCAAAATGCATGAAATACATTTCAGAACTCCAAATAATATTGGAACTCCCTCACCTCTTATCTCAGAATGAAATAGGAAGTGCATTGAATACAGTCACTAGCATTCGTTTTAACGAATACGTAACACGATTTCTTGAGCAAAATCAATTGCTCTACAATTTCTCGCGAACTTGCCTCGTTGGAAATGGGCGTAGTGCTGCTTTTTGAGTAAAGGAAAGCTGCGCATTATTCAACATGTAGTGACCTCCACTTCTAATTTTTGTTTTGGTACCTCACTTGTTTAAAACTCTTCCCTGGGGGGCCGAATAGGATGGACATCAAATTCGTTCTCTTTAGAACTTTAATATAAATGATTTGCAAAATATTATACAATAAATATTATGAGATCTAACCAAGTTAAATCTTCATTGCCTATTGCCTTTACAATAACATGAATTAGAAATAATCAAACAATCACAATAAAAGTTTTCTTATTTATTAAAACATCCCAAAGTCTACTCAGTTTAATAATAAGCGTTAAGGTAACTTGTAATAGATATTTTAAACCATTTTAATATTATAACTCGTAAATAAATAAATATATACTTAGTAATGATATTTTTGTATGGAGAATTTACTGCTTATATAAGGTTAAGACAGTGTAACGCATTCTGAAAAGTTTCCATTTACATTGGACAAATATTCTTTTTATGTTTTTAGCTAAGAATAAACTTTTAGAAACGCCACATTAAGAAGGATTCCGGGTTCTTTGTTGAAGACGTATGCGCCTGCCATTATAGCCCGTTATCTCACATATTTAATGCATTCTTTTGCACTGGAGCGTTTCCAGATATATTCCAAACAGCTAAGATTAAGCCCCTCTTCAAAAAAGGCAACAAAAGTGAAATTCAAAATTATCGGCCAATTTCACTTCTGTCAGTTCACGTGTGTCATCACAAGGAAAGTAACATTAATTTTAACAGTGATATTTAATGCATTATTTACCATTTGGACTGTATAAATCCAAATAACCTGTAATAAGTTTTGTACCACAGCCTCCGGGTCAATGACCCCCATCTCCATGAGGTTTTTCCAGTTTCTCTGATCCATTGAGCAAATGTTGGGATGGCCCCTTGTTTTGCTTCTGGACATAAAAGTAACTTTATTATCTGTGCACGTCTTCTTGAATTCAGTGGAAAATATAGTTATTCAAATTATCAATGTCATGTTGTCGCGTCAGGAAGTATTATCTCTTGACGAAGGACATGATGGATAAGAACCTAAATTTATTCCTGATTTATCCTCGAAAATAGATTTTATTATATTAGAGCTTTTTTCCCCTTGCAAAAAACGCTATTTTTCTGTTTCCAAAATTAATGTAGTATATGGCTTAGCGCAGGGATCACAGACCTTCCCCACAGCATGTTACACAGTTTTAACTGTTTTTGACAGTAAAATAAATAAATATATGAATAAATATATGATGATTTACCCTACATTTTGTATGTCAGGACATCAAATAATTCTCATCGATCTTGGAAAAAGCAGAGTTGTGTCATAGCCCAGCGATACTCCCGTATGTCCCCATTTTGTGCTTCAAGTGATAAATTTGAATATGAATATTGAGCGCAACATACTTGCAGAACTGACAGTAACATAAAAGCAACATGCTAGCAGGTATACTAGCACCACAATAGATGGGATATCGTACGTTTGGATAAATATATGAAGAAACTATTATATAGGATATCCGGGACGAGCCGCGTCTCCGTCGTGGTAGCTGGACTTTCCGGCAACAAATTGTGACCTTCCTCAGAGCGTACTGTTGAAACTGCTGTACGTCAGCAGTACGGTCTGATATATTAATTTTTTGAAAAATTATGTTACGTTAAAGTTAAAACTTTAAGTTAAGTTAAAAGTTTGAGTTAAGTTAAAAGTTTGAGTGAGGTTAAAAGTTTGACTTAAGTTAAAAATTTAAGTTTTACGTAATACTGTGCGACTTTTTTATTAGTTTGCCACATGCCTAACACGTCACACACAGTTTTTAACTGTTTTGACGTGAAATAAATAAATAAGAGATAAAATGTTTGAAAACTCTAAAGTGAATGGATATTCTTTAGAGTCAACAAGTAGCACGAAGAGGTAAAATCTCACCATTTCAATTTAAACTATTCCATTAATATCAGTATAAGTGAAATATTTATATACGACTGTAGACACGCTCTTCCTGGGCTGGGGTCACTTTGCCGGAGGGCGTGGCCCAGAAGAGACGAGGCGTGGTGTGAGGCGGGCGACGCGTTGGCAGAGACGAAGGGTGCCGAGCGAACAGTGCATCAGGACATTAATCGCCCTAGCTTCTCAGCGCACAGCCACTTACTTCATTTGTTTACGTCAGGGAATATGCTAGGCGATGGTCGGCTTGCACTGGCCAACGAAATCTTTTCTGTTGCTCGTCTGTAGCTTATCTAAAGCGATCGGCGGTTAAACTTGTAGCTTTTTTGTAGTTTGTCTCTTGCTCTGAATTTTTATTACTTTTGCTTATAGTTTTAGCTTCATTTTGTTTATAGCAACATGTGCGAATAACACTGTAGTAGACTCGTAAAACACTCTAACTTAAAATCTGAAATATAAATTAATTTATACAGAGACAATATTTTTAAAACTATCTATTTGAATATTGAATCTACACCTCCTGATTTCAAGAGGGCAGGCTCGCAAATCAGTCTTATTCATATTCCCGTTAATTTTTCAAGCTCTACAAATTCTTTCGCTAGCCTCTAAATATTCTTTTGTTTCTTTCAAGCTTTTTTCTGTACCTCCTCTTTGGCCCAACCCTAGTTCTCCTGTGGTTTGTCCCTAATTCTTCGGAGCCTTGTCTCTAATTCTTCTAAGCCCTGTCTCCAAACCTTCATTGGATAGTTTGTACATCATCTGGTGTATCTCTAGATTTTCTGAGACTTTATTTATTAATTCTGGTGCTTCAATCTAAACCTTCTAGAGCTAGTAATGAAAATGATTTACTTATTGCAATTTACTTACATAAACAATGTACATAAACATAAGCAATTTACATCACATAAACATTGAACAAAGAATTTACTTAATTTGTTGTTAACAGTCGTTGACGTTTTATAGATTCAGTTGCCAAAAATACATTCGGTTTGAATTTTTAGAAATCAAGGGTTTGATTGTGCCCGTCACAGTAGAGACTGATGACTGACTCTTTAAAATACAATAAAAAAGTGTAGTGAAAATACAATCTGAAAGTAAGTGAATTGCATGCATCCGCCCTTGTGTATCAACAACGTAGTTGGCTCAGGGCATCAATTGATGTCCTTGCAATGTCTCAGATCGGTATGTTCTAGGGACAGTGGGAAGATTTTCGGCCCAGCCACGCAGCAAGGTCCTATTCATGCTGCCTGAAAATTCTGGCGGCCGGCTGATCTGATCGGTAGTTTTCTGTGGTTTCTCCGATGAACACGAGCCGAATGATGGATCAATGCTCTAGCAAACGGGCCACGAACCGCACACCTTTTTCCTTCCTCTTCTTTGTCCTACCCTCAACCCTTACTTACACTCACGCACTTATATGCATTGCACGTCTACACATGCCGGTGATCGGTAGTTTTGCCGTAAGTTTCTCTGATCAACACCAGGCGAATGCCGAAGAACCTCTCACACTCACACGTCACTCCTACACACACACACACACACACACACACACACTTCCACTCACATTCACTACACTAACATACATGCCGGGAGAAGGAGTGGGGCCTTAGCGCTTGTCACGGCTGGGGTGGTTTTCCGCTGGTTGAGGGGAACCCCGGTAGCCGGCCCAAGGTCGGCGCCGGATTTAGCCACTCAGTGGGGAAGATCACAGCCACATCCCGATGAAAGCATGCACTACACTTATCGGACTAATGACCTCAGTGGTTGACGCACCCGGAATCACTAACAATCAATTAATCAATCATATGCCGGGAGACCAGTCGGGAGCTCAGGCTTGTCAGTTGGAGTAGATGCCTGGTCAGAGGCTTTCAAAGCCAGATGATAGGTCGGCACCGGACCTCGCAGGAAAGATCACTACAACCTCCGCAGAAACAAACAAACCACTACAACATGCACTACACTTGACCAGGGCTGCGTTAAGTTGACGCACCCGGAATCGCTAATCAATCAATGGCCATGTGTCTCTGCTTGTCTCCATTCGCGGAAGCTTTGGACCGAGGCGGTAGCTCAGTGCCTCAACTGATGTCACTGTAGCGCCTCTGACCGGGAGGTCCTAGGTTCCCACTCCCCACCGCGGTAGGATTTTCATTTTCTTTGGGCCGGTCAGATTCAGTCGCTGTCTGGAGGAGAATTCAGCGACAGTTGCTCACAGTCGGTAGTTTTCCGTGGTTTTCTCCCACGATCAACACCCAGGCGAGAGACCGGGCAGTACCCTACCAAAATGGCGCGCGATCTCTCCTTCCTCTTCCTTGTCCTATCCTCTCCCCGCACACACACACACACACACACTTACACTGACATGCACACGTACACTACCACATATTCCAGGAGATCGGTCGGGAACTTAAAGCGACCGGCAGGCGGGTGCCCTGCTAGTGGTAGAATCAGGTTAGAGGATGCCCACTGTATTGATAGGTCGGCACCGAATCTCACCATCCAGCGCGGGAAGAACACCTCCACCTCTCCTGAGAGAAAAACATGCACTACACTTAAGAGACTTGCCAATGACGGTTGACGCCCGGGGAAACAGGAAAAAATCAATCCAATCAATGAAGCTTCGGCCCGGTGTAGTGCAAGTGGCGCGGCTTCCGCCCGCATTCAGCGTGAGGCCGCCGCCGCCCGATAATGCCTCCCCGACACGCAATTACACGAGAAATTCAGGTAACGATGTCGTGTTGCCTCGCGCCGCTTCTGAGAACCAGACTTTTTGATGCTGCCACGAAAAAACAGGCAGCAGTGACGGACGGTCGATGAACCACGTAGCGTAATAAGATTAGGTGGTTCGTTGCCAAAATTCATCCTTTCCACAATCTACTATCATTTTCTCTCGGCCATTTGTGACTACCGTGATCAAATTCCACAAGCATTACATTTTATTAACACAAAACAATCTTCGCCAAAAAGGCAAAATACATGGAAGCCAGATATTTTAAAAACATAAACAAAATATCAAAACGAATTAAATATCATTTAGAACAATAATATTATCAAAAAATATCCCACATTATTAAGTCAAATATATCCCTAACAATGAACATATCGGCAGGCTATTAAATGTTAACACGACAAAAACTCGCTCGTCCTTGGACTATAGTATATATGGATGAGTACTTACTCAGATTTATATAAAGCAAATATGATTTCTTATCATCTTAAACAAACATTTAATATTTATTGACTTTCTTATGCTTTTTTCAATTGAAATGTAGAATAATGTATTTATGGCGTAGTACATAAAACTTGTACGTGCACTCATGGTTATTTTTGAGTGACTACTTTTGGACCTTCTCTTTCATATCAACCTCGTGTAGAAAAATGTTATGTACACTTTAGACATCATGCCTTTCACTCGAAAGGGAATACTATCACTCGATAAGAAAATGGATTTTCAAGCAGTGTTCTCGAAACTTGGAATTCTGGACATGCATGTCAAAATGCAGTGGGTGACGATGCCCATCACTCGTACTCGTGTAGTACGCTCCCGTACATATCACGTACGTGGGTAATGCTGCCTCCCCGAGTGGAAGGACCTTTGGAGCAGAGGGCAAAGGCCAAAGGGCGCGGCGCAGTGTTTTGTTCGCATCGCTGTCACCTCTCCTCCACCTCCCATTTCCTCTTCTACTCCTCCTCGGCGGCCCGGGAGCAAACGGAAAAGTTTTTATTGTAGGCAGTAAATGGCAGTGTCTAGGAATCAGCGCATGCTTCATTGGGGATTCAATGAATATTCCAAGCGTTGGAAACCGGAGGAGCGGCGGTCTCGGTGAAGAGAGGAGGGAGGAGGGAAGAGGGCGGCGGCAGGGTGTTCCGCTGATGGAGCGCCCTCTTGCTATCACCCTCACGACGACGAAGCTCAGAGCCAGCATTGTTGCTATCTCTGCAGCGACTCTGACTGCGAGGACCTAAAGTTTGTGTACCGACAGTGACGGATTTCCCACTCTAGCTACATAGCTAGGTGGACTTCACCGCTACCGGAAGTGGATACTAGCGAATCCAGGTGAATGCAGGACAATACTAACAAACAGACACGAACTAGGTGCGATCTTTACTTTCCCTTCGCAGTCCTTTTACATTTACCATTACTGTACCATTCGTATTTTCAACAGTTGTTAACATACCAAGAAGAAACAACTGTCGCAAGGTTTATGCAAAACACTGCATGATATTGCTGTAGTAATCTTTGTTTTGTAAAATATTTCATAGAAGAGTGAATAATACAATTCTTGCTATTTGAGAGTATTTTACTTGTTTTTCATGAGCAGTGTATGTGCTTATTTATGGATAACCAGTTTGTGTGATATGATTCAACAGAATTCTGTTGGTGTAGGCCACTAGTATTTATTAATTTCATTAGATTACTCTTACTGTACAATGTTATATTGAATATATAATTACTATTGATATTTTTATGTAGCATTATGATGATGAATAGTACGTGTAATATTAAAACTAATATCATTGAAAAAAGTAAAAAAATATTAAACTTCTGGGTAGTTTGTGAACAGAATTATTTCAATAGTACCTCTCAATTCATTTATTATGGGCAATACAAAAAGTATGCCAAACTTATATATTTAACACTTAATTTAATATTTCACATTCATTTATATATATATATTTTTTGGTTATATTTTTACTTTACTCATCTTAATATTTTATTTGCTGCCCAGATGTGAATTTTTTTATTTGAAAAGGGAATTCCAGATTGTTTTAAATTGAATGTTTTAAAGGAGTAAGATACTTGAATATAGATATTTCATGTCAACAATGTCATGTCAACAACACATATGTAAGGAGGGACTTGCAAAAATTAGTCAAAATTTGAGGACAGGAGCCAAGTAGCAAAGGGAAAAATGTACCGACAGAATGTTTACTCTCCGCCAATAATTAAACACATCTGAACATATGCAAAAAAAGTCGTCAATCAGATTACTGATTTGAAAATAGCAGATGCTACAAAGAATGTCTAAAATCAAATCTTGAGTTATAAATAATTTTGCCACCGTGAATGAACACTTACAAACAAACATTTCCTGTAAGGCGTTAATAGCATATTGGCCATTTTTCGCGATAAACAATTCAAACAACACTATTTCAACAAAATAAAGTTGAAACTCGACACCAGAGATATCTAACTATAAATATAGTACTATGATAAAATCAAGTTTTTACCACACCACCATATATTCCGAGAGACCGGTCGGGAGCTTAGAGCTTGTCCCGGTTGGGCCGGTGCTCTGCTAGAGGGAGAGTCCTGAATAGGGGGAACCCCACTAGCCGGTGGTAGGTCGGCACCGGATCTTGCCATACAGCGGGGGAATATCACAGCCATTTCACGAGAAAAAACATGCACTACACTAACGGGACTAATGACCAAAACGGTTGGCGCGCCGAAACAGGAAAAAATCAATCAATGAAAATAATAAAGTTTTGGTATACTTTTCATTCGACTACTTGGGTTTGTTGATCGAAGAACATATAATATTGTAGTGAGCGCTCAGCCAGTCCGTGTACGTCAGTTCAATCTGCCCCCACCAGCCGGGCGGGCGGGTGGCGGCGGAGCGCGCGGTCTGTGGCGCTGGCGGCCTGGCGGCGGCCCAGTGAGTGACGGCACCCGACCGTCAGCCCCGCAGGCGGGCGCGCGCAGCAGTTCACAATTAATTACTCGGAAGTTTAAAGCGCAATTAAATTAATTTTTGCGTAATTCATTTGCAATTAAATCCCTCTACAACGGCATATTTGGTTTTGTGGTAACCAATTTTGGTAGTGCCAGCATAATTTTCCGCTAGCTCGCCATTAAATACGCAAAAATTTGAAGAGCAAAAAAATTAATTTCCGTGTAATTAATTAGCAATTAAATCGCTCTAGAAGATGGAATATTTGGTTCTGTCTTAATTCTTTGTGGTAGTGCCAGCATAAACCCTAACTGCTAGTTTACCAGTATTAGTCGGAAGTTTGAAGAGCAATTAAATTAATTTTTGCGTTATTAATTGGCAATTAAATCGCTCTACAAGATGGCATATGTGGTTTTGTGGTAACTAATTGTGGTATTACATGCATAATCTTTCTTTAGCTTACTATTAATTACGCAAAAATTTGAAGATCAAAAATTTAATTTTGGCGTAATTAATTAACAGTTCTAAATAGTGGCATATGTGATAACCGATTTGGTAGAGACAGCATAAGAGAGGAGGTTAATTAACGTACCTTTTTCTCTCAACATTCGGAGTCCTCTCTTCCTGTAGACAAGCCTCCGCTCTTTGAATCCTCTCCCCCGCCCATGTTCCCACAACCCAACTCATCCCTCTCCTCGTTTCATACCGCTCCCAGCCACCCTCGTCAACCTTCCGCCCCGCTCCGCCCCGCCACGCCCCATACACCCTGGTGCCGCTCCGCAATTCAAAGGGGCGTTAAAACAAGAGGCACTTGAAGTGGCTGGTCATTGGCATTCCTTTAATGTTGCGGTGGCCCGTGGCCAGTCATTGAGACGAGAGCCATGCGACGCACCGCTGTTGGCCGGCCGGGCCGCAACACTACGCCGCGCAGATTGTGCACGTGCGTGCATATGTGCGTGCGTGTGTATGTGTGCGCGCGGAAGCGTGTGTGTCTTTGAGCGGCACATCCCTCCTTACTAGAAACGTGCCGATCTTGAACATCCACTATTTTAAAGAAAGAAATCATGCAACTTAACGGCAATATTTAATTTTTATTTTTATTTCAATACTCGCTTATCAATGCTCAAAACTCTTGTTGTCTTGGTATCAAAAAAATGTTCTGTGGGTCCATACATAGCTTTTTCCTTAGCGTGAAACAAGTTTTAAGAATGATGCAGGTTTTTATTTTCGTTGAAATCTCTGAATTTTCCAAAATTGGAAAAATTTCAAATCTTTTTGTGTTTCTACAGCTACAATAGTGAAGATAGATTTTTTTTCTTAATAATATCTACACTTCAAAGGCAGATCGTTAAATGAGATACTTAATATCGATGATAGACACTTTTAACGTTCTAGCTACGATATAAAGAAAAAATTATGTAATGCTGGGCGAAAAAACTGCAAATTTTCGGCAGAGAAACTCTTTAAAGCTACCGAAAAATCGAATGACGGCAAAACGTCTGTCGGTCTGTCCGTCTGTGTACGTCCGTCTGTTTGTATGTCCTGTCTGTTTGTGTCTGTCTGTCCGTTTGGGAACAACGCTAGCGGCTAATCCGTTTAGCCGGTTTTCTCCAAAATTGATATTCCCCAATCAATTGTCACGCCTTTTGAATTTCAAACCGATATTTTAATTTTGGTAGTACTCGACGTGAAGCCTCTGGGACATTTTCAATATGTTGAAAAACGCCCGCACGTTTTTTTATTAAATCTTGTTGTTGGATAGTATAAAGGACGTTTAAGAGAATGGGGTAAATTTCATGTTCGTTGAAAGCCCTGATTTTCCGAAAATTGCAAAAATTCAAGATTTGTTTCGGCGTCTTCCAACATCTCAAAATTATGAAGATAGTGATTTTTTCGTTTATGAAATCTTTTCCTTAAAGATAGATTTTCAAATTAGGTCATACAAATTTCGGAAATTTGGTGGGTTTATGTTCGCGTGAAAATACGAACGAGAGAAGTACGTGCTGTTTTAGCAACAAGAGTTTCTCTTAATGACATCTGTCCTTTAAAATGAATCTTGCAATATTAATGTAAATGAAAACTACTGATTTTGTTAGAAGTTAAAATCATAAATGATCTTTAGGGGAAAGTTTAGTACATCATGGGCTTATGAAATAGTGTAATGTACGAATCCTATATAAATCCTCGTTTTGTTGGTTAAGAATGACAATTGGATCTTTCAATCTGATTCGCCTCCATAGCGTGTAGAAGGAATAGACAGAGGGACGGCGAGAGTATACTTATCTGGGTCAGTAATAATGTCGTGTGTAAAATCATGGATAGACGATGATTACGAAAAACTTGCCATTGAAGTAAGAGGAAGAGAACAACATAAAAACATGCGTAACATTTCTTTCTCTTTCCATGTGAATGCATTGGATATAATGAATTCTAATATATTTTTCTATTCTGAAACTATCTTTATTAGTAGCTGTATCAACTTGTTCGAAATGTTTGTGCTTGTATCTATTAATAACTTTAAATTATATATAATAAACACCACTGTTGCGAAGACCTTAATCTGTACTACTTGCCAACTTACATGGAACGACAGTCTCAAACACGCTATTTCTCATTAAAGCGACTGGCATTAGGCACCAGAAATGCTAGTTGGACGTCGAAACTGATTTCTGAAATAACATTTCACGCTACCAACTTATTCAATACTGAATATAATTTGTAGCTATCAATGGGCAGGTTAAAATTAAATAGCAAGAAAGATCAACATGCTGCAATGGAAAAGAACAAGATATTTAATCACTAAAAAAAAAGATGAAAAAGCAGAGAAAAAATCCGTAAAATAATAATTAAAAAATAGTACCCAGTAAAAAAGTAATATTAAATCTTGTTGCCGTTAAATGTTTAGTCCTTTCCAGTTATTGAACAGAAATTACTAAAAATTAAGTTCCTCAGGACAGAATTAATTTCGCCATCGAAATAAATTAAAAAAATAAAAGGCGGGTCACTAATCCGTTGGGGCCCGTCCACCGGCGGCTGATAATCGAGGAAGCGTTAGATGAAGCCATTTACGTAGAGCAGCAAGAGGCTGTATGGCGTGGGTGGCGCCAGAGTTGCGACCCCAAATGAAGGGTTGAGCAGCGTCTTCCTACAGGTTACGTTGGGCAAATGAGGTTTTGCCCCACTTAGTGAAACGGAGTCGTACGCTGCGGCCAGTCGCCGTGGATGGTCTTGGCTGTCCGGTGACGCCGCGTCGAAGGCTGTGTTGCCGACGCTTCGACCATCTTTTCCTGGTCTCGGTCTGTGGGCAGACCAGCTCTGAGGAAGACCACGATAGCTTGAAGTTTTTTTTTCTCAAAAAAGGCTACAATATTTTCTTTTCTCGGAATAAGAAAGAACGCTTAAAATAGGACCGCTCACAGTTTCATTGAAATCTCTGAATATTCAAAAAATGCAAAAATTATAGCAGCAACAAATTTTAAATGTATTTATTTTTTTATTTTACGTCAAAAAAACAGTTAAAAACTGCGTATGACGTGCTATGGGGAAAAAGAATTGTGTGCACATTTTCAAAATTCTGTGATCCCTACACTAAGTCATATACTACTTAAATTTTGAATTTTGAAAGGGAGAAAAAAACAAAAACTCCCATGTAGTAAAATCTATTTTCAAGGATAAATAAGCAATAAATTTGTATACAATAGACTCTACATAGTTTATAATCCTGAACACGCCTGTTGTGAATTGCGTGTAACGCGCGTGTTTCTTAGCGAGGAGCGCCCCGTGGCAAAACACCCCCACTGCGAGGGGAGCGCGATTTGGCGAATGGGCGCACTCTCTATGCATGCTGTTTTCGCGTCTCCGCGTGCGCGTGGCAGCATGTGTGGTAGATACACTAGTGATGTTCTTCTCTCCTCTCTGACCCAGATGTCGAGAATATATGAAGTGTCACAGGTTCAATACCAGCTCGTAGGAGTGGAACTTGGAAGATGTTGAATTTCACAATGCAAGTTTATTCATAATAGAAGTTACAAAGATCCGAGTAATACGGCCGAAAATGAATATAATTTTCATATGGAGAGTTATGAACGTCTCGTGGCCAAATGATGCGTTTGATAGGCGATACCACACTTTTATAACCTATTTGTGTATTACATTTCTGACGTCAATCATGACTGGAAAGAAATGACCCTTTTAAATGTACGGCATTGAAACCAAACTTTCTGTTGATCGGGTCATTTCCCATGGTCACAAGACGTATCATGAAAACTCACAATGTCATCGGATCAAATATTTCCGTTTACCTTACTATGTGACTGAAATGAAATATTGAGTTGATTTGGAAATTTCCTGCGGTCTTGTCAAGAAGTGTTTTCGGGAACATTGTTTACGGAGCAATAATATGACAATTAGAATTGCTACATACCTCACTGATAGGACAGCGCCCGAAGACCCAATCCTGCTCCCCCCCCCGCCGCTCATCGCTGGCGGTGCCTATACGATTTGCAACCAGAAACTCTAAGTATTTATCACATCTTTCAAATTGTTAGTCTTCTCTACTGCATAACTGTCCTACATTATTAGATTTAATGAGCATTAAAAGATAATAATATTTTTCACGAGGAAATTAATTCATTTGACACTATTTGTATAGTTAAAAATACATTTCTTTGTAACAAGTATTGTAATCCAGTTTTACAGGTCAAATACTCCGATTTCGAATAGATTTGCTTCTCAGTTTACCTTGATCCTTTGTTAAAGTGCTGAAAGGATCCTTCGTTTACTGTGTTTTTGTATATTATTTATTAATCATAAAAAACGTGAATATTCTATTGAACGAATGGTGGAGAAGTAAATTTATGCACGTTTCCCCGAGTTTTAATAATCCATATTCCATTCTTTCACTTTTCGTAGTTGAATTATGAATCGATGTACCATAATGAGTGGTTTGCGACACTGAAAAGCAGTAAATTTCACTCTCGAGAAACAGAAAACATCATACATGTTTCGAACTAACGTCACATACGGTCTCTCGGGCGTCACTTTTCGTGCTTTTTAGCATAATTAAAATGCCATGAAATATAATTTTCCTTCAATGTTTCACTTTCCATTTGCGGCTGTGATGCACAACGAAACAATGCAATTGTCAACTTCTCAGTGAATAATTAATCCCCGGAATTTGCGATCTATGATTTCCATGAATAGTCCCGCCTCCCTGAAATGAAGCTAAAGCGGATTGGTCAGCTCGATCCGGAGGGCAGGGGTCGGAAAACTCTGGTAAAGTTCGGCTCAGGACATCGCCCATTTTTTGTGCAAGCGAGGGTACATAAATATAGCTTCACTATGCGCACGTTTTTTTAGCTCTCCTTTTGCTTTTAGTGGTAGGAGTAGAGGTGAGGGTGAGTTGCTATACTGTTAGCAATGCAGAAAAATCAAATCTGAATTTCATTTACCGTTGGAAATAGTTTTTCTATAACTCGGGAACGAAACGTTTAGTCTACTTTTTCAAGTGTTTCTAATCTCGCGCTTTTTTAAAATGTTTATTATTATTATTATTATTATTATTATTATTATTATATACTTTCATTCATCTTTCAACTATTTATCGTTAAAATGTTGAGATGGGTTTCTGGTAATCAAGAAAACGTGCGCAGATACCTTCTCCCTCATACGTCATATACAGTTTTTACAGTTTTTTCACAAAATAAATCAAATTAAATCAGACGATTTACCTACTGAATAGTAAGTTATAAGTTTTCTTTAATTGAATAATTACATACGTTTGGACATTTACACCCTTGACAGCAGATTATGTGCAAGTGTTTAATATATTCAGAATTGGTCTGTTTTATAAGTCAAGCTCACGCATTATAGCTTTGTGTGTATTTGGCAGTTTGGGTCGTTTGCTCTACTTTTCGGCTAGTAAACTGTCTGGACCTGGTTAAATTCCCACGCTTGGTAGGTGCAATATAATTTTCTGTAAATAAATATGTTGGTTTATGAGGGGCGAAAGCACTGTTTGAATAATTTTCATTTTAGTTCATTTTGATGTGGACTGTGTTTTATGAAGTTCGTTTAATATTTCATTATCTGAATTGGGTGTTGAAACATTCCGCATCCTGACCGAAATTGTTAACTTGTAAATTTTGTGGGATCATCGTAGTCGTGGTGTACGATACTATTTTCACTTCATTTATTTCACAATTGATAAAAGTTCTCAATTATTGATACAAGTCCTTTTGTGTAGACTTCTTTTTGCAGATGTGAATGAAAATTAGTGGTTTGGAAAGGGTATTTGTATATTCACCGCCTCTCGTTTCTGTTTCATTACATTGAAGCTGTTCAAGTGTTAGGACTTTCATTATTGGGTCATTTATTGTTGGGACTTCATTTGTGCTGTACAAGTACCTTGGGGAGAGAAGCCACAGCGTTGTCTTTTGGCAGGCTTTGGATAATTTTGCAATGGCTCAGATTGGAAACATAAGTTATAATTGTAATTATATAAATAAAGTTATTTTTTGCATTAGACCTATCGCAATTTATATTAGACTGTGTGACGAGATTATTTTTAAGTTGCAACTCGTATTCACCCTTTGTAGAAATATTCTGAGATAGATCGCAAGGCTACACGCTTAAAACCACCCACGAAATAACTTCAGAGAGTGGTGCAAGGGGGTTCCATTTTGGAAGATCCAAGTCTATCGTTCTCTTTCAATATAAAGAATAGGTTATTCACCTTAAATATCCAGGAAAATGTCGAGAAATCACAAAATATTAATGAAATAAATTTTATTATCCACCTTCAATATTCAGCTCCCTTCTCGATTTTTAGAAATCAACAATAATTTAATAATTATCTACGATAATTTCTGAAACTCACTATGATCTTAAGGTTATCTATTATCTTGCTTCATTTTCCTCCTGTACGAAATATTTTAATGTTCTTCTCGTTCCATTTATTAAGAGTCAATTGTGTGTGTATCGGCTTTCACATCTTAATAAATTATGTTGAAGCAGTATAAATTCTCTGGTAGCTTATAATAAGTGAAAAAAGCCACAAATAAAATCAAATGTTTCACTAGTTTTATTTTTAAAAATCCCAAGTTTTCCTATGTTCCGTGGAGTCTAAACTAACTGTAAAAAGAATACAATTTTCTAGTGAAGAGACTAACGAAATTATAAGCAATAGGCAAATGAAAACTCAGTGGAATTATAGTAGAACACTTACCCAAAAAGAATAGATAACATTTCATAAAACAGATTATACGTGCATGATCCGTAAAAAAAACTAAGAAAGATGCAACGTTAAGCAATGGTGATGTGCCATGCATGGGAGAAAGATAGGGCATGGAAAGAGGGAGGTCCAGAAGGAAAGCCTTTAAAAATACTTAAACTACTTTTTATGTCATAAGTTTCATTAAGTCCTGTAAAATTTGCCATTGTGAAAAGTCTTAAATATTTTTAGGTTTCCTAGTGTTCCTTTTCTTATCTTTATTTTATTAATGGAGAATTTTGAAATTATCGTTTGAGTATAAATCAAATGCTTGTAAATAGTAGAATTTCTAAATTTCAGCACCAACATCTGATGTTTTCATTTAATATGCAATAAAAGTTTTTTTTCTAACCGTTTGTCCCACATAAGAAGAATTAATCTTAACGTTTTATAACAGGTATCGTATTTTGAAAGGAAATTTTGAGGAAAATTGTATTATGTAAACGAAGACTTATTTTTGTTTCATTAGTTATTATAATGTATGAGTGCCGTAATCATTTGTTGCCATGGTTAAAATAATATTTAATTTGTTGTGGAAATCAATATATGAAAAAGTAACCTGGAATATTATGTTAATCTAAGTATAATACAGCAAATGTATGTTGGTTTATGCTATAGGTGATCATCCCCTCTCCAATATACCTCCCTCTATTTCAATATACTGATAAATACTATAGTTACTTGTATATTACGTAATAGGTGCACTGACATTACTGCTAATAAACATAATTGCAATGGATTGATGTATGGAGAAGTTTTATAATGTATTATCACAACAAAATAAACAAAATACATGAAATTTAAACTTAACTTCCAAAAGTTTTGTAGAAGACTGTTAGAAATTACTTGGCTATCCGGGAATTGGAAAGTTCCAATTCCGGCGACGGAAGCCTACGCTCTCACTTAGAAGACTGTTGTTTGCATACACCAGGGAATAGACGAATTACATTTTTTTAAATCTTAGAATCAGCCCTCAAGATAGTCATGAGGTTCAGAGGGGAGCATTCCACAGCCACTAGATTTCAATTCTTAATGAAGAGGATGTGACCGAAACAGCGCTCTTACGGTCACCAACCTTGCAATACTCACTGTGTCTTGATATTCCATACCATGAAAGATGAAGAAGCACATTCTGGTGTCGTTATTTCTTTTGTTCTTTTGCAGTACGACCCTTTATGTGTCTGCTATTTCTCGTCGCTCGTGTGAAATAAAATCAATTCTTGATGGTTTATAAAACGACTTCGATAATAGAGTATATTGTTTTCACATAAACGTCGATATAAATTCATTTCCCTATTTGGCTTCCAGGAACTAATTGTAAACTCATTCTCCGCAACATATTCAAGACAATTAATAGACTAGATTGTGCGTTTAATACAGACCCAATTCAAATTTGCTTGTCAACATCACAAAATATATACATGTTCATGCCACAAGCAATCGATTTCTTCTGTTGTGTTTATGAATACTAGCTTCATTTCAATATCCGCTTTGACAAAAATAGAACTGTGACGCCGAAAATAGATTTGTATTTGCTTACAGCTCATTTCATCGGCCCTCCCATCCATCATTATTTTGCAAGCCTACATCAAAGCACCTGAAAAAAGAGTATTGCGCCTAATACTGTCAGTTGGTTCTGACAAGATTTCAAAAGGGTAAACTATATACTTTTTGCCTCTAAAAATAATAATCACCCACTTGTTTTGTATATTAATATTATTGAACATGTCTTAAAACTTCATCACACATATAAACAAATTTCCCAAAACACTTTCTTATCCTCAAACATTGTAAATCAATTCTAAAAAAACTCAAAACGGAGTTAAATTTACTGTCAAAAATAAATTCTTATTGATTATATTCGTTTAGAATATCATGGAAAATGCAGTAATTTATTCAACGAAAACGACACTGTCGTTGCACCCATCAACTTTTGCAAGATCGTAGGTACCCATCAACTTTTATTTGCTTTATTGTTGGTAGACGAATCGCTAACTCCCGTCGTAAGTACTTGATATTCAAAAAGTTTATACTCAAGATTGAGTGTATTGCAAGATTGAGCGTTACACAGCAGAGTGATCTCATGTAATGACTCTGCTAGACTGCTGACGTCGAGGTCTGAGGTCTGCCTTTCGTCAGGGATCTTTGTCATGGTCCTATCACTATTGCGACACTCGTGACTCTCCGTTTCTAGTGTGTTTTGAAATGCTTCCGATTGCTTTCGCTTTGTAAAAAAACAGAATTACAACTAGGTTTCGTAAGTAATACCTTTATTCTTGAGATTTGTTATTATTATTATTATTATTATTATTATTATTATTATTAAATTAAAAACCTCATACTATCCAATAATGTATAATTACAAATTTCTGCATTGCTTGAATAATTCTAAAATGCCTATCGATCTGTCGTGTTCTATTGACAGTAGCTTAGATACAACTGCAGTGTTTAAAATTGTAACGGGTGTGATAATTGTTCAAATCGTGTCTTTTTTTCGATTTCCTAACTGCATATAATTCTCTTTTGGAAATTATTTATATTGTCGCTGCCGTTACAATCATTAGTATTATGTGTGGAATGTTAGAACGGTGCCCGCTCGTGCGCGAATGGGCCTTTCAAACTGTGTCGCAGAACACGGCTGGAAATCCCGGTGGGAACTCTTGTAGCGAGTTCGACCAGTGTGCGTCGCAGCGGCTGCAGCGACACGGCTCTTCGTCGCGGACGCGTTCGAACACTCACGAAGTTAAAAACTCCGGCGCTTGACGACAGGGCGGCGGCACGGTCCCCTCGACGCCATTATTTCTCAGCCACCGCAGTCTCCATCTCTATGTTCAGTCTCACTCGCCCTTGCCGTTGCTCATGTTGCCGCTCCCCGCTGCTGGTGTTCTATTCTATTCTCACACTCACTCCGATCAACACCAGGCGAATGCCGGAGCAGTACCCTAGCAAACGGGCCACCGATCGCGCGCGATCTTTCCTTCCTCTTCCTTGTCCTATCCTCTCCCCTTACACACACATACACTTACAGTAACATACACTACACTACCACATATTCCGGAAGACCGATCGGGAGCTTAGAGCTTGTCCCGGAAGGGGCGGTGCCCCGCTAGTGGAAGATACCTGGTTAAGAGAAACTACGCAAGCCAGTAACAAGCAAGTGGTAGATATCTAGTTGGGGAAAAGCCCGCTAGTCGACGTGGAGGTCGGCGCCGGATCTCGCCATCTAGCTGGTAAAGATCAACACCACCTCCCGCGATAAACACGTACACTACACTTACGGGACTAACGACCTCGGCAGTTGACGGAACCACTAACCAATCAATTGAAAAAACCTACAGCCGTACCATTCCGAACCTCCCTCCTTCCAAATGGATCCCGCCCTCCTCAATCCCCTGCCAACAACGTTGAGCGATGTGAACAAGGACACAGCGCTATGGGAGAGAGAGAGGGGGGAAGGGGGAGGCGAAGGGGGCGGGGAAAGGGGTGACAGCTGCGGCCACGGATCACTAGTGGCGGGATAACAGCGAAGAGAAGAGAAAGCAAGAGAAGGGAAGAGAATGCTGGAACTGTGAAGGACGACGACGTTACCGGCGGGAGTAGACGCTAGAAACAGTAGTGGAGCGGGGAGACAGCGGAATGAACGTGTTCGCTTGCAAGAGAAGTGGAAGGGATGGGGGAAGTTCAAGCACCAATTAGCGTTTATATGTCAGAGGATGGTAGAGGTTTTGCTGAGAATCAGGTTCTTAGAACTGAATGAAATGCTCGTTTATAACTTTTGTATCATGAATTTTAATTGTCATTATTTTTAATGAGTTAATGACATACATTTGTGATGACAAGTTGCAATATAAAGAAACGAATGGCATGTAGAACGGTGTGTGTGAACGTACTTCAGGGTATATTAAATTCATAAACCTTCATAGTACGTTGAAATTTCGGTAATATCGAATTTTTATCATACGTTATCAGTCTCTTTTGTGTCGATTCCGATACTTGAATCAGAATTCAAGAGATTGCCTAATCTGATCGGTTGTTTTCACATAAATTTCAATAGTATTCTAGAGCAATACTTCATATGGGCTACAGAATACACGCGATCCTTCCTTTCTCAACGTAAGTGCTTGAATGACTTTTCAAGGTTCATAATGTGTCGTAGCACTGTAGGAATAAGATAATAATCAAATGTTAGTGAAACGTATTAAGTGGTGTTGGGGGTATCACAAAACGGAGGTAGTGACGAGGTCTTGATGTTGCAAATGTGAGTTTTTCTCTCCCCGCGTGTGGTGATCCGTGGCATAACGAGGCAGCTCCGGAGCTATCTTTGCCCGCACCTTGTCAGTATTCACCGTCGCGGGGCTATGGCCTCGTGATGGCGGTCGAGCAGCGGCTATAAAAACGGCGGGCGGCGTGTCGACGGCGACGGCAAAACCCGCTGGCAGCGCTCCGCGGCGGGGATCGCAGTTCCGACAGCAGCAGCAGCGGCGGCGGGGGCGGCGGACGAGGGGGCGTGGCCTTGCCCCTTTAAGCTCGCGAGCGCCCGAACTCGAGTTGCTGGCGCCGGCGCCCTCTACTTTGTCGGGTAACCGGAGCCGCTGCCGGAGGGCGCAGGGCGTGCGCGGGGCGGGGCGCGGAGCGGCGAGGCGGGGTGGGGAAGGGCGGGGAGGGGCGAGCGCCGTCGCGACCGCTTCATTCCCGCTTCGCAGCGCGCGGTCGCGCTCGCTAGCACCGCCCCGCCCCGCCCCGCCCCGCCCCGCCCCGCCCCGCCCCGCCCCCCCCGCTCCGCCTCATCTCCGCCCTCCAACACCACGGCGCAAGACCAAAGTGCTCATCCCGCCCCCTGGGTACCCAGGCCGCAGCTAAATTAGTCGGGAAAGGCACGCATGTCGCTGCCATGTGCGAACGCAGCATAAAAAGGTCTTCGTATTTATAAAATGGGAGATTCAGTGATAGTTCTGTATATACAGAATTCAAGACTTCAATCTAATGTTGTCTTGATGTTTTGTATGTATTCATTTAAAAGCTTTTTACATAGGAAATTCTCCTTCTCCTATTATTTAAAAAGACTTCAAGTGACAGAAAGTAAATTAATTTTAAAAAACTAACACGAATATGATGAGTACTTTAATTGATTCTCTACATATTAGTATTATTTTCGTATTCTTCTCTTTCGTTTTTCTATTCAGTTACTTAAGTATTATTCTCTGACAGTCTTGTAATCATTTTAAAAGTGAATTACAGTTTTATTCATTTATAAAAAGGAACGTAGTTACCATGTCATAGCCCGGCAAAATAGTATTCCTGCTGGAAATATAATTCTTCAGAAATGATGTATTAAATTTTAGTTTTGCAATATGCAAATCCTGCGTACTCCCGACGTGAGCCTACACTAATTAAATTCGTGAGTGATAAACTGGCGCGGTTGCCGGCCCAATGATTTCGCACAACCCGCATCACTTATGCTCTGTGTGGGACGTGAGCCTGCGGTTGCTCTGTCCTGACTCCCAAACGGATTGCGAACTGTCGCGCGAGCGTTTCATGATACAACCTGGCATTTATTACGCGTTACGACATTAGAAAGGCGTTAACTACGCAGAGTTCAGCGCACAATCGTCATTTTTATGCGACATTAGAGTAACAAAGCCACGATTAACCGTCCTGCTGTAATTTGTGAAATAATTATACACGAGAAACAAGGACAACGAGCAAATGCTTCGTATAATTTCCTGACTTTCATTTAATTAATGTGTAAGAAAGCAGTTTCAGAACAAAGGTTGCTAATTATAAAGTTGAAATGTTTCAAGTTTGAATCTCACCTCGTCGGCTTTTTTGTACCCTCGCTTGCACAAAAAATGGGCGATGTCCTGTTTGAACTTTACTGCCAGAGTTTTCGACCCCTGCCTCACTGCGGGATCGAGCTGACCAATCCGGCTTTAGCTTCATTTCAGGGAGGCGGGACTATTCATCTTGAACATTACAAAATGGCGGTGATGGCGAGTTATATTATAGTAAATATTTGAATATGAATATTAAATCAACCAACAGTTTTACATAAATTTTTGTATATACATTTAATCATACAAATAAGGCATGCAATTTCCAGTAAAAACATATTTTAAAACTGTTATAAAACGGGTTTTTTGCAAAAATAACACTGGACAACGACTATTAAGCTCCATGTCTACATTTCGTCGCTTATTATTGTAATATTTAATATAAATGCAAATAATTTGGTACTTGTATGCATTGTCTAACCTAGTTATTTTATTAGTAAAATTAATAACTTAAAGAAACATGTTTTAGAGTCATTTCACAAACACGTCTCCGAGATAGCAGCTTTCTCGCCGTGAAAACTTCATCATCAATTTCTCAGATGACCCAATTAAATTTACTATATGGTCGCGAACATTAATATTGTAATAAAATAGTTTTGATATTAAAATACTAAATAAACTTAAAGTATTTAAAGTTCATTTAGTCACAAATGGTTTTCTGCAGACATTATGATTGGTAAGTGCAGCTGTAAGCAAAATGAATGATTTTTGGATCTTTTGTTTGGATCACAATTAATTACCTTCAATCTAACGTTAGGTGATTGCATTTGCTGGAGAGTTTCCTCTTACCGCAAATATTAAAATCATATGTGATAATTTAGTCTTGAGATTTTTGCGTGAGAATCAAAAACGATATGCACTTCATATAACATTTTAATATCTTAATGTTTGCAAAGGTAGAAACACTAGCTTTTCGTCTATTGTGTGAACATTGGAGGAACACACACACACACACACACACACACACACACACACACATACACACACACATACACACACACTCATATCAATATATTACTTACATGTAATTTATGTATGATTTAACCAACGCAATGAAATTAATATATTTATATTATTATAGCAAGTATATTTTTTACATTACGATATTTTTATTTTCGAGAGACGAGCAATGCACACAAAGTTTTACACTGTCATCGGAATGTTACACCCACTTCTTCTTCTTAGATAAGCAGACCTATGCAAACACTGTTTTTGCTAATCCATTAAGAATCACCAGAGATTCTCCTGTCATAAATTATTTCCAAAATTGTAATTGTTAATAATGTTTCAAAATTTGTCAAACTTCGAAATCTGTGTCACGATAATCGTTAGAAATGAATAGGATCCTCTCTTCTGTAAAATATTGTTGCAAAATAAAATTTTCTCTATTTTCATACATTTTACATTTCATACAAAATTGCCAATTTATTGATATGTGTTCACTAATCGCATCTTCAGTATTATTGCACTGCATATTCATAATTTTTTAATGACTGTTAATAAATATTAAAACAAAATAAGCAATTTTTTTTTTTTTTTATTTGGGAAAATTTCATTTAAGTTATCAATATTTATAAAGTAATTTAATTAAAAGTACTATAATATGAATTAAGGTTGAATTTTAAAACTATAACTACAATATTTATTATTGTTGAAAACGCATTGCTACTATATTACAATGTAACGTTTTAAAATGTACTGCCCATTGATTGATAGTTTGTGTTCGTATATAGTATATCTCACGCAGAGACGTGATTTTACAAAGAAAATCTAAATAATAACGAAATAACCTCAAATTTATAATTCATTGGCATTTGTCGCACACTTCGGTGACCACTTCCTTAATGCAAGGTCGGGAAGAAGGAGAAATTCGCACGGGTTCGTAACCAAATCTCTTCAGGGTCACCATTGCGTTCCTTTTACTTAAGTCTTAGGATTCCGAAAGTGATACCAGATATTTCAACATTAACTTGAGAATACATGTTGCATACCATGAGAGAGAAATGTGATGAACAATTGTCTGAGTTTAAAAAATCTGCCTTTGAATACTGCATCAGAAGTCCTACTGGCTATTGTAATTACATTTTCTGTCATTCGTCGATAAACTGCCGAACACTTCTCTGGTGAATTATATATCGCCGCTAGCGAAAGATTTCCAGGTTAAAGAGACCCACATATGTTATTGGTGGATCGAAAATAGATTTTAATTCGTGGAATTGACATTATTCATTGGTAAATATACAAGAAATATGAATTTATTTATTTGTGCTAGTTTTTCTCTTTTCACTTCAGTCCCGTCAATTTTCTTCGAAAACATAATTCAATTTTTTTTTTTACCTAAATACAATATTTACTTTTCGACCCGTCAATTCGGAAGAATAGTTGTTCCCATTGAAAAAGCGATCATGCCGATAAATGACACGTTTACAAATATCATAAATACCAAATAGAGTAATATCTGATATTTGTGATCTAAAGGACTCCCCTCTAGAAAATAATCAAATTTTCTTTTTGTTTTCATTTAATCTTTTCAAATAAGAACGTAACTTTGGTTTTGGTTTATTCGGCAAGATCTTAACAGATCTTGCCCTGCATACTTGTGCCAGCACATAAAAACAAGGCTTCTTCATCCGGTATCTTCCACTTCGTTTACGTACTATTATTAATCTGGCGAGTATTTTACAGTTCCCAATGACCGTTTTTCGCAATCTACACACCAATGTTTTTTATTCCGTCAGGCATCATCCTCTCTATTCTTGTGCCCTTCATTGTCAAATCCATGACGTACTTACAAGATTTCCTATTTTCCCTGTTTTCTTCTCTTTCTTTCGAAAGGATTCAATTAAAGATAATTCTTTGATATTCTGTCAGCATGCATTCTGCAGCATACCATTGGAGTTGTTTGGATTCTACATTTTCGATTCACTTGTCTCTCAATCATTATTATCTGTCTAATCTTCGTTTAGTATTCTATCAAACAGTATACTGACAACATCGTTCTAAAAATTCATTTTCATAGCATCTGAATGAGAAATATTGCATCATTTTTAATTTACCTGATTCATACGTAACACAGCGCTTCACCATTGTCTTGTATATTGTCTCTTAGTTTTCTTTCGAAAATGTTTGTTCTATAAAATATTATGAAGTCTACTAATAATTGGCCTTCTTAGCTTATTTTTTAATAAAGTCAATATTATTAGGTCCCCCGTTCTAATATTCACCTGATATATTTAAATTCCTTTCCTACTGGAAATATACCATTTCTGTTCTAGATCATATCGAGATTTCCCTACAACCATGTGTCTTGACTTTACATTATTTATTTTGAGTCTCCATTTTTATGTTTTTATTAATTTCTGGATTAAATGTTGAGCAGATACAAAAATATTATTTTTCTACCTATTTTTCAAGTGATACGCTGACTCCAAAAAGCGGAAATGTATGGACCAAAAGGTTTTGCAGCTGTTCTCGAAGTCTTAAACGATATCCACCAACATTTTTTAGTTATTTGATTATGCACTAATCAAACTCTTTTCAACATTTTGTTTTACCAGTCTTAGCGACTTATTGCGTTCCTAAAATAATGTAACAAGTATTTCAACGTCAAGTTAAGGTAAAGAACTGCTTCTGATGAAATATTTGATATATAAATAAAAGATTTTCATCTTCATCTTCATTACTAACAAATTACCACTAGTTCATTATGAGAGAGAAATGAATATTTTCTAGATGAAGAGAGGGCACGACCCTGAGTCTTTTATTTGATCCGCGGTTGGGATGGTTTAGTAAAATAGTTTTAGCATACTCTTGAATGAATGATTGAGAAGAATATTTAATAATGACTTGTTTATTAATCAATATCATTCACAACAATGTAGCCTTCGTGAATGTTAGCAAATGGGCATGATAAACATATTTACTTCCAACTAATAATCGAATATTTGTTATATAAATACATGGTTTTAAAACCAAGAATTATTTTTTCAACTTCATCACTAACTTATTCCTTAAAATTTATCTGCGTGACGCATGTTAACAAACACTACATATTGCATTCCGTATACTTGGCTGCAGGCAGAGTAATATACGTAGTATAGAGAATGTTATATAATGCCGGTAAGAAAAACTGCGCATTTTCTGCGAAAATCATTGCCGTTCTGGTGACGAAAAACTGAATCAAAAAAATTGCTAAATTAAGAGAAAAAAGTCCTCTAACACGCGGTGTAGCCATAATTCCAGTTTTGTGGATCCGTGATGCCAAAAAACCAATTGGAAGCAAAACGTCCGTCTGTCCGTCTGATACAACTCTAGCGCCTAAACCATGCATACGATTTTTTCCAAATTGAAGAAAACCCTGTCGCTTGCCTCGAGCTGAAGCTATGCGATTTTGAAAACATTCATTAATTTTTGGGGGACTATTTCTAGCCTTCCGACATTTTAAATTTTTTCAAAACGGGCCCAAATTGTTTCTGTAAATTTTCTTTGTAAGAACTGTTTACTCTATAGTAAAATACGCTTATAAAGGTAGAATATGTCCAATTTTCACGGTTAACCTGAATTTTGAAAATCGCTAAAATTTGAATATTTGCGGCGTCTTACTACAACTACAAAATTAAAGATAGAGATTTTTGCTTCAAATGAAATGTGTTTGTTTATAATTAGATCTTTAATAAGGTAATGCAATTTTTTAAGTTTTAGTTGATTTGCAACAATATGGCGTGCAATATTTACAATTTTAAAATTTACATAAACAAGATTTTCAAAAACGGCTCCAAATTTTTCTTCTTTAAATTTTTGGTTGGGGTAATGCCAAATTCAGCATATCCGATGACATAAACGAGATATTAAGTTTATTCTATTGCTTTTTAAAAATTACACAAATGAAATTTTTTAAATACCTCTCTACGCTGTTATTAATATGAGCATTTGAATAGATTGTATAGATTTATTTAACTTGTGAGTAGAAGTGTTTAAATGACTTAGAGGAAGTTTTTCAAAACTCAATAGATTCCTGTGAAAAAGAGCTATTTTGAACCAAAAAAGTTGAGAAAATGTAAAATGGCTTTGCAGTGCGATAGATGTCAGCTGGCAAGAGAACGGTAAGAACTCATGAGCTTCGGCAAGAACCTTTTAAACCAGTCCACACACATAGAAATTATAAACATTTGCTACGAGAAAGTCTCATCCCATTCTGTAGCACCTCTAGTTTCATATTTTGGTAGTAGCGAAGTGTAAGCATTTCTTAATTTTTAAAAGCAAAGAAAAATTTCAGCTAGAAAACTTGACCAAAGTGAGAATAAATAAATAAAGTTAATTACAAAGGACGTAATACCTGTATTAGGATTGTGTATGAAACGAACGCACCAATGTAAAACCAAAACGGCCTATGAACAGGAAAATATGGAGTAGTGAATGATCTGGTAAACGACCAGTAATCGAAAGTACATCAAATTCTTTTCCGTAAGCCAATGGTATCTTCTTGTAAAGAAAAGGGAATGCGTTTAGAACATTCTCGACATCGTTATTAGAATTTATTTTTTCATTGCTCGTCGGGCGCAAAAATCCGCTGATATCGTACGGGATTTTGAACACGTGCGTTCTCTATTGTGAAGCCACGCACCTAAGCGATTGCGCTACCAACACAGTCGTACGTAAGCATTTCCGTGAACTTACCTAATTAAGAATCTTACGAATTTTGTTCAAACTCACAGTTTTTCCGCACTCTGGCAATTTAAAATATTAAATAAATTACCTCTAAGAGACAGTAAGAAAGCAAAGAAATCTACGCGGCACTATAAAATAGTTAATTCTCACTTTAAGAATGTTTCAGTTCAGTACTATAATTTTTGCAGGCGCTTCGGTTCTGTTCTCCGACGTTTAACCCTTATCGCCTCTGCCTGCTGTGTGAGATTATTAGACGTGATAACGTTGGGCTAGTAGACAAGTTTCGACACGGCCCGATATTCGTAATTCATTTGCTGCAAAGTAATTACTAGAATCTAAGAAACATTTATTGACTTCAAGAAAATCACATATCATTACGCAGTTATTATCTTTTTGTTCATCTACTCACATTTATATAAAAATAAACTCTATTTTCTCGTGTTATTGGTAATGTTTTAATATATAACAAATGTTACACTCATTACCAATTCATTCGTTTTAAAACTCTCAAACGACAATCGTAAATGCATACCCAAATTATTGAAAAGGAAAAGTATTAATTAAAATCTCTGGCCACATTGTCAAAAATAAAAGTTGCATGAACAGGCCAGGACGTAAACTCGAGTCTTCCAGTTCTTCAAACAAGCACCTGAATCCATGACGTCACTCCCGCAGTCACTTATACAATGTTTTTACATATTAGAAGGTGTTGACGAGTGATACTTGTTGAGCTTTGCTAGTTGAAGACAGATGCTGTTTCAGAAATGAAAGAAACAGTAAAAGTACGATTTCGCAAAATCGTTTTGAAACGTTTTAATAGTAAGAAGAAAAACGGTTTCATTGGTAGTGCTTTGCATTTCAAACAATCTAAATTAAATATTGCTGCAAATTTTGTACGAAAAATGCCATCATTTCAAGAAAGCTCTACATGATTGTTATGCAAGAACGAATGGTGATAACAAATTTCATTTGAAAGACAAATCTGTTTTCAATTTTGTAGTTGTAGGAAGACGCCCCAAAATGTTCAAACTTTTAAAATTTTTTGAAAATTCAGAGTTAACTATGAAAATTGAAACTAAGTGTCATCCCTTCTAAGTGTATTTTACCTATTCTACCAGAAAATTTGGTCGTTTTTGAGAAAATTTTGAAATGTCCGAAAGGCTTCATGTAAAGTACCCCCAAATTTCAAAGATTTTTCAAAATTTCCAAGTCAACTACAGCCAGAAAACGGGTTTCTTCAATTTGGAAAGGATCGTACGTGTGGTTTGAAGCTGGTGTAGTAATCACAGATCGGATGGACGGACGTTTGATAAAAATCCACTTTTCGACCCAAAACGTGTATTACCGTTTAATCGCGAAATCGATTTTCCGCTGTGATTACATAACTTTCTCTATACTACGTATACACGTAAATATGGCCACGTATATATTGTCACATACGAATATACTACTTATACTACGTATATTCGTGCGTATATGAGAAAGTAAAACGATATACAAGTTTTGTTTTGTGCTGAGATAACGAATTATCATAGTTCAAAATCCATCTAAACGTACAGCAGTTCAGTGTGAGATACAAAACAGTACTGAGAATTTTCTGCAATACTGATTACATTCTAGTAGTGGAGTTTATTTTTATTATTAAATGGCCTTATATGCAAAAATGTGGAAATGTGGATTAGTCTACCAGAAATTAAAATTACATAAATTACTGATCGTGTCTGGTGGCAAATATCAAATGCAAATACACTGCTGGTGAACCAATCCAGAACATTTTGAAACCCAGTATTGGTAACTAACAACGAATGACGGTCTTGATTCCATCCGGAAATGGAACATCTCAGAGTACCATCATATTACAATGTTACCATGGAGGAATACTTAACAACATGCAATTATTTCCATATTTTAGCTATGGATAGAGCCGACAAACTTTTTTGAAGCGAATGCGTAAATGTATGTCAAAATCCGTTCACTATCTTAATTCCAAGCGAGTTAGGTTAAATTCTTACTAACTAATTATAAATAAATGCACATTTGTATAAATATTTGTAATAAAGTGATCAAACTAATTACACATTATATAGTATGTGTTCAGCAAAGATCTTATAAGCAATAAATAACAAATACACGTATTTTCCGCTAAACATTCTTATCTTTTAATTTCAGACTTAGGTAAAACAGGAATCGGAACAGAAGAGTAAAGGCAGCATCGCAGAACTCGATCCTCAATACCTCCTGATTTAAAACCCGGTGTCAAACGTAGATTTTAGCTACAGAGAGTTACGGGTCTTCAGGTCTGGTGCGCCTCAATGCACTAATAATACAAAACATTTGTTCAATTTCTCCATTTTCTCTGAGAAACATTTAAGACGTAATAGAAAAACCATATTCTCTAAACATATTCGTTCTCAAGCAGTACAATTTCAGGAAAATGCAATATTAGTGCAACTGATGCTTTTAATAATACATGATAATATATTTATTTATCGAACTCCGTTATCATATTTATGAATTTTATAATAAATTTAATATTTTGTGATTTTAAAAAGAACGACTTTATCCAAGACATTTTGAGATCTGGAACAAAAAATCTCCCGCTTTTTCCTATATTGAGACTAAAATGACAGGTGATTTGTGCATTGGATCACCTACACAAGCATGGCGAATAATCAGCTTGATATAACTAAATAATTAAAATTTTTATTTTCTTTAGGAAATTGGGACTGATTGAATGGTAACCATCAGTTCAGTCTACCCCGCACTAAAGATGTCGTATCAAAACATTGTTTATTTAAAAATGGAGACTATAATAAAAATATTGATTTCTTTCACATGACTATGTCAATGTACTTATTATGTTTTGGAGTTCATACATTTTGAAATGTGGCTCCACCTACCAAGAGATTTACATTAAAAATTTTAATAACACTAAAGAAATAAATTATCAATTGTTACAAACAATTATGATGTGTTTCTGTTGTAGCATTTATCACAAAGGCACAAATAATAAAATGGTAATTAATGAGTTCGTAATAGTCTCTAAGGTACTTTTATTAAACAAAGCATATTATTCTTTCTCAATTAATAAAAGAACGAAGAAATTACCTTTATTGCAAAAATTTTTATAATAAAACCCACAGACTTGTTAAGGATTCTGATTATCTCTAGAACTGTTAAATATGTAAATTACTAGTGATTATACAACTTGTACACACTTTTTTTTCATATTATTTCTAACGATTACATAAAAATATGATAATGATATTGCAATTGAGACACTGTTAATATTTTAGCCATCTCTTCCAAATTTCGTTTCGTCACATTGCTTGGAATAAAAAGATAACAGCACACAATCTTAATATAATCACATTATCGTTTACAAAATCAAGTTTGTTCCTCCTTGCAAGAATGAATGTCTCTCTCGTGATGATAGTGATTAACGTGTTCCAGGCATCAGGTAAAAAATACATATTCGCAGGATTTGATCTTGGCGTCCATTCTCTATCTACTACGCGTTTAATCCACGGAGCTATCACAAAGGTACCTTACAGCACCGATGAGGTGTTGTAGAATGAATTCTATCTTGAAATTTATTGTTCTTTATAATGTACAACATTTACTTCAGGTTATAGCAAACTCACATTCTTGATAAGAATGTGGAATCATCAAAGGATACTATTCTATAGTTGATTCTAGTTAGAAATATTTCGATTCGAATGTCTTTTGTGTAGATCTCGGTGGTGGCGTATCATTGCAAACTGCTATCTTGCCCCCCTCCCATATCTTCAAGGTGATCTCCACATTACGCGATAAGACTGAACTGTAACTCCGTCGAAACACCAGTTCAAAATACAGAACCGCGTAGTATTAAGGGAAGTAACTATGTGATTTTAAAACCAATTAACACAACTAAGAGAATTTCCGGACAAATTTGCATTCGTTATTCATGAAAACTTGTAACCTAAACTTGAATGATATAATGCTAACAATATTTTAATTATCTGCAAATAGTTGATTGATTGCTTCTTCAAGAAATTATAATGCTTATAATGTAAACAACGAAGTAGTTGCACTACAACAGCACATACTTTCTTCTCTAATGTCACTGCTCCGCAATATTATACTATTACATGAATTGGGGGAAAAAGAGTTTTCAACCAGTAAGATCTCTATTTTCAATTTTGTAGTTTTGAAAAGTTAAATTTTTCAATTTTCAAAATATATAGAGTTCCTCGAATAGGACGACCAAGGCCTCGGTCAGATAGCAGAACGGAGGCTTCTGGTCGTCGTACTGATGGGATTTGCACAAACCTGGCCCTTTACGGCCCTCCCTAAGTCTTTTCAAAAATTAATATTAATTACAAAATATTGGACATACATTACTGAAATCACACCAACAGAAGAAATAATATCACCTTCTGATTCGAACCTTCACGTTAGCAAGCTGACAGCGTACCTATGACGTTAAACTATCTGGCTATAGCGGTTTCTGTTTCAGTTGCCACTAGAAAGTAGTTAAATATAATAAAACCTATGCTAAATAGAACATAATCGTTTCAATATATTTTTCGTTTCTGTTAGGTCAATCCTTTTAAGTTTAAATATACTGTGATATATAATATAATATAAAATGTATGAATATAGGAATATTAAATATATTAATATAATATAATTATATTTTAAGAATGCGAACTTTTTCTCTATAGAAAGAAAGTACAATATTTTTATTTTTCCTCATGCGTACTTCAGTACCATTGTCATAATAAACCGGAAAGGACTCTTGCAATTATTCGAGAAGAGTCTAATGTCTAAAGTAGGACAGTTTTAAAGAATACTAGCGATGCTTAAACAGCGCGTGTACTTTTCTCACCCGTATTTTCACGGAAACTTATGCTGAAAATACTAAAAGTTTCGAAAAATTGCACATGATCTTATTTAGTAAATCTTATCTTTAAGGAAAAAGTCGCATCAAGGGAAAATCTCAAATTTCAATATTTTACTTGTAGGAATACTTACGAAAAATCAGTTTTAAACGAACATGAGACCTGCAATATTCTCTAAATGACTTCCCACTATCCAACCATAAAATGTATTAAAAATTATGGAGCTACTTGTTTGAACATTTGAAAAATGTCCCAGGGCTTCATGTAAAGTACCCTCCCCTAATTGAATATCGGTTTCAAATTCAAGGCGCTAAACATCAGCCAGATCGTTTGGGAGTATTAATTTTGGTGAAATTGCTGAACGGTTTAGCTGCTGCGTTTCTTTCAGGGACGGACGACAGACATTTTACCGTCAGTCGATTTTTCGCCATCAACCACCCACAAACATGGATTCTGGCTACACCACGATTTGGAGGATTTTTTTCAAATTTAGTGCGATTTATCCATTTTTTCGTCACAAGGGCTGTAATATAAGTGCGTTTTTCAGACAATTCGCCGTTTTTCGCGCGTGGTATTACGTAACTTTCTTACTCTTAAGAAGAAAGTGCAGTCAATATATGAGAAAATTTAGATTATGCGTTCACGGAAAATTTGTATATTCACTGCAAAGCAATTTTCAAATTTGCAAACATTTATATAATTTTTTATAACTTCATTTGTAGAATTAGTTATACCGAGAAGAAGAGTAAAGAGTTCATGAGAAATTTGAAACAGATTAGTAATTGCAATGTTGAAAATCCCAGAGATATTAATAAAAGGTGACATTTACTACAGTATTTGTAATAACGGTATAGTGTATTCGAATGAAGAGTAAAGTAAAAAGAAAGAGTTCTTTTTCAGAAAGTTTCAATAATGCAATATGAGCATAATGTAACATACCCTCCAGAATATTGGAATATCATTGGATTCAGAATCCCAAATGAACTTGCTAGTAATATCAATTTTGGAAAAAGAATACATTGATTTAGAAGTCAGTAATGTTTTAATTTTTTGCGGTACCATGCGTACAGAGGTCCTTTTCCTACAACGAGTCTAAAATAAATATATGTTCGCAGAGTCTTTCGAAATATTTTTTTGGGAGTTCGTGATTTCAAAAGCCGAATTTTCCTTCAAAACCCCCTAAACACTATTTTTACTTGATATCATTGTTTCTGTAGTCTGCTGCGCATTCGAGAACGTAAAATACAGTAAAATATTTAACGAAGTCTTAACTCAATATTAGTCCAATTATTTTTCCGTCACCGTTCCTCAGCTTAAAAACTATGGAAATATTGTAATGAAAGAACATTATTAAATTCAGTGGTACTCAGTTTAATAAATATGTTTATTTTACCAACGAAATAGAGAAAGTGTGAATAAATATGTATTGGCTACAATGAATATCATTGCAATATTGTAGAAAATCTCTGAGAGATGAATAATAAGTTATAAATAATAATCGAATTAGCTGACCATATATGAAAATTTCATTTTGATTAAATAAACTTCCGTTTTATAATACTATTTTGCCCAGGGAAATAAAGTCCTTAGGTTTTATTAGTGAACGATTATTGAAACCTGATTTCAAATATGAAACTTTCCTTTGACAATTGGAAGTTGTTGTTTTTTGTATATATTTTAATGTCTCTTTTTAACTACTAGGTCATATAACGACCACTGTGATTTTTTATGTTTGGGGTTTTCTGTAGGGAGAATACGTAAGGACATCACGAACACACATCTATGTCCGAGGGGGAACCCGCGGCCCTTCGAACTCCAGGAAGCTACGGCCTTGTCGTCCATTTCCTCTTCTCTCCTAGTAACCTTTGACATCATATATATCCAACATCAAATACATCGAAGATACTTCGCTTAATTTCTCCATCATTTCCACCACGTTTTTTCCTTGTGTTCCTACACAGTGGGGATAAGTGGAAATGAAAACCTGACTAGGTAGTAAAGTTGGCTCTGAGAGTCACTGAAAGACATCTTTATGGTAATATCTACTCTACTACCAAGATTTTATCCAACGTTGAATTTTTGAGTGCAAGCAGAGTGGCAGAACTCTTTTTCAAACTCACAAGGATCATAAGACTTGTCGTGGTCATCCCGTGGCTCTAAGCCCGAGGCAAGAATTGTTATTCACCTGGATCGGCACTGCCACTTCTCGCACGGATTATCTCGTGCAGTTACCCACCCCTATCCCCAGAAATGAAGAACAGACTCACTGTTAAGCATGCTCCTGTGCACTGCGATAATGAAAGAGCCGAAGAAGGCATAGTTTGTCGACTATAGAAGAGATGCTGGCTACGTCCTCCGCAAACTCTTTAAACTTTTCTTAGCTATGGATTTATAAATCTAATACGCGTGAAGGGGATGATTTTTAATATGCCTTTATAACTAATTTTGGGTTTTTGATGTAACACTGTCTTTGTCATTTATTTCATTTTAAAAATTGGGTCATATTTTACTGTTTACTCTTTAATCTTGTAATTAATAAAAAATATTTTAATTGACTTTTTTATACTAATTTCAAAAAATTTTGCGAATAATATTGAACTATGTAATTGACAAGATATAGCACAATACACAGTTCTTTTATATTATTAAAGAAGGTATGAAGTTTCATTTCAGAAAATAATAAAGACTGTAGTTTAGTTTTCAGATTTGAGAATCCTATGATCTCATTGAATCTCTTGTGTTTTCCAAGTTGATCTAAAACCAAATGTATTTTCAGGTTCGATATGCATTCAAGTATTGGGATCTATGAACACAAATTTTTTGTCATGCGTATATCTTACAATGGCTAAAATTATTTCACAATTAATACAAAACATGACGGTGTGTTTCCTGTGAATAAAACCGTTTCTACTTCAATATCGATAACCGTGTCAAGGTTTCCAGATGTTTGAATTGCGAGAGCTTCTTGAATCGAACTAAACACTCCAGAAACTGGCTTCTGGGGGTCATACAAAACCTTAACATAAATTGAAAGATAATACGATTCGGAAACACTGTGTTCCGCTTAAATATTTTAATTGAAAATTGTCCTGAATTGAAATTTTTTAACTAAATACTCAATCTCTTTAAAGTTTATTCTCAAACAAGTTTTTGTTTCTTTCAATGTGCCTCGTTTAATAGCCTTCACTGATTCGCAACATTTTTAAGGTTTTCAAATTTATTCTTTTACTACGTGGTTATTCAAAAATATTTAAGAAAAATATTTAACTTCAGTGTAGATTTCACAAATTAAAAGAATTAAAAATTTGCTGTTTATATTATTAGCCATTTATTAAAGATATCACTCATTACAATTTATTAATATATGTAATGATATGTTGAAAATAATTAATTATGTTAGCGCCTGTCCAGGCCATATCAGATTTGTACTGTTGCCTGTATATTACCTTAAATAAATAAATAAATAAAATATCACTGGGAAGGGATAGATATAATCTTCGCAGCAGTGTAACAGAAAATAAAGTAACCTTTGAAAAATATATGAAGAATAAGACAATTATATTTTCGAAATATTTCTAATGAGAGGTTCCTAGTTCCTTTTCACCGATTATCACTATAAATTGCATCAATTTTACAAATAGTCTAAACAATATTAACAATAGCAATTTGCAATGATAATCTACTTGGGACACCCGGCAGTGAGCCTTACTGATTATGAAATCACTGTTTGCATGCACCTGCTCATATAGAAAAATGGGCGATTACATTTTCATAATGCGTAATAAACGTATTATGCATTTTTAATAAAGGCGTATTAATGTCAAATACATTTTTTTAAATACGTGAACATGAATTTCAATTTGCTTGATAGGAAAATGTGTATATTATGTAAATGCATTATATTGTGTTTCCCAAAATTATTATGTAATAGTTAGTGTTCCTTGCTTTCTTTAGAAACCATTAGCATTTTAAAATAGTTTGTAAGAAAACAAAACTTTCAATACCATACCGACCCAAATTTCTCACAATATTAGATACCATAAATTAGACTTACATAGTAAAGAACTCGATAAACAATAGCTCCTTCTCCCGTGACCTGCTTCGCCCCTCTTGGTTCGTCATGTCCACGGGGTTCAGGGCCGTCCAGTGCACTGGCGGAGCGGATCCCGCGCCCGCGCGCACCAATCCGTTTTGTTTCTGTGCCCTCTCCTGTTACCTCCTCTTACTTCCTTCCCCGCCTCCCTCTCCTGTTACCCCTACCACGTTAGAGAGGCAGCGTCACTGACCTGAGAAATTGCTCCGCCCCTTGAGATAACTAGAGTAAAAATCTTCGAGGGGAGGAAGGGGGACGTTCGGAAAACTTGAGCAAAAGCCAATGATAAGAGCGGACATGCCGACGCCAGGATTGGTCAAGTGTCCATCGATGGTTGTCCAAGCTGTGGAAAAGCCAGATTTGGCCGCACAAGGCATCGCCCATATTCTGTGAGAGTGGGTATACAATAGGTAGCAAAAAGGTTACAATGCAGGAATATCTGCATCCAAATCTGTTTTGAATCTCTGAAAGGCTTACGAACTGAAAGAAGGGGAAAACGGAGAATGAAACATTCTCGCGAACAATTAAAATGTTGCAGCATATCTTTGGGACCCGCATGCTTTCACTCCCGCTCTCCAGTTCTCTACAGGTGCAAAATCTGTTATTCAAAACTCGCAGGATTATGAAATTCAAATTGAAGTGCCGTACCGGGCCGCCTGTTCAGAATACGAACGCCTCTGCACAGGTGAGTGTCGGCTGGCGACAAGGGGATAGAGAGGGGGATCAGAACGACGTTGCTGATAAATTTGAAACATTGCATTCGGACTCAAACGACAATACGGTACAAGTTTAGGGTCCATGTTTCCTTTCTTCACTAGAAACACATTCAATAAATAAACATGCATGGCTTAGTAAACCAATGCTCAGTAAAATAACAATAGTATACATTAAAGTGTATGTCGAAAAGATCCGCTACATTCGAAGCCAAGACTGGTAGAAAGTTTAAAGTTTAGTCAAATCACAACTGACTCTACGATCATTCTAATCCCTAATGATATATGTAGTCGCTATGAAAATGTCTAACACATCAAACTAACCACAAATAGGCGGGTGTTCACGTTGGCAGTGAGAGTATCTCGAGGCGCGGCTTTCGTAGCAGGGCGATCGTCTGCCTCGGTCACCGCCTCCGGCGCGTGCGAGCACGAGAACCGTCAAAGCCGCTGCACGCAACGATCCAACGAGCCAACGGTGTGGGCGGAGCGGAGCGGGGGCGGGCGGCGGGCAAGCAACAGGTCCCACAGGCAGCGGCGATCGGCACCCCGCCCATGTCACCCCGCCCCGCCCCGCCACCTCACTCAGCGATAACGCCCCGCACTCGCTCCATTCCGCGTAGCCCCACTCCGCCTCGCATCTCCCCCTTTTCCACAGCTCCCCTTCTTCCCCCCTCAATCCGCCCCATCAATCCGCCCCTCTCAATTCGTCCCCTTCAATCCGCCCCCTCTCAATCCGCCCCCTCTCAATCCGCCCCCTCTCAATCCGCCCCCTCTCAATCCGCCCCTCTCAATCCGCCCCTCTCAACCCCCTCCCTCTCAATCCGCCCCTCTCAATCCGCCCTTTCTCAATCCGCCCCTCTCAATCCGCCCCTCTCAATCCCGCCCTCTCAATCCCCCCTCTCAATCGCCCCCTCTCAATCCGCCCCTCTCAATCCGCCCCTCTCAATCCGCCCCTCTCAATCCGCCCTCTCAATCCGCCCCTCTCAATCCGCCCCTCTCAATCCGCCCCTCTCAATCCGCCCCTCTCAATCCGCCCCCTCTCAATCCGCCCCCTCTCAATCCGCCCCCTCTCAATCCGCCCCCTCTCAATCCGCCCCTCTCAATCCGCCCTCTCAATCCGCCCCTCTCAATCCGACCCTCTCAATCCGACCCTCTCAATCCGACCCTCTCAATCCGACCCTCTCAATCCGACCCTCTCAATCCGACCCTCTCATTCTTGCCCTTATCAATCTGCCCCTCATTCCGACCCTCTCAATCCGACCCCCCTCAATCCGACCCTCTCAATCCGACCCTCTCAATCCGACCCTCTCAATCCGACCCTCTCAATGCGACCCTCCTCAATGCGACCCTCTCAATGCGACCCTCTCAATGCGACCCTTTCAATCCGACCCTCTCTCAATCCTCCACCCCCTTATCGCCCCTCTCAATCCCCTCTCGGGTGTCCACCGTCTCAATTCGCATCATCCCAACCCAGCGCGAAACGCCCCTCAGCCCCGCACTGTCACGCTAAAACACGCTACGCCCCTCTCATTGTGCTGTTCATTGTGGTTTCGTTCCAGCCGCTATCGCCCCGTGTCTGCAGGGAACTGCCTCGAAAATGTCCCCGCTCTTCCTCCCCCCCATCCCATGCGAACCACCAGTGAACTTCATTCGACCGTCAAATAAACCTCACCGACCTCCTATTCACACGCTCCCCTTTCAGACAGCCTTGTCTCTTCCCCAGTTCATTTGCCTACCCGCCCCACCACGCTACTTCTTTCAAAAACGATACCCCGTCTCCTCACGACCGCCCCTACAGCGGCTTCCTTCCATCTCTCTCGCCGTTCCTTTCGCTGCACAGCGTCGTATTCTGGCCAGACATTTGGGCCGCCGAAGGACGGCAGCGCGTTGTGCGGCGGCCGGCGCGGGGTGCTGGGGCCGGGGCCGGGGCCGGTGGCCGGAGAAACGGCGGGTGGCGGCGGAGCCTGTATTGATTGGAGGCACGCGGGGGTGGCGGTGACGGCGGGGCGTGGCGGCAGCGGCTGCCGCGCCTCGGTGCCTCAGCTGTGCTGCGGTCTGCCCGGGCCCAGGCGCCGGCGCTCGTGCCCGTGGCCCCGCCCCGCCCCTGCCACGCCCCTTCGGCACGCGCCTGCTCGGTGGCGTCCGACTCTTGCACTCCACGGCGCGCCGCCCCCTGCCACGCCACGCCCAGCCCCGCCCCAACCCGTGTCCCGGGTCCGCCGCCGGCGCGCGCGCGCACGCCCCTGCCCTTCGCAGCCTTCCCGTCTGCCGGAGGCAATCGTATTAGCAGACTCCCGGTGTCCAAAGCACTCCAACAAGTGCCCCATTTCGGGTTTCACGTGCACTTGTTCGCCCTTCGCAGTTTTGATGACAATTTTATCCTCGCACGATAAAGAGCCAGTGAATGTATGTCAGACTCTATGTCAGACGAAAAATGAATCTGGTTTAGCAAAATATCATACTCTTGATAAATGATGATAAGTTATCTGTTGTTGACTATATTTACAGTAAATTCTTCCTCCTGAGCTCAGTAACATATTTCACTTCTCGATGCTCGATCCTTCCCAAAACGCCTCTCCCACCGCTCTTTCTCGATGTATCCTGCTTTCACTTTCCCTGCTGAACCCCCCAATTTCACATTTCCGCGATACCTCGCCCGAACACTCACACCGCATTCGCCGCCACGCCCCTTCCATTCAGCCGTCTTACCCCCAACTCCATTCCAAGTCTTCCCTCGACACCGCTACTGTCGCTACTCCCATACTTGCCACCTCTGTCACCCTTCGCCCCTTGACGCCCACCGGGAGCGGTGGCTAAGTGCATCAACTGAGGTCATTGCAGTGCCTCTGACCGGGAGGCTCTAGGTTCGAGTCCCTACGGGCGCAGGATTTTCTACACTAGCTCGGTCGTGATGTCAATGTCTGGAAGAGAATTCTAGCGGCCGACTGCTCTGATCGGTTTTTCGTTCCGTTGTTTCTCTGATCAACACCAGGTGAATTCCGGAGCAGTACTCTAACAAGCGGGCGAAGTACTGCACGCGATCGTCCCTTCCTCTTCCTTGTCCTATCCTCGCCACGTACCCATTCATACGTGCAATACACTATCCCACATGTCAGGAGACTGATCGGGGACTTATAGATTGTCCCGATGCCCCGCTGGAAGGATATATCCCGTTGGGGTGACAGCCGATGATAGGTCGGTACCGGATTACACCATCCAGCGGGGAAAGATCATCGCGACCTCTCGAGGAGGATCTACTACACTTACGGAAAGAATGATATTATCAGTTGACGCTCCCGGGACTAATGGCCGTAGCATTTGATGTGCACAGAATCACCAATCAATCAATCAAAATCCTTCACGCACGCCAACTTCGGAACACCCCAGCTCCGCCACTGGCACGTCCCGCCCCCAGACCCTCCGCGTGGTCCCGCCCTTCCCTCGTTCTCACCCTCCTCGCCGCAGCCATCGCTCACTCTGGCCGCGCGGCGCGGGGGCCCGGGAAAGACGAGGGCCATAGCGCCTCTGACCGGGAGATCCTAGGTTCGAGTCCTGACGGCGGCAGGATTTTCGACACTAGCTTTTCAGCTAGGTCGAATTCAGACGCTGTCTGGAGGAGAATTCTAGCGGCCGGCTGCTCTGATCGGTAGTTTTCCGTGGTTTCTCCGATCAACAGCAGGCGAATGCTGGAGCAGTACCCTAACAAACGGGCCACGGACCGCGCGCGATCTGTCTTTCCTCTTCCCTGTCCTGTCCTCTCCCCTTACACACACACTTACACTAACATGCACTACACCACCACATATTCCGGGAAACCGGTCAGGAGCTTAGAGCTTGTCCCGGCTGGGGCGGTGCCCTGATGATGGGAGAGTCCTGGTTAGGGGGAAATCCGACTAGCCGACGGTGGGTCGGCGCCGGATCTCGCCATCCAGCGGGAGAAGATCACCGCCATCTTCCGAGAAAAAGACATGCACCACACTTACGGGACTAATGACCGAAGCCGTTGACGCGCCCGGAAACACGAAAAACCAACCAACCAACCAACGAGCGCCATAGTATTCGGATTCCTCGGAGGGGGTATGGATTTTTTTATACGCCCTGCGCGAAACACGGTTTCTCATGCTTGTATTCTGTGAGCAAGACTATTTTGTTTTCTAATGAGTAGTGTGCGGAAAATTACGAAGAGTGGTGCAAGAGTGAAACATCGCGAAGTGTGTACGACGCATCTTTTGCACATGGCAAGCTAAAAAATAGAATGCGCAAAACTTGCGCGAGGTGATTCACGCGGTCATCTTATGTCGTCCACGCATTTTGTTTTCCTCTTTATTTCTTGATCGACAAGGGTAATCGCTAATCAACAACATATGACTGCTAAGTGAACTAAATCAAAAACATATATACGAGATTTTTATATTCAAGCTGTAATACTTAGCTACTTATCCGATCTTGAGGCTCCATTTGCTATCGAAATACAGTATATTAATATTATACATTATTTTAGAAGTGACATAAAAATATTATTTCAAAACTCTAAACCAAGTTAAAAAGAAATTCGTAATTCCGTTAAAATTTGAATGACTTCAGCGAAGATTCTTCGATTTAATAATTTGTAGGCACTTTATTTTCCCACACTATGTTTTCGCAAGAAAGATAAAATGATCTCGAAACATGTTTTGATACACATTTAATGTATCCTTAGAATCGTTAGAAATTGTTAATTATTCGTGACAGAGTGCCATTATACCGTGGTAACCTGCCCGTGATCGTGAGTCCATCAGTTACTCAAGGTTAAACCTCTTCAGGTCCTCCATGAGAGATTCATGTTTCAATGAACGCTACTATTTGGGAACTGGCATTATTCCCTGAATCTTTTCTGGACTTTCTAAGAGTTTTCCCTAAGAATACGTGTTAGAGTACCTATGGAGATGATAAATAGCTCATTTGATTCATCTGTCAAATTGATTGGTACTATTTTAGTTGAACATCGTATATGATGTTATGAAATATTTTTGAAAGTGCATGTTTTATGGGGATTTCACGGCACCTGCAAGTGGTGAAACGCTGTCTGCTACTGTTTTTTCTACATTCACTTTCAGGACATGATTTATCAGGTTGGTGATAATTAAGCGTAATTTGGTAACGAGAGATATATTTAGTCTTCATTGTTATTGAATATTACTATCGATACGAATTTTACTATTGATACCGACAACCTCGACCCGACCCGCAACCCGACTCTTGGCCCTATGCACTTATCCCCGAGGTGCTGCCCGCCTCATTCGGCCCGTCGTATTCCTCTCCTCTCGCTGCCCGTCCTCCCAAGTCGCGCGCCGGAAGCGGCGGCGTGGCCGCCGACAGGTGCGAGGAGGCCGTAAGCCGCAAAGCCCTCGCAAAGCGCCGGCCGTTCGCGGAGCCATAAATAAGGGCGACGGACGCGCCCTGGCGGCCCTTGCCCTTCCTTCTCCCTCGCCGCGCCGCCTCCGCCGCTCAGCCTCACGGCGCCGCCTTCGAGCAGCCCTCCACCCTCCGCGCACGCGCACCGCACCGGACTGCGGGCGAACGCTACGTAAAAGCCGCCGAGAAATCTCATCTCCCTTCTGTGCTTCGAGCGGGAAATACTAATACATTCAGGAAAGTAAGTGGCATGCAATTCAATAACACGCTCGGGTGGGCTTCGGTAAAAAAATAGTGTCATTTCCTCTTAATTCGTAGAAATGAAACCGAAATAGTTTGACGTAGATTTCCAAGATTTTAAACACTCTAATTATCTATATCCGATTCTAGAATACTATTTTGGTTCGATACATGGCAATGAAATCAGAAAACTCCATATTAATTGTCAGAATCTTTACTTCTAGGCCAACAATGACTGAGAAGGTCTCAGTCAAATGCAAATGTTTCCGAAAGCTAATTTCAATCAATAAAAATGTAAAATAAATGGACTATTAGGATGTGCAGACATTCTATCCCACTGGCATCCGAGACCAGGACCTTTTGCCATTGAAACTGATGTTCAACTCACACAACTATGGAATCACACCTTTTATTCCTGGCAATTTAACAGGCTTGTATAAAGTATAATTGCCATTAAAAGTAGAGATAAACAAAACGGAATGACTCATACATTGAACGCTATCAATTAAAACTACTGGTTCAGTTGTTAACCTCTGATTACAATATTAGCCCGCCACTTTCAATCGCTAGTGACAATGACTGTTATTTCACTTCTTCACCTTTCATGTCATAGAATATGAGTACAATTCAAGGCGGATCCTGAGCGTTAGGCAATTTGCAGTACGCTTGTGTCGATCGTGTTGCCTAGTAGTCATGCGAGCATGTCTCTTTTGAACTGCTACCAAGGTCTAGTAGGCGATTGATTATATTCCTAAACATTATTTTTATTTCACTGTTCCTATTTTTACCGCTTCGTCAAGTCGTTTAAAAAAAGTGTTGGTCACTGAGTAGATGCCATCCAACAATTACAAGACAATAAGACAGAAAGTTGACAATGGCCAACAAAACCCGGGTATGAGTGAACACAGCACAGTGGCGCCCGTCGCTCGCGCCGGCCCGCTGTCCTCTTATTGAATACCGCAGTGGTGGCTGTTGCGAGCACTTCGGACGGGCGCATAGAATTCCACTGCGGGTGCTCAGCCCGGCGCGGGCAGCCTCTTGTCTGGCGCTTCGTCCGTCAGGCGCCCGTGTCCCCCCCCCGCCACGACCCACTCTCATCCATCTGCCCACTCGCCCTCCCCGCCACGCCCTTTCAATCCCATTCCGCCCGCCGTACACATCCCCGCCCTGTACCACCCGAGACAACTTGTCCCGCCCCTTTGCCCGGCCCCCTTGACCACTCCCACCCCCGTCCCACTCTGCCCATCGCGAGGAACCCGCCACGCCACCCCGCTGTCCTCTGTCCTAGTCCTCCTCCCACCCCGCCTTCTCCTTTCTAAGTCTCTCTGTTCGGCCACCTGCCCCCCTCCCCCTTGCCACCCACATGTCTTTTCGGGGCTCTCTACGCTCCGGAAACTCTGCCCCGCCCAGCACCACCTCGCCAACACTGACCGTCCCGCCTCGTCTTCCGTCGACTCTTCTCACCCCGCCCCTCCCGACCGGTTTGGCTGCACCCCGCCCGACTTTCCCCTGCACCGGGCATCTACTCCGCCCCGTCGTCCCCGCCCCGCCCCCAGCGGCGCAGCGGAGCGGAGCGCGCCGGACTTTGCATTGTGCGCGGCGGGTCGTCACGTCGCCCATTGTGAGTGCGGGCGGGCGCGTGGGCGTGGGCGGTGTGGGCGGGCTGTGGGGCCGCGTGCTCGCCGCCGGCCGCCGACCGCCGGCCCCCCGGGCCCGCCCGCATGCATAAACATTACAGGCGATTGTTTTGTGTCGTGGCGTGTGCCATCTCGCCGAGGCAGACGCTTGGAATTAATGTTCGCACAGTTCCTTTCCCTTTTCTTTTAACCTTTTCTTTCGCATGCTTTAGCTTTTTTTTTTGCTTCCCGTAGGATCCTCTGTTTCTCTTTTTTTCTTTTTATCTTTTTGATCTCTTTTTTTCTCGCATTTTTTTTCCTATTTGAAATCTCTATCTCTGACGTTCATGTATCACATAGCGAGCCTGTTTCCTAGATTAAAGTTTAGGAAAGTAATTATTGTGTTGAAAAATCGCCTAGTTCTCTTTTATTATTGAGTTACCAGAATCTTACACGCTTGTTTTGTATAATTTTTTTGACAGAAAATGTTTTACAGTAAAACAATTCTTACAGTTATCTCCGCGAATATTTGAAGAACTAAACATAAGCGAAATTTTCAAAAATATTCTTGATAATGCATTTTATAGGCGTCGATGCAAAAAGTGTAAACGCAGAATTTACATCAAAATTAATTTATAATTATCGACATATCTCCATATAATAGTTTGTAATTACTGAAATTGTTTGCAGAACTTTAAATAATACTTAAAGTATGTCTTAAAGTAGGAAGAACTGGGATATATGGATATATCATTTGTAATATTTCTGCATGTAATTAAAAGAACAAAAAAGGTCATTTGTATAAATGTACTCCATCTCCAGGGTAGATTTATGCATCTCATGAAGCACTTTGACACGTTTGGGACACTTCGAAACGTTTGGGAAAAGTGGAGAAAAGTAACTGTCACTACATACTTTCCATATATACATACATATATAAATATGCTAGCCATTTTATATTTATACAAAGAAATTCAAATTACCCACAATTTATTCATCAGGAATATCAGAACGACCGAAATCCAACTGCGTAATAATTTTTTAAAAATTAATCATCCTAAATTTATTTGTAAGGAATGTTAAAGTCGTCAAAATGACACTTCAATCCCACCATTATCTTCCTCGTCAGAAAAAAGGAAAACTTATCAGGTTTTTTGTTCATAAACCGAACGAGATGGTCAGCATCATCGGTTTTTTCTTTCACTTGGCCTACAAATTGAACAACCGATCTCTTACTCACAAACTTCACTACAACAAAGTCATCAGTCATCATCAACAATATTTTAGTCAAAAGTATCTTCCATTGATTCTCCTTTACTTCGCAGATCACTTAGATTCAAATCATCTGATGTAGAGTTACGTAGAATCCAAGGATGTCCTAAGTATGGTTCAGATACTTCTGATGAATATAATTCTTGAATCTTCTTCCTCTGTCGCTTTAAAGGTTTGGTGTCTCTTATTCGCAGCAGCATTTTTGCGTTTTTCATTTCTTTGTCTCTATTCCTTTGCTGTTCTGAAGCTTGTTACTGTTCTTTAACTTACTTCATTTCAAAAAGCGTTATTTTCTCTTATTATTTGTAAAAACTAATATTTGAATTTCTTGGTGGGAAATGTTTTGATTAAAGAGGTATGGTAATAATAATAATAATAATAATAATAATAAAGGGTAATCAGAAACTAAACTAAAGAAGGATATAGGTTGTTTGCAGATATTATGGGCACATTGATTCGCATCAGTGTGTCCCAATCAGCAATTTTGAGAAATCCGAATCTCTCATTCAACACTTCGTAATTTACCTTACAAAAAAATGAAGAACTGACAAAGAGTAGTTTTACTTACCAGGGTAAATATTCTTTCCTATTAAAAACGGTGAAACAACTGCATAATACCACTGTAATTGTTCAACTAAAATTTACTCTTGACCAACAAAAACACAAAATCACCCATCTAATTTCATTAAGCTACTGAATCATGCCAAGACCTGTAGGTAGCTGTGTACACTAAAGCCCTCTTTTGGAGCTGTTGTGAAATTTCCTGTAATGACCTTGTGATCAGTAGAGGGGGTGTATCAAGGTGCCTCATACATCACTATGCCCCAGTCCCCCAATAGTAAAATATTAATCATATATCATGTTCGTTTGTATTGTCGAAAGTGTGCAACATAAGTCCAATAGTCAATGTATAATAGTTTTCAGTGAGGTTACTTGATCAGCTGCCTGAAAAACAGAAGCAAAAGCCAAACATTTCTAACGATGGCGGCAAACAGCTTAGTAATCCCATCGGCCGCGCTCGGAGCCTGCGCAAACAGATACCTGACCTTCCGGGCGGGAGCGACAGCCGAGAGGCGAGGGATGGAGAGCATCTTTCGCGGGCGGTCGCACACTGCTCCCAAGCCGCAGATTTTACAAATAAATCACTGATAAAGAATCATAAGCAATCTGTAAAAATTGGTCCCTCCTAACGCTTTACTCCTTTCGAGTAACCCAGAATGGTTCAGGAAGTAGAGCTGTTAAGAATAGGTTATAAATATTGCAACTGTGAATCATAGCCTATTGCGGCCTGTGGTGTGATAATGTATAGACTTTTTTCTAGGGCTTTCACGCGACAGCGAGTTATCCTTAACGTCCCAATAGACCCAACACACTTGCGGGCTCCTCTGATCTGGGGCCATCAGAACGCGAGATCCTCCGCATGTCTCTCACATACGTGAGAGACGTGGGACAAACTGCCCTACCATACGTGAGATACGCAAAAAAAATAATATATTAAAATGCTGTACAAAAGTGTTGAGCGGTTTTTAAGATACTTTTCTTTTTAATACTGTTTTCATATTTTCAAAAAATTAGATCTTCGCCATCATTTCAAGCGTCCTGAGATCTATCAGAGAGCCCTTATTTCACTAAAATTCTGCAAACCTAATAATATTTTCAAAAATGCACATGTCATGAGCTCAAGCACTAATTTTGAAGAATAAATATCATTTGAAGCAAAAATATCTAGCATCAATAATCTACTGGTACGAGAGGGTTCAAAAGATGTCGAAGTTTTGCATTTTTCGAAAATTCGGTCGTAACAGTGGAAATTAGACCTATGCCATCTTTCTTACAAGAAATTTAAAGAAACTAGTGATGGTACAGAATGGCACACACTTTCTCGCATTAATTGGTTTTCTAATATTTTTTGTCTACACTGTATTTTCGATATTGCCCTGTCTCCTCGCCCCGCTGCTACCTATGGTCACCGGCATTTTTTTCACATTATCTCCGTTTTTCCGTTCCCTAATAAAAGAATTGAAATGTCTTTAAGAATATTATAGGAGAGTAAAAACATATTCCTGCGTGCAATTTTCTTGGAAAAATTTGCATCCTTCTTGAGAAAATGTCGTTTGAGCTTTTCTGAAAATACACAAATTTGCGCTTATGTTCAGAGAGAAGTTTTGAGTTTTCGAAGAAACGTCTTAAGAAATCATTTGGAGAACTAGTGTTCACAAATGCAATAATGCATGGAAAATTTCTATAATGTAAGTATAAACGACATGAGATAAAAAAACACCTTTGTGTAGTTTTTGAAAATCTCGAAAAATATCGAAATGGCTTAAATCTCGTGTAATTCAGTATATTTAACATTATCGATACTACAAGTTTTAAAAAATATTTGGAGCCGCTTTTGAGAAAATGTTTATGCACTTCTGAAATTGTGCAATTTTATGCTTATTCTCACTGAAAACTTTCGAGTTTTCGAGAAACTTCATAAGAAATCATTTGAAACACAAATACATTAACGCATAAAGAACGTCCGTAATGTAAATATTAACGTCGTGAGTGATATGTAAAAAGACTACATTCTATAATTTTTGAAAAATATAAATACTACTTTAAAATTATGTTTATGTCATGTTATTCAGTGCATTTAATACTATCATCACAAAAAGTTATACGAAGATCTTTGGAGTCGCTTTGAGAAAATCTTGTTTTTCAATTCTTTTAATATTGCCCTTATTTCACTTCAAATTACGCAAATAAATATTTTGAAAAAAATTAATATTCTCATTCATAGATTTAATTTTGAAGAACATATTTTATTCAGAGGGAAAACCGTCTTCAATAATGTAGTTGTAGGAAGAACCCGCAAAAATTGTGAACTTTTGAACTTTTCGAAAATTTGTATGTCAGCGAAACTGTTACTTGCGCTTTTATTAAAGTGCCCTTTACGCTCTCCGAGGACAAAGTGTAATCAAAACATTTAGAGCCATTTAGAGGTTAGTCAGAGAATATTGAATTAAAAAAAACTTTAGGTGCTAATGTTCTTCACGGACGGACGTTTTGAAAAAATAACACCTTTCGACAAATTGCTTTGAAATGTGAGACTGAATGTTATGGTTATTGTGGGCTACCGTGCATTCCGTTGTCAAGCATTGTTTCTCAAGGGTTAGCAATGTTCATTTTGTGAAGTGTGTGTGTGTGTGTGTGTGTGTGTGTGTGTGTGCGCGTGCGTGCGTGCGTGCGTAGGTGTACGTTGGTGAATGTAAGTATGTGGAGGCTTGTGGTGAGCACGAATGGACTGATTTACGACGGCGACTGAAAGGGCTTCATCTTTTGGGGATCTCAGGGGCTTGTAAGGGTAACACATTTGGAGCGATGGGGGCCAGGACAGGCGCGTCTGCGCGTTGCAATATATAAATATATACACACACATTTTACAATGCACGTGATAAATGATCATCTATTTGTTAACAAGCTTTTGAGCTAAGTGTAAATACTTAAGTTTTATAATTTTAAGAAGCATTACCGATGCAGCATACTTTCACATACTTAATACGCTATGGAAGGATTTACAATCCACCAACGACACAAAAACTGTGGGTGTGTTACTGTTAGATAGCCCCCACCTACCCACCCACCCAACCCTACCCCCCTTCTGCACCAAACAGATTTAAGACGTGACAATTAGAAATAGAAGCTCGTATTCAAAAGAATTGCCGGCGCACACGTAACCCGCCGCACAGAAAACGCTGTGACATACGTAGTACATCATTGTGCAAACCTCGGAAGCGGCCTAGGCTCCTCAAACCCGGTTACACGAGATAGTTTTGGAATGTCGTAATCTGTAAACAAATTGGGCAATATTATAGTACTTTCTCAGAGCATCCCACCCTGCTGCAGGTCTCAGAAACCTTCGAAGTTGGTTTATATAATGGGGGTATTTTCACTTTTAAAGTAATGATTTAAAACGTTCGGAATATTCGCAGAACTAGTATTTCACAATTAATTAATGTTTTAATGAATTTTCTCCCAGTGAATATAATTTTAATTAGTGTACTAAGTTATTTTATCCACTTTGATTATCTGAAATTAATCTTTAGCAAACTAAGATCAGACCCGTAATAAGAATTATGCGACTACAAGTGTGCGAATAATACATGGCTTCATAAATAAAACCTACTTACGTCATGGGTTTTTCCCAGACCACGCCGTGTGGGAACAGGGTCGTCCAGAGGATGGGGCAGCTGGGGCAACTTGCCTCGGGCCCCCATTTAAGTGGAACCCAGAAAATTTATACCAAATGCATTTCTTCAATATATTTTTTTGCAAAAACTAACTGTAGTTTAAATACGATTCCTTCACAGGCTTTTCTCTGGGCGCCCTTGTGTGCGAGTGCGCCCACTGTGCTTGTGGCGGCGAGGCTGGTGGCGGCACAGCCTCCCACTTGACGTCCAGGAGCATCGATCTCCGCCGCGGGGCTGGGGGCGGGCTGGGGGCGGGGCTGGGGGCGGGGCTGGGGGCGGGGTGGGGGCGGGCTGGGGGCGGGGCTGGGGCGGGGCGGGGGCGGGGGGGGCGGGGGGCGGGGCTGGGGGCGGGGCTGGGGGGGGCTGGCCACTTGCGTCCAGGAGCCCAGAGGCGAGAGGCCCCGGGGCGGCGCGGGCGGCGCCTTCGGAATTATTAAGCATGCGGCGCCCGAAAGGCAAAACTGCGCGCTTGCACCTTGCGCCATCATCTATTCACGAAACCGGCGCGGCGCTCCTGTTCAGATAGCGGTTTTTCGAAGCGGCCCGACCTCCGGCCTCGGGTCTCCGGTTCGCTCCCACGCGCGGCATTTCCGCTTCCCCGTGACCGGAAGAGGTCGTTGTTCTTCTGGGAGAAAATAGCTGGCCATCGCTGTGGACCACGCCGAAGTTTGGGCCGCGTTTGTCTCGAGAACTTGTCACATGCAGAAATACAATGTGCGCCTCGAAATAGTCTCTAAACTTCTTATCTGCTTATCTTTTTATTAAGGGGGGCTCACCAATGAAGGGTAAATGCCTCTAAGAGACTTGTGTTTATCTTTCTTTGTTTTCTTCTAAACTTGCTTTCTGGGAGAATAGAAATTGAAGTGTAAATTGTAAATGTAACTTTCAATTTATTGTAGATTTTCTGTCATTACACCGGATATATTTTTTAAAATATATATTACATAAGATATTTCACAAATCATTTAAGCGTATCGCAGATATTTCACAAAGTATTTTTAGTCACAAATAAAGTAAACTTCAGACTATCCAAATCATTTTAAAAACTAGCGAAGCCGTGAATAATGAGTGGTGAAAATGATCAGCCAAGTAAATTGTTTTATTAATCTTTTTCATGAAGAAAACTCAGGCAGTATGTATTTTATTTTATATTTTTTGTCACCAATTCAGTTTCTTCAAAAGTTGGCATATACATATAAAATTCACGTTAGATTTATTGGGTCATGCATCACAGTATGTAAGAGATGTGTCTAAATTCGAAACGAAATTATAAATTTTTCTATTCTCAAAGAAGGTCATTAGCAACATTTTTGTGATAAACTATTCTTAATATCTATGTGTATATAAATAAACAGATCCGATAAGGTTACATGATTCGACATATAAAATAAAGCCCCAATCCCTTTATTAAACTTCGCAATTTGATAAAAATTGGAAATGTTTCAATTTCTTGTGCACCAAATAGCAATTCAATTTGATTTATACAATATTTATTTTTATGTTCTTTATAATTTTACAAATAATAGCCCCGTGAAACATCGGATTGATCGTTTAACAAACTTTTGGGAGTTGTGGAAATCGAAATTAGAAAAACAATGTCACTTTAGTACACAGTTTTGTTGTTTTTTTCACTAAGTTCACAAAACATTGTAAGATATTGAAGTGAGAGATTTCAAATTGAATGACTTTGGTAAACACTTCTCGGGTGTTTCTTGTTGCTACAAGCGAATGGGGCGTACATTGCGAAGGTATCCCCGAGCGGAAGCCAGCGCGCCAGATGAGCGTCCACCACTTTGCATGGAAATGTTTCCTCTATATGCACAAACACACCAACTCGTTTTTATAATCACCACTAAACTTGCTGTGCGTAAACGTGTGCAAACTTTAATTAGCTAACTACATGAGCTCTAAACAACTTTGCCCCGAGGTAAATTTCCTAGCAGGCGTGTAATCATTGTCCCGTTACGGAGCACCGAACGTCCAATAAACGCAACTTTACTTTCAATTTAGTCTTCTTGAACCAATGATCGATCACTTTAATTTGTAATAACGAGAACTTTAAAAAACTCCAGAATATGATAGAAAATTCTTGACAATCATTCTTGAGGATTGGCACATTCTGTGTATTTTTTTATTTAGTAGGTCATTATTACATTATAAATTACCTAACGTAATAATATATTATTACATGTATAAATTACTTACTATGGGGTAGGCCGATGGCCCCTAAGTCATTGCAAAACTTACATCCTACAGTATTCTAACATTTCAAGTAATTTTAATCTCTGAAATCCCAGACGGTCTCTCCATTGCAGAAAAACCGCGGAATAATGACCATATGATACAAGTGAGAAAAAACCTCTTGAAGAGGAAAGAAAACCTACCGTCATACGACGAATGCATACTATTAAAAAACACTTTCTAAACTATTTATTTCCAGACTTAGACGTCATGAATTCTACTTCCTGACATTGATACCCGCAGCTCACGAAATGAAACAGCGTCTCAGAAACTCGTCTGCAACTTCACCTCTCTTACTTCATTCACTCCGATTTCTATTTATCCCGTAGTGAGCTCATTTATAGATTTACTTATTACTTAATAGCTTATTTACGTTTCACTTATCTGATTTACTTACCAATCTAAACTCAGCTCTGCTCGTTGCTGAGCAGTGTTATTTTGCCATTTACTGATTGCCTTTTCCGAATTAGTCCACACCTTTCCTAGAAGTTTTTCTAATTTTTTTGTAAAGTAAAATAATATACATTACCTCTTATAAGCCTTACATTTCTCCGTCGAAAGAAGTAGCGCCCTATAATTTTTGTCCATTTTTCTCTCCATGTTTCAGTGGGACAGCAATTTCAGAGGATGCAGAATCTACTCTTTGCCGCCGCAAAGTACACAGATATCATTACTATTTAAGTTTTTCAATCTGTGTTTCATTCACCCCTATCCATCCCTAACCATCCGCAATCTAATTGGTAATTCTTTCACCATTTCTAAGTGTGTGAACATAACTTTCACAACCTCATACTGGATTGATATAAATCTGTACCACTAGCGGACGTTTTTCAGACGTTGCTGCTGTAATATCGTGAATTTTTTATATTCGAAAGTCTATTAGAAATGTATGTTCTACCTCGTGCATTCCCTCTCTCCCCAAAGTCCTCTGCGATATGCACTCCCAGTCCTACGCCTTCTAACAACACCTTCACTTTGTAACACCAGTAGCGTTAATCTGTTTCCCGTAATTGCTCCCTAAAGCTCCTATGTATAAGCGTATCGCATTTTCCCCTGTTAACCTACTCCGTAGCTTAATTGGTTTAATTTAAAAATATGATCACATTCCTATACTACCGACCTCTCTTAACACACCAACATTTGATGCATATCTAAATGCTGCAAGAATTAATTTGTATTAATTGGTTTCGATGCTTTCCAATCGATCTACTATACCCAGCCCCCAAATTTGCAACACATAATTCGTAGCCGAGAGAAGTAGCGATTTAAACATTGTGTCGGTAAAGGCAATAAAGGCACTGTGAGCGCTGCACTAACGATTTCTTTGAGCGCAATTTGTCCTTCACTTTGGCCCACCACTATCTGAGTGTTGTATAAGTGTTTATGAAAACTTTTGCACCAGGATATGTTTTGACACGCTCGAGCTCATCCGGCGCGTAATATCATTTGTCCTTGTCACCACCTATAAACCAGTTCTTTAAAACAACAATTTTGTTTTTTTAATATTTTCTTTTAATCCCCGTATCTCACTGCACCCTTACATAATGTTTTAACTCGTCTGCAAAGCCTCAACAATTGCCTAACTAAATCATATAGTAATCGGGAATATTCCGAGGCCGCGGCCGGGGCCGGTGGCGAGGGCGGGGGCGAGGGCGAGGGCGAGGGCGAAGGCGAGGGACAGGGTGAGGGCGGGGACGGAGGCGAGGCCTGGGACGAAGGCAAGTGCAAGGGCAGAGACGGGGGCTGAGGCCGGGGGCGAGGGCAAGGGACGGGGCGAGGGCGGGGACGAGGGTGAGAGACGGGGCGAGGGCGGAGGTGGCGCGCAGAGGCCTCCACGGCTGACGTGTGGCGCCGGGCGTCGTCCTGCGAGGGCTGCGCGCGAGAGCAGTCCGCCGGCCGTCGCCCGAGGAAGAGCGGGACACGAACATGCGGTTATAGGAACAAGAAGAGAGATGGAAAACGCAAGTAAAAGAAGCTGGAAGTCGCCACGGTGGGAGGAAATAGAGCGAAAAGACTAGATATATATATTTTTACGGATAGAGCAGAATAGAAATCAGCGTTAGCAAATGAACGCTGGAATTGAAATTTGATGAGTAAATGAGTTAATGATTTCAGTGTCACCTTCCACTGAGGCGAAGTGAATGGGAATAACAGAAGACATCACACAAACCAAAAGAAATGAAATAATTGGAAAACCATAACATTTAAATAGGCAGGTAGAAAGGAAAGAAGCACGTTTTCGTGACGCGTAAGAAAGAAGTCGGAGCGTGGAGAGCGGGCGAGGGCGAGCGGGGCTGACGGGGGCGGTGGGCGCCTGGCGAAGGCAAGCGCGCTCTTGTATGAACAGGTCCTCTCCACCGGCGGCGCCGGTTTTGTTAGCGGCGCCCTGATTTAGAGAACAATGCAGCACCACTCGCCACCCACACCCCTCTCGCTCCCAGCATCCCCGCCCCGCGCGCCTGCTCGCTCCCACCTCTCCGTACCTCCGCCACCGGCCGCCGCGCCACCTGCGTCGCCTCCCGTCCACTCGCGTCCCCTTCGCCCGCTTTGGCGCAGAGCGCCGGGCCACCCCGCCACCTCCCATCCCGCCACCCCGCCGCCCCGCCGCCCCGCCGCCCCGGCACCCCGACACCCCGATACCCCGACACCCCGACACCCCGACACCCCGACACCCCGACACCCCGACACCCCGACACCCCGACACCCCGACACCCCGACACCCCGCTCCCCCCAATGCGATACACGTCGGTCCCACGCCCCACGCCACTCGTCGCCCGTCCCACGCTCCACGTTCTACGACCATCTCATACCTTACGTTCCGCCCACGCCTCACGCCCTGCACCGCATTCTCCAAACCTCATGCCTTACGCCCCCACGCCGCATGCCCCGCGGCTCATGCCTCACGTCTCGTGCCTCTACGCCCCGGTCTACATCACATTGGCATACCTGGTCTTCCGTTCACTCGCTAGTACGAACATCACTTGCTCCCACCCTGCCCCATCGCTACGCGGAACACTCCGCACCGCACCAAACGCTTCACGCCTCTTCAGGTATCTCCGCTCTGCCACCGGCCACTCGCCATCCCCGACCCCGACCCCGACTCCGCCGCCGCTCGCGCCTTCCCCCGCGGCCGTTGTGCGGTCCAACCCCCCACACCTGTCCCGTCACTCGCTCAGTTTTGACGTTATTAGTCAACTGAATCATGGTGCGCTCATTTTCCTACAACAAACAAAGAAGAAGTATCAAATGACGAGTGTTCGTATCACCATGGGAAACTTAAAATTATCGAGAGCGAGACTTCATTGGAACCAACATTTTGGTATATCACTTGTAAAGGAAAGCAGGTGTTTTCTAAATTTCAGATTCCCGTTCGTTTACTTGACCTAACACCAATAGAAAAGAATACAGATGGTTACAGGAGATCTGTAAAACTCAATAAGAAATTCATGTAAAGAACAAATTTAGAAACAAGTTATATGTTGATGAATAGATTCTTTTTTTAACCTTACAATAAACGGAAAGGCGTTTTACAATGAAGTTTTCAATGTGCATATGAAATCAATTACCAAAACAAAGGAAGAAACTTAGCGTTCCAGTAAATATTCTGCATATAAAACTATCAAATGAGCTGAAGCACATTTACAATATTAAGTTTCCGATACATTGCCTTGGTAGTGTCAATTTTCAAATTTCACTTGCTTGATGTTATAATTCCTGAATTATACCATGTAGGATGCTATGCACGAGGACTCAAAAGAACACTGACGAGTGCCCTGCCTGTTCCGTCAATTTGTCGCATTACTTCAGATATATTTCCCTTGGGTCCTGGAAGTTGAGCCTCTAAGCAACAAGTACTGGAAACAGGAGGGGCTGGCCGTAATCTTCTGGCCCCCAGAGAGGCATATGGGCAGACAGTCTTGATCCCAAAGCTTCGGCCAAGGGAGACAAGGGAAAACCCATTGTAGTGTATGGTCACCATGAAAGGCCTGTTAGCTCAGAAGTCTGCTTGTGTACGGCCAGACGTTTTATGAGTATTATTGTAGGGTCGAAGGCATACAAAATGCAGTTCTATAAATGAGAAGGAACAAAATTACTTGGATTGTAATTTGCTGCAGGGGGAGTTTGTGAGAATAAAACAAATAAATAATGATAGTTTCTTCGACTGCGACAAAACTTTAAGAGAATAAATGTTGGCGAGTTGAACAAAATACACCATCAATTGTATAATATACCACAATAAATTTAAAAAAGTTTAGTGTCAAAATCGTAAAAAATATACAGAAAAAGTTCAAGTACAAAATCAGTTATATTTTTGTAGACTATACATTTTAAGTGTCGAGTCGGGTCAAAAAATTATTTCATATAGTCAAAACGTGCAAACTTGAAAACGGGATATGAAAGGAACGTTCATTAGCAGACAGTTCCTGACTTTACTGACAAGCACTCGCACACGAAACAGAACAAACCCGCTATAGTGATCTTATGTGATGCACCTATTCAGTAATTGTCAGAAATCTTCTGTTGTTGTTTAGAATAATACGATATATAATTTAAAAGTAGAAACGATTATTTTGTATTTATTATGATTTTCAACTACTACCAGTGGCAGCTGAGTAGCTATTCCAGCGGGCATGCCCGGCGTGTTCGCTTGAGAGGCTGGGGGTTGACGATGGCGCGCTGGCCGCTCCGTCATGAAGGATGAGGTGTTGGCGGAACACAAGACGAGGCGCGGAAGAAGCCCCCTGCTGTGGCGAGGCGAGGGATCAGCGGAAGGCGGGGCGGGCCGCGACGACGCCCGGCGGCCGGGATCGGCGGGGATCGGCCGGCGGGGGGGGCAGGAGGGGCGGGGGCAGAGCTGTGCCGTGGCCGGGTCAGGCAGCGAAACAGCGGCTGGGGAGGCGGCGGTGGCCGTGCCGGAAAGTCAGCAGTCCGGGCGGGGGGATGGGGGCGGGGAGGCTCAGAAGAGTCCGAGTGGAGCCCATCGTCGAAACGGCCTCGGCCATCGCGTCCCTCAGTGCACTGCCAGCCGGCGCTTTCGCCTTCGCCTCCTGTCCCGCCACGACTCCCTCGCCGACCTCTTTCGACCTCAATTACCTGCCCGCCCGCCGCCTGCTTCGCTTCCGCCCCGCCCCGCCCCGCCCCCTCGCCCGAGCCAAAGCAGCGTCTGCACCCCCCGGTCTGCGAACCCTCGGTCACGATACGCACGCTCGTGGCACCATTGGAACGCTTGCTGAAAGAGGGAGGGTACGTTACTCTGCATCTTATGCTGTTACCCGAAATAACACGTTTGAAAGACCATGAAGAGAATCGAGGGGCATAAACAAAAAATTCACAAATGAAGTGCCAAATTCAATAATAAAATGTGTAATATTTTCAGTAATTTAATGAAATTCAATGAATAATCTTTTAAATGAGTATTTGACTATATATTTACATATTTAATACCTTGATCAGCCGAAAAATGAGCGATCCTCTCAAATTACTTATTATTCAAAATACTGTATTGTTTGTTCGATTTATGTTGCAGAAATAGCTACTGTAATTTTCTGAGCTAAGTGAATATCAAGAAGTATATCGAGAATGAGTGATTGAAGTTAAATTATTAATGCAGTTTTTCTCCACTCCATATTCTTAAAAGACATTCAGATTTTACCATGATATTTCTATCTATTTCGTAATCATATTTATAAACCACCTAGAAGTGCAATGTTCTATTCCTCTTGTTCACTGCAATCTGTATTTTCTCTCTATTTACCTGTTGTTTTGAATTCATATTCTACTTGCCAAAGAATTGTGACCCTACACATTCTCTCCCATAGTATATTTTCCCTTCTCGTGTTTTTCAACGGCACAAGCTCGTTTTTTAGAAACTGGTTCACGCACGCTACATCGTCGCCATCGGAGGCCACGCAGCGCATCCAGCGCGTGCGCTATCTCTGGCGACACTCACGCACCAGAGCAAACGCTGCAAAAACTTCCCTCCCTTGGCGAGTTTATTCAGGCAAATAAGCACAGCTTCCTCTCGTGTTAAACCACGATGACATTCACATTTTCCCTCCTAGTATTAATGCGTTGCGTTTTAATAATTAAACGAAACTCTTCTATACTGACGGTACAAACATCTCTTTCGTTTGTAATGTAATTTTCAAACTCATATTCATGTAGAAAAAATATACAAATGCTTGAAAGTTTTTCTCAATATCAGAATGTCTGTACGCCGTATATGCCATAAATGCCAATACACCATACGTCCTGAAATATGTTCTCAGAAAGATCATAGAGGAATAAAATTAATAACGAGTCTGGCATTTCAGAAACTCCCTAAGTATCTTGTATCTCGTCGGAAACGGACCATATATTGTTGTTAATATTCCGGTTCTTTTTGAACATGTGAAATGCCAAACGTATACTTTTTCACATTTCCAGAAAAAGAGAAAAAAATCTTGGAACCATTATTTTCATTATCCATATGCGCGTATGTACTAAATCTAATGTCAATACTACAGTAGGAAAAATAACCTACACCTACCTCGAGGGAACTGCTTAATTTCACCACCTTCCCTAGACGTCTTACCGCGAAGTAATGGCTCGTCAGATACATAGTATTTCCTTGCTCATCGTGCTCCTTTACAGAACTTTTCTTACTTTAGACACTTATCCCAATTGCCGAAATGCTTATCAGCTGTAGAGTTCAAGCACCTAAAAAAGTTCTTTAACTTTTTCGTCTGTCTGAAGCCTGCTCATTGTAATGAAGACCGGATCCCGGATGCACTTGCAGGATTAATGAAGGTTCCGAGGAAAAAGGTGCGGTCGACGCCCCCAGTCGCCAAGCGGGGACTCTATCGCGCCGATGAAGCCTCCGATGCCCACGAAAAACTTGCACCAAATCCGCGACGCTCGTTAGCGGCAAATGCGATGCTCGCTGCCGCTCCTCATCACGTACTGTCCTCCCTCGCCGCCCTTCATCGTCTCTCGTGCTTCTGTGACCATATTCTCCCTCGCACCCTCGTTTTCCCTCACGCGTCATCCTCGCCCGTCGTCCTTGCCCCGCGCCCCTTCGTACCCCCTCGCCCGTCGTAGATCCTCGTCCCTCATACCCCCTCGCCCCTCGTACCCCCTCGCCACTCGTACCCCCTGGCAACTCGTACCCCCTGGTACCCCCTCGCCCCTCGTACCCCCTCGCCCCTCATATCCCCTCGCCCCTCGTACCCCCTCGCCCCTCGTACCCCCTCACCCCTCGTACCCCTCCCCCCGCTCCCCCCTCGCCCCCCCCCCCCCTCGACTTACATGGAACCATGGTCGCGCCTCAGCTCATCCTCGCCTCTTGTCGGCCTCGTCACTCCTCATCACCCGATTTTTCCTCCTGCGGCCTTAGTCTTTTCTTACTGCGTCGGCCCCCCCCCCCCCTTTTGTCTCTTCATTGCAGCCCTTCCTCCCTCGACGCGCCGCTCGCTGCACGTCGTCACTCGCCCCGCCCTGACTCCCAGCGGCGTTCGCAGCATTCCTCGCCCTATCTTCCACACGACTCTCGTCACCCAGCGGCGCAGGTGGCGCGGCCTCTTCTAGCGTCGGTTTCCACCATCGTCTTTGCTCTTCGTTTTTCATCGTCAACACCACTCGTCCACCACCGCTTCTTCGAATCTTTTCTCACATGGATCGTGCTCCCAAAACTTCGTAACTATTGCGGATGCGTAATAAATTGATTAATGTGTGAATGATATTTTCTAGTTAAATAGAATGTTGCCAAACAAATTCACGACATAGTACATTGTGTTGTTTTTTCTTACCGAACTTCATCTGATTTTGTGTTGCATTTTAGCCGCCTCTGATAATTACTCCCCACAATCGATCTACATCAACTTCCTGCGTGAATTTCATGTCTGGAGCATTCAGCTACAAAATACAAACTTCAAGCAATATTTTTTGTTCATTCTCCATCTATTCTATCACTTATTATCTTTACATCTTACATCTACATAACCATTGGTTAGTTGTTGGCATCATTTGTAGTACTAGTATAATTAACAATAAGAAAATCGTTATAGAAAATGTTTCTATAGATCTCACCAAATCCATTAATGCTCCATAAAAGACAATTTGTTCAAAATTCGACAGAGGTGCACTTTGCAGTATTCATTACACACAGTTACGGCCAGTGAGCTGTGGCAGGTCCCATCCGAATCTCGCCTTCCGTAGTATATACGACTCTTGGTTTAACATTTTTATATATAATGGTAACTATTTAAAATATGTGAAATAAATTTCTATACCCCATTTACCGATTTTGAATTAGCTGGGGAGCTTCGTGAAGTAGGTTTGAGTATAAAAATTTAAACTTTTTTGCCTCATCCTAGTATACATTTCGCTCATTTCTACCTTATCCAGGCACAGATTTACCACTATCTACCGCCGTTTTCTTTTCGCCCCTCTCAATTCCACCCACCCAGCCCCGCTTCTCTCCGTCCCTCTGCGTTCCCCCCACACCTCTGTTTCGTCCCTTACCACCCCATTCCGCCCCTCCCAGCCCCGCGCCCGCCACGCCCGCCTCCCTGCTGCAAACGCCTCCCTCTCAACCCGCCCCGCCTGCTCCCCCACCGCCCCCGCCTACCGCCGCGCCCCCACGCCCGCCCGCCGCCGCCCCCGCCGCCCCGCCGCCGCGCCTCCGCCCGCCGCCCCGCCGCCCGCCGCCGCCGCCGCCACCGCACCGCCCGCTGCCCCACCGCCCGCCCGCCGCCCGCCCGCCCGCCGCACCGCCCCGCCGCACCGCCCGCCGCCCGCCCGCCGCCCGCCCGCCGCCCGCCCCGCCCGCCGCCCGCCCGCCGCCCCGCCCGCCGCCCGCCCGCCGCCCGCCCGCCGCCCCACCGCCCGCCCCCGCCCCGCCCACCGCCCGCCCGCCGCCCGCCCGCCGCACCGCCCGCCGCACCGCCCCGCCCGCCCGCCGCCCGCCCGCCGCCGCGCCGCCGCCCCCGCCGCCCCGCCCCGCCGCCCCGCCCCGTCCCCGTCGTGGCGTGGTTGCGCAGGCGCGCGGCGCTATCGCTGTTTTTCTTCCGCGGCGCCCGAAAACCTCCGCTATCGAGCTGCCATACATCTCCTTGACGCGATCGCAGACGCGGGACGGGGCAGTGAGATGCGAGGGGAGGCGAATGAGCGACATGGCGATGACGCGGAGACGGAACGCCTTACGGCGAGATGGAACAGCCTCGCATGAAGCAACCGGGGTGGAACAGCACATGAGGAGGCGGAACTTCGTAGGGCGAGACAGAGCAGCGTAGAACGAAGCACAGCAAAACCCGACTGGGTGGGGCGTGACAAGATAGAATAATTTAGTTTATTTATTTATTTGTGATTTATGCGCTCTTCAATAGCCGAGGGCCATTGAGACCCATAAACGATGAGATAAAGAGAAGGTGATTGCAATAATGATGATAAGATGAATGTTGATAGGGAAATGGTTGAGTGAGTGATAATGTAAATGCGGTAACACTCGTATGTGCAGGGAGTGATGGTCTGGGTAGAGGGGGGAAATGTGGCAGAAGGTGGAGCACCGCAGGGCTCAAGGTTTTTTTTATATGAGGCCACATATTTTAATCTATTCTTTACCTACTAGAATATTCTAATATAACAAATCAAACATTTCATAATGAACTAATTATCTGTTATGTGTTAATTCTGGAGTAGAGATCCATTAAGCGCCTCCTTTTAATGTTAAAGAAGATGTCATTCTCTTTTCCATTTAACATTTTTACTTGTTTTAATTTTTTGGACTAAAAGAATCCCGTGAGTCTGGAATGTCATACATCAAAATGCCGACCGCGGCATGAAGCACGCGAAACAAAATGTCTGATTTCAAAATTGTTTCGGCAAATCAGGACTTTTTGCATCAGATGAAATTGGAAGTCACGGTTCCGGCTTCATTGATCATCTTTTTTTTCGCCTGCGTTGCTTCAATGTTGCCGTCACCATCGAAGTTCAACTCGTCCAACGCTCTGTCGTTCTCTTTGTAAGTCTGCGCTTATCACTCTGCCTCCAAACCTTCCCGCGTTTGTATCACATTATTCCTTTTAATTAATGGCCGCATTCCAGAATTTTGAGAAACATAGTAAGTTATATTAACACTGCTAACGTTTTATGAAGATCCACATTGGAGCATTTTTAGGGCGTCAAAGCACGCATTCAAGAAATTATATACACAGTTTCCAAATTAAATTTAAGTCCTAAAACTGATTTTGTATTTGCACACTGATAGCATAGGTATAACTAATAAAAACATCCGAAATGTCAGGAATAATATAAGAGCTTATTATTTTCCCTTAAATACAAGAATATATCCATTAATTTAGTCAGAAAGCAAAAATTACATACACTATTTTTTTCTCGTTTTCTCATCGTCTGTCCCAGTCTGTAACACTTTCTCGTGTAGACGAAATTGAGAAAAGGGATGAAGCTCTTGAACTACACACTCTAGTCTGAGAAGTAAATGATTGGAACTATACTTGAACTGGCTGGCTAAAAACACACAACATTGAAGCAGGGTGTCACAATTACGTCGTTTCACTAGCATGCAAGATAATGCGTCACTTTCACGTAATATATGTATACTGAGAGAGAGAGAGAGAGAGAGAGAGAGAATTAGAGTGATAGAGTATTAGAGAGAGAGCGACGAAAGAGAGAGAAGAGGCGGGCACCTGAGGCGATTGATCCGGCGGCGCGGAATTCTCTGAAAGTTAAACATCTCTGAAACGTTTATTCAAGTACAAGCGTCTTTTCAAGTGGGATAATGTCAGTTTGTTTCTGACCTCTATGTTGCACCACATTTGCAATTGAAGCACAGGTAACTCCGCGAGTGACTTGTGAGTTGTTTGTACCATTCGATGTTCTACCAGAGTGAATACCAATTTTGCCTTAAATTGGTCACAAGGGAAGAACAAGACCACTGCCTCAGTCATTTTTACCAATTATTACTCCACCTCCTGCCACATTCCCCTCCTCTACCCGGACCATCACTCCCTGCACATACGAGTGTTACCGCATTTATATTGTTTCTCATTCAACCATTTCCCCATCAGCATTCAACTTATCATTATTGCTATCACCTTCTCTTTATCTCATCGCTTATGGATCTCAATGGCCATCGGCCTTTGAAGAGCCCATAAATAATTAAATAAATAAATAAATAAACAAATAAATAAATAAATAAATAAATAAATAAATAACCGGTGTCTCAGGATAAATGTTACAAAGTACTAGCGTATGACGGGTGTCGAAGATGATCTCTTTTTGCAATAAAATGTGGTGAAAAATTTCATATAGCGACGTTACATGTGGCATTTGCCCCTGTTAAGAAAGATCATCATGCACTAGTTTTCGATGGGACATGTTCTAACATAGAAGAAGAGATTACATATTCCTGAGTTTATTTTTAAAAAATATTACCACTTCATTAAATACTCGTATTCCAGGCATGTTCCATCTTTCCAAATACTTAATCTGTTTCTCAAACTAGTGGTGCTACAGAATGGCACGTTCCTAGCGGCTTCGTGTAAGGTACCATCCAAAGTTAAAGAATGTTTTTCAAAATGGCAGAGCTTCGAGTCCAGCCAGATCGGTCAGAGAATATTCATTTTGAAACAAATCCTACTAATAGTGTAGACACTAGGTTTGATGGACGGACGGTTGGACGGACGTTTTGAAAAAAACAACATTTTTTTGGTATCAAGGGACCTCAAAACTTGTATTTCCGTTGAAATCTCGAAATTTGTTTTCCACATCATTTACCTTTCTCTATAATACGTGTATTATTCCGTTTATATGTCAAGGGACCTCAAAACTTGTATTTCCTTTGAAATCTCGAAATTTGTTTTCCACATCATTTACCTTTCTCTATAATACGTGTATTATTCCGTTTATATGTCAAGGGACCTCAAAGCTTGTATTTCCGTTGAAATCTCGAAATTTGTTTTCCACATCACTTACCTTTCTCTATAGTACGTGAATTATTCCGTTTATACATACGTATCCCAGAAAGTAAAAGAATAATACTTGTGCCTCCTCTCCTACGTGCCAGATCGTCCTGAGATGCGATCCCATCGCCACCCCTGACCGCAGCCCGACCTTCGCAGACCCCCCGCGTCCCCCCCCCCCCCCCCCCCCCCCCGGCCCCGCCGTCAGGATGCCGCCGTGCTAATCTCCCATTAGGAGAGCAATCACACGCCTGGCGGCTGCGCGCGCCTCACTGCCCGCGCGCCAATCACTGCCCGCCCCCTCCCCTCCCCTCCCCACCCCCCACCCCCACCTCTCCCTCCCAGAGGACGCTAAGAAGACACCTGCTCGCCTGAGGCACACGAAGGAGACCAGGCGGGGCAATACGTTGCAAGGCAGAGCAAAGTACTCACTCTCAACAGTTGCCGGCAGACATTAAAGCTAATAATAATTCGAAAGGTTTTCTTACCTCGACTTCACTAGCTAATATGTCTGTTGTGTTATTTTATCGCAGTCACTTTTACAGTTCCCCTAATTAACATGAACTGTTTCGCATAATTTGTAATGTTGCGTAATTCTCTCTGAATCCAATAAAAGACCACCAAAAGAAGTGTGTTCCCTATTTCTCTTCACATTAAATTCAAATGACATTCAATAATTTACTAAGAATGTAAGTTTTTTGTTCTCCCTACTACAGATTGCTCTCGCTTCTGTGGGAATTGATTTGAGATAGCTCAGACGACCTGTAGTGATTTATAAATAGCCCCCAGATTGCAAAAATACTTAACTTATAACCAACGAACAAAATGACATGTGTTCCATTAACTTCCTCATAAAATATTCAGAGTGCAACTGGTACCGACCTTTTTCCCAGAGAAGGCGAGTGGGAGGGGAGGAAGTCGAGTACTGAGGCCCAGCCCTTTGCGCACAGGGCGAGGCGGATTCGTTATCGACTGCCCCCTTATCTTTTGTTTTCCTCGGCCGCACCACCCTGTTTTCTACTCCCTTTCTCGGAAGGGCTTTTTACTCAAGCGAACTTTCTTCTTACAGCGGAGAAATGTTCAAAGGAAACAGGGACATTTGTAACGGAAGAAAAAGGATAAGCTATCTTCTCCAGGAAGTCTTCGAAAATTTTCCTTCGGTGGTACATTACTATTCTTTGCTTAAATGTTGTGTTTTTAGAATCGAAAACTCTTGGGAAAAAGAGAGAGTTAAGTCACGCAATAAGAACAAAAGCAGGGTATGGACATTCCCGGAGGAGGAAACAAGAGTCGGAAGAAATTGAAAGTATTTTTATTCATACTATATGTTATTATTAAGAAGTGAATTAAGATTGATGTTGTGCAATTGTTATTCAAAATTTGTATAATTGATGTTTTTTGAAATTAAAGAACATCAATTACAAAAATAACTTCAATGAAATCTTTTAAATATTTTATGTTCACTTTATAAATGCGGGTGCTTCATGCTGAAAAATCGATTAATGGCAAAACGTCCGTCTTTCTGTCCGTCCAGTTGTCTGTCTGCCTACCTCTCCGTCCGTATACGTTTGCTTGTCCATATGTCTGTCTGCCTGCCTGTCTGTACGTGGTCAACGCTAGCGCCAAAACCGTTCCGCCTATTTTCACCAAAATTGATATTTCCTGATCGGATTGAATGAAGTCGAGACAAGTTGGAAACAGATATTTTGAGTTTTGCGTGTTTTTTACATAATGCCTCATACTTTTCTCAAAACGGCTCCAATTGCTTTATTAAACATTGTCCTCTCTTAACGTAGAAAACGCTTACGAGAATGGCACAGATTTTTGTGTCATGAGCGTTTTCACTTATATTTTGCTGAGTCTTTCAATTATATCCGTTGGATTTTCACAGATTATAGTTTTTCAAATAGGATCCCGAAAGCCTGTATAGAAAGATGTGTACATACGGACGTCCGTAGATTTGAACGTCGTTCCTGGAAATATATTTCTTACAATACTATTATTACACGTCTTGCAGAAGAGTAGCATTTCAGAAACCGGGCATGGAACACATTAAGTCACGTGAACACTCCAATTCTAATATTAAAGTATTGCCCGTGGATGTTACTCAGTAGATGGCTTATGACCGAAATAATAAATAAGTTTCAATAAATCATCACTGACAATACATATACAGCAGTCAGAGGCGCACCACTCTACGTCATGATTTTGCATGTGACCTTAGCGGAAGTCAAATGGTAGGCACATGTCCCCAGAGCAGTACCTACACATCTGCTCGGCGAGGCGAGGCGAGACTCACAGCAGCCTCCTCGGCCTCGGCGATAACGACACTGCGATTGTTCTCTGTTTACTGCCAACTCGCGACGATCGATCTGTTTCGATGGCGGCCTGCGCGCATACTCTCCCTTCCTTCCCCCACCTTTTGCGCCATCCCGCCTCGCCACGCCCGACTCCGTCGTTTCCCGCCCCCACGCCAATCCCCGTGCCCCGCCCCGCCCCGCCCCGCCCCCCCCGCCAGCACCGATCTGCCCTGTCACCTCCCCCCCCCCGTTCTATCCTGTCCGTCGGCCCCTGAGCAACTGGTCTGCAGGGCGTTCGATGCCGGCGAGTCGCTGCGGGGTGAAATCGCGGAAATTCTCGAGAACACATTTCCAGCTATGGACCTCGCTTTCCGGCTGAGCCGTGGTGGATTGTCTTTTTTGTGCCGCGCTCAGACTCTCTGAACGTATTCAGCTTCTTTGGTTGCTCTTACGCTGCTGTGCTTTCATACGCTCATTCCTTACTTCTTGGTGGTGAGAGAAGCTCGTATAAAGACTACTCACCGGTAGCGGTAGCTCAGTGCATCAACTGATGTCACTGCAGCGCCTCTGACCGGGAGGTCCTAGGTTCGAGTCCTGACGGAGGCAGGATTTTCGATACTAGGTTTTCAGCTAGGTCGAATTCAGTCGCTGTCTGGAGGAGAATTCTAGCGGTCGGCTGCTCTGATCGGTAGTTTTCCGTGGTTTCTCCGATCAACACCAGGCGAATGCCGGAGCAGTACCCTACCAAACGGGCCACGGACCGCGCGCGATCTGTCCTTCCTCTTCCTTTTACTGTCCTCTCCTCTTACACACACACTTATACTAACATGCACTACACTACCACGTATTCCGGGAGACCGGTCGGGAGCTTAGAGCTTGTCCCGGCTGGGGCGGTGCCCCGCTGGTGGGAGAGTCCTGGTTAGGGGAAAACTCCACTAGCCGGCGGTAGTTCGGCGCCGGATCTCGTCATCCAGCGGGGGAAGATCATCGCCATCTCCCGAGAAAAAAACCATGCGCTACACTAACGGGACTAATGACCGAAGCAGTTGGCGCGCCCGGAAACACGAAAAAATCAATCAATCAATCAAAGACCACTCCACGGAGAGGGTGTTTGTGCAGAGGCAGGTGGCAATCATACAATCTTTTGAAACAATGATCTTCAGATACATACATTTTGTTTTTCTTTTATTCTTCATTTTACGTATTGAAATTGAATGAATGCCATTTTTCTAAAGTAATTCTTAAATATAATTGAAAACATTATGGTTTCTATGTTCAATATAAAAAATCTTGGAAAAGAAAGATAGACAACCCACTTAACAGATATGTTCAAGATCTCTAGGATTGTCATCTTATGCATTTCAATATTAACGCTTAAATATGTAATAAATTCAAAATTTAAGTAGTATATGACTAAGTGTAGGGATCACAGAATTTTGAAAATGTGCACACATTTCACTTTTCCCCATAGCACGTCATACGCAGTTTTTAACTGTTTCTTTGACGTAAAATAAATAAATAAAATAAATAAAATTAATAATGTGTTTATTTTGTAAAGAAACACGGTTTTATCCCTTTTTATTAGCCCGTATTTAGATTACAGTTACATAACGTAAATGCATTTGTTGAAAACATCCTTTATAATTATTTTCTAAACAATATACTATGTTATGAACTTCACAATTTCTACGATATTAAAAATGAAATTTAAGATTTCATTTCGTTCTTCGACGTTCGTTCGTGTCTCTGACGTTGTATTTTTTCCGACAGAATACTTTAGGAGATAGATGGTAGGAGGCGAAATTTGCAAGAAGCCAGAATTAGCGAAGCTCTGCAGAACTCAGACTCTCAAACGCTTCGTTGACAAACGAGCATCACGGGTCCGCAGTAATTGAATAAGTGAGGGATGGCAGAGCTGCAGGAGGAAACGGACGACCTAAGCTCAAACGTTCTAATAAAAATGTCCCTGATGAGGAGTAAGGAAATAAGACGTTTGTCAATGGCGCAGCTTCCTTTCACCTTATTGATAGATTCTTACTCAAAACCTTGCACCTACTGCTAATTGGGATCTCGTTTGTACATTGGGCCATTATTTTTTTCCGTTCAAGCAAATCTTTTTCTGGCCTCTATTTGTGACAGCGGCCACCACTGCTTAGTACCCTTTTCATCCCATTTCATGGCTTATTGTCTCCGTTTTTAAGATTGTATTGTCTCCGCTTTTAAGTTTGGAAGACGTTTAACTCTGTAAAACTATATATAAATCTATTTTTTATGTCTTCCTTTTCGCGTATGTCTTATTACGTCAGCAGCATTCTTATTCTTTCAGTACAACAGGACGATGTTAACATAAGTAATAGTTATTAACACCTTTAGGCCGATGAACAGGAAATAATCTACCGAGTGTGTTATTTGTGTTATCGTGTGTCATTCAATACTTCTTATTAGAGAAAAGTCGCACAAACAATAAATACCATTTCTTTCAATAAGTGTACTCATATTCCTTCCTTAGCTACCTTTCATTTGCTTCAATTGTTCTCAACGGACTGCCGACTGTTAAATTCTCTTCAAACGCCGACTGTTACGAATGGCTTTTCTTTCCTCTGTTCGATTGCGTTAAGTCGATATTACAACAGCACGGTTTAACAAAAAGTCGGTATTTGGCCATAAGGTAAGGAAGGGACGGTCGTGAACGGATCTCAAAACCACCTTTGGTTCATAAGTATACAAGCGAATTATCTCCATTAGTACTTAATTGAATTTCAGGAATGGCATACACAATTTTTATCATTACACTTTAACGAAATAAATGTTGTTTGGTTCCAATCGTTTGGATCTTAAAAATTCTTGTAAAAACCTCAAATCACAAAAACTCTATGACGCCAAAGATTTTTTTAATATAATTTATTTATAAAGGTCGCATAAACAACTAGGTCTTGAGCGACCACAAGGTTGTAATACGGAGTCAGATATATTTACAAAGTATTTCTGTATGTTGGGTCTTTACAAAGTATGTTTCAATAAGTTACAATATGACAAATACAGTAGGTTATTTTACATAGTATTATACATTATTGTGGATAGTTCAGACACTTGACCTGGAGGAATGGACGCCAAAGATTTGTACGTCTGTATTTTGTAATCGACCCAGAAAGCAGCGCTCCACCAACGGTGGGCGCTGTAAAGTGATGGTACCGTACAATATTCATCCCACCTTTGGTTCCTTCTCCCTTTGGTGAGGGATTTCACCACTATATGCGGCATTGCTTCCTTTCACTATATAAAGAAAAATGTGTTAACTTTGCAGAATAACATTAAGAATCTCTCACTCTATTGGAATTTCTCGTGCTGTTTTGGGATAAAGACATTCTTGAGATGTTCGGGTTGAGAATCACCAACCTAGGAGAGCGGAGAGCAACTCGAGCCTCTGAGGGCCGCCGATGCGTCACTGCCACAACTTCCGCTGCGAGCGCCCGAGCGCGCGGGGCGGGCGGCTGGGCGCGGGGCCCGTGGCGCCCTCTGCACACAGCGCTCGGGCCACGCCCCTCTCTGGCCAAATTTGGTGCCTGGTATTGACCTTTATTCCGCGTACAAAGTGTGTGAATTTATTTATTTAACGTCAAAGACAGTTAAAAACTGTGAGTGACCTGCAACGGGGAGATGTGTATTCTGTGCCCGTTTTCATAATTCTGGGATCCCTACCCTAAGCCATGTACAAGTTGAATTCTGAATATAGAAGGAAATGAGCGGTTTTGTTCAAACATGATAAAATATTTTCTCCGGTGAACAAGAACTATTTGAAAAGCGCAAATCAGCTATAGATTTGGGCTATTATCTATCTCATCGTGCCCTTCGTGAAGGAATCGATTTCTTGCCGCGACAACAAGGAAAAGATAATTTGAATAAATACATTTTCTACTGAACTCTTGAAGACATGCACAGATAGTAAAGTTACATTTACGACGAAAAACAAATCTAGGAGCCATCTCAGCATTCGCTCAAAGAATTAGGGAAACTGGACGAAAAACTTCATTGGGATGGGGTTCATTGACCCAGAAACTGAAGTACAATACTTGTTACAAGTAGTTTAGAATTATTCACTCAAAAAAATTATTACATTAAATATCATTGTTAAAATTAATATTACTTCCTTCTCTGTTTTGATGCTCGGTATAGTCTCTATTTGTATAGAAACAGTTATACAGCAGAAAATACGTACAAGGTTGTTTTCATCCTTCCGTTTGTTTTTCACACACTGGGTCGTAAACGTTGTCAAAACTAGCGAGTCGGGGCCTGTTATGAATTAACAACAGTAGTGTATACAAATTTGAGAATATAAAATGAATAATATACTTTTTTTAAATTCAAAATCTTATTAGCTGAGTTGACATTGAATCTATAAAGTCTGGCTCAAAAACTTCTGTTTTACTCCAAATAGGATTGTCTAATAACTCGCATACGAGGTAACAGGCCAGGTGCCTCCACAACCCAACTATTCAACTATTCCTTCTCTTTCATGATTGAATTTGAAAATAAATCCATGATCCCTTACATATTTTTTAAATTTGTTTTTAACTTGCAAATACTAACTGCGCGTGTTCCCCTCGCAGTTCGCACCATCCTTTGTTTTACCTCCTGCGTATCTTCAGGGAATGGGCTCATCTACCAAATAACAGTCACACAAAGTCACGTTTAGAAGTGGAATTTCCTAGGCATAAACATGATATCCGTCAAGATTAAAAAGGAGAGACCCTAAGTCAACACAGAGAATTTAGAACATTTTAATAGGCAGATAAATTCCAGTTTTAACTATTTTTTTCGTAAGTCCATTCGAATTTCAAGAAATTTATTATTTTTTTCTATGTCGCAGCTTAATAAATTATCAGTAAGTGACTAATGAAACTACAAAATTATATTTCAAATTCAAACATCATGAAAAACTAAATTCTTCAAGGTATGATTCCTACCTCAAACATTGCAACTTACCAACAAAAGCAAACCTTGAAATAGTCTTTCCTATTCTCACTCCGTTAAAGGACTGTGGACGTCCCGTTGCGGCACATACCTGATCGGTCGCAGGTTGATCAATCCGACCTTTTCATGAGCCGTTTGACAAGCTTCCTTGTCAATTTCCTATTGGTTGGGTATATTGGGAGGGGGTCACAATTTACCAATGTGCGCCCTCGTGATTCCCCCCTCCCTGTTCCACTCTCGACCTCTACCGTCTATATTATCACCTCGATTGCTGTCCTTTCGTTTCCCTTCTCTCGATCCCCTGTACTTATGGCGGGACTACAGTTAGAGCAGAGGATCGATGACAATTATGAATGCCGATCCCGACATCCCTACAATAGTCAAAATAAATAAGTAATACTATGATTCGCGTGCTCTTGACCGGGGATGCTTAACAATGAATATATTAAAGAAAATAAAAACACTGCTATCTTCATTATTTAATAATTCAAAAGAGTGATGATAATAATATTTGTATCGTGATAAATAATAGTAGTAATTGTGAACAAGCTTTTAAGAAGCGTTGAAGTAAAAATGTTTATGAGTTCATAAATTAGTTGTAGTCCTGTCAAAAAGCATCTGGCCCAGAAGAAAATTCCGGAAGTTTTTTCTCAACGGTTTTGTATGTTTTTAGGCTGCTCAATTCGAATTTTGTTTGTCACTTCAAAAACGATCATCTTTACAGGGAAAATTGCAAACTTTTGTTAAAATTTCGCTCTGTTTTTAGTGTTAGCGTATATCTTCAAAACTATGCGTTTTATCGAAACAATTGTAATTAAAAAAAATAAAGAAGTTAAGAGTTTCTACACAATATATACATTAAGTTGAAATTTCTGAAAAACTTTTTGGGCCTCGAGAGCGCGAGAATAGCTCTTTCCAGCGATCCTACCTCGCGGTGGCGCTCTGTTTCCACTGTATTATGCTTTGAAACAGTTATTGTGAACAAATAATTGGCATTGTTAAATGATTAACTGCAACAATCAAATGTGTCGTGTTTGCTCGCGCGAAGTATCTGTAAATCCAAGTCTTAGGTAACCAAAGGAATGGTCTGATTTCTAAAAATATGAGTTTTGTTTTCTCAATTACGAATATTAAGTCATCAAATCTCTGACTTGGAAACAAGATATATTTGCCAGTGATTTGCCGATAATTATGAAATTGTCTATGAAAAACAATGATGAATCGTATTCTTTTAAAAACTTTACTATAGAGTGTGTAGATATGGGCTACATTAACAGATGTGCATAGAATCTGATCCTACCAGACGTTGCAAAGAAGAAATTTACCCGATCCGAGGGAGAATGATATTTGCTGAGAAGCGGTACCACCTGTTCTTACACATAATATCTAGTACTCTCTCTTTTCTTCCTATCTCATCTCCAGCTATAATTCTAAAGATAATTTTGTCACCGCCACATTATGCGTTCCACACTAACTTAGACTACTTCTGCAAATCTCCGACCGCGATTTTCTGTATAATTTCCAAGCAAAAGACTGCTTTAGACATAATTGAGATTCTTGCGCGTGATACACAAATCCTCGTAACAAAGTTTCAAAATCTATAACTTTTCTACACAGTATTCCATGCGCCGGCCCGTGACTGTACCTGAAATATCACCCTACATCATGCATCAGCGTGTAATTAACTCTGCAGCGATTACCCAGCCTTACGCGTTGGTGCGAGATCGTCTGTCAATGAAAATATAGTTTGTCACGTCACGAATTCACTGTAAAATAATATGATCCTGTAATTTTTCAATTTTGTTCTGCCTGTTTTTACATGGCGCGACCGCCCGCGTACGGGCCATGGCCTACCAGCAGCGTCCCGGCTTCGCGACCATGGGTTACGGGGCACGTGCGGTTAGCACGGAGACATCCCCACGCCCTATTTATTTATTTTTATTTATTTATTTTACGTCAAAAAACAGTTAAAAACTGCGTATGACGTGCTATGGGGAAAAGTGAATTGTGTGCATATTTTCAAAATTCTGTGATCCCTACACTAAGTCATATACTACTTAAATTTTGAATTTTTGAAAGGGAGAAAAAAAACAAAAACTCCCATGTAATAAAATCTATTTTCAAGGATAAACAAGCAATAAATTTTGAATTTTGAAAGGAGAAAAAACAAAAACTCCCATGTAATAAAATCTGTTTTCAAGGATAAATAAGCAATAAATTTTGGCTCTTATTACTTCCTGCCGCGACAACATGGAAACGATAATTTGAATAATTGTATTTCCCACTGAATTCTAGAAGACGTGAATTGTATAGAAACAGTTATGCAGCAGAAACGACCCGGAAGCTGTAGTACAATAGTTGTTACAGGTTGTTTATACTCATTTATACAGTCCAAATGGTAAATAATGCATTATGTATCATTGTTAAAATTAATGTTACTTTTCTTGTGATGCTCAGTATAGTCTCTAATTGTATAGAAACAGTTATGCAGCAGAAACGATTTCACTTGGGATTTAAACTTTTCTATTGAATTTAATCGTTTAATGTCATCTGGCAATGTATTCTGGTCTTCTCAACCTGAGAAGTGTTTGAAGTCATTGACACGCAGTAACATATACTGGAACATTGCAAGGAAAACTCTCATTATAATCTTGCCGGGATTCGAAATTGGTGTCGCGTCATGGAAAGCTAGCACGCTGACCAATGAGCGTAAATCGCGAGAGCTTTTTCAATTTTAGTACGTGTGCATAGTACCGTGCAGGGAGTGAGCTATTTGTGATAAAACATTAGAAGATGAAACGCAGACAACTTTTATGGAAGAAAAGGGATTGGAATACTTCAGTGAAGCTAGAGAGAGGCGGCAGGAGGGTAAGTTTTTTCATTTAAATGTAACTCACAAACTGAAGTCCATAGTAAGTACAGAAGGCAACACGGAAACGAAAAATTGATTTCTACTTACGTCAAGGAGAGCCCAAGAAGAGGCTGAATCAACTCAACTACCTTCATCTATACCTGACTTTGCCTTCAAAACTTATGGTTTTATTTGTGGAGAGGAGGAACCTCGAGACTTCGCGAAGAAACAAATCAAAAAACTTGCCTCAAAACGAAATTGCATATAGCTGTGAAGAAATTAGCTGTAATAGAAACTGTTTAATGACTCACGAGAAATCGTAATGATGATTTTGGACGTTATATACTATATTGCGAAGAGGCAGTAAATGACTTTCAGCTGCTGATGCGCATGCTTTTTCAATGTGCATGAAAGCACTGTATCAGCCCCCAAAGACGACAGGAACGCAAATCATAGTCAGGCCCTTCATAGATGATGTAGAGTCAACAATGCAAACAATTTTTAGATTTCTAAGAAACAGTGACGAGTACCATTGAAGAGTTGATAAAAGTGACTGAAGGCCATTTTCGTTCTCATCCAAAAATAGTTAAAGCACCAGACAAAGCATCTTAAGTTCCAGGATTTATAGGTCCGCCGCGTGCGAAAATACTCCCTATTGATTCTATGAGTATTGGAGTGATAATCATTAAGCAATTCAAATGATTTGTTCGCAATAGTTGTTTTCAAGCCTGATAAAGTGAAACTAGAGCGCCGCCGCAAGTTAGGTCGGCTGAAAACAGCTATTCTCCCCCTTTGGCCAGAGGCCCAAAAAGTAACCGTTTTTCAGCGCGCTACGTCTACACAATTTTTCAGAAATTAAAATTTAATGTGCGCATTTTGTTGGAAATTGTCTCCTTTGATTTTTTAAGTAACAATTGTTTCGATAAAACGCAGAGTTTTTAAGGTATAAGCGAAAAATAAAAAAGCGAAATTTTTAGCAACTTTCTCTGTGAAGCCAACCTTTTTTGATATGTCAAACATCAAATTCGAATTCTGTACCCTCAAAAACACATAGAACCGTTGAGAAAAAACTTGTGAAATTTTCTCCTGGATTGGGCCCTTTTGATCACCTATTGACGAAACTATTGCGTAAATTAATTGTTACATTTTAATAGACAATACGTTGGTTGAATTACAACTAAAAAGTTGAAACAAGTTTAAATTGAAAGTGATTCAAATAAAATTAGTTTCAGATGAAACAATCATTAAGTTATCTCATGACGAATTTGTAAGTCTGTAAGCTGCGTTATAGCATTCAGAAAATTACAAGTTTTACCACACACAGCACATGACTTCCATCTCTCACCAGACCATCAGACGAAGTGACCGAGGGGGGGAAATTGAGACCAGTTCAGAGCATCGGACGGGGTATATTGTGGGTAATATACATTTTAACTCGTATATTGATTTTTGAGTTGTCTCCATTCACATTGCGGAAGTGTACATTGAAGGAGTAACTACAATTAATTTGCTTGCATTATATAAACTGATTTGGTGAGTAAGTATGGAAATAAAGTTAAAGTGGGAGCTCTTGCAGCTAATATACTTGCAACGAAAATAACACAAATTGTAAATGTTGTTACATGAAATGTCTCTGCACAGATTGTGAGGGTGAATGCCCGAATTTATGCAGGTTGATCGTATTGAAATCCTATGGAAAGGCGAAGAAAAACTGATCCTCGTATATGGGAGCGAACCAGCCAATGGCGAGGCGTTGCTGGGGCGACTAGAACTGTCTGACGGTCGTGAGATTCAGGCGACACAGTGAGGAAAGGTTAATTGAGAATCCGTAGGGCGCGCTTGGAGCGTTGTGGTTGAAAGGCAAGCCGCTGGTGCGCCTTTAACAACTCAGTATATCTTTAGTTTGTGCAGCTCAGCATGATACAAGTTATCTAATTTGTAAAGCCACTAATTAGACTGTCAGACATTGCAATATTATATAGTTGCGTGAACAACATACTCCAAACCCTAGCATTCACAAAGCCCATACAATTTACTTTGATTTAATAGGCGGAGAAATAGATGGTGAATATGGGATTATAATTTTAGGTTTGTGGGTAGGTGGTATGATGACACCATTCATACCCCCCCCCCGGGTGTCACTTAATATTGCTGCGCCACAGTTCAACAATACTCTATTTTACTACTAGAATTTGCGACATAGCAATTAGATACTAATAATCTAATGTATATAATTTTTTTTTGTTTCTTCGAAGTTTATGCGCTGTCGTATCGTTCATCCGTTTGAGATTAACTTTGTCAACTTGTTGCTTGTACTTAAGCGAAGAATATAGGCATAGTACGATGGGAATATACATAAGTATTTTTTAATTTATTTTCTTCCTGTTCGGCAGTTTTGCCTTTCAGGGGTTTGTACATTTGTATTTGTAATACATAACGTTTGGGCATTCACGTTTGATCATACAACCTCTCACTCTTCATACATAAGTCTTTTGCACATAGACGCGCGTTGATGATGATAGTATGCTAACTCAAGCGCCCCTGAACAGAAAGTCTATGCAACCCGCCGCACCCTCAAGGATTACGCCCGTCTTCGCTGCATATTATGCCCCATACAACTGAGAAATATCGCCCGGAATTTTATCAACCGATACTACTTTAACGTTAACTCGGACAAGTAAATCAAATTTCTCCAAGGCAGTGTCGTAGCGAATGCATGCCCAAACATGAGGGAGAACGTTTTAACAATAATAGGATACTGAACAATCATGTCCAAACCAGAAGACACCACAAATCTTCTTTCATCTATTAAAATGTTTGCAGAGCCTAGCGTAAAAAGTGATTAACCACCACGAGACCAGCAGCGTGTGAAGTGTAATACATTGCAATAGCGAAGCATTGCCGGGTCCCCTGGTTTTAAATAGTTCCTTTATAAAATCGTTTCCTTTATAAAATCGTAAAACCGTAAAAGAATCTATACAAAATCCAAATTCTGCATTTCACAAGGCAAACCCGAGTTAAATATTTAGAGATTTCACGCTTCTCGACGTTTCATTTTATGAATGTTATGTTTTGATATAATTATTTAGGAGTTCTAAATGACTTTTGATGGAAATTGCAATATTCAAGCGCTCACTAATTTGAAAGGTTCATTAATTTCACTAATTTCTAATTTTATTTATCACGAATTAAGTTAGGAATGGAGAAGTAAAAGAATTACCCCTCATTTTATTGTTTCTCGGCGCAGTATACCCAACTTTCTGATGAGGTCCCAAGTGAAGCCCTCGCGCAAGGCACGTCAAGAACTGAGTGTGCGCGTCGCCGCCAACTCGCTTCAAAGCGGCTCTTGACCAACGCACTCCTCCACACATGCACGCACACGCACGCACACGCACACGCACATACACGCACGCACACGCACACATACGCACGCACACCATACGCACGCGCACATACGCACGCGCACATACGCACCACACATACGCACGCACACATACGCACGCACACATACGCACGCACACATACGCACCCACACATACGCACCCACACATACGCACCCACACATACGCACCCACACATCGCACCCACACATACGCACCACACATCGCACCACATACGCACCACACGCACCACACCCAACCCGCACACACGCACCTACGGCCACACCACCACACGCCCCACACCTACATGCACATGCACACACACGCACACACACGCACGCATATACATACAAACGCGCGTGCGGTAATATGCAAACCCCTGGCGAATACGCAGGACAGTTTTACCCTTGCGAACATGAATATGTGCAGAAAACTACTGTCGGTGAGAATATTGTTCTTCCGTTTTGCAGAAATTAATCTGAAAGGAGAAGTAGAGAAAACACGATTAATATTGGTATTGAGAGACGGGGCGAAGTTTTGTTTTCTTTAAAGAGTAATATAACAGAATTTGGATTGATACAACACTTTGTAAGAAGAAAGCCCGACAAAGCAATTCAATTTTGAATGAAATGAAAAGGTTTTGCCTCGGTTTTACGATAGAAAAATCATAAAATACTTCATCACAAAACTTTTTGACACACCGATGTTCTGCTGATCCTCCTGTTTAAACTGAAACCTAAAATGCCAGAGACTACAGAATTTTTCGTATATTAGTGAATAACGAGCAATTTGTTTGGAAAAGATTTGGATGCCATATGAGTGTCTGAATCTTCTTATTTCTTTTAAAAGCTCCCTAACCATGCAATCATCCGGTCATTCCGAGGGAATTCTTATCTAGTTGTACAAAAACTTTCACTCGTCCCGTACCAAAAATTGCAAATTGACATATTACGAATGTATAATACACAAACGAGAGTAGGATGCTGTCACCTAGTTACTTGACACAAAGGCTTGTTCCTAATCTGTGGGCGAATTTTTGTATGGCCCGCGTAAGACCAGATACTTCACCAGTCACCTGATTAAAACATGAAAATAATGACATATATTTAACTATAGTTGAGTGTAACTCGGTTGCAGTGAATTACAAAATAATTAAAGAATATTAATATAATAATAATAATAATAATAATAATAATAATAATAATAATAATAATAATAATAATAATAATAAAGAAGAAGATGAAAGATGAACTACTTAATATTACAAACTGCATTCTTCTTCACAAAATTGCACTGTTGTATGCTTCAGTGCGCTTCAACGTTCTTCGTAGCTCCTCACTGAACTACACCATTTATGGTGGTAGAATGTTTTAACTCTGTGTACACATTTAGGTTATTTAATCTCTTATTACTAATCTAATTATTAGATATTGCTAAAACTACCCGCACTAATAATAAGAATTTCGATTATTACTTCATGCGAATGTAACTAAAGGATTCGGTGAATGAAACACTTAATGAAGAAATGTAAAATTTAACGCCACAAATTAGTCAACAAGTACATAAATTAATCCATATTTACATGAATATTCCTAGATTTAAATTTGAATGTTAGAGTGAGAGTGTAATCGAAAGCCCTCTCTATTTCAATCATTCCCCTCAGGACTAACATGTTATCTGCACCGTGAGAGCATGTGGCCTGCACTGCTGGGTATTGCGCAATGATACACCCTTAAGGGCCATTCACAATGGAAACGTTAACATAGATGTGATGACATAACATAAACATGGTCGTAACATCCACAGTGTCCTTGGACGTTCACTAAACATAGCCACTCATCGATATCAATGCAATAAATATTTGGCACAGAAATTCTACTGTTAAGTACAATAAAACAAAATGAAACGAACACGAACGAGCCTGGATGATTTATCGAATTTATGTATTATTTATTTGGTAAACCGTGTGTGAAAAACGTTGACATTTTTTCGTATACCGCATCGAGAAGTTCTTTCGACCTCGCTGTGAAAAACAATAGTACATTATTCATCATACGACGTTAATTTTAAAAGTAAAGTTTGCGGCTTGCGAACTTCCTGGGTTTCGTCTTATGTTTATGTACACATTTTCGTTTACGTTCATCATTCGAATGGCTTCATCGAACTACTTCCACCAAGCTTCGGGGTTCCGATACGTTTGCCTTTACGTTTCCTCGTCACTGAGCCTTTTTCTTTGCATTTGAGACAAATACTTGCAAAACAGTATTATATTCCAGAATGTACAACCAGCCGCAATGAAGGAAGTCCTATTATTATTATTATTATTATTGTATTTTACGTAATCTTGTATTATTGTGCAATAAAATGTATTGTTATTTTTATTACGCAATTGTGTGTAGGACGTGCCATTCCTTCACACCTGTTCCCAGCGCTGTTGCGTAGTTCGACGGAGGCTCTGCTCTCGTGACACTAGATTTTCGCGCTCGCCCCACGCGCACCGCCGAGCGCTTGAATCCGCTTAGAACGCGCCCCGGCGCCTCCCTCCACCCCCGCCACCCCCTCCACCAACCCTCCACCCCCTCCACCCCTCCATCCCTCCATCCCCTCCACCCCTCCATCCCCCACCCCTTCCACCCCCTCCACCCCTCCATCCCCCACCCCTTCCACCCCCTCCACCCCCTCTACCAACCCTCCCCCCCGCCGAGAGTGAGGGGGAGGGGGCCACGCGCGCGCGAGGCCATCCTCCCGCGCGGGAGACTCGATCCGCTGCGTCCCGAACGCGAGCGCCTCGATCCGCTTAAGCCCGTCCGCGCCCCTCCACGCGCCGCGATGATTAGATAGGTCCAGTTCCAACGGTTACGACTCGGGAACGAGAAGATAGGGTTTTACACGGCGTATCGCCGAACAATCAGCTTCGGTAGCGGCTATGGTTAAAGCAGCGCCTCACTGAGTATCGAGAGTGCCGATGACTGCTAGATTCGATTCCTGACGGGTGGTGGAAATTTGCGTCATGTGTTGATCATCAGTGGTTTTGTGGCGCCTGCCGGAATACAGTTCCTAGATCGACTGCAGAGATTGATGGTTTCCAGGCAGGTTTTCATGGCCAGAACACTATTAAGCGAACGCGGTAGCAACATCGGGCCATGGACCACGTGAAACCGTCCCTCCCTATTTCCTTTACGTTCATTTGCCCCAAGCCCGCGTGTGGGAGTGCGTGACATGCCTGCCCTACCCCTCTGTTCCGAAACATACGTCAACATACAACAAAACCAATTAGACGTAAAAAATGCTGGGGCAAACGATTGCAGCAAACATGGTTCCGGTCGATATTTGGTAAAGTTTCAGCAAAATGTGATTCCTATCATCGATTTTAATCCCTCTGATCTTCCGACGGTTATTGCAATTTGGAGGATTGTTTAAAATAATCTACTACGAATATATAAAAATTAAATAATGCATTGATTTGACTCTACATGTTCTTCCGATCGTTCATATAATTTAAAGATTGATTGGCATTGAACTAGCAGTCTAACTGTAAAAAAACGATTGACCCCCTTTTTTCAGAAAAAATATTCGATGTTCGTATCTTATATCAGACTGAAGGTAAATACGCTTTTCAGAACTTCATCTTTGTTAGGTCTCTATGTATCCAATTCTTTTCAAGGACCACAAAAGCACTCTCGGTGAATTACGTTCAACCCGGTACTTATTTGTAAAGTGAATCTTGGAATAAAATATATACCACCATTTGCTTTTCATACATCTCTTTTAAATAACCTTACTCTTGTCAGGCAGAAATACGGCTATGATGAACTTTCCACTGAAAGCAATTTGCATGCTATTCAGTTGTTCCGAAACAATGCGAGTTCCAACTAAGATCTCTGAGCCTCGACACACTCCGAAAAAGGACGAGTAGTCTTCCCATTCTCATTCAAACACTTTTACCTTCTAAAAGTTTCATTTCAATAAACGGGTGAGTAAAATAATATTCTAGTTTTCTTTCCTCAAAATTTCAGAAAAAGAATTCCTGCTTAAGATGTCAGCACAATTGATTTGAATCGCGAGGCACGAAGCCTGCTTCATCTGCCGTTTTTAATAATGAGTAATTAGCACGCAATTGTTGCATTTTTATAGAATATCTATTTGCGAAAAAGGAAAATAACGCATATTGATTAACATTAGAATCATGGAATATTTAGTTATTGTATGAATTAAACTGGTAGACAATTGACATTAATATTTTTTAATGATATCCCTGAGACTTGAAACAAGTGCCTTTGTTTCATAGGCAGCCAAACTATTTCAAATTTGGCACCTAACTTCGAATAAAAACAATTATAACTACTCTTTAGGGTGAATTAACAGCAAATATTTTAAACATCCCGCGTTCGAGATTTACTTTTTTTTTCAAAAACTGCCAACTGCATTACAGAGAAAAAAATAATTTGTCTATGAGTGTTTGCTCAAACTCGAGAGCGGGCCGGGAGAGCGCAGCAACTTCCTGGACGGCGGAAGCGACCGCGCGCTAGCAAAATTTCCATTGTCGACTTTCGGAGAAATTAGCTTCTTCCCGTTAAGCCGCGGCGAGCTCACAGTGTTTGAAAATCATCAGCCGAGCAGTTTAGTGGCGGATCGCCTCGGTCGTGTGAAATATAGAGCGATTTTCCTAAGGTTGAGCCAAAGTGACAGCTAGTGCTGGCAACATAACTGAAGGTTCTGTGGTCGTCGTGTCCTCGAGCCCAATGAACTCCCTTTTTGTATTTGTTCGTTTGCAGTTGGCTAACTTGTAAATGGCGTCGACACTTCCTTTCGTGACGTTCTCGTCCGACAAAAATATAGTGCGCCGCGAGAAATAATTGAAATGAGGAAGTGGAGTGTTATGTGCTCTTCTGTAAAAACTCTTTTTCCTTTGTATATTACATTGAATTTACTTTGTGTGTGATAAATATTATGTTTATTTTAAAACCGAGACTTCAATGCGAGGTGCGTACCGATGCACGTGGTTCCGGCCTTTGTGCTGTTGTGTGGCGAGCTGTGATTCAGAGCTTTCTATTTACATTCGTGGCAGTTTTCTTTTACTGGTTGTGAGAGAATGTTAAGAGATTTTCCACATATGTAATTAAATTTAATTATTTCCCGGACTCGCGTACGTGCATATACATCAGTGAAACTCTTAGACTTCTGGATAGTGATGTCTTCTCAGAAGCCATAACCAAACACTTTACTAAGGAGCTGAACAGCTGTCGCGGCGGAGGGATACTTCTCTGAAATACATGTAATGTTCACTTGTTTTCGCGAACTGTCACTTTGGCTCATCCTTAGGAAAATTGTTCTTTACGCGCATGTCGATTGCACTGAAAGATGAATTACTTATGTAAAGTTGGTGTTGTAATTTCGAGTTCTGTGTCGCTGTGATCTTCGTGAACCAGCGTGTTTGGCTCGTGAACTTCATACACGAACGAATAAAGAGATATAATCATAAAATAAAACCGATTCCTTTCGCCGACACGCAAGTAACACTGATATTTCCTTCAATATTTAATGTTAAAAGTGTGCCAAAGTGTTCTAATAGTCTTAATTCTTGTCGTTTTCAGAATCTTCCCTTATGATAAAAACTCAGAAAGAGGTGCAGCAGATCTTCGGCCCATTTTTCAAGCTCTCCCACTTAAGAAGAAATAAAAGAAGTCATCTTCGTCAACATATCAGCTTTATTAAGATAGCCGGCTTTCGACGGCTTTGCCGTCATCGTCAGTCTCGCTGCTGTCGGCAAAAGTCGAGCGACTGTGACGCGACGAGTGACACAGTCGCTCGACTTTTGCCGACAGCAGCGAGACTGACGATGACGACAAAGCCGTCGAAAGCCGGCTATCTTAATAAAGCTGATATGTTGACGAAGATGACTTCTTTTATTTCTTCTTATAAGAACGTCAACAACATCCAATCAGAATTCCCACAATCTCCCACTTAAACTATATTCGAAGCCTCAACAGACTTAGATGCATTGGTTAACACAGCAACAGTGCTCTGCTTTCTTAATTACTCCTGTGTCACTCGCGCGGCCAATCGCCGTTGGGGAGGAGGGGAGGGGATACCGATCAGCGCCACCCTCACGCCCTCGTCCCCATCATTCTAGCCCCTCGCCTTCAGGCACGTGTTCTCTGCGCGCCCTCTTCATTTGCGCTCATTCCCTCCTTCAAGAGCTCCACACCACACCGCTCCGTCTCGCCCCTTCCCACCCCCCCCCCGCCCCGCCCCGCCCCCCCCCCCGCTCAAACCAACTCGCTCAGCGTCGACTGCGCCTAAATTCGACCTCGTGCTCCAGGGCTGTCAGTGTAACGAGTCTCACGGTCCCGGCCCCGCCCCAACCCAACCAGCCTTCAGCTGCGCCTGCGTCATCAGACTCCATTTCCCACCCGCCCCTAGCTCTTCTACCGCCACCCCTTGGTGCCCACCCCCTTCCCCCCCAGCCTCCGTGTTGGGTTGCTCGCCCTCAGCACCGCCCCCCGACGCAGCCTCTGCTCTCCTCCCCGCCCCGTCTTCGAACCCCGCTCCGCCCTTAATTCCCCGCACCGCTAGGCCCCCCGCCTTTGCTTTGGCCCCGCCCCATTCTCCTCCCACAACGCGATACCGTCTTAATGCGCCCACGGATTAAGAGCCGACGGCGGCGACTGCAACGCAGGGCACTTTGAGGTTAGCAAACGACATTCGCCCTCCGCCACGACCTTCCCTCCACCCGACTCGCCCCCGCCCGATACCTCCGCGTCCCCTTCCGACTCTTCCCTCTCCGCCACGCCCCGCCCTACACCACCCACACCGCACCGCGCCATCCCGCTCCACTCGTAAGCCCAATTTGGTCGCACCACTCACGGCCCCGTCCTACGCTTCCCACTCCAGCCCGCTCCGCCCCACTCTGCCTCTCCCGTACGCCTTGCCGCACTGCGCCCTGCCACGCCACGCTACGCCAATCGCCTCCGCGGCCATCCAAAGGGATGTCCCTTGAGCGGATGGACTCCAATTAGACTGCAGTTCGCAGTCTGGCAACCTGGAGTTGTTGCTAATGTGACACTTTCTAACAAATCAAAACTAACTTCTAATAATTGCAACATATCGAATTACGTAAATTTCTCAGGCTGATAATTTGCAACAAAAATGCTCAAACCACGGGCTGGTTTGGGACCACGGCCTCACCAGCGGTTCTAATTTAAAATTTCTATCGGGAAACGGAGTCTCCCGCCCGGGTGCCTTTTCCCGGAGATACATCGTGAGCGTAAGTGACAGCAGTGAGGAGACGGGGTGGAGCTCTGTGCCTCCCGCCCCCCCCGTTTTCCACGGGTGGCCTGCACCTAATCTCACCACTCAGCGTGGGAGGAACATCTTCACTTTCCGAGAAAAAAGCATTCACTACACAAATATTATTAATGATTATAGCAGCTGGCGTGCCCGAAATCATCAATAAATCAAACAAAACTCTCTTTCCAAGCAAGATCTTGCTTCGTAAACGTAACCAAAGATAACCACAACGAAGCACTTTCTTTTATTGCCTATATAGAGTAATAATAATAATAATAATAATAATAATAATAATAATAATAATAATAATAATAATAAATATATTGGAAGTTATGTACTGTACCTAAAATTTCCGTAAAAAAACGTAAAACTGGCATGTTTGCTGTACACAAGACCAATAACATGCTACCAACGCTGGATTTTCTCATCTGAATTCAACAGAATGTGTTCCTTAGCAGCAGCAGTGCTCGAACATTTCTTTAGCTCTAAAACATTTTTATTTTCAAAATTCTCCATTCCTACATAAAAGTTGTAGAATACAGTTTTTAAAGAACTTAATTAGCACCACGGTTTCATTTTCTATTTTATATATTTTATATTTCAGAGATTGTGTGTTATATTAGAACGTACATATTTCTATATTTTCTGACAATTTTTAGACCTAACAATTTAATTCCAAATAATGTCCTTAGAAGATCAAACTTCATTCCGTTCGGAAATTTCAGAAAAAAGTTGGAGCAGTTTTTGAAAAAAATATTCAAGCGTTTTTGAAAATGCACTGCCTTCGGCCTTTAAAAATTTTGGGACAGCATGAAACTTTATCAGAGTCAAGTTAAAGATTTTGTGTCTGTAAATTCATTACATCGTCAGGTTCATTGATAATTTAAATATTAGCAAAGCTCGAAAGAAATCTCAAGATTTTAAAATAACTGGTGACGCCTTTCTCGTATTATTTGTAACGGCTAAGTAATATTATAGTATTGTAACTCGTGTCCTAAAAATATTTTAACAATATCTAGCAAACTCCCTCATGGAAGCGCGGGAAATTCGAAAAACAATATGCTCGTACGCATGTAACTTCTGAAAATTAAAAACTTCAAATGAAAATAGCCATTGAATTCAATGTATTATTGCTCTATACTTCCAAAAAGTTTTAAAGAAAAACAGATTCGTCCCGGCTAGGATCTGAACTGAAGAAATTACTGTTCAGATGCCAGATGCTTGCCCACAACGCCAAGAAGATTATTATAACGCCTAAAATGGCAAATTTTCACGATAATTCTCAAAATACGTCTCACATCTTGAAAAAGTGTTTATTAATTGTTTTAAAGATATAATATTGAGAAATTTATCGCATTAAGGACGCTAAATTTGAAAAAAGTTTAACTTGAAATTTTAGAGAATTTAATTAAAATTAGACATACTACTTTTGTCAAGTATTCTTATATCAAACTTAACAGGAAATTAGAAGAAAATATTTGTATCCATTTTTGAAAATATTTGACAATGTCCTGTTGGATTCTTATGAAGTATCCTTTAAGATTCGTTTCAAATTTGCCGAGCGTTGAGCTCGTCCAGATCGATAGGGCAATATCCATTTTGAGGAAAATCCTGAGCAGAGTTTTCGAGTAGATTTGTTCACAGACAGGTGTTTTTGAAAAAAGCACTTTTTTGTTTTAAGGACCCTCAAAACGTTTATTTCTTTGGAGATTTTGGCATCGATTATTTGTGACAATTTCTCTACACGAAAAAGTATAAAAATACGTCATTTTCCTCGATATTTTGTCATTTGCCTTTCAACTTTCGTTTATCCTTTTACTTGCTTTTCTTATCTTCGGCGATATCTATTTCACAGGACGTCATGGCTCATTGCCCCAGTTCTAAATTAATGATGTCATGAGTTTGATGAATTGGTTCGTAAACGTGGCCTTTCACATTACGCTTAATGATGAAACCGACCTGAAGGCGTTCCGGGCTCCAACCACCGATATTTAGCCACGCGGTGTCGTTACCCACTCCCTGGTCAGAGGCTTCTATAGCATAAAGGCCTGCACTTTTGACTTCTTCACACAATACCAGATTTCAAGACCTAAGCTTATGAAATTCGTCGTGAGCAGAGTTTCGCGGATGGTTTTCATAGATACCTCCTGTTTCTGCTGACCATCATTGCTCTATCATCATTCTCTATAATTCATTATAACATTCACTACCCCTTGAAGAGTTAGTTCAGCCGAAAGTAAGAAATTATGAAGTATTTATTTTATTTATTCATTTTATTTATTCATTTATTTATTTTATTATCATATTTATTTATTTATTTTATTTTACAACACTTTGCCAGATGACATTAAACGATTAACTTCAATAGAAAAGTTTAAATCCCAAGTGAAATCGTTTCTGCTGCATAACTGTTTCTATACAATTAGAGACTATACTGAGCATCACAAGAAAAGTAACATTAATTTTAACAATGATATATAATGCATTATTTACCATTTGGACTGTATAAATGAGTATAAACAACCTGTAACAACTATTGTACTACAGCTTCCGGGTCAATGACCCCCCGTCCAGTTTCCCTGATCCATTGAGCAAATGCTGAGATGGTCGATTGTTTTGCTTCTGGACATAAATGTAACTTCATTTTCTGTGCACGTCTTCAAGAATTCAGTGGGAAACACAATTCTTCAAATTATCGTTTCCATGTTGTCGCGGCAGGAAGTAATAAGAGCCAAAATTTATTGCTTATTTATCCTTGAAAATAGTTTTTATTACATGGGAGTTTTTTTGTTGTTGTTTTCTCCCTTTTAAAATTCAAAATTTATTGCTTGTTTATCCTTGAAAATAGATTTTATTACATGGGAGTTTTTTTTTCTCCCTTTCAAAATTCAAAATTTAAGTAGTATATGACTTAGTGTAGGGATCACAGAATTTTGAAAATGTGCACACAGTTCACTTTTCCCCATAGCACGTCATACGCAGTTTTTAACTGTTTTTTTTTTTACGTAAAATAAATAAATAAATAACTAATTTATGAAGTAAATGAATGAGTAAACATACAAAAATTAAATATACAAAGTTTCTTGAGAAGTTTCGGGCCACCTAAAGTGTCACATACAGAGCCAGCCGAGAGCCTTTGGAGGCAGATCAAAGACGAGGGCAGAGGGGAAGTTGCGGCCCATGTTGGCAACCTTAGATAAGGTTCGCGTAGGAGGTGTTGGTCGCGCCGCGCCGGGCTCTCCAGTGATAATGTCGTTAATATCGATCGACGGCTTCCCGAGAGGCCGCTCGGGGAGGAATAGACTTCTCGCTGCATGAAGGAGGGGCCCCCTCCTCCTCGACCTTGTGTTTTTTCAGTTTTTAACATCTGTATCTACTATATGGTCAATATTACAGATTTTACAGTGTTTTTCAATACAATGTTACTGCAACTGGGTTAAGGCATAAGCAACCGGGGAGTTAATTTTATAGGAAGATCCCTTTTACTTTTGATATGTTTGTCTTAATTAAGAATTTTAAATTTTTTGATTTGGAATTCTTAAAACGGTATTGTTTAATAAGGATGCTTGAGTGTTTAATTTCGTTTATTTTTAACTTCGTATGCTTATTGATGGGTGTATTTATGGTGGTCGTAGTTTGTCCTTTAGGAAATATTTTTGTTTTCTGCGACCTAGAATGAAGGTTTTGGCACAATCCGCTTTTATGAAGTCTTCAAAAAATATCAGATAATCTTCTAACATAAATGTTTAAGTTCTCTATTTTGAAGTTCATTTCTGATTTATGTGGAACGTACCAAGGAGATTTAATGATAGACCTTAAAAATTTAATTTGTAAGTATATATTTTATCTATGTTAATTTTGATTGCTTCACCCCAGACAGGGCAAGCATAAGTAAGATATAGTCAAATAACTGATTTAAATAAACTCCGCAAAATGCTTTTTTCTTTTTTTTTTGGGCATTAGTCCAGCTCCGTTGCAGGGACCCAAGTTCTCCCCAACGGCGCATGTCAGTAGTGACGGTTGGGTTACAAAGGAACTTTCGGCGTTCCAACCTGGATTGGGGCAGATGACGGGATGATGACAATGATGAGATTGACGAGATTAAAAGAAGGAAAGATCGCGCATGGTCCGTGACCCGTTTTGTAAGGTGCTACTCCGGCATTCGTCTGAAAGTTCTTTCAAACGGGAAACCACAAAAAAGTGCAGAGCAGCGGGCCTACGAATTCGATTATGACATTCCAATTACTAGTTGCAAATGTGAAAGAAGGCATTCAAACCTTGTAATTCTTAAAAATAAGCTGATGGATCCACAATGATGCGAGATCGTTTGGAACCACTCCTGTTGGGTTTTGTGAAGCATGGCATTTTGAAATCAATTAATGCGTGTGATTATATACAGATTTGCAGAAATAGTTCTCGAGAGGAAATGGCAAATAAAATTACATATCGTTTTCTAGTTTGTTTTTAAATTTTAAATATATAAATTTACATATATAATATATATATATATATATAAGTTTAATAAATGCAGTACATATTTTATTGCATTGTTTAATTTACAGTCTATGAAGTTCTGTTAATTGTTTAATAAATGTTACGTTGAATTTCCCGCCGCCAACGGCGTTCGCCATCTTAAACACAAGTCCCTGTGAACGCCACTGGACATCTGTGTTCTAGCTGCTTCTATGCGAAGTTCATCTGCAGTTGGAGAATCGAGAAAGTGGAAATTCAACACAGCCACGCATATGCAACCATTGCGACTTGTTACTTGTACTTCCCTCTCGTCAGACCTAAACGGTTCTTGGCAAATTCTCTTCGCTCTTTTTATCAACTTGTCAACTTCAATGGCTTTAGATTCACTCCCTAAAAAATTCGACGAGACCCTTTCCTTCTCTTGTTTTAATTTTACACGTTATTTCTGTAATGATATGTATTAAACTCGCATATGTGGAGTTTAAAATAATTTCCTTTAATCTTTGACGACTTGCATTTGAATTACTGTTAAAAAAACTCTTATATTCAACATTATTTCCAATTGATAAAACATACTGTCGTAAATTTATTAATAGCTGGAAATTGACAAACGTACTTTTCTCTAGTATCCAAGTTACACATTACCATGAGAGGGAAGCGTTTGGGAGAATACTTGCATGATACTCTGTGGTCGCGTGTGTTTGTCTGCAGAGTGAAGTTGATGACCCAACCTCTGTTCCAACTAGGTCGAAGCCGGGCAGTTAGTTCACCTCAAATATTGCCTCGTGTCAATGGCTGCAAAGTGATTGTTTACTGACTTCGATGGAGAGTTCATAACCCCGCTCGCAGACCAATGGGTAGGACCCCAAATATGAGACCAACGGCAGGGATGTTTAATGGTTATGCAGTTAGGAATACCGAGCGAATTATCATCTTCGTTAAATGCAAAGCAAGTGGTGAATGTTATGTTAATCTCGAAGTGGATTGCTATGATTCCAATAAAGGTGAATTGATCATGAATCTCTAGCACTATGCTTTGAAGAAATAGTCACGTCATTATTCAAAATAGATAACATCACGATGTATAGATGATGGTGATTTCCCGTATTTTGTTTCGAATTCTGGCGTACAATTTATATACAACACAAAGTTTGCTTAGGAAAATGGTATAACGTTGATGTAATCACAATTTTTATAAAGCACTAATTAATCAAAGCTACGGAGTGGACAGAGCAAATAATTCACATAAGAATTGCAAATTGTAGTGTAAACTTAGTTGCACAGTAAAATGCATAAATGTAAATAATTCCACGTTCAGGTTTTTACGCAGTTACACACCCAAGGGGGGAGGTCTTAAGGGGGGTTGAACCCCTCCCCCTCCAGAAGAGTATTAAAAAATATAGCTTTTACTAATTTTCTATTCCAACGAAAGTCATTTAAAATATCAATTGTTAGCCTGATAAATATTAACAAGTTAGTAAATAAAAATAAATTTTATATTCAGCGGAAATAAAAGTCTTCTCGAGAAAACATCGAGCCGGTTGGACACTATTCCTGTAGCTTCCCCTCCCCGAGAAAAATCCTCGATGCGCCTCTGGCTTACTTACGTTTCGTGAAAATGAAAAGATAGTTTTTGTTCCTAATGGTTCTCTCTCCGTACTTGAAAAATTAACAATCAGCTGTTATACAGCTTCTTAATAATGTAATTTCTTATGTTATTAGTAGCTGAAGGTTCATTACTCTTATTGATAGAAATCGTTCTCTTTCTATTACCTTATTTACTCGTATGATTATTCTCGCAATCCAGAGATCGGAATTTTGTTTTAGACCCACTTTCTTAGTGTACAGTTTTGAGCTTTGGAACGAAATAAAAGTCTTTTAACGTTAGCGATAAGTGAAACAACGCTTAAAGTGACATAGGAGACACCACCACCACTTTTGGTTTATTAATGAGGGTTGTTGTGGGGTTGTTGGTTCGGATAGTGATCGACGCGGGGAGGTGACAAGAGAGGAACGGAGGCTGAGGAAAGAGCGGGGAACGCCGTCCAAGGCTCGTGGCCCGTGCTTCGGCCAGACGGCGCTGACGTCACGTCCAGAGATGAACTGGCCCCGGCAATATCCGTCAAATTTCCGCCGGGCCAGGCCGCGCTGCCTTCGGCACGTGCAGAGGGAGGTTTCCCTCCCCCCCTCTACCATCTCACCCTACGCGTCACCCCCCGCTTTGCCTCCCGCCCCTCACTCCCGCCCGAACCTCTCTCATTTGATAGAATTTGTGGTGGACAAAGCAGGTTTGCTCGGCGAACGCCCTTTTCTCCTACTTCTCAGTCCTCTTCCAATCAAAAATCGTCATCACCATTCCATTAATTTTAGGGCTACCTGAAAAATCTTAGGTATTCTGATACATCGAATAATTTTCATTGTATCTATTCAACATACTGTCAAAAATCGTTAATAGGTAATTGATAATTTAATTTTAGGTTTATCATGTTTTGTATGTAAAAGATCTATGATGTTATGTTCATAATTGACCCATTCTTTTGTTTTAAAGTTTTATTAGAAATTAATTATTCAGATTTCCTATTTTGAATCTTGTATTCCTTGACAGTTCCCATCTTGTGAGAGAGAACAAGTCATTTCGCTCTCACGTACTAAATTATTTTAAGTTATGTTATATCTTTCTCTCAACATGGGTTTTACCCGTAGTTTTCTTGTCAAATATCTTGTTATAAACTTTTTGCACATTGACAACGAAAACGCCTACAATCTTTCCTTTCTCGATAAGAGTTGCAAAGCTTTTCCTCTGGCAATTGCAACAGGCAAAGTTAATCGAGATATTTAGAAGAAAAAAAACAGCATTATCGGACAGTATTATTTCGCGCTTTTCAATGATAAAAAGGTAAATGAATCTGAATAGTAATGTGAATTTTTTTCATTTCTGTCCAGAGAAGAGAATTTATTGATCATTTATAAAATGAATACGCATATAAATATGTATTCGAAGTAATTCAATCACCACAAAATATTTGTCAAATTCAAACTAGGTGAAGTATTCATTTCACAGAAACCTGAGGCGAAATTTCTAGTGATGTTCTTTTAAATTTAGAGAAAATGATTTAGCCTAACACTTGGTCACAATTGAACGTGAAACTGCAAAATTTAATGAAGAAACTTTTTGAATTTGAAGCTTTTTGATATTTGTTGATTAAGTAACACCATCAATATTCTTTCACGACAGTAAAAATATTGCTTTTGCATATCCATTAAAGTAGATGCATTAGATGAAGGTTCTCAAATAGAAATTATTTGCGAAAACGCTATCTAACTCCTATTTCTTATATGAATAGGTGTTCATCGTTCTGAAAAATATGGTAATATCTACGGACACAACACTCCAAATACAATTATATTTACGGAAAACCTTGATTAGGTCATAAACAAAAAATTCGTTGAACTTCCAGTACCATAGTAAACAGGAAAGTTTTCTCCGTCCATAAACCAGCAATCTTTACCAACTTTCAATTAGCGGATTTTGCACAATTTTGGGGGTAAGAATTTCACATAAGAAAAATTAACTGCATATCATCTGCAAGAAAGCAAAACTTTTAAGTTGTGCCGGTTAATTTTTGTGCCTGATGCTGAGGTAGGTACGTGTACTCGCCGCCACTAATACAGTGTTTTGTTTTCTGACTTTTCCCGGCATGCAGCGCGCGATACGGTGGACAGGGCGCCGGTAGAGAACACGCTCGGCCCAGGCCTGGGGCGCTCCGCCCCTACTTTGGGGCCCTTCCCTACCAAAGCTCCAAGTACGTGTGTTCTTCTTTGTTGTGTGCCCGCCCGCCCACACCGCGCCCTCGGGGCCGCCCGCGTGGTGTTCCCGTAGTCGCTGGTCTACCCGCAATTATTCTCTTTTCTTATTATTATTCTTTCTTTCTTTTTTTTTTTCCAAGGAAACAAACGGCAGTAAACATTTCATGTTCACGATTGAACGCGGTGGAAATAGTCCCTGTAAAGAAGAACGAGAAACGCGAGCACTCTCGTTCCGTTCAACCCATCGTCTCAGTGATTGTTGTTTCTGAAATGAGCACGTTTCTTCGCCTTCGCGAACATTTCATGTAAATTGCAACGGACTAAGTTGTGGGGGGGAGGTAAATGTGTGCCTTGCCTCATACAATTTAGGCCACCTTGGCAATCCGATTCGTACAGGCTTTCGCGAAAAGCGCGAAGGAACAGTCTCATTTAGAAATGTGTACTTCCGGAGACTTTCGTTTGAACGGAACGGCACGCTCGGAGTTTTCGTTCTCGACTCGTCTCGGCTATTTTCTCCCCGATTAGTACTTCACTTTTCTTTTATAACTCTCCCCAAGCCTTGTGCATGTCGCTTTATCGCCCCTCCACTGTCTCCCCCGTCTCTTCCTTTTTCTCTTCTTCTTCTTCTTCTTCTCTTCTTCTTCTGGTTGTTGTTGGTGTTGTCTTCTTGCACGCCTTCCCGCGTCGCGGCGGCGGTGCGTGCCCCCTAGCGACGCCTTTGCGCACCTCCAGCCCCCTTGCACCTCGGGTGGAGCATGTAGCCTGGCGGGGGGGGGGGAGGCCCTGGAGGCTCGGGGAAGGAGGGACATGGGGCTGCAAGTAGTTGGAGATGAGAAGCATCCGAGCGTGCTCCCACCCCCATCTTCTCCTATAGGATTTGGTTCTTTTTAAACTCTTGAGTGACCCCCCAGTGCTGTTCATTAAAATGATAGCATGGCAATCTTATTATCATTCTTTTTATATCCTACTTCCATATGTGGCACATTTAAAGTTTAATAACATACACAACTTGCAATTTGCATCGTTACTTTTAACATTTTTGTTATTCTCAAGAAACAATGATGCTGACTTCTTCAACATGTCTTTACATCTACTTCACTCAGCAATGAGTTATCAATACGAAATACTGAATGCATTACCAATATTATATAACTGTTTTAACAAATCCTGTTCATTGTACATGAGAAGGAAGTGAGGAGCATGCATCTTCTGTTTTTAATAGGAAAATTTAAAAGCAGAGAGAGATATGAAAGTATTGATTACAATAGTGAATCAAACGCCAAAATTTGTTTCAGATTATAATTTATAAATTCTTTTTATTACACAAAACAAGTACAGAACTTTCCTTCAGTCCGTCAAGAACAGTAAACAAGTTTCTTTCAGGATATCACTTATACCACCTCATATAAATATTTAATTATTACATTTCTAATATATTTGAAAATTCAATTGAGAGTTCAAAACAAGAAAGATTTACTGACACATAAAAATGTTATATTATCATAGATGATTTAAAATTCTCTCCATTTTCTTCTTTTAGAAATTCCTCCCTCATTCAGGAAAGCATGGTATTTAAAATATGAGTTAAAAAATGAATTTTGAGTGTAGCAGTAAAGTTATTAAAATATTTTTGAATGCATTGCATAACACAATGTAAAGTAATTCATTAAATCAAACTTTCTTCTGCCAGTCTTTTTATATATTATCTTATTACAAAATCAGTGGAAATGTATTTCAAATAAATTTCTTTAATAAGTATAAATTTTATATCAACTCATCAATAAATCATTGACAACTGACCTGGTGTCTCTTGTCTTTTTTTCCTCGAAGAGACAATGAAATTACACGGGCCTATTTATTAAGAAATACATAATTTAATAGTAACAGAAGTTGATCAAACAAAACAAACTGTTTTGAAAATGCAAAGTTCCTGTGCTCTCCTCTCACATGTACAGTATTTCTGCAATACTAAGATAGAACTCAATATGTCAAAAAGTTGATTTCTTTTATTTGATTACTGATATTTTCTCTTTAAGAAATTTGGCAGGGTTTGTTGTGAAACACTGTAATGGACATGTCATGTTATTGTAAATAAATCTTAATATCAGTAAACACACCAACTTTAGAAAATTTCTTCTGAGAAATCAAGTTTTGTGACATATCAGGTTTTGCCTTAGTATTACAGTGTTTCTTCCAATAATGCTAAAATTACTTTGAATATTAATAAGTTGTTTGAAGTATGTTAATTTGACATTCTTTTGTATCTATTACAATGGCTCTTCTAGTTTTGTGTAGATTTGTTTTCACGGTAGAATCTTGGTTACCTGGATTGTGAAAAGTACTACACATAGTAGAAAGAAATTAATTAAACTCCACAAGCCTTGAAGCAAATATTCCATTGCTCTTCATATATTTTTATTTTTTGTGATAAATATTTAATTCCTACAGGGTTTTCAAACACATATCCTATGATTGTTTCCTCTAACATCATCTTTATTCTAATTAAATTATCTTCATATTTGTGGATGAAAGGAGTTCAGTTCACAATTTCTCTTGCATTTTATTCCTTCCACAAGTATTGTGGAGGTGTCATGTTCTTCATTAATCAATTTTGATTACAGTCCAACAAATACCTTATTTCAAAAGTAGTAGATAATCAAGATTTTACTGCTTAACATTTTATATACCAGTAGAGTACAACTATTCTTTCATATTAGCTTCATCTAAAAAATGTTAGGGCTTTTCACATTGAGCTAAAAATGTTTAACTAATGTAATTTTGTGTAAATCAATTGTTTTATCATCTAAATAAGAAATTACTTGAATAATTTTGTTGATAATGAATTCATATGTTGTGAATATTTTTTTTATTTTGTTCACAGAGTGTGATCGAACATTCGTGAGCCGAGTTGGTGGGCCACAAAACGGCACCTTCACTGCACCAAGTTTCCTGAACCCTGAAGGCCATTCTCGCCAGTGTATCTACACTTTCCTGGCTGGGCCTCACCAGCGAGTAGAACTCATATTCACCAGCTTTAATCTGAGAGGGACACCACCTGAGTAAGTACTTTTTTCACTAACCAAGCACCTCAGCACGCCTAGAATGTAGCCTGTGAAATAAAATCCTAGGAAAGCCATATAATCCTCTTCCAAACCATTGAACCTCACAACACCTAAGAAAATTGCAAAGGGCTATAAAACTTCAATGGTAAAATAATTTTAAATGTCAAACTTCTGTGAATATCATGTTAATTATTATTATAAACAAATGTTCAAATTGACTCAGGACAGTAAACTGCTGTATTCAATTTGAAAATATGCAGTAAAATTCATATGCTTTCAAAAATAAAATTAAAAAAATAATTTTTTAAGGTACAGTACTCTCTCATCTGGAGCAATGCAGAATAACAAAGGTGTCATAATAATTATGTCAAGGACTTAAAATGTAATCATGGAATTTTGAAAGAAAGCAATATTAACTAATCTATTTTGCAATTGGAACCTCATGTACTATTGCATAGAGACCTTTGTCATATACTTGTGGCAATTATATCTTATGGCAAGATTTATAAATACTTTTTTTGCATCTAGTTGATATAACAGGCTGGATTGTGAACGGTGACCTTACGCTCTTTGGAAGAGCAAGACAGCATGTCCTCCCCATTCTCTGCAAGATAAAAGGTATTACAAATGCAAAATTAATTATTCTTGCATCCTCAGTTTAAAGATTTGAAAGAAAATTTGATATTTGGATTTTGCTCTTCAAATGTGTTAGTGTATCTTTGCAATAGATTAGTACGTAACTTAAAACCTTTGTCATTTTGTGTAGTAAAAGCTGAATATCCACATAGCTTATGATAATTGCTCCATTATGATTTTTGTAAATTTTCTGGTCATTTTAGACCACGTTTATGGTTCCAGATCCACAACTATTAGCAGTAGATGCCAAACAGTTGTAATAATTTTCATTTAATTATTCCATCATTTACACAGACAGTGAAAAGTAAATCCTCACGTAAAAACAGAGATGCAGCAGTTTATTTATTACCTGGTAATTGTGACTGAAAAATAAGGACAATAACAAAATAATCCAACTTCTTAAATATAATGTATTCCGTATTTTTATTTTGTTTTTCTTCTGCAGCCAAAATGAATATGTAAATGCTGGAGATGAATGAATGTTTACAGGATTATATTGCTCACCAACTTCATACTGTAGCGCTAACGTTCTGTTTATATTGGATAATATTTTACAAGCATTAATTTAAAAACACTGGCTAAAGGAAATTAACAAAAAAAATTTTTTTTTTGGTATCACCATAAAACTGTATCAAATTTTACCTTAAAGGCAACTTCATTTATACTTTTTAAAGATGGTATTAAATTTGCTCCATCATGTATATATTTAAAGTCAATTTCACAATAAAATATTTTTTTCTCTATAAAGATAATTTTCTAAGTTCTAATCTACAACTTTTAATTTTTAGAAATAAATTAAAATATTTTGTTCTCTTTTCCCTTATTGGAAAATAACCCATTTACCAAAGCATACATTCACAATTACATTGAACAAGTACATTGATTATTTTGTACAATGTTACATTATGGAAATATTTTATCTAATTGTTCAGTATTGTTTAAACAAATTTTAAAGTAATACTAGAAATAACTAACCTTGCAATTCAGCTCCTCACCTCCTCTGCTTTTGCAGTTGTTGTTTTAGAAAGTTGATGTCTTTATCCAGTATTTTAGATAATTGTAGACTTGTATTTGGCCTCCTGGTTGTGCTTCCAATCTTATTATACTTGTACACATCACCTAAATTACTGCTGTTAGCAAATACTGTATGCAGTGTTTTCTTGAAGTTGTGAAGTGTTGTGTTTGATGGCATACTTCCTACAATAATCGTTATTCATGTATTGTTCTTGTACAGGAAAGCAATCGAAAGTTGTTTAACAGGACACAAGGAGTAGATTGTTATTGTATACATTTTTTGTTATGTGTATGTTTTTTGGTGACTGCATGTCTTCGCGATTCAGAGTTTTCATTTCTCCTGATTTGTTGGTCTTTGTTTGCTTTTTTCCATGGCAGTGGAACTGCAGCTGGAGTTTTGCCTTCGTGAGTATTACTCAGTTCACTATCCTGTTTATTTTTCAAATTTTATGCATCCAATCTTCTTTCTTCTTCAGAATGCATGTTTCATCACAATAGTAACAGATATATTTGTATTAATAACATGTATAGTGAGTTGTTTTACAACAAACACTCATGTACATAATTATACATGTGCAATTTTGTAGCTATCTGTGTTACCTTGACTAATTATTAAATTAACACCTTCTTTAACAAAAATTTTATCCTTGTAAACTAATAGTACTCTTTTAGGTGTAGCAAATTGAAATACATTTCCTTTCCTCTTATCTTTTCTAGACTTTTCTTCACAGAGACTTTCTTCATCTCTTTTCTCTTCCAGCTGGATAAAATATTTTTTACATGACACAGTGTAGCGCAGTAGTTTATTCACTGCTTGAAATCAAGTTGCTAGGTACAGTGTTCAGTGTCTTTGCTGCATCAGATCAAAGGTATTTTACCTGGAAATGGAAAAAGATATTTCATTCCTTATTTATCTCATATCTCTTCCTTTTTCTCTTAATTTTCTAACTTTTTAAAAATATCTATACTTCAGTCTCTTAGTAGCCGCTACTTTCTCAACATCAGGTAAAAATAGTAAATGTTGTATTTTAATTTTTCTATTTGTTATGTGTATTTTTATCAAAATATTCAATATGTTTTTGTTATTATTTTGGTTTTCTCCTAATCGGAATACACCCAAAAATTCTTGTTTTTCTGCATGTTCTAAAAATGAGTTTAATACAGTATGTCTGAATCATGATCAGTATTGTTGCCATCATATTTGAGGTAAGTAATTTCAAACTATTGATGTTATATGTTTGTCTGTTTTTCACTGCTTGTTAGGACATATTGTATCCTTCATAATTTCTCAATCACCTCCTTGAAATATCCAATATCATTCAATATACCTTCCTGATACCCTTTAATAGGACATAACATTACACTTGTCTAATAGAAAAGAAAATGAACTTTATTATTTGAGGAAAGCAATGTTTTGAGTATTAAGCCTCTCTTAATTTCAGAGTTTGTGCTGAAAATGTGTTGGTGTCTTCAATTTGTAACAACCATGCTGATCCAGTTTCATTGAATGTATACAATATGTTAACTGTTTTAAATCACATATATTCCATAATTGGATATAATGATAGGAAAATTATTGTTGAAATCTACTGTGAGAAAATTCATTCACTCCATCTCAACTGAACTTCTTCTCCTTTTAGGTGTATCCACGAGTACATGGATGTGTATGCTGAGGTACAGCAGCCAGAAGCCTCCGAACTTATCAATTCACCATTTGGAGGACGCTATTGCGGCCCCATACCTCCAAGACGGAGAATTTCACTCTATAAAGCTCTTGAATTGGTTTACACAGCAGAAATGCTACTACACCTGATCTGTTCACTGGAAGATATGCCTTCATTAATGATAGTATGTATAAAATTTATTCAACATATATATAAATATAAAGAAATCAACTGTTGTTTTCATTACAAAATCAGATCTTCTTGAGTAGAAGACAATGAAGTTCTGATGTGTGAGTTCATTAAATTTAATCACTATTTATAAAAATTAGTATCTAATATTTGGTACCATTTCTAATGACCTTTTATATTTTCAGTTAGAAAAAAATATAGGTAATAGGCAGTAGTAAGATTTACCTCCCTTTCTACAAGACATGCACATAACAGTTGCAGATTATTAGACTTAAGAATGAGGGACTAGGCTCAGCAATATATTTTCCTTTCAGACCACTACTTTCTTTCTCTCATTTCTTGTTTTATGTTCCAGTCACATGGATGTAACCTCTCCTCAAGATTTAAACATGCGCCTAACACTATTTGTGTGTGTGTGTATGTATATGTGTATATGTGAGTGTGAGTGTGTGTGTGGGCATGTGCGTGCATGTACATGTGTGCATGCACGTGCATGTGCTCATGACAGAGACAGACAAAGCGAAAGAGAATTTTGTATTTTATAAAACAGTTTGTGCAATTTTACACCACTCGGGGTTCAGGAAAAAGTGCACAAGTACAGAAGAAAGTTAGAGGCTGAGAAGGGAAACAGTTTTTGTCATTAAACCCTCAGTGTAAGAGGTCTGCGCTCTGTGCTAGGCTATGTCAAAAATGCTACTACAAGGTTAGCATACCAACTTGTGTCATTCTTATGGCCATTATTTTGATCTGAGTAAAGGAGAACTTAAGATCATGAACATTGCAATAGGAGTCAGCAAATATCATTTCATTTTAGGAGAAGGACACAAAGGTTCTGGAGAAATAATAATGTTTTCAACTTTAGATATTCTAAATTAATCTTAACAAGAATAAATGGTTGTAGAATTGAATTGTGTAACCCCACATATGACGTGTGTGTGCACCTGCAGGGCACAGATTTTCTGGCGCAGCCTAGCATCAAGTACTTTCCTCCTAGACTCACAGCTCATTGATCATAACTGCTTCACTGAATCAGCTGTACCTGTCCTTTCAGCACTTTTCTCTGTAACATTCTGTATATAGTTGATCTCCATCTTTTAATTTCTCATTTTTGCATCTTCTTGGACATCAGTTTTGATTTCTTTTCTTCAATTTTATCTTGTAATTCGTCCAAATAATTCAAGAAACCTTACATTCATTTGCTTCTGGATTTTTGAGATAAAAAATATAGGGTACTAAAAAATATAGGGAAATATTGGGTAGAGTGGCATAATATTCGGGCCCGCAAGATCCGCAATGCAGGTGGGCCCAGGTAAAAGAGGGCCTACTTTTAGGCTGAAGGTTTTGCAATTGTAAGAAATGCTAATTACTTGATACTTGATTCTCTGGAATAGTTAATTCAATAAAAGATTAAAAAGAGCTTTTAGAGAAGAACAATTTTGTCCGCATTGGTAGCTTTTGTAACCCTGTTTCTAAATCAATAAAGGAAAGCAACTCATTTAGGTTTTATAACAGTATTAATTTCATAAAATTAAATAATAAAGAAAGATTTTCAACTGTATTGGTTAATAATCATAGACTGATGAATTTGAATTTGTTGAAGGATATTTTTATTATTTAAGGTACCAATATTACTTGTGTGTGCTATATGCTTTTATAAGGGAGCCCAGATAAATGTTTTGTGGGAGGACACACATTCATTTTGTTATGCTACTGATTAGATACTTATCAATTCATGTGTAAGAATCTCCTAAGAATAATTTAAGATCTAGTTAATCTGCAGTAGAATATTTTATTTTGGATTTCAAATCAAACAAATTTTTCATTAATTTTTTCCTCTTACAAGATGAAAGTAGTTTTGTTTCAACATAGTACATACTTTCATGTATTATTTTTAACAAATATGTAAAATGATAATAATTATGTTGCCAATTAAGAACTAACATGTCTATTTTCTAGTATCTTCAAACATTCAATTTATAAGAAAAATAGGCTAACAAATATATGGACAAAAATGATCCGTTCAAAACCAACTTTATTTATCTGTATGACAATCAACATTATTCATTGCTTCTGGAACAATAATGCTCAGAAATATTTTTTAGCTTTGAAACATTAATTCTTGCATTAATTAATAAACAATTTCTCTTTACTAAATACTAGCCATACGAAAAATATTCAATATTTAGAAATCTTCTTATTTAAAATAGTGACTGAGTTTACTTTCATACATTATTACATTGTAGATATTGTGTTTCATCAAAATGTATGTACTTTTCTTCTATCATCTCAGTTTTCAGTCTCTTAATAGTTTAATTAATAAGAGGCTTTTGAAATATCACTGATAATCAAAATATTTTTCCATCTGGAAAGCTTTGGAGGAAAATTTGGAACCAGCTTTGATCTTAATTTGATTTATTTTATTAATTTTTGTAAACAATAATAAAAACTAAATGTGTGATATGGGAAGAAGTATAACCACACACTTTCTTGACCTCCAGAATCCCCACCCTATGGAGACTATAAAATGCTCGGAGAATGAGAGCCCAAGAGATTATTTGAAAAATTTGTGTTCACAAAGTTAAATGTATAAAATGAAAATAATTCTGTAAAGTCAAAATTAAAAATCAACAAGATTTTTTAAGAAAATTACTCATATATAATGTTTGAAAATCAAAATTAATATTAAATCAGATATTTAGAATATTGTCACAATTTGACTCATCATTGTGCAAAACGTACATGAAATGATTAAAAGATCCAATACTGAAGAATAGATTACATTAAGAAAGAAATATGGTTCTAAGAATAAAGGTGTAGGACTGGTTTGAAACTTTGGCAAATTTGGTATTTCAGAGGTCAGTACATCTTTTCCTATCTTATTAAGCACACCTCATTCTATTCAAGCAAAATAACTTAAGAAAAAACATTTTGAGAACAGTTTGAAAATGTCCCATGGGCTTATGCACTGCTAAGAATTGATAGGTCCATTTCAAATTCACTAAGACTCAAGTTGAGTCGGTCAATTAGAAGAAAATCCATTTTGAAAATTATCCTGTGTACAGTTTAGGCATTAGTTTTCTTCACAGATGAACAGACAGACTTTTCAAAACAATGTTTGCAGTATTAAGGACACCTAAACCATATATTTTCATCAAAAACCCAAAATCAATTTTTAGCAGCCTTTCAAAACTTTCTCTATACTTCATGTAAGAGAAAGTACAAAAAAACAAGGTGACTAACAAGGATGTCAGGAAGTTTGTTTTCTGGTATTGCTTAGGAAAATCATGGAATTGTCAGGAAATATTTGCTTTTGAAATTCTTTTACAAGCAAACTTCTAGTAATTATAGTTGAGTTGCTTTTCTTCTAACTTGTACCTACACAGAAACAAGACCTTAGCCTCTCCTCCACTTATACATTCAATATGCTCTTATCCTTTCTTATGATCTTCAAATCATAAATGAAATACTTGAATTAAATGTAAAATATAGATCAGGGAATCTAAGAATTGAATTTCTTAAAACTACACAAAAGTGAGGAATGTAGCCATGAAAAAAATATTCAAAAGAAACATTCTGAAAATGTCACAAATGTTTCACAGAAATTTCAAATTCAATTGATTGAACTCATAGCACATAAAAATATTTGGTTAATTCTTTCCAAACTATCAACAAAAATTAGAATCGTTAATAATAATGTAATTTCTTAATACCTTGGTATTATATGAACAATAAATTGATTTGAAAATTAGTTAATGTCAAGTTTTATTTCTCATCCTCTTTAACATAAATGTTAAAATAGCTTTTAATTAAATATTTTTATCATTTCTTGCAGCGGAGTATGAAGTTGGTACGCCTGTGCCCAATACTCCTTGCAGCTACACAGTACATGCATCGAGTAAAAGGCAAGGTGTAATTGTATCACCAACTTACCCTGGAACATACCCAAAAGACCTAACTTGCACTTACCAGTTCCTAGGGTCTCCAACACAAAGAGTCAGACTTGAATTTAGAGATTTTGACCTCTTTTTTGGAGGTGCACAGTAAGTTTTATTCAATTTTTTATAATTATGAAAGACAATTTTTGTTTGAAAATAATCATAGAAAAAAATGTTTATTGTATGAATTAAAATAAAATATTGAATTTGAAATTGGTATATCATTATTTATATAAGCTTGAATTCAACAAATTACCGAACTTGCATTAAATATCTAATTTTATTTCATTATTTCAAATTTTGTGTGTATTTTCAATTACAGCTGTCCATTTGACTATGTGAAGGTATATGATGGACGGGATAATGGATCAGCAGTAATTGGAACTTATTGTGGGCAGCAACGTAATCTAGTTATATATTCATCTGAAGCTTCTTTATTTGTCTCTTTTTTCACAATACAACGGACAGCCAATACTCAGAACAGAGGTTTTAAAGGAATATTTGAGTTTAGTGAAAGTTTTGTAAAACTAGGTAAGATAATTATTGATGAAATTAAAATCAATTTTTCTATTATCAATTATCTCAAGTTGCAACTTACTAAAAACTTAAATTTTGCAGATTTTATTGGTAAAAATGATGGAGAACATATACGAGGTTCAGAATGTGACCAACAAATTCTAAGCAAGAAGAAATCTAGTGGTTATGTGTTCAGTCCCAATTATCCATTTCCATACCTTCCAAAAATTGTTTGTCGTTACTTCATTTATGGAATGCAAGATTCACAGCATCTAGAAAGAGTGCGATTGGAATTTATGAAGTTCAAAATACCAAAGGGCGGAGAGAGAGGAGAGTAAGTCTTTATATATCCTCGGTCCTTAATGAATATTGTACCTTCATTGGGAGATTAATATTGTATGATATTTCTTTCTAGCTGCACAGATGGTTATTTGAAAGTTTACCTCAAGGGTCAAGAAGCCACAGATTCTTATGATAAATTTGATCATGAGATGTGTGGAGATGATAGTAATCCCAAGGTCGTAGTATCAGATGGACCTCGACTTGTTATGGTATTTAGTAGTGGTGAAGTTCAAGGACAAGGTTTTAAAGCAAAGTACACTTTTGAAACAGGTATGATTTATTTATTTAAATATTATAAAACAAAACTTGTAATGTGTAAAACTATTTGAAAATACATACCTTAACAGTACATACAGAAACAATACTAAAACTTATTAAACAATACTTACAACATTTTTTTCAGCATTACCGATATAACCGTAATAACTTATTGATGTATCACTTCACGGGTCATTCTAGTGCCCATGGTATAGATTGTATCATTAAACCAGCAAATTCTTTAGGCTTCTTCTCATTGTTGCCTTTAAAACTAGAAAATAGAAAAGATCTGTCAGTTAATAAGAATTACCAAAGAAACATAACTATTTCCTGCGTTTTAATCTACTGTGATAACAATATACATGCATACACTTACATTTTCCCTTTACTTCTCTGTGTACAGATTACAAGATCCCTGGAACAGCAGCACCTGATGGCAGTTGTATTTTTACCTATCGAAGTTCGAGTAGAAAAAAGGGAGAATTCAATTCACCACGTTATCCATCCAATTACCCCAGTGAAACTAATTGCACTTATCTTTTTTTGGGAACACCTAATGAGCAAGTAACTCTTGTATTTGATCACTTCAAAGTAAGAGCAGATTCAGCTAATGCAACTTTTGGATCTTATGGGTAAATATAATATACTATTTTGTTTTTACTTTTTATTTTGTTTCATTCCATCACAAGAATGTTTAGTAATATTTAACACACTTATTTATTTATTGTTGGAGAAAACTGAGATTATTTTATCAACTAGTAAGGATTAGGCCAGCATGGTCTGTTCCTTTCAAACCTAGCATTCCCTTAGCCACTAATATGTTCCTGGACATGTCATCTTTGTGATCTTTTACATTCTCTCGAACCTTTGGGTTTGTATGAGTTTCACATATCTGTCTGTGCCCATTGATGAGTTTCTGCCATTTTTTGGTAATCTGCTACTTCCTTGACTTTATTCTTTGTTTTCAGTATCTTCCTTATGTCCTGGTTTCTAACTCTGTCTCCTCTATTGATATTTAAGATTGACCTCAAATATCTTATTTGGACAGCTTCCAGCCTTTGTTTCCTTTTCTTCTCTAGCATCAAAGAATGCTCCACTGTCATTTAGTATGCTTGATTTAGATTCTGCATTGTGTAGTAATATTTTTGTTTCAAAGGTCATATTTTTTAAATGTATTTTGATACTTCCATTAATTGTTTTATATCTAGTCAATTTTAATATCATTATTTTTTAATGCCAATCTCTTTCTCAAATGTGTGAAATTTGTTACCTGTTCATTAATTTTGCCATCTATAACTATTTTATTTCCCAGAGTTCTTTGCTTAGATTCCAATAGCTTTAGCCTTTGTTGGTGATACTTTTATTCAAGAATCTTCTACAATCTTAAATAACATAAAAGATGCTCTTTGAAATTTATCTTCTTGTTGTCAGAATCACCTAATCATCTATATGCAATATCACATTTATTATTCTCTTGTTTCAGAATTATTCCATCTCTTGTTTCTCTATTTCGTCTCTTCATCATGTGGTTAAGATAAATATAAAACTATAAGAATGATAATCTGCAGCCTTGAGAGACTCCAATTATTTCTCTGTTCATTGGGACTGCTCATGTTATGTCCTTGTTCATGCTTTAAATCTTAATTTTTGAGTTCTTGTATAAGCTCTTTATCACTTTTTACAGATTGTTATCTCTATTCTATTCTTAGTGGATTTTCTAGTCTTTTTCTGATCATTCTATCATTAGCTTTCTATTAATTCACAAAGGTTTATTAGTAAAGTTTGTTCATCTTCTTTTGATAATTTGGTCTATGGTAAAAATTGTATCTCTCTTTTCTAAACATCATTGTTCTTCTTCTAATATTCTTTCAAAATATTTCACTAACCTGTTTTTCAAAATACCTGCCTATATTTTGTATCCTGCTGCTTGCATTGTGGTATCTATATAATAGTAAGTTTCATTTTGGAGCCTTTTTTGTGTAAATTCATTACCGTTCATTCCCATTTGCCATTCTATTGGTGTGTTTAATTCTGTCCATTTTCATTTAGAACTTCCAATTTTTTGCCAGTTGTATTCCTCCATATTTTATTAATTCCAAATTTATCCGTCCGTGGCTCTTTCTGTATCTTGCCAATTTGACAACTCTTTTTGCCTCTTTCAATTCTATCTTTCCTGAAATACTCAGTAATTTAGTGATATCATTGTCTGTATCTGATTCACTTGTGTCTGCGTTTTGCTCTCTCACTTTTTTATTCTGATCAAACCATAGATTAGAGTAATATTCAATTTTCATTAACTATATTTAATGTTTGTATAATGTTAGAAATGTGTTATTTAAGTTAATTTTATATTTTATTACTTGTAATTATTTACAAGTAGTATTAATTTTTAATATTTGTAAGCCTGTAATGTTGTAAAGCTCCTACTCAGTTAAAAAACTTTCTATAGATGAATATGAAAAGATAAAATTAATAAGTATTTATGGTATTGGAGTCTACATTTCATCTTGCTTTGTATTTAATTTCCAGTGGCACCTGTCAAGAAGATTGGTTAGAAATGTATAACATGTATAGAGATGGAACAGAAAAACTCATAGGTCGTTATTGTGGAACGACTGCACCAGGGCCAGTTGAATCAAATCGTGGTGCTATAGGAGTAAAAATATTGTTACATTCTGATCAAGAGGGTGTCTTTAGTGGTTTCAAAGCTAGATATACCTTTGAAATTGCTAAGTCCATATTTGGAGGTACGGTACAGAAACATTTTTTTAATCTTAATTTTTTTTCCCCAGTTCCAACTTTTAATTGTCTTTGTTGATTTGTTTCAGACTGTGGTAGCAATGTAAGCAGTTTAGAACATGGAGAAATTAAAAGTCCAAACTTTCCCCTAAACTACGATAGTCCTGCAAAAGGACTTGCAAGCAAGACCTGTAATTGGTATATAAATGTCCGGCCAAAATACAAGATACTGCTCAACTTCGAAGAGTTTGCAGTGGAAGGAGACCCAGCAAGTGAGTATAATAAGAAAATATCTATCTATTTTCAATCAATATATTTGAGGTATTACTGTATAAAAGATACACGATAAGTCATTTATTCATAACATTAACTCGTTGTCATAGATCGAGGGTGCCCAGCTGCTGTGGTACGATTGTGGCACAGAGCAAATGAACCACCAGTTGAACTTTGTGGAGAAAAAGCTCCTACAGAAAAGTGGCAGTACATGTCTGATGGGAGTAGTGTTCGCCTCAGGTACACTTCATTTCAAAGTAAAACCAATTATATCATTCTATCACTTTATATCTCACACATAAAAGTTTGAATAGTTATACCATCAATAAATAGATATTATGTTCATTATATATTATATTAATTTCTTTCATGAACCGTTTTACATTCAATAAAAAAATATTTCTCAATATTTTATTTAGTCATTGTTTTTAAAATTATGAAATTCATCAATGATAATTGTGTTTAGAACACTTTTTTTTTTCTTTCTTCTAAATAAAGATATTTAGAAGAAAGAGAGGGTGAATATTTTTGGCATTATAGTCAACATTGAAATGAGTCTATAACATAAATGATTTCAGATTTTGTTCTAAGATTCTGCTGTTTTAGAAATAACAAAATTGGACAACAATTCGTTTATCAAAGCAAACATCCTCACTCGAGACAGGAATGAAGCCCACAATCATTCAAACCAAGATGGTCGTGGCGCACCCCGTAACAATCATGGCAATTCAGGTCGCCATACTACACAAAATTAAAATATCCATTTTGAATTGAAAGGAATGCAACACCAACCAGATCAATAGGGGAATATCCATTTTCATAAAAATCCTGTGAGGGTACTGTTTAGGTGCTGGTGTTGTCTACATTCAGCCAGAATGAACGGATGGGCAGACAGAAAGACAGACATACCTTTTGAGAAAACACTTTTTTTGGTACTGTCAATGATCCCCCACCCCTAAAAAATGTGAAGATTAATAATAATTACACAATGTATAATACATAAGAAATGAAATACCAGTAATACTCATTCTATTGCATTTTGTGATAGTTTCATTTCTTCAGCGCTCAAATCTTCAATTACCAATTTCCTGTTCTTACATATTTTCACTCATTTTACATCTTTGTCATAAGAGTTCGATTTATATACAAAATTTGAAGTAATATTATGCAGCACAACTTTTAGTTCATAACACATAAGTTCCTACTTGCAATTTTGTGTAAGTTGCTTAACTTTTGAACAGCTTCAAAATTTTGAATGTCTTTAATTATGAGGAGTTGGGGAAAAAGAGACTCTAACAGCAATTTTAGATTCATGCCTTTTTTATAATAATACATTTGATTTTTCCAGAAGTGGAAAAGGCTGTATGAGTTGTCAATGTGTATCTCCTTAATTAAGTGCTACTTTTGGAAGCATCTTGGTTCTTGTTATTATCATATTAAAATAAAATACCGCTGGTTTCTTTTATTTCCAAACCATAGTATATAATACTATTTTTCATATTGTATTGAATATATACTGAGGTGACAAAAGATAGTATAGGAGAGCAATATGTAATTAAACAGATGGCAGTAGTATAGTGAACAAAAGGTATAAAAGGGTAGTGCGTTGGCAGAGCTTTTATTTGTACTCGAACAATTCATATAAAAAAGTTTTTGATGTGATTTTGGCCCCATGACAGGAATTAATAGACAATGAAAGCAGAATGGTAGTTGGAACATATGGGGCACATGGGGGGCAGTTTGTGCACAAAGTCCTGCATTAGCAACACTTCTCAATTATGAACTGCTTTAGAAGCAACATGGCTCAATATTTTTGCAGGGAACTTCCAATAAGTCCATGTCACATCAAATTCCTGCATTTTGAAAGGCAAAAAGAGGTCCAGCACAATATTAGGGAGTATCCAATGACTTTTTGACACTTCAGTGTCCCCAAGTAGAGCAAAATCTGTACCCAAGTAGAGTAAAATCTGTCTAAGCCAAAATCACCTAAGAGCAAAAAAATTTCCAATTTAAGGTGGCTTAACTTAGCTAGGTGGATATTTTTGTGATAGTTTTGTTATTCCCCCAATGAAACTGAAATTACATAACTTCATTAGTTTAGTATACTGATAAAGCACACATACAGAACCAAACTAAATTTTAAAACAATATTAAATGAAGTAAGAGACTGCATATCTGTGTAATATCTTCCAACAATTAATTTTTTCAACCTTTGGTTTGAGTGTGTTGTGATCTTGTGTTTTTCCACATTTGGATAACTCTTAGAGTCTTCATAGACAGCTTTTGAGTTTCACCTGCTTCTATAAGTTTGACTTTTTCTTCTAGATAAAACTTTTGTGTTTCTTTCCAGCCATTGTTAAACTACTGAAGTACTAAAATTTTGTACCAAAATATGACTGCTAGCTAATGGCTATAGTCAGACTGCTTGCTGACTCTTTCAACACAGAGACTGCTACAGTTCAGTGTACTATGATTGATAACTTTGCATGGCCTCTGGCTGAGGGGTTTCTTTCCTTGATGCAGCACAGGGAGGTGTGCGAAAAGGAACCTTGTTCAGAAATCTTCCCACACTCAAAGAGTCTGAAGAGGGGCAATTCCCCTACTCTATGAGAAACAAGCATCTCCAAAATGTTTCAATACAGTACTGCCCAGTTCCCTCTCCCTAGCAATGCAGCTGCCATGACAAAATTGCATGCCTGGGGGACAGAGTACTTGAAACTGAGTTGAAGAAACATTCCATTTAGAAAATTTCTCACAAAAGTCACTCTGTCATTTGCATTACATTCACTGCAATTCCATTTTCTAAAGGGATTTTTTCTTATTAGGCCTGAAAAATCATTTTGTTTCTGTGTTGGACAGGTCTCATTTTATGCTGTGTAAAATGTTAGTTAACTCCACGAGTCGAAGAAATTTTCTGATTAAGGCAAGTTCCTGGCTTGTTCAGGGTCCAGCTTGTACAGGTTTTATTGTATTTAGTATAAAGATTATTAGGGGAAAACAATTATCTGAGTTTTGGCTAAAAATTACCAGAGTAACTTTACCATTTCCTTCTCATATTTCTACCATTGTTTTTAATTACCATACCAAATCTGAAAACATTCTTTCAAATTAGCAAGGTGCTGTGACAGGTATGATATTTAAAACAAGCTTCTGTTAGAGTAATAAAAATTAGCACAATCAATTGCTAACTGATTCATATGACATACTGCTTTATATTCCTGAATGTAGTTTAGCCACAGCTTGTTTTCTTCTCAGAAATTAACTAGGAATTAAAAGAAGCCCATTCACATTATTTTTTTTTTATTTTTCCAGTTTTATTTCTGCTGACAAGTCGGTGGGTGCCAAAGGTTTTCGTGCAGTGTGGACAGAAGTCAAAGAAGGTCCTGATTGTGATCAGTTCAAGTGTGAAAAAAGTAGTTACTGTATTGCTGATACCTTAAGGTGTAATAAAGTTGCTAATTGTGGTGCTGATGACCGCTCTGATGAACTCAACTGTAAGTGCAAATTGGATTATTCTACTTTTTTTTAATATATTACTGTAATACAAGTTTCTTATTATGAACACAGTATTTTTGTATCACCATATTTCATCACTGATTTTATGATGAACTGTTTTTTATGTGAAGTGCTATTGCTCAGATATCTTCGTATCTTTTATTACTTCACAATGTTTCACAATGTTGTTGTCAGATTCCTTTTAATATTGGGTTGCATTAGTAACTATTTTTCTAAATAATTTTTGCTTGCTTTTATGTGTATCTACCTTATGAGCTTGTTTTGTTTTGTGAAACATGCATGCACTAATTATTGGTCTAGAAAATGAAATTCATTTCCTTTATTCCTTTCTTCTCTCTTTATGATATATTTATTTATCTTGGAATTTTAACCACTAAAAGATAAATAGAAAGTATTAAAATGATAAGAATATTTAATAGACTTGTTATAAATTATATATTGCAATTTTGTGTTATACCACATTCTGTTTTATTTAATTATTTTAATGTTTTATTTCTTCATAGAAATCCCTCTAATTTTTTATCAAATGTTTGTTTTTTTTTCAGAATGATTCTTTAATATTCTTCTGATCCATATCCCTGCTTGATTTCTCTTTGTTTTGATTTACCAAATAAATTATGAATTTCAATATAGTTACTAATTTCAATTGATTGAGTTTTAACCATAGAGACTTCATTATCAATTGTATTATAAATTATTTAAAAAACCATCTGGAAAAAGAACACTTTATAAAAGATTAAAATCTAAACAGCTGCCTAAATATTGTATTTTACTTTTCTGCTTAAATTTTTCAAAATATATTTCTGCTTAAAATGTTATAGCTAAGAAAACCAAAATGAAAAGATACACTGACAATTCTACACACAATATCCTTCCTTGTAGTTTCCTTTCTGTGGCACATAATTTTGTCTGTCTGTCAGGTGGTGCGCACGCCCCCGGCCTCGTGAGTGGGCCCGCGCTACCCCTTCTCCTCCTACCTCTGTGCTTTGTGATCTTATTCTCCTGATGAGAGACACGCAGAGTGAGCGCATGTGAATCTACACGTGAGTGCTCTTCCCTGCTTGCTCAGCATTCTCTGCTCTACTTCAACTTCACCTGGAATGTGGATGACTGTTATATTCAGAGTATTGTAAAATTCGGAAAATGTAAGAAAAAGATCAGAGTTGGTCAAAATAAATAAATAAATTATTACACACCTTAAAAAAATTTAATTGATGTTGAAATGAATCATGTTAATAAAAATGCTCTCTTTTCATTATGAATGTGTAATATCATTATAAAAACATTGTTTGCGTAGAATGAAAGTAACGATTTTCTTAATATTGTAGATTTTAAATGCAGTTCCTTGGATTTTAAAAAATATTTTTAAAAAAACAAAAATTAATTTTAATCTGTAAATTTTAACACTGAAATTATCTTATCCTTTCAAGTACACTAATTTTATATTTATACACAAATTTAAATGTTGGAAAAAAATAAATAAATTTACTCTTCCACATTCCGTGGTCTCTTTCCACCCATCTGGGTCTTTTCTTCAAATGTGTGTCTTGCTATGCAATGTTGTGATGCATGATTCAGTATCAGGTATCATGTTGATTCTTCCATGTATAGTAAATAGATAATTCACTGAAGTTTGTGAATAACATCTTGTAAGAAGTACCAAACACAATATATTAACATGAATGTACCATTTAGATATTTATAGTTCACTATTTTACCATAGACTATTGAAGTTTCAGATTAATTATACCAGAAATTGGTCTATTTTCAAGTTCACTTGAAAGAAATCAAACTTTGTTGTAAAGTGCATGCTGTCAGAGATATGACAATGTTTGTGTTCCATAATTTCAGATGTTGCACGTAAGTATATATAGAATTGAGAATATGCAAGATCAAATTGTTACATGGTGAATCTGGTAGGATAGAGATTGTTAAAATTGTGAAAAAATTCATAATCACAGAAAATATTAAAATTAAGAACTTTAACCTTTTGTAAATTAAAATTAAACATCATTTTCTCTAATAAGATTTTAGAAGAGCATTGAAATGCCCTTAAACTCTGTTTAATATGGAAATAGTATTTTCATACTATTTTCAGTTCTTATGTAATACTTATGCCAACATTTTCCCTCTTTCTTCATCTGAAACTCAATTCTCCACGAAGTTGATGGAAACTGTATGTGAATATTTTCATAACTATTAAAATGATTCATATCATAGAGTGAAGCGTATATTACCATTCAAAGGGCGGAAGAGAACAGTAATGAATATTCCACAACTATTGCACAGAAATTCTTATTTATGGAGAATGTATTCAATTACTTCAGTAATCATTCACAAAATCTTCATGTTCTATTAACTTGCTCTTAAATAAAGTAAGAATGTTTATAACAAACATATGAATAAAATAGAATGTCTGCCTGCAAAACAATCAAATAATTGAAATTCCCTATGTTCAAAGAAATTATTTGTAGGAAGTTAAATCTTTTATTCTGATTGAATTTAAATTTCTACGAAGATTTCAAAATAGGCTAGTGTTTATTTTGTAAAATATTACATTAAAGTCTTACTTAAGACCAGTGGCGTAGCATAGTGGAGGCAGTAGGGCCAGCCTGCCCCAGGCCACACTTTTCGGGGGCGGCAAAATTTCACAATAAGTCGTGTTTTATATCAAATTCTCAAATATCTTAATCTTGTTGATCATGAAGGTATAATAATAAGATGAGGGTGGATTTTGATGCCTAAGACATTGCCAAAAATGATAAATAAAATATTTTTAAAATGTTTTTAAAATGTCCTAAATGCAAAGATAACTGATGTAAAAAAATTGATCAAAACCACTTCAGATGAACAACTCAAGCTGTTGGATATGTTAACCCTTCAGTGGTTGTGCTAAATTAAAAATTTTTTTTTTTTTATTAGCAATTTTTACACACAAATCATCTTTCGGTTCAAATATGGATGAGTAATGGTATCTGAAACACTGAACATTTACAAAATACTAAATCATTTATTAGAACATAGACATATTATCAATTCTATAAAATGCTACACAAAAAGGCAAGTATCAATCAAATAATCTTTTATCAAATTATCTTTAATCAAATATAGTCAAATACATATGCATAGTTATTTGTTTTTCAAAATTCTTGTGTTCTATATGTGTTGTGCTCTTATTATAGTTTGCATTATGATTATTAAATTGAGCATTTTGACAAAATTATTTAAATATCTAGAGCCTCTATTCTTAATGTGTTTCAATATCAAAATTAGATGAATATCTCACAGATTTTCTAAATGTGGCACACCCACTGGACACAATCTTTGCAGTGCTGTTGAGTGATCTTGTTTCTTAGACGTCTACAGAGATGACAACATCCCACATTACCCTTTGATGACTCCACTGAACCCTTGCCTCCTTCTCGAATTTCCAGCAGAAGTCTCCTGCATGTTGTTATTGCTATCTTCACAGATTTTCTCTCAATTTTCTTTTTCATTTCTGATTTCATAAAGAACAAAGCAAGATTCTTTAGAAATTTCCCTCTGGTCAACCTTGCTCTACTGTAGTACTTTGCATAAACATTCAGAGCATTGATTGCAGTGATATTCGTGTTGACAGCTTAGATCAGAAACTGAAACGTGAATGGTCGTATGGATTACTATTGTAATTCAAGCTGTTTCCAGCATTTATCACTAGTGCAGCAGTTATCGCTTGAGTCATATTTTGCTATAATTCGATAGCTGAGGTCTTACACGAAAGGTACTGAAAAGTTTGTGCTGTTAGTTTGTCAACTCTTGCTGTAAACAGCGAATGAATACAACTGGATTACAATAGTAATCCACTCGACAACTGAAGGGTTAACTGATATAATCAAGGCTTCTTCCTTTCATTCAAGTGAACTCAGATTGCAAACTTTTGGTTTGCACTGTTCTTTACCAGGAAATCTTTGACTTTATTTATTGCAAAATCAGATGAACTGACAATGGTGCTAATGGGTGTCACAGGAACCTTAGGTAATATACAATGGGTGACATTAACATTTCTGAGTGAAGAATTCAAATAGACTACTCGGGAACTCTGGGGAGAACATTTGTTGCATCTCGTAATTATTATTTGAAGTAAGTTCCATTAAAATTATATTAAAATTGATAAAATCAGTGGAAAGTGCTTAAAAATGACAGGAAAGGGTTAAAAAATGATTTATTAGTCAAAATCAGAGATAAATGCAAAACAAAAGTCCTATAAAAATGCGTCATTTCCTTTGGTCATAACATAAAATTAATGTCTTTACTAAAAGACATTGTTCTAAAGTGAAAAGAAAAAAAATGAAATTTCATTAAAATCCACCCCCTATTCATAAGTGTTCTACATCTGTTATATCAACGTAAGTGACATATCGGTATATGTAAGAATTTTTGCAATAAACATGATTATTATATTGTAAACTATATATGTAAATGATTTTATTTGTAACCTGTACAAGATACAATAATGATGATTGTTCTTGCCAAAAATTCTTTATAACTATATTTTAGTCTTTTAAATTGAAGTACCTATATTAGTGGGCAGCAAACTGTTCCTCTGCCTCGGGTGGCTGACACCCACACTACGCCACTGCTTAAGACACTGAAGTAACTTATCCTTTTTACAGAAGCAACATTATCTCATTCTCCATGTACCATGGGAAGAATGACCAATTCTTGTTTTGACTGGAAAAATAAGATACGTTAAACAGTTTTTGCATTAAAATAGTAACAACAATAACTTCCAAATTTAATACATCATCAATAATTGATTAACAACAGTTATATTTCACAAAATATAAATTATTATTCTAAGTAACTCTTTATTATGGGTATATAGAATGGCTAAGTATGAATACATTCCTACTCTCCAAAATGATAACGTACCATAATAAAAAAATATTTGCCATTAACTAATTAATATTTTCCACTTAACTTTTATTTATTGCATCTCTTTCACACTGTCTTCTCCTTCTATGTTTTTTTGCAAATACAATTATTGTTTGTATTTTAGACCGGCAATTCTCAAAGTGTATTTGTGTAGGAATAAATTTGAAACAGGATTGATGTATATGTAATCATATGGTGTCATTGGTCTACCACTGGTGAAGTTAACAGTAATGGTGCCCTTGTCACATTGTGTTTTTCTGATTATTAATTTAGTTTGAAGAGGCATCAATGTACATAATAATGTACAAATATAATAGAATACTTGATGTTTACAAACTGATTTTGTATGTGTTCACTTTTTACTGGAAACAACCATACACAATTAGTATTAACTACTTATAATGAAGTTTTCAATTATTCATTAGATGAATTAATACAATTGAATGTATAAAAAATGATTCAATGATCACTCAAAAAATTGAGAACACAGGTTCCAAATCATTAAACCTTTATTATCAACTTTTCTTTATCCCTCCTATTTCCAAAAACAATTCACCTGATGATTATCATAAGCTACAGTAATGTCAATCTTATACTAATGTCAATATCTATGAATTAATGTTCCTTTGCAAGTTTTTACTGTTTTATAATAATGAAGTAATAGTATTAATGCCTAATGGAAAATGACATGCAACAGGTCTCGTCGAGGCTCCTGTGGACTCCTTCATGCTGATGGGTGTGGTACTGTGCGTGGCAGGCGCGCTAGTGCTCGGCATCTGCATTTGGTGCCACCGTAAGCGCCGGCGCAGGCGACGCCACTTGGCGCGACTACACAGAGGCGGTAGCAGTGCTGCAGGCTCCAGTCACAGCCGACAATTAGGCAATAGTCGGCGCCAGCATGTGTGCGATGAATTAGGGGAACGCTTTGCGAGTGTGGACAGCGTTTGATGATAGGTGAAATAATATTGAAAATTTGAAATGCTGGAAAACAATCAAGGTAAAGTAAATGGAAAGAAAATGTCAGATGTTTGTGAGCTTTTAAAACTTCTTGTTCTGTACTAACAAGAATCTCTAACAAGTGAATGAACAGGAAGGCAAATGTTATAAAGATTTCTGTTAGTGCTTAACAAATCGACTTTAATGATGTTACTGAATTGTCATTTAAAAACATTAATGTTACCAGAATATTGTGGAGTTCATGAACAAATGACTTATAATATGTTTATTAGGAAAAGGCTGTAATTATTTATAAAGGATATCTTCAGCTCACAACTTAAGTAATGATGAACAAGCAGATTTTGAAGCATTGGGTTTGAATAGTGGCCCTGTTGGAGAAATCTCAGTGTTGGGAGGGACTGATACAGCAGTGATTTAATATTACTGTGTGGAAGTAATGAAGCTCACATTTCTTGGAGGGTGTATGCTTACTTAAAATGCATGCTTTATTCAAACTTTGAGATTTTAGTTTTCACAGAAGTACGCATATATATAATGCTGTGCTTTTTGGTGAATTTGTATCATAATTGTCTTGAGTGGTAAAGCAGTATACAATTATTCATAAGATGCACATTAGTGAACTATGGCAGAAGGCACATTTTAGAGAAAAAGCTCAGTTGTGATATGCATTAATTATAACATTTATGAATAAATTTCATTGTTTACTTTTACCACTTTTAATCTGAAACTGTATGGAATGCTAATTGATGTAACAAATTATTCTCAAATTAATACTTTTATTTATAGCAAAATCATGAAATATTTGAAAGGTTCAAGAAAAAATATCCCAAAGTGTTTTTGAAAATAAAATTGTAAATAATGAAAACCTAAACTCAAAATTCTGTCTATCAAAAATAATCTGCATTAACTACTCTTCAGTTTCATTTCTGAGGTAGTAAAAGGTTTAAATAATTACTATTCTATTTTACAATTCCATACACTTTCAGAAAAAGAGACTGATTTAATTTTAGTATTCTTTCTGTTATTTTTTTTATAATAGAAATTTTTGAGTCTACAGTAAATTTGGTACCCCTATAGAACAGATTGATTGATTGATTGATTGGTTGGTTGCTTCCTTCATAAGAAATGCTTCAAATTAAATATTACTGTTATAAGTACTGATGGGTGAAATGTGAAAAACTAGTCCGAGTCTTCCCTTGTTTCACTTACTAATCACAGTTATTCACAAAGGACCTTTATATACAAAGTAATTTTATAAGATAACAAATGCCAATGAAGATATTGTCAAACATAAGTTGTGACATTTGTGTGTATCAGTTAAGAGTCAATTTCATGTAGAACTTGTTACTGAGTCATAGCTAATGTCTTTTAGTACCCTAGAAGAGTTTAATTTTTAATTATTTCTTTTGTTTGTGGAGTAATTACATAACACTATTTTCTTTTTCCCCCCTCCCTCTTAAACATAGAAAATTTTAATAGATGATTAGTTTCTGAAAACATTGTTCACAAATGTTTTCTTGGCTTCATTCCCTTATATGAAAATGTTTCATTATCCAATTTATTTCTTAATTTTAATTTTTAAATTACAAATCTTTTAAAAATTAAATTCAAAATTTCAAGAACCATTTAATAGCTGGGAAGCAGTACTGATTACTATATGACTTCTTTATTATCACAAATATTTACAGCATTTCATTAATTTGTTCATACTATAACAGATTAATAATTATTCACATTTGCTTACTGAATTTTCTACGCTATCAATAAGGAAAATGAAAGATTTGCCTAGTGAAAGATTCACACCACAATTAGTTGGTATCATCAAGTTATTCTTTCATAGATAAAGGTTAGTGGTTCATCACTTGCAATGTGTTCAAGACTGAACTCATTGTTAAAAATATAACAGGGTTGCCTATAAAATGAAGAAATTGAGATCAGTACTGTTTACACGGAAGACCATGAAAGAACACAAAAATCTTCTCAGTGTTCTTAGTAATGTATACATCAACATGTTTTGTACTCTAAAGCAACTTTAAATTTGAGTAAATTCTATATCAAAGTAGACTTTTTCTCTAAACATTTCATTAGTTTGAGAAAACAGTGAATACTTAGCATGTGGCCTTAACATTCAGAACTTTCTCATTAACTGAAAACACCAATACAGATACAGTCTGTTTGTAATGGTGGTCATTCTATTAGTGACATGGCAATGAATCTTATTTTTAAGAAGGTATCACCATTCACAAGAAATTAAACGAACTGAATATAAAATAGCAATGCAATTTTAATAACACTGATTTACTTTACAAAATGATTCTTTTGCACCCTTTTCTTTGTGGTATTGCTTTTTTGTATTCTTAACGTTTCAGATTGCATGTTTTGTTTTTAATTCACTCTTTCACTGTATAAGATTCACATCTTGTGAGCAATAAAAGAGTAAATTAATTTTGTTGTTTATATTTATTGAATTGTGACAAATTAACAAATGGATTTTGTAAAATACTGAAATAAAAAAAATTAATCCCAAGAAGGCCAGAAACCTCATGCAATAAAATAAAATAATTCTTCTGGTAAGCAACAAGTTATATTCATATTTGTAAAACATTAGTCTCAAGTACTTGGATAAATGGAATTAAAACTGCTGTTGTATACCTGTATATAATGATTTGAAGTAGATATAATTAGTAAAAAAAACACCATATTATCACATTAATACTGCTTTACCATCATCAGGAATTTTTGCAAAATTGAAAAGTAATTTTGATTGTCATTTTAAAGTTCAATTTCAGAACTGAAAAAAAAATTCATCCTCTTTTAATTTTCATTTTGATTTGAAAGTTTAAGTATAGGTCCTTCAAGACAATGATTTGGTAGTTTTATGAATGCTGTGTATAATATAGAATTAACGGGTGTTATATGGCACAGTTGTTAAAAATTTCTATTGTTTCTTTTATCCTGAAGTAAAATGAATTTGTTTACTCATCAACTTTATTAATTATGAATGATTTGTTGTGTGATCAAATGTGATAAAAGAAAATACTAAACACCCATCTAAAAATACTTATAACACAAGCCAGTTGTTTTATATCCAACAGAAAACCTAAATGTTAAATTTTTCAATTTGTGCATGGGTCATTCCTTGTTTACTATTGCTTTATTGAAATACACCATTCCTCAAGTTCACTTATGAGCCCTGCATGAAAGTGTGAGAGTGTGATTTGTGCATTTGGTTTTGACTGGTGCTATGACAAGTACAAGTCCTCAAATAAAGTTTGAATGAAATGGTATAGCTTTGTTCATAGAAGGGCAGAATTAGTTTTAGAGAAACATTATTATACCACTGAAGACTTGCAAAACTGAGTGCATGAAGTGATTAAATACATAAAAGGTGTCTCGTCTGCAATTTGTCTTGTGTATGAGCAAATTCATGAAACTGAAAATTCATTGTGAAAATAAGTATTGCATGTGTGTGTGAATGTCTCAGGAGCACTCAGCTGGAGCAGATCTGGAACGCCTAGCTCAGTTGTTGGCAGCTCTAGAGTGAAATGTTTTACAATTATTGAGGAATTGATGCACAACTACTATGGCAGACCACATTGACATTCAGACTCCAAAAAGAATAGCACTCAATAAGTTTGGATAATTTTTAATATAAAATTGTGTTGTTTTGTTTATTTTTTCAACACACCAAAATTCTGTCTCCTTCAGTTCATTGAAAGTAATATGACTTTATGCAGTCTTTGTATACTATATGTGAAATTAAATCTTTGCCTTTGATCATAGTCTGTGAATCATAGGAAATAATTCCTTATGAATTTCATCTTTAATTCCTAAGATAAGTTATGAAGCATGACAGTTTCATGATGAATTATGTTTGAATGTTATTAAAAATGAATTTGGTTTGATGAGTTATTGTTGATGTTTATCACACATTTATTGAATGCATCTGTGTCTTTCATACGTAATTACATATATAAGAAATACGTATAGTATACATACTGTTATGGTTCTGTAAAGGATGTTTTAAAAATTTCAACTATTATTTGATAGTAAATTGCTAATCAGTCTATAAAAGTGAATTCTCATATAGTCATGCAACTGTTTTGTTTTATCTTGGAAGCTGGCCCAGCATATACCCAATGCTGTATTGGGTGAGATGATACACAAAAATATTTCAGTTTTTAGACACAATGAAAGCTTTGCAACCTCTGAGTCACGCGATGCAGAAGTGATGCAAAGAAATGTTTTACTAATCAGTACCAACATTTTTCGAAGCAAGCACATTATCACCTTAGGTACAAATGTAATTTTTCAACAAATTAAAAGTTCTTTTACACAAAGATTTAAAAAAAGTTTGTAAACTGTGCACAAAATCCTATTTAAAAACAGGCTCAAAGCAGGAATTGATACATCATAATACAACACAAAATATCATTGACAAATAAAATATGCTATCAGGCAGTAGATTCTGGGGTTGTTAAAAGCACTGTTTTCTGCACAAAAAGCACACCTTTAGTGTGCTAATTAAACTTTCCCTTGCTCCATAGCACATGGTAAAACTGTTTATTAAATCAAAATGTTATAATAAAAATAATTATAATAAAAATACTTCCCCTCACAGAAGTAACTGCATGGATATAAAAGAAATGCCTCCCTTGAAGTTTCACTAAATAACTTAAATCATAATCATCCTTGCACCTGACTGAATAGACAATGTGCATGACTATCATACATTCCAAAGTAGTGCATTTGGGCTTTGATAAATCTGTCATGTTTTAAGTTAACATATGTCTCGTGATTGTAGTATGTCATTTTGAAATTATTTTATTTTTTCACTCCCATTTTTGTTATAAATATTGTCACACATCTGTGAACTGGCATTAATAAACCATTTCTTGAGGATTATCAATGAGCACTTCACAAAATATGAAGATGTAACAATAAAAATTGGTTTAGTTTAATTAAGTTTATAAATTATTATCTATTAAAAAAGGGAAATTTTCTGAAAAAAATGCACACAAACTATTTAGTTCATTTTTACTATAACATTTTACAGTTAAAGAATATGATTTTTTGTTCTTATAAACTGAAATAATTCAATTGAACAAAAAGTGTGCAATGGAACATTGATAATACTAGGCAGAAGCATGTTGATAATTTGTATTCAATAATACAAGCATGCTGCCGTTTAAATTGAATTATGAAGTTTATATAAGAATATGGCTTTCATTTTAGGTATTCATGCACCTGCAATATTGTTTGTTTCTTTTATTTATTCCTGTGAGTTTCCTAATAAGGAAGTGAGTGGCCTAGAAATAATACGTATGATGACAATTTCAGAACACGAGGTTCATGTAATATATGTACCTAATGAACTTGTAACATAAATCTATTGTTAGAATGCTATAAATATTTGTTTTGATTCCAATATACTGTTTAATTTCAAAAGTTCTTGGTGATCCATTAACAAAATGTTTTTTGCTACATTGCAATAATATTTTGACAGATATACAATGCATTTGTGTTATATTGATCTCTAGCTTGAATCAAAGGTTACAGAAATTTGAACAAAAATATTGCTCATTATAATGTTAGGATATTTTGTAATCAGAATGTTGTGGTATTGTTAGCTCTTTCTTGTTGGGTAACCTGAATATTAATTGAAGATAGATTATTTAGTGACAGTTTAATTCTTTCATGTAAAATATAAGTATTGTTCAGAGAATATCAACCCTATTGTGTATTTCTGATGAACAATTACATATAGATAAATAGATTTAGAAGGAAACTCATGGGTGTAAACTGTTTAGATAATTGTTCTAAATGGTGGCAAACAAATATTGTAACCAAAAGATTGGGTATATTTCTTTTTGAAGTTATTTTAATTTTTTCCAATTTATTTTCATGTTGTTTTTTATACTAATACATGTATCCCTGCCTATCTGTAAAGCAATGTAATAAGATATTCTTTATACTTTTCTAAGGATGGATGTGTGAGAGTGTGTGCTTGAATTAATTTACATTTAATTTAATGCCCCCAATTTTTATCTTCAGTGAATATCTGCAAAAGTTTTATTTGTCAGTACTTCAAAATTATTTGAATAAAGCTAATTAAATGAATAACTCATACATAAAAGAGAAATTTTAAATAATTACATATTGTCATTGTTCTATACAGAAGTAAGAGGGAAAAATAAATTGAAAAATCTTCTAATCATAAATAATTAAGTGTGCTTCAACTGTGGGAGTGTACTATGTTTGGGTGATGTTAACTTACAATGAAATCAATTAATGTTCCCTTGTATACCATGATTTAAAATAAATATAATTAATGCAGGATACTTTGTAGAATTTTATAAGTACAGTGCTGTTGGTACTGACATAAAACCAAATTTAAGACTATGCATTTCAGCTCCAAAGGACTAACGCTAAAATTGAAAACAGAATCATACCAAATATTAAAATAAATAAGTCCTACAAATGAAAACAGACAATCAACCATTCCTGGGGCTTATAAATCTTGTTTGATTGAAATGGATATGATAGTAATCATGAATGTTTTTGACATCTTTAGGCATATCTTTTCTGTCATTATTTTTCAAGAAGAACTGAAATTGCATAAAATTATGAATACAAATACCAAGACCTCAATGCTACCATCATCTAATTCTTAGAATGTCTGCTGATTAAGTGATTCAATTTGAATTTCAAAACTAGACTGCACTAGTTGCATTCTGAGTATGTATCAAACTGAGTCAAGGTGATACTGCAATATTATTAACAACACTGCAATATTAACAAACTTAGTGAGGTAAGAGTCTGTTGTATGTTTTCCAATTCTAGTCCTTTTTTTAAAGAATGTAAATTCACAGTGATTGCTCACTATCTGCCTAAAATATACCATCTTCAGTGCACTTGTAAAACCTAAAAAGAAATTTGTGTAAATGGAGGCCTAGGATATCATGCCACAAAAGTGATTTGACTGTCTCATTCTAAGTGCTATTAAATAGTGAATAATCAATGAATTGTAAATAACATCAACAGAATCTGATTATAGTGAAGAAATAGTAATGGTTTGACATATAATATGAATGAGGTACTTTAATAAGTTAAGAGTCAAAAATTCTGAATGCCAAAGCAGTTTTAAAATTTAGTAATAATAAATAATTTTGTATTATGTAACGAGTTTTCACAAATTACTCAGATAATAGTTTCCTTTGAATTTTCCCATCATTAGTGCCTTATGGTCTGAATGTACCCATGCAAATTCATGTCACAATGACCAGAAAACTAACATGTATCAACTTAAATACACATGTGGAACTGATTTGTCCTCTGAGAAAGTAACTTTTGGTTTGTCACTCATATTTCCCTCTCAGGTTTTTAAGCACAATCAAATTCCTTATACCACCAGCTTATTTCTGAAATGTTGGAATTAATAAATGCCTTCAAGCATCCTTGAGAATTTAAGATACCATTTATTTCTGGATTTTGTAATTCTGGATCATTGGAGACAGTATTCTTTTTTGAAATTTATTTATAACAAAGACACTGAAAAGAAAGACACTATGAAGACCAACTTTCTGATGAAACAAGAATTACTTAACGATCAAACCTTTATGATCAGGACTGCTTCATATACATCTAGTATATATTATGTGGATTCAAAAAGAAATAATTTAAATTGATTTTGCAAATTTTTAAGAAAAGAAGTGAAATAATTTATAACTAGGAAATCCTTTTTCATTTTTATTTCTTTTTCAAGTTTAATCATTTTCAATTTTAAAGAGCATTTTTCCAAAAAGCAATACTCACAATCATTACTTATTTTCAGAATACAATAGTACTAGTAAGCATATCAGATAGAGTGTCTCTCTCTACAATAGGTTGGATATCAAAACAATGGCTTTCAAATATAGTATATTGATGGGAAAAATCAATCAGAACTATTAAACACATCTCAACCATACAAGTTATTTATAGATATTTGCATGTAATAGTATATTAGTTTTCTATTGCTTGTAATGGGACAATGCAGAATGTACTACTTGTTTCTGAAATTGACTTGATCTACAAGGGCATTAAAAATTAGAAAATTTTATTGACTGAAGTGTATCTCAGTAATGTCAAATATCTGTTAAAGCCAAAGTAAAGTTTATCATCGTGGTGAAATAACATCTATAACTTTCAGTGAAACGTTTCCTATGATCCTCAAAATGTTATGCCCTGTTGGAAAAAGTCATTAAAATGTGGATATGGAAATTTGCAGAACAGCTACTTCTGCAAATGCATTAGAATATACATTAATTGCAGTATGCTTAAAATTATATGCCTAATTATCTTGATAATTGAAAAGAATACAAAACATTTTTGAATTTTTGTTATTAGTACATTAAAAATGTAATGAAATATATACATATATAAAATACTTACACATTATTCAATTTATCTGCTTCTGCATGGCTTCCAACATTTTCTAAGAAACTAATCATTTTTAAGTTTTGTTTTCTTATGTAGATGGATTCTAGTTTTATTTATGCTTTGTAATATAAGCTCAATAGTTTTATTGCATCTTATAGAAAAAGTAAGCCCAACATCAGAATATAGTTTTTAAATGTTCATTGAAATGAATAGTTTGTGGTCAAATATTTCGTCTATGTGTGGCCTAGTATGAGAATGAAAATCGATTATTCTTACCCGATTTCATTCCTCATCACTTGTTTATGAAATGTTTGACAATACAACTATTCTTTTTTATGTTTTAAAGAGACTTATTTATATTGTATTTCCCATATCTACATGAAACTTCTAAAGAAATTGTACCTTACTCTTCAAGCAGTATCAACTTAACTCAGTATGGTGAACAACAAAAATCAATTTGAACTTCCGCACTTCATGCAGTCAGATTGAAAATATTTTATTTTCCTGTATCAATTACAATTTATATTTATTTGTTAATTTAAAACATAAATTTCTAACATATGAAGCTCTATTTATCTTCAATGCAAATATCCATTTGTTTGTTACATAAATATGTAATAACTAAATAACTGTAATAATAAGGTCAAGACGGGTCACACCAAACAAACCACTGTATTATAATAATTATATCAAATGCTCACAGTGACTAGAATTGAGTAAAGTGTCATGAATTATTAACTGTCTCATTGTGTTTATTGCCTTTTCCTGACCTTCAAATAATCATCAAGTTTCAAATTAGGATAAGAAATAGTTCTTTTCTTCGTGGTAACTTAAACAAACACTTTGTAAGATTTCTTTCAAAACAAAAAGACAACAAAAAACAACTTAAATTCAAAAACCTCACTTATAATTTCAACCATTGTTTGAATTCCATAAACTCAATTATAATTTTAGTCTTTGAGATCAATCTCTAACATTTTTGTTTTTTAAAAATTAAATCATTATTACTTCAAAGGGAATTCACTAATATAAAATGGAGTATCATAAATTGATTCTTTCAAAACAATCAATTTTTGGAAAGAATATAAAGCAGTGATAAAATATTCTGTAAAAGTAGTTGGAACCAAAAAGTGTAATAATAGTCTTCCACATCACATTTAGGTATGTAATGATATACATAAAACCTTAAATAAAACACAGAATGACCAGTTATAACAATTACTGCTTCAATGAAAATTACTCAAATAAAAAATGTTCAAATTGTACCTCTACTGCTGCTCAACAACTGTATGTTCTTTGTTTGTAACAATTTGAATAATATTTATTTACATTTTAAAAAAAAAAATTTCCAAGGGCAGTATTTTTTTAAAATAAATAATTAAATCATATTTGAATATTAATTTTTTAATCTAATTACTTACAATTTCATTTCTTCATTTCAAAATAATGTTCCATATTGTTAAACAAAGAACAACAATGATTGCAAGTCATCTAACTGTATGGAGAGTACATGGTAATCAATTCAATGAATTAAAATTAAAATTTTGTGAAACAATTAATAATAATGTTACAAGATGAACACAAAAATAGAATGATGTATGTTATGTTGGAAAATGGTATATTCGTGTGGGAGGTATGCTAAGAAAACTTGGTGACAATTTGTCTGAGCTTTTAAAAGCAAAATATTTAGTAGTTGAGAAGCATTTAGAGGATATAATTTTTGTCTTCTGGCTCATAAAGTAATGGAAACTGCCACCATTTAAGTGACTTGATTGTTAAAAACAGGCCAGTAAAAATTTTACATTTCAGGAACTGAATTTACTTGAAAGTGTAAATATTATTTATAAATAAAATAAATGATTATATATATTTCAACTTTGTATGCTCATCATAGATTTACAAGTGTATCTGTATGTTGTAATTAGTCCTATAGTGCCTTTTCACTTCAATGACAATTTGAAAAATTTCATTTTCCATTACATCATATCACATTTCATATTTCAGACTTATAAATATCTATCTACAATTACCAGCAGTTTTTTCTCATTCGATTCTAAATTATGAGCCACGAAGTGTAAACAATTAATAATTTGTTCCTAATTTCGTCTAATATTGCAGAGAACACATCTACAATACTGTCAGTCACTTATATTTCAAAATTTAAAATGTATAACTCTTGAATATAACTTTGGAAATATAACAAGAAGCTTGAATTCTTGTGATGAATGGAGGAGATACATTCTGAAAGTCAAGGAAGCCTGAAATTTTACTTGTTGAATTGCTTTTTTCAATGCTTTTATATTTGATTTTTTCTATTTGTCTGCCTTGATTTCTCAAAAATTTCACAAGAGATTTATTTTGTTACAAGAATGGTTTGTGGCTTCAGTTTAAGTTGAAATTTGATGCAATATTCCATCATTTGAAGAAATGAAGGTGCATTACATTTTAAAGGTTATGAAATTCAGAAATACTGAAAGAATTGTAATATTCATTTGCATTTATCCCCCTCCTCCAAGTTCAATTCAAATTCTCATTCTTGATGTTCAATTAACAAATTATGAGTTTTCTTTAACAAAGCTTTCGTATTATTAGTTAAAAAATTTTCATCAGGAAAGATCAAAATGTCTTAAGGTTCCAGATAACCTAAAAAAAATCATTTCTTTCAAGCTGCCGAATACAAATAATTGCAAGATATTAGTACTTAGCTATCTCTTATATTTCAGTAGAAGAGAAATCAAAATCTACAAAACTTAAGGTTTAAAAAATTAAATAGGTGTACTCTGCTACTTAGGAAAGATACTAATGTCTTCTGACAAATCAACAAAATATTTTTAAGAAAACATTTATTTATTGACACAAAGATATAGTCAAATAAAGTGGAATAAACATACAAAATACATCTATTAAATAATTTTGACAAAAGAAATGAGATTTTTATTGAAAATATTAGATATAAATATGTAGGCTACATATGAGTTGTCCAATTTCATAACAACCTAAGTCCATTTTTTGTAAGGTTACCAGATTGTCAAGACAGAAAAAGAGTACATAACTTATTTAAAATAAGAAATGAGTACATTTTCATCTCTTGTTGGGAAGAATACCTGTGGTTTTACAATTTATAATTTTTATTTATTTGAAATAATAAGTTATTATTCATTCTTAACTCTCTATTGAACAAAAGAAAAAAGAAGGGAAAGGAATCTACCAACTTGTATAATATTCATTGATTATGAGAAGACTTATGACAAAGTTAATAGACAGAACTCTGGGAAACATTAGAAGAGGAGAAAGTTCCAAATCAGTTGGTTAATGCAATACAAAGTCTATACAAGAACTCAAGAAGTAAAATACTGTTAAGAGAGGGAAGAACGTCAGCAGCAATCACAATCAACAGTGATTTAAGATAAGGATGTGGATTATCATCCATTCTCTTCAACATGTAAATTAACCATTAGGTGAGAAACTGGAGAGGGAAAGTTAGACAAGGAATACAGATCACAAAAGAAAAGAAGATAGATACAATCTTGAATGCTGATGACCAACTATCATAATGGATTCTGAAGATAACTTAACTTTGAGTTTGTGAATCGATTTTAATTCTTTAATGTTTTATTTTTTTATTTATTTTACGTCAAAAAAGCAGTTAAAAACTGCGTATGATGTGCTATGGGGAAAAGTGAATTGTGTGCACATTTTCAAAATTCTGTGATCCCTACACTAAGTCATATACTATTTAAAATTGGAGGAAAAAAAAAAAAAGCTCCCAAGTAATAAAATCTATTTTCAAGGATAAAAAGGCAATAAATTTTGGCTCCTATCCATGTTGTCCTTCGGAATAATACTTCCTGCCACGACAACATGGAAAAGATAATTTACAAAGAGCAGTTTTTGAATTGACAGAAGTAGCCCAAGAATATTCTATGAAGATAGCAGTTCAGAAAACAAAATGTATGGCAATACAAAACAAGAAACAAAGAGAACAAAAAGTAAAAAGAAAAAATGAGAAAAGAGACCTGAACCCAGAAACAAAACTGCAACTCCACAATACAGCTGCTAAACCTAGAATCATGTATGTCTGTGAAACATAGGTAATGAAAGAGAGAGACAAGCACAGGTAATGAAAGAGAGAGGTGGCACATATGAGATTTCTAAGACACCCCATGAGAATCACAAGAAGAGACAGACAGAGAAAAGGTTTAGTAGAAGCGATAGAACAGTCTCAAAGGAGATGGAAAGATCATTTACAGAGAATGAACAACTACTGATTGCCAAAATTAATCTGGAAGTTCAAACCAAGAGGAATCAGAGATAGTGGCAGGCCACTAGAGACATGAACACTTGGAAGACTAATAATCTATCAAGAATACTGTAATAAACCAATAGGAACAGGCTACCTAATTTCTGGTCAGTTCATGATGATGGTGATAATGATGAACTCTATATTGTTGGGTCCTGATGTATTTTGCTGAGGCTTTCAAGTATTTTATTACCACTGTTTAAAAATCTTAGATTTTATGTAAGAATTTTTAGGAATGCAAAGTAAATTTTCAATGATAAAACCTTTTCAAACAACTGTTCTATTATTTTTATGACAATTACATATTATACAATTCAATATTCAATATTACAATTATATAATATTCAACACTCAGTAAATATTAATTGAAACTGTATAAAGTGTGAAGCTAAAGAACCTTTTTTCTTTTTGCTTTCTTGTTAATTTTTTACCTACCAAGTCAAATATGAAGCCAGTTTTCCAATAAATATTTTAATTTATTGAAGAAAGTTAAATACATTGTATTATATATAATAATATGTAGTGTTGTGACATCTTTTGTGTAGTATATGAAGACAAAATGGCTAAATTTAGGACTATCTACAATATACCAAATAAACATATAAAAACAACTACCTATCCATTAAAGAATTTCTTAATCCTTGAATCAGAACTCTAACAGGATCATTTTGATATGATATAGAAAGAATTATCAACAACTCACATTCAAAAACCATGGATACTTAAAGAATTATTTGAACAATTAATGTAATAATTTTCAATGAATTATACTTTATATCAAAGTTAAAATGCATTAAGTATAGGACTTTTGTAAGAAAAAAAAGGAAGAAGAACTGGAAGAAGAAGGAGAAGAAGAAGAAGGAGAAGAAAAGAGTACACTATTGCTAAAAGAGAGAGTACGAAAGAGGATAGTGTCTAAATAGAGTACTTGTACACTACGGAACAGATATTTTGATTTTTTGCAGTTACTTTACCTACAGTCTCAAACTAATTTTTAAAATTTTCTCAAAAATAGCTCTGAATTTTTTTATTCAACTTTGTCCTCAGATAGTGTGAGTAAGAGAATGGTGAGGGTCTCATTTTTCTTAATATCCCCAATTGTTCAAACATTGTAAAAAAGTTCAGTTTTTTTTCAGTGTCTTCCTATGACTATAATATTGAGGATAGAGATTTTTTAAAAATGAAATCTGTTCTTTAAAGAGAGATCATATATATGAGGGATAAATATGAGTAGTTTTCTCATTATTTGCGTCAAATACAGACAATATTTAAATTTTTGTAACATTTAAAAAAAACGGCTTTGCATTTTGTCTTTAAATTTCCCTTGTGTCTATTGAAACATCGCAAAAGATTTGGTGCCAGTCTCATTTCTGGCGAACACTATTTTCGAAAATTGCAAAATTTTAACATGTCAAAACTAAATTGAAGATCGAAATTTTTGCCTTAAACAAAATCTGTGCTTGCTGAACTGGATAGCTGAGATCACTGAGGCTGAAGGGCTGCAGTTTAAGACTAAAGTGCGAATACAGCCCGGGGCATGGATGTTTGTGTCCGAATATGAGAATGGGAGTTCTGCTACAATTACCATTACCCCCAAAGTTACAAAACCAACGTTACTTACAGTGGTCACTGTATGACCTCAGTAGTTGAAAAGCGACCTTAAATAAGTTAAAAAACAAACAAACAAATCTGCTCTAAATCTGTTTTTTTCTCAAATACTTCTCCAATTTTTTTCTTTAAATATTCTCGTCACATATAATAAGGGACAATGAAAAATATGGCGCAAGTTCCATTTTCGGCGAACTCTCCGTTTTTTCAAAAGTTGTAAAAAGTTAACATTTCAAAACTACAAAATTAAAGATGGAGACTGGGCGTCAGACAATGTATGTTGTAAAAAATCAGCTCTTTAAATAAGAACATGTTCAATTTTCTAAAAAGGAGTTCACGTAACTTGCTTTAGTTTATCGAATTTAAAATAAAATATTTTAACAATTTCAATAAAAATTAAGCACGGTCAGAAGAAGGATAGTGTAAGTAAAAAATGCACGCCGTCTCAAATCAAGTAACTGTCACGAATTTCGAAAAGCAATTTGCAAAGAAACGCGCAGAAAGTAAATAAACGCAACCAAACGCAAACAACGCAACGCAAACGCAACGCAAACGCAGCAAACGAAAACGCAAACGCAACGCGCAAACGTCAAACTAACGCAAACGCAAACGCAAACGCAAAGAACGAAAACGCAAACGAAGCAAACGCAACGCAAACGCAAACGCAAACGCAAACGCACGCAAACGCAAGAAGAGAACGAACGCAAACGCAAAGAAACGCAAACGCAAACGCGAAAACGCAAACGCAAACGCCAGGAACGCAAACGCAACGCAAACGCAAACGCAAACGCAAACGCAAAAGCAAACGCAAACGCAAACGCAAACGCAAACGCAAACGCAACGCAAACGCAAACGCAAACGCAAACGCAAACGCAAACGCAAACGCAAACGCAAACGCAAACGCAAACGCAAACGCAAACGCAAACGCAAACGCAAACGCCAACGGAAACGCAAACGCAAACGCAAACGCAAACGCAAACGCAAACGCAAACGCAAAAACGCAAACGCAAACGCAAACGAAAACGCAAACGCAAACGAAAACGCACGCAAACGCAAACGCAACGCAAACGCAAACGCAAACGCAAACGCAAACGCAAACGCAAACGCAACGCAAACGCAAACGCAAACGCAAACGCAAACGCGAAACGCAAACGCAAACGCAAACGCAAACGCAAACGCAAACGCAACGGCAAACGCAAACGCAAACGCAAACGCAAACGCAAACGCAAACGCAAACGCAAACGCAAACGCAAACGCAAACGCAAACGCAAACGCAAACGCAAACGCAAACGCAAACACGCAAACGCAAACGCAAACGCAAACGCAAACGCAAACGCAAACGCAAACGCAAACGCAAACGCAAACGCAAACGCAAACGCAAACGCAAACGCAAACGCAAACGCAAACGCAAACGCAAACGCAAACGCAAACGCAAACGCAAACGCAAACGCAAACGCAAACGCAAACGCAAACGCAAACGCAAACGCAAACGCAAAACGCAAACGCAAACGCAAACGCAAACGCAAACGCAAACGCAAACGCAAACGCAAACGCAAACGCAAACGCAAACGCAAACGCAAACGCAAACGCAAACGCAAACGCAAACGCAAACGCAAACGCAAACGCAACGCAAACGCAACGAAACGCAAACGCAAAACGCAAACGCAAACGCAAACGCAAACGCAAACGCAAACGCAAACGCAAACGCAAACGCAAACGCAAACGCAAACGCAAACGCAAACGCAACGCACGCGCACGCGCACGCGCACACGCACACGCACGCGCACGCGTACGCGCACACGCACACGCACACGCACACGCGCGCGCGTGTGTGTGTGTGTGTGTTAAATATAATATAAAACTGGTCTTGTAGCATCACCAGTTTCTTTTCTTTTCCTGCCGTCGCGACATATCGCCAGCTATGGCGATAATAATTCCGCCGAACCCTGCCCCTTTTCGAAAATTCATAAATATAATATCATAATATCATAAATATCACTTTTACAATGTTCATTTTTTTTCAATTTCTAAATTACAGAATTTGCCGGAAATGGGGAGCAGCATTAGTTTTTTAACCGTTCTCTGCAACATACGAGGGGAAAAAATTGGAGGCGAATATGAGAAAATTATTGTTTTAAAATTGCCTGTACTTTACCCAAAATTGTGTGAAAACTACTGATATCTTTGATAAATTGTAAATGACCTTACTTCAAAATCTCTCTTTGAACAACAGATTTCGTTAAATAAAAAATATCTAATTTCAATAGAGTAGGAAAATGACGAAACAATAATTAACTTCAGCTACATTTAATATTCAGAGATTTCAACGAAAATGAGATTTGCGCAATTTTTTAAGCGTTCTCTGCGCTATCCGAGAACGAAGTTTATTATAAGAAATTGGAGCCATTTTTGAGAAAATTTTGAAAATGTTGAGGCTGCATGTAAAATAGCCCCCAAAACCAAAACATCCATTTCCAACTCGCAGAGCATCACGTTCGTTTAGATCGATGGGGTAATAACAATTTTGGAGAAAATCTCGCTTATGCCAGACTCGTTTAGACTCTAACATTTACCACAAACGGACGGATAGACAGACGTTTTGCTGTCAATCGATTTTTCGAAATAGATTGACTAAAGAACATACAAATCGGCAAAAGAACATACAAAATGTGGATTCTGAATACAGCGTTTTAGAGGAAGTAATTTATTACATACAGAAAAAAAATCCACTTTTTCGTCACCAGGGCTCGATAATATAAGTTTTCTGTCGAAAAATTGTTGATTTCTGCCGTAGCATTACAATACTTTCTCTTTACGAGAAAGTAAGAACTAGTGGTGCTAAAACGAAACGTACTTTCTTAACTGTACTTTCATGCGAAATTACGCGAAAAGTATTCTATTTTTCGAAAAATTGTATATGGCTTTACCTCAAAATCTATCTTTAAGGAACTGAATGCAATAAGGGAAGAAATCTTTAAGAAGAAATAAGAATCTTTAATATTTTAGTTGTAGGAAGATTACGAAACAAAATTTGAACTTTTGCAATTTTCGAAAAATCAGGGTTTTCAACGAACATGAACAGCATTCTCTTAAACATCCTTCACACTATCCAACAACAAAATGTAATAAAAAAAGCTGGAGCCATTTTTGTGAAAACTTGGAAAATGTCGCAGGGACTTAATGTAAAGTAACCCAAAATCTGTTTCAAATTCAAGGGGCCGCGACATCAGCCAGATCGATTGGGGAATATCAATCTTGAAGAAAATCGGCTGAACGGTTTAGCCGCTAGCATTGTTTACAGACGGACGGACTGACAGACTTTTGCCGTCATTCAAATTTTTCGATATCAAGGACCCACAGAACATGGATTCCGGCTACACCACATGATAGAGGATTTTTTTCTAAATTTAGCAACCGGATTTATCCACTTTTTAGTTACCAGGGTCCTGTTATAAGTGTTTTTCTGCCGAAAATTCGCCATTTTGTCGCGCAGCATTACATAACTTTCTCCCTATTGCAGAAGCGTTGGGAGTAGTTGCGATTCATATGATTACCCCCAAAATGTGTTCATTTTCATTATTTAGATAAATGGAATGTCCAACGCATGTGGGCGACAGTGTTATCAGCTGACGCGGGGCTCGGCCGGGGAAGGAATTGGGGGGGGAGGATGGATGGTTGGGCGGAAGAAGGGGATGGAGGATGGATGGCAAGGGCGTGCGGGAAACACTGGAAAAACGAGCGTGGCGGGCGACGCTGCTTAATAGAGGATTGGGGTAAATAATTACCCGGGCAAAGCCGAGTATTTCGAGCTAATATCTTATAAAGGCCGTGATTCATTAATGAAGTCATTAGTCAATACTTCTATTATTCTTTCGATTTGAATGTTTATCTAAACTCAACTCATTTTCATTGGACTATAGTGAAGGGACTAACATCACTAGGTTGAGTAATGATGTGTATAGAATCGACTGCGGGTATCGCCCTTTTTACTATTGGTTTGCAAGTTGGTAGAGTCTCAGGTGAGACTCCTAGCTGAGGGATGCTAAGTTGGTTGAGGGTTGGAGCTGCTTGGTGAAGGGGCCTTGAAAGCCAAAGAATGTTTCAGAACCTAACAGTTCAGGAGAATTAGACGTGATAGAAGTTCGATCCGTGACTTCGAGAGTGCGTTCTAGACGTACGCACGATCAAGTCTTTCTCAAAACTAGACGCTCCTTTATCACAAATTTTGTTTGGAATTGCTTGTATTGCGAAAGCTCCAATCTTGTAAGTTTTATTTTTATTTTATCTTGCTGTGCTCATACATTCTCTCAATGTTAAAACGTTAATATTTTAATTCTACTTTTAAATGTGATTATGGATTTCGACATACAACATATCACCTCTTACTTGTCATATGTGGACGTGCAGTTCCCTACAGAATTACGATTCCTGTTAGTTCTGTTGATTAAAACCAATTATTGAATTGATGGCAACTAACTACAAATTATCAGCCTTTTCTTTTTCCAAAATAAGAACTTAACATTTATTTTGATAATATTACAATTGATATAGAGTTCATTACTGAATTAAACCTCCTTATGTACAATAATTAATATTCCATTCGGTTCCGATTGAATTTCATGGACTTACTGTGATCTTCGCGCGCTAATATGACTTCTCGGGCGTCATCCAATCTTCTGGTATGAATTCGTTCATAGGATATCCTGCGAGCTGGCGCACAGTTTGATTGATTGATTGATTTTTTCGTGTTTCCGGGCGCGTCAACTGCTTCGGTGATTAGTCCCGTTAGTGTAGTGCTTGTTTTTTCTCGGGAGATGGCGGTGATCTTCCGCCGGTAGATGGCGAGATCTGGCGCCGACCTACCGTCGGCTAGTGGGGTTTCCCCCTAACCAGGACTCTCCCACCAGCGGGGCACCGCCCCAACCGGGACAAGCTCTAAGCTCCCGACCGGTCTCCAGGAATATGTGGTAGTGTAGTGCATGTTAGTGTAAGTGTGTGAGTAAGGGGAGAGGATAGGACAAGGAAGAGGAAGGATAGATCGCGCGCGGCCCGTGGCCCGTTTGTCAAGGTACTGCTCCGGCATTCGCCTGGTGTTGATCGGAGAAACCACGGAAAACTACCCATCAGAGCAACTGGACGCTAGAATTCTCCTCCAGACAGCGACTGAATTCGACCTAACTGGAAAGCTAGTGTCGAAAATCCTGCCGCCGTGGGGAGTGGGAACCTAGGACCTCCCGGTCAGAGGCGCTGCAGTGACATCAGTTGATGCACTGAGCTACTGATACCGGTCTGGCGCTCAGTACGGATCCCCGCGCTCAGCGCTGCGCCTCGTCTCGCACCTGTGTTCTGTGTGCCAGTGAAAGTTAAAATTCTTCAATAACAGTTTTCAACAACACTTGAAACTGTGTACTGCTAATATTGCAAGAAATTAATGCTACATTTTCATCCGACAACGCTGGCATACGCCAGTATATTGTAGATGCCCTCGCTGAAGTCCACCCGACCGAGAGCGAAATGGAGGTCGCTTACCAAGAAGGCGACGTCCGTGAAACATCATTTCAACATATTCCAGAGCATCTGCTAGAACAACATCAACTAGAAAAGTGGTTACCTCAACCCCCATCACATCAGCCTCACATGTTAAGTGGAACAATGCCGCTTGACAATGTTAACGATCAACTTAATAAGGTCAGTATTTTTACCGGCTGACGGCACTACGAGTACTTCAAAGTGCAACGGCAATACCAGTGCAATATCAGCGAGGGTATAGTGATCCAAATATAAACGTGCAACCAAACAAAAAAAATCGTGTTTAGCCATTCCCAAAAATATGGTGTACCCATTAAAAATAGATTTAAACTTTTAATAGACCTGCAAGAAAGTGAATCTAGTTTCGTACCCCCAAACACCACCATTCCTAAAAACTCCGAGAATATTAAATCCCCTCCATATATATTAACAATATTGAATTCATTTTAGAACTAAACAATGAAATTAAAACCCACATCACTAACCAGTTTACTTCAACCTACAATAATAGCAAAGCAAAAATTAACCAAATAGAAGATTTCAGAAAAGCAATTAAATATTTTCTAAGCACTAATAAACAGTTCCACACCTACAGGGACCCAACTAACAAAAAGTTCTCTTTTGTCTACAATAATATTCATCCGTCTATTTCCCAAGAGGAAATATATCAAGATCTTAAAACTAAAAATTCTTCCATTAGTCACCAGATTACGTAAACACAATTCGCCAATTCCAGTGGCAGCCGCTGAATATTCAGGAGAGCAGATTATTTAAATCATTCTTAAAACAAATGAAATATGTAATCTAAAAGTTAAAACTGAAAGGAGGTGGAAAGTAAAATGACTAATACTTTTGTTTCTTCAAAAATTACACAAATGTAATTTTTTTAAAATATCTCTTACGCCATTAATATGCACATTTTCAGCAATTTGTACACATTACTGCATCTGCAAGTAGAGGTGCTTCAAATGACCTTCAATTAAGTTTTTAGAAAACTCAAAAGTTTACTATGAAAAAAAGCTTCAAATTTTACATTTACACCACCGCTTAAATAGGATTGCCTTACGTCCTGTAAAAAGTGGGTATGTCCTGAATATAGACATGTGTGAATATCGACATCCCACCAATTTTTCTTTTGTTTCTGCCCAATCTCCTAAGTTTTTATACTCAGTTATAATTCCACTAGTCGTACAAAAAACTGTATTTTGGGACTTCTTGTAAACATCAGAGAACGTTGCAGTAAGAGAACACAGGCAGCTAATTCAATGTTAAGCAAATATAGTTATTTTTGTCTTTATACGGTGAAACCTGAGATGAAAAATACAGAATAAGACAAGTACCGTGTGATTTGCGTAGAAATGCACTTGTCTGTCACAATACGTTAGTGCAAGAGGATCTAGAAAGCATAGGCGAAAAGGGCTCAGTCAATAACAGTGTTTTAATATCGACCAAAATAATTATTTATTTAATATTTTATTTAAATCCTCTGAAATATTTCACAAATTTTGTAGTGGAAAAATAAGGAAATGACCTGGGTAACCTGAAAAAGTCAGGGAAATTTGTCCTAGAAAAAGAATGGTCATCTTGTTATTCTTGAAGGTGAGCAATTTACTTTATTTTGATCTATTTAGTTGTTTATATGATATGATATGATATTTTGTTCTATTTCGTTGTCATTTTATTTACTTCATGTACTATTAACAATTTGCTGTGAAACATATTTCAGATTACCGAATTCCATTGTTATCCTTACGGGAACACTACGCTTAGACATTTTCTTAAAAAATTTTCAACGGAAATTTTCATGTATTACAAGGCTTTAGTCTTTTTTAATATCCTTAAACTAATATTTCGGTTTTACCGTTAGGAAACCGAAAAATTGAAAAAAAATTCAAAAAGTAGTTTGGGCGGCGATAGATAGGAGCTGACAAGAGGATGGGGCAAGACCAAAAACTAGCCCAGACCAAAGTAATTACAAAACAAATTAGTACGAGAAAGTCCGTGCTATTGTGACACCACTAGTTTTTGTTTTATTGATTGTTGAGGACGTGATTGATATTCTATGGAGATTACCTGTGACACGTTCCTGTAAAATGGTTTCCTCATTTGATACAACTCTTCGTCCCAGTAGAAAGGTAAGCGACGTCACCATCCCTGACGTACGAATACAACAGCGGTACAGCGATGGCGCGATAAGCCACCTGTTTCTGCGGCGAGCCAAGAATGCCAAAGCAAAAGGCAAGAGCGCGCTGGCGAAGGCGGAAGGCTGAACGCGGCCTTGGCCACCTGGAGGCCCGCCCTCCCGACCCCCAGGCCAGGCAGCGGCGTAGCTGGTGCCGTCGGGAACTCCTGAGAACGTGGCACCATCAAAAATGCATTAATGGGACTGTTGCATAACATCCAAAGAATCGACATCAGTATCAGCATATTATGATGCGTTCAGACTAGTACACGATTTGTTTTTTTGTTTTTTTGGGCAGGTTCTAAAATGTATTCTTTGTCAGCAAAATGAGCCGAGTGCCAGCTCTTAATTCCTCGTGTCAGCTCAGAATTCTTTCAAATAAAGTCACCGACTTAGGTGGCTCAGGGCACCAATTGATGTCATTGCAGCGCCTCTGACTGGGAAGCATTGCCTAGCCTATTTATTTACGAATGCGTAATTTTTATAAAAACTTACGTAACCCGGGAGGGGTCGCGTGGGAGAATTGGGACCCCTGGCGCTATTTTTGCATCAATCTGTACAGTTTTGTTTCAGAATAATGAATAGTCTGGTGATTATCTGTGTCTTTCCCCGAATGTTTTATCTGCAAATTCCATTACTCGTCATATGATAACAGGTTGCCCGTCAGTTCTCAGAAGTTGATTTTATCTCGGGGGTGGGTACCTGGGGTCCTGAAGCTCCTGTTCATCCTCCCACGTTAGACCCGCGTTGACCGATAGAGCCGACCAGCGCATCGCCCACGGAGACCTCGCGTTGACAAGCATTTCCTGCGACGCAAACCGAATACGCTCTTTAAACATTCAGGAAGATAAAACATTTTTGATACTTCCAGGAATCGCCAGCAAAAAGAATTCTAGACAAATGTTTGCATTGTACAGTACTGGAAACATAAATTGATCGCGGCCGTCTGCGGCTAAGTTCAGCTTTTGCACGGCTTGGCCAACCCTTGTCGTGACGAAACGTCGTAGACGGAGCCTCACAAACCATCGTAGCCAATCCCAACGCAGGGGGGAGTGCCCAACAAAATTACGTCGTAGAAAATGGCGGGCGCCGCTAGTTCAGATGTTGAAGTATTTTCAAATAAAAAATACATGGAAGAAACGCTTGTATGAACATGAAAGTAAATTGTACTGAAGGCTCCAATGCACTTGACAAAAATACGTCAAAAATAATAACGTAATACCAAATAATTAAAAAGTTTGTTAAAGAATGAATGCATAATCTGAGATGAAGTTACATAATTCGTAATGAACAAAACCTCAAAATGACTCCTTACCGCGCCGCATTACATCCAACCATCTCAGCCTCGCTTTGCATCTTCTGGCCCCGACCGACCCGCCATGTCGCTATAAAGACATTGTTAGTTACCGTCATCATTGTTTTGGGTAGCTGTAAACAGATGAATTATTGCATACTTTCGGCAAACTTTCAGTAACAATTTTGAAAATTTAATTCCTTGTAGCGTAATTGCGTTATCGGAATGAAACAAAAAGCATTTAAAAGAACTTGTAAGGGGATTTGAATAATACTGAATTCCCTTTAATGAATTTCTTCTGCGTTTTCGGGTATCTCGCGAAAAAGTTAAATTTTTATTTGAGGGAGATGCGAAAGTTCCACAAAATCTCGTTTAGACAAACTTTTATCTTGTTTTCAAGGACAAAATTTAATTAGAGCGCAAAAAAGCTATTACTTTGCATGATAAGAACAAACGCCTCTCGTCGTTTTCAAATAATAATATGAAAAAAGTAACCTAAGTTATGCCCGAAGAAAACACTCTGCCCTTCAGTGAAAATCGCAAAGAAATCGGTTCTGTCGTTCTAGAAATACCTCGTACAAACTCAAATAAATATATTTATCTTCTTTTTCGTTACCAATAAGAGCTTTTCTGCCGAAAATTCGGTGTTTTCCAGCGCACTATTATAATACTTTCTCTTCTTACGAAGTAAGGATGATAAAAAGTCGTACAATCAACGGAATTAGTTTTCATGAAAACTACTCTTAAATAAACATATGATATTATAGGAAGTGATCTTACAGAATAGCACAGCTTCTCTCGTACTAGTTAGTTTTCTACACTCTCTCGTCTGTGCTAGCTTGATGGTTGTGCTTCACCCTCAACCCACCTGCCATCTTTTGATGCCAAAAAGACAATTTTTAAACGATCTCTCAATTTTTCTAACTCCTTATTGTAGATTTGAAATGTAACTTTAGAATATTAAAGAGAAGTCAAACTTTTTCCTATATGCAATTTTTATTCAGAAATTTTGACATGTTTTCTAGAAAATGGTTTTTGAGCGTTTCAGAAAAAGCGCAGTTTTGAGCTGATTTTCACGGAAAACTATTGAATTTTCAAAAAACTTTATCAGACATCATTTGAACCAATTGTACTCACAGATGCAAGAAAGTATAGAAATAGCCGGTAATGAAAATATTAACGATGCGGGAAAGATATCAAAAATATTACATTTGTGTAACTTTTGAACAAACAAAAGAATGTAGCGAAGTGACGTTTGTTTAATATTTACAGTGCATTTACCCCTGCACATTATCAGTATAAAAACAATGAAGAAAAAGTGTGGATTTTTTTAGAAAAAAGTTGTTTTTAATGTTTAATATTACCCATATTTCACAAAAATTACGCGAAAACAACTAAAATTGTCAAAAAATACGTAACATTAATAAAATAACCTATTGTGGCGTAACCTTGAAAATCGGACCTATGCCATCTCTATCTGTATACTTCACTCCATTCTTACGAGAAAGTTAAAGAAAAAATAGGAGTTGAATGTGATGGGACGGCTGCCAATGCAACGTTGAGAGAGCGTGTTGGCGACGGGATACTCCTCTCGTGAGCACGGCGTGGCAATGTATTTTATGTGCAAGTTTTCTTCACACACGAAGCCCTTCTTGATGCTAGAGTCCCACTTCAGCGTTGAACAGCGCACACTTACTGAAATGGCTCAGGGCAACAATTGTTGCCTTTGCGGTGTCTCTGACCGGTGTGGTCCTAAGGATCGAGTTTGAATGTTGGCTTAAGAAATGCCCCAATCTTAAATGAGATCGAAATACAAAAAGTAAATGTTTGTTTCCTTAAAGTTTCAAGTGAGCCAAAATCAACCATCTTCATCACAACTCGCTATGCCGTTTCGTTCTCGAGTTGCGGACACTGAAAGCTTGTGACGTCATGCTGCCGGTGAAGTCCCCGCTGCCGCATGAATGAATGTTTTGTCGACCACTGCAATTGAAATGTTTCTACTGTAATTTTGGAAATGTGCTGGATGCGGTTGTTTCGTTATTTCTTCCGGCAATGTAACGGGTGTAACACTGTGTCTGGTTAATTCAAAATGTCACATGAAAATTCTGCTAGAAACAAGGTAATTCTTCATTACTTTTCTCAAAGAGAATATTCTCTCAAGAGATTTGTCGGTCGCATGGACACAATTTGGCTATAGATCGTGAGAGTGCTTGTATGCGTATTGAATTCAGCACTCATCCAAGAATGAACTTCATTCTGCGAATGTGGGCATGTATTGAGAGATGGGAGCTGAAGTATTCAAAATGTAAATTAATTCAAGAATAAAATTCCAATTCGGAATGAATCTAACGAATATTATTTTCATTCGATTTCTGCTTTCTGCAGCAAAATTATAATGAAAGTGAAAACGAAAATTTGAAGCATTGTGAAGCTAGGTGGTTTCTTGTCATGTGAGCTTTCTAAGTTCAGCTACTCGTATTTAATGTATGCTGACTACATGCTCCACCAGTAGATAATAATATGAAGTCGTACACAAAACAGTCTTTGTTGTGTGTCATCAACATGTAAAAAGTGACATCAGCTCTCATGAAATTCTCAAAACATGTACGTAAAACTTGAATATGTGTTGATTTCTATTGCTTTAATGTTGAATGGTGTCCTATTCAATTTTTTTCACCATTTTAGAACATTTGGAAGTTAAGAAAATTTTCTAGAACTATTTTTCATAGAAATATCTCCCAATTCTTCAGAACGTCTTTAAAAATGTTTGAGAAGAGTTTCGAGAAAATAGTAAGGTTCGCTCAAACAATTCCGCATGCCTGTGTAGAGATGAACAATTGGATGCCCTGCTTTTAGAGTCAAGTATGTTACATACTCCATTATGGACCAAAACTAACTTCTTTCTAAATTAATGGGACAATTTAGTCGATGCATGGAAAACCACAAATATACCATCGTCTGAATTCCTTCGACGGTTTGTTTCTAAAATTAGTTGATGGCGCGTAGAATTAATTTAGAATCTGTAAGTATCACATTTACACCATGCATTGTTTCCTTTGTGTCCATCGAGCCTGTCTTTCATTTCACTTGTGTCACTGATTCCCTCGCTCTCGCTTTTAAGTTAATGTTTGTTACAGGTTAACAAAGATCACGATATCGCACGAGAACGAACCACCAGGACGAAAAGCAAAGCACAAAATTAACTTGCGATTTGAACAGTCTGGTCTTTTTTGAACACGCCTTGTGTGATACGAAAACAAGGCAATTCCCCCGCTAATGTTTACAGTTGCAGCGTGCAAAGGCGCCACATACCCATACAGACCTGCGGTCTCGTTCGGCGACGTGACGTCATCATTACGAGCTGAAATTGCTACATTCAGCTTCCACGAAACGCAGGGAACATATTTTCGCGCCAATCTTTTTCTGTCGTTTTGGTTTTTGTATGTGCATCATTAACAGGAAAATTGGGCTTTGTGTTTCGATCCCTTTTTAAGATCTAGAAAATGATGCGTATCATCTGTTAGTGGGTGTAGTACATAGTACGGTACATCAATGCATCGTCTTAAGAGATGAAAAGCAGCCGACAGCACAGACAACCAGTCAGGCCCAGACTTCGAAAAGAAAGCGGCTTGAGCAAATCACAAATATCTGAAGATTTCATGCAAAGAATAAAGTATGAAAACAACACTCAAAATATCTACATGCACAGTGGTTCAGTCAAATTTCCCTACTTTTCAGGACACGACTTTTTAAAGTTTGTACAGTTGTGTAAAATCGAGTCTTTGCAATACATCGATAAAATTTGGTAAAATGCACCCCAAATTTAGGAACGTCCCACCATTACAAAACCAATGCAATTACGTCTATCAGCAATGATATTATTTTGAAATCGTACGCTCAAACGTACGGAAATTTGACTTAACCTCTATTCACTGCACGTACAGACATTACCTGATAAAAAATCAATAAAATTATATAAATATTGTAATAAAAATTAAGATAATTAATATGCATTATTATTTATCTAATAAGAAATTGGTTTCCGCGACATAATTGTCACGATTTGCATACTTTCCGGCCCTCAAATTTGCACTGAGCACAGACCGGTTCATTAATCCTGTACTGCGCCAGGAAGGACCTCGAGAGGTAGAAGACGATGGCAATGGCGAAGGTGGCAACGCCGGAGACACCAAAGAAGCGGTGTGTTGGCGACGGACGCGGGAAACGTGGTGGTGGAAGCGGGGGATTAGCTGGTACGGATATGTTTCAAGGACTCTGTTGATCAAATCGAGCACTCGAACCAGGAGAGACAAAGGAAGGAACCGTTTGTAAATTACGTAACATGAGCCAGGGAATCAATGGTCTGTTTTACCAACGGTAGTAAAGCACTATTCGAGGATTGTTTCTTGATTTTTGTATCGTTCTCCACAGAATCTCCCTTTCGGATGGCTTCCTCACCCCCTCTTAGCTACGTCACTGAGAGACGCCGCTGACGAACGCCTAATCTGCGTGTAGTTTCTGCACTTTGATCGCAGGTGAGTAAAAAAAAACCTGTTTACCAAGTTAGTAATTAGCAAATGACATATTGAGTTTTCAAATAAACGGAATCGGCTCATGTAGATACTGTCAATCACGTAGTCAACAAACATTTTGAGCATTTTAACTATCCCTGCACGGATTCTCATATTAGGGAAATCATTTATTAATAAGATACTAAAGAACAAAAGGTAAAACGAACACGTAATACCTATCAAAAAATGTTAAAGCAATGTGTTATCTTAACCACAAACATATTCATCTGGCTATGTAACGTTGGTGTTGGGTAGACTCCGATGTTGTATTCATTTGAAATATTGCCACAGTCCATTCTGAGTTTATTCGACACAGCATTCTCAAATTATGTTCTTTTAACCATTTAATTCCGTTTTTACCCCCCCCCAGATTTTTATCACCCTTCCAGGCACCTTCCAGGCACAGGTTCACTTTCCTTGGATACGAAACCGCTCTTTTAAAACGCATATTCTATACTTACTATTAAATGAGTATTACGCGTGTAGTATTGCGAATAAAGATACTGGTTGTTCCAATCATTTGTGCTTCAAAATCAGTTGTACGCTTATCACGTGATGCAAAGGCTAGATTATGGGTTCCCAGCGGGGTCGATATCGACCCCTTAGCAGTTGATTAATTTGAAAGTATGTCAATGAAGATTAAGGGGTGGACTGGGGGTTAGTAGATAATGTGAGCCGCCGGCTGATCGGTTTTACCAAGATCCCATAGATCCCCAAACATTTGTAATGAAATTGATATATTTTCTGATTAATTGTTTTTTACAAAATATCAAGTAACAGATTACAAATTCGCTCCCTTTCTTTCGCATGCATCCTTAGGATGTTTACAAAACTCAAGAAACTACAAATATGTATTCTCAACGTTATTCTACCGCGCAAGACTTTGTATCTCAGTATGCACTGTAGAAATATACATACATTTTATTTGAACTGCAATTGGGTATGACCCGGTGACAGTTAAATAACAATAATTACAATAATAATAATAACAATATTAATAATAATAATAACAATAATAATAAAAGAGTACAGTACAAGCCGAAGATTCAATAATCATACCATCACTAATATTTAGTATTATAACAATTACTTCCACTCTGTCATGATATCCAATATGTTGGTGATGCTAAAATTTAATACAAGCTACATAAATATTAGCTATTTTTTTTTAGTTCATTGATCGCGTTCATTACACTTAACTGCACTGCACTACACTACGTTGTTTTGCTTTGAATTACACTGACCAGTACTTCACAGCACTTCACCGCACTTCACAGCACTTACTCATTTAATGTTTATTACTCTCATATTGTTCTAACTTATTTCTAAAACTTCGGACACTTAGAGGACAAGCTTTGAATATTGCTAAGGGTAAACTGTTCCAATCTTTAATTGTTCTGTTACAAAAGGAAAATTTCCCAAGTTCTGAATTTTGTTTCCTTATTCGAATTTTGTGAGTGTGATCGCTTCGGCCGAAATAATTTGATTTTTCTAGTCTAACCTGAATTTCCTTCCAGGCTGGTTGACCTACGTACGATTTATAAAGAGCTCAAAACCTCGCTCTTGTTCTTCTCGTTTCTAGAGGTTCCCATGCCCTTTTTATTGCGTTAGTTCTATTGGTAAACTTATTCGCTTTCCTATCTATTCTATTTAGATCATTCCAGTGCGACTTTCTGTATGGATCCCAACATGCCACTCCGTATTCCATGAGAGGGCGAACCAGCGAAAAATATGCTAATTCTTTTGCGTTTGCAGAACGTTTCTTTAAAATTCGCATTACAAAATGCAAGCATATTATGGCAATTTCTTAAAACGCTCAATATTTTGTAATCAGTGCAGAATAATGAAGATTATTACGATGAACATTTGTGCCCTCGACTATTGGGAGGTAGCAGTGCACCGATTATTGGCAATGAGATATTTACGAAAATATTGCTATAATGAATTGCTACTTGTAATTAAATTACGTGCTTTTCTTTTTGCTATTATTATCAATGCCATACATAAGACACACAAGAAAAATTTAAAGGGGTCGATAAAGCAAACAATTTCTTTAAAATAGGTCGATAAATGAAAATGTTGGGAATCCCTGAGATAAGTGGTATTATGATGATGTTGGCTGTGTTTCGCCTGAAACACACAACTTTTCAATCGCCCTAATCACATGCCTTCAATAGTGACTTTGACAGCAACGTAGTAGTTTCGATAAACAAAAAATCTATGGGTTAAACCTTTTAAGGTATGGAGTATTATAACTCATATAAAACAATTAATTCTCATAGAAATCTTAATGTTCAATTATGTTCCTAAATGAATATTTTCACGTGAAAATCAGAGTATAACGGAAAACATTCTGTGATCTTGTAAAATATTCCCTCCTGCTCAGGACAGGTTTCATGTAAGACGTGGGCACAGAAGAGATACTACACAGAAAGGAAAGTAGAGGGCGGCTCCTTTGATCTTCAGTGAGCTACCGCGCAGGGCGGACCGCCATCTTGAAACTGTGTAAAGGAATCGTAAGCGTCAGTGTCAGACACCAAGGTGGTGCCTAGGAATATTTTTGGTTGCCCTTAATAAATGTACAAAATAAAGAAACATATGTTTTCGTTGTTGCACATACCTGGATTGAATTACGACTACGAGTCTCTGACAGGGTAAGTGGCTTTACGAAGGTTCAATTAATACAATACTCCTTTTAAGTTTGTTGCTTGTATTTACATTCATTTACGTCCTTGTTTTATTTTTGAGTTCAACACAAAAAGAAAAGATTAGCCTACTACATGAAGTAAATCCAAACTTTGAAAACAGATTAAATTTTAAAAAATATTTCGGTTACAACTCACAAGAAGAAATACTAACAGACATAAATATAATGGCAAGGAGTTAAATTCAAATTATACAAATACTCCAGTCAGCTTTACATCTGACAAAGGGAAGGTAATGTACAACACACAATTATACTACCGAAAAACAGTAATGAAACATTGCATGGAAAATTGACAAAAAGTGGAAGCTTAAATGAAAAAAATTACAGGTGGGTTACTTTTATGTATTTATGATTCATCTTCCATCTTATTTTTACATAATATTTACCAAAATGCGAAATTAATATTTACCTATACTAAGTAAATGTCCCCTCGGGTTACGTATGTTTTCTTTTGGCTAGTTATACACTCACTAAAGTTAATTATAAGTTAGTTATTTAAGTTCTGCCTCCTTCTTTGCCGCCCATTTGTTAGTGTACTCTTCCGGCATTCGCAGGCTTTTGACCAGAGAAACAACGGAAAACTACCGATTAGTGCAGCGGACCACTAGAATTCTCCTCCAGACATCGGTTGAATACGACCTAGCTCTCTAGCTAGTGTCCAAATTCTGCCATGGTCGCAACTTGAACCCTAGGACCTCCCTGTCGGAGGTACTGCAGTGACATCAGTTGATGCCGGGCGCTTGGAGTTCGATCCGTGTTCAGCCACCACAGCCAGCATCTTCTGAAATTGCTGGAAACATTTTAGTTGACACCCTAAATTCCCAGTCGATTCTTATTCGATTATTTACTGCAAGATAACTCCACAACGACTGTCTGCAATATTTATCTATTACATGAGGATATCCTCGGAGAAGCGAATATGGGATCCCCAGAACGGAAATTGGTGGAAAATTTAATTTTGCCGAGCCCTTCCACATGCCACAAGTACAACATGGCCACTGGATTTTCCGCCCTACGAAAATCCGCGCATCTGAGTGGGGATCGAAAGAGACCAGAAGTAGAGAGGCCAGTAAGCTAAACCCTCGAGCGCGGGGGAGCAGCACTTCATTTATTTCTCAGACATACAACTCGTTCCACCGGAATTCTTGAGAATCATCGGCGAAGAACGACGGCGCTAGCCGAATTCGTTTACTACGCTCCGTGAAGTCACGAAGGTTAAGCGAATTCGAGACTCGCGGGCTCCTGGTTGGGTGACCGGCCAGGAACCCCGGGATCTAACGACGTCGAGCCCCTGGCCGAAGGGATAAAAGGCACTGACTGACTCCGACTTGACGAGACTCGACAAACACAGTAATTACACAACAGTAACGTAATGATAGTAATTACTTGGTAACGGAGGATTACTCCAACAAAAGCGCTCAATGCCTAACAAGGGTTTAGAGACGCGTTGCGTCAAAACGACGCAACAAATAGATGAAAGAAAGAACGCCTTTCGTTGCGGAGGGGCCGAGCGGGGGGCAGCGGTGTGGCCCGCGCTCCCCGAACTCTGCCCGGCCTGAAGGCGGCAGAGAAGAATGCGAAGTCTGTCAGCCCCAAGGACACAGCGTTCTCCATGGCTCCACACGGTTCAACGCTCTAACGCGGCGGCTCATCTCTCAAGGTGGCCGACAAATTCGTGTCGGAAAAAAGAGAAGCAGTCAAGCCGGATCTTTAAACATAGAGGGTATTATTTCAATTCCGCAAACAGGTTTGAGACTGAAACAAAATGTTCTTTTCAATTTTTTGCGCTTGAATTTGGTGCTGAGAAAACCTAACTTTTTTCCAGATAGTATAAATTATTTTCTTCTTTTTCTTTCTGTTCAATCAGATAAAAAAGTGTTGAGTTGACGAAAAAAATTAAAATTAAAAAACACGTTTTTGGCTGAAGAAGGGTGTGGGAGGAGGGACGGGAGCTAAGAAACGTTTCAAAAAATTATTTAGAGTTATAGTGTAAGTACTCATATATCATTTGGTTTAAGGGAACTTTCTACTCTCTTATCCGGGGGTACCCTTCGTTCTCCACAATTTGTTCTTTAATTACTATCATGTACATTTTTTTGAAAATATAGCTAGTTTTCCCGTAATTTTGAGTGAAATATTAGCAATATTAAAAAATATTAAATACAAATCGAATTCCTATCCGAAGGGATAAAATGCAATGACTGACTACAGCTGATGATGACTGACTATATTAAGGGAGAATTCCTTCATCACACGTTCGACTTCATTATGTGACCGTTAAAGAACGTTGTTACGAACTTCCTTACGTAAAACTCAAATGTAATTGTTTTGTAAATGTATCTCACGTGAATATTATTTACAATACCCGCAGTTTACATACTTTATAACATTTGTGATACAAGTTTTTTTTCTACGAAATTTCTTGAAAACTCCGATATTGTCTGCGAAAATGATTTCAAAATTGCGCATTTTCTGAAATGCTCAAAGCCAATTTTCTCGAAAACGGTTTCAATTAAAGAAAACATTATATAACCATTGCTATATGTTCCGAACAACATGACATAAATGTATTTTTCATGTATTTCCAAATTTACACATATAACATATATTTTTTAAATACCCCTCACGTGTTTAATCTTTATTTTACTGGCGATTCTTATTCATTATTGACTTTGTGAGTAGAAGTGCTTCAAATGATTTCGAATAAAGTTCTTCGAAAATTCAAAAGTTTTCTACGAAAATAAGCTCAAATTTGCGCATTTTCAGAAAACCTCCAACGATGTTTTCTTAAAAATACTCCACATTTTTCAACAAAAAAATGCGTATATGTTAAGGTTTTACTGTTTTGTAATATTCTTATAACATATTTCAATTCTACTGTTAGAGATCCAAAAAATTGAAAAAAAAAATGAAAAAATGTCTGTCCTCTTCTGCCGACAAAATCGGCAATGAACCTTGTAAATAATCGTTGTTTCCACGTCAGGTGACTTTCCACTCTACCAGAGTGTTTCTTCCGTGAACTTTCAATAGATGGCATTGCGGATACGTTGCGCGAGGTCGGGTCGTCGGGAACGTGATAAATAAATCTGCGGACACACTAGGTGTCTTCACAATTACGACGTAGTCTCTACTGCTGACAGGTTGATGCGACTTAATAGCTTCGGAACTAACTAGTTGGAACTTAAACATTTGGATTAATACATACCACTACGTGAAAACATTGTGTAATCACTATCTAAACTCAACATTGTTTAATTGTTTTGTGTGCTTCTTACTACGAGTTGGTAGGCATTGTAGTGCGTATTTTGTGTTTCGTAGACCTGAGTGCCTTATACTGGAGCTGCAAATGGAGAGCGTGTGTGTTGAAGAATGTCACCGGTGTGTTCCAAAAATAATACAAATGAAATGTACTCGTTTTATTTCTTATGCGTTCATTCGCGTTCGAAGTAACCCGAATGGAAAGTGAATATCCGACATCTGGTGCAACTTACAGTTCATGGTGAAAAATCAGCAACAACATCTTACAAAATTTATACTATTCTCAAGGCTGCAGTCTCAACTGCTTCGTTGACATTTTGAATTACATATAATTACATACTTACAACTAGTTACTTACTTCTAGCAACTAATTCAAATTTTATCCGGATCAGCAAATCAGTTTCAATATTTCTCTGAACTAAACAAAGATGGTTGATTTCTGTTGATGAAATGGCTTGGAAAGTTGGACATACGACATATATTTTAAAATTTTGAACAGAAAGGATCCAAGTCAAAAATCATGTAGGGATATCGCAATAGGAAAGTTAGAGAAGTCTTTATATTCAGTGAACTGAAAATAGAAATGCTTTGAGTGGGAACGTGACCTGCCAAACATTAGTGCATGAGGGGTTGCCTACCCCATCAGGGGCTAATAAACATGCAACTCTCCCCGAACGAAAGTTTCAGATGTCTTTGTCGCATCTCCACTACTTAACAGATTAACTCTCAACTAGCTCAACTTTATATTTTTAACATCCGAGTAAATGGTGTTTTCCAGAAGTCTAGGAAAGCCTGAAAGTCATCAGTTCTTTTGGGTTTTCTCGACTAACTTCCGGCAAGGTCTGCACTTTGAGTTTTGGCAAGGTATATACTAGCAATTAAGCTTTTTCAACGTTTCAGAGCTCTTTGTTGCTCCATCATCAGGCAAAATTGGATTTTCAGGTTGCAGTTTCTGGGTGTGCCATAGATAGAAAGGACTCATGACTCCTACTATAATACATTTTGGATTACACACTATTAAGGTCCTTCTAGTTTATTCTAAATTCAATTATAAATTTAGTACATAACACGTACTTCTTCAGAACTTATCTGAAGACCACTACATTTCTTTTTACTTTCTCGTATACGTACGTATATACGTAGTATAGAGAAAGTTACGTAATGCTGTGGGAAAAATCAAGATTTCAACAGAAATATACGTTTTGGGGTACCCTGATACCGAAAAAGTGTTGTTTTTCAAAACGTCTGTCCGTCTGTCTGTGAACACCACTAACGCCTAAACCATACGTAGGATATTTTCAAAATTAAAGAAACCTCTGTCTATCTGGCTCGAGTCGAAGCTTTTGAGATTTTGATAAACATTCTTTAAAATTTGGAAGTACTTTACATGAAGCCCCACGAACACATCCAAACTTTTCTCAAAGACGGCTCCAAGTTTTTTCTTTAAATTTCTTGTAAGAATAGATAAAAAAATTCACTTCTAAAGGTGCCTTAGGTCCGATTTTCACGGTTAACACTAAATTTTCGGAATTTCAAAACTTGATTTTTTTCGACTTTTCGTACAACTACAAAATTGAAAATAGAGATATTTCCTTCAAGACAAATTTCTTGTCCATAAAGTATTCTTTCATTAAGACCATATTCATTTTATTGAAAATTTTAGTTGTTTCTGCACAATATAGCGTACAATATGTGCAACTTAAAAAAAAGACAAGGTTTTCTCAAAAACGGCTCCAAACTTTTTCTTTACACTTTTGATAGGGATAGTGCTAAATGCATTCTATAAGATGACATAAACGTTATATTGCTCTATTCTTTTGTTTTTCCAAAATTTACAAAAATGTAATTTTTTGACTCGTCTCTCACGTCGTGCGATGCGATATGTTCGTAGTATTGAATTTATGAGTACATGTGCTTTAAATAACGTCAGATAAAGTTTCTCGTAAACTCAACAGTTTTTTGTGAAAATAAACTGAAAATTCGCCTTTTCAGAAAAGCTCACACGTAATTTTCTCAAAAACGGCTCCAGTTTTTTTCTTCAAACGTTTCCAAAAAATTGTGCTAATTGCACTGTTTAATATGACGTTAAGTTGATTTTGGTGTATTCTTTTGTTTTTTCAAAAATTACACAAATGTGATTTTTTAAATATCTCTTACACCGTTAATATGCAGATTTTCAACAATTTATATACATTATTGCATTTGTGAGTGAATGTGCTTCTTCAAATGACTTTAAATGAAGGTTTTCGTAAACTCAATAGATTCCTGTGAAAAGAGCTTCAAATATCGCATTTACAGTAACGGTTAAACGCCATTTTCTTAAGAAGGTTTCCAAATTTTTCAATGAACACTGCCCTTTAGGACAAGATTTTATTTTCTTTAATATTCTTAAAGTAATATCTCGGTTCTACTATTAGGAAACCGAAAATTTAAAAAAAGTTACTTGGTCGGCGATAGATGGCAGCTGGCAAGAGGCCGAGGCAGTCCTCTTGCCAGCTGCCATCCATCGCCGCGTAAAGGCAGTCCACACCAAGGAAATTAGAAAATTTTACTATGAGAAAGTCTGTGCCATTGTGTACCACCACTAGTTTATCTTCCACTCTTGAGGCATGTGCACTTCTAAATAGTTTTTTTAATGTATATAAAACTGTCTCTATTCTTTATTTATAAATGCACCTCAACAATTCCAGACAGACTATAATTACATTGTAAATATTTACATCCCTCCGTTCAATTCCATGTTAAACTTTTTCGAAAAACTTCACATGATCTTTTTTAAAGACTGAATTTTTGGGACAGACTTCGTCCAAGGGAAACATCCCTATCTTCAATTTTGAAGTTTTGAAATGTTAACATTTTGCAATTTTTTGAAATACAGGTCATCGAAAATGGTACTTAATTTTTTATCGACCCTCGAGGAAAAAATATAAAGAAAAAATTGGTGCCGTTTTAGAGAAAAACTCTTTTAAACAATTAAGAGGCCTGTATTTAGCACAAAATTACGCGAAAATTACTCATATTTTCGAAAAATTGTACATGATCTTATGTCTTTAAGGAACAGATTTCATTTAAAAAATATTTATCTTCAATATTATAGTAGTAGGACGTCGCGCAAAACAATTGCACTTTTACAGTTTTTGAAATATCAGGGATTTCAGCGAACATGTGACCTGCACCATTTTCTTAAGCGAGTTTTACGCTATACGATGGATAACGTTTAATGCAATTATTCAGGGAAAAAATAAATGTTTTTAAGGCGTTATGTAAAGTGCCCTCAAAAATCGAAATATCCGATTGAAACTCCCAGTCTTGAGTCCGTTCAGATCGATGGGGAAATATAAATTTTAGAGAAAATTGGCTGAACGGTTTAGGCGGTAGCGTTGACCACAGACGGATAGACAGATAGACAGGCTGACGGACAGGCGGACACACACACGGATGGATACATGGACAGACACAGACAGACGGACGTTTCACTGTGCGACAATCAATCTTCCAAAAGCGCCCCATCTTTCGTAGCGCGAGCAAGCATGTGTTATAGTTTCCGGAGCGAAAAATAGCGATTTTTTTCACGTTCCACGGTTGTGTGTATTTAAATGGAAAAATTATCCAGTACATATAAATGCCCAGCATTTGAGTTACACGCGTCCTTTTACCAAAAATGTCTAGTAAATATCATTGTTTGTGATGCATGTTTTTGAATATCGATAACGACTCCCTAATTTGCACCGTATGAGCTCCATTCGCGCTGTACACGTACATATAATATTGTACGTTATCCAAAAAATGCAGCACTCGGAGGATATGTTATATCGATTACTTACCTGTATCTAATTTAACAATTTACCGGTGGACAGGCATTATTCAGCAAGAATTAAAGTAATTACACAGTCTTCATCAATAATTAAGTCACCCTGAATGTAAAGCATCATATGTCTCTTAAAGGGTCCCTCTGATTTAAGGAAACCACTTTCAGGTCGTTTTCTCCGATGGTATTCTCTGATGGTAACACGCCACGAAGGACATGATCAGCGACTCAAACTTTCACTTTCCTATAGTTTTCACTGAGAATTCATTTTAAAACTTCAACATCAATGTTTTGAGGTCATCCGTTGTGTAGTGACGAAACCGGCAAACTTTCATCCCGGGGACTGGAGCTCAATTCCCGGTTGATCCATTTGTGGGGGCAATGCGGCTTCGCAGTTGTTTCATCGGAATTAACCCGTTTCTCCTGCCTCTAATTCCAGAGATAACGGATATGCATTTTGGGACTTTATGAATGAGGATATTGTAAATGCGTGGCTATACATAGAATAAAGAGCAGAAAACTAAGGATATCGATGACGATTGATGATTACGTATGTAAGTAATTTTATTTAAAAACGTTTGTCCCTTTTTAGGTTACATTTAAATCCACTTTGACATTTATTTTCTTTTTTTTATGTCCATACATGTATATACCGTTGAACCACATCATTTTCCTGTTTACTATCACATACAACACTGATTTTATAGACATATATACGTATATGATTCTATCTTCCTGAAATTTCATTGTCCTTACCAAATTTTATTTCATCTTTCTCCTCATACTATACTCCTATTTTATAGAACATATAGAAACAAGAAGTATCCACTTTTTCGGTGTGAGGTGCCAAGAAAACGAGTTTTTATATCGAAAAATCGTCGTTTTTCGTTCCACCATTACGATACTTTCTTGATACTACGTAAGTAATATGTGTGTGGTAATGTGGAAATGTAATATACTACGTAAGTAATATGTGTGTGTATCAATCTATCTATCTACCTATCTATCAATCTATCTATCTATCTATCTATCTATCTATCTATATATATATATATATATATATATATATATATATATATATATATATATTGTGACCGTACTTACCTCAGTTTCCCGAATTAGGGATATAAGTTGACCAAGCAAGTACTTACCACATATTAGAATTTTGAATGCAAGATATGCTGTTATCGAAATGATTAAGGACAAGGAATCGTTCTAGAGGGGAGCGCCTTTACTAGGAGGATGTAGGTTTTAGGCTTGTTAATTTTCTCATTCAATTCACGATGTACCAAGTTACACATTACAATTGTTCATTTATTCACAAAACAATCGAGAATGTTTAACAATAGACAGATCTTCATTACATAATCGTATGCTATTAACGTGATTAACATCATTACTGATCAATACTGTTTCACGAAGAAACCACAATTGCGAAGAGATCATTTTTAATTCCGGAAGGACCTTAATCACTCTACTCTTCCCCATTGGCTTGTTTCTAGAGGTAGTCGATTTGATTCAGTGGTATAACCGTCAGCGTCCCGGACCGTTGTACCCGAGTTTGAGGGTTCAAACCCGATCGATGCCGTGGATTTTTAAGGGCGAAAAAATTCTTCGTACACCTTCCTTCGGAGGGGAAGTAAAGCCGGCTGTTCCGTGTAGTACTGCATGTAAAAGATCCTCAATCCTAAAAGAAGCCTCTGAGCAAAATTAAGATCCGCCTGTTTCGTCGCCCAAGATTTGTCCTCCTTTGTCCGCTAGGTGGTGAAAGGAGCGTAGCGAAATTTGCGTGGTTAGACGGAAGAGCGGGCCTGATGACCCGGGTCTCGCCACGTACAATAAGGCAGTAACTAACTAACTAAATTTGTAGGAAACGACTGCAGCTCGCCCTTCTTGTTTCGTGCGCCTTCAAATGCGCGGTGCCGGCGCGGAAATCCTGTTGACCTCGCCGGAAAGGATGATCGCACCCCGCAACAGATTCGCGAAGGCAACCACGGAGGCTAGCGAGGTATCGACACGAAGTCGGTGGGATGACGCCGTGAGAAAGGACGCTCCTGACACGCGTTGAATAATAAATTGGACGATTTGTTTTCGGGAACAGGATTTTGATGAAAATATGTGAATATCGAGGACTACACGGGACGAAGTTTTGAGCGGTTGTCAGGGATGTCAGTGGCTGATAAATGCACAGATAAGGCAGTCTACTTTAGTCTGATCGATGTAGTAGTAACAATAATTTAGGTCACTACACCCAACATGATAATTACAATCATATTTAGATTGCTGTCTTTCTGAGAAAGTTGAAAAATCGTGAAATTTCGTGTTTTTCAAATTTTATTGGATCGTATGTTGTTTTATTTTCTTTTAAATTCTTCAAACCGTTTCGTGCTACGTTTCCTACTTTTTTGAAAAAATATTTTTTTCGAAGTCTCAACTGTAAACCTTAGTGAGTGAACTTCAGATGCATTTTATCCAATTGGGAATTTTCGGCATATTCATGCATGTCAAACATCACAAATCATAAACTATTCAAGATAGTATACTTTTTGCAGCATGTAATCTCTGATATGCTCCAGTGAATGAACTAGAATAGTTAATATGTCACTAAAAGTTTCAGTTTTATAAATAGAAATGTCCAGAATAAATTTATAAACAATTATTTTTCTCAAATAATCAAATTCTGACTCTTTAGTATTCACAGTACCTTTACCATTCTAATTCATTCACTATAATTTTAAAAAATAATTGTGAAAATATATAAATTTGTTGTAGGGTTATGATGTTTGAAGTTAAAATCTGCATTTTTGCCAATTATTTATAAACAAATCGAAGATTTTTTTAATTATTTGATCTCTAAAAGCAAAAAGAAATTAAATTTACAAGGGAAAACTAAATAGACCCAAAATTCTAGAATGTTTTTCTCAGATAGACAGCTACCTGAAAACTAGCAGCAGTGCGTGGTTCACGGAAACATTTCCTCCCCTTAGTGTTATTACTTAACAATTACTCAGTTTTTTTAAAAAAGTTTATGACATAGTTTAAAGATCTAAACTCCAATGAAGCTACGCTGAAAACACCCAAGCCACAAGAATCGATAAGGTTTGAAAACGGACTGAAAATTTCGAACATATTTCAAAATTTTGAACATCAAGAATGAAAGCAGAAAATTAGCTGTGTGAGTAAAGTCGCTGAAGAAATGTGAAAAAACTACGTATTACTGTATCGAAAATAGAAAACTCTCAAAACATTGTTTCGTGTTGTTCGGTATTAATTCTCAAAGAATAATGAAATGAGCGAAGCTTACAAATTCTGGAGCAATATATTTACTATTCACTGTGGACGCAGATTTGAACATATTTATGATAATTATATCATACTGTGTCGAAAATGATTTATATTTACCAACATCCATACATAAATATTGTAGAGAGCCATGGCAAAGATATCCTACGTTCACTTTCACGTAAAAACTCAGCATCTCATATAATTAACACTGATTGTTTACGAAAGGACACATGCGAAAGGACACATGACATTGAATATAAATCATTGTAGTCTAAAAGCCCTTCAAACACTATTCGTTTCCTTAACAATAATATCACACTCGCATATCTTCTCGAAGATAGAAATGCCGATTTTTTCAGTAGATTGATTGCAATTCACCTAATGAAATAATGATGAATGAACAAATGAGACCAGATCACCGTTCGTTCAATTAATGCAATGATTGAATTGAAACTTTGTGTTTATATTATAAAACCAGTTAATAACAGCAAATAATAAAATATCTGAAGCCCATTAGTTTTCATTTAAACAAAAATACTCATCTGTGGAAATCTTATTGAGTGAAAAGCTCAAATTTCTTTCTAAACGAAAACCCTTAGTGTTTTAAATATAAAGATTTTTCCAGTTCTCAAAAAATCAGTTTTTAATGAAAATCGAAACTACACCTAACTTATAAATGTTCTTCCTTCTACTCGATGAAAAAAATCAATATAGTTTCAGCCATTTTCCCCTCAAAAATTAAAATATCTGATCTTCGGGCACTAATAGATCTTACTTTTGATGTATTTGCTAAGTTTCATTTCAAAAGCTTATAATAGAGTTTTGCGAGACACATCCAAACATCCCATATTATATGAATATATGAATACTCGTATAAGCGAGCCGAGTTTGGGGTACAAAATTGGATATATCTCCTCTCCACCTCCACCAATCTTTAATCATCTTAAAAACAGCACAAATACGTAGACCTTAATTCTGACGTGTGTGCGAAATTTCATTTCAAAAGAACCCAAAGCGGAATTTAAGACCGGAATTCTAGATCATATTGTTGAGATTATTTCAACACTTTTCCTTCCTGTACTATAAAGTACTCGATTTATTCACATTTTTAAGAAAGTAAACGAAGAGAGAAAAGTGTACCACCACAAGATTGAATATCAATTTCCAAACTTTTTAACTTACAAAATTCAAACAACGGTAGTCAGGAGAGGAATTGTCAACCCTCAACGCGGAACCAAAAAGGAACACCATGCTTTTACTGTACCCATCCATAAGCTACTCGTCTATTACTGATTTCCAAGTTGTTTTTTCACATTCACGAACTCAGGAAAAATCCAAAAGTAACGAGAGCCTCGATTTTAACTCACAAATCCAATATTTGATTGCGATATTCCGGGTATTCTCTTGTATTATTTCAAGAGTATGAGAGAGTTTATTTTGAGCAGTGTGCGTGCTACGTTTTATAAAACCATTTTGTAGGGTTTTGTGCAATATTTTCACTTTCTCGTTACCGCTTACGCAATAGAGAGAAAGTTATGTAATGCTGCGCGAAGAAATGGCGAATATTCGACAGAAAAACTCTTATTACAGGGCCCTGGTAACAAAAAAGTTGATGAATCTAATTGCTAAATTTAAAAAAAACTTCTTACATGTTATGAAGCCAGAATACATGTTTTGTGGGTCCTTGATACCGAAAAATCAAATGACGGGCAAACGTCCATCTGTCTGTCTATCCGTCCGTCCGTGCGTCCGTCTGTGAACAACGCTAGCGACTAAACCGTTCAGCCGATATTCTCCAAAATTAATATTCTCCAATCAATATGACTGATGTACCGGCCGTTTGAATTTGAAATCTATATTTTAATTTTTGGAAGTTCTATACATAAAGTCCCTGGTGAATTTTCAAAATTAAAAAAAAATACTCTATAGTTTTTGATTAAATTTTATTGTTGGATAGTGTGAAGGGGGTTTAAGAGAATGGTGCAGAATCCATTTCCAGAATACATTTAAATGCTTTGAATTTTAAGAAATTTTGTTCAGTACAATTCACTCCCATGATGAAAAATTTTATTATTTCATCAACAAAATTCGTTGATTAGGGTGAGATGAAAACTAAGAAAAACAGAAATAAGGCAATGTTACAAGAACCGGTTAAATCACACAATAACCTACATTGTAAATAAAACTATGAATAAACAATCAATTATTTAGTACATCGTACGGCTAATGTTGGTATCAGCCATAGGACGCTGGCTAAAGGAAGGTGATTGTCCGAGGGTGTGTATTTTAGCATAAACATGCATTTGAAATTATGTTTTGCTCAGACTCGAGGTCGTTTTATGTAAATCGCGAATGTTGAAGGCCGGAGCAAGATCGCCATCTTGGAAGTGCTTAGCAGAGCGTCAACTGAAGTATTATGAGGTTAGGTTTTGTGGTATCATGAAAACAGAAATTTACTGCTGCTAAGAGGGGGACTCAAAATTACATGCAGTGTCTATCAATAACCTTGCAAATTTCCCACGAGCTGTCTGATCCCTGAACGTATCTCCCATTCTTCGTGCAGTGGTGTTCCGCCGGTGGGAGATACCTTGTTGGGGAAAGCATCGTTAGCCGACATGTACGTCGGCGCCGGATCTCAGCATTCAGCGGTGAACGATTCCCACACCTCCCGAGGGGAGAAATCATGCACTAAACTTACGGGACAAAAATCTTAGCCGTTGTCGCGCCCGGAAACACGAAATAATCAATCAATCATTCAACCAGCGTTGGTTTGAAGTACATTTGAAAGCTGTTCCTTCCTCGGACATTATGATTTGGTTTGTTTTTTTCGTGTTTCCGGGCGCGTCAACTGCTTTGGTCATTAGTCCCGTTAGTGTAGTGCATGTTTTTCTTCGGGAGATGGCGGTGATCTTCCCCCGATGGATGGCAAGATCCGGCGCCGACCTACCGTCGGCTAGCGGGGTTTCCCCCTAACCAGGACTCTCCCACCAGCGGGGCAACGCCCCAGCCGGGACAAGCTCTATGCTCCCGACCGGTCTCCCGGAATATGTGGTAGTGTAGTGCATGTTAGTGTAAGTGTTTGTGTAAGGGGTGATGATATTACAATGAATAGGAAGGAAAGATCGTGCGCGGTCCGTGGCCCGTCTGTTAGGGCTCCGGCATTCGTCTAGTGTTGATCGGAAAAAAACACGGAAAACTACCGATCAGAGCAGCCGGCCGCTAGAATCCTCCTCCAGACAGCGACTGAATTTGACCTAGCTGAAAAGCTAGTGTCGAAAATCCTGCCGCCGTGAGGAGGGGAACCCCCGGTCAGAGGCGCTGCAGTGGCCTCAGTTGATGCACTGAGCTACCACTCCCGGTCGAACGTTATGGATAATGTGAACACTACCTGGCTTATGTGGGAATTAGCTAGATTCGCCCTGCGCCGAGTGGGCCTGTCCCTGAAAGCGAGTCGGGCGAGTTCCCCGCTGAGCTTCGGGGGCGTGCGCGAAGGCCGCGATTTGGGCAAGACGCCGCGCCAGGCGCCGCGAAGGGGGATGGAGGGGGGGGGAGGGAGAGGGCAGGGCGGAGCGGGGCGGGTCGAGCGCGCGCGTACAAAGAGCGGAGCCGCGCCGGCGCGCCGCATTCTGCTCCGCAGCCTCCGCCACCGCAGCCGCAGCCGCAGCCACAGTCATGGTGCAGGTGAGCGAGTGTCCCGCCACGCACAGTGCGTCAGCGTGTCCCGGCGTTGGGCCTGTCGCTCTACACCACCGCCTCGCTACTTCGAAACGGAAGGGCACGCAAAATTTCTTACGTTCTAAATTTCGAAGTTTTGAATTTCGATGTTTTCTCTATTATATTGATGAAATAATGACGTTCTAACTACGGTGACTTTTGCAAGGGTACAACTCAATTCTTCTGACTGATAAGATTTCGAAAAAGTAAGTTTCTTCCTAACGTGAAATTAAGAACAAAATTCTAATTCCGATGTTTTACTAAACTCTGAAACTGGAAGGGAAAAAGAAGAATTTTTTAAAAATATTTCTTATTGATGTTTTCAATTATCTTTCTTTCCTTACTGAAATGATAAAACTAACAGTTCAAAAAATGTTTAACTACTTACGAGTATTTTCCTTGTACTAAATGTACTTTAATTTAAAGTTCGTTAAATATAATATTCATTTTAATATGCATCATCTTGTGTCACAACGCACTGAAAACAATTATTAGAATAGTTCCGATTATTTTTTATGGCTATAGATTGAATATTTTCAAGGTTTTGTTATTTTTGGAATACAGGTGAGACGCATTAGAAACATCAAAACAATGTTTTTTTTTTCGCCTCCCAGAAGTTTTCTCTTGCAAAATTGTTTTCAATGCAAGTGTTTTCAAATTGCGAAGGATTTGAAGCAACAAGGTTTCATTCTCAGTTAGTGCAACAGTTTGCAAACACTTTCTGTTAGGACGAAGCTCTTCACACAATGCTTTGTTTTTCATTGAAACCTCCCTCCTTTTCTCAATACATCCAACCGGTCTTAATCCAAGAGCTGGACGAAGAGGAGTGGGTGCGCGAGGAGAAAACTTACGCTGAGCCAACCATGATATTGAACGTTAGTACCAAATCCTACACATTTCCGTGCACCAAATGAATTTTTGTGTTTTCTCTATGAACGCTGATTAATATTTCGAGAGTAGGGTTTGTAAAGTTTGATTTTAAAATTTGGAATAAAATCAGTTTGAAAAATTAGGGATAGACTCCAGTATCATCAATGTACATTTAATATGTTATGTTTATATATTCGTAATTTGAATTCAGTACATTTCAGTCCTTCGCCTTTTGCTCAGGCAGAGTCATATTGCATTTCAGAGACTTTAAAGAAGTAAAATTAATTTTTAAAACGTAGATATAATTTTTTTGAGGACTTTTCTTTTTTTCTCAATTGCTAATGATCATACGTAAGTTAACGGGAGCAATCAAGAGCATTAATCATACACATTTCTTAATCCTCGTACGTTTGTGTGATTTGTAAATGTATTAAAAATAGACTCGTGAGAACATTCCGTACTTTGTAAATCATTGTTTTCAACATAAGTATAGCATGATGCTGGAAATTAACTTCGTAATCCTAGCTCCTGAAATGTGCGTTACAGCATTGTATGTCGGGCATTATGTATGTATGAACTTTGGCGCAATAGCCTCTGACAAAGACCGGGCCGACCAGCGGCGTCCCGGCCTTGCGGCTATGGGGTAGGTGTGGTTGGCACGTAGGTATCCTTACGCCGTGTTCTGGTCGCAATATATACTGGGACACTGTAAAGAAAACTCACGTTAAAATCTCGCCCGGCTGGGAAACGAACCCGGCGTCCCGTTGTGGAAAGTGAGCGCGCTGATCTGTGAGCTACCCGCAAGGACCACCGGGCAATTTGCGTGCGTAGTATTGCTAAGGGTTGAAATTAATGTTCGCAGAAAATCAAATAATCACTTTCATTTTATTGTGAAATATTATTTCTGACTCTATTCCTTCAATTTAATTGTACATAGAAGTCTAGTTACTGCTTGCATCTGTCCACTCATGCTATGGATTCGGGATCCCCAGAAAACTAGTATATCTCCAAAACCGTAATAGAAGGTTCCAAAAGGTAGAATTTTGTAGAATATGGTTTAAGAAACATAACTCGATTCCCACCAAACCTCAATCTGTCTCCCTTCCATTTCCCCATCTGTCCCCTCATGTTTCCACAAAACTAGAGCCCCTTCAGGGAAACGTAACCGGATTTTCAGGACGAAGGATGCACGTTTCCGAGTGAAGAGGAAGGTGTGTTGCAGTAATCTGTTCCAAATGTCATAATCTGCAAACATATTTTTTCATCTTGTCTATTTGATGCAGAACTTGGGAGTAATTCCATGCAGTAGCATACTTAAAGGGTTTTGTATCGATTTCTATAAATTGTAAAAACACAATGTCTATTCTCAACGTATCGAAAAATGCCTATTAATAGGTTACAACGTTTCTTCCAAAGCTAGAAAACAGTGTAATTATTTTATTATGTGAGAATGAAAGTTCATGAACTTTCACATTTACATCCCATGTTAACTATTACGTTAATCGTTTTATAATAATTGTGAGTCATTGAATAGGCGGCAGTAATTTGCCTGTACATAACTTATTCGACTAGCGGTGAAAGACTTCATTCACTAAATAGTGCCGTTATGCTTCTCAATGAAACCATTCACAATGACCTACATAAACATAACAGTTAACACTAAATTAACACATTACAGTAAAGTGTGCGAGCACACAGATCCACCTTTACATAATTTGGGAAAATAAAAGGAAATGTTATACTCTTTAAATGATAGTATGTTATGCAACTAATTTATAATGTAAAGCTTTATTGCATAAGATATGTTTTACAAAAGAGCGACGTTAGGAGAGAGTTTTCAAATTTATATTAATGCAGTAAGGCAAGATAATAAACGAGTAACATACGTTATTTTTTGTATGTTTTAGCATTATCAATTTATGAGAGGATCAAAGTTATTTTTTGGAAGTAACTTCATTGTGACGTCACGGCCATTAGAGAAAAAACATTTGTCGGCTATGCACCCCCTCCCCCCGATTTGCTCGCTGCTGTGTGATGATGTGATTATGCAATTATTCGTGTCATAAACGACTAATACGTCATAATCTGTGCCACAAAACTCCATTTTTAAAAAAATATTGATTGCCACGAGAAATATCTTTTATAATGTTGGAATACAAAAAAAAATAATGTTTCAAAAGACAGTGAAAATTCTCAAGTTTGGCATTCTTCCATAGAGAACATCTAAAGTTAAGGCACAGAAATGAATTATACACAATTCATTGTTGTTTTGAAGATTGTTTTGTTGAAATAAACGTTGTACCGCTCATAAATTGCACTTTCTTTCGCGCTACTTTTTTAGTATTGACATTATTTTTATTGTGATAATTTAATGTGTTATTTTAGTTTATGTAAACGTCATATTTTTATACACGTTTACTTTGTTTTATCATTCTATCACGAAGACATCAATTCAAAAGACTTCGTTTATGAGAAAGTCTTATAAACCCGTTTTCCATCTGTAACATAATAATAATAATAATAATAATAATAATAATAATAATAATAATAATAATAATAATAATAATAATAATAATAATAGTGTCTTTATTAATGGCGAGGCTCAGGCCATAGGACCTGCTCTTCCGCCCTACTACTGAATCTACATTAATACAATGCAGCAACATTTTAAGAGGGGGGGAACAAGCTGCACTTTTACGTGTGGGAGTGCAGACATACTGCAGATGCGGACTTTTCCAAATAGTAGAAGTCGCCGGTCGAAGAGGAAGAGAAAGGCGGTGGGCGCCCAAGGAACGTGGGAGGGGCAGTGGCCTCCGCGCAGCGCCACTCGCTCGTCACATGACCCATGCCCGTGACTTCTCGTGTGGGGGGCATCTCCGTTCTAAGAACTCGATACACCCTTCTTACCTTCACCTAAACGATTCTAAAAATTCATTAGTGATTAATATAGCAGTTTTTGCTTCTTTAATGACGATAGTGAAAGTAACTCAGACATTTCCGATTCGATTGAAAAAATATTCAAAGGTCCCTTCCTGGACTAACGTCAGAAACCTCACGGTAACCTCAAATTGTAAAAATATTAATAATGTGTCGTTCGAAACCTTCGAATGCAAAACTGTCGAACAGGACTTACAAATTTTTATATGACTGAAAATATTCTCACATAAAATATATAAAAATATATATTCCCACATAAAGTTTCTCACATAAATGCGCTAAAAATTCGAAAATATTTATTTCAAATGTTAGTGTACTAAAAACTTACTACCCATTGAATGGTTGCTGAGCTATTCTAGACGCCTTTTTACAAGATCTCCTTACAGTTCCACTTGTAAATGCTTGAAGTCGAGGCGGTAGTATTTATTTATTCCCAAAACACGAAGCAGGATTTTGCGATACATAAGTTTGAAGTTCTTAATTCTTCTTAAATTTCGCGATCCGAAAAATGTTAGGACACAGTAATTATCCCTGACACTAACGATAATCGAAACCATGTTCCTGTAGCCCTTACATCGGATGACATTTCCTCATTATATCGATATCCAATCCCCTCTCTGTTGGTAGTAGAGGCTCCCTAATGCAGTACTGGTTATATCATCATAGCACGTGCAGCTTAACCTGGAAACGAAAAGGGAGAAACCGAAGGAAACCTGTCGCCAACCCACTTCATTCACATGATTGGCCGGGATTTGAACCTCGGTTCTGCGAGAAGGAGACCCAGTACCTCGGCCACCACACCACCGGCCGCCCCTGCTGCCCCGGTTTTGCGGTCCGCGGATTGCGGCAGTCGCAATTACTCCGCAGGATTGGCATTCGCCCGCCCCGCCAGCCCGCCGCGCCGGCCGCTCGTCCGGCAGGTGGGGCGGGGCGGGGGCGGGGGCGGGAGCTTCCTGCCGTCGCCCGGGGCGCGAGGCGGAGCAGCGCGGCGGCAGGGCGTGCGCGTAATGCGTGATGCCGCTGCATTCTCCTCGAGCGGACGGCCACTCGAACAGCTGGCCGGCTTTTTTTACAACCAACGCAAACGGATACATGGAACACGGGTGAAATGCGCTGGATGATGAGTGGAGATTCAAAAAGTTGTACGTGGTAAGGTAATTGGGTCAAGTTAGCTTCGCCAAACAATCGCCGATTTGATTCAATTTGCTGGCGCATTTCGAAGTTGAAGATCGCTTCCACAGTAACAAAACATCGTCGAGTCCAGCTAACGCAAAATTTATTTCACACTAAAAGGCAGACACTACTTGTCTTGACTCTCCCTCGGTTCAACTATTAAAGTATTTCTACTCAATTACAAATGTGCGTTTCGCACATGCTACAGTGATCAGTGTTCTTGAGCTGTTTCGCATAGGTAATACCACAAGTGTCGATAAATTTACGACTCGCTGAGCGAGGAGGGGATCTATCGGAGAATTTCCAAAGCAAGAGTGGTATTTAATAGGACTATTCCACGAGTGAAATTATGTCCAACAGTTTCAAAATGCACCAAATTTTGAAAATAACTGACAGCTATGGTAAAATCAAAAAGGTTATGTTATAGTACATACGCAGTTTATTCGACTTCGACATAGGGATCGATGACATACTGCCTCCTAAGATAGACGAGTCACAGTCAATGGCCAGTAGGGAGAAGCGGTAAGAAAAATCGGATAGAGAAAAAGTAATAAACTTTCTGAGATGTACCGCCCTGATTGGAACGTTTTGTACGTATAGTTAAACACTATTGGTTTTGATTTCACGAGTGGAATAGATTCAATATTCCTCGCGTGCGACTGTGCATCCGCTCACCTGTGCGCGTAGGAGCAGGGGCCGGGGCCGGGGCAGGGCGACGACCCCGCGGCCCGTTGCCAGCGTGCCCGCCCCCTGCCCCCGCCCGACGCACACCTCGAGCAGCCGCGTCGCCGCTGCGAAGCGCGCCTCCGCTGCCTCTCGCTTTCAAGCTGCGATTTAGCCAATCGGTTTCATAATCCCGTCATTATTGTTACTCGATTAAAGGGCTCGTGCTTATGCACACTGGCTAGTGTTTCCTCGTTGAGATCACGAAGTTTAGAGATTATCCTTCTCTCTCTCTCTCTCTCTCTCTCTCTCTCTCTCTCTCTCTCTCTCTCTCTCTCTCTCTCTCTCTCTCTCTCTCTCTCTCCCTCTCCCTCCCTCTCCGATAGAGACAGTTTGGAAAGCTCCACACTCCACCGCTTTAGCTCCCAAATATGTACTTGTAAAAAATCCGGAGTTGAGTGGACCTCAGGATTATCCTGATAGACACGTTCAAAATCTCTAACGGCTTTGGTATCTATTAATTTAAAAAAATAAGGTATTTTGCCAAGGCTTCGTTTAGAGCTTCTACTGAACCGATTGTAGTATTTTTTCCTTTAAATGAAAGAATGTGATCCCTAGATGTGTTATCAGGTATTGTTTGTGTTGATTCACCAACATTTACGATGTAAATTAATTAATTAAATATTTCTTTCATAGTACGCTTATCAATAGTCAATTGTTTTCTTCCAAAGGGTGGCTGTTTCAAAATCGATATAGATGAGTCGATAGATGTCCACGTTGCTTAATGGTGGCGCTGCTTGATGTTTTGTTTTGATTGTTGATATTTGTTTACGATTCATCAAGGTTTTGTTTTAGTGTAATTATTGCATTGTGGCGTTGACAGTTTGCATGTATTTTCTTTTGTGGTGTATTTTGTAGAGAACATTCGGACTGTGGGTTTTGCTCGGTTGTACTGAAGTAGTGAAGTTGTTCACAGCTTATGTCGAATTCTGAATCGTTGCCCACGCGCCCCAAAACACGTAAACGTACATTAACTGGACGCAGGGAAAGAGAAAGTCAGCGTAAGTGTCGTGATAGTGAGGTCATTTCATTTTCTGTTGGGTCGTTGTCTATGAAATGTCAGTTTTGTTCTGCTTTGTACTTCGCATGTGAGAGAAATTCTGCAAACCAGTTTACTCTGTGTTGCTTAAATGTGAAAATAAGTTTACCTTCGAGCAATATGCCAGAAGTAATCAAAATTATTGATAGGACATGATGAAACATCAAAAAACTTTAGAAATAATATCCGTCAGTATAATAGTGCTCTTTCGTGTCATTTGGCGCCGATATTGCATTGCCACCTGTTCTCGGGCCATACGTGTTCAAAATTTTGGGAACTCACATCACAGAATATCTTCGTTATACCCTGAAGATCCAAACAATGCAACGTATCGTGAACATTAGTCTGGGCACAGTATTTTATATTTATTTCAGATCTCACCGTCAAATTTTGACGGGTTTTCACTAGTACCAATTAAGTTCATCAGCTACGCTAGCTATCACCCTAACCAATATGCTCCTACGAGCCTCCTTACTTTTACTTCAATTTTGTTATCGATCGTGCCGTTTATGAACCTGAGAACGGCTAACGTACATGCACATTTCTAATGCAATTGGTGCGGATGATGTCGGTTAATGTATTGGTCTTCATGCTGACGGTCCTTTGACCCTTTGAACAACGCTTCATGCGCAGTTTAGTGTCCTCGACACATATGAACCAACCCCAGCAGAATAGATGTGTTATTTACTGTGCTTTTGGTTGTGAATTTTAGGACGCTTGGTAATTGCATAAATCGTCATGGTGAGTAAATCTACTTGTCTACAATGTTTTTGCGAATTGGCCTTCCAGAATTTGAAATATCTCGGTTGCAGGGGAACAAAATACTTTACTCGAACGATTGCTCACTAATTGCTTGCTAATTGGTAACAGAATTATATGGAAGGGTGAGTCATGTAACTTTAGCACCTCCTACAGTTTTTGAACGAATGAAGTTGAACAGTTTTGAACGGTTTCATTGCAATTTTAACGGAAGTGTATGAGGGAATGGATATAATTAATACATGGTTTAATTTCACATTTATCATTTGTATATTTCGATACAGACGATATTCGATAAATACGATATTTTGAAACTTGTTTTCTTTTTCAAATATGTAACTTGTTTGAGGTAACTTGTTTTTGTTTTTTGTTTTTGTTTGTTTGTTTTTTTTCAAATAGAACTATTCATATTTTTTAGAGTACCATGACGAGCGTAAAAAGACGAATTTAATAATATACACATTGTCGTATGTTAGATGAGCATTTTCTTGAGTAATTTTGATATTTTGCGACTCGTATTTAACGGATATTGTAACGTCCCGAGCACGTGCTAGCAGAGAGAGAGAGCGCTGCGCGACCTTGATTGGTGGACTGTTAAATTTAAAATACACGTTAAACACGAGTCGCAAAAAATCGAAATTACTCAAAAAATGCTTATCTCGCATATGAAAATATGTATATCATTGGATTCGTCTTTTTGCGCTTGTCATGATAGACTACAACATATGTATACTTCCATTTGAAATATGCTCCCTCAATATCCCTTAAAATACTAGTGATAAAATGAATATGAAGATATGCACGAATTAGCGCCATTCCATCATGCACTTTCGTGAAAACTACATTACAATAACTTCATCCGTCCAAAAATTACGGGACGTGCTAAAGTTGTGTGACTCACCAGTATATGAACTAACAGAGACCTGCCTACTCTAAACGTCCTTTGCATCACATTTTAAATTGTATTTACGGAAATATTTCGCAAGACGTGAAACGTGCCCAATGATGTAAATTGTTCACTCCGTGCATTACACTCTAAAAGTGAAATGAATTTTGTTGGCATAGTATCGTAAACTGTTATAGGAACTGAAACTGTTTATGGAGGAAAAGACCTGTTACTATGAAGGGGGTTTGTAAAACAACGCCAGGGGCCGAGCTGACAGGGAGAGTCTCGAGCCAGGTCGCGCGAGCGAGAGCAGGAAGGTCTTCCTTCACTCATGCAGTATGTTGGATCCGACGCGAACCACTGATTCAAAATGCGTGGGTTAGAAAATTGCATTTATCCGCAAAACGGCACTAGACTTCGATTGATTGATTGATTTATTCATGTTTCCGGGCGCGTCAACTGCTCTGGTCATTAGTCCCGTTAGTGTAGTGCATGTTTTTTTCTCGGGAGATGGCGGTGATCTTCCCCCGCTGGATGGCGAGATCCGGCGCCGACCTACCGTCGGCTAGTGGAGTTTTCCCCTAACCAGGACTCCCCCACCAGCGGGGCACCGCCCCAACCGGGACAATCTCTAAGCTCCCGACCGGTCTCCCGGGATATGTGGTAGTGTAGTGCGTGTTAGTGTAAGTGTGTGTGTGTAAGGGGAGAGGATAGGACAAGGAATGGGAAGGACAGATCGCGCGCGGTTCGTGGCCCGTTTGATAGGGTACTGCTCCGGCATTCGCCTGGTGTTGATCGGAGAAACCACGGAAAACTCCCGATCAGAGCAGCCGCTAGAATTCTCCTTCAGACAGCGACTGAATTCGACGTAGCTGAAAAGCTAGTGTCGAAAATCCTGCCGCCATCACGACTCGAACCTAGGACCTCCCGGTCAGAGGCACTGCAGTGACATCAGTTGATGCACTGAGCTACCGCTGCCGGTATTAGACTTCGAAGTTAAGACACTTGATTCTATACATACTCAATGTGTCGAGCCGATTTCATGGCCATATAGATTACTGAACGTAAAGCTAGATGAGTGAGCCATTACGCAGTCAGTTTCAGTGTACAGGTGTAGTAGGAATATGGATGGAAAATTCTGGAAGATGCACAGACAATTACGATAAGGGATACGTATAAAAATGTTTGATTAATTTGCAAACACATTATTACCATTGCAAACTGGGAAGATTTATTTAACAGTCTGAACTAACATACATTTACAGTTGATGACCTCATACTCCTAGTATCACGGCCAAATAAAATACATTTTCCACTTGCGCTCAAGTGCTTTGTGTTGCTCATAACAGAACGCACAATACGTTTGTGTTCATTTCAATATTCCTTGCAAAAGAGGAATTCGCTGTGTTAGTAGTTACGAAAGTAGGAATTACACCGCCTCAGCTAAATTGAATACGGTACATTATCTCCATTTACGACATTGCTTGCTTCCAGAACGACGAATCGCTACTCTCAGCCAACGCTGCTCGTTCCCGATTCTTGGCGTTCACGTAATAGGTACCCCGTACTGCGCACGTACTTTTTCCTTGACATTTGGAATCACGACTTTAAGAAATAAAATAGCACGATTTATGTACAAAATGGTTCTATTTCAATGATTGCTCTTATGATATAAAGAATAATTAAACTGTCCAATGTCCAATATACCTCCACAACACTCGTCAATTAGAAAGAATAAGAATCATGTGAAGCCAGAATGTTACGTCTCATAGAAGAAAAAGAAGAATTGTAATCGTGTAATCTCCTGTGATGGAAAGGTTAGAACAGCTTTCACTTGGATCTTACTGCCCGTAACTGGTCTTGTCTTTTTTCGTCCATTGCGTTGAAAATGCTATTTATCCAAACACTGGAAACATTTGAAGTTGAAAACCTTAATTGACGTGTAATTATCAACACGTTTTGATTCACTATCTCTATAAGAATAACTTTTGTACTGATGTCAAACTGTGCAATTTAAAATAATTCTCAATTTCACAAATATGCGTTCGTAGATACAAATTCAATACCCAATCCTTATTTAAAAAATAATTGATCAAAATGACGTTTTGGTAGAAATGCCGAATATTTTTTGACGTAAATAACATCGAAGTGAAGCATGGCGATGTAAAAACACAAATTTAATCTTAGCATATCCTAGCGTTGTAATTATAACTTCTATTCACAAAAACAAATTAAATATTTATAAAACTGATATTTCTATCGTAATTTCATTAAGTTGCCGACGATAACTTTCTCTGGTGTAATAATTAAGAATGACATTTAGTATTCGCTCCGATGTAATAAATTGTATTTTCAAGGGTAAATCAGCAATAAATTTGGACTCTTATCCCGTATCATGTCCTTCGTCAAGGAATTATACTTCCGGCCACAACAACATGGAGAACGATATTTTGAATAACTATACTTCCCACTGAATTCTAGAAGTCATGCACAGATAATGAAGTAACATTTACGTCCAGAAGCAAAACAAGGAGCCATCTCAGCATTTGCTCTAAGGATCAGGGAAACTGGACGAAAAACCTGATCGAGATGGAGGGGTCATTAACTCAGAGGCTGCAGGACAATACTTGTTACAATTTGTTTAGAATTATACAGTTCAAATGGTCAATAATACAATAAAGCGCACTGTTAAATTTAATGTTACTTTCCTTGTGATGCTCACTATAGTCTCTAATTGTATAGAAACAGTTATGCAGCAGAAACGATTTCACTTGGGATTTGAACTTTTCTTTGAAATTTATTTTTAATTTCTTTGGAATTTGGAATTTAATCGTTTAATGTCATCTGACAAAGTGTTGTAAAATAATGAACATGAATTGTATGTGAATTTTTTGTAATGAGCTGTTGATAATGTCACCTGATGAATATGATTACTACGTCGAGTGTTATAGTTATAGACATCGGCGTTTTCTGAAAATATATTTCCGTCCATAAGCAAGTTATTTCTGACAACCTCTGATTTGTAAATCAACAGACAAGGTAATGGTAAAATTCCTAGATTAATGAAGAGAGGTTTATAAGAATCACGTGGGTGGGATTTGCTTATTAATCGTACAATTCTTTTTTGTAATCTAAAAGAAATCTGGGAGCAATAAGATGTATTTTGCCAGAATATTATGCCATATCTCAGGTGGGAATGAACATTCGCGAAATATACACAACGAGCAGTAAGAAGGCTGACTGAATTTGAATGAATTCTGAATGCGTAGCATAATGAACTTTATTTTGGGTTCAATTCATTTAAATGGACGTTCCATTTGAGGTTTGACTGAATTGAGAGACCTAAAAATTTTGTTTCCTTAACATCAGTCAATGGCACAAAGATCATTTTCATTTTTTATCACATTTATGATAAATCTCCTTTTCGCACGAATGAAAGAAGCTTGCCTCAAACGCTAAAGTATAATGAAGATGATGATGAAAACTAGAGTGTATCTCGCGTACATTGGGCCCCTATTGCTGGACTGTGAGTCGTGCATCCATGATGTCAGAGACGGTACCATGCAGGTGCCTAGGCTGGTACCCAGGGTACGATCTAATCTAGTCTAGCGTAACCTTCAAGCGACCTACTCAGCCGCGTGTCGTGTACAGAGAGGTGTGCACACCGACAAAAGGGAATTTGAATTCGCTGAACATTGGACGCGAGCCATTCGATTCGCTTTCCCAGCCGCAACTGCATACTGAGCAATAGCGTATCCAGAGCTTTGTGCACGGCGCGTCCTTCCTGTAAAAAAGGGGCAGCTTGGGCAACAGACGAACGAGAGGCTCCATTTGTATGAGTTCACGGGGAATGAGACAGTGACAATGGTTGTAACGGATACAACACCATGTGTCAGTAAAGGTAGCATTTGACCGAGATAACTATGTGAAGCAAGATACCATTACAAAACCAACTATTTAAAAGAAAGATCATCGGATGCATTTAAATGTAGATAGAAACTTTATTTTACAATTCTACTGATGTTGCCTGGTTATAGCAGAATAAAGAAATCTAAAACTATATACATTTACAAATAAGAAAAATTAAAAACAAAATAAATGGGAAGTCTACAATGAAGCTTTCTAGGTAATAACGGTCCTAGGTTCGAGTGTCGATGACAGATTTTCGAGATGTGAATTTTAGAGATACGCAGTGATGGTAGGTTGTTTCTATGGTTCTCTCGTTCAATTCGTGACTGGTACCGCAGTAGGAAATAAAAGTATTGGTGCTTAAACAGCACAACCTCTCTAACGGTTACGTAATGCCACAATTTCTGTTCATATTAACATATTTCAGCCATCACATGTAAAACACATTACCAATCTGAGCGCTTTAGGTGCGAAAACTTAAGTTAATACGTCAACACAAATTAGACAATCCAAAACACCGATCCATTCATCCAGAAACACCGCCCAACAATGAGAAGTTATTCTGAGACTTCAAACAGCCGTCACGCGACGTACTCATTGTTGCAATGCAACCTGATAACCCCTGAAAGATTCTAGCAAAAGAATTGCTGGAAATTCGAAACCTGCAACTTCTAAATTTTGCACAATTACGCTAAACTAATAATATTTTTAAAAAATTGTATATGACCTTTTTTAAAGAACTGATTTTTTAGAACAGGTTAAACAAACAATCTCTATCATCAATTTTGTATTTCTGCAATGTTAATGTTACTTTCTCGACTTCCTTCGTATTTTAATCGTGCACCGAAAAAACTTATTCTTGGGCCCTAGTAGCAAAAAAAGTGGATAAATGTTTTCCTTTCATGCTGGAATATCAATATATTTTTCGATATTAAGGACCCTCAAAAGAATTATGGCTACACAATTTTCTATATGCTACATTAAATATCATACACTTCCCACTTAAAGTCGTGGTAACTAAGTATATTCTAGGCATTGTCGGATCCCCTGGGTTCCCTAGACTTCCCCACGGGACCAAGAAGTTCATTTTCTGCATTTACTGCCAGCAATGCTAAATTGCTCCATCGTAATTTACAAATTGTGTGTAAATCTTAATAGAGCATCTGTGAGCAATTAACGAGATAGTCAGTAAATCTCCTCGAGACATGATCCCCAACGTCTTGAGGGCACTGACTGTTGATCGTGGCATGGCCCCAGAGGTTCCAACCACCACAGGCAGGATTCTGGCGTTGGGCACTCCATGAAGTTGGGCTGCCAGGGGAATGACTGGTTGGTACTTTACCACTTTTTCCTCCCCTGCTTTTAGAAGGTTAGACCCATCCTCGTGACGGACAGTCACATCGACCACATGGACCCCCTCCCGGCTTTTTATTACCAGGTCAGGTTTGAGTCTAACCCCTTCGGCAACGGAGAAAGCGGCTTCCGTGGACACCACAGTGTCTGATTTCCGGAGCATCTTCCCCTCTATAAAGTTCTTTATCTCGTCATGACGCTTTATTCTAGCTGGTTTCGTAAAAATGCATTAACCGAGGATGTGATTCATTATTTCTACCGCTGTATTGCACTTCCTGCAGTATACATCCTCTCTGGACCTTCCTCTACTAAGAGTAGTTTTATTGGCAGCGGTATTTGATCTCAACTGGAGAGCAGTGATAAAAGGACCAGGTTTCAGAAGATTATAGTCTTTCAAAAAGGCATTTCCAATCGGATCGTTTATATGCGCCTTAACCGCTCTCCCTTGGGATCCCAGCTTCTCCCAGGCGGCTACCTCGTCATCGGCGCATTTCTTCTTATAAGATCTTAGATCTTGTTCGGTATAGGGCCAGTCGAGTCTTAATGCTTAGGCGGTTTTAAATGTCCGTTGGTAGAAACTCGGACAGGAGCTCAGCCATCTGCAAATGGGATCTGCAGATTTTTCTAGTCGTAACCCTAGCTTCAGCGCTACCCTAGGAACATGTTGGGCAAGCCGCAGCAATCCCAGTCCTCCATCTCTCTTGGCCAGGTAAAATAAGCATCTGCAGTACTCATATGCAGGTGTAGGAACTGTTTGACTGCCACTCTGATTTGACACCTTAAAAAAGGTAGAGGTAATGTGGCATTATGTAGGTGTGAAGTAATGCCAATTTCTGAGTAGGCTTTAAATGTGCCTTCTGTAGCCTCGTCACTGCTTCCATCAAATTCGATATCGATGTTTTACATGGAAAGCCGTTCCAGATAGAGTAGTTCACTCCCAAGTATGTTAGGGTATGGTCATCACTGACCAGAGGAATTCTCTCCCCCAACCTTTCCAGACAAGGGTCTTCAATGAACCAGGATCGTTCAAAGGTTGTAATTTGGAATGATGAGCACTTCGCGACTGACAATGTCATTCCGAGGGCCCCAAGGTATTCCACCACAATATCAACCAATTCTTGAGCTCGTGGGGCATCATTTGCTAAAAGCACCAGATCATCAGCAAATGCTAATACGGATACACTCCTTTCCAATAGCGGATATCCTGACATGTTATATAATTTCTCAAGCAAGCACTCCATAATGAGGTTAAATAGGAGTGGGGACAAGGGGTCCCCCTGTTTTACTCCTCTACGAATCGCCTCAATGCCTTTCGAGGGGTGCTGAATGACTGTGGAAACGTCGGTGTAAGAGTCCATTACCAAATTGGTAAAGGCGTTGGGGATCCCTTTCCTGGATAGAGCCCACCGAATCGCCGCGTGAGGAACAGTGTCAAATGCTTTAGATATGTCTAGCACAGCGCCGACACCACCCTCTACTTTTTCATGTCACTGACTGCTTCGTGAAGAATTTGAACGTTGGCGAAACAGCCAGGTTCAGGAATAAACCCTTTTTGGAGTGGATTGAACTTCACCACGGATCGAATGCGTTTGTCCATAATGCTCCAAAAGATTCTGCACAGCAGGGAACTAATTGTGATGGGGCGATAGTTAGTGACAAACGTATTTTCCTTACCCTCTTTTGGTATAAGGATGGTGCGATTTGCTTTCCACCCAGAAGGCACAAAACCAGTGTATAAAATTTGGGTGTACAATAGGGACAATATTTCAACTTTTGCTCCTGAAGATATATTGCTAACTTTTATCTTATCTGGTCCTGGAGCTGTGGCATTTTTCATCCCACCAGACGACTTTTAATTTCGGCAACTTGCACCGCGTATAGAATTGTGTCTGGGTCCATTTCAGGTGTCGAAAATGTATCACCTCTCTTAGTTCGGAAAGCCGAATTGGGGGCGTATTACCCCAAATGGATTTGTACAGGTCATTAACCTCATCCCTGTTAGAGGAAGTAATTTACTACATGTAAGATTTATCCAAATTTTCGTTTCCAGGGCCCGGCAATAATAGTTATTTCTGTCGGAAAATCGCTGTTTTCCCCGCCGCATTTCAATACTTTCCCTGTGTACGCGATAAAGAAAAAACGGAAAACTGACAACAGCTCGAGACCGTTCCTTCCCAATCATTTTCCTCCTCCATTTTGTGGCCTACGCTACGAGATGATTTCTCACGATCTCGCACCTGACTCCGACAGTACTGTAAGTACACGCGGTAAGGCTTACTGCCATGAGAGAGAGAGAGAGAGAGAGAGAGAGAGAGAGAGAGGGGGGGGGATGATTTACAAATCACAATGTACCGCGTTAGAATATCTATCTTTCGTTTGTAACTACAGCCCTACCACACTTTGTGACTAGAGTCCTTCATATAGGCCATTAAAAATGGAGTTAACGCGTGACGAGCATCCCATGCATCTCCGAACACCGTCCGTTTTGGGCGGCCTTGTCAGTTTTAGGGCCAATTTCCGCCAACCTTCGACGGGCAATCCGCAATGATACTAGAAACGGCAGCAGTAAGGAACGAATTCCTCCCTGCCCTCTCAATTAAAGCTTCCTGCATTTCAGACTAAATTTATCTTCTTCCTTGACCTTCACGTCTTTGCTCTGCAATCATTAATAAGCTTCCCTAGACTCATACTCCATGTAACTAAAGTAATTAAGAAATAGTTTTGAACCTAAGAAAATCTATATTAACAGAAAACTGTCTTGCAACCGTCATATAAAAACCTCACGATGTCGTTACAGTTGCTGAATTGCAGAGCTTATCAATATTCTGATTTATCCCTATATCTTCAGTCTCTACCAAAATTGAAACAGGAATATTTTTAGAATTAATTTGGAAATGAAGAATGTATACATAGTTAAAAATATTCAAAAAATATAAATAAGGCTTTGATCGATTATCTATGTCGTGTTGGCAATTCAATCGATATTGAAACAAACTCGCTGCCTTTCGGAATCTGACAGCGTCTCATAAGCCTCCAACTACAAAACCATTATGAACAATCTTTGATGATTTCAAAACGACTGTAGACTCGAAATTTCCTTTTAAAGAAAGGACATTAATGACAAAAGTCCCTTTTCGCAGAGCCGAAAGAGATTTTGAATCTTCTTTAAGATGCCGTTGGTGCTAACTGGTTTTGATTGATTGATTGATTTATTCATGTTTCCGGGCGCGTCAACAGCTCTGGTCATTAGTCCCGTTAGTGTAGTGCATGTTTTTTTCTCGGGAGATGGCGGTGATCTTCCCCCGCTGTACGGCAAGATCCGGTGCCGACCTACCGTCGGCTAGTGGGGTTTCCCCCTAACCAGGACTCTTCCATCACCGGGGCACCGCCCCAGACGGGACAAGCTCTAAGTCCCGACCGGTCTCCCGGGATATGTGGTAGTGTAGTGCATGTTAGTTTAAGTGTGTGTGTAATGAGAGACGATAGGACAAGGAATGGGAACGACAGATCGCGCGCGGTCCGTGGCCCGTTTGGTAAGGTACTGCTCCGGCATTCGCCTGGTGTTGATCGGAGAAACCACGGAAAACTACCGATCAGAGCAGCCGGCCGCTAGAATTCTCCCCAGACATCGACTGAATTCGACCTAGCTGAAAAGCTAGTGTCGAAAATCCTGCCGCCATCAGGACTCGAACGTAGGACCTCCCGGTCAGAGGCGCTGCAGTGACATCAGTTGATGCACTGAGCTACCGCTCCCGGTTGCTAACTGGTCGTTTCGGTACTTTTTTCCGATGAAATCCAGGGTATTATCGTAGCACTACCTAATATCGTACAACTGGTCAAGAACCATGCGCGAATCGTCATTCCCATTTTATCCAAACTCTTTCCTTTATGATCCATCATCCTTGGAATGGTATTACTGTGAGTATAAGCACTTTGGAACAAGATTCGATTTAGGCTGTAGAGCAGGCATGTCAATGTCGCGGGCCAGGCAACAAGCTTACAGGAGCTCGCGGGCAGTGCGTCCAGAAAAATTGGTGCGAGTATTAAAAGTAAGCGTTGTAAAAAAACTACGGAATGGCGGTACGTCACTGGATACCTGACCCGTGACAGTCGTTCAACCCGCAGAAAGGTGCGGGCTGTGTTCTAGGAGCGGCATTCCGGTGACGGCCCTCCTGTACTTATACACAATGGACACACCTCCCGAGTAGGCCCAGATGTAGCATTTTTTTAAAAATTTATTTATCTATGGTCGCTCAGGCCATCAGCCACCTCATTGTGTTTACATCAGTACATTACATTTCAAGGTTACAAATAGTTGAATCATTACAACATCAACATTATATCAATATATCATAACAAAAATTGCATCATTATTATATTACATTCAACAATTTACTTATTTCTAGTAGTTTCAAAATTGTTTTACAACCTTCTTCTGATTTGAACCGTGAATATAAGCTGCCTTCTATGTTTAATAGAAGGTATGTTTAATAGAGGTAGCATTGCCGATGACTCTCCAGCGACTCTGACCAAGCGAAAGTCGGAGCAGTATCCTAACAAACGGGCTGCGGACCGCGTGCGATCTTTCCTTCCTCATCCTAATCCTTGTTCTTCCCTCTCCCCTAATACACACTAAACATGCACTACACTCCCACATATGCAGGGCGAGCAGTCAGAAACCCCTTAGAGCTCGTCCCAGCTGGGCCGGTCCCCCGCTCATACCTGGGAATGGATACCGTGCAAGGCACAGGCACTCTTTATGTCATTATCGAATATCACTATTTAGTGGGGCTCAGAGCCTCCTCCCTGAATATAATTGACTGATGGATTAGTGATTCCGGGCGCGTCAACTTCTAAGGGCATTAGTACCGTAAATGTAGCGTATATTTCCCCCCGGGAGGTGGTGGTGATTTTCCCCCGCAGGATGGAAAGATCCGGGGCCGACCTCCCGTCGACTAACGGGGTAGCTCCCACCAACTACCTACTACCTACTCCCACCTACTACCTACTCCCACCTACTACCTACTCCCACCTACTACCTACTCCCACCCCTACCAACGAGGTAGCTCCCACCAGCGCACCGCCCCAGTCAGGGCAAACTCTAAGCTCCCGACCGGTCTTCAGGCAAGTGTGGTAGAGCTGTGCATGTAAATGTAGGTGTGTAAGTACGGGGTGAAAATTGGACAAGCAAGAGGAAGGGAAGAACGCGTGCGGTCCGTGGCCCGTTTGTTACGATGTTACTGCGGCATTCGCCTGGTATTGATCAGATAAAACCTCGAGAAACTATTGATCAGAGCAGGCGGTCGCTTGAGTTTTCCTCCAGACAGAGACTGCATTCGATGTCGATATCTAGCCAGTGTCGAAAATCCTGGCACCGTCGCGTCGGGACTCGAATGTAACATTGATTCTCGAATACCCGTAGAAACGGACGCGCCTCGAATCACGAATCAATGGAACGTGGATGAAACGGCGAAGACGGCGCAGCGTTGCATTGCGTTTGCGAAACGCAAGTGACAGGCGCGATGCGGCGCGCGAGTCGTTCCGGAAGCGTGACTTTGCGCGCGGGCGCAGCCGCCGCTGCTGCGACTTGCCTGTCCCCGTCGCCGTCGCCGTCGCCGTCGCCGTCGCTTGCTCGCCTTGGCGCGCCGTCACGCACTCAGCGGCCGCCAGCCCAGCCCGTCCCACGCGGGGCGGAGCCCCTCGCAAACCAGTCTCCGCCACCGCCGCGCCGCACGTGGCTCTCCGTTTCACACACGATTCATTTGAACGGTAATTGGGTAGCGTCCTCGCGCTTTCTTAATGAAAGAAACTGAATCGCTGCTTGTCACAACCTGTAGGCTATTACTTGCACTTTTTCAGATTCACCTGTTGATGTTAATCAGCAGGGAACGGATGTATACGGACTAAAAATAAATGAAATACGTAAATATATAAGTAGGTATTTTTATCCAAATATGGAGTTAAATATTAACTTAATATGATAAAAATGGCTATGGTAAAATAATATTTTTTTGTCAGTTGATAAACCTTCATCTTTAAATTCTGAAATGTAACTTCTCATATTACACAAGCTGATGCCCTACTTTTGACATTATACACAGAATTACTAGAGAGATTATTAGAACTGAACCAACACGTAGTATTCTGACTGGATTGTAACTGACAATGAGTAGCTGTGTAAGTTGAATTCTGATGTCTAAGTCTCTGTGATGTCGTAAGTTTTCCGGGTGGCAGTCTCAGGGGGAAGGAGAAAGGGTAGTGTAGATACTCAAACGACGGGGGTTTCCCACAGACCATCGATGTCTCAATGCTATCGTTTAACAAAATCAATAGTTCGTCTCCTTACGGCCTCTTCATCTCGCGGGGCTCTCATACCCCTCAGATAGGGCCGAGGAGTGGATATTTTCTAGACATAAATTAAAACATTAACAGTTTTTAACTTGCTTTCCCATAGACAATTGTCCCTAGTTTTCAAAAAAAAATTGATTAAAAAATGATTAAGGAATTGGTGAAAAGTTTTAAGCTCTTTTGGTTGAGATACATTTTTAATACTTAATGAAATTTCACTGTAAAGCTTAATTTGCTACATGGACTGGTTTTATAAGAAATATAGAACATATATAGACTTTTATTCAAATATGTAACAAAACCCAAAATATGGAAAAATATGGAAAATAAAAGTAGCATTTTTCAACTCTACACATTGTGAAACATAAAGATAATGCAAATTAGTACCGATATTAGCTTATTTAGTAAATATGTATTTACATAGAAATCCGTTCTTTGTAAATCAGTCCTACCATCCAAGTCGTGTTTTAGTTATTGCACTTCCTCGTCCAACTTTTTTTTAGATAATACAGTATTGTGAAGCCTTTAATTCGAATCATACGCTAACTCAAATCTCCGCTGTCATTTCTAGCCAACACTTATTGGACTGCAACTCGAATTTCTCGTTAACTAGATTAAGTGATTGATTATTTTGAGTTTTCGAGCGCGTCCATTGCTACAATCATTAATCTTGGAGATGCAATGCGGGCTACTGCATAACGGCATGTACACAGGTGTTCCACCAACTGTGGGCCACTCCAACTTCCAAACGGTTTGCGATATCGAAATGTAGATATTGCTCAACAATGCAGAATTCTGAGGCAAGTAATATTCTGTATAGATTTTGTTCCTAATATATTTAGTTTTTGAGAAATTTAATCATCTTTGGTTTTTAAATGGAATGATACATTTTTCTCACCAGTAATGGATCGATCATGAAAAGAGGAATCCAATGATGTATCATATGTTAGTATTTGTTAGAAATTTTAGTACAAAAATAGACTTTCTGACATGTGATTTTAAATTAAACGGGCAATCTTTCCCCTTGTAACTTTCGCCTTTGGGGAAGATAGTCTAAACGGTACCGAGCCTGTTACAGACGGCGGCGCCGCGAAGCGAAGACCACCTTTGCACAGGCGACAGTTGCAAGGGTTACCGTTTAATTTAAAATTACATGACAGGAAGCCTACTTTTAAACTAAAATTGTTATCAAAATACTAAGATATATCACTGGATTCCTCTTTTGATGATATATTCACTGCTGATGAGAAAAATATATTGTTTCATTTAAAGATTTAAAGATGGTTACATTTCTCGAAAACAAAATATTTCGTACGGCATATTACTTGTCCCATGATTCCGCATTGTTTAGAGAAAACTGCATGTCGATACCGTGAATAGTTAAGAAGTTATGGGGGTTATAGTTGTTGGGACACCCGGTATATGCATACCGGGAGGGGGTGGTGTTGCTCCCCCTTGAAACGTGAGGGAACGCGAAAACAAGGAATATCTCGGCATTTGTTAAACGGATTAAACAAACCGGACCAAAAACCGATCGGGGTGGGGGTCTTTGGCCGCAAAGCTTTTTTTATAGTTGTTACAGACGTATTCTGTCTTGGAGATTTATATAATTCAAAAGATAATTACTGCGTTAGTACAATTATTCCAAATAAATATAATTTTCGATTGTGACACATCTTTATCATTGTATTTGTACCGTCAAATGGTAGATATGGATGTGAAAGACCTTTTACATGTTGTAGTTTCATCGCTGAAGATTGTTTTTCAATATCTTTGGTCGATTGTGCCTTTCATTTCTGGCTGTGCCCAACTATTCGTGATCGTGGCGTCGGTAAGGTCAAGCAGCTAGTTACGAGAAGCTTGAACGACCTTTATTCCGCAGCTGATAACGGTTTGCCGACGAAGGAAATAGCAAAGAACATGAGTGTAATTTTTCCTTCTGCAATTTAAATATATCTAAAAATTAAAATACAAACTAATAATTTGCGAACAGGATGAAATAATGTTAGGTGTTACAAGAATACTGAAATGCACTTATTCTGCCTATCGTATGGCATTTGGAAGTCAAACTTAATTTTGGTCTGGCCGTTTAGCTCTTACACTAATCAATGCGAGAAAAGTTGAACGCTTTTTCATTCCGTTGATATGCGTTCATTGGAGAAGATAATCTTCAACGTTGAGCTAAAATGAAAGCTGCACTACATTTTCATTGTAAACGCCTTTTTATTTTGTATCTTGTTGAAACGAAATGAAACTGCCCCTCAATCTCGAAACACCGGTGGCAACAAAAGTGGCACATTTTACAAATTGTCATTTCACAGGATATCGGTTTTAATCTGAGCAACACCGTCTATTTCGCGGACAAATGTATTTGATTACTACATTTAATTACAAATTAGAGTGTGCATCACGGTACGTGATACGTGAGTTTACTGGTCGTTACGTTAATCGGTCTCTTCGGGAGAACACTGGGAGGCAGTGCGCAACAGTAAGTCGTGTATTTAATTCAACTGTGTTTGAGAAAGCGTGCACATACTGCCAGCTTTGGCAGGCGTAAGAATTCGAAGTCTAATGATATCGTACAAGCAATTCCGTTCTGGGGCGTTGTACAATGGATATGTATCTGATTAGTAACAGAAAATTCATTGCAAAATAACACTCAAGACATTCCGACATGAAAATTTCCTAACACATTACGCCCAGAAATTTGATTTGCTGGCTGAAGAGAATGGGCTAGCCTTGGATAGCGACCAGCAGAAGTACGTCAGCAGCACCATGTCGCGCCGAAAAGTTAGTAGCTATTACCTTCATGATATTTAACTATCGGTTCTTGGTGCAAGTCCACCATTTCCTGTAGTTGAAGTACGTTCAAGTTCCATTACAGCATAAGCAAGGTCATTTACATACGCACTGTGTGTATTTACCCCGGGAGGAGAGAATGTTATTAATGACTAGCATTTTTATGTAAATACGTATTTATACAGGAATCAGACGCATGCATTCAATAATAATTTTTAGAGTTTACAAGACTTTCTGAATGAACCGGGGCCATTGTTATTATACATATTTCGATATAAAAACATATTTTCACATATCTAATTATTGCTACATATTTCGATACATTTTAATACATTTTTACGTCGAAACGGAACATTTAAAATGCGAGTTTGCAAAATATGTTACTGGAATCACGTTTCTTACAAAGCGATGTGATGATGCTGCACTTCTGTGGCAACCGATCCTTCTCCATGAATTGTAAGAGTTACACCCTACCTGCTTCTTAAAAACCGCATATTCGGGAATCAAGGATGAGCAGATGAAGCAGAAGTAATTTCTGAAGCCGAAATAATTTCAGCCACGTGCTTATTCATGTTCCAAATGGTTCATGGGTTAGTCAATCGAAAATTAACAAATATTATTTACAGATCGTTGTTTAATCGCGATTTGCGGAGGCAAGACTACGTGGCCGTTGGTAATTCAGAAGTCCGTCGTAAAATTTTCAACCGTCTATTAATATTCGCTTGAATGCATTAGAACCAGATTTAACAATGCGAATAGGAACCACAATCAGAGAGAAAACACGTACGAGTAAGAATGTTTAAAGAGACTTCAGTACTGCCGCGTTAGTCTTCTTTCCAAACGTGTCTTAATGACACAGCAGTCTTCTACAAGCCGAGGCGACCTTATACAGCGTGCCTACACGATGCAAGTTCCGCGCCTGTCATTGCCAAGACGTCCTCTGTCATGCTATGCCGACGCTGTGTCAACGGCCCGTTTGGGCGGACACGTGAAATCCCGCAGCGACTCTGCACTTCCTAATTCGGCTGCTGAGAGGAATCCAGCCTCCGTGTTACAATGGCGTCGTGAGAGCGCCACTTTCCTGTTGTCATCTCCCGTTGATGCAGCGTGGACCTCTCGCAAGAGATGCTGCCCTGCGCGTAGCAGCGACTCGTGAGGCAATGCCGCACGACGCGCCTCCCACGGCCGACGTTTCCGCTTCCGGTGTGGCGGCGGCGCCGCCTGACGGCCCGGAAGCTGCACCAGGCGCCAACTCCCCCACCCACGTACACCCGCGCACTCACAAACACCAAGCGGAGAGGATTTGGACAACGAGTAATTTGAACCTACAAAAGCACATCCGCACGCTGTATATAATAGTTTTCAAAGTGAAAAGAGCTTCGTACTGAACTTGAACGTTCCTTTAAACTCGTGCTATTCAGTGGCGTTACCCTTCGTCAATATAAGAGACCGTACAGACAGTAGTTCTTGTCTCGTAGGCTACGCCATACACTGGTGACCCTTTACGGATGCGAAAACCTTGTTTTAAGAGCCTCCGACACATGACTTCACAGTCATGCATGGTCGTAAATTGTGTTGCGGGTTGCATTTTCTTCTTTCTTTCGCTCTTTCTTTCTTTCTTTTTCTTTCTTTCTTTCTTTCTTTCTTTCTTTCTTTTTCTTTCTTTCTTTTTCTTTTCTTTCTTTCTTTCTCTTTTATTCTCTTTCTTCTCTTTTCTCTTTCTCTCTTTTCTCTTTTTCTTTTTCTCTTTCTCTCTTTTCTCTTTCTCTTTTCTCTTTCTCTTTTTTTCTCTTTCTCTTTTTTTCTCTTTCTCTTTTTCTCTTTCTCTTTTTCTCTTTCTCTTTTTTTCTCTTTTTTCTTTTTTCTCTTTCTCTTTCTTTTGTTTCTCTCTGAAATGGTTAAAAACCATTATATTTTCTTAGCATGTTATTTATATAGATGGGATGACAAAATATTCAAGACAGTTCAGAAATATTCAATGACCATTTGGGAATTAAAAAATAGTTTATGACAAATAAGCATGAGTAATTTTGAATTTTTCGTTATATTTCATTATGAGTTAATTGCAATTGAAGTCGCCTTTATGACGGAGAAGTTCGACTGGGATCGACTGGGGCAGGTAGAGATGCAAAATTTTGACATATGCAGCCTAACATTGTGGTATCAATGTCACAACTGCAGAAGCAGTATCGAAAATCTATTGGATTACAATAAATCGACTTTTACAAAATGTGCTAAGAACTCACTGTATTGCACAAATACTACACTGCTGTTTCTGACATTTCTGGTACTAAATAACTCATCATTGCGTTGCATATGCTGTCCATCCTTCTATCGACATTTAGCCACAGCATGCAGTCAGCTCATAACCCTGCGTCATTTCGAGAATTTAAACAATATATCGCTTCATAGATCTATAAGAATGTATCGACACGAGTTTTCAATAATTTTGGTCTGGAGTTTAGAGCTTGTCCTGGCTGAGGCCGTGCCCCGCTGGTAGGAAATACCTTTTTAAGGAAAACCCCGCTAGGCGATGATAGGTCGGCGTCGGATCTCGCCATAAAACGGGGGAAGATCACCGCCACCTCCCGAGGGAAAAAATTAACTTCACTTACGGGACAAATTACCTCAATAGTTGACGAGCCTGGAATTACTAACAACCAACCATCGCATTGTGAACCCAGAATCTGGGCTATTTTTGTCTTATTTTCTTCTTCCTTCGCTACTAAAAATGGTTGGTGAATTCTAGCTATTACGGAATATGCGTATGATTACCTTAAATTGTTCTGCTTGTTTATAATTAGGGATCTATATAGTTTGTTTTAGAATAAATGTTACAAACATCTAGGGCATGGAGAGACATATGTGACATTTGGCCTTGTTTGTTAGGCAACTGTTTGTCTACAGGTGCATGGTAGGTAACGTTCTGACACAGTGAAGGTGATATCGTTTCCTGCCGAAAGCTTGTACATACAGGGTTGTCTATCATATAGAAGTAAATGTCACATGTGGCACTCCGTTGTAAGAAATTTCTCGCTACATTTTTATTGTCAAAAGATGATCATTTTCGAACCCCTTTACATGTCCTAGTAGTTTTTAACATTTCTTTTTTTATTTATTTCCCTACTTTTGTAACATTTTGTTTGTTTGTGACATTTATTCTGAGACATTCTGTAGTTAGGTTAAGGTCGTGGGTGTTGAGAGCGCGCTTCCGCGCAGAGAGTCGGCAAAGGTGGCTCAGGGCATCAACTTATTTCACAGCAGTGACTCTAGGGTTCGAGCCTCGACGACGGCAGAATTTCGACACTAGCTAGACAGCTGGATCGCATTCAGCTGCTGTCTGGAGGAGAATCCTCCTCGTCCTTCCTCCTCCACAACCTTATACACAGCCTCCGGCTTACGTAGATCCTCTTCTTCTTATTCTCATCTTTATTCTCGTTATCATCCACATACTCCTGTCTTTTCCACTTTCCACATCCTTCTCCTACTGTTCCTTCCCCATTCAATCACGTACTCGTCCCCGCCCTTCTTCTTCAACAGACACTTACCGGTAGCGATAGCTCAGTGCATCAACTGATGTCTCTGCAGCGCTTCTATCCGGGAGGTCCCAGGTTCGTATCCTGATGGCGGCAGTATTTTCGACACTAGCTTTTCAGCTACGTCGAATTCAGTCGCTGTCTGGAGGAGAATTCTAGCGACCGGCTGCTCTGATCGGTAGTTTTCCATGGTTTCTCCGATCAACGCCAGGCGAATGTCGGAGCAATACCCTACCAAACGGGCCACGGACCACGCGCGATCTGTCCTTCCTCTTCCTTGTCCTATCCTCTCCTCTTACACACACACTAACACGCACGACACGACCACATATTCCCGGAGACCGGTCGGGACGTAGAGCTTGTCCCGGCTGGGGCGGTGCCCCGCTGGTGGGAGAGTCCTGGTTAGGGGGAAACCCCACTAGCAGACGGTAGGTCGGCGCCGGATCTCGCCATCCAGCGGGGGAAGACCACCGCTATTTCCCGAGAGAAAAACATGCACTACACTAACGGGACTAATGACCGAAGCAGTTGACGCGCCCGGAAACAAAAAAAATCAATCAATTCAACAGACACTTCTTCCTCTTCAGTCTCCTTCACCCACTCCTCAGCAGTTTACTTATCATCAATCATATTCTCAACGGCACATCTCCGCCTGTAACATTCCCTTGTTCGTCCTCCCTTTTGTCGTTCTTCTTCCTGATCCATCGCCTCGGTGTGCGCAGAGAGCAGCGTGGAGTTGTGTGGCGCTGGCGGCGCTGCTGGGCTGGTGCGCGGGCCAGGGCGCGGGCGGGGGCCTGCGCGAGCTGCTGGCCTGGAAGCAGGTGTCGTTCGCGTTCGCGGACGACGCGGCGCGCTGGACAGCGGGGAGTTCGTGCCCGAGCACAACGTGCCGCTGGGGCTGGACGTGTCGGGCGGCCGGCTGTTCGTGACGGTGCCGCGCTGGCGCAAGGGCGTCGCCGCCACGCTCAACGTCATCCACCTGGACGACGCCATGCTGCGCTCCGACAGCCCCTCGGCGCCGCCGCTGCAGCCCTACCCCAGCTGGGAGGCCAACACGCTGCCCGCCGAGGGAGAAGGTACGCGCCCGGCTCCTTCCTTTTATTTTTTCACTCTCTCGCTACCGCTGCCGCTGCCGCGGAAGAGAGAAAGTTATGCACGAAAGAACGGCGAATTTGCAGCAGAAAAACTCTTATTGTAGGGTCCTAATAACGAAAATGTCGATACTTCCAGTTGCTAAATTTAGAAAAGAAGACCTCCAACACGCGGTGTAGCTGTAATCCAAGTTTGTGGGTCCTTGATATCGAAAAATCGAATGACGGCAAAATGTCTGTCTGCCTGTCCGTCCGTCTGTGAATAACGTTGGCGGTTAAACCGTTCAGCCGATTTTTTCAAAAATTGGTATTCCCCAATCGATCTCCATGATGCCCCTTGAATTTTAAACCGATTTGGGATACTTTACATGAAGCTCCTGCAACATTTTCCAAATTTTCAAAAAAATGGCCTCAAAGTTTTTGATTAATTTTGTTCTTGAATGTGAAGGACGTTTGAGAGAATGGTGCAGGTCTCATGTTCGTTGAAAACCCTGATTTTTCGAAAATTGAAAACTTTTTCGGAATCTTCCTACAACTAAAATATTAAAGATATATATTTTTCCTTAATAAAATCTGTTTCTAAGAGATAGATTTTGAAATAAGATCAGGTACAATTTGTAGAAAATCTGAGTACTTTTCGCGTAATTTTCATGAAAAGACGGGCGACAAAGTACATGCTGTTTAGCATCACTAGTTTAATTATGTTACTTGCGTACATCGTCCCAAAGTCCTAATGCCGTTGGACGCGAGGAGTAACTCTCCTTGAACATATTTAATCGTTCTCACGGCAAGTCAATTCAGTGTCATTGCCTTTTTATCCCCACAGGTCAGGGACTCATCGCCGTTAGTATCCGGGTTTCCCAGACGGTCACCCAACCAGGATCCCTGCGGTTACTTGAACTATTTAATTCCGTGACTTCACGGAGCTTTGTTACGAAGTTCGGCTACCTGCGTCGACCCTTTATAGAGAGTTGTTTTTCAAGATGTGAATACGCAATAGGACAATTCCTCAGAGTTTTTCTGCACATGCGCAAAGGACGGAATTTGGAATTACAATATAGAGGACGATAATATCCTTAAATGCAGCATGTTAAATGTAGAGAGTATAGTGAACGTTTAATGATAAAATTAAGGTTGCATTCTAAGATTGTTTAGGTACTTTGCTAAAGGTATATAATAATGAATGTTGCATAATCCTTTGTCACAATCGGATTTCTATGATAGTAATTTTACTCTCTTTCCAAAAATCTCAATAACTGCATCAAACCCAAGTTTACATGACAAACATTATTTGCTCTGATTATTATTTGAGTAAGTTTGGTGCAATTTCCAGTGAAAAATTTTGGATGTCAAGAAAACTCTTCTTCTTTGCTACTTCCTGACGCGCAAATCATATGATGTGCACTGCAGCTATTCTACACTCTCCAAAAGCTATATCGGAAAACGAAACTCAAACAGAATGATCGGGTGTAAGAACCGTGACTCAAATCATAAGCGATACCGGTCACGAGATTACAGTAAAATAAATTTGTTCCCAAATGTTGTGATAGTCTTCGCTAATTGTCTACTCCCATGAAACAACATCATTTTGGTGAGCGGCAGTAGTCGAAGAAATGAGAACCAAGTGGATGTTGCATGAGGGCATTTTTGCACATCCAAGCTTTACAGCAATCGACAGCACTATCAATCTTCTGCACATGCACAGTTCGATTTCGCATTACTTTTGTGCATCTGCGCATGAATAGAAGATCGAGTTTGCAGTCGAATCCTGAACGCTATGGGGTGCAAAAGCTCCCTAGTATGGGAATTTAGCTTACCATTCCCAGCACACCCTGCAGTCAAACTTTGGACCAACGCGGACCTTGCACAAACTTCCGACGCATGTGTCATGGTAGCATCGTCTGCCGCTGCGAAAGCTGTCCCTGAGAGTGCGTGGCTTGGCGTGCGCAGGCGAGGGCGCGGCGGCCGGGAAGCTGGTGTCGGTGTTCCGCGTGCGCGCCGACCCGTGCGGCCGCCTGTGGGCCCTGGACACGGGGCTGGACGACCTGCTGGGCAGCGGCCGGCGGCCCGACCTGGCCACCGACCGCGTGGTGCGCGAGTACGCGCTGCCCGACGCCGACCTCAAGCCAGGTGAGCGCCCCGTTGCAATTACAGTAAGCATCTTGCGGTGACATTAGGGCATCAATGGATGTCACTGCAGCGTCTCTGACCGGGAGGTCCTAGGGTTCCACTCCCGACGGTGGCCGGATTTTCGAGCTAGGTGAACTACAGCTGGTCTGGAGGACCATTCTAGCGGCCGGCTGCTGTGAACGGTAGTTTCCCGTGGTTTCTACGAACACCAGGTGAATGCCGGAACTGCACCCTACCAAACAGGCCACGGACCGCGTGCGATCTTTCCTTCCTCTTCCTTCTTCTGTCATCACCCCTTACTTTCACACACTTACACTCACATGCATTACACCAACACAATGTTGATAAACCATTCGGGGGCATAGAGCTTGTTCCGGCTGAGGTAATGTCACGTTGGTGGGATTGATTGATTGATTGATTTTTTCGTGTTTCCGGGCGAGTCTGCTTCGGTCATTAGTCCCGTTTGTGTAGTGCTTGTTTTTTCGCTAGAGCTGGCGGTGGTCTTCCCCCGCTGGATGGCGAGATCCGGCGCCGACCTACCGTCGGCTAGTGGGGTTTTCCCCTAACCAGGACTCTCCCACCAGCGGGGCATCGCCCCAGCCGGGACAAGCTCTAAGCTCCCGACCGGTCTCCTGGAATATGTGGTAGTGTAGTGCATGTTGGTGTAAGTGTCACGTTGGTGGGAGATATCTGGAGGCGAGGTGGGAGATACCTTGGAGAAATTCCCCGCGAATCCATGTGGATCGGCGCCCATCCACCAGTAGGGGGAAAGTCGTCGTCACCTCTCCAGCAATAAACACGCACTACACTTACGGGACTAGCGCCCTTCTCTGTTGACGCTCCCGGAATGAGTCATGAATGCATGAACCTGTCGCAGACTCCTTCTGGGCGCACATCGCGGTGGACGTGACCAACGCCACGTGCGACGACGCCTTCGCCTACCTGTCGGACGTGGGCGCGCAGGGGCTCGTGGTGGAAGGGGCCGACGACGACGGCGGCCGCACCGCCTACTTCCACCCGCTGTCCAGCACGCACGAGTTCGCCGTGCCGACGCGCGTCTGGCAGAACAGCTCGGCCGCCGACGACTACTACGCCTACCGCGTGCTGGGCTCCCGCGGCGAGCGCGCGCAGTCCACGGCCTCCTTCATCCACGAGCCGTCGGGCGTGCTCTTCTACACGCTCGTCAACCGCAACGGCGTCGGCTGCTGGAACACCAACAAGCCCTTCTCCGAGGAGAACCAGGGGCTGGCGGCGCACGACGACAAGGCGCTCGTCTTCCCCAACGACCTCAAGGTGAGCAGCTTTCAATTATTTATTTATTTACTGCCCTATTACTTGTGTTTATTCAGGTGGGATGTGAATATGCAGTCTCCGGATAAATGTTACAAACTTCTAAAGCATGTAGCGGGTAACTTTTGCCAATGATCATGAAGTGGGAAATCTCATATAACGAAGTTACCCGTGTGATAATTGCCCGGAGGGTAGGCAGCACACCTAGTTCGGGAGATTTGCAGGTAGCCCAATTCTCTTTGCTTAAGGACCGATATCGCCAAACCACAGAATAGATAATATACAGAATGGAAACTTCCCTGCATACCGCGCACCAGTTTATGTTGTCTCCGCCATATTGAAACCGAGTAAATTCCTAGTTCAGTGACAACTGAGACAGCCGTACCACACATGGCATTGGCTGGTCGGCACGCTGTCTCCGTTGCTGTGCTCTGATTGTATGGCATGAGTTATTTTGCTGTTTTTAGTTCGCGAATATTGTTTTTAATAACCAATCATTGCTCATTATTAAGTTTGTTTCGATGTGGATATTAAATTTATCAATATTTTAAGTAGTTAATGAGTAAGAGGAAAGGTGGCGGTTGCTCTGATCGGTAGTTTTCCGTGGTTTCTCCAATCAACACCGGGCGAATGCCGGATCAGTACCCTACCAAACGGGCCACGGACCGCGCGCGATCTTTCCTTCTTCTTCCTTGTCCTATTCTCAACCCTTACACACACACTGACGCTAACATGCACTACACTACCACACCTGCCGGGAGCCCGGCGACTTAGAGCTTGTCTCGACTGGGGCGGTGCCCCGTTGGTGGGAGAGTCCTGGATAGGGGGAAACCCCACTAGCGGACGGTAGGTCGGCGCCGGATCTCGCCATCCAGCGGGGGAAGATCACCGCCATCTCCCGAGAGAAAACATGCACTACACTAACGGGACAAATGACCTTGCTAGTTGACGCGCCCGGAATCACAATCAATCAATCGCATCAGCTGTTTCATAAGGAGTGATGCACTGAGTATGACAATTTTGTCGCTGTATGAGAATGGGTGGAAAAATCAAATATTTGCATTTTTCAGTCAAAATCGAAACTTATTGCTTTAGTATTTTCCCCCCGAGTTCCTGGGTATCTCACGAAACCATTGGACTCATTTCACTCGGCCGGATACCGTAAAAGTTTCTTTCAATATCTGCACGCTTTGCATTTTAGACAAATATAGTATTTATTTTGACGTATTTTTATTGGTTCTTTAATTTTATTCATTTAAGGTGTGCGGGGGCGGCAACCTGTGGGTGCTCTCCAACCGCCTGGGAGACTTCCTCTACGGCAACCTGGACCCCAACGAGGTCAATTACCGCATCTTCAGGCGGCCCGTGCCGGAAGTGGTGCGCGGCACCGTGTGCGAGTGAAGCAGCCCTACCGCTGCCCTTCCGGCCGTTGGCTAGCGCCGGCGCCGGACGGCAGCCACGCACTTGGCCATCGATTCATTTGCTGTTGTTGCATGATTTCCATCAAAATAAAATACGTTGGCGCAATTTGGTGTTTTATTTCTAGATATTTTTGTGCTACCTTGTTGTGACTACTTAGCAGACAATTTTACTGGTGTCGAATTCTCTTCATTATATTTTTCAACGTTACAGTAAAAGTTACGTAATGCTGCAGAAAATCGATGTCGATGGTTTAATAGAAATACCCGTTTTGAGGACCCATAATTTTTTTTTCTTTCTCGCACTTCTTAACCAATGGTGCTTCATAATGGCTCAGACTATCTCGTAGTAAAACAAACTAATTTCCTTTGTGTGGGTAAGCTCTACTGGAAATACGAAATTTGAAGCTCTATTTCACAAGAATCACTTCGGTTTTTGAAAAACTTCATTTGAAGTTATTTAAAGAACTTACACTCACAAATGCAATAATGTGTGCAAATTTCTGGAAATAAGCACATTAACGGCGTGAGAGATTTAAAAAATTTATATTTGTGTAATATTTTGAAAACAAAAACAATATACCAAAATTAACTTTTGGCCATATTAAACTGCGCAATTATCACTATTCGATGGAAAAGTTTGAAAAAACTTGGAGCGTTGGTGAGAAATGGCGTTTTAGCGTTTCTCAAAATGAAGAATTTTGAGTTCATTTAAACAGAAAACTGTTGAGTTCTCGAAAACCCTTATCTGACTTTATTAAAAGCACATATACTCGTACATACAATTATGTGAACATACAATTATGTGAATACAAATATCCGCTAATTTAAATATTAACGTAGTGAGAGAAAAGTTTTAAAAAATATTTTTTTGAAGAAACAACAAACGAATAGAGCAATATGACGTTCATATCATCTTATACCGTATATTTAGCACAATCACTACCTGAAGTTTAAAGAAAAATTTTGAGTCATTTACGAGAAAAACCTGTTTTTGTTTTTTCACGCAATTTTGTTTCCTCAAAGTACCCTCAAATTTTAAAGAATTATTTTCAAACTTTCAAAGCTTCAACTAGAGCCAGATCGACAGGAGTTTCTTCAATTTGGGAAGGATTGTACATGTGGTTTAGGCACTAGGTTTGTTCAGATACGACATATGGACGCACAGACAGACAGACGGGTGGACGGATGTTTTGAAAAAAACACTTTTGGTGTATCAGGGGAACCCAAAACGTGTATTTCAGTTGAAATCTCGAAATCGATTATCCGCGGCATTGCATAACTTTCTCTATACCACGTATATTACTCCCGTATATACGTATGAATACGAAAAATAACTACAGGTTCTACAGAATGGCGCAGACGTTCTTGTAGTAAAGTTTATTGGTGTGGACTGGTACTGAAGAGTCTTCCCTGCTACCATCTATCGCCGCCAAAAGTACTTTTTTTTTTTAATTTCCGAAAACGGGGAATTTTCAAGAGAAAAACTCTTACTGACGGGTCCTAGTAACGAACAAGTGGATAAATCTTCCTATATAAAGTAAATTTACTTGATCTAAAACGCTGTGTAGTCAGAATTCATGTTTTGTGGAATACCGAAAAATTGATTGTCGGCAAAATATCTCTCTGCCCGCCAGACTGTGGTCGAAGCTATTGTCAAAACCCTTCAATCGATTCTCTTCAAAATTGATATTCCATGATCAATGTAAAGGTACTATAGACCCTCTTACGTTTGAAACGTATGTTTATATTTTGGGAATACTTTACATGAAGCATAAACATTTTCAATTTTTTTCTGAAGCCCCCTAGACATATTTAAAATTTTCTCAAAAACGGCTACAAATTTTTTCTTCAAATTTCTTGTAAAAATAGACTAAAATACACTTATAATGGTGGTATATGTCCTATTTTCACGATTAACTCTGAACTTTTGAAAAAGTCTGAATTTTCTTGGGTGTATTTCTACAACTACAAAATTTAAAATAGAGATTTTTCCTTCAAATGAAAGTTGTTATCTATAATTACTTCTTTCATTAAGGTCCGGTACATTTTTTGAAAATTTTGGTAGTTTTCTCTCAATATGGCGTGCTATATTAGTAATTTTTTAAAAAATACAAAACAATATTTTCTCCGAAACGGCTCCAATTTTTTTCTTTACACTTTTAGTACTAATAATGCCAAATGCACTCTATAAGATAACATAAACTCTATATTGCCCTATCGTTTTGTTTTTTCAAAAATTTCGAAAATGTATTTTTTTTTCCTTGTCTCTCACGTCGCTCATATTTACATTACAGGCAATTCATTCACATTATTGTATTTATGTGTACATATGCTTTATAAAAAGTGAAATAAAATTTTTCAAAAACTAAACAGTTTTTTGTAAAAAAGAGCTAAAAAATTGCGAATTTTCAGAAACGGTCAAATACCATTTTCTCAAAAATTTCTCCATTTTTTTTCTTCAAACGTTTCCAACGAAGCGGTAATGGTACTGTTTAATAAATATGACGTTAAGTTAATTTTGAGGTATTCTTTTTTTTTTTCAAAAATTACACAAACGTATTTTTTTAAATATATCTCGCGCCGTTAATATACACATTTCCAGCAACTTTTATACATTATTTAATTTGTGAGTGGATGTGCATCAAATGACTTCAAATGAAGTTTTTCGAAAAATAAATACATTCCTGTCAAAAGAGCTTTAAATTTCACATTTGCAGTAATGCTTAAACGCTATTTACGTGAAAACGTTTTTCAATGAAAACCGAAAAAGTGAGAAAATGTCAAAAAAATGTATTTGGGCGGCGATAAATGGCAGCTGGCCAGAGAATGGGGCAAAACCTTAAAGCCAGTCCACACCAAAGAAGTTTGAAAACTTTACTGCGAGAAAGTCTGTCATTCTGTACCCCACTAAATTGGATTAAACTTTATATTTCGGCTAGCGAAAGGGACGCTTAAGAGAAAAGTTCAGATCCCCCTTTAGTTGAAATTTTTATTTTTCGAAAATTGCAAAAGTTCACATTATTTTGGAATCTTCATGCAACTACAATATTGAAGATAGAGAATTTCTTCTGAATAAAATCTGTTCTTTGACGACAGATCTTAAAATAAGATATGTGCATTTTCTTTCGAAAGTAAGTAGTTCCGTCGTAATTTTGTGTGAAACAGAATGTTTCATTTTTTTAAATATCTATTTCGCAAAAACTGCTCCTATTTCTTTTTAATGTTCTCTTATATATCAATGAACGGTAAAAAAATTGGTGCTAGTCTCATTTCCGGCGACCTCTGTGTTTTCGAAAATTGCAAAAAGTTAACAATTCAAAACTACAAGAGATTTGAGAGACTTTTTATTTAAGCGTCATTCACGCTACCCGAGACCCATTTAATAAAAGGTTCCATTTTATAAAATCTTTGAAAATGTTCCAAGGGATTTATGTAAAGTATCGCCTCCCAATTAAAATATCAGTTTCAATTTCGTTACATCAGACAAATCAATTGAGAAATTTTTGTACAAATCCTTCTTACGGTTTAGCTGTTAGCGTTATTCACTGACAGCCGGACAGACGTTTGCCGCAAAACGATTTTTCGGTATCCCACAAAACATGGATTCTGGCTACACAAGGTCCTGAATACCGAAAAATCGTCGGTAGCAAAATGTTTCTCTCCGTCCGTCTTGGTCAAAGCTAGTGCCTAAACCGATCAACCAACTTTCTTCACAATTGATACTCCTCGATCAATTTAAATAACCTCGAGTCCCGCTGACTTTTGAAACGGATATTTTGTTTTTTGGGGCTACTGTACTTTGGGTACTCGGGCACTTCGTTTGAAAAGCCAGACCAGACGCTGGCCTTCATATTGCATGGAGAGCGAAGTGTTGAGAAATATTTTGAAAGTGGTACAAAATGACAATTTACAACGGTAATCAACTAAACATAACGCTGTGAAGGTGTACAAGATGCAATATTTTTTTTAAAAAAACTTCATAAATCTGTTTCATGTCTTGTAACGATGTGATTTTGGTAACTTGTTGCATTTAAAATTCCCGCTAATATTGTGACGCAAACTGTTTGAAGCTCATTGGCTGAAGTCGGATACCATGCGCAAGAGTCCCCCCCCCCCGAATATAATCATTATCTACTATTGGTATAATCCACGGTGTATTTCTTACACCGTGGTATAATCCAATCATAACTCTTTTCGCAGTCTTTATTGTCCTGACAAGTGCCTTTGAGTCATTTGCCAACAGCGCAAAGTCAGCTCTAATCGACTCTATGTCGAGTTGTCCAAAACACGTGACTTTTGGTAGTTTGGAGGGCAGCACTGTATTTCCACCATGGGCAGCACCATCGCCTCTGGTTGGCAAGCGGCATATATATATATATATATATATATATATATATATATATATATATATATATATATATATATATATATATATATATATGCGATCATTCTTATTGATAGCGATATTCGAGCCTATTGTCTTGAATATCGAAATTCAATTATCAAAATTTGAAAAATTAAGATTTGTTTTTAGGACTGTTTATGAATACAATTTTTATGGGTTTATGATCACAATTTTTTCCAAAAGATTATTGAAGTTTAATTTAGGTAATATTTCTCTCGATAATAATTAATACAAATTTCTAAAAAAAATATTTCAAAAGCCAACAGTTAAAAAAAATACATGGAAGGAGTCCCTTCTACGCTAATATCATAGGGGCTCGAAATTTGTTGACACTTTTCAAAACCGATGAAAGGGCACATGGAACGAAATGTTTCATACATTTCATTTTATTATAAAACAGCACCTTAGTACCATGGCTATGGTCATGATAATATTTACTTCGAACAGTTTTCAAAAAGAAAAGGTAGCGATTTTTCGAGTTAAAATTTTTTTAACCCAATTTGTCGACGAAATTTGCTGCCAGATCATAAAAAAAATAAAGAAAGTAAATATCATTGTAAATAACAAATGTTATAAGACACATGCACCTCTTTAACCGCATAATACCGTCAAAAATTTAGTAATTCTCTAAGAATCGTTTACGCGCACTACAGAGGTTGCCACCCAACATTTTCCCGCCAAACGTGACGTCATTCCGGACATCTCTACGAATACGAAAAATTAGTAAGTTTGTGAAAAATAAATGTATGCATGTCACTAGAAACCAGTAGACAAAGTGAAGTTTGAAAACAAATAATAATCTCATCAATATCCATAACGGAAATATTTATGAAGAAACGTTTTCATTTCATTTGCGATTTAATTTTTGGGGATAGAGAGAATTTTTTGTCAACATTAGCGCCTCTAGCGGTACTTCCTGTACAGCGGAAGTGCCGATATGAAAATCATCCGTGATAGATCCTGAAAATGTTTATTCCGAGAGCTTCCTGCGGTTTCTTGTGGTTGCTATATGTTGCGGGAATAGACGGTGCTCGTTGTTAGCTTTCGTTTGGATTATTTTCATTGCGATTTCCTGCTTGAGTTTGAATTGGGATGCACAATTTCTCATTAACTCACTTGTAAATGCTGCTTATGTAGTTTCCCGTGTTTTGCTGACATTGTTTAATTTCGTTCGTATAACTTAATTCACAAGTATGGGTCGCAAGAAGAAGAAGCAGTCCAAACCTTGGTGCTGGTATCCTTTTTTACAATTTATAGATTATTAAAATAGTCTATGGTTACTGTGTTTCCCGTGAATCAAAAATAATTCATCCCAACTTTGTTTTTGTGAACTTGGTTTTAATGCTATTAATTATTTGCTATTCCAAATAAAATGTACGAAATTTTGTGAAATTGAGGATGCATTGCCAACAACTTGTAAACGTACGTTATTACCATGCTTGTTTTTGATTCTGCCCTTAACTTTGAAACAGGTACTGTAACAGAGAATTTGATGATGAGAAAATTCTTATACAGCATCAAAAGGCTAAACACTTTAAATGTCATATATGTCACAAAAAATTATATACAGGTCCTGGTTTATCAATACATTGTATGCAGGTAATTTATTCATTATTATAAGTATTGTGATCTTTAATGATGATAAAATTGTTACTTAAAGATTTTTTTAATATCTATAACTCTGTATGTTCGTAACTGTTTTTTTATTAAGTTCGATATGTTTCGAGTAAAATAAAAATGTAGTGGAGATGGGGAATGGTTTTGTTGCATGCCAAATGCTGTCATACTACCCTAGCACATGGTCAATTAACATTAAACGACGATACTTTCACCTTACAATATATCACGCAACTTTCAACACTTTTATCACTGATAACCTCGCTTGATACTTGTAACATCACTTATCTGAATAACTGCGACATTCAAAACATGCAGTTCATTTGTTCTATAAAATTGAGGTGACAACTCTGGTCTACTACTGGTACTTCAGATTCTTGGTTATTTACATTTATAGTACTGATGTTACCACATGATGTTGAACTGTCAACTTAACATTGTAATTTTGTTCATTGTGTATGGTACTTTGAAATATTGTGTACGTGTGGAACTTATTTGTGTACTGCATTTAAAGCACCTTTATTATTATTATATGTTGTAGGAATATGTGTGAAAATGTTTATACATTATTGAAGTATACAAAAATACAATGCCTAAATACAGTATGCCAAAATAATGAAAAACAGTTGTTTTAAAAGTTTCATGTTCATTTTGTTACAGGTTCACAAGGAAACAATAGACAAGGTTCCTAATTCTCTTCCTAATAGATCAAATATTGAAATTGAAATATATGGAATGGAAGGCATACCTCCTGAAGATATAAAAGAACATGAGCGGCAGAAACAAGGAAAACAGTCCGGTAATTTTTTTCTCTGTGCATCAATAGAAATAAAAAGCATGAAATTTCTGAAGCCTCTTTTGTTTCTTAGCAATGTATATGTAGTAGGGGAAATTTCGATAACAACCCATAACTTTGAACGGGTAATTCTGTAATATTTTTCAAATATCAGGTTTTAGTCCTTGCGTAGCACTAAATACTTAAGGTAAGTAATTATCAGTAGTTGCAATGTGGATTCATTTAATGGAATTCTTGATATATTGCTGAGAGCAATAGTTGTTTTTTTGGGGGGGGGGGGGGGAATTGGAGAAACGTCCTGGGGGAGGTAATTCTGTTTGTGAACATTGTGTTACAAGTTTTGTAAACAAAAGCCAGCAACCATTGTGATTCTCATATGTGTAATTTTTAGTAGGTAGTATGTAATGTGCAATTTTAGCAAACGTTATGTATTATTGGCATGTGTCGCTCGTTTGTACGTGGGCCCCTGCTAACATTCTGTACTTGATACATTATTGTTTTAATCCTCTAATGCCCAAATTTTTATTTTGGTGTCAAAAAATATTTATATTTGGGAAATGTCTTATATTGCTTCATGAAACACTACAGTACGTCCAGAAACTTTTTTAAAATTTTAATATTTCAAAAATGCTTTGTTACTTAGAAGTAACATAGGGCAGTTGTGTCCAAAAGTAAGTATTTCTTTGGGAAAATATACATTGGAATGAAGTAAACCAGATTAATTGTTAGAAATGCATAGTTTATTTAGTTTATAAATTGTTTATTGGTAAAATGGTCAAAACGTTTCTCTGCACAAAATAAACATTATTTTTTGTCTTACTTGCAAAATTATTATACAAGTAAGAAAATAACAACTCGTAAAATAATATATTTTTGATTGAATTGAATAAAGCAATTGTAGGGTGGTTTGAAGCAAAGATAAATGCTGTATTTTGAATATTTTACTTTTGAGAATAGGTTTCTTGCAATACCTCTTCTTCAGAAAATTGCGGCCAGTGGCCTATCGCATCCCTTCTTACTTCTTTCTCTGGTATGCACATTGGTCCCCTTTTCCTCTTACTTTCAATTTCGTTTTCCAAAAATTTCCTTCCTCTTTTTTCTGTGTCTCCTTGATCTATAAATACTCACTTGAAATCTAACAGGGGTAGTTGATTACTTTTTCCTATCTCGCAAGCTTCACAATCTCTTCCGCAAAACAGCCATGAATTGACAGGGAGATCCAAGAGATGGATGTGAAAAAATTTTGGGATCTGATTTTAGTAAGATACAATGCTATCAGGGGATCCGTTAAATCAACATCATTCAAACATTTGTTGTAGCACAGCACAACACTTGGGTTTTCTACTCATACTGCCTAAAGAGGAGTGAGTTCACATCACATTGGTGCCTAATGTTACTTTAAGGAAACACACACTTTCTCTTTAAAAACATATTAAATTAATATTAACTAATTCGTAAACACATATATGAGCAAATAACACTTGCTTCTATCACCATTGATTTTTCCGAGAGAATAAGGACACACATAAATAGTGTAAACACATGTGAAAAAAGCACTAGTCCTGGAATCGGCCAGCTGGTTGCCTAGTGACTCTGTGATATCTGGCAACGGAAATTCGAAGTTAGGAAAATCACACAGTTGTTTTCCTAACAGATTGAGCCACCACATTGTTACTTTCACATTACAATGGTGTAGAGTGGTCTAAACTTCATTAATGGAAAATACAAGGTGTAAAATATGTTTGTTACTTCAAAGTAACAACGGATAGTAGTGTTAAATGTGAAAAATTCTTCATACTGGATCCCAGTTTTGGTAGGCTATTGATGCATCGGTCTAATTTTACAAAATGTCAAGGTTCTCCTTGATTCTGACTACCCTGGCATGCTACAAATTTGAGGTACCCAGAATTAAAGGTTAATTTAGAGAATGCGGTACACCCTTAGAGAAGCAGGATGGTGGAGGGGGAGGGGAGTCTCCTTAAGCCCTCCCTCACACTGTGCTAAGTACTCTGAAAGAAATGATTAAAACTTACTGATAGGCGACTTTCATGTGTCATAGTTTGGACACCCCCCACCCCCCAGAAACGACAAAAAAACCTTATAGTTGATCTCTTCCACACAACACTTTCATTTGAGGAATGACCCCTTTCTTACTGCACTTCCACTCAATACAATCACACAACTTGCGCTTGGCCAACCTCATTGGACACTTACACGCAGGACAAGTCAGTCCTGCAGCAATCAAACCATGTTCTTGCACTCATTCAATTACAGCCAAGCACTCCTTTCAGCGCAACACTTTAAAAAACGAAAAAACATTTGCATCATCATAGCACAAACACTGGACACTCAAAAACACAAATCACAAAGAATCGGAAGAGCGCAAGAAATGTAACCATATGACAGCAACGTATCTAACCTACAACAGTAACCCTCACTCAAAATCACAGGCATACTACCCCAATTGCAGCACTGTTTGATAATGGGGAGTTCCAGCAAGATACTAGGGTGAAATTACCACCTCTATCATATGAAATCACGTTCATAACCAAATATTAACCATTTAATTATTTTAATAGTGTAATATATTCAATTTATTTATATCACTCACACTTAGCTTTTTATAATTATGTACTATGTCCATTGCTCACCACCCGTTGCCACTGAAAGATTCCACTCATAAACCCCTGATCACCCCTCACCCTCCACTGTGGATTTTCCCTCTTCAGAGCAGCACCAAGTAATTTATTATGAAATACTTTCAAAACCATTAAGGTGGTTGACAATGCAGCAGCTCCCCTGCCAGATGAAGTAGGAAGATGTGAATAACCAGATCTAATGAGTATCTTAACAAGTGGAAGTGCCAAAAAATGGATAAGGAGAACTCCAGAGATTTTTCACAAAAATCTCAATCTCCAGAAACATTCACTATTTAAATCATTGTTTTTGAAGTGAAAAATTACTTCATACTGAAACTTAATTCCAAACCTTTCTGAAAACCCATGCTACAGAGTAGAGGTGCCATTCAAACTTGCCAAAGAAAATCCAAAAAGTCTTCTTTTGAAGATTATGGGCCCAAATCATATCACTTCTGTTCTCAAGAGAACAAAAAAACCTTTTAAGACCCTGAGACACATTATTTCTGAGGTAACACATAATGGGGAAAGTGTGTTGTATGTAATGTGTGTTGCAAGTTCCATATGCACTTGATTTCCCAAATCTGCCATACTCAACAAACTTCTACATGATTCGTCTAAATCTCTTTGATGTAGGACTGGAGGGTAATTCTCTCTCCAGCAGTATTACACTTTTGGGTTTTGCGTCATTGGTATCTTAAAAAACAGTGAAATCCATCATCATTCCCTATTGTAATGAGGAGATTGTTAGGGTGAAACCAGGTGAATCTCAGTGCCCTCATTAGTTGGCATGGTTGGTGGAAAATCGATTTCAGGATTTTAACTGAAATACACATTTTGGAGTCCCCTGGTTCCAAAGAAGTAGTTTTTTCAAATCATGTCAACATTTTCAAACCGTCCAAGTCGTATGCAAAAAAATCTAGCGCCTAAACCACATGTACAATCTTTTCCAAATTGAAGAAAGCCCTGTCCATCTGGCTCTAGTTAAAGCATTGAAATTTTGAAAAACATGCTTTAAAATTTGGGGATATGTAAAAAATTTCTCATAATTGGCTCCAAATATTTTCTTTAAATTTCTTGTAAGAAGAGAGTTATACACTTATGAAGTTGGTGTATGTCCCATTTTCATGGTTCACTCTGAATTTTCGAAAATTGCAAAAGTTTGAATTTTTTGTGGGGTTTTCCTACAACTATAAAACTGACCACAAATTTTCCATTCAAATGAAATTTCTTACCCATAAATAGTTCTTTCATTAAGGTCATGTAGATTTTTTTGTATATTTTAGTAGTTTTTGTGCAATAGAGCAAGCGGTATTTGCAATTTTAAAAAATTACAAAAACATGATTTTCTCAAACGGCTTCAGATTTTTTATTTAAATTTTTGGTAGGGTTAGTACCCAACTAGCCCTTTGTTTTTTCAAATATTACAAAAATGTAATTTTTTGACTTCTCTCAAGTCAGTAATATTTACTTCAGAGACAATTTCTTCACATTATTAGATTTATGAGTACGTATACCTTAAATAATGTCAAATAAAGTTTCTCGAAAACTCTAGTTCTGTGTAAAAATGAGCTCAAAATTCTGAATTTTCAGAAACACTCAAACGCTATTTTCTCAATAACAGCTCCAAATTTCTCCAATGGATAGTGTTAATTGCACTTTTGAATGACATGAAGTTCATTTTCGTGTATTCTTTTGTTTTTTTAAAAATTACACAAATGTAATTTTTTTTAAATATCTCTCACGATGTTAATATACACATTTCCATTGATTTATATACATTATTATATTTGTGAGTGGAAGTACTTGAAAGGGCTTCAAATGAAGTTGTTTGAAAACTCGTTAGATTCCTGTGAAAATGAGCTTCAATTTTGCATTTACTGTAACGTTTAATCACCAGTTTCTTGAAAACGGCTTCAAAGTTTTGAATGAAAATTTCTATTTTGGACGAGATTTTACTCTTCTTTAATATTCTTGAAGTAATATTTTGGTTTTACTATTAAGTTACCGAAAGTTAAGAAAACCTCAAGAAAATATACTTTTGGTGACGATTGATGGCAGCTGACCAGAGAATGTAGGAAGACCTTAAAGCCAGTCCACACCAAGGAAACTAGAAAAAATTGCTACGAGAAAGTCTGTGCCATTCTGTAGCACCTCTAGTTATTTTTTTTATATATTTAATTAGGAATAAAGCCAGCATTAGTAATAAAACCTGTTCAAGGCTTATTTGTACGTCAAACACTAATTATGCACTAACTAGAATTTAGAATTTTTTGACCCCGGAGTTCCTTAATTCTTAACATTTGAGTAAATAATAGTGATGGAGTGGGCAAACAAATGATATCCTCTTTGAATTCAGACAAAAAATCATTCACATACATTTCAACATGGAGCTCATTACAGATCTATCTGTAGATGTACTATTTTAAAATGAACAATAAGTGTATTGGGCAGACTTAGGAACCAACAATGAGATTTGAAAGTTTGTGTGTGCTGTTAATTATATTTTGCTATGCCTTCAAGAACAAAACTATCATATAAAGTTCTCTCACATTTTCCAAACTATGAATATTAAATTATCTTGTATAAATCATTGTTTGCACCTCTTGGTGGATAAGCTCCACACTCTCTGTATTGTGAATACTTTAGAAACTACCTTTGACACTTTCCTAACACTAATTGTAATCCTTTTGTGCCTAGGAACCAATTCACCAGAGACATTGCAATTTTGAACAAACTGTAGCAAGAAAAGTACACTCCAAAGTTGTGTATTAGTAGTGAGAGTACACCTCTTCTACCATTTATCCTGCCATTTTATTCCCACTGTTTACAAGATTTTGAATATCAGATTTAAAACTAAAGTTTCAATCGCATATTATACTTAATTCCTTTATAATTGGAACAGAATCCAAGAAATATTAAGTGTGTAAGTGTATGCTTTTGGATTTAAGTAAATTTTATACTCGAAGTTTACACACAATTTATTCAAATTTTTATGGAGTTCCACACAGTCATAGAAAAGTTGTATTGGTAAATATAATTTCGTATCGTCTACATACATTAACCCATTCACTCCGCTTTTTCCCCCTCTTTGCACTAACCTCCCCCTCTGATTTTAAATGCCTCAGCGTAACTTTCTTCTGCATTACTTCAAATTAAAAATTATAGAAAGCCTAGAGATCATTAAATTTCAATATTGTCTGAACACACGTCAAAATAAGCCATTGTTAGAAGTATGATACATGCATTCCTCATAGAACTCATAAGATGACTATTCATCTTATAAAATCCAGAATTATTGAAACCACAGTGTGAAAGTGCCCTTGGACAAATATTCAAAGTAACGTTGAAATGTATATGAAACAAAATTTTGGAGATCTCTAGTTACTTTCTGCATTGGAAGATACAGATCTGGTTTTCCAGTATTCAAACTAGTGCTGGTACAGAATGGCATGGACATTCTCACACTTCATAGTCTAGTTAGCTTCTTGATATTGACCCATCAACTTCTCATCTTCAATTGTTATAGAAGATTAAAAACTGCTCCTAAATTGTTAAGAAAGTCTTTTGAGCGATTGTGAAAATATGCAATTTTGAGCTCATTTTCACAGAAAACTATTAAGTTGGTGTGACACTTCTGCAGAAATCATTTGAAGTACTTGTATTCACAAAACTATAAAAACACTTGTAATGAAAAAATTAATGATAGATATTTCAAAAAAGTTAACATTTGTGTAATTTTTGAAAAATAAAAAGAATACATCAAAATGGCCTCTGTGATGTGTTATTGAGTGTATTTAGCACTATCCATTCAGAAAGTTAAAAGAAAAAATGTTGTGCCTTTTTTGTGAAAATCTTGTTTTTAACATTATTCATATTTCAGTCAAAATTGCATGAAAACTACTAAATTTCTGAAAAAAGTACTGGTGATTAAAATGAACTAATTGTGGAGAATAAATTCCATTTGAAGAAAAATTCTCAATCTTCAATATTGTAGTTATAGTAAATGCCAAAATTTAGTCTTATATAGTAATTATTAAATACAATGTGTTGGCAAATGTTTCCTTTCGACTGTATTGTAATTACCTCAGACACAGAGTTACCTAATTATGCTCCTGGCAGGAGGTCGCCCTGGATCGCCAAGCAGTGGTGAAGATGAGCCTGCACCAAAGAAGACGAAGCCAGAGGGACTGCTGGGCAACGGACCAGGTTCTGTGCCTGGCTCCAGTGCAGTTCTTCCAGGCATGATGCCCCCACATCCTCAAGGCCCTATGCCACCTCACCCCATGGCTCCTCACATAGGGCAGTTTGGCCCTCCAATGGGACACCCAATGATGGGGCCCATGGGCCATCCAATGGGACCACCCTTCATGGGGCCTGGGTGAGTATTATCTGTGCCCAAGTACACCTGAAATCCAGTCTCAGCTGGCATCTGTCAGCTAACAGATGTAAGCTGACATTGGCAGTTCCTTTTATTTCATCTGCCTTGCCCCAAATTCTGTTTGTGTAAATGTACCGTCAAATTTGATTTCCTGCAGGCAGTACATGAAAATTACTTTTGTTCCAGAATGCCAATGATGGGACCAGTTGGGTCTATCCCTCCACCACCAATGAACATGGCTGTGAGTTCAGGAAACACTAATCCTTCTCAGAGCAAACCTTTATTTCCCAGCACTGCAACTGTAAGTTTGATTGTTTTTGTTGTTTTTTTTACATATATTCTTGTCAAATTAATGGAAGGGTATAAAGAATGAAGAAAGAAAGTTTAATCAAACTTAATTTCAGAAAACGTTTTGAAATCTCAAAATGATTTCGAAGCTTGTGCCATTGCATTTTATTGCCTTGAATCGAGAAGAAAGTATTTAGATTATTCATTGTAGTAGTAGTGTTTATTTTTGTTTTCTTATTTATTTGTTTATGTTTTATGTACTTCATTTAACTTGAAGGGTGATCGCTAAAAATGGAGTTTCATGCAACAGTAATAAAGATTTTAATTTGTACTTATTATGTTTCTAAAATTTCTTCTTAAAATCTTAAATTCTGGTGAATGAGGAAATGTAAATAATTGTTTTTAGCTATCACCTTCCATTTTTATTGTGTAAATTCTGCACCTAGTCCATAAAAAGTTTTTCATGTATATATCTTCTGCCACTATAGCCAACTACCACAAGCAGTGCAGCTCCAGTTGGTGCAGATTTCAAGCCAATATCTTCAACAAACACACAGATCGGACCAATCAAACCCACATTTCCTGCCTACAGGTTTGTATTTTGAGAATCTCTGATTAGATTATCAACTAATCAAATTATCTGAAAATCTGAGGGTTAACATGATACGGAATAAACAAAAACCTTTAATGTCAATTGTATTTAAAGATATTTTTGCATTGTATGAATTTTTAATTTTAGGCCGAATTTTCTTTGATTTTGAAAGATGGGTTTTTAAGATTTTTTTTGCTTTAGATGTATAATGTTCTTGCATAATATTCATTACTCTTGTTGGCATTAAAAAATGGAATTATTAATGAAGATTTGAAAACAACTTTGGGTAATGTTCATAATCTGTTTTGAATGAAAAAAATTTTTATATCTATAAAAGTTTACTTAAACATGTTTATAAGTGCATGTACAATTGGTCGTTTCTAGTCATTTACAGAATTTTTGTTGTTCCCAAGGTTTTGTTTCTCTTTAGTGCTAATTCATATATTCGCCATATAAAGTTATGTTTCCTTGGTTAATTTTTCCCAGATCATAATCATCTGCTGTGAATGGTCATGCCTGGAAATCAGTTGCCTTCATTTAAGTAAAACTAAATTATTGTATACAATTATTGTTCAGAATGTTCATAATTCTTGGGCAAAATAATAGTTTTTTATGGTTTTAATTTAATGTTTTGCTCCCTTCTTTTGTTATGAAGAAAATCATTCTTATCTGTAGGAATAACAGTTATGTTTAATTACCTTTTGTTAAGGCTTAGCAATTTTCTTAAAACTCTTCTCTCAAACCTTTTATTAGGATCATATTCGTATCCTATTAGAAGTGCTGAAGGTGAGTAATTTTTTTATTTTTTCTTTGAATCACCTTCACATTTCTGTTGTGGTGAAAAGAATCCTAATAAAAGGTTTGAAACATTTACAGAAATGTAAATAGTTTCTGGAAGATGACTAAGTCTGTTAATAAAAAAAGTTGAGTAATAAGAACTTGGGTAGCAAGATAAAAATATTTATTTACTTTGTTTTGATTCTTGTAAACATTATTTTCCAATATTTCTGCGTTAATGATTGTCTGCCCAATGATATTGAAACACTGAAGCGTACTGTTCAGAATTGTTCCTATATAAATGCTTTTTATTATTTCTAGGTTCTGAATCCACCCTTAAAGTTTTTCTGCTATTATCTCGCATGTATATTGAAGGGTATGTTTCAACACAATGTTCTAATTATCAAAAATGTGAATAAGATTATAGGGAATTGCGTTTTCATAAGTTCAAAAAATCAATTGAAACTTCTGATTTGTGATTACTCATTTTAGTATGTATGTTTCAACATTGTTGCATTCATTTTGCTTTCTTCCTTTAATTGCATGTACAAAACATTGCTCACTTATAAATGTGGAACATAATGTTGCATGTACAAATGCAGTTGCTGTTGTGTAATGGAATATAAAAGCATATGAGAAGTAACTCCTCTTACGGATTCTTCAAACCCCCAACACACACTCACAAAGGTTAAAGTATGTGGATTCCTAGGTGTGCATTTGTGTGTATCCCCCACTTTTTCACAGAGCCTACATTTTCTCATTCATGCATAAGAGCACCAAGATTCATAGTAGAGTGTGATACAGTCTTACTGGGGTTTGAACATCAAAATATGCTTTGCCTTTTCCTCAAGCACTAGATTATGTACAGTAAAACTTCAACTATACGCTTTTCAGGGAACTATGGTAGTTAGTTTCCTAATCTGTTTCATCTGGTTTTCAGATTTGTCCCCATCTCTCCTCCCGGCTGGTTCCTATTGGCATCAAAAATAATTTGTCGCAATTTATTAATTTTTCGGTTCCCTATTTGCAGAATATAACTTGCAGTGCTACAATAGAACATTTTTTGCACTTAATTTATCTCTCGTGTAATTTTCGAAAATTAGAGAGTTCAACGAAGATAGACCATTTTTTAACTGTCTATCCAAGGAAAAAATTAAAAGAAAATTTTGGAGCTGGTTTTGAGAACAAAAATTTAAATTCACCTTTACTTCAAGCACTTTGAAGTAGGGAAAACAATACGTATTTTCTATAATGTAACTACAAACAATTCAAAAATGATCAACTCAAAATATAGCTGTGAAATTTCAATTAATCTACTCAACTATTTATTTTCATAATAGCGGTTTGATATATGAAGGGGTCCAGCAGAAGGTGCTGACTGACACATTCGCCAAAAGTTATATTTCAATGTAAAACAATTATATGCGAGAGTATTGTTGCTGGAACAATCTTGTGAGCGTACAGTTACTACAAAGCGTTATTTTCGATATTCGAAAGTTGGCATTCGATGCAGAAGTTGTTATCACATAGAAATGGCGGACAATCTGCTCACGCCAACGGTAACGAACTGTAACTGTAATCGTAAAACTCCTGAATAAAGGTAAAAACTGCAGGTTTATTATGATGATTGAGAAAGGGTAAAGAATACAAACCTCAAAGATGCTGGAAAATAAAAACTAAAAGGGGGATGCAGTTCAAGCGAAAATAATCCAAATACGGTAAGATGCAAAAGGTGCTATCTGCCTTGGAAACTGCACACAAATGGCAAAGTCTGGAGTTTTCATTTGTTACCTTCTTTTATTTGACAATATTGATTTAAATATTTATTTAGGGAACCTGGAATGGAATTCATCATGTAATTATTTAAACAATCATTGTTTAGTACCATATTTACGCTACAATAACAATACACAATATAATAGACATGTTTATTATTTAACAAAAATCTGTGATGACTCCAAAATAATCAGCTGAATCTGCCCATGCTGCACACAAAGAGCATTAAACGAAACTAGTGAACACATTACAAGAATGTCTGTTGTACTCAAGTTGCTTTCAACTGGCTTTAATTATGTTGACAAGACAAGTTAGTGTCATGTGCTTGATTGATATGTAGTGTATAACAATAAAAGTATTTAAACATTTAATTATTTCCAAATTCATTGAATATTCCAGTACATATTTTATTTACTGTATCTGTCAGACGTCAAAAGGTGCTGACTGGTGCATATACCATCTTCTGCCACTGGATTGTTCCTAAAATTACCAATATGCTGTCAAAACTTCTTCAAATGTAGCAATGTTGATGCTGTACACACAATGAGGCAAATAGAAATCATTTAGACGCAAAACCAATGCAAAATTATCAATATTTTGATAATTAAAGGTTTTTTGTGGTTCCTGTAAAATTAGGTTTTTGTCAATTAGCACCTTTTGCTGGTGACCCCTGCGTATGATAAACAGGAGTAAAAGTAAAATGATTCCAACAGATGCACATGAAAAAATCACTACATAAGTAATACACTATGAAGACACTTAAACCAGAACACAAATATGTATGATGACCGACACACACACACACACACACACACACACACACACACACACACACACACACACACACACAGAGTTATTATTTTCAATATTCCACAGATAATAGCTCTTGTGTTTCGACTGTATCAACACATTGTTTAATAACTACGTTCTTGTCATGCGAACCGTTCTATCCCTAAATCACTGGTATAATCTCTAGACAAGCAAATGCAGCAAAATCACAATTGTGGTAATATTCACAATACATCAAGAAAATGTTATAAAACAAAAGATTTAAAATATTTTTCAATTGACACGATGGTTTATTTTTCGTTTTTCTGCGATATACACATTTTATCCCGTTTACAATTTAAAAATGCCTACATTTTTCAGCATTATTTTGATTTTGGGGCCCCAAATATCTTGGCCAAAATCAAGCTTTTGGAATATTGGAGAGAATTGAACTCTTTCCAAATGTGGCGAATTTCAGCAAAAAATTTTCCAAAGTTTTTGGGAAAATTTGTTTCAAACTTTTTTAGAAAATTCATCAATTCAGTCCAATTATATGCTGTGTTGCTTATAGCTGCGTTGACGCATGTCTTATGCGGAAAGGCTCATGAGCAGACATGGCAACGTGTATTGTGCCCAAGCTCAAGCTATAATATGTGATATTAGTGCGTGTTTTCTAGCTTTCAATGTACGGTCTTCATTGATTACATGAAAACCTTTGACCTTATAAACCAGGAGAAACTAGTTCAAAAATTAAGAAGCATGATTGGAGAAGATTACAATATCTATGTGCTTGTAAGAAACAACATAGCTTACGGTGCAGATTGACGATGGAATATCCCTCTCAAAAGAACTAAATCGTTCCTGAGACCTGGCAAGTCCCATTCTGTTTAATGCAGCAATAGCTGACATGATCAAAATCACAGGGTCCTTCCAGCGCATAATACTTCACATATACACGGATGATATGGTTTTATGTTCTGCAGACAAAAACAAACTTCAAAGGTCATGGACGAACTAGAGGCGTGGGCAGAAGCAAATGAGCTGCAGATAAACGCAGAGAAAACACACCATATTTGCCTCCAGACTACAGGCACATCCTTCAAAGCCCATGTACAAGAAAAATAGACAACCACAATCAGGGCTATGTACAAAATTAAAAAAATATTCAAAAAGCGGCCTTGGAAACTGCACAATGCCTTTTTCACTCCACTATAAGCCCAATAGTGTCATATGGTATGGGACTCTGGTTCAACCTTACATAAGAAACCCCTAATAACCATTGAAAAAGTAAAACAAGGTTTCTAAACAGGACTTTAGACCTACCAAAAAGCTGGCTTTCAAGACTTGTATATGTGCTAGCTAAAGAAACCTTATTCATAGATGACCTAAGATTAGAATTCCTGCTACCATCAACTCTTCAATACCGGACCACCTTAGAGGACCAAAAAAGGAAAAGAGAAGCATTATTGGAGGAGTTCTACTGCTCCGAAGCTATGGTGAACGGAGACTGTACCCAGCCAAACCAAGATCTCTGACACAAGACTGGCTGTGCCTGGTTTCCACTACAAAATATGTTTAAACAAAAAGTTTCATAAGGCATGTGAACTGTGCAGGAATACATGCGAGAGCTACCACGTTCAAAAATGTCCCCAGAGAGTAAAATCTCTCATAATTATAGCAAGGTATAAAAGGCATAAAGGCGTATAAATCTTAAAAACTATGCACATTTTTGCACTTTTACACATATATATACATCTAGCTTTCAACTTGCAATAATGACTAGGTGACGCATGTTGGCAAGAGCACTCGTGGGCCATTTTGCATAAGATAGTGTTAAACTAGGATGCGCGATACTCAGGAACGCAGGCATCGACACAGCTGATATTATCTGCATTCGATGACAAGTACCAACGCAATGCTCGACGATGATGTAATGGTTCATCGCCCAAGTAATACCTTCTTTCTCCAATGGTTGGTGAAAGTCCCCACAGTGACATCACCGTGATGACGTTTTAGCTCTTGATTGAATGACACTGTAACAGCTGATGACATGTCATTGGCCAGGTTAGAAAAACCTAAGTATATATGGTCTATAGTATACATGCGCACACCATGTAAACATCAGAATCATTACAACATTCTTTTTTGATAGTGTTTCCTTGCAAACACTTGCACATGTGCATCCTTTTCCTTAAGTGGGAAGCAGTACATTACTTGTAAAGCTACGCCAACAGTTACTTTCATGGTCTCTAAATTGTCCCTCTTGTAACTGAAGCTTTAAATTCTAGATCATTTCTAATGCACCAAAAATATCAAAAACCTTTTCCTCTATCTTTCTCCTCTATATTAAGATGTCAGTAATGCCCCGCAATGTGACCATTGCAGAGTACAATTTTTTCTTCATAACTCTTCTTTTAACATCTTTGTGTCTTTTACAAAATGTTTACAGAAGAAAAACCTCTAACCTCTGCCAATTCATTGCTATTGTTGTGCTGCACCTCAATCACCATACCTTAGGTAAAACAACATGTGAAAGCTTATTTATTAGGATGGCAGCACATTTCATCAAATGAAATATACATGCTGCATAGATTCCCCATAAGTAAACTACAGCCAAAATATGTTCAGTTGTACTCCCAAATAGAGACCTACAGTGTTTGCACTTGTTCTATATGTGTTCTCAGTTGCTTGATCACACAGATTTGAAACTATTGGAGAGGAACATCCTTAATTTCTGTTGTGAAATATCAGAATGACTTTATTGAATAAATTTGTTAATGAAAGAAATAAGAAGTAAAATAATTTCTCTGGTTGCAATTGAGGTTACTACCTTCCATGAAAATTTTAGGTTTCTACCATTTTGAAGTAAAATTAATTCCTTTCTTCTCTTATCAGCTTTTCTATCAGGTAATAAATTCTTAATTTTATTACTTGCCTTTGCTTTGAACTTGTTAAGAAATAACCAAAATCATCAAATATATCAATTTCTGTTAGGAATGAATAAAGTTGACACTACATTTGAGGTATGATATAAAGACAATTTGTTGTTGTTGTTGTTGTTTGTTTGTTGTTTTTTTTTAAAAACCATCCAACTATGACATCCAGTGCAAGACAGGTTTTCATCTGAAATATATTTGTTCTGACTACACACATGTTCTTTGCAGTAAGTTGACACTGTTCTGGTTAAGTTTCAGACACATGAATCATTTGGCAAAGAGAAGAAAAACTCATTGTTGCCTTCCGTATTATAGACATTCATTGATACTAAAACGTTATTGAATACAAAATAATGAATATTAATATTTAAATAATAATTCCACTGTTTTATTAAACATTGTGATTGATTCTCTTTGAGTTTTTCTTAAATTACCTGTCTCCTTTCATTTACGTGATGCAATAAAATAATATAGTGCAATTAATTTCTGTGTATTACATTTAAGACTATTTTATAAACATTGTGTTTAATGTTCTAGTGCTATTTTAAGCTGTATTTGTAGGAGTACCTTATTTTATTTCTTGCATTTCATTTTGCAGTACTGCTGGTAGTCAGAATAATCAAACAACATCAACACCTGCATCAGGGGAAGGCCAGCAAAAAGTAGTCCTTATAAATACAACTGGTGCTTCAAGTAAAATAATACACCCTCAAGAAGATATTTCTCTGGTAAGATACTACATAATTGGAGTTTTTTATATTTTTAGTAAGTTTAATTAAGTGAAACGTCACCTATAAATGATTGTATGGGCCTGACAGTTGTGATTTCTTTATTGAAAGTAGTCAGTTAATATTTTTAGTTTTGCCTTCTTATTTTAACTTTGATTTTTATCGAAAAAAGTAGTTGGCAAGTTTACAACTTGTGTTGTTTATTATACTGATACATTTTCAGTAAGGTTTCAGAAAATGTATATTTTAAAATCAAAATATATTATTCTAAATTAAATTTAATTGTTAACCAGCTGTATTTGTCAGAATTCCTAATCACTGTAAAAAATTGTTTTCAGTTAATTAGGAATCTCATATTTTTTAAATGAAATGCCAGAATACAACCCAAAATTATGATTGGAGGTGGGTATTACCAAAGAGGTCATTATTCAGAATACTTTATGAACAGAAATAATTGTTCTTTTCGGTACGTTAAAAAAGTGCCTTATGCTACAAAGGAACTGACAGTTATGAAACTGGAAAGGAACTGACAGTTTAAAAAAATTAATAGTTAAAAATTGCATTGCAGATCACATTTCATATTCTTTAGAACAGTCAGTAGTTTCTTTTGTAAATTATAACTGCACCTTTAAATTTTCATTGAAATCGCTTATCTTGGGCATTCTGTTGCTTTTTAAAATTTATTTATTAATCATCAAAGCCAGCAGGATTTTTAACATAAAATTTTGTTAAACTGTCTGCAATTATTTCAATTATGAACAACTTAATGATCAAGTTACACTTGCAGATGAAAAGGAATGCTGCAAGCAAGCAAGCAAACAAACAAACAAACAAACAAACAAACAAACAAACAAACAAACAAACAAATCTTTCTATTGATTGTCACATAGACCAATAGTGCACTTGAAAATCCTGTCAAGGATTCAAAATAACCATTCATATTACCACAAAATACTCTTACTTTGTAAGAAGAGGAAGTAATCATGCCCTGGAACTCGGTGAATTTTCAGTAGAAAAACTCATATTGCCAGGTCCTGGTAACAAAAAAGTGGACTAATCTTGTTCCTATAGTTTTGTAAATTATTTTCCTCCAACTCAGTGTGTTGTCAGAATCCATTGGAGGTCCTCAATATCGAAAAATCCTTTGCCAACAAAAGATCTATCTGTGATCTACACTAGTGCCTAAACCAATTAGCCGATTTTTACTTTCGGGTCAATCCATTTTCAATGGTCAAGAATTTAATAAATTGGTCGCTTGTCCATTTCGAAAAAAAATTCATATTTTGTACAAAAATTTCCTTTTGTTTTGACTGTTGAAAAACATCTCTACCTGGTCTACCAACGGTGGCCATTATTGATTTACACAATTTTTCGCATATGTAGACATTTACTCTTTTCAAAATTATTGTTAATATGTCTAGAATAAAGGGCATTGGATTCAGTATACTCTGGCTTATAAATCTAAATATTATTTACCTCCAGCCTGGAAGAAAACTTTGACTATTATTTACCTCCCTTCTATGTTTTTATTTGAGAAATATTTGTGACAAATCTTTGGAACTCAACGATCTTCTGTTTTAAGAGAGTAATTTCTCGAAGACTGAATAGAATCTCAACCTTAAATTTTTCTGTGCTTTTACACATGAATGTGTAGTCACTTTTTGTAAAATATCGTTGGTAAGTACCGCACCCCTTGAAAATTACACACTTGGAATTGGAATTTTGGATGTTTTCCAAATTTTCAACTATAATGTCTCTGTTGGGGACCAGATAAGAATTTGAATATTGCACACGTACTAGATCACAATGATACGAAACTTCAATAAAAATTTCAACTTTCAGATTTAACTTAAAGTATTTTCTTAAAAGGTGTAAACTATCACAAAAAAGCGCTTCATTTTCACATTGAGGATACATTCTGACAAGTAGTAATCATTATTTTGAAGCTATTTTAAACAAAAATACATTTTGGTGTTAAATGATTATTTATTCTTTATTATTAATAAACATAAAAGTGGCCTTATCTATTTTGAATATTACTTTACTTTAAAACAAACTTATATCTTGACATCTACATTTGTAATTGAAAACATGGTAATTTTGATGTCAAAAGCATATCTGGATAAAATAAAAATGGTTTATAAAAGGTAACAAATCAATTCAACGGTTTGTTTATTTTTGTCCTTTTTAATTGGCCTTTTTTATTTGTTCTGAAAGTTTCTTCAGAGATACAGACAGTTGCACTGTACTCCTTAGCTTCAAAGATCGTAAATGAATTACATGTTGGACGCAATGATTTTCCAGTAAAAAGTAGACTGAAACATTTTTATTTGTGTAATAATGAGTCAAAGTTATTTCTCTTAGTACTTTTGATGTATGTTTTTATGAGCTTTTTTATGATTTTTGTACGGATCTGACCACTACTACCCATAGAGATGAAATTTTTGGAAGTATTTTATCTCAATCAGTACTTACAGATAGATGTGATATCAGAATTACTCTCTAATAAAAATAACTGTTCCTTTGCACCAATGTTGTCAATTGACTTTGTGTCATTAGGAATATTCCATAAACAGTTTTATGGTGAACTTCATCAGTAAAATAACCTATACAACACTAACAGTCCATTTTCATGAACAGTCACACAACTGTGAACAAAGACACAAAAACACATTTTGATGGAAAGGGAAAGCAACAAAGAAGCCACAAACTCAGATGATTCAAAAGCTGCTGCAATTTCAATATCATGTTATTCCATAGCTCATCATGTTGGTTCTGTCAGATTCACGAATCTTAGGTTGTCGAGTTTCTAATGATAAGGGCCTACTGTCAAATTTAGCACTAGCTTCGACTGTACCTTCTTAAACTGCACTAACCCAGAGGTGTATCTAGGTATTTGGGCACCCGTAGCAAGCATAGCATTTGTGCCCATCTGGATACTTCAAATTAGGGTTCTTAGTTGTTTTGGCAGGTATACTCTAAATAGCGCCCCTAGTGAGTGATGCTCATGGCACGTGCCACCATACCATACCGTACCAGGTGCCATGTTTGCCTTCGCACTGGCCTATGCTGATTCTCTTGGATTGTTTAAGTCAGTCGCGTTATTTGCACCTAAGGAGTACTGTGCAATCATCTGGATCTCTGAAGAAAGGTTCAGAAGTAATAAGCAAAGAGGCAAATGTAAACATAAAAAAAGAAAAGAAAGGGAAAAAAGGAGAAAAAAATGCTCGATTTATTTATCTTTTATGCGCTATTTTTCTAATATCCTGTTCAGCTTTTAACATCAAAATTACCGGATTTTCAATTACAAACATAGATGTTAAGATGTAAATTTGTTTTAAAGTAAAGTAATATTCAAAATAGATTAGGCCACTTTTATGTTTATTAATAATAAAGAATAATTGATTATTTAAATCAAAATGTATTTTAGTTTAAAATACCTTCAAAATAATATGATTACTACTTGTCACAAAGTATTCTCAATATGGAAAAGAATAGTTTCTTGTGAAAGTTTACAATTTAAAAAAAAAAATATTTACACACAATGTTTACTTACTTGTATCATTCTCTTTACACCATTTAGCTAGTGCATTTAGCACTGATTGTGGGGAATGTTGGTCATTTATGCATATGATAGACATACTTTACAATCATTTGTGAACAGGAACAACTCTCTATCTGTAACCATGAATACAAAAACAATATTTTCTCAAAAACGGCTCCAATTTTTTTCTTTAAGCTTTTGGTAGGAATAGTGCTCAATGTACCCTATAAGATGACAAATGCCTTATTGATCTATCCTTCGTATTTTTCCAAAAATTACAGAAATGTAATTTTTTACTTGCTTCTTACATGTTAATATTTACATTAGCAGTGATTTGTTCATACGATTATATTTATGAGAACATGTGTTTTAAATAATTGCACACAAACTCAACAGTTTTCTGTGAAAATTAGCTCAAGCATTTTGAAAGACTCTCAAACGCCATTTTATTCAAAAATGGCTCCAAATTTTTTCTTAAGACTCTTCCAACTTCTTCAGACTCTTCCAACGGATAGTGCTAATTGCTCTGTTTAATATGATGTAAAGTTCATTTTGGTGTATATTTTTGTTCTTTCATAAATTACACATGTAATATTTTTAAATATTTCTCATTCCGTTAATATGTACATTTTCTGCTATTTGTAAACACTATTGCATTTGTGAGTTAAAATGCTTCAAATAACTTTAAAATAAAGTTTTACAAAAACTCAAAAATTTTCTGTTTTAAAGAGCTTCAAATATTCTCATAGATCTTTTGAACACTTGCACAGTTTTCATAAAACCGGCTATTAATTTTTCAATGAAAATTGCTATTTTAGACGAAGTTTTAACCTTCTTAAAGTAATATTTCAGTTTTACTATTAGGAAATCAACTTTTTTACAAAGTTTATAAAAAAAATGTATTTTGGACAGTGATAGATGGTAGCTGGCAAGAGGATGGGGCAAGGCCATGAAGCCAGTCCACACACCGAAGAAATTAGAAAACTACTACTCATTTTCAATGAACTCTGGATTTGTTGTTCCACTAGTTTGTTTTTGTAAAAACCCAGGAGTGGCCCAAAATGATTTATCATGACACCGGGACAAAGGGTAAAAATCCAGAACTATCCCAGGAAAACTGGGATGTTTTGGATCCCTATATTATTGCAAGGGCATTTGTTTTGAATATAATAGGTCACTGCATAGTGAGTACTCATTTTTGTCGTGATTTTTCAGGAGGAAATTCGTGCAAAATTACCCAAATATCAGAGAGCACCCCCCGTTAAAACAGTGGATTCTTCAACTTCCACTCCCCAGGCACAAGTTGAGGTAAGTCTTCTGTCTCTACATACACGGAAATAAATACAGGACTGATTGTAGAGAGAAAAAAATCATTTTGTTAGGAAGTTACCAGCCTCATCAGGGAAAACAAATCAGATTTACCAGTATTTTGTAGCAAATTTAAAATTACAGTAAAACACTGTTATAAAGAGACATTGGGAACAAATGTTTGTCTGTAATTTGCATGCATTTTTGTCTGCAATTTTTATTTCGCAAAGTACTTCTATTTCTTTTTCTGAGCTGGATTCATTTTGTTCTGATTCAGAATATTTGCACATCCATTTTGTCTTTTTATCCCTAAATGTTGACATACATACGTGCATATGCACACGTGTGTGGGCCGGCTAACACACATTTATGGTTTATCACACTATCATTCATTTATCAGACTAGTTACATACCCTCTTATAAGTTAAGAAATTTCATATTTTAAAAGTGACTTTATTTTACACATGTGAAAGTACAATGGTAATGAATTAAACAACTAAGTACATGTTAAATGGCTGCCAGATTAGAAGTTATGTAATGAGAAAATTTGTCTTGTAGGAGGATCGCAGAGCTATTCTGCCTTCTTTCCAGCCACGCCCACCCATGGCAGTGCAGATGCCCTCCGTATCAGTGGCTCATCCCATTGCACCTCCTGTAAGCAGTGTAGCCATTATGTCCTCTATGGCTGGGCCTCCCATCATGCGCCCTGCAATGCAACTTGGCCCACCCACAATGATCGGAGGTAACGTGAACATGATGCGGCCCCCTCCCATAGGGCTTCCTCCAGGTAAGTCCCAAGAGGTGCTGCTCTATGCAGGTTGGTTTATATATTACAAAACATTCTGTGTATATTAATTTTTCTTGGAACATGATCTAAATGTGTGTGAATTTTATTTTTACTACTGTAATTTCAAAAACCAATGTATTACATACCAGTGGGCTAAAAACTTTAACATGAAAACTTTTTATTACCAATAAAAATGTTGTGATGTTTTTAAAAAGCAGTTATTTCTTGTTCATTTTACATTTACCAGCAACAAGAGGAACTAGTAAGTTGTTTTGAAAGTACAAGTTCAAACATATTTTGACAACGTATTAATATTGTTGAACTATAGTGAAGTGTTTACACTATGCCTAATCATCAGCTACAAAGGCTTGATATAGATGTATTGTCAAAGTGTGCCATTTTACCAAAGAAAACCTAGATAAAGTGCCTTTTTGTAAACTGGCAGTAGCACTCCCATCAGCATGGAGTAATGTAAAGTGAACAAGTTACGTTTGAAATTACTAATAATATTTGCAAGTTTTTGTTTTGTTTTATTTAATATTAAATGGCATTTGGGTCCATATACTGAATATGTCCTTTGCTTATTTTTTTAAAAATTTTTAACAGAACTTAAGATCTGAATCAGAAGTTTGACTGTAAACCACATTTGTCTCGAATTTCTTGTAATAGAGAGTAAATTTGCAACAAAGGTTTCTTCAATCTTTAATTAGCTATAATAGTATTTCAACAAAAATCATTATTCGATAGTTTTGATAAGGGATGCAAGAGTGTAAGCAATGTAATGTAACCTCAATGCATTTGTGCCACATTTCACACACACCCCACTGCTACTAGTATTTCTTGCGCTTCCCACTGCTACTAGCATTTCTTGCGCTTCCCACTGCTACTAGCATCACATGCACAAACCCAGACCCATTATGCACCCAATGCACATGCATAGCATGTATGCACAAACCCTGAGCACTGACATACTCATCACACACGTACATATACATGTGCCATGTGCATTTAGTGGATGCTACTCTCACTCGATGCATGCATGTGCCACACAAACCATTGCTTGCAGATCTCGCATCACCACACACAAACATGTCATTGCATGTACCCACAAGGCGTAAGCCAGGCACACCAGCACGTCCCCACCCTCACCACTGCATGTACATTCCCATACCACCATATGCCCCAACCCATACACGCATCACACACCCAACACTTGCCACACCCACACCACCACATCACAACAGATATCACTATGTACTCTCTTACCATCACACTCGCGCACACACACACACTGGTACCACAACATGCACATACATATACCTACAACCCTGCATTAATCCCAACCTGCACCCGCCTCTGCATGCACACACAAGTACCGCTCCATGAATAGTGATGGCAAATTTTACCCAAACATTGTTCCATTGCTAAACGGTTTTCGATGTTGATAAAAACATTGTTTTTTAATTATAAACTAATAAACATGCTATTTTCTTATCCATTTTTAATTACAGTTCATAAAAAGGATATATTTTATTGTTTGGTTACCAGCATGTTAATAGTATGTAAGAATTATTATCGAAAGTAAAGAATAAAATTAACAATAGAGAACATCATGTGTTGCTATAGATTTCGTGTTTCACTGTTGATTAAGGCAATGACACACCTGTCGATAACATACATTTGTAACACAAGCGGATCCCAAACTTCCTCAGATTGCACAGGAGAAATGTGCTGTGTGAGAAAGACCAAAACAACGATATTGCTGTGAATTGCTGCTACCCTACAACATGATTAAACCCATTAATTTTTTAGAAAAATTAAAAAACATTGATGTTTTTGCAACAAAATGTCAATGTTTCTGGTGGAAAACTGTTTTGCCATCCCTATCCATGAAACATACACACGTATGCCACCGTACATGTCACCATACACATACACCAGATGTCCACCCCTCGTACACATGTACCTTAGTGCACACACTTGTATCACAGAATTCAGCTACACATTTCTTTCATTGGTAAATGATGTCAATATGTATACTTATACAATACAATACTTATACTTGACATAACTATATTAAATAATTGTACTAGATATAGCAAATTCCTTAAATTTATTTTGAAATTATTTTAACTTGCTCATCTGGCTAGCTATTTGTGCGATTAGAAAAATTTCAAAATTTAAAACCTTGCCAAACAATTCCAAAAAAAGGTACAACCAAATATTTAAGATTTCATATTAATGTAGCCATATTTATTATCCATAAAACTATATATTTCATTTAATAAAACATTTAATATACACAAAATATTTTATATAGCAATCATCTTCCAGTTCGTTTACAATGTTAATATCACACAAATTTCTGTACACTTTTTTTAATAATAATAATAATAAAAATAAAAATAATGATGATGATGATGATGAAATTCAATTCAACATAAAACCATTCCCGCTCTATTATATACAAATTTGGGAATTACATTCATATTAGTCTCGCATACACAGTTATATTTTTAATTTACCGTCTTTTAAAACATGAAACGAAGATTTCTTTGTAAGACATTACTTGGTCTTATACTTAATTTCCGATTTACTTTCCGTGACATTGAGCTGACACCGTTTCACTTGACCGATGATTGCCATATGCCTCCCAGAACATTCTTAATATTACCAATTCATTTTTCCGTGATACTGATTCTTGGAACTTTTTAAGATTAACTGTGGGCACTTGAAAAGTTATAAACTCTGCCTACACACGACCATCATTGTGTCTGTTCTATCTCTGTGTCTACAATCTGGACTCCCAAAGGTTTCTGCCATCCTCAAAACTATTTCTGACATAGTTCACCTTTTTGGAAACACTCAACACAGTGTTTTTATCAGCTTGCTAATTGGCTTATGTTCGAAGCAACCGAGTTTTTCCAAGAAGTGCAAAGATGAACCTAATAGTTTCTTGTTAATCTATGTCATTTCATCTGTTTCGTTACCTAAAGCTTTTCTAATGTATTTTGTGATTGGCTAGTAATGTTTATATTTTATTCTGTAAATAAATATTTTTACCACTTAATAAATAATATTTTCTATTTGAACACTCTGGATATTTCTTAATATGGCAGGATTTAATTATTCAACCATCCATATTTGGAAATTCTGATAACTTTAAGTAATATCAAGTGATATGATATGCCTCAGTGTAATTTTACTGTTCTTGCTAACGTGTTATTACTTCTAAATCAATTAATGCAGTAATAAAAAAGTGTTATGTTTGGTAATAAATATCTTTTTACACTTGCAGGTATAATTGGAGCACTCCCTCCTGGAGCTGTCCATCATTATGCAGCAGCTGCTCCCCCTATGGCTTTCCCAGCCCCCCCAATGCTGACTCCTATGATGCCTCCGCGCTTCAGATGATCAGGTTTGTTGGGGGGGCTCTGGCTGCTGTGGTCTAATGACCCTAGGCTTGTGCCTCTGGCTCCTTGCCCCTTGTAGCATGCCAATGAGGGTTGCTGCAAAATTCACATACGATTGCATTTTCATCTGTTATACACTGTCCATGCTGAAGAATGGACCAGCAATAGTCCACAAATAGCAAATGTTATGCTTTCCAGAGCAGTGTGTTAAAATTATAATTTGATTTAAACCTTATGTACAATTTTTTTACTGTATTGACTGTTTAAAAAGTTATTATTACAAACTAATTGTGTAATAATTATTGCATTTGTGCAGTGTATCAGTGTATTAAAACAGTTTGTTAATTTGCCTCAAACTCAGGTACAAATTGCTTTCAGGCAATTGTGGAATTGCTTGCAAGCAATTTTTAATATAAATCTGAATGAATTACTTACAGGCAATATTTTTTATTAAAATAATCATTTTTATAATGACTGAACCTTGAATGTGTAGTTTAAGTTTTCCTTTCAAAGTTCAGATCATTATTAATCATATTCTTTCATTACTAAGAGCAATCATGAAAAAATCAAAGATTAAAAGCCATCCATCGATTTATTACACAACAGCACTTTTTGCCCAGTAGAGTTCTGTGGTACCTTGGAGAATTTTAGTATTTGTAGTTAAAGAATAATATTAAAATCCTGATGCTGTCAAATAAGAGTGAAAGGATTCTCTCATGTATGCAGATCAGTAGGATTCAGAAGTTAAAGCATGATCTGGTCACCTGCAGATTAGTGGGAAATTGTCTTTGATTTTCTTCTTGTGTGGTGATAGTTAAAAGGCTCCTGCTTCATTTACTTAACTAATATCTATGCTGGTACTGAAGCCTTGTGATCAGTTTCTTTGTGATAACAGGGTTTGTGGATCCTAAGTTGTTTTGTCTGCCATATGTAGTTTTTGATAAATGGTGCAGATGTTTCCATTAGTCCCTTAAATTCTGTGTGGTGATAGGACTGTAAAATAGTTAAAGAAAAAAGAATAGGTAAAAAGTAGAGCTATTGTCTCCTGACCATCTACACAATGTTTTCCTGGATAAAATAAATATTTTCTGATGTATGGATTTATATATCTTGGAGATGGAGTTTCTTTCTTCCAAATGCTTCATTTGCTTGTCGCTAAACAGTATAATTGAATCAAATGAATTCTAGTTTCCTTTCATATTTTTCTGCAACAAAGAATGGAAGGAAGGAGTAATGGATTTAATGCATGGCAGCAACAAAATACAACATATGTCCACTAATGTTTGGGACCATCATTCTGTTCAAATATTATTTTCTTCCATTTCAGACCATTTCCTTGGTCAAAAAATGTTTGCAGGAGCTTCAAAATTTTCTGCCAAGTCAAGTGAATGAAAGTCACTAAAATTTACAAAATTTTCAAACTCCAGTCCTTTCTGCACTTGCCGCTTTTATCTTTCTCCCTCTTCCCTTTTCTCCCCTTTCCTCTTCTTGCCTTTTGTTTTCTTGCTTTTCTCTTTCTGGCCTTGCTCCTCTCCCCTTTCCCCTTTTATTCTTGATCCATTATGTCACCTTCTCTCCCCCTATCTTCCAATTTTTTTATTCCTATTTATTTTATCTAATCCTATTTTAAATAAATTAAGAACAGATAGCTTACAATCATGACACATTTAGGCTGAGTAAATGTATATCATGCAATAATTAGTTAAAAAATTATTTTATGCGGAGGAGAAATGAATAGTGTAATGTTACATATTTATTATTCTTTGCATTTGATTAGCAAAAGAATTGCAATGGAGTTAAGAGGTATTAAATCTTTGTGATCACACTTGATACTATTTATTAACCAACTTTCCATTCTAATTATGAAACAATCCAATTTTTTTTAATATTTTGATTCAAATATTTATGAATGGCTTGGAAGTGTAGAAACAAAATTGAAAATTCTTCCCTTCCAAATTTGATGTTACTAAATAGTAAAAGAATAGTGAAATAACTTTTCTGTCATCTTTTGTAGAATTCATTCAGTACATTGCAAACATATTTTTCATTGTATTTCTTTCACAGAGAAAAGTAAATCAAACTCTTTAGAAAGTAGGAAGTTAGTACAGCACTTTAGGTCATCTACATAACTCACATTGCTTCATATGCTTTTGATTTATGCAATTGTAAAAGTCAGCTTGGTCATTAAGTGCACACAAAAAAGTGGTGACTGGATCATTGCCATCTATATTGCTATAAACACCTGGTGATGTTTAAATGATGTTTCCCTCCTTGTGCAATGACTTTCATTCAGTGCTGCTCAATTTATTCATATACCCTGTATGTCACTTTTTGTTTAGGTTGTGGGTGTGCTTATTTAGTGATGGAGTAAAGTCTGCTTTATTATTGTTTGTTAGCATGACTTACATTTCCCAAAAAGAAATGCAACACAATTTTTTTCAGCACCTAAGTTATTCAGTTGTTTCTATAGTATTCTACATTGTTGAGTGTAGAGACACACCTAATTAGCGAGATTGAATTAGAGAATATATTTGCACTTTCTCTGAATGATTAAAGAATGAAGTGAGAGTTAAGATTGTGCATGTGCTGATCTCTGTGTGATGTAATTAAAAGTTTGCTTTAAAGATTTGTGTAATCAGTGTAAAGGATTCTGGTTTTAATTTTTGTATTCTGTGGATACACAATAGAAATAATTCTTGCATTATTTCTGCTGCTATCCATTCTTTAAATTCTGTGCAGTTTTGAATTTTTTGTACAGTAAATGCTTGTCAGGTTCTTTTGAGTTTTGTGAACATCTCTTTTAAGATTTTATATTACATTTACCTGAATGTTTCTTTCCATAGAAAATTATAGACAACCTTTCGTTTTTTCTGTTTTTGTGTATAATTTTAAGCTACATTCATGAACATACAATCCATTAGCCGTTACATCTTACAATTGGGTTAACATGAACCTAATTGTTTGAAGAATATACTCTGGATTAATGGAAATAGCAGTTTGTTGATGTTAGTAAGCTTTAGGCAACCGAAAGAATCCTTTTATTGTAGATGTCGAGTCCAGACTTAAACCTTGTAATCAGAGAACCTTGCTGGTTGACCCATTGCTTTTGGCATACATATAAATCATTACATCCAAGAATGGTTACAAATTGAAATAGTGATATTTCTGTATATGATTTCTTCGAGGGGTAGACTTTTTCATTTGCTAATTACTATTTTCAAAGTATCTTGTTAGTCAACATTTGTATTGCTGATATCAACATCAACTAATTCTATGCGAGATAATTTATAATCTCCACAGTTACTAGAGAACTGTGTTCTGGATGTTTACAAATGTCAAGCAAGGTATGCATTAAGTTTCCTTGTTTGCAAAGAGATCAAAACACCAAATTAATTCATAAAATGAAGTTCATCAGGTGGTCTTGTTACTATGCATTCTCAGCAAATTATTAGTTTTTTCCCCTGGTAATTTTTGTGGGTTTTCTGTTAATTCTGTTATGTTCTAATTCATGTTAGTATGTAGTCTTCTCAGATTTACCTGAATATATATAAAAATAAGGTATCTCGTTCAAAAAATAACAGGATCATCGCAGATTCAGCCTAGTCAATTTGAGGTTTATATTTTTATATTGTCTTTCCATGTTAAGAATCTTTTGACGTAATAATTAGCTGTAAATGCAATAAAAAACAAAAATACTCCTAATCATATTCAGAGATGTATTTTTGGCATCCATCCATCTGCCAATTTGTTGGGTGAATCAGACCAATATTTTTTAACAAGCTGATATAGAAGGAATATCAAACAAGTGGCATTGTTATAAGTAAACCTATGTGGAAGAAAATAAAAATCTTTGTAATTGTTTCATTATTCAATCCACTAGACAAGGCCATGCAGACTGTAACTTTTTATAACAAAAAATTAATGAACATTGGAAACCTTGCTGATCTCTCCCACACTACAAAACAACTTTGAAGATCTTACGGAACAAGCCAATAGGGTTAGCTAAGGCAAAATGCTGTAACATTCTCATTAACAAGACAATTTTCTAATAAGGAACAAATTTTGTGATTTTATTTTGATCGAATTTTGAGAATTGGTTAAAAATGAGGGGGGATGAAATCACTGGTAGCCTGTTCAAAATTTTGGGGCTCATCTTCTGTTTGTGTAAGACTGATAATATCAAATCAGTTCTGCATTCCTTGCATGTCCTTGTACAAATCCATTTCTTCACTGTGTTATATTAACTAATTCTTGTTGGGTTATTGCCCTTGTTAAATATTAAATCCAAATTACTCTCATCAGATGTTGTAATCAAAACCCTAAATTAATAAAATCATTTATTTCATTTCAAAGCATTTTTATGTATTTCAAAATTACAAATAGATATATGAATAAAGCATTTTTCTATTATCTAATTGAAAAGATTTGTGTTGCATAACTTTCTGGATTACTATAATTGCATAGCTGAATAGCGGTATACTTCTCTCTGCATAATTTTAATTTGAAATAACTCATGTTAACTAGAGTCCAGATTTTGGAACTTTTTATTATTATTACAATACTTGTGATGTCCTCTAGTTGTTTATCATTTAATAATATCTTTGGGCAGTAATGATGTATTTGCACTTTCTGAATTAGTACAAAAAGACGGTGTAAGCGACACATTTCCAGTATGATTAGTTGAACCCCCAATCTTTATACAATTTTTTGTATTCATAGATATTTCACATGTGTTAATCATACATACATTTCAAAATTCGTATGAAAGTAAATTTTAGGATCCACTCTTGTGAAAATTGTTTGAAGTTTTTCTTTTATTCATAATTTTTTACATCATTTTTTACCATACTCATGATGCTGTACCCTCAAAAACTCTTGCTTTATGAAAATTTATTGGGTATCTAGAAAATCTTGTTCAAGACCTTGCCTCTCCAATTGTGAAATAAATTATTTATGAGAAATATTTAAGACTGCTGTTTTTCCAATGCATGATTGAAAACTCATGCTCAACAAAAACATAGTTTAGCTAAAGATATTAATATTTAATAAATCAATGCCACAGGGTTTCAGAATCCTCAATGAATTGTGGTAAAGATATGTACAAGTGGGAACTATTTTGTTGAGTGGTAATATCTTAATTTTTGAAGATTTGAGACCAAATTAGGTCGTTATTCACTGGTATTTCTTTGTCTATGATATGCGTCAGTCTAGGAGTAGAAGTTAAACATTTAAGTATCTTCAACTACGTTTATTTTGAGTTTTGCATTATTTGGTTGTTCTTGCTTGCTGCATGCTTGATATCCCCTTAATAATTCAGTACACAAATAAATAACAGCCAATACAAGACTGATTTGCAGTTGTAAATGAGTTTCATGCATATGAATTATCTATTGACCACCTTGTGTACTGTTGCCTAGACAGTTGCAAGCCTTGCGTCCATGTCCCCAGAGGGCACTAGAAGGGCCTGTCTTGTGAGAGCTTAGCTTCTAATATATTCATATTCTGTTGTGAATACAACAGCTCAAAGCCAATTTTGTTTCTCTGTAGGAAATGGATGTGGTTGTAAATGGAAAATTTGCTGGTCCATTTGGTTAGCCCTGTTGCTCAGAAAAATTCCGAATGTGAACTTAATTTTTGTTTTGTTATGAAAATTTATAGCTTTATATCACTTTTAATTTGTAAATTGTACATTAAATTTTTTGCTTACATCAGCAGGTTTTTTTGAGTTGAAATGAATGCTAGCCAATTCATGTAATGGGTATTTGCCAGTACGTGTTGGATTTTCTGTTTTTCCATGTTTTTCAACCTGAAAATTGTGTAAAATATCAAATTTCTTATTCTTTGAAGCCACAAGCAAATTTCATGGCAAGGGATGAAAACAATGAATTCAGTAATAAGGTATGTCATATGCAGATATTCTATTCTTAACATCGTATGCTCTTGGGGATTAATCAGGAACTTGGTCTACCAGTCTCAAGTTTAAATCATGTGGCAGCTACAGCAGGTAAACATTTTGCTTGCGCTGTCTTGTCTGCTCCACAGCATTTGGTTGTTCCAATGAAGATGGTAGTGATTGCTGTTTCTGATGATTTGTTTCCTTTATGCCACAGGCTGTTTAATTTCCTTGAGTATTTTGATGTATATAAGGTAGCCAAGGAAAATTGTTCCATTATTTATTCAGGTAAGGGATATTTTAAACTTCTTTAACATTACAAACTGTTTTACTTATTTTGTTATTCACAAATAAATGATGAATAAAGAGTTGGCATGATAAAATTAATCTGTGAGAAATTTGTCTTGGTTTATGGACTTGTTAGGCACATTCCTGTCGTAAGACATAAACTGCGATGATTGCATTCATGATTGGGATTGTAATTGTAATTTCATAAGTTTTATAATTTGTATTTCTCATCTTAAATTCAGGGTACAAGATCTTGAATTCCATGAATATAATAATGCCAGGTAGGATTGGTTTTGTAATATTTTGGTGGGGGGAAATCCTATGTACTCCTTGAAATTATATTAAAAATCTTTTTCTGCATGCACTTTTTTTCAAATAGTACAATTTTTTCACAAGTATTTTCTAAATTATTTTTTCCTCACGGAATTGCTGCTGCTTTTCTTTTTTTCTTGTGTAGAAAATCTTTAGTTTTTCTGATCTTTCTTTCTCTAGGCCTCCTTGCCCCTCCACCCCTCTATTGAAGGCCAGTGAAGGCTATCTGAACCCTGGGCAAAATGCTTCATAAAATCTGTAAACGTGCAATAACAATTATTAAATGTAAATATCAGCAATAAATACTCACCCTTTTAATGTTTATTACATAGTTGTACATATTGATATCAATATATGTGTGTTTTGAAATAATTTTCTTACTTCAAAAAGTGATCACTTCAATTTCTTAACTTAATTATTTTGATATTCCTTCTCTTTATTCCTTTCTTCCTTCCTTTTCCTTTGCTTTCATAGCCTTCACGATTAGTTTAAGATTAAATAAAATTATCCACAAGTGATAATTTGGAGAAAGTATTAATTTCAACCATTATTCAGGTCCATGCAGTCTTTGCCTTCTGTGTAACAAGTTCACTGAAAACAAAATGTATGTATGTGCAAGCTTTAAAAGATTAATGAAACTCTTCAGCAATACTGTGCAGTATTTTACTGTATATTATGTTCATTTTTTTAGTCTAAAAATTGGTGAAATTTACTGTTAAGAAATTGTGAGTAAGCGTGAGTAATTGAAATAGATCCTGAATGACTAGAACATACAATAAAAGTATACATGTCACATAACAGACTTATTTTAATCTTATATAAGCACAGTACTAAAATTTGGGTAACATAATTGGAATACTTTTCAAATCACTGTTTCCCAATCAATAAGTTATTTGTGGAACCGCCAAGAAAGAAAATTTGTGTTGATACATCCAAGAACAACTTAAGTATTTTCTTTGTTCATCACAAGGATTACAAATCTTTTGCAAGGTTTGGAGATTCTTCATATGATAAAATAAAATGTAAAGGATTCAAGGTCGATTTGTTGAAGATGCCTACATATCGAAAGAATTAAGTAATTAGACTCTAGTACAGGTCTTTGAGTATCAGTTTTAGGGGGTTTAGTTATAAACTTTTTCTTATAAATAAACATTCAAAAACTTTTCTAAATTTGATCTCAGACTTGAAAAACTTATAATAATGTCTGAACAAGAACAAATTCTTCTGACCCATAACCTTGCTCTGATCTATTCAGCACTCTTCACCTTTCTGCTTGATATATCATTTTTGTTTTCTATGTCTAGTCTGGATCACTGACATGCTTTTACTGAAATAAAAGATCGTGTGTTTGCAGTTTTACACCTTTAGTTAGTAAATTCCTTGGAAGTAAATGGTATTGTCGTCAATATGAAATCATTTTTCCATTTGTAAATAAAATTGTAGGATGTTGAATGCTTTGAGAATTCAACTAGAGAGTACTGCTTCTTTTTCTTACTGGTAGATAAATGACAATTGTATTGAAAGTTTGATTTTTTTAAACTTTTTACCCTTTTTCATTAAGTTAAATGTTCTGAAGAAACATTGACAGCTACTTGTTACTGTGAGTAGAATGTTTTGCAGATTTATGTAAGGGGTGAAATGTCACATTGTTTCTTCATGTTAGTGGTCTAGATGTTTGTAATTTTCTGTTACTTATGCCTGGGGTTTGTGTAATTTCTCAGCGTTTCAGAGACATTGCTGATCTTATATAGCCCATACTTGATTGAGGTCTCTTCAATTCACAGGTACCCTATTTTAAAAACTATGCTCATGCGTTTTGTTGTTTGTGCCATTTCAGGTACATACTGTGGTTGTTCAAACCTTCATTATGTTGTCAGTCTTGTTCCTTTTTAGGAAAGCAATAGTCAGTTGTTTTGTGTAAGCTGAATAAGTGCCAGTGATCTGAAACAAAAATGCGAGTGAAAATGCCCATTGAAAACAGGAGCATTTTTCTGGCTTTTATAAATTGATCAGGATGACATATAGAATTGAATATTCCTGCAGCTTTTCTGTTGGTGAACCAGGTGAAGTACTCTAAAGTGAGCATTTCTTTTTGAGTGGAAAAGAAAGTAAACTTTCACACTACAACACGAAAAATTAAACATTTTGGTTTAATTTTGAACATAATGAACAAGTCCAAATTGCAGATGTATTAATCAGTATTTTCAAAGTAATCTTACCCTCCCTTTGAAATAGTTATAATTTAGCAAGCTATTTGTACATGCATTGTTATATGTACAATCCAAAGTGTGTTAATTCACATTGTTTCATATTAAAGTAATGTAGAAACGTTTTGAGTGTGTGTAGAAATAGATCTAATCAAAAGCTTTCTTAAAATGCTTATTAATATGGATTTGTATAGTTTAAAAGAAATTCTATTTGCTTTTCTTAACAAGAAACTCTTGATTTGTCTGAACTGACCATACTGTGTCAAACATCTAGTGATTCTCTAAATTGATGTAGTTCAAATGTTATTACTCTCACACAGGTCATGTCAACAGGTCTCTGTAATTCCTGTGCACCACTATTTTGCATAAAGAAAAGTAAGATTTTACTTTGATTAAGAGATTGGAGATAACTGATTCTCTAAGTTCAAAGAAATTGTAATATTTGAAGTTTTCACACATATTGGAATTTGTTTCATACTGTTATTTTAAAAAATTAATATTTTTGCTGTTCATAGTTTTATGAACTTAAAAATACTGTTTTTCTTATTTTTATGATTGGTTCTCTCTAGTCTCTATATTCTAATATGAATGTCAGAGTCGTTTTGTGATAATCATCAGAAACCCTATAGGGTTACAGAAGGTAGTACCAACAATCACAGCTATTTTGGCTGTTGGACTTACATGTCCCCTGTCCAAGAGAGACAGGCGATTGTATTTATTTTTACAAACAATCCTATTGTAGTGATCGAATCTGGTGCCAGATGACAGCTGTTGGACTGGTTAGTCCCCTGTCACCTGACAGGCGATTGTGTTTTATGGAGGCTGTTACTGTGAATGGCCCTGTCAATGAACTCAAGAGTGCTAAATTTAGTTTCTTTTCTTTCATGGCACAAAAGCATTATTGAAGTATTTATCAACAAGTTACTATTCAAAAGAATTGCCAAGGTCATGGAGTGACAGTCTCAACAATCACAGCTGGTGATATGTTGATGCCTCGCAGGCGATTGCCCCTGTGCAATCACAGCCCATTGAAAGCTGTTGGACATCTTAGTCCCCTGCCTTATTTAGACAGGCGATTGTGTTTATGAAAACCAATCACAGCCTAGGGTTGTTGGACAGTTGGTCCCCTGTATGTTGGCTGGTCATTGTTTTACTTCTGCAAATGCACAATGAAAATGTAACTTTTTACAGCCAGCAGCTAATGTAATTTTCACTAAGGCAAGTAATTTGAACATACAATTTATCTATCAAGTGTTCTGCTTTCTGGATGTGTATTGTATTTGTAGTATTTGTAGATGTTATTCCATAATAAACTATTTTACGTTGAAATGTGACTCTCTTGTTCTTATTGTTTCAATTTTTTGAGTAACTTGAGAAGAACCTCATCAGTAACATAATCTTCCAACAGATTTATATTATAATGAATATAAAATATGAACATTTCATTTTCAAAACAGTATTCCTTGTGATATGAAACAACACTTTAAGAATTGTAGAGAATTACTTGAACTTGTGTAAAATATTGGTATTTTTCATAAGGACAAGTGCCTTGAAGGTGGAAAAATTACCTCTAATGTTTTTTTATCCCACCAATGTTTGTTCCTTTTTTATCAACATTCGCATCATAAGACAAATTAAAAAGTCAGGGCAATTGATTATGTTTATTGTATATTATTACATGTATAATTTTTATTATTTTCATAGCATAAATTAAGGCATAATTTGGAAAACTGAGAGATGTAGTTTTGTAACTATAAATTATTTTTATGGAACAAAACATAATCAAAATTAGATATATTGTTGGAAGTCAAAAAATTATTATTCAATTACATTCTTGATTTACTTAGATTGTAACTAACTGATATAAATATATCTTATTGGTCACTCAAAAAAAATACAAGATTGTGTGAGAATTTGATTCTCTATGTAGTAAGCTTCTTGAGTGAACTGATGAGGTTTCTTCAATTTTGAACTTCTTGTGACCTTTAAACAATACCTTCCAATTCCTTTCTCGCCCTGTGGACTTAGTTATTGCAGTAGACCCCTTATCCCCTACCCCACACCAATCTTTTTAAAAATTAATATAATTAGAAAATTAATTTATAATTGTGAAAAATGATGGAAAATAGAAAATGATTTGGTGATTTAGTGAACATTTTGTATCTATCAAAGATTTTTTAAAATATTATTGATGGTTCAATATATTTCCATGACAATAGATGCAATATTAAATTACAAAATAGAAATATTTGGATTTGTGATCAAAATAACTTAAACAGAAATTAGATAGTTGTCACATTAATACACTTCACAATTTGTCTAATAAACTCCTGGGGTAGTAAATTGGGGGGGGGGGAGATCACTTTTTGCGTGGGCATTATGTACATTGCAGTTATACACATGCTCTTGTTTGTAGGCAACTCTTGTATAGCTGTAAGGTAGGTACACCAACGTATTAACACTTAAATAACCTGTCAATCTGGGGCCAGTGCCATAAGTGTAAATTCATTTGAAATTTCTCATTAATGTTCATTCGAAAAAAGTTATGCTTAGATTCTCCTACATGCTCTAGAAGTTAGTAACGTATCTGAGAGATATGCTGATGTATTTATTTATTTTACGTCAAAAAACAGTTAAAAACTGCGTACGACGTGCTATGGGGAAAAGTGAATTGTGTGCACATTTTCAAAATTCTGTGATCCCTACACTAAGTCATATACTACTTAAATTTTGAATTTTTGAAAGGGAGAAAAAAAACAAAAACTCCCATGTAATAAAATCTATTTTCAAGGATAAACAAGCAATAAATTTTGAAAGGGAAAAAAAAAAAAAAGGATAAATAAGCAATAAATTTTGAAAGGGAGAAAAAAAAAAACTTCCATGTAATAAAATCTATTTTCAAAGATAAATAAGCAATAAATTTTGGCTCTTATTACTTCCTGCCGCGACAACATGGAAACGATAATTTGAATAATTGTATTTCCCACTGAATTCTAGAAGATGTGCACAGATAATGAAGTTACATTTATGTCCAGAAGCAAAACAAGGGCCACTCAGCATTTAATGGATCAGGAAATGGACGAAAAACCTGATCGAATGGGGTCATTGACCCGGAAGCTGTAGTACAATAGTTGTTACAGGTTGTTTATACTCATTTATACAGTCCAAATGGTAAATAATGCATTATGTATCATTGTTAAAATTAATGTTACTTTTCTTGTGATGCTCAGTATAGTCTCTAATTGTATAGAAACAGTTATGCAACAGAAACGATTTCACTTGGGATTTAAACGTTTCTATTGAATTTAATCGTTTAATGTCATCTGGCAAAGTGTTGTAAAATAATGTACATGTATTGTATGTGAATTTTTTGTAATGAGCTGTTGATACCGTCACCTGATGAATATGATTTCTACGTCGAGTGTTATAGTAATAGACTTCGGCATTTTCTGAAAATATATTCCCGCCCTTGAGCAAGTCATTTTTTACAAAAACCACTGATTCGTAAATAAGAAGACATGTATGAAACACAATTCCCGTTTATGTCTTACACTAGAACTACCTAGTTAATTTTAATCGGTTTTGTTAATTGTAAAGAGCGTTTGAGGTTTTGGATATAACATTCCGCCATATCGCCTGTAAAGTCGCGTGAGCGGTTTTTTGGACGAACATCGACAAACCAAATTGGGGAGAGGCATGGGCGGTAATTTAAAACGTAGGAATGGTTCGCATTTATACCACAAAACAATAACTTGTGCTGACAATTTACTTGGTGTTGCCAGGTAATCTTAAGCATTCTTCACTAAATGGCGCTGCGAAAACCAAAACGACAAAATTAATTTATTTCATGTCTAAATTGTAACTTGACGCGTCCGTAAGCTCCTTAAGGGGCGTTGATCGCTTTGCTCTGGGGAGTAATCCTCCATTACAAATATGTCACGTCGCCAGGTAGCATCTCCGCGTACGCGTCCCGTGCTACGCGCTCCTACGTTACTACCCAGCGGCCAGAATTGGGAAGGAATTAGGATAGGAGTGGAGTTCAGGACACCTCACAAGGGTCGGACTAGCCCATGTGAAGCAGCTAAACTCGACTTGTTGGAACAAATTTCACATGAGATTCGACGGGAATCCAACCCGGACCTCAGTGGTGAAAGGCTAGTGACTTCGCTACGTGCCACGAGAGGACTTATACATTTAAGGACATTGATAGGCTGTTGTAATTATTGTATATGTTAATAGGCTGTTACGCAGTTTGTGGCACGATTCATTCATGCGCGAGTGTGGACAAGGAAACTAGTGGGGTTAAAATATACACGCTAAATGCGATTTAAGGAGAGTATTCGCTTAAAATTTTCGGACAGGCTCACGGATGTTTTATGTTAACGCGGGAGTCGAAGGTCCGAGCCTCGTCCTCAACTTAGGAACTGCCACGGTGTAAGATAGATAGTACATCTTACACCGTGGAACTGCATAGCGAAAGCGTCACTTTAAGGTGCGTTGGCCGCGCAAAACGTGGCTATAATTAATTGCGTTGGACAGACCCAAGGTTACGGCGGCGATGGTGTATCGGGCTGTTATACCCAATTTTGCGGGTTCAAGCCGTGGATTTTTAAGAACGAAAAATTTACTGCATGTAAAAGATCCTCAAGCTTAAAGCCTCTGAGATAAATTCAAATTGCCTGTTTCGTCGCCCAAGTAATACCTTCTTTCTCCTCCCATGGCTGGTGAAAGGTACGTAGCGCAATTTGCGTGGTCAGACGGAAGAGCAGGCCTCATGGCCTGAGTCTCGCCACGTAAAAATAAGTCATTAATTCATGCAAGGTGGTTTCATGTTAACGCGAGTGCTGAAGAACGAGCTTGTCCTCAACTTGGAACAGCGACGCGACACTTTCCTCTGGAAAGTGCGTCGGCTGCGCCGCGAAAGACTCATTACCGAAATCAATGCGAATAAATGAATTGTGACACTAGGCGCATCTCTACCTATTTATATTAGAGTAAACGCATATCTTTAATATGTAACAACTATATACATACTGTACTTATATGCACATATTGTACAAGTGGTTGAAATGCAGTTCGTGACACGATTCATTCACGCGCAAGTACATGAAGGAAAAACTAGTGGGGCGAAATGGAGACTTTCCTGGAAACATTACGAAAATATACACACTAAATGATTTTAAGGTGTTTTCACATGAAATGCATTGATAATTATGCATTGGACAGAGGAATGTGTTATGCTAATGTGAGGGCGGAAGGCCGAGCCTCGTCCTCAAATTGGAACTGCGTAGTGAAGCGTCACTTTTTGCGGGAAAGTGCGTCTGCCGTGCCGCGAGTAACTCATTCTCGGAATCGGCAGCGCACGTGAACGAATCGTATCACGAACTGCATTTATATTGTATACGTTTTGTTTTAAGAATTTTCACACTACACGTTACGAAACGTAAGAGGTATCTTTGTCTCATTCTAATAACTGAAAAAGAGATGATACCTCTTTATTAAAACCAACGAAATCGTTTCCATTACTTTTTTTCTGTGATTCGTTTCTTTTGATAAAATGTGTCGCCCTCTACCAATATTTGGTTGTGACACAGCCGCGCAATTTTAAACGAGGGAATCCAATCAAATATTACACCTCTGTAAGTGATTTACTAAAGATTAACATTTAAAAATTCAATGAAAACCCCCAAATAAATTTGCTCCCCTAAAATATCGAAAAACTAAATTTAGAGGGAAAACCTGCTAACCAGGCACCACTAGTTTTACTCCGTATTTTTGTCATTCCGCCAACTAGGGAATGTTGTCTTGATGCCAATGTAGCTAGAATATCTTGTTTGAAAGAACGTCTGTATTGTGTATTGAAATATTTATTTGCATAATTCTGCGATTAAAATGTAGTCTATGCGATTTTAATAACATGAAGTAAAGTACGCGTTTTTCTATTTCTTCTTCTTCAAATAGAGATGACCAGAATACGTGACTTAAGAGATTTACATTACTGTCTCCTTTGGGTGGCTAGTGGCAGAAGCTGGATGCCGGGATTTAATAGTTAAAATACGGTAAAGGTGTGGGTTTTTTTATGTAAGACGAGATCATTTTTCGATAGAGGTTTTCCTCAGTCTATAATGATTTAAAAACTTTTTTCTTTAGTGTAGGTACACTTTCTCGAAGTTGATTTTTTTCTTTTCTTGTTTTTTCACTAAAATAAAGTTGTATTTTTCCAATAACCAAGTTGTGTGCGGTAATGAACTGGGGCAAAGGGCGGGAGAACCTGAGTGTTAGTCTACTGCTCCCAGAAATCAAGAAAGCAAAATTATAGAACTCTCAGAAAAAAGTGGATTTGTACTTTAAAGCATGGAAAGTTCGTTATTAAGGACAAGTCAATAGTGGCTATTTTATAGGTACCGTCACCGTAAACTGCAGTTCACACGTCTAAAATCTAAATAAGTCGACTGCGATTATTGTGAACTTCTGAGGACCAACAGTTTTGGTTCACAATATCCGATGTCAAAATTAAATGAAATTTCTCTTAATGGAGAGATATAGCGAAATATATTAACAGCACGATCTGAAAATTTCAGTATTCAAAATTTAACTGCAAACGTTTCTTCCTCTCAGGATGCCCCTCATGTGCACTGACGTCCCACTCTTCGAAGGTCCTTATACGCGCTGTAAAACCATGAGATCCTGTCGATAGCGGCGTGGCACAACCAGGTAATGAAACCGAACGCTTTTCCGCAGTGGGTGTCTCCAGACTGTGGCAGCCACTCCCTTCCTGTCACCTACGTAGAACACCATGCGCCTTGTCGCGCGGAATCTCAAGTAAAATCACATTTGAAACTGAAGCAAGCAAAAGAGCTACCTCCACCTCAGAGGAGACATCTTCAATGATGACCTTTGGCCGACGATATTTTTTCAAGCTACATTGTGTTGGAATTTGTGGCACCGAGGCAAAATATTTTTTTCCAAAGTTCACTATAGTCGAGGTTAATAGTTCATTATAACCGAATCTTGTGCTTATTTGCAATGCAAGTGAAATGGGACCAGTGACTTAAGTTCACTATAACAGGAGTCAACTGAAAGTTACTGTCATGTTTCACCTACAAACAAATGTAGATTTTCCACATTTTTGCCATAATATAAACAATCCACTGAAAAGGACTTATAATAAGTTGTCATTTACAAGCATAGCTTGAACGTATTGAATACAGCTTAATACGTATGAGCCACTAAAAATTTGTGGATCTTTAAGATTATTAGTGTAAAAGCTAAGCTCAAATTGTACGTAGCTCACCAAATCATCTGTTTACTTTTTTCATCAAGGGTATCAAGTTCTGTCCTAATTGTATTGCAGAAAATGGCATCAATACTTAATAAAACTTGGCAACCAAAAGGTATTGAAAATGTAATAAAAATGTCAACATTAAAATCATTAGGGAAAACAATATTTCTACGCATGCCTGGAATATTAAAATTCATCAATATTTGAAATCAGCTCAGGAAAAAGCAAACATTTTTTTAAATGTTACCAAAAGTAATATTTATTTTCCGCAAATTTATTTTAATTAACACGTTAATTTATATCAAATTCTGGTTATCTTAAGAGTTGAAAGTTCCTCCACTCCTTAAAAAATGTGCATACGATGTTGTCTTTTGGTGTGTGTTAGGGCTCGTCGTCTTGTAGGGTTACCCTATCGGAAAACAGGCAAGGGGGTTGGGTCAATGATACTGCTAACTCTCGTCCCGACTATTGCCAAACTTTAGCCGTCCAGTTCGAAATTGTCTGCGCAAATAGCCGTGTCGGAAAAATTGGACGGGGGGGGGTAAAAGTGTTTTAGGTGCCTAAAGTAAGCATTAAAATTATTTTACTCGCGCTGTTCATAGAAATGAAACTAGTGGAGCTATTTTCTAATTTCTATTTTGGACGAGATTTTACTCTTCTTTAATATTTTTGAAGTAACATTTCAGTTCTACTATAAACTTTCCGGAAAGTTAAGAAAACGTCAAGAAAATGTACTGTCGGTGACGATAGATGGCAGCTGGCCAGAGAATGCAGGAAGATAGGAATGCTTAATAGGAATGCTTTCCTATTAAAAAGAGAAAATTAAACATTTCACGAAAAAGTAATACTTGGATCACAAAAGGAATTAGAACATCGTGTAAAAATAAACGTACTCTCTACTTTATTTCTAAACGTCATGACATATCTCAAGATTTCCTTATCTACTTTAAAAAATACAAAACATTGTTACGAAAAGTCATAAGGCAGGCTAAAATCATGAAAAACGATCAGGATATTTTGAACTCAAATAATAAAACAAAACAATGTGGAATATAATAAAAAATACTACCAAATCAACTAGAAAATCCGTAGAGAATGTTGTTTTAAAATATAACGATATAAATGTGAACGATCCGGCAACAGCGGCTAATCTCTTTAACCAATACTTTTCGAGAATTGCTGCCGATCTCACTAAGGGTCTTCAGGCACAAAATTCAAAAACAGATAGTTCACCCAAAATTTTAGACACAATGTTCGTTTCCGAAACTTCTTCCTATGAAATTCTCAAAATAATCGGTAAACTAAAAAATAAATATTCGTCCGGTTTAGATGAATTCCCGGATTCTTTGTTAAAGACTTGTGCGTATGCCATTATACACCCGTTAACTCACATATTTAATGCATCTTTATGCACTGGAACGTTTCCAGATATTTTCAAAACAGCTAAAATTAAGCCGCTTTTCAAAAAGGCAACAAAAATGAAATTCAAAATTATCGGCCCATTTCTCTTCTATCAGTTTTTTCAAAAATATTAGAGAGACTTTTTTACGTACGAATGGAAACCTTTCTCACTAAACACGACGCGCTTTCAGATTGCCAACATGGATTTAGAAAATCAAAATCAACGGAAACAGCTATATTTTCTATTCTTAAAGATGTCGCCTCATCGGATCAAAACGAGGCACCTATTGGATTATTTTTAGATCTCTCAAAAGCTTTTGACGTAATTGATCATGACATTTTACTTTCCAAATTACCTTCATATGGAATTCGTGGTACTGCTCTAGATTGGTTATGTTCGTACCTTAAACAACGATCTCAGAGAGTTGAAATACCTTACTGGAATGATGGAACATTACGTACGCACCTTTCCGACTCTTTGCCCGTTGCATGTGGAGTTCCTCAAGGATCGATTTTAGGCCCTACTCTGTTCCTACTTTACGTAAACGATATGCCCTCGACGATTCGAAACGGAAGAACGGTTCTCTTTGCGGATGATACGAACATCCTTTGCAATAAAGAAACAGTAAATAGTACAATATCAGATGTTTCAAATTGGTTCCGAAATAACAAATTAATAGTGAACGAAAAGAAAACGGTTTTAATGCAGTTTTCCATTTCAAATAAACAATTCTGTGCCCCATTGAAAATGAACAGTGTACCATTGACTGATGTTAAGGCAACAAAATTTTTAGGTCTCTCAATTCAGTCAAACCTTAAATGGAACGTCCATTTAAATGAATTGAACACAAAATTAAGTTCATTATGCTACGCGTTCAGAATTCTTGCAAATTCAGTCAGCCTTCATACTGCTCGTTGTGTATACTTCGCGAATGTTCATTCCCGCCTGAGATATGGCATAATATTCTGGGAAATACATCTTATAGCTCCCAGAGGTTTAGATTACAAAACCGAATTGTACGAATAATAACCAAATCCCACCCATATGATTCATGTAAGCCTCTCTTCATTAATCTAGGAATTCTACCATTACCGTGTCTTTTTATTTACGAATCAGTGTTTTTTGTAAAAAATGACTTGCTCAAGGGCGGGAATATATTTTCAGAAAATGCCGGTCTATTACTATAACACTCGACGTAGAAATCATATTCATCAGGTGACAGTATCAACAGCTCATTACAAAAAATTCACATACAATACATGTACATTATTTTACAACACTTTGCCAGATGACATTAAACGATTAAATTCAATAGAAAAGTTTAAATCCCAAGTGAAATCGTTTCTGCTGCATAACTGTTTCTATACAATTAGAGACTATACTGAGCATCACAAGAAAAGTAACATTAATTTTAACAATGATACATAATGCATTATTTACCATTTGGACTGTATAAATGAGTATAAACAACCTGTAACAACTATTGTACTACAGCTTCCGGGTCAATGACCCCCATCTCGATCAGGTTTTTCGTCCAGTTTCCCTGATCCATTGAGCAAATGCTGAGATGGCCCCTTGTTTTATTTTATTTTATTTTTCTAATTCCAAAATTTATTGCTTATTTATCTTTGAAAATAGATTTTATTACATGGGAGTTTTTTTTTTTCTCCCTTTCAAAATTCAAAATTTATTGCTTATTTATCCTTGAAAATAGATTTTATTACATGGGAGTTTTTTTGTTGTTTTTTTCTTCCCCTTTCAAAATTCAAAATTTATTGCTTGTTTATCCTTGAAAATAGATTTTATTACATGGGTTGCTTATTTATCCTTGAAAATAGATTTTATTACATGGGAGTTTTTTTGTTTTTTTTTCTCCCTTTCAAAAATTCAAAATTTAAGTAGTATATGACTTAGTGTAGGGATCACAGAATTTTGAAGATGTGCACACAATTCACTTTTCCCCATAGCACGTCGTACGCAGTTTTTAACTGTTTTTTGACGTAAAATAAATAAAAAATAAAAAAGACCTTATATTAAAACCGGCTCAGACGAAGCGCAGGGAAATAGAACTTCAGGGTAGTATGTTCGTTAGATCGACCGCGGTGAAGTAACCCCAAAACATAATTTAAATGAAAGTAAAATCTCTGTTTTCAAGACGGTAAGAAATAATTTTCCCCTGGCCTATATTTTGAATAAAAGTAGTTTAAATTAGTACAGGCTCTTATGAAAAAACTTTCTCGGACATAGGTTTCTTGAAGTTATTGAAGAAGTTACATGTTGTTTATGTACCTTTATCTCTAAAACTATTTTATGAATCGCTTTGAAATTTACACACTATTTATAGCAATATTCTTCACACGCAATGTTTTGTTCATTACTATTGAAGGTCATTTACATTCTTTAATTTTTTGCCCTACATACCTTTTTTAAACATTTGTTGTGTAAATATACTTAATATCCGAGTTTTGAATAATTTAATTCTTATATAACAAACAACAAATCACGGCAAATTCATGATACCCAAGTGATGAAAATTTCATAGAATTATATGCAATAGTTTCTGAGAAAAAGGTACAGGAAGGCAAAAAAAATAGTTTTCTGGAAATGCAGGTTTTGTAACACCACGTATATAACACAATCCTGGTGCACATTATGGCTCATCCGCATTCTCCTCCTTATTCTCAGAACATTTCCTCTTTGTTCCTAGAATATTACTCGTTTTCAACTTTTTTTTTCTAGAGCCTCTTCTACCTCTTTACTTTCTCGTATACATACGTATATACGGAGAAATATACGTAGTATAGAGAAAGTTATGTAATGCTGTGGAAAATCGATTTTGAGATTTCAACGGAAACACATTTCGGGGTCTCCCGATACCGAAAAAGGTTTTTTTCCTTTTTTTCGCTTAAAACGTCCGTCCGTTTGTGAAGACAATTAGCCCCTAACCATAATTTTTTTCGACGTCTTCCTGCAAGTATAAAATTGAAGACAGAGATTTTCCCTTCAAAGAAAATTTGTTCCCAATAAATAGTTGTTTTATTAGGATCATGTAGTTTATTTGGAAATTTTAGTAGTTATCGTGCAATATTTGCATATTTCAAAAATAACTAAAAGAAAATATTCTCAAGAACGGCTCCAAATTTTTCTTTAAATGTTTGGTAAGGATAGTGCCAAATGTACCCTAAACGAAAACAAACGCGCCAAATAGCTCCATTCGTTTGTTTGTTTCAAAAATTAAAAAATGTATTTTTTGATTTGTCTTTCACATCGGTAATATTTTCATTCGAGGTGATTTCTTCACATTATTATATTTATAAGTACATGTGCTTTAAATAGTCTGTGTAGTCTTTTGTTTTTCCAAAAATTATACAAATGTAATTTCTTTTAAATATCTCTCACGCCATTAATATGCATATTTTCACCAATTTGTATATTGAGTGAAAGTTTACAAATTACTTAAAATGAAGTTTTTCAAAAACTCAATAGATTCCTGTAAAAAAGAGCTTCAAATTTCGCATTTACAGTAACGATTAACGCCATTTCCTTAAAAGGGCTCCAAATTTTTCAATGAAAGTTGCTTATTAGGACGAGGTTTTAGCCTTCTTTAATATTCTTAAAATAATATTTCGGTTCTACTATTTGGAAACCGAAAGGTTGACAATATTTCAAAACAGTACTTTGAGCGGCAGTAGATTGCTACTGGCAAAGAATGGGAACAAGACCTAAAGCCACTTCACACCAAGGAAATAAGTTGCTTTACTACGAGGTCTGTCATTCTGTAGCACGACTAGTGACTATATCGTATATACTAGTGACCATATCGTACAGTGTGTGTGTGTGTGTGTGTAATAATGTTCTCTTTTGCTGCGCAGAAACGATTTCGAGAATTCAACGAAAATACTAGTTTTGGGGTCCCCTGAACCATTTTTTTTCCCTAAAACGTCCGTCCGTCTGTGAACACTACTAGCACCTAAACCATGCCTAGAATATTTTCAAGTTTGAAGAAACCCCTGTCCATCTGGCTCTAGTAGAAGCTTTGAAAATTTGAAAAACAGTCTTTAACATTTGGGGGTATTTTGACAAGAAACCCCACGGACTTCTTAAAAAGTTTCGCAAAAATGGCTCCAAATGTTTTCTCTAAATTTCTTGTAAGAACAGAGTACATTTATGAAGGTTGCATAGGTGCGATTACTACTACTCTACTACCGTAACTCTGAATTGTCGAAAATTGCAAGTTAGAATTTTTTCAGCGTCTTCCTACAACTATGAAATTAATGATAGAGAGTATCCTTCAAATTAAAATTGTCGTCCATAAAGGTCGTCTTTCATTAAGATCATGTTGATTTTTTTTTGACAATTTTAATAATTTTCCTGCAATAGTGCGTGCAATATTTGCAACTTTAAAAAATTACAAAAACAAGATTTTCTCAAAAAAGACTCCAAATTGTTTCTTTAAATTTTTGCTAGATGTAGCCATATTGCTCTGTTTTCTCAAAATGGAAAAATGTATTTTTTACTTGTCACCCACGTTGTTAATATGTACAGTAGCGACAATTTGTTTACATTTTGCTTTAAATTTCTTTAAATTTCGCTTAAAAACTTTAAGCTTTAAATTTCGCATTTACAGTAATACTTAACCGCCATTTTCTTAAAAACTGCTTCAAACTTTTCAATGAAAATTTCTCTTAAGAGGTTTTACTCTTATTAAATATTCTTAAAGTAATATTTCTATTCTACTATTAGGACCCTGAAAAGTTGAGAAAAAGTCAAAAAATGTACTTTGGGCAACAATAGGTGGCAGGACGATGGAGCAAGACCGTAATCCCAGTCAAACCAAGGAAATTAGAAAACTTTACTGCGAGAGTGTTTGTGCTACTCTGTAGCGCCTCTAGTTTTGTCTAAGTCTGAGACTCTAGTTTACGTCTGTAACTGAATAGTAGTGTAGTATAATAGTGTTTTGTAGTGACTAACAATAAGACACTACAAAACCATTCACAATATTCAAACTACAACGCACGAAATTAACATAAACAATGCCACCAAAATGTCAGGAAACAAATGATTGTCGTGAGGCAACTTTACCACAACACTCGAAATACAACCACGAAAGAACTGTCCCTAAAAAAGCTATCAATAACAAAAAAGTATGAAGTGGGAGGTGATGGAAAAATGGGCGTGACGTTTGGCGCGGCCAGACATTTAAATGTCATTTAAAAGCCCTTAGGAACATAATAACTCGAAAATGTAAATTGCACTGTGTTAGGGAATATTAAAGATTCAAAATTACACAGAAAACGAAAATCGCACATTTTCGTCCTATGACGTGTACAACCTCCTCTTAAATGTAACATACATCATCGGGCATTCTGAGGAGTAATTTATAAAGAAAATGCTGCTGCGAAATTCATCGCAATCGGAAGTACTGGCACTCGGCACGGGAGTTAAGCTATAAAAATCATGTTAATTTCAGCTCTGTTTATCTTAGGGCGCTGGAGCAAACGACAAACCATTTGGATTATTATTTTGACTTGTCCAAAAATGTGCATGCTTGTCAAAGCGCAATATAAACCAGTGATAGCTGTTGATAACAGAAATGGTTCAGTTGCTTCCCCTCCAATCAAATCGCCCGCCCGCGAGTCTGCGAATTCGACTATGTATACTCGACTGCGACCAAGAACTCAACTATGATTTATCGTGACCGGCGCACCTCTCGTAACAGAACATGTAGCGTTAATTTTCTGTAAGACTAACCATTGAAATATGCGTCTGAGCAATTGACACCAAAACGTTTGTATATAAACGTTTGTCAATAAAATTCCAACACCTTTGTTGCATTCCAATCACAGATTTCTCACTGTCTGTTAATCCCCTCCACCTTTGCGCTCCTCTCCCATGTCTTGTCATTGGCCCGCCAGTATGCCGCATCCGCAAAAGCTAAGGTGATATACGTGGATCGTGTGACGGCCCCAAATCTCCTCCCCCAGGTCTTCGAAATGATTAACAATATCGAGCTAGCACGCACGCTCCTCAACGCCCAACCCCTCTACGCTGGCAGCATGCGGTTAGTCATTGCCCATGCATTAAAGTTTTGATGCATGAGTATAGCATCTCGGAGTTGACCTCTGGACCTGCAGTCCCCGCGCGGTTTATCTGATTTGCAGTTAATGTAATAAAATTGTGATGCGATTATGACTCACGAGACTAATGAAACACATGAAAACAAATGAAAGAAAAAGTTTTGAAAGCGAGTTGGGTATGACTACGCTGTGGTAAGAACGGAAATATATCTTTCTTACACGACACTTATTGAAAACATTCCAAAGCTTATAAAAAAATGTGACTTAGTACTTGGATTTGAAAACCACAGCCTTAATATCAGCAATTTTTACCTTTGGAGTACCAAAAGCACTTTCGATTCATGCGAAGGAAATTTACAAAGCCTGACACATACTTTTTTTGAGAATATAAAGTTAAAAAAAGACTAATTGTGGTTGGGTGTCAATGCGGCTCTTGAAGCTGCTTCTTTCACAGTTCCAGCGTTTTTACCTGCAAGTCTTTCCAATATGTCAGTTTAGTGCATAAAAATAATAGTGTAGTTTCCTTTGTATTAATTTCTCAAGTGAAGCAACTCTGGCTTGTCTTCTAAATATCTAGATGCTTTCTCTAAAAACCTGAAATAATTTTGAACATAGTTAATGCTGTTGCCAACTGCACTTGTGTGTGTGTATGCGTGTGTGTGTGTGTGTATATATATATATATATATATATATATATATATATATATATATATACATACATACATACATACATACATACATATATACACGCATACACACACATATATTATTAGTGAGTCTTTAATTATTGTTACAATTATATCACATTATCATTTACGTTGTTTTCAGCAGATTTCTCTCTCGCTCTTTGTTCTAGAGAATGCTGTTACTAATGAAGGGGGAGATGGTCTTCAAAAAGATCAATAAGCAACTGAGAACTGAGCAGTGGAAATTCGACACATTTTGAAAAGAATAGAAATGAATTATAATTTAATAGAACTTTCGCTCTTATTATACTTAAACAAAAGCCCTTTAGTTCTATTCGAGTATATAAACATCCTGGATGACTCCAAAGATGGGTAAGCATTTTAACGAAAACGAAACATCCTTTTAACTGTACATATGTTACGTATGTAAATAAAATTTTTGTGACATTTGGACAAGTTACATTTTATGTGTGGCCTGCTTTTTTTTCTTTGTGTAATCATTCACATCTTGATAAATATCTATCTTAGGTGTTTTACGGAAGTACACATTTTACGAGGTTGCCCATTCAGAGCCTGAAAATTGTGTACTCAGCTTCCAAATGCAGCTTCATTTTCAACGGCACTAAATTTTAATGCAGATGTGAAGCATTTTTGTTTAGGAGGGCAATTTGTATTAGTTCCAAACAGCATCGAAAAAATATCACTGAGACGAGAAAAATATGAATAGGGCAGAAACAAAACTAGCGCAAACTAGCGGTGATAAAGCAGAACGTAACTTCTCGTCCTTACTAACGGTTAAGTAATTGTTATACCGCAATTTCTGTCCATATTAACACATCAGTCATCAATTGTAAAACTAGCCAATACCAGTACTTGGTTCCAAATTGTTTCTATACGGATCCTGTAGAAACAATACAGCGACAAAATTGCAAATATAATGCATCGTGCAACGTATCACATCTACTTAGCTTCAGCTACGCTAAATTTGCATCCAGGGAAAGGCTGCAAATAAAGAATGATGTGGTCACATGAAAAAGAGTTCCGCGAGTGTCCTGGCTGCGTAGCGTTCGATGAAACGGACGATTAAATTCAAGAACTGTAGTAGTGGAGGAAAACGAAAATATTGCAAGTTCTGTATTTTCGTATTAAGAAACGTCTAAGATATTGTTACGTTTCTAGGTGGTGAATTAAAAGTCTCGTATTATCTTAACAAAAACGTTTATTTTGTTACTTAACACAATCACTGAAAACACTTGATTATTTATTTACACTACACTTCTCTTGCTTTATTTACACTACACTTCTCTTGATTATTTATTTACACTACTCTTCTCTTACACACTCGCACAGTCCTAAGCACTGGCCACAGTTCACTATCACAGTTCGATGCACTGGTCACAGTTCACGTCACCGACTACAGTACGATACACTGACCACGGTTCACGTCACTGAGCACACTCACTGCACTCACACACTTCACAGTTCAGCTTCCACTGCGGACTTTAGACTGACTCGCGGTCGCCGGCCGTCGCGTATTTATACTCGTCAAGACAATCCAGAACCATCCGGACACCGCGCACTTTCTGGAGTAATCCGCCGGCAGGTGATGCAACCCGTGCTCACCGGCAGCTCGTGGTAGCGCCGGCAAATGACGTAACCCGCGATCACAGGCTCGGGGTGGCGCCGGCGGATGATGCAATATTCGTTACAATATTGAAAGTAAAAAGTAATGACAGTACAATAATTTAGACGTAATTACTCGATATCTTACATTTCGTACGCAAAGTGAATCAATCTTGTTGTCATGTTTATTATAATTTGATATTGCGAGTGATGTGTACATCTTTTCCGAAGCTCCCAGAAGAGTTGTTTTGAAGAGCACATTTCTTCCATTGTATTATCAGTCGACTTATTAAAGTAGGTTCGTACCAGTGGCTAGTGAAATACTCAACCACTTATTTAATTTATAGATTAACAATAATTACTTGTAATTGTGAACGGAGCATTTTAATAATTATTTGTCGACCGTTAAAAGAGAAGTATTGAAAAGTTCAAGAAAAACAATGTTTATTATTAAATTTAGTCTCGCATAATTTTTCGTTTTCATATGTTGGCAATCCCTAATGTAGGTTAGGTTGACTTCTTTCTGCATTGAATATTGGACCACATTGTTCACATCGAAAGTGAATAATCTTCAAACAGTCTGTGGTTTGTGGGGTGCAAAATTTTAATTCAGGCCGGTTTCCACACGTACCCCAAAAGAAACAATAGCATGACTTCTGTAGCGTAACATTTAGCTCGAGAGCCAGTACTTCCAGTTCCGATTAATTTCGCAGCAGTTTTTTATATCAGTTACTCATGAGAATTCCCAGTGAGTTACATTTAATATCATCTGATTCCACAAAAAATTACTATGTATTAAATAAAATAAAAAGATACTTTCACTGAATAACTTCTTCAATAACGTAAAAAGTCTAGGCTCCCCTAAGCGCCTGTACTAATTTTTACTTATTTTATTAAAAAATTAGGCCGGTAGATGCCACATTTTGTCTTACCATCTTAAAGAACAGGGATTTTACTTGTATTTAAAGTATTTTTGGGGGTACCTACTTCCCCGTGGATTCCCGTTCGATCGAACGAACATTCTACCTTAAAGAAAATTCTTGCCAGCTCCTTTTCTAGAACATACCATTCCATTCCATAGTTATCCTAAAGGGGAGGGGGCAACGCAGACGAAACTTTCCCTTCTGAGTTATGCCATTCCTGCTCCGATTGCTGTATACGGTGGCGTCCTGATGGTAAAATATCTAGCAATCTGTCTTTGCCGGGCGCTGGGTCACGTGATTCGAGCAGCCACCGCTAGATCGCAGAGCTACAATGCGCAAAAACTATTTTGCAAATTTGTTTGAATATTTTGGACGAATCCGAAATCAAATTATTACTTTTTTACCAGGAGACCGAGACTCATCGAATGACATCTCATTTGCCTCGATTGGTGGACAAGAAGTGAGTGATTGACGGACGGAATGACGCAGGTTACTTTAATACTATTTAAGGATGTTAAAACAGTGATGGGTGACTATCAAGCAATGTAGTGAAAAACTTAAAAATTAAACAATTCTTTCAAAATAAGCAGCAAAATATATAAATGAAATACAATCATTTGAATTGTAATGTAAGATCTTATCTGTATAAGGGAGGCCTTATAACGTCATAATGGCGCGAAGCAACTGCGAACCGAATGCCTATATAAGAGCATACTCGACTAGTGGAAAAGCCCCTTTTTTCCACTCTCGAGTCTATTCCTAAAAACGATTGAACAGTGGCGGCTCATGCTTAGGTTGCACAACCTCCAGAAAAATATTTTATGTTAGAAATATCCATTTTCGTTTTAGTGATATTCAATGTTCATGATATTGTAGTAATATACACATGAAATCATATTGAAACAAAAGATAGCCCAACTGGCGCTCTCTTCGCTGTCTCTTTCTCTTCCAGGCATTGCACCAAGCTTTTGCCTCTTTTACTGCGTTTGATGCATTTTCTCTTTGACCCTACGCTTCAATATTAGGGCCTTTGGTAAGACAACCAATAGATGGGGGGTTTGGTTGCATTGCGCGGTGTTCCGAGGAGAATCCCAATTTTCTGTCTTCGACGACGCTTGCTGTAACTTGATTTGATGAATTTCGCGTGTTATTGAAAGTACACAAGTTCATCGAATTATTGACGTTATTGAACGCATTATTTGTGATGTTTGGAGAATTCATTTTCTTTTGATGTTAGGTTTGTGATTCAAAATGTACACTTGATGATGAGTCCGCTGTTTAAAGTTGGCCATACTGAAAGGAAGTCCCTTTCTGTCTCTCAAGGTGGGTGCGTATTTTCGGCTGCAGATACGGCTGAGTTTCTGTCTGTGAGCGATGTTATGTGTGAGGAATATCTTTATATCAAGACATACAAAGTTAGTGAAATTTTCGAAATAAAATAATTTTGTGAAAAGCATGTCCAAGCAATAAAGCTTGTTACAAAGTGCTGGAGTGCGTTCACCGTATTTTCAAAACCAAGTTCTCAATGCAGAACTAATACAAAAATTTAACTGCCCAGTGGAAATCAAAACCAGACCCACGTGCGCGGAAGGTGTATATATTCGTATCTGACACGAACACTACACATAAAACTCTGTAAGTAATGTCTCAATACTTTTATTTAACTTAGTTTGAATTAATTTACATGAATTGCTTATTTGTTATATATCAGTGTCATGAAGTTTGGATTGAGATTGAGAAGCTGTTGCTTCCCTTTGAACATCTGCTAAGTTATTTTTTTGAAGACGTTAACTGCAAAATTAATGACGAGAAAATGGAGGGTACAACACCGAACAGGTTGTTATCAAAGCCCAGCAGTGTGTAAAACTATTGTGGGATTGAAAATACTAGTTCTAACCTAGAATCACTTGTTAGCTGGGATACAAAAAAGATCGCTGCGCGCGGTATTTATTTCCAACGAAAGGCGAGACAACCCCACCGAAAGCTGTCTGCCTTTCGTCAAGAATATATCGCAGTGTGTGGAAGGTACTAGAAAGGAAAATAAAATTTGTAAATAACTGGGTTTTAAAATTTTTTTTAAGCCGACGGTTAATTCAAGAAGTGAGTAGCAGGCAATACAATATTGGAGTCACGGAATTTAAATAGTACGCTTAATTCATAATTAGACATAGTGAGGTCTTGAGCCAACATTTTGATTTACATTTATATAGTCACATGAAGAAACGAAGGTTATTTCTAATGAGCACACCAAGGTCAAGTCATATCATTAATGATATTTTGGAAGTATTGAAATTTCATTTTCGTTTTTAATGAATCAAGGAAATAAATGTCTTCCTCCCTCTCCCTCTCTCCCTGTCTCCCTCTCTCTCCCTCCCTCTCCTTCTCTCTTCCTCACTCTCCAACCCTCTCTCTCCCTCCCTCTCCCGTTTTCTCCGATTTTGAGTCTTTTATTTCATGAAGTAAGAATCAGAAACAGATTCCTTGTGATATATCTATATAAACAATAACAATAATAATAAACAATATTCGTTTAGCGTGGTTCGAGAAAGATGGATGCATATAATTCTCCTGAACCAACAGATACCTAAAGAAACGAAGTTTGGTTAGGAAATTGGCGCGTTGACTTCCAATGGTGACACTTTCACGTCGTCAGTGCGATTACTGGAGTAGTTTCATTTGGTGGAATATGAGGAAAAGGAGGTGAATTTACCTAATATACATTTTTCTAATTGTACTATTAATATTATTATAAGAATAATTATTCCCCAAATCAAAACCATGCTTACGATCTTTTTCAAATTGAAAAAAACACCTGTTCAATTGGCTCTAGAGAAAGCTTTAAAATTTTGAAAAACATTCTTTATGATTTGGGGGAACATTACATGAAACCCCCGGATATTTTGAAAATTTCCTCAAAGAGGCTCCAAATATTTTTTGTAAATTTCCTTTAAGAATAGAGTAAAAATACTTGTAAAGGTGGCATAGGTCCGATTTTCACGGTTAACTCTGAATTTTCGAAAATGGGAAAAGTTTGAATTTTTATCGGCGTCTTCCTGCAGCTACAAAATTGAAAACAGGGATTTTTTCTTGAAACTAAATTTGTTGTGCATAAGTAGTTCTTTCAAAAAGGCCATTTAGACTTTTAAAAAAAATTACAAAAACAAGATTCTATCAAAAAGACTCCTATTTTTTCTTTCAATTTTTGGTACGGTTAGTGCCCAACGAACCCCATACGATGACATACGCGTAACATTGCTCTATTATTTTGTTGTTGCTTTTTCAAAAAATCTATAATATAATTATTTTTACTTGTCTCCACTTAGAGACGTAGGAGAATTTGACGCCGTGTGGATTACCTTATCTACATCGCCGAAGCCAGTCAGGGCGCATCAGGTAACACGAAATTCCTTACGTTTTTCTGATTTTCACAATGATTAGTGAGCTATCTAATCCTTACTAAGAACACAACTATCTTAAAAATAGCGCTCACGGCATCTTTCTCTTTGAAAAGGTATAATTACACAAGATAAGCGGAGTTTTCTTCGATAATTTGCTATTGGTTTCGATGTTTCGTTAATGCCAGATCAGTAAATTTGCTGTCCCTGCTAAGCATACTTGCAACAATGCCAAAAGAGAAAGTTTCAAGAAGCGCATTGTTACAAGAGTGGATTGATGATATAATGAACAGGTGGTAAACTGTGCAAAAAATATTTCTTACGCATAAAACACTGCAATTCGTGCAAAAAATACAAAAAAGAAAGTGAGAAAAACTATTCAAACCTTCTTTAGCAAGTGCAGTCAAAAGATGAAGACAAGAAAACATTTCAACACTGACATGTGCCATGTAGAGATGGGCTTAACAGCATTTCTTCAATAATTATCACAATAACAGTTGACTCGAGTAGTGGGATTTTGCCGGTCCGGTACCACTTCCGGCCGTATTGTGCCAGTCCGTACCACTTCCGTCCGGCGCCACCAATTATAATGGCGAGGCGGCATGTCAACAAACCGCAAGGCCGTACCACTTCCGGCCGGCGCCAGCAATTATAATGGCGAGGCGGCATGTCAACAAACCGCAAGGCCGTACCACTTCCGGCCGGCGCCAGCAATTATAATGGCGAGGCGGCATGTCAACAAACCGCAAGGCCGTACCACTTCCGGTCGGCGCCAGCAATTATAATGGCGAGGTGGCATGTCAACAAACCGCAAGGGCGATAAGAATTGCGCAACACCCGGTGGCGCGTACCGCGTGTGGAGCAGCGCTAAGTGGGCCGGTGGTAGCGCATCCGGCGCTTGGCAAGCGCGCGCCCAGCCGGCGCCAGCAATTATAATGCTGAGCGTCATGTCAACAAACCGCAAGGGGCGATAACAGCGCCCTGGGCGGCAGAGCGGCTGTGGCAGGCAGGCCTACCAAGCTCTGAAAGAGAAGACGTGTCCCGGCCCTGCCCTGCCTGACTGTCAAGCAGGCACGCCTGCCAACCGATGGAAACTGGGCGACTGGGGAGGAGGAGGGGTGTAGGTCCTGCCTGGCGGTGACGTGGGCAAATGAGAAGGCGAACACAAGAGCATTGGTGAAATACATAGCATTTATTATGGCCCTGCAATGAAATACATTCAAAAAGATCATACACAAATCTTTATTCTAGTCTATTTTCTATTTTTTGACGGATGGCAGCGCATCTTTTCCTTTTTCGTCTGACGGCAGCCAATAACATTTTGATGTCTTCATTTTCTGTCATTTCTTCTGATGTGAGTCCATTATTATTCTTAATGCAAACATCCACGTCCTCATCAGAGGTAAGAAGGAACGCCATGGTATCGTATTGTCCCGCCCGAGCAACGAGATAGAGCAGCGTCTCACCGAAAATATCTTGATGGTTGAAACGACTGGCAGCGTCTCCGTCCATGATGAGCATGACAGTTGCTTGAGGAGCGACCGTAAAGAGAAGTGAGTGCTGTCGTTAAACTGCCTCTTGTTTTCTCTTCTTATCACTAGCGGATGTGGTGTGCCCTTCCGCTTTATTTCATAAGAAATGACGGTTGAACAAACGTGGAGAATTTTATTGAATTAAACGTTCGCACCGTCGTCATAATCTCTCGTTTCGTTCTTCCTTTCCCTCTTCCTCTTCCTCGTTTGACTATTAGATGATGACGAACACATTTCCGCTTCTTCTTCGTGAGGTGTGACGGTTGGAGACGGGAGAGCTTGAACATCTTTCAAGATGAACGGCATGCGTTTCCTGAGAAGTTTTTTCTGAGACGGATTGTATTTTGTGTTGATTTCCGAATCTCGAAGGCGGCCAATGAGTTGACACAAGATGCTGAGAACTTCAGCATGCATGAAAACAGCAAGGTCATACAGTGTCTTTTCTTTTTCGTCAATGAAATTATAGGTTTGCTCTTGGCGAAGACGCTTTGCGCTGTAGGCAACGTTCCACACAGAGTCGGTGATATCGCACAGTCTAGGAATTTTCCATGCATCGTTCTTTTCCTGGGAGGTGATGGCGGAGAGATTGTCTGCGACCTTCGCGATGTTCATCCACAACTTGGCCGCCTCACCCTTCCACCCAATGCTGTCGTCAAGGGCGTCTTCGTAGGCTAGCCTCGCGCCAGTGATTTTTGCTTCACGTCTTGCCATGTTTACGAGTACTGAGGAGTGAAGAGTGACAGGTAAAAATTGTTTGCTTTACATCGAAGAGTCTTCCGGTTCATATGTTGGGGGAGTATTTTCGTTTGGGGAGGGGAGAGACTGTATATTTTGTCTGATAAGGAGATTACGTTGCTGCAGAGCCTCCTTTTGAATCGGATTTTTAAAAAGGTGACTCAGAATTTCTATGATTGAGAGTACTTCTGCATGCATGAAAACGACAGTGTCGTGAATAGTCTTTTCCCTCTCACTCCAGTCTTTTGCACTATGCTCGTCGTAAAGACACCTCGCGCTGATGGCCATGTCAATCGCCTTGTCGTAAATACCTTTCCACATCTTCACGCTTTGTTCCCAATCTTCTTTTTCCTCTGAGGCGGTTGTGGCGAGGTCAACCGCAACGTTCTCGAGGTTTTTCCACATCTTGGCTGCTCCGCTCTCCCATCCACCGGTGTCGGCGACGGCTTTTTCGCAGTTGAGTGCTGAGTCACGTCGTGCAATGATGAGGACCGCTCTCACTACAACTACTTTCCCCCACCCTTTTCTCTTAAGTGCAAGAAATTATAGCTGCCATTGTCACTATTAATTATTCTTAAATGAAAATTAATCTTAATTGAAAATAGTGTAATAGCTCCCGTCTGTCCTGACCTCGCGTTGGGCAGCCAAATGTAATCGTTCCCGGCAATCCTGGCCTCGCGTTGGGCAGCCAAAATGTAATAGTGCCTCTCTCTCTCTTTTTTGCTACTATTGCCTGGCTAATCTCCTCTTATATTATAGTATTACAGACTGTTGGTTGCCATATTTTGACGTGCTTTATCGAACCTATCGCTTGCCCCTTTTAGCTAGCTAGTTTTTATAAAATTTCTCATAACCTGCAGCCGTGGATAACGTGGTGGTCCTATACAGGAATTCAAGCGAGATGACTGAATTGTGCGTGCTAGGGTATTATAGTAAATGACGACGCATGCTCTCAATTGGTAAAAATGAACAATATTTTTGTTCATTCATTTATTACTGCTTTCGGGCATTTTCCTCCTTTCATCATTTACGATAACAACTCACCATCTCTCCCTCCACACTGGTACTCAGTAATCCTATGACATAAACATACAAAGAAACAAAACACAACAAAGAAACTCATTCGCGCATAATAATAACAAAACAATGTGAAACCTCACTCACACATCGAATGCGCATTCCCTGATTTTTTTACCATTTCTTAATTTAATTTTATTCAACAAAACTTGTTCTTCAACAAACTCTTTTCAGCTACGGAATGCGTCTTCAGCAGAAGTGTCTGCATAGAAAATCACGCACGCACACACACACGTGTCACTTCCCTGTTTTGCGGCTCAGCTCTCGTGGCAGTGACGTCCGGTTGCCGCCGTCCCGTGCCTTCCGATGCGCGGTCGCCGTCCACTCCTGCTCGCTGTCGCCTTCGGAAACCAATTATCGCGAACCGCTATTGTTCGCATAAATTATATTACTCAGTTGCTAGTCCGTCGCCATTTGATAAAATTGCATGTACTCGTTGCGTACTGTTCGGCAAAACAAAACAAAACAAAACTTTTTTTCGTGTTTCATTAAACACGTCATTTCTCGAAATTAATATTGTTTACATCAATTTACATTCAAAAATGGACGTCCAATTGTTCCGATCTCAGCATCTATTCTTTTGTATCTTATAACGAGATGTCCGAAGCGTTGAATTTCTTTACAATAAATAATTAAATCTAATTGTCCGTAATCACAAATTTTTTTACTCAAGAAAAAAATTACTCCCGAATTTTTTTCTTTTTGCTAACACTTAAAATTCCAATAAATATCACAACTTTACTCCCTATTCGAAATACCACACTTTCGAAAGAAATTTAACTACGCGCCAATTTCGCGCACACGAACCATTCTCTCCGGTACCTACGACACATCCAATTTTTTCAGCAACCTGCATTGTTACAAAAAGCTTCTGGAACAAAATAGTTGCCACTCGCTTGCTTTTAAGCTGTAGTTAATTCCAATGACTTTCTTCTCTTCGTAGCATGGCGTCATTTGTTTATACCTCTAGTTCATTGCAAATTTCCAAATATTATGTTATAATTTTGCTTCCGAACATGCGACAAGGTTGACACTAATTTTCTCGTCTTCCCCGTGTTTTAATCTATTGTTTCCCAATGTTTCAGCCAAATCGGTGGGTGCGTTTTGTTACAATTCTTAAAAAACCATGTTTGCAACTTCTCTTTACTAGCTCAACAATGGCCATATTCTGTTCATGTTACATTAAAAATTCCAATTCTATTTCGATTTATATCTTCCGAATGCGTTGACCGAATTTGATGCCGTTTGTTTTATTTAATTTCATAATTTCTGTTCTACCGGACGATTATGTTCAATTTTCACAAATTTCACGCACTATAATTCTTTATTTTAATTTTGACTTGTAAAATGTTTTCTGTCGGCACCGTTGTAATCGATAGACAAGCTTATTCCTTGTCACATTTTGTAAGGTTGCATCTGGGGGGTTTTGTCTCGAAATGATAGATCATTACAATAGAAATGAATTAATATTAATAAATAGCGAAAAGTCTACATTCTTAATTAAAATAAATATAAAATATAGATTATAAAAATAGAATATTAAAATAAATATATGAATAGAGAGAGAGAAAACCTATTCTACAACGTTCGTTGAGGAAAAGATAACGAATGAGGTGTGTCCAGGTATAGAAGGTGAAGATCGCGAAGCTGTTCTTTACAATATTTATAAAAAAAATTCGTACATTCTAAATTTTGAAATTTCTAATATAAAAAGCCTAAATAAATGGGCTTTGGGAGCTTCACTTCTGTTTTCATCAACTCGATTGTCATAAGATCATTTCGAACGTGGTGACTTCGCACAAAAGCGGGATTCGCGATGAGATTCCGCGCTCCACACCGCCCCCATCACCTATTCACGTGATAAATGCAGCGATGATTACGTACGTCCTCCATCGACTTTCCGTAAATGGAGTTGTTCATAAGTTTAAAAATTTATCTTCAAAATACGAGGACGCGCGCTGCCGCCTGAATTGTTAAGGTCAATTTACGTGGCAAGCCTTGCACTTTTGTTAAATGAAAGAATACGACGAATTTTGGTGAGTTATACTCCCAACTCCATGGCCTGAATTAAATTTTGAATGCGAATGACGTAGCGACGCTTGGGCAACAACGTCGCCAATAACTTGGCTTGCCTGCTTTTCGTGTCAGGGGGCACATATTACTCCGGACAAGGAGCTAAGTCGCTCAATTGATCGTGGATTTCGTCCGGATAATCGAGGTCGACTTCTAGAACGTAACGCGGAATATACGTTGATCCAGTGTGAGCAATGGGTACAAAAAGATGAACATGAACATGAAGGCCGACAATTTTATGGAGCGCTTTCCCGCTATCGCGCTCCTGAAATTCATCAAATCTTGAATTTATTGGATCAATGATATTTCGACAAAAATCTCCGACACTATCACTTTGCGTCACCATAGCTGTGCGAGTGTTCAGAAAAATCGGTTGAATCTCACCGACGATTTCGTGCGTCACCGGATGTTCGCGTTTAATCATAAAATGACATTCGAGTTGTGAAGAAATTTCAAAGCAAGGTTTTGAAGGAGAAAACAGTTCAAACCTTTTGAGATGAAATCGAACTTGACATCGATTGAGAAACGTGAGGGGGTCGATGTCATTTAATGAATTGACAATGATACCACGATGCCACCGACTGTTTAAAGACTGCACAACGTCTGTCCATCGGAGAGCATTTGCAATACATGATCCTCGTTGTTGTTCTTGTTGATTTCGATCTATAGAAACAATCAAATTTCGGGAATATGAATCTCTATTCAATGAGAAAATCACTAATACGAATGCAATGAATGACAAAAGAAATTTACCGGGATGCGGTTGACGTATCACAGACTCAAGTTGCTCACGCGTAGGTGGCGAGGACGACGTTAACGCTGACGGTTCTCGGACTCCCGTTGTTCACTGTTGTAACGCTCCAAACAAATCTAATCAATCAAATAAAAAAATAATGAATAATCTATCGATTAATTTCAAAATAAAATAAAGGAATGACAGGTAAAATGAATAATGATTTGTGAAGAATATAGTCACATTAAATAATGAATTGACTCACTTCACTTTTGCACTGTGTTGTGGTATCCTGAAGAATTATTCCACTAGGTTGCGTTGAAGTACTACTACTCCACTCTACAGTGGAGCGGTGGTGATGGGATGATCAGATCAAATGCATAAATGTAGGACTAACAAACATTTATGAGGAAAGCGATTGTCGTCGTGAACGAGTTTTCCTCCAGTGAAGGAAGGAGGAAAAAAGAACAAGTAAACACGTTATTTTTCAATTTCAAGGAAAACGTTGAACACTGCATAATAATAATAAGCGCACACACAACTCAGCATGATAGTACAAGCCTCACGTCGTTACTGCTGGTGTTGCTGACTTTTTTGCTACTGTTGGTACACTCTGCTCCAACTAGAAGAATGGCAGAAATACGTGAAATTGTTGGTGATGAAAGCGTGGAGGTCGTTCTCGCAACTCCGTCAACGCAGTTGCGAAAGAAGAGCAAGACATCGTAAGTATTTTAATTCCTTTCTCATTTGTTTAACAATACATTATTGTATATTGTAATCTTAATATTTTTTCAAGAACGAATGAAGCTATATGGATGGAACTATTGGAAAGGAGGATGATGGGTGCTGATGTGTTTACAATGGACATGGAAAATATCGGCGTGGGTGAGGGCGATTTGAGTCTAGCACTCATCGCCGCAGAGGCGTCGGTGATGGCGTCAGCTGATCGTTCGACGAATATGATGGATGAATATAAGTTGAAAGTCATCACATCCCAAATTGTGACCAGAACTGAACTAGAAACAAACGGTACGTCAGCAGTGCAAATTAGTGATGAAACTGTGATGTGTCTGGTCGAACACCAATCTTGTCCAGTATATTTATATACAGCGCCTAAGGAGACGTAAGTAGAGTGAATTAAGATTTAAAGAAATAAAAGAATTTATATGAAAAATTAATGAATTGTTTCGATTGTTTAGAAACATCTGGGAATCCATCGTCCAGAGGGCGAAGGGCCATTGATGACTGGAAAATGGGACGACTTTTCAAAAGGTATTGCTTTTGAAATCATAGGTGCTAAACGATTCACTTCAGAACGGTATGGCACGACGAGTTATGCTGTCACAATAAACGGAAAATACAATACTTTTTTGCCTACAAGGTACATTACATCTAGCTCTAATATTTTCATCAATAATTATAATAATTATACATATACTAATTACATATTATGTTTTCTAGTTTTACTGCATTCATCGACGAGATGGGAAGGAAGCTTGTATAAATTCTAAACCATTTGTTTTTTATTTTGAAATTAATAAAAATAATAAAGTGTATATTCTTCTAATTTATCATTACGAACAATTAAAACTTAAAAAACTTGGAATATAATTTTGGAGTATGGTCGAAAATATTTCAATTTTTAAATTGTAAACATCTGTATATTTAAGTTTCTTTTAATAAAAAATAGTAAAAGTATAGATATTAATTTTCTTCCTTGATCTATTTCCCCTTCCATTATTCGTTGGAAAAGTAAGATAGAATAGTGTTTTATTTTAAAGTTTACGTATTTTCTATCTTACTTTTCCAATTATTGAAATAATCAATTTCACATTTCATTGGAAACTAGTTTATAGGAATCCTATGTAGGTAGTGTAGGGTAAAGCATTATGCGATTTCATTATAGTATTATTTATTAAATCAAAATACATTATTTTTTAATATTAAAACTAATTGATGAATATTTATTGGAAATTTAAATGAAAAACTAAAAAACTAAATGGAAGCCGGTCACTTGTCGATATGGAAATGATGGAGAATGTGGGCCCTTCGATTATTAATATACCCGCTCTCAACAATGTTACATGACACGAGAACGTTAAAGTCTTTGACGAGCGTGACGTTCTTGTCGGAGAAGACATACTCGCTGGGGGCGTAGATTGGACGTCACGCGTGAAGACCAACAAGGGACCCACAGAGCCCTCGACGCTAAAGTTCACGCGGAACGAAGTGCTGATGCGACACTTTTGCGTATTCTCTTCTGTCTAATACGAGAAAGTATTTTTTATTTGCAAATTCCTCCTTGAACTGTTCCGTAGAAACGAGTAGACATGGATGTTCACGTCGTCGATTGTATACGTGCCCGTTGGTAAATACATGATGTAACTGTTGTATATTGTTCCACCCTTACCATCATCGGCAGGCACACCGTAGTGTAAAACATTACACCCTTCTTTAATATTTGTCACCGTGTGTGCTGTTTGTAACGACACCAATGCAATTTCATGCGGTTTTACCTAGATCGATCGCTGGGGAGAATCGGACACACATTTCCGCTCCTTTTCCGCCGAGTGTGTAGGTGCGCAATTTGATGACTTCTCTGAGAAAGTGAAACTGTCTTTTCTCACTCATCTCTTCATATACTCATTTTAGTAACCAATCGTAAGACAGAAATTGTAAGCACAATCTTCCGCAGATTTCACCATCAAAATTTTGAACTTTTGATGCATTGTACGTTACTCGATTTCCACGCATGTATGTCAAAAATTCTGATGGTGGGAGTAGTCCGAAAGAGTCAAAATAGCGTACCGTTCTTTCTCGTTTCACGAACCTTCACGAACTTTCACGAGTGCCCTCTCCACGCACGCCATCGAGTTAGATCACTGGACATTCCCGTTGACGTGGTGGTCCCCGAGTCAGACGGTCGCGCGTGAAGATGCCGCGAAAATGAGGGAGACAAAGCGCGCGTGCAAAACGAGCCATTTCCGCATGTGAGAGCGCACGTCGCGGCCCGCGCACCTCTTTTAGTTTTTTGGAGAGCGTCTCCTCTTCCTCGTGTGTCGCAAACGTAAAAGGACACGACCTGTTTTACTCCTTCGTCTTCCTGGCGTCATGCCTATCCCTCCCATTCCTTCCATCGCAACCTTATATCGCACCATTTCTTCCAATTGTCGTTGGTGAGATTTCTTGTTATTGACAGCGTTGGCAATGGCCGACGCTCCACCTGCTGCTGAACCGAGGGGACCTAGAGCGCCTATGAGGATGGGTTATCAGAGGTAGAATGCCACCTTTTTTGCTGCGACGACCCACCTTCCGTTGCCGCTGCATGCCACTTCCACTCGCTTCATTTGCCGCCACCGCTTCTCCTGATCTTCTTCTTCTTTTGCCTGCAACTGGAGGACGAAAGGAAGTGCGCCGTCGCGTTGTTTTGACAATACACGATGTGTTAGTACGAACCATTTGTGTGTGAGTGAGATGGTGAACTAATGGCTTAGTGTCGTCCCTATTATATATTAACTCATTACAACTCTTCTCCAATCACGATACAAAGTTTTGTACTTCAAAATTACAGACAATGAGACGTTATCTTTCGATTTTAGCTTAGCATCATCAGCCTTATATTCGTATTAAAATTTAAGTTTGTCTCCTTTGCGAAAGCTTATTTGTATCTCTTTTGTCACCGAGTCATTTATCTTCACGTTATTATTCCAAAGCAAGACACGATTAGAGGGTTGACATGCTGCCACCTTTAATAAAGCAGTGTACAGAACTGTGTATTCAGTAACCCATCCTTCTAACACATAAAAGTTTTGTTCAGCCGCCGCGAAATTTGGATATAAAGCTCGCACATCTGTCGTTATCGGACAAACTATGCTCCTGATGACATGCGAGAAATCAAATTCAATTTTGTCGTTTTCTCCATCAATATAACATTGTCGTAGCGTGCGCTCGATGATCGCGTGAAGACTAATAGACTTCGAGAAAAAATTCCTTTTTTATAATCATTCTCGCGAGACGATTCCATCACATTTCTGAATTATTCTCTTCCACGCCATCCACCTTCGGCAGCCACATCCGCAGAAGAATATTCATACGTTTCATTTTTCAGCGTCACACCCAAGGGATCATTTCTAAATTATTTTACATTTTCGTGATCGTTTACTTTTTCAACGAATTGAAATTTGAGCGTGTCACCTCTGCGAACGTGAAACGACTGTCCCGTTTGTAAGAGCCCGCAATTGGCGTATGGATCGGTTGCAACCGACTCATACCATAAAATGATTCGATTAGTGGGATGACAGTCTATCACTATTATTTTTCCTGTGTACGCAATTTTGTATTGCTTCGAATGACCATCTATTATCTTTGGTGAAAGGTGGATAGAGAGATTTTGCTTTTTTTCTGACACCAGTTCTGCGCTCCTGATGAAATGAACGAAATCAAATTTTACGTTGTCAATTCTAAATGTCGTGAAACGGCGCGTCACATCCTCGTAAATAGCGTTCATTGTTGTGTGACATGTCGTGAAAGAATGTTCGCTTGAGACTAATATTTTTTCATTATATTACTCCTTTTATTTGAAATGAAGCTGTTTTATCATCTTCCGAGTGAAGGATGAAGATCGACTATTACCTCAGTCGGATGATATTTTCCATCTATATACGAATTGGTCTCTTGCAACACCTCAATTAAATTTTTAGTGAACTCCTTTTTTAGATACGAATTTGTCTCTTGCAACGCCTCAGTTAAATTTTTAGTAAACTCCTTTTTTAGTAGTGTGAAATTGTTTAAGACGTCGCGTTCATCTCCGATCTTTTTCCTCATCCTCTCTACGAAACGCTCTAAGGAATTTATGATCTTTCCTCATCGCATCCAATTGTGATTTATTCACGTCCGCGGGAGCAGTGCCTTGGCCAACTTTTCGAATCAGTCTGTTGTGAAAATTGTAATTCCCCGACGACGACTTCGGGAGAATGTCAAGAGACGGTTGGAATTTTCTTTTCGTGAGTCTCCAACATGCTCTTAAATTTTTTTTAGCTGCAGACACGAGCTCCTCGGCGTGTCCTCGTTCCGTCTTTAGAGAAAGCGAACTTGTGATAGTCAGATGATCAGTTTTCCTTTTCAAAACAAATAATTCATCTTTTAGTTCTTTGAAGTCATTTTCATCGAATGCCTTCTTTTTTAATAATGCATCTTCTATGTCAGCTATTTTCTTTTGCATATCATTTATGCATATTATATCTGCGTTTGTAAGGAGTGTATCTTTCTCCTCTTTTTTTCCTTACGAAACTTGGAAGCGTCGTCTCTGGAATGGTTCAGAAGCTTGTAGTAGTTCTTCGAAGCAGCGACTCACGCAGTTCTTTGAGACTCCTTGCACGAAATTCTTCGAAACGGCGTTGTCTGTCTTCCGCCTCACCGCTTTTTTAAGACGTCGCTTTTCCAAATCATAATCGTATTCTACATCGTCATCATCGATCCCCTCTCGCTTTCGTCGTTTTATTGCAACTTATTCAACGACATGGCTAACCTACATAATTTTTGGGAACAGCATCGTCGAGCTCCTGAGGATTAGCAATCCGAGTGAGACGTTTACCATAAAAGACGTAATTTCCTCCGGTTTTATCGAACCAACGCCGCCATCACTAGATTCAACGGTGCGACCAAAGATGTTCATCTTTCAAATTCAATTACACATATGTCCCAAATGGTTTATTTTTCTTTATATATTATGTCATGAAAAGCATCCGCTGACCATGTAGACAATGAAACATTCATCAAAAAATTAATATAATATGTCGCGGTAGCACAGGGGTTCGATACAAATCATTGCATTGACTAGTTGTAGCTCGCACGTTAAACCCTGTGCTAGCGCGACACATTGGAAATAGAGAACGTTCTGGGTGGAAACATTTTATGTTTACAATGAAGTCCATAAAATAAATTTATTTAAGCACTGCATATTCTTAGCGCTGCGCTCACGCTGGACGCTAACCGCAATCGACCGTTAACGACGGGAAGTACAAATGAACTGCGCCACGGGGTGACCGCAACCGGATGCCACTTCCGGCTGCGTGCGACCGACTGCAACTTCCGCCATATTCCACGCTTACTGCACACTAATCTGAAGTCGAAATACTTACCATTGCAAATCCAATAAAATGTTTAAATTTTCAACTGCAATAAATGGAGTATCCTTTGTCGTAACGGATTCACTTTTGAAAAATCAACAATTGAGAGTAAATGACCTATACAATATAAACACTTTACATTGATAACACAACGTCATTCGCTCCACCGTCATGAACATCGTTCAACAAACGTCGAAGCTGCCTATCGTGAACGTGATCGGATTGTTGAAAAACAATCAGTGGAGATCATGGGAATCGACACGGGGACCTCTTACCCGAAAGCGTTTGAGCCCTCGTCGTGGGACCGTCGGGCTGCGGTAAGACAAATTTCGTCATGACGCTTCTCACCACGCCGAACGGGCTCAAATTTGAAAACGTGTATTTATATTCGACCACTTAGGGGCAGCCTATGTACGTGTTTTTAAAGGAAGTACTGAAAGATATTATTCCCTTTTATTCCTTCACGCAACACGACAGTATCGTCCCCCCTCCGAAGCGTCTCTCTCCCCAGCAGCGTCTTCGTATTCGATGACATTGCAATGGAGAAGCAAGACTGTATAAAGGCCTACTTCGCCACCGGACGACATAAACATACGGACGTGATGTACCTGTCAGACATACACAAAAATTCCAAAACAGCTCATTCGCGACAACGCTAATATGGTGATATTTTCCCAACAAGACGATAACAATTTTGAATTTATACACAACGAACATGTCGGAAACGACTTTCCTTGTTTCCGCGATTTTAAAGCCATGTGGAACGAAAAGCCGTTTTCATTTTGCGTCATAGACAAGACACGGTCAGTGAACAAGGGAAAATACCGCGCTGGATTCGATCGCTTTATCGAAGTCCAACCATATATTATTTCTTTTCATTCACCACAGTCGCAACCTGGCGTATCTGCGGCAACGTAGATATCGAAGAGGGTAGGGCTTCATTGCTCGTTTCATCAATCGAGCTATCGATGCGCTTCCCTTTGAGTTACACATCTCCGGTGGCTATCAGGTTTGTGGACCGGGAACGCGACTCAGCGAACGCTTAGCGAGAGGTGATACGGGCATCAATCCCCTAGATCAGGCGTGCAGGACACACGAACACAAAGATGGTGAAGAACGAAAAAAGCAGACACGGAAATGGCGAAGCGGGCGTGGGGGAGGGTCGTGTCGAGAGACACGAGTATCGGTGAAAGGGCAGCGGCGCTCGGTGTGACCGGTGTGATGAAACTTAAATCTAAATTAGGAGGCGTGAAAAGAGGAAAGATGATGAAAAATTCAAAAAGAAGACAAGGAAGAAGAGGGAAAGGAAGAGGAAGTCGCGAACAACGATAAAATAAGCAAAGAGTGCATAATGAAATACAACTGCTACATCAAAATGGAGAAACAAAAGACACTATTCATATGAAAGCGAAACGCTTTCAGCAGACAGAGAGTACGTTACGACGTCAACGCGCCCCACACAGTCGTTCTCTCCCTTCGATTCCACCCCATCCCACTACTCCACAAGAAAGATTGAAAGTGGAGAAGACACGATCGATTATTCGAAATAAGCTCAAAGCTCTTCGCCGATTTGAAACAAACCGCGACGACTTCTTGAAGACGTATCCCAACACCCCGATGAAGAATGCATTCACAGAAGGAACGAAAAAGTCGAGCTCATTATCCACCCCCGGGAAAAGGGGGGTTGAGAGAGGCGTGAACACGGAGGACGAGGCAGAGGAAGAAGCCGTCAACACTTCCTCCTCCACCGACCCGCTCGTTTTTAACTTTGGTGATTCTCACCTAGAAAAAGCAGACGAAAGTATGCAAAATTTAACCCGTTCGCCTAGAAGCAGCGATTCTACTTTCAATTCCGAAGAGACTGCGTAGATGCAATATCTTCGCATTCTATCGCAACACGAAGACGCTGATACGCATTTCGCCGACGTTGATACGCCGGGCCGCATTTCTGCTGTCATTTCAGCAGTGGTGAGAGAACGCTCGACATCGGTCGTTCTAAAATGAAAATGCACGACAGCGGACACATCAGCGTTGATAGAGAAAATTACGAAGCGCGCACCGGCCTGCTCGAATTAATTTTCAAAAAAGAACCGAATCTCGTAGTTGTGCAAGAAAGAGACTGGAATGATTATAAAACTTCTCCAGCTCTCATACGCCCACAGAGAAGGATAATGGAACGGTGATAAAAAAACCGTTTGCTTCACTATTTCCCCCTCCTCCTTCTGCTCCTCGTGCCTTAAGAGCAAACAGGACGATGCAGCGAAAAACGACAAAACGAAACGGAAAAAAGGGAAGGTTCGCTTCCTGACCCCTTCTGACTATAAATACTCGCGTGACCCCAGCAAACAGGTGCGAAGACTGCGACTCTTACTCGCGTCGAAACAAGCCGGAAACGATGGTCACGACGGGGAAATCAGAAATAGAGAACGAACTGCGCGATGTCGCTATTATTGTGTAGATAACTGGTGGATCATGAAGAGAAAGAACGCCACCTCGAGCATACGAGAAGGGTTAGCGACAGAATTACACGCACAAGCTCGACGGCGTTACACGAGGTGACGTGTGATTAGGAAAGGGCTCGACGACCTATGGCAGGCGGATTTGGTGGAGATGCAGCCGTTCGCGAAATCGAATCAGGGCATGCGATACATTTTGACTGTGATCGATGTCTCCTCCAAGTACGCTTGGGCGGAAGCGTAGAGAGAAAAGACGGGAGAAGAAGTCGCGAAGGCCTTTACGCGCATTCTCAAACGCGCGCGACCCAGAAAGCCTAAGCTTTTACAAACGGACGCCGGAACGGAGTTTTACAATGGCGTCGTCACCGAGTGGTTCCACGCGCGTGGCATTCATCACGTTTTCCAGCATTTCCATCCCCAGTTGTCGAGCGTTTCAATTGCACTCTCAAAGAGCGCATGTGGAGACGTTTCTCCGCCGAGAACACACGTCGCTGGAGGCGCATGCTTCCCTCGCATATCGAGGACTACAATAACACGAAAAATAGAACGATCGATATGAAACCGAAAGACGTGAAGGACAACCGACTCATGGAGACGGTTTACGCCACCGTGAAAACGTTGTGAACGTATGAACCGCGGGGGAGAACTCTTCAAAATCGAACGCATTCATGTTTCCGTTCCCATCACGTATTCGCTTGTAGACCTCCACGATAAAGCGATTACGGGCCGATTCTACGCTCAAGAACTGCAACGCACGCGATTTCCTCATTAGTACTTCGTAGAGCACGTCGTTCGCAAAAAGGGACCGCTCCGCCTCGTGAAATGGCTCGGCTTCGATGCCCGTCACAATACGCGGTTCCACGAACTGACATAATTACATAAGAGACGGATACAGTAAAGAAACGACTAGATGGCAAGATAAATGACACCGCAAAGGAAACAGGATGTGCGTTATCATGTCTTCTAAGGTATATAAGATATACCTTCGTTCATTTTAATTAGTTACGACAGGACATTGTGAGTGTGCCTAAACACATCACAAGTGAGCAATAGAGAGCGTTTTCTTTACCTAGGATGAATAATGATGTGTCACCACCGCGGTCGTTTGATCGACGGGACAGGAAGAAGGCGAAAGCAATCGCTGACCTCCAAGGCTTTTTGGAGAAACAATAGGTTTCTCTTAAAAACGCTCACTGTGCTGTACATTCCAAGAAACATTCATAACTCGTCCCAGAATAAAATACGCACGTTCACATTCCATCCGCCCTGTGAGATCGAAGAACAAAATGGAGATGATCAACGCACCGCAAAGTGGATACCATCATCACCACCGTACGCCGTGGCATTGTGGAAACATTCCATACAACTGTAGGCGCGGAGCGATACGCAGAGGACGGGATTGATAAAATTTATGTTAAAGGAGGATCGAAGGCTGATTGCTTACGCGAATACGTCAAATGTTTTGTGATCGACTTAGAAGTGTTCAAATGTCCTTCGATTTACAGATGTGTAAAGATCTATAATGAGTTGTATAAAGAAGAGGTAACGTGACACATTGTCTTATCACTGGTTAAAGAAAAGTCTACACTCTACGTTCTCGCTTTAATGTATTGGATTGCCACATTTCGCCCAGACTTGATTGACAACGATCCTGCAAAATATTGTACGAAATACGAGGACACTTCCTATGTGGTCGTTTCCGTTCCCTAATCTCCAAACAGGATTTTGCATATTACTTCCTGCTCCCACTTCCTGTTATCATAACATGAGGTATATAAGATACGTAGCATTTTATTTTTCTCTATCATAATCATTGAAACATCCGCATGGAGCGAAGCAAGAGAAGCGACAACAAAGAAAATTTGAATCGCAAGGAACACCTCGAACGTATTTTCTCATTAGCTAAAAGACAGCAACTGCAAGACATCAACGAAGTCTTCAAACAATACTACACATCGCAACCGCGCTTTCTCAGTTCGCTTGAAGACGAGAGCCTTCATCACTTGCCCGTCGCTTTTCTCTGTCATTCACAAGCATTGAGAGACGTGCGTACAGTTTTCAAGCGACTCTCTGAGGACGTGAAAAGGCTCCCCTGCATTCTAGAGCTTCTGCCCTGCCTCAAACATTACATCGGACGCACGCACATTGATGGACCGGCCCCATCGAAACGAGACTGTGTGGCCTGTCGTCGAGTGATGAATGTAATTGTATCATACAACATGGATTGAGTGGACTGTTTAATGATTGTGGGAAGTGTCATTCATTTGTTCATGGTGACTGCAGCTGTCGTGTGCTTCCTTTTATGAACTTTGTGCCATCCCAACATGGATTCTACTCCCCCTCCCCTTTCTGAAGTGTGCAGACGTGTACTTCCATCTGATTTTATTTTCCCATCTGTCTTAATGATGATAACAGTAGTCTATGGATGAAAACAATCTGCACACATATATTTTGTAAAAATTGCATTGAAAGATGGATGAAGAGACAAGTTGAAAAGGAAGAAGCGCAAACATGTCCCATATGCCGTTTCGTCTTGGTGACTCAACCGACAAATCAAACGATGAAGAGGAAGATAATGCGGAGGAGAGAAGGGAAGAAATTGTTACATCAAACGATTGGGAGGATGAAGATAATGAGGAGAGAAGAGAAGAAATTATTATGAGGTTCTTTCTTCACATCCTTTCGTCACGTATTTCCTCCACCTGACGGGGAGAGCACGTGATGTCATGGCTGGGGAAGGAGGGAAGGGAAAAGTAGTGGGGGAGGAAGATTGGAAGTGAGGAAGAGTGGGGGGACTCAACATAAGACATCGTGTGCCAGGAGCGGATGCAACAGTACAATGACGTCTGATCGAGGCATGTTAAACGACTATTACAGGAAGAGGAGGAAGAGGTGTTCGACATTGCGCCGGCAGACGAAGAAGACAACTGTGGAGAAAGCGTTCTTGAAAACATGCAACATCGAGAAGACGATGCTCCCACCAAGGCGTATGTGGACGCGCGCTTCCGTCAAGTATTTCAAGCGAGCAAGGATGTGCGCACTGATCTAGAGGCGTTGATTGTCAATTAAAGTGTCTACGCCAATGGGTAAACGAATTCAACCTTTTCGAATTTCAAACGTTGGTCAACCTATTGAGCCACTTGGCGCTACAACCAAAACGTATGTCGATCGACTCGTGAATGACATTCAAAAGAAACTCGAAAAAATTCCAAAACTACGCATCAGCAAACTCGGCAACCTCAACGTGCAGAAGGCACGTTTCGTCAACCTGGCGGCGCCCACTCACAAAAACGATGCGACCACAAAACGCTACGTCGACGACGCGTTGCAACATCGACGGGATTTTATCATTAGCACCACCCTTCGACGCACGGGGAAAACGGTGAAGACTACCACTTTCAAGGAAAACGTCTCACCAACGTTGCCGACCCCGTCGAGGAAGACGATGTCGTCAATCTCAAAACACTACGTCACCGTCTCAACAAACCGCCAGTGTAATTGAAAAAACAACATATATTTCAAATTTAGAAAAAATGTAATTTTTCTACCACATTCTGTTGTTCGCCTTCTCATTTACCCACGTCACCGCCAGGCAGGACCTACACCCCCTCCTCCTCCTCCCCAGTCGCCCAGTATGGTTTCCATCGGTTGGCAGGCGTGCCTGTTTGACAGTCTAGGCAGGGGAGGGCGGGGACTCGTCTTCTCTTTCAGAGCTTGGTAGGCCTGCCTGCCACAGCCGCTCTGCCGCCCAGGGCGCTGTTATCGCCCCTTGCGGTTTGTTGACATGACGACTCAGCATTATAATTGCTGGCGCCGGCTGGGCGCGCGCTTGCCAAGCGCCGGATGCGCTACCACCGGCCCACTTAGCGCTGCTCCCACGCGGCCCCGGGGCCCTTGCGGTTTGTTGACATGCCGCCTCGCATTATAATTGCTGGCGCCGGCCGGAAGGTGGTACGGCCTTGCGGTTTGTTGACATGCCGCCTCGCCATTATAATTGCTGGCGCCGGCCGGAAGTGGTACGGCCTTGCGGTTTGTTGACATGCCGCCTCGCCATTATAATTGCTGGCGCCGGCCGGAAGTGATACCGGACCGGTATACGACCGGAAACGTTACGGCAAAACCCCACTACTGACTCGTAATAGCTGTTATTAATAACAGTTGAAAAATAACAGGTCCGTGACCAGCAACCTAACATGGCCGACTGCTAAGAGTTAAATCAGTTGTGGCGACTGCTAAGAGTTAAACCACGCAAAACTAATAACGTTGACAGCACCGTAAAGCTTGTGCAGCGACCTTACGGCGTTTGCTTGCACTACTTTCCTAAACATGTTTGGACAGAGAAGCAGCTGATATGAACGAGACTGAACTGCCAAGGATGAATAGTAATTCATATGATTTGTAGCAAATGTGAATAGAATATTACTAAAATAAAAGTGATTCGGGTTCGGATTTCAAATATGCAACGTGCATAGTGAAGTGACGAGTGCCAAAAGTAATGAGGAGAAACTGTTTTTGCTTACCTATAGCTGAAGTTGTAATGACTGTTGAATATCAAGTATTATAATGCGAGTTATTTGACCATAACTCATTTTATTTTATCGGACCTAGGGAAATATTAGTTGATTTCACGTAAGCAGCAATGGGACAGAAATAAGTTAACAAACATATTGGACGGACTTAATTTAAAGGACAAACTTCTTATTGTAGTGTATACAATAGAATATAGAAAAAATTGTGCGACAAGGTGTGTAATAATGAATTATATATTAATAAATCTGTGATGTGAACACTGGTAAATTATGATTGATCAGCTGCAGTGAAGCTGTTATCGTACAAAGTGGTTGCCAGAAAAGCTTGTAGTAGTTCGGATTAGGCCCAGTAGATTGCAGGTCTAGGCATTTAACCAATAACAGCCAGAAACAAGATATACGGAATAACTGTTATTTTGCGTAAGTTACGAAACGTTAACTGTTAGGAAATAGCAGTTTAGCTGTTAAGGACACATCCCTAGTGCCATGCCGCATACATTCCTTTTTCAAAACTTGAAAATCCTACATTTAACTAACAAAATATAAAATTCCACACGAGCAAATTCTTAGGAAATTTCATGTAACTCCGCAATATATTTTGCCACACGAAGATATTAGATTTGTTTGTAGAGAATTATGTTCATCATTTATGCAGTCTGTATCACGTATAAATTTTAATATTATTCGACTATAATTTCAGTTTTCCTGCATATTTTTAAGTTTTTACTTCTTAAGTGCTTGCATATTGTCAACTAAAATGCATATTTTAAGTTTTTAAGTGCCTCCCATGCCGGCAGCGTCAGGAAGGCTCAACGGCCAGCCTCCTCTAGAAGTCTTGCGACATAGTCCACAACTCGCACAAACCTTTCTCTATAGTTATTTTTGGAGAGTTTCCTACCACATTCCCCTGGCCTGTTCCGTGCGTCTTCAGCTCGGCGCGCGTCAGCGTGCACAGCGCATGCCAACCGCCCCAATCCCGCATCCGGCTTAAGCATGGGGGAGGACGGTTTTCCCGGCCGGCTCGCAAGGAAGCGATGCGCGACGCCACAGAAGTAACGTTCATTAAACGGTAGATGGAATCATTGAAGACGGAAGGGCAAAACCGAAAAACTAAGTACGAAAATTCACTGCCATTCTATAGCACTATTAGTTACATTCTCGTACTTGTACATATAGACAAAGATATATACGTAGTTTAGAGAAAGTTATTTATTCATGGGGAGAATGTATTTCCATATTTCAACGGAAATACACAAGTTGGGGTCCCCAAAAAAACAAGAGTAGTTTTCTCAAAATGTCGGTTCGACTCTGTCGGTCAGTCTGTGAACAACACTAGCGCCCAAACGATGCGTAGAATTATTCCCAAAATTAATAATCCCTTGTTTCGAAGCTCTGCCATTTAGAAAAAAATATTCTTTAAGTTTTGGGGGTACTTTACATGAAACCACTGGGACATTTTCAAAATTTTCTCAAAAATTGCTCCAGATATTTTCTTTAAGTTTCTCGTATGAATAGAGTGAAATCTTTATATAAGTAGAAGTAAATGTGTGAACATCGGACGCATGTTCACGTAAACACTACAAGCCAATTTCGATAAAATGGTCACACTTTTTACTTATTAGCATCGGGAGGATTTGAATTACATCGGACAAGTGAGGGTGTTGTGGAGTACTAGCGTTTCATGATGACTAGATCATTCTACGCAAGCCCCTCTGAATAGAAGCGCAAGGCAACCCACCGCACCGTTAAGTATTAAGCGTGTGATTTGCTGCATATTTTGCCCCTCTGGTTGTGAACTATGGGCCGGAATTTTAACATACGATATTACTCGAATTTTATCTGGAATAAGTGAATCAAATTTCTCCACATTGGGTAGGTACACATCCAGAAAATGCAAATTATACAAAATTAATTTCTACGCTAGTCAGTTCATGCACCAAGGTTTATAAGAAATGAACTGTTACACAAAGAACTCTCAATTCAAGACATAAAACATGGATACTAAAAATCTCAAAAACGTCTACTCATCGTTACACACTAGACCAGCTTATGGACGTTTTTAAGCTTGGAAAAACAGCTTTAATAAATTCAAGAATTAAATTTAAAGTTTCAAAAGACTTACTACAACATTCCTCATTTAATCACTATATATAATTAATACTATACTACTGCCAATATGTTATACCATTGTTTCGTTTTACAAAAATAAAAATGTTGAATCTAATAAATTAAAACAAGATGTTAGAGGTTCCTAAGGGATCCCTCAGTATTTATGTACATAAGTTAAATTGTCATTTTTTAAAACAAAAGAGTAACAAAGTTACAGTAAAATTCATTTGATATAATCTTATACAGTGCAATTAGCACTATCCGTACGAAAATTCTAAAAAGAAAAGAAAATCGGAGCCGTTTTTTAGAAAAGTGGCGTTTGAACGCTTCTGAAAATGCGGAATTTTGAGCTTGTTTTCACAGGGAAGTTTTGAGTTTGCATACAAACTATATAAAGCAACATTTAAAGTATATGTACTCGCTGATGACATTTGTCATCTCATAGAGTACATTTAGCACTACCCCTAACAAATGTCTAAAAAAAAATTTGCAGTTATTTTTGAGAAAATCTTTTTTCTTGTTATTTTTTAAAATTACACATATTGCACGCAATACTGAACGAAAACTACTAAAAGTTTCAAAACAATGTGCATGATCCTATTGAAAGGTCGAAAAAAAAAATATTTGAAGGAAAACCCTCTATCTTCGATTTCGTAATTGTAGGAAGACGCCAAAAAATTCAAACTTTAACGATTTTCGAAATTGCATAGTTAACAGTGAAAATCAGATCTGTGCGACCTTTATAAGTGTATTTAACTTTATTCTTACAAGAAATTTAAGGGAAAATTTGAAGCCATTTTTGAGAAATTTTTTAAAATGTCGCTGGCGCTTCATGTAAATTACCCCAAAATTTTAAAGAATGGTTTTCAAAATCGCAGCGCAACACGTCGTGCCAGACCAAGCGGGGAATATCCATTTTGGAAAAAAATCCTACATATGGTTTAGGCGGTAGTGGTGTTCACAGACGGACGAACGTTTTGGGAGAAAATAGAGAGAGGAACAGGAACAAACAACACTTTTTCGTAATCAGGGGACCCAAAACGTATCTCCCTTGAAATCTAGAAATCCACGTTCTGAAACCCCAAGTATAGAGAGAGCCTGTTACCGAAAACGTCGATAAATCATGTTCCTTTAGTAGTTAATTAATTCCGCAAATACGTTGTGTATTCAGAATCCATGTTTTGTGGGTCCTTGATACCAAAACATTGACGGCAAAACGTGTCTATGTGCAACGGTAGAGTCTAAAAATCTAAAGATGATTTTCTCCTAAATTGATATTTCATCGTGCTGGCCGAACTCGAAGCCCTGCGAATTTGAAAAGAATTTTGATTTTCGGGGACTTTAAAGAGCCAACATTTTCATTTTCTCAAAAAGTCAAAAATTTTTAATTTAATTTTTTCCTGGGAAAAAAGACGGCGTGGTTTTGAATTCAATAATCCCGAAAATTGTACAATAGTGATGAATTTTTCTTAATAAAATATTTTCTAAAAAATAATTTTTAAATTGAGGTCAAATACAATATTTTTGAAAAATCAAGTAGTTTCCGCCTAATTTTTGAAAGCAATTTATAAACAAAAATCTCAAAAACATCTTTTTTCTCGAAAAGAACGCATATAACAATAGTGTGCACACGCATGTCTAATTTTTGGTGACCTCTCCGTATTTCCGAAAATTACAAAACTACAAAATAGTTGATAGAGGTCTTACTTGATAAAATCTGTTCTTCAAAATTACATCTTTAAGTAAGGTCGTGTGCCATTTTTTGAACATAAATTCTTTCGCGTAATTTTTGCATCACCGAAATTGCGAATTCAAATTTCACGTGTCTTTTGCAAGTCTTTCAGGACATTTCGAGTTAGCAATACAATGGCAACGCCGCGACACGTAAGTTTAAAATTCTCAGAATGACTTGGGCGACGTTTCTGGCTGTATTGAATGCAGTTTTGGGTTATCGGAATTGTGTTGATTTACTTCACAAGAATTAGTTTTCGAACCGAACCCGCTTAAGCAAAAGATCCACGTTTTGGAACGGGTCATATCGTGGACTAACACCAGTCCGCCCGCAGCTGCTGCATGCGAGGAAATGGAAGCTTGAGGAAGAGCGAGGAGGTATACTGGGGGTGGGAGCAGCGTACTGCTATTAGGGTTTTGTTAGACAGAGTCTGCGGATATTAACCAAGCCAAGATTACCGACCCTTTCATCTGATTTTAAAAATTATTTTTGTTTGCTGGATTTTTTAAATCTCTTAGTTTCGCGTAAGCATGATTGTATCCCTCGCAACGCAAAAGTTGTGTTAGGCGAGTATGAAAATCCCGAAACGTGTAAATTTTCCTCGTTCAAGAAATATTTTGAAGAAGTAAAATTTATGTGACGGTTCGGACATTAATGCCACCCCTCCCAATTCGCTAACCACCGGACGCCACTGTTGCCAGCTGAAAGATTTTAGGGGTAAGCAGTTCTCGCTCGAGTGGTGATGCAAGGTTCTAATTATTCTTTGTTAAGCAAACGCATGACTTCATTTGAAATGCACTTCGTCAAAGCGATGTGCGCGAGTTTATTTGACTTACAATCGGCGAACAGATATGTAGAATTCTTACTCTAATAATCTAGTTGGTAATCTAAGTTTTTCCTTTGAACCCTCCGTTCGGCAGCCATGCAAAGGTCCGTGATGGACACGGGCAAGCGATATATGGTCCGGTTAATTTTCCTCTGCCCATGGGTCCGAACCTTCAAAAATTGCACGCCGTCACGGGGGTCGGGAAGGCTGCGTCCGCAAGCATTCCTATACCTGCGCCAGGGTTGACGCGCCGCTGCCCGTCGCAATGGTTGGACCACGTCCTCCGATCAGTCGGCTGCATTGCTCAATTCGCCCGAGTGGTCAGTTCCGACGGCAAGGCCCCGTTTACGCGTCAAATAATTTGCACAATGACGGGCGCGTCGCGTTCGCGAAGTCCGGCCGCCATACGTCACCGACTTGCGTTTTGCGACAAGTGTCGCCGCGCCGTGAACTGTGCGTAGCCCAATTCCACTTTGTTAGCACAGACTCATCACGCGTTCGATCGCTTTGTCGATACGTTGAAGATTGGAATGTAGTGCCTGAAGATTCTGATAGAAGAGCTTCTCTGATAATTTTATGCAAGTGCCTCTCATATCACCACGTTCGACGTGTCTCAAGATTTTGTCAGAAGTCTCCCGCCTCACTTCCTGCGCGTAGCTCTCATCACGTGACTGCGTATCTCCCTGGCTATTTTTTGGTTGATTCTAAATGTTCTGTGATCTTTTAGGTGGCTATTGACCGGAAGAATTCCTCCCTCGGTTGACCTCATTATGTAACTATGTTATTGGGTTAAACCAGTTCATTTGCCGAAGAGCCGAGTGCGCAGACTGCGATGTGTGACGAAAATTTTAGTAATGTGGCTCGGGGGATTAGGTGTTTTCTTCTAAGAAAGTGGCTGTCGTTATGACGAGGAATAGGGCCCCTTCTCATGGAGTCACTCAGCAGCGCTTCCGAGTGACGCGACAGCTAGCGAAGCATTGGTTTCAACGAGTGGCGGACTCCCGCACTAGCAGAGCAGAATAGATTTATTGATAATTCTGCAAATAAGTTTGATAACTTGGTGGCAGAATACACTAACTAAACATTACAGAACTCAACTATACAAAATTTACAAATTTACATGAACGTTTCACCTTGCAAGCTTTCATAGCACTCCACCTCACCAAACTTCACCATACTGCTAATCACCGAGTTTTAATGTGTTTCTTACACACTCGTTTCCCTCAACTTCACGACACTGCACTTAATAGTTTAATAATAATAATAATAATAATAATACAACGTACTGAATACAGATCTAAATGGCAGCGTTCACACGAGGCGCGCAACAGAAGCGCCGCTGACCCGGTCTTTGCCTTTGCATGCCTTTGTCGGCCGCCTGAGCCCAGAGCGGTTTCACTCACGAAACCCTCCCCCTCTCGTGGCCGGTGGCTGTATGCGAAGGGCCCTTTCCGCTTCTCGGTGGCGCCAACGAACGTCTCCTTGGGCGGAGTTGCGCTGCGGCGCACACGTGCTGCTGTACTTTCTATGCTACTCAAGGGGTTTGAGAGGTCTTGGCGGCACTGCTCAATTTCAATGTTCTCTGCGTTCCTTTGTTTCCTTTAGTGGCGGGCTGTAAACTTGGGGACGTGCACGATTTATGAGCCTGGTAAACAAGTGCGATTCACTGCAGTACAAGTGTTGGAAACTGATGAAACATCGGCAGGCATGAGCGATGAAACACATGAGCTTGATGAAAGTCGATTTCCTCATACCTTCCAACTAAAACACTTATGCAACCCCTCAGCATAACACAACAGTTCGCCTTAGAAAGGTAAATCACTGATAAAAAGTGATAAACTGATACCAGATTGGGATGTTAATAAAGTTGCAAAAACGGGTATGAGAGAATGTGTACAAAACTTAGAACATCATGGTAAACTTAATATCTTCTGTTATGAACAAGTGTACTACCTATAAAAGAAAACAAAATCAGAGGTGTGGAATACAATGAGAGGATGTGGGGTGAAGGGAATACACTAATGGTAAGGTTTAACAGAAATACATTTTGTCCACACAAAGATGAATATTTAAGTGGGGGATTACCGATACAGTATATCATGTTATTAGATCATGAGCTCCACTGACTCGGCTAATGTTTGCTTTCAGCTTGAATTCATGGTTCACCACTGCCACTAGTTCTTTCTTTTGAAATTCGTATTTCCTGATTTAGAAGTGCTGACTGAGCCTTGTCTGAATACAATAATCTATGATTTCAAGAAGTTCATGATCTCAAAAGGTTTTCTCCATTTTTTTAAGCCCTTGAAGTTACTCATCAACAGACATGGTGAATTTTTGGCAGGGACTAAAATCAAGTCAAAATGTAAATACTATGTTAAACAGCCGTATCAACATCTGCCAAAGCTGAATCTTGTCAAATTAATGGACTCTTTATTTTAAACTGTAGAAGGATGATCAGAATAATACTCAAAGTTCCAATAATTTTTATTTCATTATTGAAACACAGCACCACACTATAATATTTAAAAGGTTATCAAAAGAATAGTTTACAGCTGTACAGGTAAATTCTTTTATATAATGTGAAATACTTAAGGGTTATTCTAAAATATATTACGAGAGTTGTTCAACAAAACGCTCAATTTTTATTTTCCTAAACTGTCTTATGTACACAATCATATGCATACAGGCATCTTCTACTTGTTTCCTATAATTGTTGCATTTGTTGTTGTAGACGAAAAGGAGTGTTGAAAACGGTAAACAAGATCCTGAAAAATGCTTTTTTGATGGTTGAAAGAAACAACAGTAAAGTTAAATAAAATAAATAAGTACCAATATTTGCTGAACAACTTCCATAAGATTAAAATAAATTTGGCTCAACATACCACAAAATTTATGTAAAAGGATAGTCACCAAGGGGAAAGGTGGTTTCAGAAGACTAGCATAACCTTATGACTATTTTTTAAAATTAAGTTATAAATTAAAAATTAAGTACATATCGAACCCCTTTTTCAAAATTGTAGGAAAAAGAAGAAGTTATTGACATTATATCTTATTCATAAGTGCACAATTTTCAGTTACTAAAACATACACACAAAAACCTAGTAATGTACAATTAAGTTCTTATGAGGTCTATGCCTTGGCCAATGCAAGCACTTCCTCTACCACCCGCTTATAAAACCAGGCATCACCCTTGAGGCGTTTTCGGCGAATACCCACAAGTGGTGGTGCACCGCTGTCTGGCACTGTTACTAGGCACACCTCAAGCTCAAAAGATAAACGGCGGTGTTTAGATGTTGCATGCAGCTTGCCTCGTAGTCTAAACCTGAAAACATTTCAAAAATTGATTACTGCAGTTATATAATTAATTGATGGGAAAAAGCAGCCATCAGTTATTTCGTATAATATAACAATACAGCAATAAAATGATATGAGAGAGTTGCAATTGAATGATACAAATAAAATGGACGATGAAAAAATCATTGATGTTAAAGCAAAAAAGTTTTGCTCCAATTCAGCCCAAGAAAGTCAATTTAAATGAATTGGGGAAGAAAGAAATCAGCCTTCATTATCTATATTTTGCAAATGTTCATTCCTGCCCGAGATCCAGCATTATATTCTGGAGAAACACATCCTATAGCACCCAGACTTTTATATGACAGAAAAGAATTGTAAAAATAATAATAATAATAATAATAATAATAATAATAATAATAATAATAATAATAATAATAATAATAATAAATCCTGCCTACATAATTCCTGTAAGAATCTCTTTATTAAGCTAGGAATTCTACCATTGCCATGGTTCTTGATTTTCAAATTAGAGGTTTTTGCAAAAAATGACATGATGAAGGGTGGGAACATGTTTTCAGCCAATAAAGATGTCTGTAACTCTCACTAGAATCCAGATATTTATTAATTTCAAGTTGTTGTTTTTTGTCTATTTTCATTTCTCAAAATTCTGATATTGGCAAATCAGGTCCATCCTGCCATAATATCAAAATTTTTCGTTATATATTTTGCTTTTACACATTTTTCAAAACTATTTATTAGACCAATTTTATTGAAATTTATTTTCCAATTTAATTGACTTAAAACTTTTTTTACACAAACCAAATTGGCCGTTTTTTCTTACATATATTTAGAATTGCATGGTGAAAATGCAAGGAGTCTCACATGAAAACACGCTCAGATGCCCATCTGTGTTTATGTTGAGTCAAGTGCACTGAGCACTGAGAACATTATTTTAGGTGTGATGCTGATTATGTCAGCTGTTTCTTGATAATTAATCCCAATTTACAAGAAATATTGGTTGCTTCAAACATATAGCACCACAAAGACAATGTTGTAGTGATTTTTTGCTGATCACTGAGTTCTCACATTTGTTCACCCACACTGTTTGCAAAGATAAAAATGACCTCTTGAAAAGTTTACTCCAATAAGTCAAGCAAAATTTATTTTTAAAATTGATTGAATAAATATTTTATTAATGTAATTTCCATGTTATCAAGGCAGTAAGTTGATTCCTTCACAAAGGGCACAATAAGGGATAGTACCAAGAACTGTAGCTGGTTTGCTTCTGCAAACAGTTATATTACAAGGAAGTGTAAATCTTCTTATCAATTCTTGCCAAAAGTGCTCATTGTTACCTGTATTCATAGACAAACTTGTTTTGTGTACGCATTAGGTTAAGGATCCCACAGCTCAAGAGAACCCCATAGTATGCCACTTTTTAACTCTTTTTGACATTTGTAAATAATTAAAAACAAAATTCAAAAGTAAGGTTCTGAAACATATGATAAAGACAAAGATATGTTCATCAATATGACTGGACTCACCCTTTTTTCTGTTTACAGTCAATACCTTTCTTCAGTAAAGCCTTTCGCAATTCTCCCAATACCATATCAGGATTATTATTGGATGTTGTAGACACATTACAAACCTCCTATAAATAGAAAGGGAAAAAACAAAGGAAGATAAAATTGAAATACTCAATTCATTACAAGGAATAATCTCCTTTCTTACATTATGTATAAATGGGTAATATAAGTATTTTTCTTGTAAATTATCCTTACTAACCACAGATGAAAATCTGTGAGCATCAGTGTGGATTTTGTAGCAAAGAGAATAGCAACAATTTTTGGACAGGGGCATGGGCCCAAATGCTACATATATTTTGCACCATTAAGGTGAATGACATTTCTGTCTACTGGCATACTTTGGGAAGCAGCGCAAACAAGATTTTTCGATACATTGTTGCATTTGTGAAGTTTCACAAAAAACTCAAAAGTTTTTTTCTTGTGAAAACGAGCTCAAAATTGCTCATTTCCAGAAATAACATTTCTTCTAATGTTTTGCTACTGTTAGTTATCAGCTGGGAGGAGGGTGAGGCAATACCAGAAAGCTAGCCTAGACTAAAAAGATTAGATAAGTAAATACTGCAAGAAAATCTGTGCCATTCTGTAGCACAACTAGTTTAGTTATGATATACATTATATGAATGTGGGATGAAGTTGTTTCTCATTCATTTGATGGTCAAGAAAATGGACATTTAGTAATTTTCTATACTAATCCCGGACAGCCAAGAATTCAATTTTCTATACTAACAAAAGTCATTTAATATATCAATTGTTTATTTTAAAATTTAACAATCATTTAAATTAACAAACAACAATACACTTTACATTGAGCATAAATGAAAAATTGTGTAAAAGAAAGCATCAAGGTGGATGCTTATACCTTGACGGAGAGCAGCGCAGGGCTGGGGCCAGGTGCGGGGCCAGGGGTGGCACCGGGCGTGCGGTGGCGGCGCGGTGTCAGCAGGTGGCGCACGCGCGACAGGCGCCGCTCGAGGCTGCCCAACACCTTGGAGCAGCGTGGCGTCTCCGCGCTCGCGCCCATGCCTGTCCCTGGCTCCTCCAGAGCCCTGTGCATCCAAGGAACAATGGCTTACTACAGGATGGGAAGGCAGTTTCACTTCAAACCCATGCCACCCCCACCCTCAAAAATTAAATTATTTTCAAAAAACTAGTGATGTTCATACTTTCAGTATTAAGGTAACCATTTTCTAATATTACAAAACTGAACTTTCTATCCTAACACTTCAAACATCACTTCAAAAACTCCAACCTAATAACTCAGACTTGCGCAAAAACTTAGTAATACTTAAAAAAGCATACATTAAATAATTTAATCCTTCATAGGTCGAGTAACCTTTCTCTGGAATTATTTTAATTTCTCTTTTATTTGTTCAATTTTGATCACAGAAATATGGAACAAATATTAATTTGTGATTTGAATAAATATAAAGTGAGATAAAAATGAAAATGATGTGGTCTAAAAAATGCATTTAGGGCAACACATTGCACTATATAGATTGTGGTTGCGTAAAGAATCACCTTGTATAATTCCTGAAAAGAAATCTTATATCCAGTCAATAAAAGTGTACATGTTGTTACACAGAAGATGAAAAATGTAGGAATAGACATGACATGCAAATACAAGAATAATGAAAATAAATAGTGCAAATAGAGGAAGTTAATATGATATACAGTTTCATACAATAAATTAAAATAATATAATCATTGGTTAAGAAAATCAATATTGGTGATAGAAACATGGGCTGCGAGAGTTCATTAGTTGCGTTACTGGCGTCAAGTCATCTGCATCGGAATCCCTTCTATATTCCAAATCTAACGCTGCATCATTATTCTTGTCAATATTCCCCAAGTAATTCCTCTTAGATCGTGGGTTCCAAAATTGGAAACTCCAAATTTTAGCCATTCTGTAAGATAGAGCACCAGTAGTAATACATCTTTGACCCCGGTGAATAAGCTGATAAGTCAAAAAACTGAATTTTACAGGGGAGCAAAAAACCTACTTTAAACTAATGCTATAAATAAGGGTTTAATGATATTCAAACAAAACCTACATAAAAAGTTTTGTTTGGATATCGCCTTCGATTCAATATTATTAATCCCTGATTTAATTCATTTAAACGTTGTTTTTTGCTCTCCTGTAAAATTAAGTGTTTACGACTTATCAGCTTATTCTCCTGGTTCAAAGAAATATGGATGTTAGATTATACTATGCAAATATAGATGAACACTGAGCAAATGTAAAAAAAAATAATTATTGAAATATTTTCTAAGCCACAAATATTCAGAAAACTAAATCTATTTAGTGATCATTTTACATTATTAGACAATAAATTTAATTGTTTGAAAACTTTCTTAAAATTCATATTTTTACAGAACCAAAAATATTTAAGATTGTGTACTTTTTCCTGACTACACCCTCAATAAATATAAATTAACCTCATTGAAGTAAAAATGGAGTATTTTATGATTCAATATATTGCAATACTAAAAAACATTACAACAAACAATAATAAATGGGTAACAAACCTCTGTTCTCAAAATCTCCGGAAACTAAATGAAAAATCACACATACCAAACGCTCAAAGGAACACTCGAGCGAACACAAAGCGACAGTGCCTCTGGGCATTGTGGTCACAACATCAACCCATGAATGGCTCAGCAGCTAGATTTGTAAGAATTAATGGATCACACTATCTGCAAGAATCCTATTACATTGAAGCAGTCTCTACAATGCAAAATTAGCAATAAGGTTGAAAATTACTTGGCATATCTAAGCAAAAAACAGCCGTACAGCATGTTTTGGAGAAAACCACTACCTTATGAAGTGTTAAAGGAATAATAATGAGGAAAGATTGCTAAGAAACCTCTCCTGCCAGAACATTCGAAATTACGAAGATTTTATTGAAAATCAGACCTACGCCATATTATGAACCAAACACCCTTCCAATGGCGGATCGTGCTTAGGTTAGATAACAGATACCTATTTCATCCCCAGATAAAATACTCTTCATTGATTAAATGTAGCTTTTCAACGCCATTCAATAAATGAAAAATTGCTGCAATATCAATGTATGAAATCAAAGCAGCCGCCAAGTGCTTTGGTGTCTCATTGCTAGTCAGACAATGGTAGTCAAGATTCCACTGGCGATGTATCACACAGTTTCGAATAAGTGGAAACTTATAATCATGGATAATCATTACAATGTAGAATGCAATATTTTAAAATCACTTAACCATTTCCAATAATAATAAGTAGTGTGTATCGTTTAACCCTTTTTTGTATGGGATCAACAAATTGAAACTGTCATGATGAAAGCAAGTGTGTGAGCATAAAAAAATCATGTTGAGAAATAAGTTGATTGGTCCAAAAAATCAAATAGTTGAATTTTTGCCTACAATACTGAATCAATCAATAAATCACTCATTCATCATAACTGAATTTGCAACAGTTACATAGCACGAAAAACATTTTGGGATAAAACAGAAAACTCACCTTGATGTATTGAAACTTTGTTGTGGATCACCAGAACAGGAATTTGGTTTGAGTTTAGTTGGTACTGTAACAAAAAAGATAATACTCATTCTTCATTACACTATTACCACTAGTTATACATAATGCTCAAGGTACAAAAACTAAAATTCATTAAAGTTTTTTTCTCTTAATTAAGCTTAATTGTTTTGATACCTTAATGCTTTTTAATTATAACTTCATGTAAAGAAATATAGCTAAGTACTTCCACGGCTAATTCAAAAATAAAACAAAATGCTTACTAAAAAAAGGCAGGGCATGCTCAAAGGGGAAATGATCACAGAATATTTCTTTATATCATAAAATAGTAAAATCTTATCACTCAACAAGAAATGTAAGAATAAAAGAAGTTTGGTTCATCAGCAGTGAAGTTAAACTCACCAGGAGATTGGGTGTCATCTGGCCCGGGGCTCCACAAGCGTTTGTGACGTTTCCGTGCCGTTGGAGTTGGCCTTACACAAGGCGAATTTTCCTGCTCAACAATTGTTTTGGGGTCCTTTGTTTCCAAAGGTTGCACTCTGAGATCACCTGCTTTAGTAACACAATTGTCAATAATATTACTCTCCTAATCAAACCTAGTAAAATCAAACCATGTCAATATACGTACTTATATTTAATTCTTTATTTAATACTTTATCTGGAGTTGATTCTCTACCGTTTAATATAAGATATGTAGTTTTCAATTCTGTACATCTTGTCATCAAGGGACTATTTACTTTGTTGTAAGTAATAGAAAGTGGGTATCCTTTTGTCAGTGGGGACTCCAATATGTTAAATCCACTTTCCTAATAGAAAATTAAGAAACAAAAATTAAATTCAAATAATTGAAAAAAGTCAAACTTCAAACTAGGAAATAAATGAGAAAAAAAAGGGCACAATATACCAACCATTTTATCCTGTAAAGCAAAATTATAAAGCTTTATTGGAAGCCCCCTCTGTTTCTTGGAAAGAAGTAACATGTAAGTAGCAGTGTTATAGTCATATGTCCAGGAATTCAGTTTTGACCACATAATATCTGGTGATACTCGATAGTACTGGGCCATTACACTTAAACAACTAGGATCTTTTTCACGGACCTGGCACAAAAGAAATATTGCAAACAAAATAATTAATTTAAAAAAACAACAATAAAACTGAAACTAAACTCTTATTCTGACACTACTAACATTAATTGCAGGAAAATTTGCTAGCTTGATACATAATATTCTGCTGTGGGGAACAGAATTATGTGCATGGAAGGAAAGAAGAAAGATAAAAAACCTGTCAGGAAAAAAAATCTTCAGATGGTGCCTAGGGTTAGACAGAATCACACTGGTTTATTTAATACGAAAAGAGATTGGAAGAGGTAAGGCAAGGAAAACATCAGGAGAGGGGACTTTAGGATATGAGGAAGCAGTTTTGCGGTTGATGGAAGATGGGACACTGCTAAGTGTTGCTGCAATAAGATTAGGAAACTGGTTGGATGTTTTAGATACAGAAGAGGGAGGTTTTAAGAGGAAAAGCAGGTCTGAAGAATTGAAAGCATAATGCCTGAATGCACTGTCATTTTGATGGCTACATCATATTATTGTAGTTTTCTTTCAATAAGATGTAAGGGTTCTCTGGCTTCTCTAAACTTTTAATACTTTTTGAAGTAGATATGTGGAATTTTTGACAAATGTTATCATACCTACAATGTTTTATTGCACAATCTACCTTAAACTCCTAAGAGACATGAAACTGATAACTTGCCTTGCACTCCAGAGTAGTCTTGTTTGAATTATCTTATCGACTTTTGAGAAATCAGACATGGTCTACATAAAAGTGTTTTCTATACCAAATTTCCTTTATTTCGTTGAAAGGCTTTGCATCATTCTTCAGAGTTCTGAATTTTGACAGATATTCTGTTTTTCACTCTGACGAAATTCTCAAGTGATTTTGCTACAACCTCAATGGTATTTAGAAAGAGAATATTGCTTTGCCATAACATATCACAATTTGCAAGCCTCACACATGAAAGCTAAGAAGGGTTTTGATACTCAGCAGTACGCAGGGAAACGTACTATATACTCAGCAGTACGCAGGGAAAAAAAAAAAAAAAAAAAAAAAAAAAACAACATCAAACCAGAAGAAAAAAAGGAGAAAAAAAGGAAAAGACAAAGAAAAGCCACGCACATACAAATGACAAAAAAACCATGTTAATTGTTGGTATCTGGGCAAAATATAAGAACTAGCACTGCATCAGAATAGCACAGACTTTCTCATTACTTTCTTTATCTCTTTAATCTGGACTCTATTTTCGATGTCCCACCCTTTTCTCCGCTGCCATATATTGGCATCTAAAAGACATTTTTCAGGTTTTCTTAATCTTTCGGATCCCTAATAGTGGAATGGAAATATGACTGCAAGAATATTTTGGAATACTAGAAACCTGGTCCTGTTTGTACACCTTTATGTAAAAATTGGAAACTGCTTTAAAGAAAATAGCATTTGAACAGTCATTTTGTTTTTTCTGAAAATGTAAAATTTGAAGCTCATTTTCACTTAAAACTTTTAAATTTTTGAGAAACTTCATGAAATATGATTTGATGCAATGATATTAACAAATGAGACAATGTATGAGAAATGTCCATAATGTAAATATTAACAACATGAGAGACATTTTAAAAATATTACATTTGGCATTTATGTCATATTTATTATTAAAGTGTCATTAAAGTACCATTTATGTCATTATCATTTGATCCATTTAGCACTATCCATAGAAAAAAAGAGAAAAAAACTGATCTGATTTTAAAACAAATCAACTGAAACAACTCTGAAAATGCACAATTTTGAACTGATTTTCTCGAAAAACCTCCGAGTTTTAGAAAAATTTCATTAAACATAATTTTAAACACTTGAACTCACAAATGCAATAAATTGTCGGTAATTAACGGAGAGAGAGAGATAGAGAGAGAGAGAGAGAGGAGAGAGAGAGGGAGAGAGAGAGGGGAGAGAGAGAGAGGGAGAGAGAGAGGAGAGAGAGAGGGAGAGAGAGGGAGAGAGAGGGGGAGAGAGAGAAGGAGAGAGGGGGAGAGGGGGAGAGGGGGGAGGGAGGGAGGGGAGGGGAGAGGGAGGGAGAGGGAGGGAGAGAGGGAGAGGGAGGGGGAGAGGGAGGGAGGGAGAGAGGGAGAGAGAGATACAGGTAATTTTTTAAGAAAAATAAAAATAAACAAAAGAATGCAGCAGAATGGTTCTGATATCAACTTACACAGTGCATTTAGCACTATCTCTACAAAACATTTGAAGAAAAAATTTGGAGCCATTTTTGAGATTTTTTCCCCCATATATCACTCAAAATTATGCAAAAAGATACTAATATTTTCAAAAAATGTACTTGATATTAATTAAAGAACTAATCAAGGAGAACAAATTTAATTTGAAGAAAACATCTTCAAAATGGTAGTAGTAGAAAGAACAAGAAAACAAACTTCTGCAATTTTCAAAAATTAGGAGGTTGGTGAAGGACAATGCCATCTTTACAACTGCTTTTAATTCATATTTTTACAAGATATTTAAGGAAAAAATGAGCAATTTTCGAGAAAATTTTGACTATGTCCTAGAGGTTCATGTGAAGTACTCTTAAAAATTAAAAAAATGTTTTTAAAAATTGCAGAGCTTCAAGATGGATCACATTGGTCCAGATGTCCCATGAAATAAAAAAAATTATTTATGATTAAGGATAAATTATGTAAGAAATGCCATGGCAAAATTGAAAAAGATGCAATACAAGCTGGGTGGAAGGAGGAAATAAGAAGCTTGGGTAGTGAGATTTGAGAGAGCAAAGGGGGATGATTAATCAAAGAAAGTGAAAAGGTGTAATGTGATATATGCTTCAAGAGCCTAAAAATAAATGAATGATTCAAATTTGTATTAAATTTTAGAACATTTCGCAATTGCCTGATTTGACATAATGGTGTGTACTGAAATTGTACCAGTAATCATAAAAAAATAGAAAGTTAATGTAAATGGATGGTCTTGGACATATATTTTTGTGAATTGCACAAGTCTTCTCTTAAATTATTTCTACTTGCAAGAGCTAATATTGTTACAAGATGGGCCTGAAGCAAATCCATCTGAGATGTAAATATAGTTGGATGATGATGATGAATTAATTGCAGGACAACTGATATGATTGCTAAATTATTTAGGGTAATTTTCAGTTTATCTTGTTCAAACGCAACATTATAAGGAGGTTACATATCTCACCTTATGTAAACACAGCTTAGTAACAGGTTCCTTGAAACCCTTCATTAACCATGGATGAGATAATAAGTCCTCAATAGTAATTCGTTTTTTTGGATCCACTTGTAACATAGAATGGATCAAACGTTTACTCTCAAGTGAGAGACAAGATGGTTCCTCATATCTTCCACTCTGTTGTTAAAGTTCACAAAATAAATATTATCAGATCACCAAATGCACATTGCAACGCATAATTCCACATACACTTACCAATATTTTTCTGTACAAACCATCTATATTTTCATCATCGAACGGCAGCACTCCACAAAGCAGTGCATACAACAGAATGCCTAAACTCCATATATCCACTTCAGAACCTGCCAAAAAATTTAAAAATATTATGTCAATCATTGCATATGAAAACTGCTCCTTTATATACATTCTTACAATTATATACTACTTACCTAAGTACTTTTGGCCAAGAATGAGCTCTGGAGCAGCATATGTAGGTGATCCACAAGAAGTGTAAAGAAATGAGTCAAGACCTGGCTGAGGTTTTGCACAAAGTCCAAAATCTATCAATTTCAAATTCTTCTCTTTATCAAGAAGAACATTTTCGGGTTTGAGATCTCGATGAGCATACCCTTTATCATGTAAAAATGCCACAGCAGACACTATCTGACGAAAAAAGAACCGAGCTTGTTTCTCTTCCAACCTGTTTCTTTCCACTGCAAAGAAAAATTAACTGATAAACAAGTTTAATTTATGATTTGGTTACATCACAAAAAGGAAGGTCTTTCTTTCTTATTTTACCTATATGATCAAAAAGTTCTCCTCCAGAACAATACTCCAAAATCAGGTAGTAATGGGATTCCGTTTCGATTACTTGGTAAAGTTTGCAAATATTCTGATGAGGAAGATTTTTTAAGGCTTCTAATTCTATTTTTACACGAGGAAGATCATCCTAAAAATATAAAATACTTATTCATACTGAGATAATTTCATAAAGAAAGAAAGAAAAAAGAAAAAAAAACAGAAAAAAAACTGTAGTACATTAAAAACATGTTCACAAGTAAGCGAGGTCAAAAAGGAACAAAACTTACCCCTAATCTAGATTTTTCCATAATTTTGATAGCTACTTTTTCTTTTGTAAGACAATGAGTCCCTAATTTTACTTTGGCAAAACCTCCACTTCCAATTGTTCGCTCCACATCATAGAAACCTTTCAAAACAGAGTAGTGAGCCATCTTTCTAAAATATAAACAAACAATAAAATAATTCAAAAATTACATGCTGCTAATTAGTAACCATTCAGTACTAATTTTTTAATTACTTTTTAAGCAGAAAAATGCAACATCATAGTTGATAAAACCCGTGAAGATAAGAGCTCTGTAAGAATTTTAGTTGAAATTCAATTTTTAAAATGTAAAGAAAACCATACAATTTTGAAATTAAATACTGCGAAAGCATCATCTTCTCATAGCAACACAACTGTAGGGCGTCTTGGCCTGCATACATAGGACTTCTACAACATTGTCTTTCCATTTCATTTTCGGTCTTGCTAATTGTTGCCATTTTGCTATTTTCCTAGTAATTCTATTGAGGTGTCCAATTCACGCAATTATCACAGATTTAAATTCTCTGACTAGTTTTGTCTTTATCAGTACATCAATTTCATAGTTTGTTTGCATTCTCCAGATATTATTATCAAGTCTTGTAGGATCAAAGATTTTCAGCAAGATATTTCTTTAAAAAATGCCTAATTTTAGTTTGATCAATGTTTCTGGGCATGTCAACTGGTGCAGTCATTAGTCCCATTAGTGCATGTCATATTTTATCCCAGGTGAATTTTATCCCCACTGAATGGTGCGATCTGGCACTGACCAATGCACATCGGCTAGCAGGGGATTTTTCCCCCAGGGTACTGCTCCAGCCAGCACAAGCTCTAAGCTCCCAACATGTGAGGTAAAGTAGTGCATGTAAGGGGAGAAGATAGGACAAGGAAGAAGGAAATATTGTGTGTGGTCTGTTACCTGTTTGATAGGGTACTGCTCTAGATTTGCCTGATATTGATTGGAGAAACCACAAAAGAGCAGCCAGTTGCTAGAATTCTCCTCCACTTAGTAACTGAATTCAAACTAACCATCTATGTAGTGTTGAATACTGACTATTATTGGGACTTCAACTCTAGGAACTTCCTGACAGAGTTGCAGCTGAAGCAACGGCAATGCTAAAGATGATTCTGTGCTAAAGACTAATTTTAGTAGTCTACGTTGCTTCAATACCTGTTTCACACCCATACATCACTACTGGTTTTATAATAGTATTAGGCAATTTCAATTTTGAGTACTTGTTAAAAGGTTGCTGTCAATAAGTTTTCTACATGTATAGAATAAACTATTACCAGCAGTAATTCATTATTTTATTTCTTCTTCTACTGAGTTATTAATCTCGACTGTTGTACCAAGGTATTTAAATGAGAGTAGATTTTCGATTTCAAGATCATCTAGAACCGTTGATTTAACACATTTTATTCTGGAGCATTCCACATACTTTGTTTTAGAAGCTCTTATAATTAGGTCCACTTTCTCAGAATCAGCTTTCAAAAGCCCAAGACCAATGCCTGCATTGATCTCACCAGCATTAACACATTGTCAGTGTATGCACAAATCTGCTTCATCCTATTAGATGTATTGCCCTAAATATAGTTTTCTTGGTATTCTATCCATTAAAACTCTGAAAATTATTGCTGCAAGGGGATCTCCTTGTCTGGCACATGAATTTATTTCACAATGTTGAGAATCATGTTAATTTGAATCTCGGATTTAGTATTTTTATGTTAATTTAACTAATCTAATAAGTTTTGCTGGTTCTCTTGGTTCAATTACACCATTATTTATTTAACTTTGTCAAAAGCCTGTTAGTGAATAAAGGAGTCAATGAACACATTATGTAGGTCAACGTTATACTTGTAATATTTCTCCAAATTAGTTTTGCTGTGTCAGCAACATTGTCTATTGTCGAATGACTATGGCAACAGCCAATTTGAAAATCTCCCAATTCCATTCAGTCTGATATATAGTACAGAGTAAAATATTTTACATTTTATTCAGCAGGGTAATACCCCTGATTGTTGTCATGCATTTCTTGATCTCTTTCATTTTTTTAAATATGTTGAACATATTATTCCTTCCAGCCATTCATTGAGTTTTGCTGATTCATCCAATTTTTCTCAAAAAATCTATGTATTTTTGCTATAAAAGGTTGGTCTTCAGCTATTAACAGTCCTGCTGTAATATTATCTGAAATGGAATTTTTATTTTCCTTCATTATTTCACATACTTTTCGGTATATGGGCACAAATAAATCAATTGATTGACGTATTTGTTCTATGTTTTCATGAGTAAATTCTGTGATCAATACTTCTTACTCAAAAGATCTTGATAATATAACATCCATACCTGTTTTCAGTTGAAAGCCATCTAAATCTCTATATCGTCTGATATGTCCTGAGTTTCAGTACTTTATTTCTGTATCAAATTTTTTAATTCATCCATTAATGAATTTTCTCTTTCTATCATTATATTACCTCACTATAAATGTCTTCTTTTTACAAAGTTTTCAAATTGAAAATCAAAACTTTGAGAATGCATCAGAACTTTGAAAAACTAACTCAGAATTGATGATATTTGATATATATTATTTATATAGATTTTCAAAACTGTTGCACCAATAACAACTTTAATTCATGTGTTTTAGAAAATAAAATATGTTAATAATTTATAATGTGACAGCAACATTTCAATTTGCTAACTGACAATATACAAAATAATGTCAGGTAATAATGTATAACTGAAGGACAGTAGGCAATAATACTTTGATACATACGAGTAAAAGTTACCAGAAATGCATTCCACCATCTGTGTGTACGTTCAATCCACAAATATTGCTAGTAATATTATTTAATGTTATTTCTATCAAGAGAATGTTGAAATTCATCAACTAATAAGAGGTTTTACACAATACTTACTCAAAAGCATGAATAACTGACAATTAAATTAGTATGTAAACTGAAACCTAAAGAAAACATACATTAAAAAGTGAACATTGAAATTCTGACAGAAAACTACATGCAGCTCAAACAAAATCAACAACAATAAAAATCAAAATTGAACTGTTATATTGGAAAAGCCAAAGAATTACAATAAAGTTCAGGTTCGATTATTAATTGCTCAAGTGACGAATGCAACGAGAACGAAAGACAACCAATGGTTTGGATCTCCTCCCTTCATTTAAACACGACAAAATATACTTCAATACCTTTAATGTTCAAAAGCGAAGTTCGGAAGAATATCTGTAACACTTGTAAAATAAACAGATAATGAAAACTTCGCGATCATACCAAATCTTCGCAATTGACACCAATTGACACTTTGAAAATTCAAACTATCTACTCAAACTGTCGTCTGAACAATGCTGCCAATACTCGCAGTAGAACTCGTTAGTACCGACAACATAACAAAATTTATTTTGTCATGACGCCTTTGTGCACCCTCTGGAATGTGCTCCAGAGGGCACTGCCATAAACAAATGAAGTGGATACTCTGTGGACACTGCAGCGTCCTCTGGAATACATTCTAGTGTTCTAGAGGGCGCTTGTGCACTGCTAGGGATGACTATGTGATTATTGTATTTTTTTTTATTTTGCTATAAAATGAATTACAATTAGTGTAGTATTTCTTATTTAACAAAACTGTAACGTAATCTATAAATTAAAAGCGAAATTATGCATTTTTGAAGTCGAAATCCGTATTAAACACCCCGAACCTCCTTTCTCTTTGTCATGGAATATTTTAAGAGAAAAAGTGAATACAAGCGTCGAGAAATACTCTTTGCGTCAAGCAGCTGATCCAAACTTGTCTGCCAACTGGCGCTTTGTTTTGACCTGGTTTTGACATTTGACAGTGAAGTGAGTTCCTGCTGCGCTTGTTGTGAGAGAAGTGGGGTTGCACGAATATGTAATGTGGTGCATTTATTTTACCAAGTGAGAGTGATTTAACATCATTTGAGAAGGTGAAGCGTGAAAAAATTAGAGCTATGGCTCAAGTACAATTTGTGGAAGAATTAATTAGAGAATACCTGATTTTTAGAGGTTTTAGTTCTACTGTCAAAGCATTTGATTCCGAATTGAAGGTGGATAAAGACAAAGGATTTCGGGTAAGATATTTTGCAGGAATTTTAATTAGATCATATGTAACTGATTGAAGATCAGTCATTGTTCATCATCCTGCCACCAAGGAATGAACACACCATTGTGTTTGCTTAATCACATATTGTACGTTTGACTAATTATTGTTTATAGGTTGATAAAATTGTAGAATTACTTCTTCAGCATGTAACATCATGCGATTTAACATCTTTACGTGAACTTTGGCTACATTTAGATCAGAAGGTATTCTCAAAATTGGAACATCACTTCATTCCAGGCAAGTACACAGTTTGCTCCCTTTTTTATGTGTAAACCCTATTTTGGGGCATAAGTACTGACTGTCATGATGATATGTATTGGTATCATCAGACTGTCATGATGATATGTATTGGACATCTGTTCTTCCACGTAAAAATTGATTTATGAAAGTTTGCAAAACCTTGATGTGATCTAGAGTGGTCTGCTGAATGATACTTTTGAAAGTGACATCAAATGTACATCTTTAATTTAAGAATTAAAAACACGTTTCTCATTTTTGTTATCTTTATAGACTTCAAAATTTTGAAGACTTATAGCATTTCTAGCAACTGGTATTTTTAGTAGAAAAAAGTTTGAAACATAGCCTATTGTTGTTGTGGTGTCAGTGGATGAATTTATTCAAAATCCATTAGGGTATAAAATTAATTTCCCTTCTCTCTCCTTTTTTTTTAATATATATATATATATATATATATATATATATATATATATATATATATATATATATATATATATATATATATATATATATATATATATAAAAAATAGCATTAATTTTTACACCTGCCATTGCTACTCTGCTTATTTGATGTTTTTAAGGAATGCAATAAATAATGTGTAATTAAGAAATTTCATTTCTTGAATATTTAAATTTTTCTATTGTACTTTTAAAGCTTTCTTTCATTATTATGTGAGAGTGAAAATATTGTCTTTCACAGCTGTACGTAAACTGGAAAATGCTGTCCTAAAATTTTACCTAGTTAATGCAGTTGTTACAAATAAACCAGATAAAGTAATGGATTTCTTCAATAAAATGACCCCGGATATTTTAAGTCAGCCTGAATGGAAAGAATGGTTCAGTAAGTAATTGTCTTGAATCTTGTTATAGTGATACTCTTTTTAGTTCTACTGATACTGGAATTATTTTGTAATAATTTAATACTAAGAATTTGCAGTACTGTGAAATTTGTTTTGGTTATTTGATTTTCAAAATTTTCTTTCTTCAATTACGGACCTTCAGAGAGTTTTTGGTAACATTATTAATTTTTATGCAGTGCTTCCTTTTGTGAGATACCCTGAAGAAAATCCTATCTTTGCTGTACATTTTACTAAGCAATGGCAAGATACATTACTTGTGTCACTGCATAATTTTTTGGCTACAATCTTCCAGGTAAGTAAATGTCAATAAGGATGTAAATCAACCAAGGGTGTAAACCACAATATAACTGGAGCCCAGAAAGCATTCATTTTACTTAAAATGGGCCTGCAAAAAGGCATTTGTTTTAACTAAAATGGCCAACAATGAGGCTGCACAAATTAGGAATGCACAAAAGGTATGTAATCAATGAAAAGTAATCATTAAAAAGAATTTATTGTAAACAAATCCACATCCACATACCACAGAGACATGATGAATTGCATTTTGACTTTAAAAATATGGATTTGTTTAAAAAACGCATCTAAATATTCATGCCAAATGCAAGTCTGCCTCATTTTTTAATCTACATCGTTTTACGAATGTACCTAATACGTTAACGAATAACAAGTTATTTTAGGGCCTTACAAACTAAAATTTTGAGGTCAAAAACCTCAAAGAATCATTCCTCACACAGCATTGCTGGTTTGACGCTTCCCAGTTTTACCCCACCTGTTCAGAGCTCTGCACCTGTATGTGAAATAAAACTAATTACTTGTTATTCTGTGTGATTGAATTTCACAGGTGTACCTCTCTGCCCAGTAATAACTTTAAATAAAAATAATTTGTATTGGCAAGAATGTATTTGATTGTTACCAATTTCAAGGAGACATAAAACAAGTGATGGAGGATAAGAAGGTCTTGAAGAAAAAGATTTATTACAGGCTTAATATGCAAGTGGGAAAAAAAAGGAAAGAGGGTGGGGTTTAACATGCGAGTGTTCTCGCATGGGTATGCTAGTTCTTAACAGTATACTAAATTTCAGTATGTATGTACTTTGACGCAGTAGTCTCGGATGAAGCCTAGGCCAATCAGGGGCGTCCTGGCATTGTGGCCATAAGTTATGGGGTACATGTAGTTAGCTCGTAGGCATCCCTATGCCGTTTTCTGGTCTTCTTGACCTGAGAAGTGAGTTTTCTTATCGTCACACAGCAACATGTACTGGGACATTGCAAGGAAAATGCACACTATAATTGTGCCCAACTAGGAATCGAACCTGGGGTCATGTCATGGAAACGAACATGCTGACCAATGAGCTCTCCGTGAGGGCAAATTTAAATATAATGACTACAATTTTGATATAGTGACTATTGTTTGTTTCATCACAACACTGTCTCCACAAAATCCGTTGAGGACTGAACTATTCTCTTATATATCCTGAAATGGCATTAGTAAAAATGATACTGTGTTTGTTCTTCGAACTTGCATGTAATCACTAGAGGGTGGATTTTGATAACCCAAAACATGGCCAAAAAGGATCAATAAAATGCTCTTAAAATGCTTTAAAAATACCTTAAACACAAAGAAAAATGTTGTAAAAAATCTTATTAAAACCAGCTTGAATGAACAATTTATGCTGATGGATATGTTACTATTGCAATCAAGGCTTCTTCCATTCGTTCGAGTGAACTCGGCTTGCAAACTTTTGGTTTGGACTGTTTTTTACAAGAAAATCTGTCTTTAGTTGTCCCAAAATCAGCCGAACCAGCAATGGTGGTAATGTACGTCTCAAGAATTACATACTCGCAACACCTGTCAAAACAATTTCTGAGCGAACAAATCAAATAGGCCAGTGAGTCATTCTGTGAAGAACATTTGTTGCATTTCGTAAATATCATTTGAAGCAACTACCATTAAAAATGACATTAAACTCGATGAAATCAGCAAAATATACTTTAAAAATGAAAGCAACAAAAAGTGCAAAATAATGACCTATAAAAACCCTATCTTCATTTACTGAGAAAACAAGAAGGAAGAAGGCACTCAAAATTTAATTTTTTGATTTGAATAGGGAAGAGGAAGAATATCAACTGAATTTTATTGTATGTTTCATGGATCATAAACCTCATGGTAGATGTGTTCATTTGGTTATGGCATGAACAGTCAGGACCAGACGGACTGCAGTGTTCGTGAGTTGCGTCAAGGTGGAACAGCCATTTCAGCACACTCGAATACATGTCAAATGATTTATTCTTATTTAATTGTCATGTTTTCATTGAGAAAACAGGTATGAGCTGGCTTGACACAAGGAGGGCGACGACGACGACCAGGAGGGCGACGAGGACGAGGATGACAAGGAGGGCGACGAGGATGACGACCACGAGGACGACCACCACGACCACCAATACCACGACCACCACCACCACGACCACCACCACCACCACCACCACCACGACCACCACACGACCACCACCACGACACCACCACCACGACCACCACCACCACCACCACCACCACCACCACCACCACCACCACCACCACCACCACCACGACTACCACCACCACCACCACCATCACGACCACCTCCACCACCACGACACCCCACCCACCCCACCATGACCACCACCACAACGAGGACGACGACCACCACCACGAGAACGATGACGACGACAATCCAAGACCGTTGAGTTAATACTCGTTAAGCTCTCATGTACTGTTTCGCATACGTTTCTGTGTTATTCAATTACACGCATAAACACTTCATCCCTGTGATGTAGGATTTGAACGAAAAGAATTTCTTTACTTCCTTCATACTCAGACTCAAAACAGAGGACAGAAAGAGGGACTTTTTTCCAGATCGGCCAACTTTACTAAAAAAGAAAAACAGCTCTCATGAAATGCACATTTTTAAACAGCAAATCGAACATCAAATGAAAATAAATTCACAAAATATTAAATAATGCAAAGTTGCCAAGAATAGACTGAACTTGTGTACTTTCAATAACACACGAAATTCATAAAATGAAGATGCAGCTAGTTTCAGACAAAGATGTGAAATGGGTGTTCTTGTCGGATCCTAAAGCTAGTGTTGACCCCCTCTGCCCCGGGGCGAGTCCTTCCCAAGCAAGGTCATGCTGTCTATGTACAATGCTGTGCAAAAGCGCACAGAGGCCATGTTGAATCATAGGTATTTCTTATACATTGATAGTGCTGTAGTATCTCAAATATTGAAGGTCATTAAATGGGAAATGTACCTATATTCCTAATGCATTATAAGATTTTTTTTATTACCAGGGGTATTGTGCAACCATATAACCTAAACACAAGCTGCCATTCCAATAGACGGCAGCCGAGAAGAGTGTTGTCGAAACAAAGAAGCTAGCCTTAACTTGAGATAATTTTTTTTCCCTGTCTTTCTTATAATACTTACACAGTCACTTTGGCCACATTACCAAAATGCTATAGATGTAGCTCCATTAACGATACGGAAAACAGTTAGTCTCTAAGATTTTTATATGTAATAACAAATAAAATCTTATTCACATTGTGGTTGTGATTACCTCATCATTTCATGAAATATTCTAATAAATTTCTTTCCAATGTTTTTAGTGAAACCTTTATATTATATATCTCTGCTTTTTTTTATTTTAGTGCATGCCCCTGCCTGTATTGTGTGCTTATGAAGATGAGACTGCACGAATTCGCCGTCTTATTGATGAAAATGAATCATTAAAGCTTAAACTAACTACTCTGTCAGAGAGTAGTCGTGGAAGCAACACTCAAACTGAATCTGCTGTACAGTTTACATCTGATTCTTCACCATCTGGTACTGATCTTATGGATGACTTCTATGTCATAGCTCAGTACGTATAATTCATTGTTTTTTATTATTAGATATGAATGGTACAAAATTTTATTTGTAACGGAATATTGGAAGACAGTGGCTGCAGGTCCAAGAATGCTGCTGTGCTGACGCACTCTAGACATAATCTTTAAAAAATTAAACAATCTCTTTCAAAATTGCTATCTGGACTTAAATTTGGAGCTGGTTCTGTGGCAGTTGACTTGTTACCAAAAACTGGTGCTGTGGCAGTTAATATGTTAGCAAATTATTTTGAATCTATACACCACGAACTAGATATGTAAATCTCAGTTTTATGCACACTCTGTTTCCATAAACCAGACATCAATATTTCTCATAAAAAAGGCTTTGATGAATTCATAAATCAAAAGGTCTTGGTCCTGTTTGAATTCCAGTTTCTGTTCTCATGAAATGTGCTTATATGTTATATGCACCTCTCTCACAATGTTGGAAGTTTCCATCTTTATTGAAAGTCGGTTATATAACATCCATTCACAAATTAAGTAGCAAATCAGGTGCAACTAACCATAGACCAATTTTAATTCTAAATTTTATAGCAAAAGTATTCAAAAAAATTATAATTAACAAAATTAAACCATTAATTCTCCCCTCATTTGGAGAAAAACATTTTGTTTTATCACAAAATATGGATACATAACACACTGACATTTCCACATCTTTTGATAAAGTTCCAATTTACTTATAGCGTAAGAAACAAAAAAAAAGTGTATCACTGGATCATAGTTAAAATGACTGCAATGATGACTAACTGATTTGAGGGTGAATCAAATCAAAACTTTTTTTTATGCTTGAACATTCAAAAACATATAGACAAACGTGTATTTTTCTACAGAGTTCCCTACCTTAGAAACACATTTTCACAAAATGAAACACATTCTTACAAAATGACTCTCATAAAATGCGAAACCCAGCAATGCTCACGAAAGTTTTGACAGCAATATCATCCTCAAATTCCTTTCTTCCGAGTGCTGCTTTCAGCGGTCTGAATAAATAGTCATTGGGCGCCAAGTCCATTGTAGGGGTGGGCGTTTTAGTTTACTCCAGCGTTGTAGTCCAGGGCAATACTGCAAGTTTTTATTGATTTAGGGTTGCAGTATGTGACTGAGAATGCTCAAGTCAGGTAGAATGTCATGTAGGATCACAAGAATGAAGAATGTCAAGTAGGATCACATTGCGGGTTGGAAATCTGCATTTCATTTTCTAAACGATGTATGTGTTTTTCAACCAGACATTCGCAGTAATATGCAACATTCACACTTCAATATTAATGGAAAAAATCAATGTGCTCAGTTCCTTCTAAATCAAAAGAAGCAATTTTGTTGTTGTTGTTGTTTTTCCCCACCACTCCATGTTGGATGGTCTTGATTGCCAGGTGTAATGGTGCATCAGTGTTTTATCGCAAGTCAAAGTGCATTGTAAAAAATTAACCCCTTACACACTTCAAGACGCATTTTCTGATCAACTGAGAAGCGGGACACCAACCTTGTGGATACTTTTAAAAACCGCTGATTTTTGTGGAATAACAGGAAAAGCAGCTTGTATCAAGTTCAGAAGCAAATTTAGCAACAGTTCAGACCTAGTTGTCCGCCATCAGGCAAGAATTGAGGCAAATATTCCGTTATCCTGGTAGGGAGAATAGGGATCATTTGGACATGAGGCTTATTGGGTCATCAAAAGTATCTCTATAGTTTGAGGAAGAAAATTTGTTTTTGTAATGAGACATATTGGCAACATTTTCTTTATCCTGTGGATCCATTTATGCCTTCAAATATTCTTCATCTGACGATCTGTGCAGGGAAATGTATGTGATACATTCTTTTACATTAGTATGCAGATTCCTTAATACATTGATTGCCATGAGGGTCACAGGTGAGTCTCATGCGGTGTTACTATGGCACCATGAGGCCCGCTGGTGGGCCCCAGCTATACTTCCGGTGAGGTACATGTGAGGGTCACGGTGGGTCTCACACTAGTGTTTATTTCAAATCTGTGTCTTCCCAGGCAGGCTTCAAATTGATTTTGTTTCAACTTTCTCCAACAGAGCAGAGCACAATTTATTATAGAATGCTCTTAGCGTTCTAAATTACCATGTGTAGCAGCATTACTGTATTGTATAGGATTTGTTCCGTGTATTTTGATTTGTAGTTTTTTCTTTATTACAATTCCTTTTCTTGCCAAAAACACATAATATTTATGTATTTGTTTTTCCTTTGAAATATCCTGAATATCATTGAATTTGAATGAGTACTCACTCTTTCACAAATTATGGCCCTCTGGTGTCCCTCATATAAATATGTATGTGCAGGGCCATGAGGGTCCCTGGTGTCCCTCATGTGTGAATCACACATGTGACATTTAATTTAATTTTTAAAACTATTTTTAGGATCATCTGAAAATGATTTCGTCAATAAAGTAAAAAAGTGTTGTGACCTCCAAAGACCAAATTCTTCTTTAACATATGACCCCCAGATGTTACCCTCCCCCTCATTGTGCCTATGGCAGTCAATAGATTAATCTGGGTAATTCAAATAGTAACCATTCACATAGTATATCATTAAGCTATTATCTAATGTTGTAACTTGACTTCTAAACGTAACCTGTTTTGTTTAATTAATACTTTTAATTGTAGAAAAAAATGAGGCTCATTGGGACACAAACATGGGGCACTTTGGGACAGTGTCCCAATGTGTCCATTTTTAAAAATATAAAGCATTAAAACTAAATTGATGACATTTCAGGTGTAAACAAAATGGTCAAAAAATATAAAAGAAAATCTGATTGTGCTTCCATTTCCGAAAAGCATATATCTGCTGCAGTAGAAGCTGTGTTGGAGGGAAAGATATCAATTAGAGATGCTGCAACAACCTAAAACTTAAAAAATTCTACATTGCAAAACAAATTAAGCAAAATAAAAAGTCAGAAATTGGAACAGCAGAGAGATAACACAGGAAAAGAAATAAATGAGAAAACTCACATGACCAAAGATAATGAAATATTGAGTTTTATTAGCAATTTCAATCAAATTACACTTCACAGCAAGTGTTCACAGCTAAGCGTGAAAATCTGCTCTATGAATATAAAGTACTGCCCAAAGAAATACAGGAAGTTTTATGTTGGTGATGTTCAAAAAGGACAGTATGAAGTGAATTTTTCGTGAAAAAGTGGTAGTGGATTCATTTTTCCTTCGGTTGTTGATAAAGTTTGCCATACAGTTTGCACAAATTGAACTTCAATTGCCAAAATCAAAACAATTCAACACAACAGCATGTGTAAACTCAATATGAAAGATTCCAATTAATCTTCAGTTGTACAATATTTTGTTAAACTGTTACATTTTTTATAAAATTTCATACTTCTTTTTAATGAAGCTAGATGTTTGATTTTTTAATGGTTCTTACTTATGTAAAACAAAATCAATATATTTGGTTATTAATTATTATGTTTATTGGTTTCATTGTACAAAAAAATACCTATCCATATGTGCCCCTAGTGTGTCCAGATGTACCCCACTGTTGGGGAGTATATTGGGAGTATGCCACATAGTTGAATAACAAGAAATTAGGATAAAAATGTATTACTTTTATTTGTTTATTTATTAAACAGACAATCGCCCAATGCAAAATCATTACATCCACCAACAAAAACAAAATTCTCACTATAACCAACACCACATTACAACTCTTCAAACCTACACAACCACCATGTAATTAGCATTACATCACATCCTCATAAATATAAAATAGAATAAAATAAAATGTACCAAATCACTTAAAATTATCACAATTCTCATTTACAACTGATAATTACAAATTCTTTCTTCTAATTTCACCATATAATATTGCTGTAAAATATTTAAATTTGTAGTCGTCAATCTTTTCAACGTAAAACCATACTGCTTATTAAAGAATACTGGACCCACCTACTTCATCAGCTTCTCAGTGAGAGTAGCGTCAAACAGTTTTAGTATGACACTCATTTTACATGTAGGTCTATAATTTACTATCCATGCTGTATTCCCTCGTTCGAATATTGGAGTAAACATAACTATATTTCCATACTGATGGAAAATCTCCTTTCTGTATCGATTTATTACAAATAAAATGTAAAACTGCTACTAGGGAAATGTTGCAATTTACCCAAAGAAACGACTTTTAGTCATCATTTATTGTATCTTAAAGCTAAATGTTTAATCGTGTTTTTCAGCAAGTTTCATGAAAATTCTTTCAGAAATATTTCTTTAATTGTAAAAGTGTTTCCAACTGTGCAAATGAGCCCCACTCTCCCTTCTACAGACACCGTTGGCAAGCTGCATTGTCACCTGTCTCTTGACCTTTTAAGAAATCTCTTTTGTCTTGCACACACTTGCACCTTTATGGTGATGTCTCCAACCTGCCATCAGCCATCTTAAAAAGGAAACAGTTTTACTCTCTCTTTCATCAGAAGATCAATAAATTATAATCCGTGGTGCAAACGGAGGAGTTTACCTCTTGTTTTAACATCGCGATTGTGACCAAATGTGGCTCCACACATTCGTTTTTCGGAAAGTAACAAGTGACTTCTTGCTGAATACCAAGTAGTGTGAGCTTGCCGTTTGCAATTTGCCAAGGAACAAATGTTTGGTGCTCGCACCACCCTCTGTGCGTCGGTCTTTTGGACACATCAAAGGAGACGATTATTTGCTGTGCACATCACCTGCTCAGGTTTGAGCAAGTAGAACGAGGGTCAATCTAAAAGTTTTGAGCATAGTATATTTAAAATCGAGATAACAAGTTCTTACCTTCACATCTTCTCGAAGTATTCTCCACCACACCCTACAGTACATTTCATCTGATTAAATCACTTTTCAAATGACGATCACAACACTTATTTTGAGATTGTGCGAATCTGATCTTAATATGTAGTCACTACAGCGTGAGCTGACATGAAAGTATGACCTTGAATATAAAGGATACGCATTTTCACATAAGGGAAAAGAAACGTTACATGGGGTCATTAAAGGGACTGTAGGGTGAGTCAATGTTTTATCCTTGATTCTGTCAGAAATTCAGTTGTGGCTATGGATGTATACAATGAGGCATTGTCATGGTGGAGCAGGATTCCACACAAACCTGAATTTGGACGGTTCTTTCCCACTCTTCAAACAATCTGGACGAGCAAATTGTAGTGTACCATCTTGCAGTGACTGTCTTTTGTTCCTCAAGTGGCACTGTCACAACATGTCCACTGGCAGAGAAGAAAGAACAAATCATCATCATGTCAACATTTGTGGATTTTCTCACTTTTGTTGGGGGATTGTCATCTGGGAAGACCCACACTGATGACTGCCATTTCATTTCCGGATCAAATTGATAAATCCACCTTTCATCTCCAGTCACAATGTTAAAAATGTTTCTTGATCGTCCTCCAGAGTCTCATGGTGTCAATCTACTTGTGCCCTTTTTTGTTCATTTGACAGATTGTGAGGGATCCAGCGACAGCACAGCTTCCTCACATGAAGCTTTTCTTTAAGGATGTGTCTTACTGCTGCTGATCTAATATTTAAAGCTTCCTAAATCTGAGTGTATGTACATCGAGGGTCTTCCCTTAGCAAATGTTCAACTTTTAGCACATTTTCATCCGTTGTGGCTGCATTGGGCCTGCTAGACACTTCCACTTCCAGAGAGCGGCTTATGAAGGGCAACGATTATCAAACGCTCACTGTAATCTTTGAAGGTATGATTTTTTATCTAAGCCAACATTAATGGTATACCATCCATTGAAAATGAACATTGTACCATTGACTAATGGTAAAGCAACAAAATTTTTAGGTCTCTCAATTCAGTCAAACCTTAAATGGAACATCCATTTAAATTAATTGAACACAAAATTAACTTAATTATGCTACGTGTTCAATTCTTTCAAATTCAGTCAGCCTTCATACTGCTCGTTGTGTATATTTTGCAAATGTTCATTCCCGCCTGAGATATGGCATAATATTCTGAGGAAATACATCTTATAGCTCCCAGATTTTTAGATTACAAAAAGGAATTGTACGAATAATCACCAAATCCCATCCACGTGATTCTTCTAAACCTCTCTTCACTAATCTAGGAAGTTAACCATTACCTTGTCTGTTGATTTACGAATCAGTGGTTTTTGTCAAAAATGACTTGCTTAAGGGCGGGAACATATTTTCAGAAAATGCCGATGTTGATTACTACAACACTCGACATAGAAATCATATTCATCAGGTGACAATATCAACAGTTCATTACAGAAAATTCACATACAATACATGTACATTATTTTACAACACGTTGCCAGATGACATTAAACTATTAAATTCAATAGAAAAGTTTAAATCCAAAGTGAAATCGTTTCTGCTGCATAACTGTTTTTATACAATTAGAGACTATACTGAGCATCACAAGGAAAGTAACATTAATTTTAACAGTGATATTTAATGTATTATTGACCATTTGGACTGTGTAATTCTAAACAATGTAACAAGTATTGTATCGCAGCTTCTAGGTCAATGACCCCCATCTCGATCAGGTTTTTCGTCCAGTTTTCCTGATCCATTGAGCAAATGCTGAGATGGCCCCTTGTTTTGCTTCTGGACATAAATGTAACTTCATTATCTGTGCACGACTTCTAGAATTCAGTGGGAAATACAGTTATCCAAATTATTGTTTCCATGTTGTCATGGCAGGAAATATTATTCCTTGACGAAGGACATCATGGATAAGAGCCCAAAATGTATTGCTTTTTTATCCTTGAAATTAGATTTTTATTACATGTGGGCCTGCGTGTGTGTTTATAATTCAAGTAGTATATTACTTAGTGTAGGAATCACAGAATTTTGAAAACGTGCACAGAATTCACTTCTCCCCATAGCATGTCATACACAGTTTTAACTATTTTTTTTACTTAAATGTAAATAAATAAAGTCATGCAAAATCATAGCTCTGAAATGCTCTCTCTTCAAGTCCATCCTTACTGGCAGAGGAACAATTAATTGAACACAAATAGGCCTGCTGAGTTAATTTACCAATTTACAATTACCTGAGTGTGTTCAAACTTGACATGAGCTTGTCACTAAAAGTTCCACCTAACAATGGAAATAATCTCATTGTCACTGAGTAACTCATTGTTGCTCAATCAAAACGTTTGGGTGACCTTCATAACTCACTATTCAGTGAATGTCGAATGTGTGGTGCCACCTGAACTCAACTTCATTACTAGGCTGGTTAGGGAATATTGTTTCTAGGAATCTCAAATGATACCACTCAGAAGGCGCAGTGCTTAAAACCAAAATTTCTGTTTTGTTGTAAGGTCACATCTAGGTCATTAGCAACCACTATTGGAGTTAACCGTATAGTAACTATGAAGATGAAACGATAGGGTGATGATAAGGGGTGAAAAGACAAACGCAAATGCATCCATCCCCAAGGCGGGACTCAAACCCGCGACCCTTCGGTCCAAGATCGCTACAACACTACTGTCTTAGCAATCTCAGCCACCAAATCAGCTCCTGTTTGTATTTGTTTCACTTCCATTGAATACAATATGTGAAATACAAACTATCCTATAAATGTCACTTCTGGAGGACCTCAAGGTATCAAACCTTGGACAGCTAATATATATTATTTTCATCAATGATATTAAATTCAACTTTTTAAATAGTTCATTCTTGCTACTTGCCAATGCCAGTAATTTCTGTTGCCAGATACTTACATTAATTAATGTTAATTTACTTCGGAACAATTAAAATAAACTATGCTATTGGCGTAAATCAAATGGCTTCCAATTAAATATAAATAGATATAAAAGTTTTGGTAGAAAGAAAAGACACAGATATATATATAATTACAAACTATCAATTAATTTATTTATTTTACATAAAAAACTGTTAAAAACTGTGTGGCATGGTATAGGGAGAAGTGTATCCTGTGTGCATTTTCTTAATTTTGGGATCTCTACAGTGAGCCATGTACAAGTGGAATACTGATTACAGACAGAAATGAGCATTTTTGGCAAGAATTGATAAGAAAATTTGCAGTCTAGTGTAATAAAAACAATTTGCAAGGGCAAATCAGCTTTGGGCTCTTTATACCTCATCATGAAGGAATTGACTTCCTACCACAACAATGTGCAGAATGGTAATTTGAATAACTATATTTCCGAATGATCTCCAGATGACATGCACAGATAGTGAAGTTACATCAGATTTGACTCTTCAATAAGTGACAAGTGTAAAAATCTAGGTGCAGTATTTTGTGAGGAATTGGCTTTTACAAACCACATAGATTATATCATGTTAACAAAAGCATGCAGACACTGAAGTTTTGTAAAGCAGAGCCCAAAAATTACTCTAAAAATATTATATGTTACCCTCTCGTATACACACGCACACCCCGCACACCACACACCGCACACCACACACCACACACCGCACACCACACACCGCACACCACACACCACACCACCACCACACACCACACCACACACCCAGACACACTCACTTACTCACTCAAACACACCCAGACACATAGCATAATAGCTGGGGACTTCAACGGGTGGGGTAGCTCTACAATAAATAAGAGAGGTCGAACTGTGCTAGAATCATTATCTCTTGAACGTAGTGCTCTTTAACACTGGTGATACATACAGCTTCTGCAGAGGTGGTATAGAATCTGTGGTGGATATAATGTTTATGACAGGTAGCGTGTTGAGAATGGGAGTATATTAACAAGACAGTGAACAATACACAGCAACCAGTAAGATATTCTAGACAAGTGCAATATTGAAGAGAGGAAACGTTGGACCAGGATGGACATGTGATGGAAAGCCAAAGCATTTGACAAGGAAGTATTTTGCATTTGTTTAGAGAATTTTGTTCCATCAAGAATGGCCAAGACAAATATTAACCAAATTAGGAGCTGGATAACCAGAGCTTGTGATACAGCGATGCTCAGAAGAGGAACCACCCACCATAATTTACAAGTTTACTGATGGAACAAAGTCATAGCTGAACAGTGCCAACACACCCTTCGAGCTAGGAGACTGTACCAGCAATCTTGTGGAAAAGCTACCTTTGTTCAATTGCAAGAGCAATATAAATTGTTCAGAAACCGGTTGAAAACTGCAATCTGGGAAAGTAAACGTCTTTGCACCAAAAGCCTGTGTGATGAAGTAGATGATGTATGGGGTAGGCCATACAACACGGTCATGGGCAGGTTTAAAAAGTCTTATACCCAATCTGCAGCCTGTCCTTACATTCTTCTGAGAATTATGCCTTTATTCCCACATCACCCTGGTGAACTGATAAACATCATCCCCCTTGATACAAAAATGATACCACTAGTCTCAAACGATGAGCTTCTGCATGTAATCAGAGAATTGGTAACAGCAAGGGTCCAGGACTGGATAGTATCCCCAACATCACCTTCAAGACTGTGGTACCCATTCACCTCGAAATCTTAATGGATCTCTTAAGATTCATGTCTGAGAGAAGAGTGTTTCCTGAGAGATGGAAGAAATAACTAGTACTTCTTCCAAAGGGGGAAAAAAAACTCCTGAGAAGCCAATATCTTACCCACCACTGTGCGTGCTTGATACTGCAGGTAAGGTTTTCGAGCACATTATTAGCTCAAGATTGGAAGATGCAGTAGAGAGAAGAGGACTCTCAGAGAACCAGTATGTCTTTCGAAAGGCTCTCTCAGCAGTCAACATTGTAAAACTTATCATTGTCACTGCCCAACAGGCCATTAGAGGGAGCAGATCGAAAAGTAGTCCAAAAAAGTACTGTGCATCGTACCATTGGACATTAAGAATGCCTTTAACACTGCAAGATGGAGTGACATTCTTAAAGCATTCCAACTCATCTATGTGCCTATGTACTTGAGAAGGTTAGGAGGGAACTTAAACAGTTTTAAATCTGAACACTTTTCACTGATGTTCTTGACATTTCAATAAGGAATTTATTTGCTTCTTCAGAACCATACCCTGATATTGGCAGCAGATCTTTTTATCTTTTCAATAGTGATGGGTCAATACCAGAATTTCTCGATACTCGATACCATACTACTTTAAAGGCTCAGCAGTAAAAGTGGTTCAATCAGAATTGGAAGGATATATTTTGTTCTTCACACATGCATACATGTACTATTTTAATATTTAAAAACTATTGAGATGAACATACATTTTTTAAAGTTTTTAAAGATTCTTATTAAGGAAAACTAACATTCTAACTCTTTCTGGGTCCATTCTATTTCCTTTTTTGGCACATATCAATCCAGCTGTACCGAAAAGTCTCTCCGAAAACGCTGTAGCTGATGGAATGCACTGGTATCGAACAGCACTTTTTCTTAAATAGAGGAGAGTCACTTTGTTTTTTCAGTAAGATAGTAGATTTGCATCAGGAGGAAGAAAGTCCGCACATTTAATCCATCTTCTTGTGCTGTGGTTTCGTATTCACAACATGATATTTCGTAGTCACTCTTCAGAATATTCCTATAAAGAGGCCACATGTCAATGCATTTTCGGGGGTTCAGTATTTGAGGATGGCGAAAAAATAAATTAAGTGAATTAAAATTTTGAACAATAAATACTTGTCTAATTTGAAATTTCTAATGTAGATAATGAAAATGAGTTATTCGGAATCATATACACTGATTTAATTTTTTGAACTACGGAAATATTGGAGAATCGAAATCGTGATTAAAGGGTTGTTATTTTCTTGTGGGCATGGTATATCTAGGTTCAAGATGTTTAATTGATTCCTTGAATCTATTGTCCTCAATAATACTGATCGATTGATTATCTTTGCATATCATGTAAGCAAATTCTCTTGTTATTGCTTTTGAATGGTTGTCTCCTGATTTAAATTTGTTCTTTGTGGCCAAAAAACCAATGAGTGTTGGTTGATTTGTGTTGAAACTTGATGATCTTGACAGGACTGGCCACGGGTCATTAACTTCTACCACTTCACTTGTATGATCTGCGACGATTCAAACGTCCGGTGCAACATTTTTTTTAAGTGGCTTGGCTCACTTGTGTTTGGTGGAACTGAATACTACATGTTGTGTTGATGTAACATGTTTTTTTTAATTACTAGTATTGTGTGAATTTTCACCAGGCGAAAATGTTTTTTTACATATTCTACAATTAGCACGATTGTCATCTTTTGAGTCCTCTTCAAAATAATTCCACACTTCACTCCTTTTGTTTATGGAATGCACTAATCTATAATAGTCGTCTTTCGGTCATTTTAAAATGCAGAATTGAGCTCCGTCAGATGCCTCCGCAGTGGGCTGAGAAGGGGAGTATCCCGAGAAGAAACGCTTTCATCGAGCATTGCTTATCATGCCTGTCGTCACTAGATTGCTTGGAGCTCACAAGGAAGAGTTTCCCAAAGCTGAATTAGTCGCGAATTCCCTGCTATCTCAAGAGATGGTGACAGGCGCGAGTGGGATAAAGAGCGGGGCACGGCGCTCGGACATTGCAGCGTTGGGTAATTTCAACGACTGTAAGTGAATCTGAACGGATGGACACTTCCTTGTTGCTAACAGAAGAAAAATAGGAGAAAGAGGAGTGTAAAGAAGGCAATTCTTCCGTAAAATCAGAAGAGATGAGGAATGGCATAAATAATTGAAAGTATAGAGTCGTTTTCTGAAAGTATCGATCACTGTCGATACCACCCGAGTATCGAAAGTATCAAGGACCCATCCCTACTTTTCAGAAATCATCCTTTTTTGGCCTTTCACAGCAGGTATTTGACCTTCGTGTACATATCTCCATCTTTTCTTCTTTTATAAAATCTGAAATTCTTTCCAACGTTCCATATCCCTGAAAGTGGTTTCCATTAAAACTTATTCAGGATTTTTCACATCTCCTCTAAAACTGGAGGATTTTGTAATATTCATTTTCTTTACTGAATATAAAGTATCTGCAACATATCACGAGTCCAAAAAATTGTTTGCTTCCATATCGACAACTTTAAACTTCTTTTTTTTTTTCTGATACCAAAATAATGTGAAAGTAGACATGTTTCAAGACGCCATGTAGCTGGAATTTACACCTGATCCATCTATTGATGTGAGGTGGTACCCGAAGAGGACAAACGGGAACAAAAACACTTTTGAGACTGAATTGACCTTGACTTAAAGCAACTTTTTAAATAAAAATCTCACTTTTGTACATTAGCACTTGACATTTTTGAGAATTCCAGTCCTCCATTGCCAAAAAAGTTAACACCAAATTATTGGTAAAAAGCTTAATTACCACATGACATCTAAGATTTTATTCATAAAAATAATTTATAAGTAGTTGTTATCAATTTCAGATGAATGCATTTTAATATAGAAACCATCATTTAAACAGATTTGTAAATAATTTTAATGTGTAATTTTAAGCAGTTTCTTAAATTACTTTATCAAAGTACTTTAATAAAAATAATATATGTATGGGAGGGGGAGGTAGAAATTTGTTTGCTATGGACACTGAAAAAGCTAATTATGGCATTTCTAACTGGACACAGCTGGTTTTCAGTACTAGACGCTACTGTTGGATGATCACTTTTCATTAATTCTTTCTCAGTAGGTGTATTCTCTCTAAATGTATAAAAGCAAATATAGACAGTGTCAGCGACTTGTAAATTATTACCTAATTATATATTTTCCCCTCTATGTTATAATTTCTTAATCAAATGCATTAAAAATTGAGAAACATTTGTATCAGATCTGAAAACAATAAGGATGTAAGTTTGAATTGTATAGAAAATTTACATTTAATATAAACAAAATATAATTTTGTTTTATGTAGGGAGGCATTGTCCATAAGTGCAGAAAATCAAAGTAAAACCTTGAAGAGTTTAATTCGCAATATTGGTACAGGTTTGCCAACTAGTCCCATTCTTGTAAGAAGAGTTTCTCAACAACAACAGCCGCCTCAAGGTTAGAAATGTTCTTCCACTTTAAATATTAAATTTGTAGACTAATTTGTATGTAATGCATGTGTGTATTCTGTTTTCTTCATGAATTTGTTGAATTTTCTTTTTTTTTTTTAAACATGTAAATGTATGAAGAAGCTTTACAAGATCAAATTAATTAATTAAAATTTTTTTTTTTCTGACAACACTGCTTATTTGTAAAGCTTATACTTGAAATAGAGTTCAAATTAAAGCAGAACAAAGTATAACTCTAATTTTTGATTGGCTATGTTGGAATTTTTTAAGCTTAAATATTGTGAAAACAGTATTTATTACACTCGGTAGGTGTATTGACAATATTCCAGTAAATTCATATCAAAGACTGTGATAAACTAAATTGTAATGGCCTATATATATCTAGAGTGATGGAGACAAAGTATCTAGGCATGAATATAGATGCTCATTTGAAATGGTTGGCACATACAGATATTTTTTTTAAAATTATTATTCATTCAACTTCTAATTATGTATCATGCATTGTTTTTATCTGTAGCTACTTACGGTATTATCACCTGGGGAGGAGCCTATGGTACCACCCTCATACCCTTCTTTGATATACAAAAAAGATCTTGAAAATATTATTTAAAACACCCATTCTGTATTCAACTAACGATTTATTCAAAGAAAATAATAATATATCAATCACGAAGCTCTACATCAAAAAGACTAATGTTAAACTTTCTTAAAATCCAAAGTCTCAGAGAGCAAAATCTCAGAGAGCTTTTGCTCGTCAAGAGACATATTTTACCTCCTTGTGAATAAGCAACTAGTAAAACTTAATCATACATATGTTAGTAGAAAGACTTTAAGTATTGTGACATACCAATATGCGAGTCATTTTTATTAAATGTTATTTGTCGTAAATGGGTGGAAATGCTAGGGTAATTAAATAGGAATACGGCGCCTTAGCAACGGCGTCCAAGTCGTTGTCAAGATAAATAAATATTCATCTGGCATTGAAAGTGACGGCGTGGCTAGTCTGATTTGAAAACGATTTGGGGATTGACTGGAGAGAGCAACGATAGTCTACTACTGTGGAAGTATGTCTGATTTTTTGAGACAAAAACAGTAGAAAAGGGAAGCCGAGGTCTGGAGGGCTGAGCAGTAATAAAAAAATTCACATTCTGTCATATGTCGTGACACTGTGCGGGTTGCTCGCGGATAGATAATTTGTGTCATTGGAACTTGTAATTTTTCATGAGATTGAGGAACGTTGGACTCTGAATAATTTGTAGTGTGTTAAAAGTATAACTTGTTACTTTTCGTGAAGGAGCTCTACTAATTATTGAACTGATAGAATTTCAAACAATTCATGAACAGTTTGGACTTTAATTATTTTTACAACACACGGAAATTAGAACTTGTGAGAAGTCATATATGATAGGACTCGGAAATATTCTGGACAAGTAATTAATTTGTGGAACTTAAAACATTTCCGCTGTGTAATCGTAAAGAACTGGGTATTATTTTTGCAAGTTTAATCGAACTAGAACTACAAATATTTGAAGTAGTGCGGATCAGTGGCTCGGCAACGTTCGCGTGGAAGGACAGGAGAGAAGAACGAGGTACTTCGACTCTGGAATTCCGATCACTGGGGAGAAGAGAAGATGGTCCTTCGTGGCGATGTCGATCAAGAGCGCGCAAAGTATAGTGCAGTATAAAGATTCGAACAAGGTCATGACCAAAGGACAGTCTTTCTGTTGAAATTTCCATTTAAAATTTATACATTGCAATAAGCAATAAATCCCAAGTTTCTTTTTTGAAAGGAAAAAAAAAACGATTTTCATTGGCCAATTTGAGCTAATAAGTAGCTAGATAAAATATTTGTTTTCAGATTCCTTGCCACTCTGTATGGATGGCAGATCAGGTAATCAGCTATCAATAGGTAATAGCGATTATTTCAGACGCAACCCATCGATCCAGCTAACGGGACAATATTTAGTTTTCTTTGAAGCAATATTAGCTAAAAATATTATCGTAACCTTTTTCCTGGCGCCCATGTAAACATAAATTCGGAAAAGGGTTACAACGAAACGCCCAATAATTATGAGCAGTTTGCGGACATGTTTCAGTATATTAAGTTCTAATTTGAAAAATTGTGATTCTACCACTTTTAAATTTAAGCACCTATTGAGATCCTACCTCATTGAACTTGATAATGACGTAATTAAGGCATTTACTTAATCTTGATAAAATTATGTTTACAATGTGAATCTTTAGGAGGCCAACTTCCTTTTTAGTGAACATTTTTGTGAGAAACTATTGAGAGTATGAGACCGCGCTTATTATGATATGTTGACAACTGGAAATAAGATGTTTCAAGGTTTTTTGAGTAGACATCTTAATTAGTTCTGATTATGTGAAATTTTTTAAGCTTGTATTTACTTTTATTTTCATTCCTTTGCACTTATGTTTATACTACATTCCACCTCTGAGATGTTTTAGATATTTTATATGTATTTTGTATTTTTACTGTGTAAAGTGTACCTGTAAAATTGATTAAATAAGTAAGTAAATAAATAAACAACTATTCAATAGTTATGACAGCATTACTTTCTTGTATTCTGTATACTCTGCATTTGTTATTTTATTATTATTTTGCTTGTATAAAAATGACATGTTACGTTATTTGAATGTTATATAGTTTTGTATGGTTATTTCAACGTTACACAGAGGATCTCATACCCTCCCGAATAATCTTAGTATTATTTTTGTTATTCAAAAAACTTGAAAAAATAAACAAATAAAATAAATAATTGTTAAATGTATGAAGAAACATGATTAAAGATATTGTTTTAAACTCGAGATCTTTTGAGTACTTTAGATTTCAGTTGTAATATATTTTTCAATGTATTGTCTGTGCTAAAATAGGTCAAAAGAAACTTAGTTCATCGGAAGAATATATTCATAAGAAGTCAGTTCAGAAACCTCGACCAACATCAACTTTGGGAACTGCTGTGAACAGCCGACCATCCACATCACCTGCATCAACAGATATAAGTTCAGCCCCAGCAAGACGTTCTGAAACACGAACAGGACCTCTGGCAGAGGGCACTGAGAAGAAGCAAGAACCACACACATCCCATGCCGTGGGAAGTGTTGAATCAACCACCTCTGCTCCTACCAGTAACTTCTTACTTCTCAGCCAGGTACTTGATCAAGCAAATATATCTGGAAAATGTTTTAAACATTTAAGAAACTTGTGTATACTTACACATTTTAAAATTGTTTTTTATAACAAAATGTCCTAACACAATTTTTGCAATTATAGACAAACACAATTCTATTCTGGGAATTGAAATAAAATCTCTCCTATAGCAGTAAATATTAATATTTAATCTATTTTTGGTGGTTTGTTTACTAACTTTTGCTTGAAATGAGAAGCATATGCAAAAGTTTTGAGATCCTCAGAAAAGGAGAATTAACTGCTGTCAAAGGAAAGTCTTGCTGATATGACTATTACGTTGCTTTCAGGAACAGTATGCTGAACATCGGGCTTCCATCACCCAATGCCGCTTTAACAGTGCTGGTTCAGCAATAGCAAGTTGTGACACTGATGGAGTTGTTAAACTTTGGACTCTCACTCCTACTCCCAAGTGAGTTCGTTGACCTTATTGCCTAATAAACATAAAAAATGAAGTGAAAAACAGAAGTGATGCTCAGAAAGATTTGAATGAATAAGATTTATTTTTATAAAAGTGCATAATTTTCTATTACTATTTCAGAAAAATTGGCAAATTCATATTTTTATAGAATGTGTAATTTAAATTTCGTGATTCTATAAGTAAATAACAATGCCATCAGAATGAAAAAGTGCAGTAATGCCAAAATGCCATCATGATATGAGCCGGAAAATAAAACGCATGTTCACATTTGACAATTTCATGCCTAACCACCTTAATGTTGTAATTAATGTTTTTTGGGCTCAATGTCTTCTTTGTTGGACACATTCTCACAATTGGCAAGTTCTCTCAGAGACGGAAAAGAGGAGTGGGTTACCTTCATGAGAAACTGGGAACTGAATGCAGAAAAGACATTGGTGTTTTATAAACATTAATTCATTTATATAACCATCAAGAAGGAAGTTATATTTTCCACAGTAGTAATACTTTCCTTCCAAATTAAACAATACTATTTTTTTAAACGTAATTTATAATATGTATAGTTTTATTTCATAGGAAAAAAGGAGATTTTCCTATCAATCTTCATAATCGTAATAACAATTTGATCTTTCACCATGGTGAATAAGCTGATAAGTCATAAACAATTTTACAGGAGAACAAAAAACAACTTTAAACTAATATTGTAAATCAGGGATTAATGATATTCAGACAAAACCTACACACAAATAGTTTTGTTTTAATATCACCTTACTTTGAATATCATTAATCCTTCATTTAATTCAGTTGACAGTTGTTTTTTGCTCCCCTGTAAAATTAATTGTTTATGACTTATCAGCTTATTCACCAGGATCAAAGATTTATTCTTGCCCAAATTTCTTAAGAAGCTGCTCTCTCTCTTCTACAACCTCTCCTTCTTCTGCTTCCCTTTGTGCAACTTTTACCCCTTCCATACTGCACCAAACATCAAACTGCTCTTCGCCATATTTCTTACAGAAAAGAAACAGAACCAGACAGATCTCTGTCTTGGCTGAAGGAACATCAGAAATTTGTCTTGTACATAACTTCTCAAAGTTTCTTTATGAATTCTCGTGAGTTAGGTGTCTGTAATGTGTACTTCCCTTGTCATATATTTTTAATCTTAATTTTAAAGTTTTAATTGTTCTTTGTCTCCTTTTGTAATGTATTAATTGACTCAGAATATCTTAATTCCATGTTATTCTAGGCTATTACCATAATTCCATATTGCCAATGTACACTGGCTATTTCATTTTATTTGAAACTAATTAATATATCATTCATGATTAACTTCATAGCATGTCTTCCTCTACATTTTGGTTGATTTACTTACATATCAACCAACATCAATGCTCTCTCAACCAAGGTTATATATGTTTAGATGTTTGTTTTATGCCTTCATTTCCTGGCTGACTATAATTAATGGAACCTATATGTCAGTGTATAATTAAAAACACACTGTCCATTGATCATTATTATAATTAAATGAAATTTGTTCTAAAAAATTACCCCTTTAAAAAAGGTCATGTAGATTGTTTTGAAAAAACAAGGTGGTTTTGCGTAATTTCTGCTTCTAGTTAATGCATATATTAAAATGTCTCAAAATGGCTTCAACTTTTTTGTTTAAATTTCTTTCTCGAGTGTAGCAAAGAATGGTAAAGAAATGGTGCTACTCCTATTTTCAGCTTTTGTAAATACAGAGTGGCTACTTTCTGGAAAACATGCACCAGGGAATTTCATTGCTTTGGGAGTTACGGTAAAATCAGGGCATTGAAAGAAGAATGAAAATTGATGAAGAATTGTAGATGTCAGGGAAAAATTTGAAATGGTTACAAAACTAAATATTATTTCTCGAAAATATTGATACAGTTTTATTTTTTGCTCAGATTTTGTATAAGTAAAAATTTCTAATTGACACAGTGACACAGTGAAATCTGAGAGCCATCAGATAAGTATTAGTCTTGCTTTTATTTCATGTCTTTAAAGAGTGTGAAAATCTTGTCTACAAATCTTACCAGGAAAAAGGAAAAATTCCACTGGATAATTCGTGGGAATAGATACGGAAATTTCTTGTAGGAAAAGAGTAGCCACCCTGAAGTATGGAATTTTTTCTCTTAATACAATATTAGTTTGATTTAATAATTAATATTGGTTTAGATTTATGAAGTATGAGAGATTTAAAATAAGGCAACTTTACAGCAGCAAATACTAATGTTATTTTTTTGGTTTCAGGACCTCTGCAACCTTTGTCTCGAAATCCAGTGCTTTGTCATTGGCATGGGTTACAAAGAATGAACGCTATTTTCTTACTGGCCATAAAAATGGGTTGGTGAGATTATACGATTCACATGACAATAAAATGGTTTGGGAAATAGGAACAGATTCTGCTGGATCTCTTTCTCAAGCCAGGTGAGGAAGAGTTTCTCTATATGCGTATTATTACTTTTTGGTTGGCATTTATTTTCACTGTACTAAATTCAAAATGCTGTTCTGTATTTAGATAATTAAATGTGGTTATTATTGGAGCTCCTTTATTAGCCTAGGGCTTGTTGGCATTACACAAGAACATTTTTATTTTTATTTTGTGGATAATTGCCAGTCCAAACTATGTTTTTCTGGTTCAGATCTGTTAAACTAGTGTTAGTTTATTAACTTTTCCTGTATCAGAGTGATATTGTGATTTGTCAGCCAATATTTTCCTTTTTTATTCAACTGTATCCCATGGCAGGTAAACATACTTCTTTCTAATTTGTTTAAAACTAGAACACTGCCTTTTTTAAAAGTTGAACATAAGGCTTTTATTTTTTCTTGTGTTCTCTTTATTTTCTTTTTGACACATTAGTTTTGCATTAAATCATGCGTATGAGGAATTGAAGTAATTATGATTTTGGAAGGCATTCTCTGGCTTTGTTGTGAGGAACATCATTTGCTACTTCTGCACTCTTCAAGGAAGTCTTGATCCCTCCCATCACGTAGAAGCGGTTTCAAAATATTGCCTGTCAATGTGCTGGCTTTGTGAGGCCCATAAAAGCAAGATTTGGTTCCTTCTTGTTTATTTTTTCAGCCAATATTCATCCGTGGCTCTCTGACAACACTGTCCCTTGAATATTCTCTTCTTCCTTCTTTTATGTCTAGACCTAGTGCTTGGTGAGAGTTCTGCATCCTTTCCAGTTGCACTTCCGCCTCACCTGACTAGTGAAATTCATCATTTAACTCAACATTTTTGTTATTGGCTGTTCTGCAATATTACTTTCATGCTGGCTTCTTCTTTTTGCATTGTTTCTTTTCATGGTGTTACATTTATCTTCTAAGCATTGCAATTTTAAATGTTACTGCAATTTCAACTTTTATTTATAAACAAATTCTATATTATATCTAAGGGCTTTTATCTCGTAGAAGAAAGCAAATGCTAATCAAACTTCTAATTTATTTAAATATGTGAATAGGCTCACATTGATAAATCAATGGATCTGGCTTCAGATATAACATAGCTATTTGACTCTAAATTCAATGACTGACCTCCTTGGTAAATTTGTACATGATACAAGAAAATCAAGAAACTTGTAATTCTGGGAGCTTCACAGATTCAACTTCATCATTCTTTCACTCTTATTCACTACCAATACCCACATCAAATCCTATTTATTCTTTCATTTATGACTTATCAATTACTCGCATTATCAACAACAAAATTGAAAAGTTTACATGATTGCTTGAGCTTATGAGTGGCATTTGTGTAATTAATATTCACATTTCTAAGAAGTTTTTATGTGCTGTCAGCAGTGTCCTGGATTTGTGCTGCAGTCCCAATGAAACAAATTTCGTTTGCTGTCTGGTTGATGAACAACAGACTAATCTCAGCAAATTGCTATTATTTGATTTAAAAACAAAAAAAATAGAAGTGAGTATAAATTAAAAAATCAAATTTTGGAAATTAAAAAGATCACATTTTAATAATAATGTGTCAAAAATACAGAATGTATTTGTTTCTGAAATAATAGTGTTGTGTAATTGTTGTATAATTTATTTACATATTATTGGATACAATAAATTATCAATTCTAATATGAATATTCCATTTTTTCCCCCAGAATTTCTATCTTTTTGGTACTGGTAATCACTATGCAAAATGTTGTGCTTTCAATCACAATGGACAGCTGCTGTTCACAGGTTGCACAGATGGTGCAGTGCGTATCTTTGATATACGAAGTTCTGATTGTATAGATGTGTGGCATCTACAGAAAGAGCCTATTGAGGCCATTCAGTTAGTAGCTGATTACACTGCATGTTTCACTCTCTCTAGAGATTGCAAGGTAAAGCCAGAAGTATAAGTAATAATACGTTTTGTGATTGAAGACATATTAATCGTGAATTATTTGAGCACATGGATCACCATGAGTATATTTTCTCAATATTTCAGTTACGACGTCATTGTTTGAGTCAAAGAGGACAAATATTATCAGAACACTACCTACCAGAAGTTGGAGCATTGCAAAATTTGCCTGAAGCTCATGGACAGTTCTTCTCATTAGACACAGCTGGCACAAATGCATTATTGTCCGGTAACTCTGGTGGTGTAATTGCCCATGTAAGTTATATGCATGCTTTATGTATAGATATAAATAAAATTTTGATTTCTTGCTGCACTCTGCTGTGTTCAAAAACCAAATGAAAGAAAACTTGATTATATATTTTCCAATCATTTCATAAGAAATACAATTCTTATAGAACTAATTCTTAAAAAAAAAAAAGGGATTTGTGTTTTTCTTATCTTTTTTAATTAATAAGTACTTTGTATTATTTTTTCAGGTGGGTACTTCTAATGTAAGAAAACTGCTTGACATGGGAGGCCATTGTGAGCCTGTTGTTGCTGTAGATTGGGCCATTGCTAATCAATGTGTTACATGTGTTACTGCCTCCAGTGATGGTAGAATTCAACTCTCCACTCTCTTGACCCCTTGAGACATTGAAAACTTTTAATGTGTTAAATGCTGTAAAGATGTCTTGGATCAGTCTTCATTGTTTTCCTTAAACAACATTTTCATATCTCTGCTCCAATTCAGTACTAGAGCATCGGATTATTTTGAGAAAGTAGCATTTTAAGATTTCATTTATATACAATAATTCAGAAAATTAATTAAGGAAATTGAACTTTATATATGATATAAGTTGTAAACAATTGTTTTGTGCTGGTTAATTATAATTAACTAGTGGACCTGGCATGCTTTGCTATTGTAGTATATTACACTTCACACACTACTGGTCACATGATTGTTTAATCTCGTTTTACACTACGCTCTACAAACTTATAATAAATAAAAGAAATTCTTGAGAGTATGGGTTTGTTCTTTGTCCTGTTTTGGAAATGGTTGTCAAGTATCCTATTATTAAAACATTCTCCCTGAAGTTTGGGCATGGGTTTACAATGACACTGCCTTGGAGAAATTTGATTTATTTGTCCAAGATAACATTAAAGTAATAATTCCTAACAATATTTCACAATCACAGGTTATGTAATGTATGTACCATCTCACATATTAATTCCGTACAGAATAAGAGGATATTATCATCGTCGTCATCATGAACTGTTGGTGTTTAGGATTAACAGCCTGTTCCATTATTTATGCAGTATTCCTGGTAGTTAGCATGTTTCAGGATTCACTTATCCCGGGTTCATCACACAAAGCTGCAAGTTTGTTCATCATTTGCAGTTCAAACTGCTTTTTTTTAACTTCCTGCTTCATTCTGTTCTGATTGTGTTGATCATAATGCACTGCTCGTGCATATCTGCGACGACTTCATAGTGCCCACATGGGCACAATTGCAATAGCGGGTTCTCTTCTTTTAATTTGCTGAGGCTGTTTTTCAATGTTGAAGTTATGTTTTGAAGGCTTGCTATGGATTCCCATAGTTTACGTAACTTGATTTCTTGCTCACCGCATTTTAGTGTTACACTGAGACCACTTTTTAAAACAGACGAGACAGATCCCATTACTGTGCTTGACACCATCTTTATCAACCTCGTAATAAATCTTAGTTGGTCTGCATTGTTTCAAGCTCAACTATCAATTTTTTATACTGTCACTCATAGATGCTGCACCTTACAATGAAAATATAACTTCCAACCATGGTGTAACACCAACCATAGTCTTACACTATGCTTTCAACTCGTGTAAATAAAAAAACTATCACTGAGTTGGTGTGTAAACTTGGAATGATGGAATAAGTCATTTATGTCATTTTAGTGTAGCCCAAGCATTCTCTTTATCTTCTCAGTGCAATAAAGGGCCAACTTAAAATGTCTTTGTATTATACACTTAAAGATGAGAGAATGTGCTACAGAATAACACAGAGTTGTCATTCTTAGTATATGAACATACTTGAATTACAGAATAAGAGGGTATATTCAGAAAGAGCAACCAATATATTACTACCCATGTGAATAATCTCAAAATGTCATTTTTCAAGGTAGTCCTGGTATTGAATCGGAGCAGCGATATATTTAAACTTGTGTGTGATGGACACCGTATTTTAAAATATTAGCCATAAGAGAAATTTAATTTCAGATTTTGCATCTCTATTATCCTTCTATTGGTACAAACTTATCAAGAGCAATAGTGTGAGATAGCAGCAAGAAAAAAACTTTGTTTCTCATGAACCTATATTTTCACATTGTCTCTACATTCTGTGTAAAGACTGATTTGTACTGTGAATGAATATCAGCTTTATAAGACACTTTTTGAACTTGTATTGTGTAGTGTAATGTGAAGTTACCAGAAGAGAATATACAGAAGGTATCAGCAGAGGAAATGTTTGTTGGAAGCAATTTTCTCTGCTCTGCTACATTTTGTCTGTGTAGTTATAGAATGCTGGTGCCTTATTCTGTATGTTTCATCAATTTTTTGGTTTTATTTTTGAAGGGTAGTATTATCAATGGGAACGAAATAATATCATACCATGGAGTCTAAAGACCAAATGTATATTCCGATATCTAATTAATTTTGAGTCAGAAATTTTCAGCAATGCAGACAAAAGTTTTTGTTTTTCTTTTATCGTGGGAGTTTATGAAGAGTTTGTGATAATGAAGAAATTTAATTTCAGCAAGGATGTGTAAAGACAACTGCTGAATAAAATGCCACAAAACTCTTTCATCTGAATGGTAGTGCACATTCATTTGTCTTCATCTGGTTGATTCATTCATCTGGCTGATGCTGGGGTGAAGTTATCTCTATATTATTTATCTATATACTGAAGAGAAATATGTGGGTATTTCTCTTCACATTATAGGAGAAGGGGTCACGATTAGTGAAGCAAAATCAGAAACGTGGTAATTTAAACTCCCTTCATTAGAAAATGATTCACATTACAATATGTATGGTGGCAATTCATGTAGTAATGCACTGAAGTCATACAATTGATGATATAATTGTTTTCAGTTGCTCTAGTCATTGCATGCTTGCCTATTTTCAGGTATCTGTGAATTTTTAGTTCTGCTGAAGAAAAGCTCATAAAGCACTTTCAAATAAATACTATCATGCTTCTTCGCTGCATTACTTCATGCAGGCAAGATACCAGCTATGAAAGCTATGAATGGTTTCAGGTTTACTGGTAATATAAAATTTTGTGTCATTTCCCTAATTATTTATGTGATAAGCTTGTAACAAAAACATTTGTGACATGTGTATAATATATATTATGTCTTACAGCCAAAGAATCAAATCAATCATCTCGACAAGTTATAAACTAGATGACAAAAAATAACTGTCTCTGAAAGTGCTTCTAAGTGTGACTGCTTTTCAGTGTCTGGATGTATGTGATAAAAATAAATTTGTAGCATCTGTTTAAAAAAAATGAAGAAGGAGAAAAAATAAAGATGAACACAAAGGATTTATTTCAACACCTTTTTCTCATGTCACTACTTATCCTTTTCACTTACAGAAGTTCTCATATAGGCAGAGGGGAATCATCCAGTCACAAACAGATGCAGCAATGACTAAGCAAGATAGTCAAAATATTGTATTTTAAATATTTTATACAATAGGATAATTTATCAATATAAACATGTTTAAACAGTATTAGTAAGGAATCGCAAATATTAGCACGTAGAATTGAGTTTGCTGCGTCTGAGCAACTCAGAATAGGCCACAGTAGTTCATATTTTGTCGCACAGTAATAAATCCCCTACTCTTAAACATCACTAGTTTCAAAGAATCTCAGCTGTTTGGTAGTCTCCAACCAATCGTAGCAAAACATATCATATATGAACATGGTTTTAAGTGCACTCTAATTCGGGTTGTGTGAGTGGTGGTCTTTAAGTATGCTCTAATTCATGTACGCTTTTACCGAGTTTTTATTTGTGTTTTATTAATTGGGTTTGTAAGGGAATGTAAGGAAGATATCATAGTTCAGTTGAAAGAAAAAAACTTTGATTCAGTTAAATTCAAAGAGAAGCTTTTGACCATACTGACAAAGAAACAAAGTTTTCATAAGGCACATTATGGTATCTTGTTATGAAATTTACTAGTGGAGCTGTGGAAGTGATTGTCAAAACTTCTGTTGACCTTGCCTTTTATTTTAAAAGTAGAAATGTTCTGCCAGACATTTGGTCACAGGAAGAGCAAACCAAAGAATTCTAAAGGAATTTTAATTTCTATGTAGCTGTAAAGGTGTACATATTATTTGAAAGTAATATTGACAAATACCAGAAAAATGAGCATTGATTTGAGTGTTTAAAAGTCAGGACCCCTACAAAGCCCTGTACACAAATTTTAATTTTAAAAAATTGGAGCAGGTTTTTAGGTAACTTATATGGAGTATTTCTGAAAATGTGGGAATTTGGGCCCATTTTGTAAGAAAATTTTGCGTTTTTGGGAAATTTCATTGAGAGTCACATGAATTTCTTCTCACAAAATAATATATAAAAAACATACATATTAACAACATGAGAGATACTTTTAAAAAAATGCATTTGCATAATTTTTGAAAAAAACAACAAAGAGTACATCAAAGTAACAGTTATGTCATGTTATTGAGAGCATTAGCAGTATCAAGACAAAAAAATGTCTCAAAATGTGCATTTTTGAGCTTATTTTCCCAAAGTTGAGTTTTCGAGAAAGTTTATAAGGGATCATATAAAGGACTTGTACTAAAAAATGTATACGTTTTGCCGGAAGTGTGCCAGAAATTAATGACATGAGAGATATTAAACTAGTGGTTTTATAGAATGGCCTAGACTTCCTGTAGAACCCCATAGTAGTTAACTTTTCTCCTCAACCTAGCCTATTTTTTGGGCTCTGCCTCGCTCTTCTCAGCTGTCTTTTATAGACACCTAAAGGTCAATTTGAGATATGACTTTAAGAATATTATAGAAGAGTAAAACCTGGTCCTGCATGCACATTTTCGTTACAAAACTTGAAGTTTTTTGTTAACGTGATACTCTGTATGAAATGCTTGTAATTTAAATACTAATGACGGCAGGAAAGATATACAAAATGGTTTTTCGGTTTTGGCCCAACTGCCCCAGCTGCCATCTATCGCCTCCTAAATTACATTTTTTTTTTTCACTTTCCCCAATTTTCAGTCCCCTAATGGTAGAATAGAAATATGGCTAAGAATAATATAGAAAAGTAAAATATCATCCTATGTGGAAACTGTCATTGCAAACTTACAAGCTATTTTTGAGAAAATGTTTAAGCAATTCTGTAAATGGAAAATCTGAAGCTCTTTTTGCAGGAAACTTTTGAGTTTCTGAGAAACTTCAAAGACGTCATTTGAAATACATTGACTCATAAATGCACCCGACAGGATGGGTTAGTCCTTGTCCTGACGGAGGGGATGCAGGGATGCTCTCGAGTATTCCTTTCGTTCACCAGTCATCTTTATTTTCTCCCATCATTCATTGTCTTTCTTTTATAACATTCTGTATCTTTTCTTCTATTTCACTGCACTCCCTCTGTACACTCAGTGCTCATTTATGTTTGCCGTGCATGGCGACAGGAGTCGGAGGGAAAGTGTCCTGGCGGTTGAGAGGTCTGTTCGTTTCCCAACTACTCCCCTTGTGCTAATATGCTGGAGCTCTGCACATAGGGATACGTTATTTACGTATTTGGGGGAACATTCCTTACAGGCTTCAATATATTTGCTTTGGTCTCGGACTCTTCTAGACGGGTAGTTGGGAGCTAACCCACTCCTGATCAATCGGCTCGGACTAGGTCTTGTACTGAACTCAGGGTGAGCGGGGAGATCAACGGCGGGGTAGCGCTGTCATCTCACCCCCTCCCACTACATCTCCCATGGAGTCTCCTTGTTGAACTCCATGGTGGGTGGGAAGCTCAGAGATGAATCGATCCCACAAATGGAACCAAAACTACCTCCCCTTAGCAAAAGAAGATGTCCTGTCGATCTAAACAGTTTTTTGTAACGGAGGATGACAAAACCAAAAAGCGACGTTTCCTTCTTATGGCATGTGCCGAGGAAAGGAAAACGTTTAAATATGTAAGTGCTATTCGTCTGGTGCGAGACATAGAGGAAGCACTCGGGAAGCTCCAAGCGGTCGTGCGACAGAGATTCTATTTGAAGCTCGTACGATGAACAAATCGAAAAATTACTAAAATCCAAGCAGATTGCCGGCCTCCAGGTGGTAGTGAGGACGCATCCAACCTTGAACATTTGCAAAGGCGTGGTAAACCTCGAGGACTTCGCTTCCGAATGTGAGGATGATTTTCTCACATTTTTGAAGAGTTATGGCGTCACTGAAGTGTATAGAATGAAAAGGAACAAGGGAAAATTATCCATACTTCCACCCTGAACCTTACGTTTGACCGTCCGACCCTCCTGGTTTCTACAACTTCCATGTGCAACGGTTTGTACCGAACCCTTTTCGTTCTTTCAATTGTCAACCCAGCAACGGTGTCGGAGAGCCCTGGGTCCGGCAAGTGCGGTACACCAGTGCACGGCCCACAACCCTGCGCTACACCACCGCACTGTGTCAATGGTGAAGGCCAGCTTCAACCAGTGTCCTACTTTTCTCCGGGAAAGAGATTCAGAAGATCAGAGTCACCGAAAACGGTTCCCTTCCCTGAGGCCAAACGTCGGCATCAGGGTAGAAATCCAGTACACCTGTCACGATCCTTCTCCAGTGTCCTTGAGATTAAGTCCTCGTGTGTAACACCAAGTTGCCAAACGCAACGTGATTTCGCTCTAGTTGCGCACTTTCCTGTTCACAGATGTCGCTATAAACGTCCCTGAAGATACGTCTTGCACTCAACGTGGAAAAGTGTTAATAATTTTCAAAACCTATCAAAAGCCTCCATCAACCACTGATGATTTCTACAGAGCCACTTAGGAAATCGATGCCAGTCAGATATCGCCTCCAAACAAAATTTCGTCAACGATGTCCCGTCTATTTCTTTCTATCTCCGAGACTTACATCGAGTGATCCTCCAGTCCCCGTAGATCACGGTCACTTATGGCAAAAAAAACGAGAAATCACTCCGACACAGGCGACCATCTCCAGCTTCAGCCACGATGACTGCTGTTGACAAGGAGTACAACGAGAGTTCATCTACCACCTCTCAGAAGGTGAGAAAGAAAAAAATACCAAAGAAATGCTCGTGTAAAAATCTGGTAACGCACGCGTATGTATCGAGTGCATTGACAGCCAATTGAATTGTGTAAGGTTGGAGTCGCGACTGAGATCTCAGCAGAATGGTTGGCGCGTAAACGTAGCTCACACGCACGAATTTTGAGAGAAAAACCACAAGTAAAACTATTTATTTTTCACCCAGACAGGTAACACTGACAATCTCTTCAATGTTTTTTTATTCGTACGCCGAGGAATGCTAATAGCCTGAACTTTCGTCATTTAAGAGTCTGCCTTCATAACAAGAGTGCGCGGAGTTTCCTTGGCACAATCTCGTCGAAAAGATCTCCCGATATTTCGCACCCTCAACAAGCCGTGTCACGAGAAGAACTTGAAGATGTGTTTTCTCAGTTGCCCACCCCTTTTCTTGTTGTGAGGGACTTAAATGCCCACAATCCCGCATGGGGTGGCTCAAGGACCTGCCCTAGAGGTAATATCATTGACAATCAGATCCTAATTCGTCTGAATACTGGCAAAACACACATTTTTTCGTGTCTTCAAACGTCTGTAGATCTGGCTCTCTCCAGTCCATCTCTCTCTACCATCTTTGAGTGGACTGTCTTTGGCCACCTGCATTGCAGGGATCACTACTCCATTCTGGTGAATTTCGATATTCCAGACCTAAAGGTTGCCCGTCGTCGCTGGCTAATCCACGGAACTAAGTGGGAAACATTCGAGAAAGAAAAAGGGATATCCGAAAACCGCCCAAACGTAATCGATGCTATGGTTGCCCATTTTACTGATGTTCTTCATGCGGCCTCAATTACCATCCCGAAGTCATCAGGTCGCCCACGACTTCCCCCCCCCCCCGTGCCGACTACCACCGCGGTGCGTGATCGGAAGAGTGCTCTGAAAAAGCTTAGTAGTTTCCCAACCATGGATAATCTTATAAATTATAAAAGATCCCAAGCTAGATTGGCGATATGGGAAAGTTAGACCGCGTTCTAGAGAGTCTGTATTTTATCATTCTTTTGCTGTAAATAGTGTGACGAAAGGTCCGACAGATCGGATGGAGACTTCCTTCACCGTTTGTCACAGAGCTTCTGATTAATTGAAATCTTCTCACCTCATCCAAAGACGTTGTTGAAGAATTGGCCGCTTACTACGAGCAAATCTCCAGCTCCGTACATTACCTCTTGGCTTTCTGAACACCAAAAGAAGAATGAAGAACTGCAGGTTAGATTTCTCGAGTCGTGAGGAGGAAGATTGCATGCACCTTTCTCCATGGGTGAATTTTCCTCTTCCCCTCGCTTGCGCGAAAGATTCTGCTCCAGGGACCAGATCAGATACATAATCAAATGCCGAAGCACCTACTGGAAAACGCTCGTTCTTTTCTCCTCCGAACTGGATTTAAGTTCTCCACCACAAAATCCAGTTATATGCACTTCTGTATAATTCATCACCTTCATAATCATCCTGACCCTTTTCTTGGGGGGGGGGGTCATCTAGTTCTCTTCGACGAATTCGCAACTTTCCTTGACCTGATATTCGACAAGAGTTTAACATGGCGAAAACATAAATTGAATGTATCTCCAATGAACCTCCATCACACCCTTTTTGGTAGGTTATGGCGCAGACCGAGTATATCTCTTGCGCTTACATAGGACTATCGTCCTGTCTTGGATTATGGGTGTATTGTTTATGGGTCAGCGTCTCCGTCGACCCTCCGGCCAATGGCGAATTCTCCGATACATCGCGTATACCGCCGGTATATCTAATAATTCGAAGTGTGTAAGAAATATTTCAGAAGTTTGGTAATCCTAAAAAGTTATGGAGATTTTGAAAACTTTAAAACATATGCGAAAAATAACTGTTTTGCTACGAGAGCCAGTCCGTCTTCCGCATCCGTATACTTGGTTTTTTCTAACGGAGCGGCTGAGGGTAGTATCTCCAAGATGGAATTCGGCACGACTTTTTGAGTCATTCTCAGTCCAGCCGCTAGAGTCGCTTGATCTGCAGCACTGCTTGATGCGGTCGCGATCATTCGACATCTTGCGACAAGACTGAGAATGACTCAAAAAGTCGTGCTGATTTCCATCTTGGAGATACCACCCTCAGGAAATTAGAAAAATTTGGTAAGAAAAAGTCTATGCCAGTCTCTAGTTAATCTGGTAACTCCAACCGGGAGCGGTAGCTTAGTGCATCAACTGATGTCAGTGCAACGCCTCTGATCGGGAGGTCCTAGGTTCGAATCCTGACGGTGGCAGGATTTTCGACACTAGCACTGTCTGGAGGAGAATTCTAGCGGCCGGCTGCTCTGATCGGTAGTTTTCCGTGGTTTCTCCGATCAACACCAGGCGAATGCCGGAGCAGTACCCTACCAAACGTGCCACGGACCGCGCGCGATCTGTCCTTCCTCTTCCTTGTCCTATCCTCTCCTCTTACACACACACACTTACACTAACATGCACTACACTATCACATATTCCGGGAGACTGGTTGGGAGCTTAGAGCTTGTCCCGGCTGGGGTGGTGCCCCGATGGTGGGAGAGTCCTGGTTAGGGGGAAACCCCACTAGCCGACGGTAGGTCGGCACCGGATCTCGCCATCCAGCGGGGGAAGACCGCCATCTCCCGCGAAAAAACATGCACTACACTAACGGGACTAATGACCGAAGCAGTTGACGCGCCCGGAAACACGAAAAAATCAATCAATCAATGGTAACTCCACGTCTGTGAACAACACTAGCCCTTGATGTTTAGGAGCTAGTATTGTTCACTGACGGACGGGTAGACATTTTGTCACAATCACAAGACGTTTTCTGGATCAAGTGACCCCAAAACGTAGATTTTCGTTTAAATCACATCTATTTTCTTCCTCTGCATTAGATAACTTATCTACACTGTGTAATAATCTTATCTCCGTATACGTATACGAGAAAGGAAAAACAATCTCATGGCTACTGAGCAATTATCGGTAAGATTGTGATTAAAATTTTGTGCTTTTCATTATTCTACAAAGTTTGGAGGATACACGATCTTGACATAGTTTAAGGTCCGCCCGGAAAATATATTGATCTTCGCGCTTCAAATCCGCCGGCAATTGTTATTTGAGATCGGCCTCATCGAGGCGAGAGATTTTGACGTCTTCCAGTCACGTCAGTTTTGGTGTCGCAGGCAGCCAATCACGTTTGAGCACGAATTCGTCCGGCATTTGTGAGCTTGCGCGGATAGAAGCTGAGTTGTACGTGTTGTGTACTCGGCTTTGTGAAGTACATTTGATCATTTATTCAGTAAGCAGCACTAGGCGTGAATCGGTTTCGTGTGAAACAATTTCTTCAACCAGTTATTTGTGGCGTTGCTCTCAGTTTTAAGCGAAGTCATGTATCGAGTTTTTTGTAAGTATCAATAGTGAACACAATATGAACCTGCAATTATAATCTTTCTTTCTTTCGAGAAATATCTTCTCACTTAGAACTTGCCTGTAAGATTTTTTATGTAAACTAACCGAAAGGTTTCTTACACAATATTTTCTTTTGCCTTTTAGTTCTCTTAGTTTTTGTACAATTGAGTTGGGCACTGTACCCTAGTAGTTCAGATGTAGTTGAACTTACTCCAGCAAATTTTGATAGACTAGTCATTCAGAGCGATGCAGTATGGATTGTGGAGTTTTATGCTCCATGGTGTGGCCATTGCCAACAATTAGTACCTGAATATTCCAAAGCGGCAACTGCTCTTCGGGTATGAATATCCAGATTGATTCTTCTTAAAATTGAATGTTTTTTTCATGTATGAAACTTCTTATGTTTTGAATCTTTCCTAGGGTGTTGTCAAAGTTGGTGCAGTAAATGCGGATGAACACAAATCTTTGGGAGGACAATATGGAGTACGAGGGTTTCCTACAATTAAGATATTTGGAGCTGATAAAAACAAACCTGAGGATTTCAATGGGCAGAGATCTTCTCAAGCTCTGATTGATGCAGCATTTTCTGCTTTGAGGGAGAAAGTTAACATACAGCAGGGATCAAAGAGAGGTGGAGGATCATCAGGAAGCAAAGTAAGAATGGTTTATTTTGTTGATCACATTAAAACTTGCATAAATTGTGTCTGTTCCAGGTGATGGGTGAATACTAAAGTACATTGCCGATATGAACTTCACCTATTTTGAATAGAGAATGTTTGTAGAATCTCTTTTAATTTTTACCATAATTTTCATAAACACTGGAATGACCATTGGATTTAAAGGAATAGAGGGGGGGTGAAATAATTATTTTATTTTTTCAGAACTTGGAAGCGAAAATTGTTTTAGATGTTTCAGTTTATTTTTGTTACCAAAACACAATTATGTATTCTGTGAGAATGCTTTAAAATTTATGGAATTGGGGGATTAATGATGCTGAACAAGAGTATTGGAGGAAATTCTGTTCACATTAATTTTCAAACTTGTTTCTTTATATTTCCTTCTATAATTTTTCACATTAAATTTATCACTATTTAAGGTACTTGTCTACCTCAAAATTACCTGTTTCTGCGAGAAATTGAAATTTTTGTGTTTTACTGTTTCTTGTGCAATGGGATATGTACTTTTCAATGCTTAAAACCGTTAGTTTCTAAGTTCATTAGTTTTATATTTATTTGTACTTTTTCGACCGCATGCAGATATGCAATGTTCCAAATATTTGAAAGGATGTGTTAAACCTGGAGCAAGGAGTGAGTGAGGAGTGACCAAGTGTGACACAAAGAAACCTCATATAACTAAAAAACAGACCACACCTGAATGTAAAAGCAGGAGGAGATACTTAAAAGGTCAGGGGAGAGGTGGCTCAGTGCATCAACAGATGTCACTGCAGTGCCTCTTGACTGGGAGGTCTAGGTTCAAGTCCCAACGGTGTCAGAATCTTCAACCCTAGCTTGTCAGCTAGATCGAATTCAGTCACTGTTTGGAGGAGAATTCTAGCGGTTGGCTGCTCTGATTGGTAGTTTTCCATGGTTTCTCTGATCAATAACAGGTAAATGCCAGAGCAGAATCCTATTAAACAGGCCACGGACTGTGTGTGATCTTTCCTTCCTCTTCCTTGTTCTATCTTCACACCCTGCTTGCACACACTTACACTAATACACACTACACTAACACATATGCCAGGAGACTGGTCGGGAACTTAGAGCTTGTCCATGCGGGGTCGTTGCCCCCACTGGTGGGGGATATCTTATTGGGGAAAACCCCAGTTAGGTATGGTAGATCTGCGCCAGATCTTGCCATCCAGTGGGAGAAATAACATTGCTATCTCTGAGGGAAAAACAAATGCACCACACTTAAAGGAACTAATGACCTTAGCAGTGAATGCTCCCTCAATCAATCAATTGAAAGGTCGGAAAAGGCTGAAAAAAGAGGAATTGAAAGTGGAAGGTGTAACAGATCTTCCTGGGGCATTTTAGAACAAATGAATCTTAATCAGAATTTTCGCTAAAGTTACTATTTCTCTTGTTTGACCTGACTTGAAACATTAACAGTTTTCTAATTTTGAAGATGTTTTTATGATTCAATTTTTATTTAATATCAGAAAGTAAATTCTTGAGCCGAAACCTGAAATTTTATAGAAAATGCATATTAGCAATAATAAATTGCTGTTTTAATCGATATTGTGACCAGCAAGTTATAAAAGTTCTAATTCAAATCTATGTGAAGTACATACAAGGTCCTTACCAATCTTCAAATTTAGGTTCAGGCACTAAAGTATAATCCAAATTACAATCTTAAAAAGGAATCCTTGAAAAATGTTTACTGGTTCACGAGTTATAATGTTGCCAATTTTATTCTAGTCTTGGATGGAAAACGGGCGTATCAGATGAAATTATCAAACTTAATTAAAAATTATTTTTTTTTACTTTGTTAATACCTAATCCTACAAGTAAACATTTTTAATTTATGGTATATGCAACAAATAAAAATTTTAAAACTCGGATGCCCAGGGTAAACTTTAATTTCCCACGATTCAGAATCTTGGTTCGGACATGATGAAGTAGTAGAAAGAATAGTGTCCACACTGGTTTCCTCCATCAATTATATACAGGCATTGGTTCAAATTCCTCTCTAATCCAAATTGATTTAATGCATTTATTAAAAAAATTCAATTCTAGAGTTGGATAGTTAGTAACTTTTGTTTTGTTCTGTTGAAACGGAACACTGTAAAGAAAAATTAATTTCTAGAATGAAATCAAGTTTGTTATTCTCATAAGTAGTAATTGAAATGTTCTTGTGGCCTCCTTTTTACACAGAGATTAATTACTGCGATAATTGTGATATTTTAGTGCCTTCAATAATTCAATATTTTTATAGGGTGATCCCAAAGATGTAATAGAACTTACGGATTCCAACTTTGATTCAACTGTGTTGGATTCAGAAGATATGTGGCTTGTAGAATTCTATGCTCCCTGGTGTGGACATTGCAAGAATTTAGCTCCACATTGGGCAAAGGCAGCAACTGAGTTGAAGGGAAAAGTAAGGAGGATCTTATAACTAGAACTTATTGCATTTTATTCCAACTGTTCTGTTATTATTAATTTATAATTGCTAATTTGTGGTGTTAATTTTTAGGTGAAATTGGGTGCATTGGATGCCACTGTAAATACTATCAAATCCAATCAGTTTGGTGTTCAAGGATATCCCACAATTAAATTTTTTGGACCTGGTAAGAAAACTGCATCATCTGCTGAAGATTATAATGGAGGTCGTACAAGCAATGATATTATCTCGTGGGCACTGGAAAAACTTGCAGAAAATGTTCCTGCTCCAGAAGTAAATCAAGTATGTAACTGTGTTTTTAAACAGGGATAACTTCTATTGTAACGTGGTTTCACACGTGGAACTGATCCAGTAACGAAGTTCATAAATCTAAATACCACTGTATTAATACTTGTTATAAAATTGGAAAAAGTATGTATTGTGAAAACTATTATACTTATTGTTACTCAGTGTGATGTAACTGGTATGTTTTGAAGAAATCAATATTTTAGATTCTGCTATCAAGTTTTTACAGGATATCTGTTGCATTGTCAATTGCTAATGCAATTCAGAGAGGTCAGAAAGTTAATTTCTAAACTAAGAGAATGAGTGTAAAGACACGTTTTTGATATTAGTTAAGGCGATGTAAATTAATCTAAATAAATACGGTATTCAAATTAAATTTAGTCTTTTATGATAATTAATGTTAAAGAAAACTTACTTCATTCCATAGCAATTGGCTCAATTTGTTTTGATTTATGCTTCTTGAAAACTGGAAATAAAGGTGGTTAACTTTAAAATTAAATTTATTTCTCCTTAATTTGAAAATAATTTTGACATAGCTGTTTATCATTTACAGATTACAGAGGAGACTGTATTGAAAGAGGCCTGCGAGCAGCATCCCCTTTGCGTTGTGTCGGTTCTTCCTCATATTTTGGATTGCCAATCTGAGTGTCGAAATGGGTATTTGGAAACCTTGCGAAAGATGGGCGAGAAATATAAGCAGAAAATGTGGGGGTAGGTTAATTTTCTTTCTTGGAAAATTTATTTTGATTTATATCTTCATAAATTCAAGGTTAATGATGATCATCATTATTTTTTGATGTAGTTTTATTGTGTACTGCTGAGAATGATTTATGAAAGTTTCAAGTGTAATAATTGTAATATAAATGTGTATTGTATAGAAACTGCAAATTTAACGATAGTATATGCCCTTCTTAGAAGCATTACAAGTCTTATTTTCATTCAAGGTTTTATAATAATCAGTATCATGAATACACAAAGATCATGAATATTTCTTGAAAGAGAAATTTCTTGTGGAGAAACCTGAAACACAAAATAAATATAAGGAAAGAATTTTAAATTGCATATTTAAAAACAATATATTGCTTCTTAAACTTTCTATGAGTCTGTTATGAAAGGCAGCATTCACAGATGGGGTTTATTGCAGATGGGTGTGGTCCGAGGCTGGTGCACAACCTGATCTTGAAGTGATGCTGGAAATTGGTGGCTTTGGATATCCAGCAATGGCTGTAATGAACACCAAGAAGATGAAATACTCTCTCCTGCGAGGCTCTTTCTCGTATGATGGCATCAATGAGTTTCTCAGGTATTGTTTTGAAACTTACTGGAAGAATAAATTCAAAAGCAATTGGATATAAACAGAATCGGAACTCAATTGAAACAAAATCTTAACCCAATATGCAGCATTTCTAAATGGTGCATTCATGATCATTAAAAACACACATGTATCCCCAGAAAATAATACCAGTCTATAAAAAACTCTGTTTCTGAAAGAAAATTTGTTTCTGAATCAGAATCAGATATCAGAATTCCTGTACTGGCCTCACGTTACTTGTCATAATTGTGTTTGTAAACCATGTTCCTATTTTATAGATGTGTCTGGAATAATGACACACGTTCACAAGAAGAAAGCCAAATGTAAACAGCAAAAAAATGCAACATAAAAGAAAAGGGAAGAAACCTACATGAAAATATTTTCTTTCTATTTTCTTAATTTCTAGCAAAACATGGTCTTAGAAATGTCTTCTTGTAATGTCGAGAAATAGTAGGACAACATTCTAGCAATCTAAGTTGCCTTATACTGTGAAATCTCAGTATAGTACTTCATAAAAGCAGTTTATTTATACTTTATACTGAGAAGTTCTTTACACAAAAAGTTTTAACTAATTTATTTTAAATTGCTTGCCCAATAAATAAAAATAAAGAAAAAATTACAAACACACAGTAAAATATTCTCTGATGGCAGTTTGTTTAGTCTTTTTGAGCAAATTGCTTTCCACAAACTGTTTATTTCAAATTAATGTTTTGAGGACTGTTTCGGAAACATTTGTTTTTCTGAACATACATTTAACTTTTGAAGTCACTGCACTGCCTCTGTTGAAGACACTGTTTCAACCTTTTCTACATCTTTTTCCTCCTTCTCTTCATTATTTTCTTGTGATGTAAAAGATTCAACAAGGTCACTCTCTGTGTGGCAGTGACATAATCATCAAATGTTACTGATGATGGAAGCTCTAACTCCTTTGCAAATTGTTCCCACACCTCACAATGATCTCTACAAACCTCAACCTGTGGCGCGTCGAGGTGGGTCAGTCCAAGTCCTGATGGGGGGGATGCAGAGAAGGCTCTCGTGTGTTTCTTTCTCCTTCTTTCACCCCCTTGCATTTCATTTCATAAGCTCTCTGCACTGTGTAAATCCCTAAACGCCTACTTTTGGCCCTGGCCTCTTCTAGATGTGTGGTCAGAAACTAATCCACTCTTGATCAATTTGCTCCGATTAGGTTTGTGACTGAATGGTGCGTGTGGGGTGTCATGGGGTCCCCCTGTGGGTGTGCTGAAGGGAAGAAGCCATGCTACTCCCTGCTATATCTCTGTGGCAACCCTGGCATGTCAGCGGAGTGTACCCTTGGTGGGTAGGGACCATGGGGATGAATTGGAAACCCTTTTCATGGATTCAAAAACACCCCTCTTCCCTTGCCCTCTTCCCAAAAGAAAAGATTAAATGAAAGGAATATAGATCTAGAAAGCATTTTCTGTAAAGAAACTGGCATACCATCAAAATCCCGGCTTTCTTGTAATATCATGCAGCAAAGATAGGAAAGCAATGAAGAGCATAAGCTCAATTTAACTTCCCAAGGCAGCGGAGAAAATAGGGAAGTTCAGGCAGTCGTTTATCAGTACACTGGAACCATTGTTTTTCAATTGTCTGTCAGGTGATCATATTGGCAAACTTCTGAAAGAAAAGGAAATAGCTAGCCTCCAGGTTAAAGTGTTGAGCCACCCTATCTTCTGGAGATCTCATGTGGTTTCTACAATCTGCGTGTGCAGTAGTATATGCCAAACCCTCGGAGCTGCTTTAAGTGTCAGAGATTCAAACATGCCCAACAATGCTGCATGGGCAGTGCTGTCTGTGGTTTGCGCCAAAGAATGCCATAACTCCAAATGTGAATCTGCCCCGAATGTGTCAACTGCATGTGAGACCATCCATCAAACTCAAACAAGTGCCCCATATTCAAAAAAGAAAGAAATATAAAAAATCAGTGTCAGAGTAAGTGTCGTTCCCTGAAGCATGTTGGCAGTTCCTTCCCAGTAACCTTCTCCAGTTTTGCCAGCAAATTGAGGCTGTCAAAATTGTCCTCGTGTTGCCAAATGAGGGTGGAGATACAACAAATGTCTGTTTGCTTGACATTGCGCATCAGGAATCCCTGGAAGCTGGCGTCTTTGCAGATGCAGACAGCAAATGCTCATGAAACATGGAAGAAGACAACAAAAGTGTTTAAATAGATGCACAAGGGCTTGAAACTGGGGAATCGAGGCCAAAAGGAACTATTTCTAGATCTGTTGTCTGTATTAAAAAAGGGTGAAGGTACCATAACCCATACGATCCTTACTAACAGCAGTCAAGAAGACTGCAGTGGACAAGGAGCCACATGTGAGGTCGTCCATCACATTTGAGCAGACAAGGAAAAAGAAGAAACAGAACATGTAATCACTCTTGAAGAAAAAGAATCTTAACACCTAAAAGTCATGGCTCTCCTCTTATTTGCCTACAGGAAACACACCATCTCTCCAAGTGTTCCTTTTTTCTTCACGGCTTTTGTTCTTTTATGCAAGACAGTGATGGGTTAGAAAGGTCATATGCAAAAGCAAAATGTCTTGAGCCTGAAGAGAAATGTCTTCTTCTCTTGCTTGCCTTACTCCTTCTAAAGTTGTATGGCTAAAGATTTATCAAATTGGGGGAAGACTTCCCCTCCGAATGTCCCAGGGTTGCTGGTGAATAGAAATCTTATTACCTCCCCAGAAGACATAGCTTGTCACTATGAGAACATTGCCAGTTCCTCGCATTTTTCTCCAAGGTCAGTTATAAGAGAACATGAGAAAAACACACATTGGAATTCTTCAAGTGGCATAGAAGAATTATATCCCCCCCCTTTTCTATGGAGGAATTATTGTTTGTCCTTGCTCTTTTGTAAGATTCCGCTCCAGGATCTGACCAAATCCACAACCACATGTTAAAGCACCTACCTGAAAAGGCGTGATCCTTCTTTCTTAGCCTCTTCATTCGCATTTGGAACGAACCTTCCATTACCCGAAACCTGGCACAAGGCTGTAGTCATTCCTATTCCTGAGGAAGGAAAGGACCAAATGATTCCCTCGAGTTATCAACCAATTTTACCTACAAGCTACATTTGTAAGCTTTTTGAGCAAATGGTTAACATTCTCTGGTCTGGCTCCTGGAGAGAAGAAAATATATTTTTTAACACCAATTCAGTGTGGCTTCAGGAAGCGTCGGTCTACTGGAGGCTCAGCATTCTTTGCACTCATGGGGACTTTGGGGATGGCTCCCGTTGTTCCTTGAGATCTTCCTCCCTTCAAGTTGCTTTCGAGTCCATGTTGGCGGAAAATTATCTTCCAGTCCTCTTTTGGAAAATTTAGTTCCTCAAATTTAGAAGGCAAGTGCCACTCTGTTTACCATTGCAATCACTGACATAATGTCGGTCATACAAGAGCTGTCAGTCATAGTCTCAAATGTCTCTTAGCTGAAGCTGGAGAACTCTCTCTGATGAAGATGGGAGATTTTGATTGGTGTGTATGGTGCGAAAGTATCAGAGCTGAATGTTCCATCTTGGGGAGCGTTCTTGCACCCCGGCCACCAAACATTGTACATATTAAGACCATCTTTGCCTAAACCACCTGGTATCTGCTTTCACACTTTGTTGCAGGACTTAATCTGAAACTTCCTGCCCCTGTAAAACCTCAAAAAAAAATCTGGTCCCTCCTTGGAATCTTCACCGACTTCTAACAGATCTCAGCCTATCCATCCTCCCTAAATCAACTGCATCTACAACATATACGAAACACACTGATGAGTTGAGAGCAACTTATCCTGTCCATACTTTCTTGTACATTGACGGCACCACCATTAGTAACACTGTGGCATATGCGTTCTACTGTAGAATGGCCATGTGCTCATTTAAAATTTTCCTGTATTGTAATTTCGCTTGCGTAGATGATCGCTGTATTGCAAGCCATGAAATATATAGAATCAGGTGCATCATGACTAGAGCCTGGAAAAATATGTAGAATTAAACATCAAAATATCTACACAAATGTGTAATGAAAGCGGTATGAATATGTAATAAATATATAAAATCTTTTTATAATTTGTAGTATTAGAAGGCAAGCACAAATTATAAAACACATTAACCTAATTTGAAATTACATTTTTTTAAATTTCCTAAACAAATTTTAAACATAAAACAAAAGTTTTAAAAATTGTTTGGACATCACAAGTTGGTGCACGTTTTACACTTTACAACTTTCCAGTCACTAATAAAGGCTTCATTTATTGCTATTTAGCAGCCAGACCAGACGCAACAGAAGCCCTCGTACAAACTGGTGATATCTATGACCAGCAAACGATCACTGCAGCTTGCAGCATTCTCAATGAATTGTTACAGGCTGGTGATCACCAAAATTTCTTGGAAATTAAGGTTAAAGATCACGAAACGCAATGTTAATAATACTTTTCAATCTAAAGGTAAAAATGATGTCAGTCATGCCCTCCAGTCACTGAGATAATAGAAGCAGGCCCACTGGACTGTCAAAACATCTGACCGTGTCTTAAGTAATGCACATTGTTGATAGCACTCAGTAATTATGTAGGAAAAAATTCTGATTGTTTTAAAATGCTTCTTTTCATTTAAAAAAATGTAATGAAATTGAAGAAAATAATATAGAGTAAAAATATATTTGTGAAAAAAGCAAAATATGTAATATAGTGGTAAATATGTAAAAATATGTAACGAACACAAATTGGACATTGTGTTATGATGGCGAGGATTCACCAAAATTTCAGTTTCAAGAACTGTAAATAGAAAGACAGAAAATGTGTAACTTCATAAAAATCTGGTCTCTAGTCATGACCAGCAGTGATTCTGGAAGTGCACTCCAGTCATTTTTAACTCTTTCTCCCTTGTATCACTAACTATACACGCACTATATTCAGTGTGACACATACCACCTTTAAACTAAGGGCTGTTAAAGATTCTGTAAATCCCTTGTGTTCCTCGTGCTGTTCAGCAAGGTGTGAGGAAATAGTTTACTTGTCTTTGCATCAGTCATTGCCGCTTCTAACATAGTTTCCTCTTGCAAGAACAACCTCCCTCCATTTGCAACACTTGTGAAACTGACTTCTTCGTGGAACACATGCTCCTACACTGTAGGAAATTTGTTGACAGCTGACATAGTCATTGTCTGGGCAAGTGTCTTTGGGAGGTGCTCGGCAATGGACTAGTTCATGCTCTTGAACCTCTTTCCTTTTCTGTGGAAAACTGGAGTATATAATATTATCTGAGAGGCAAGGACAGTAGTGTTTTACTACTTTTAATATCACTGTGTCTCTTATTTGTTACTTGGCCTCTAAATAGTCTGCTTTAAATTCATTTTATAAATTTATTACTCATTAATAACTCATTTTATTAAATCTGTTTTTGAATTACATTGACATGTGCACCCATGACCATGGTAGTTGATGCGCCCTATAAATCAAATCAATTTATGTCAACCTCTGGCAAAGCAAATCCAAAATTCTTGGATTTTCTCCAATAATTGGTATTACACCCTGAGGAAGGTTGCTGAATGGTGGCAGAAACGTCAGCACCTGTGCCTTGACCATGGCGTCTCCCGGACAGCCAAGAACATACGTGACACTTTACTTCAATCTCAAGCATCCTTGACCTTTTGAAGCAAACTTTCTATACTCCAGTGATGTCTTTCTCTTATGATTTTATATATTTCTTCCTCTTCTTCTTTTTGTGCCCTCTTTTTATATTCTATGTAGTTAATTTTTGTTACTTTCTATTTTTGTAAGCTTTCTTTTTGTTTAGACAAACTTTTTGTATTTCTTCATTGCAAGATGTATTAAGTTTTGTCATAGAGATGTCAAACCCTTCCCTTTTCTAAAAGATGTATAACATGCCCTTTCTTCACAAGGTTGGTTATAGATTTTCGTTTTGCTTTTTGGACCATGATCAGTGTACATTTTACGATCTCTGAAAACTTCAGTACCTTGTAATAAAACAAGTACATAACACAGCTCACAATGACATAATCATTGATTTCACTTTTCTTTCCCAAATAAATTTATGTTGTGTATATATTAGTCTATTTAAATTGATTTGCCTTGTGTAATTTTGCCTTGTAATGTATTCCTTTACATTTAAAACTAATTTCATAGTGGTTCTTGTCTCTGTATGCAGGGATCTGTCCTTTGGTCGAGGCTCTACTGCCCCAGTGAAAGGGGCTGCACTGCCAAAGGTGAATCCCACAGAGCCCTGGGATGGAAAAGATGGCGAGCTGCCTCAGGAGGAGGACATTGATTTATCAGACGTAGAGCTTGATGACGTTCCTAAAGATGAGTTGTAAGATTACAAGTCATATAAATTTTGTGGATCAGTGAACCATACTAAGGGAACAAGATCTCTTTGATATAGAGTGACTGAAGTTTTACCAGATTCATATTTACCTAAATTTCGAAATTCCAACAGTTCTTGAAAGTATGGTTTCAAATTGATTTATTAATAAAAATGTTGGAAAACATTTGCTACATGTTTTGATCTCGCATTCCACAAAATATGTTCTCCAAAGGAACTATATCATATCATATATGGTAATTTTATTTTTCCAAAATTAATTTGTAGAATTGTGAATGATAATGTACTACAGTGGGAGATTGGACAGATGGTGTTCTTGAATGTGTTTGGATGAGCAGACAAATATCCAGTCACGTGTATATGTAGATCAGTTGAAGATAATTTATGTACTGCAATAAGAAGTATTATGGGAGGAAATGACCCACTGCCCGAGCATACAGCAATTGAAATGGATATTAACAGCCAATGTTTGTAAATGTTTAGAAAGTACAATGTAAATAAATCATCAGTTTGTTGTCATTTGGTTCAACTGACCCACTTCCTAATGAAGTGAAACTCCATTCTTAGAAAGATAAACTGATGTACACATGCTCATTTGCATAAAGACAAATTTGGAGAATTTCATAGTCAAAAGGGTTGCAAAAAGAGATCCCTTGGAGGAGAAGCATTGCCAATATCCTCTGGTTTCCCTTCACCCTGAAGAAACATTTTCAGTAATGAAATATAATAGGAATATGTTCTATTCTTGTATTGTGAAGTTCCAAAATAAATTGTGAATGCATGATAGTAAATTACCGTTCACAGTATCTGTGGCAAGATCATGTTACATGTGCATTTGTGTATTCATGGTGTGTTTGACTCTGTAAATTATTTTGTCTGAAGTAGTTGATACTGCTATGTGATTTAGGCCTGTGTCACATGAGCGTTGTGTTGACTTGTGCAACATTAACACTGTATCTTATGCGGAAAGGCCAAAGCATTCGTGTGCTGTTTTGCATAACATGCAGTGTTATTATATGATGCACATTACTTAACATGCATGTGTGCAGGGGCTCTTAAACTGATAATTAAAGTTAGTAGAATGAATGACTGAAAGAAAATTATTCGTATGAAGCATTTTGAATTTTGTTGCTTTTCTTTAGTCTTCCTTTATAGTTTGCAATTTGCAGTCTCCTAGAAAAACTGAAGTGCTTATTAATTACGAAAGTCTTACTATGTGGGAAAATATGGTTGATTTCCATGTTTTGATATCAACAGGTTAGCATTGAAGTGAATATTTTGCATGCATTAATGTCCCAACTGACTTTTTCAGCTTGTGGTAAAATTTAAAACCTAAAAAATTTCAAATATGAACAGTTTATTAGGAAAATTTCATTAAAATTTGATATGTATTCACGCTTTATTCTACAATCGACTGGGAAATGCATATTCATTGTGATCTGTAATAGGGAGTTTTTAGACAGCAAAGCATTCCAGCAATCAACATCACTATTGATCTTTTATGCGAGCGCAGTTTGAGTTTTGCATCATTTTTGTGTATCTGCACGTACACAGAATAGAGCTTTTGCAGTTAATTGCTGTATACTATGCCCTGCAAAAACACCCTATTATATCTTGTTTTAAGTTTTTGTATATTTCCTAAGGAGCTTAAAGACGTGGAAAGCAGAGATTTGTAAAAAGTTTGAACATTGTAGATGTGTTTTTAAATGTATTTTGTGATTTTGGCAGGATTGTGAAATGCAAACAAAACAAGGAAGTCAGGTGGAAATAGTCATATTGTGGAAACAGATGTAGTTTTATTTCTTAAAGTGTGATTGTGAAGTTATGCTTCAGTCTTCCAAGGTGTCTATTTTCTGGTGTGGATGCGTTTTCAGTTGTTTATGTCTTACAAATGAATTCACCTGTGTACATTTAATAAATCCCCTTCACTAAGTGCTCACTCTTTTTAATAAATATAAATAGTAACCTGATCTTATTTCTAATTTTTGTAGATTGAAAACAAGAGTTCAGCAAGTTACTTGCTGAACTCATTCACACATTTTAAGTATTAATGATCTATTAGGATTTAAACTGGTGTATTGAAATTCTGCATATTGTTACTGTCTGTTAAATAATCATAGTTTCCTATTGGTCAGTAACAATTTGTACATTATCAAAGAAAACACAAGACATTAAAAGGAATTATTTTGTAATTTTGAATAAACATTGTTTGGATGGATGGAAATGTGTCATTATTGCTTTCTTTAGTTTTTGTTTGCTAATGATAAATTTAACAATTTAATTATGGAGGTAAATTATGTGTAAATATAGAATTGACTCAAAACATTGGTTGAAATTATTGGCATTAGTATATAATCTGGATCATGAAAATATTGGGTATTTAGTTGTATCGCATAAACTGATTGTGATCACATGTACTATTATCGATAGCAAGGAAGGTTTATTAATTTTTTTTATATTATTATTATTATTATTATTATTATTATTATTATTATTATTATTATTATTATTTTCTTTTCTCTCTCTCTCTCCCTCTCCCCCCTCTCTCCCTCTCCCCCCCTCTCTCTCTCTCCCCCTCCCTCCCTCCCTCCCTCTCTCCCCCTCCCTACCTCCTCTCCAAAATTAAACCTGCCTTTGGTGTCTTTGATTCAGATTCAACATCATAGTTATTTATAATTCTTCAAACAATGAAACTAAAGATAATGATTTGCAGTAAAATTCGAGGAACTATCACCATAGTTTTGAAATTTGAATTAAAAAAAAAAGTTTTCTATAAATTGCATTGGAAGTTACCATCGAATTCAATGAACTAATGGACACATTCAATATGATTTGCCAAACGTTTGAAAACCTTCCGTTTGCAGGGGAGATTCCCCGGCGAATGAGGGCCTGTCGGCCGAGAAGAATTTTCCACGATCGCGGCACACTAATAAAATAGTGGCTGTAGACTCGGGGGTCCATTACGGGTGTGCGCGGCTTGTCATTAATTTTCTTGCCTACGCGTTCTTCCTTCACTAAGTGACCGTGACCTTATTGTAGAATGCATCGCCAACTATTTCTATCTTTAGTTATAATAAATTTGAATGTATAACACAAAGACAAATAATATCGCTTGTCTGCTTTATAACTGAGTTTTACATTTTGTAATTGGGGGAGGGGTCTTGTCGCAAGCGTTACGTAATTGTTAGAAGGAAATTCAAGCGCGTTAAAAGGGGAGGGGGTATTCAATATTTTGAATACTCCAAATTTGCGTCACATAGTTTGTGGACGGTCCCTTAGGTAAAAATTCCACCGCGATAGTTCACAAGAACGACAAAACAATTTGTTTTTGAACACGAAATTAACACTGAAGACTTTTTTAGCATTGACGATGAAATGACTTTTCGATTGCTAATAGATAAGGTAAACTACATTATACAGCTCATACGAAGATCAGGCCTTTAAAAAATATTTTCTGTTTGTGGAGGTGCAATTATGGATATTTTTATGATGAGAAGTACCACGAATTTCTCGTCATACTCGTTGAGGACCCAACGCAAAAATGTTTATCAAACGGTTGCTATGACAACAGTTCATTTGTTTTGTTTCACGTTGGTTCAGGAGCAGAGTATGCTCTAGTATTCCACGCGCCCAGGATCTTCCATGATGGAGAGATTTTTGTAGGCCCTGGTTACACCAGGTGATGCTGAATGCCTTTTACGTATGGAGCGATTTTAGGGACTGCCGAGTTCATCTACCAATTGTTCCGATGATCAGAACTGAAACCACTGAAACGTTGGACTGGTGTTGGAATTCAACGGCATCTTTCCATGTTCCGTTTGTTCTAATTTCTGGAGAAACTTTACCTGTAGGTGGTGAGAGTGACACACTTATGACATCACATAACTTTAGGAAGACTTCAAGCTGATGAAGAGAACATTGTTGTGCTTGATTTTGTATAAGTGACTCACGATTATGTTTGCTCGTGTTACGTTTTATCCCACACTTCTATACAATGTTTGTATGGAAAAGATATCTAGTCGCCGATGGTACGACCGTATTGACGAAACTGTGATATTAGGTGCTTTACCATTCAAAAATATGACCAACAAATTAGTAAGCGACGAACGCGTGAAAGGTGTTGTATCAATGAATGAAAGCTATGAGTTGCTGCTGGCTAATGAGAAAGAAGATTGGGAAAAGCGAGGTGTTCAATTTTTGCAGTTAAGTACTACTGATATATTCGAAACTCCGTGTCAAGATAAACTAAAACGTGGCGTAACCTTCATCAATTCATTTAAAGACACAGGTGGAAGTGTATATGTGCATTGCAAAGCAGGGCGTACAAGAAGTGCAACATTAGTTGGTTGCTATTTGATGACTGCTAACAAATGGAGCCCAGAAGAAGCTGTTCAATTTATGAAAAATAAGAGATCTCATATTTTGTTACATTCTAAACAGTGGGATGCCTTGCGCAAGTTTCATGATGAAAATGTTAGATGATTTTTGTTAAATGTGCAGAAATGGAAAAATGATGTATGCAACAAGGTGCTCTGAACATGCAGGTGTGGCAGCAATTTATATCATTCTTGTTATCAATTTCATTATTATATCCAGTCATTGTTAAAATGTTCTGAGGGCCGTGAATGTTTACATTAAATTCCAAACCAATGTTTATGATGAATCCTGAATTTTATTAATGGTTATATATTTGAATTTATTAGCACAATGTCAATGTTCTTTTACATAATGTCTTTTATATAATTTTTGTTTTGACAATTTATATTGCTCATTAGCAAATATATGTTTTAAATAATTGTGTAAACTATGTTTATTCTATTTTCCCAAATCCCAAATTGTAGCATTACAATTAAAGTAGAAAGGCCCTCTAGCTGTGTATCATTTTTAAGTGCTCCATTGCTCATCTCATAAGCTTATGCCAAGAAAACCATAGGATCATTTACATAATTATGAAAACAAGAATTACTTGTTTTTTCTGACACTTATAGTGCAACTTAAAGTAGCATACAAAGATACATAAATGGATCTATACTTAAGAGGGCCTGCATTTTGAGGTATGTAAAGCACAACCTACTCAGGTGTGTGGCTATTAATACTTTTTTTTAGTAAATTAGTTGTTGATCTTTCACTTGGTTATTTTTCTTTTGCCATTTGTAAATTCTTTTATTTATAAACAACTTAAAGTAGAGAGTTTCGCTTTCAGTAAAGTAAATTTTTAAAGTTTGTATTGGTTCCTTTTCATCTGAGTAAACTATGCCTGCTAGGTGTATGCCAAAATTATACTCACAATTACAATTTTTTTTTTTTTTTTATTTCATAAATAAAAATATAAGGTATATAACAAAAAAGAAAAATGTCAATTTGCAACCAAAGTAATGAGTATATTTCTTGCAACAAACAATTTTTTATTTGCCAGTTTACATTGTAAACAAAATTAATTAATACTCTCTTTCTTGTTAATATAAACTTTTTGTATTTGCAGGATCATTCAATTTGAGCCCCTTTGATGAAAACTGGACTGCAAGGGAGAATAAATTCTCAACTTATTTGAAGTAATTGAATAATTTACAATACCTAGTACAAATACATTTAATACGCAATACAAAAAATTAACACAGTAAATGAGGCTTAAATCCTCTTGTACAAAAATGCTAAAATTAGATCTGCAGTATATAATGAAATGACACTCCAGTGAAGAACAGCTCTCCCTCTTGCATCTAACCTCTATTCTCAACCAACAAAGATGAAAAATGTACACAAATAGTGAAACATCAGAACTATCACCAAAGACTATGAAAAATAGATTTCAAGAAAATATATCTTCTGAAATCTAGTAAAACCAAAGTTTTAAAATATACTTTCATGAAGTAATTGCATTAAATATTTTTAATACATAAATGGATCTATACTTAGACGGCCTGCATTTTTAGGTATGTAAAGCACAACCAACTCGGGTGAGGGGATATTAATAAATACATTTTTTTACTAAATTAGTTTTTGATCTCACATTTGTTTATTTTTATTCTTTTGTCATTTGTAAATTCTTTTCTTTATAAGGAATTGAATTGTATTTTAAATGATAAGTAAAACATGTTCAGATCAAATGCTTATTACAAGTTGCAAAGAAACAGACATCTGAGATACATAATCTGCACAAGCCTCAACACATTTTTCATTGCAGTATTGAATATACTATATGAGAATTGAAGTTGCACTGCAAGATTGAACGATTTTCATGAAAAATCTATAGTATTCTTACAAGGTAACAACCAAAATAGTGTATTATATGTATATAAATATATAAAATTTACCACAATATACATTTCACCGTATGTAGCAGTTCATTGCCATAATCAAAATGATGTATAAATATTCTCTCTACCACTGTAATACGTACAAGTGAATTATTATAAAGATTAAATTAATTATGGACAGCACATAACAAACTGTACTGTTATTAACACTTCAAATATAAATTTTCAGTTACCAATTTTCAAATTTTATGTTAAAAAAATAAAAAACTTATTTTCTATATTCATGCAATAGAAAAAAATCTCTTTAAACAAAATAAACAAGTTTTTAAAGTACATTACCCTCCACTTCATTCTGAACATAACAGGTATGAAGTAAATAACCAAAAATAGAAGTATATAAAAGATTCATATTATTAAAGTTTGTGTATTTTAGTATGGTCAGTAAAATTTACGATATTTGAAAGATTGTCCCACCACAATCGCAAATTATGATTTATTATAAGACGAAACCATGGAGTAAGATGCACTGATGAATTTATAAATGAATCTAGTTGATTTCTATCGATGTAACAAACTTCACTCACTTCATCAGGGTTTGGAAGAAGAGTAACATCTTTATGAAGAAATAAGATATAATCAATTTCATGTTCTCCCCAAACCCCACCATCATTATTTGCTTGATAATGTATACGAGTCAAATACTTAAGATCTTGTATTGATGCTTCCTCAGCTGGTATCCCCAATTCATGCTGAAGTCTTCGTTGGGCTGCTCTGCGAATACCCAGAGCATCATTTTCTTCTCGTTCACCAGGTATATCGTAAAGAGGATGACTACAACAAGTGTTGGTAAAACAGTCTGGGAAAGTGATTTTTTGAGATGAACGTCGTTGAAGTAAAAGCTGATTTTTTGAGTTGAAAACAAAAACGCTGAAAGCTCTATGAAGAAGTAAACTTCCATTTGATTTTAAAGAATGACAGTCTCTCTTACTCGCGCTACCCACAACTTTGTCATTTTCATCCACTAATATACACTGTTCTTCTAAAGCTGCAATCTGGGGTGCTGTTTTGGATGCAACAGAAAAGTGCCTTCTACCTAAATTACAGAATCTGAACTTGCTTATGCGCTGAACGAAATTCATTTTACACCTCGCAAGAATCTGTGGTGGCTATGTAAAACTGACACCAGAATAAGGCAGGTAATCCAAACCACCTCCGCGATGACGCACACGAAACAAGAAAAGAAAATTCAAATGAGTTTGACACTAGATAAGAGTGTCATACTGTGCGTCACTTTTCTTTTCTTCGACCTGCCACAGCATTTCACAATTGAAGTCGGCCAACAACCAGAAAGAGAATGATAGCACAACTTTCTCGCGTTTCTTAATCCAGCTGCTGATGATACGCAATCCCACTGTCAGTACCTACAAAACACCGTACACAACGCATTTCACTTTCCGCCCTCCTGCCCAATACTCTGCTTCCACCCGCCACGCGTAACCACTGAGTATACTCGAATTTAAAGTCAGTGACTTCTGACAGGTGTGAAGTAGTAATCCAATCGAAGCTTCAACATCAAAAATGAATTTATAACGAAGCTTCCGATTGGACCAACACGTCACAACTGATGAAATGCCAGTATTTTGCAGCTCTTGCGGCCATCTCTCTCATCCCAATCTACATACCCATCTATAAAAAGCGCTGTAAAACCCTAGTTTATCAGTCATTCTCTTCTATTCTTGGGTTTTCGTAACGTGGCGCTCGAGGATACAGAGAACAAGTGACTTAGTAGTTCGGAGGGCAGCACTGTCGCCTCTGGGTGGCAAGCGCATGAATAAAACACGACAAAGGTGTCGATTTTCTCCCAAAACGTCGTTATCACTCTTCATTGGAGGTTTTCCTCAGCATATAATGATTTTAAAACTTTTTTTTTTTGTTTAGGTACACTTTCTCGCAGTGACATTTTCTTTTTCGAATCGCTTCCCTAAAATAAATTTGTATTTTCACGATAACCAAGCTGTGTCCGATACTGGTGCAAAATGGGCAGAACATGGTGGAAATAACACAAATGTGTTATTTCCACCATGGAGCAGAAGAGACAGAATAAGCTTTTCTAGACGCCTTACTGTTCCCAAAAAAATCAGGAATGTAAAATTATAGAACTCTCGGGACAAAGAGAACAAAAGTAGATTCCTGCTTTGAAGCCTGAAAAAAGTTACCTGGATATTTTATGTCAATAGTAATCACTTTCAGGTTCCGCCCATCGAAATTCACAATTCACACGTCTTAACTTTTCCTGTCAACTTGAGATGTTTCACGTGAAAACGTGTGTAGATTTTCCACATTTTTACAATAATATAAACAACTTACTGAAGATAACTCTCAATAAATTTGGTTGGTGATTCCGGGCGCGTCAACAGCGTAGGTCGTTAGTCCCGTAAGTGTAGTGCATGTTTTTTCCTCTGGAGATGGCGGTGATCGTCCCTCGTTGGATAGCGAGATCCGCCGCCGACCTACTGTCGCGGGGTTTCCCTCAACCAGGACTCTCCTACCAACGGGGCACCGCCCCAGCCCTACCCGACATGTGTGGTAGTGTGTGTGTGTGTGTGTGTGTGTGTGTGTGTGTGTGTGTAAGGGGAGAGGATAGTATAAGGAAGAGGAAGGAAAGACCGTGCGCGGTCCGTTTGTTAAGGTATTGCTCTGGCATTTGCCTGGTATTGATCGGAGAAACCACGGAAAACTATCGATCAGTGCAGCCGGCCGCTTGAAATTTCCTCCAGATAGCGACTGAATTTGACCTAGCTGAGTGACGAAAATCCTGCCGCCATCAGAACTCGAACCTAGAATCTCCCGGGCAGAGGCGCTGCAGTGACATCACCTGATGCATTGACCTACCGCACCCGGTCTCTACAAATTGTTAGTTATCAGTTACTTGCATTGCCTGAAAGTGTTGTGCAATCACAGCATCATAATAGGCCATGCTCGAGCCCCGAAAATTTTGTGAATCTTCAGGACTTTATTTGTGTAAAAGGTAAGCCCAATTATTACGTAGGTCACCAAATCAACTGTGTCCTTCTGCCACAAGGGCTATCAAGTCGTGTCCAAATTGGATTGAAAACAATGGCATCAAATGTTCATTAACACTTGCCAAACAACAAATGTTGAAAATAGGTTTCATAAAAAATGTTAACATGGAAATTGTTGGGAATAATGAGTCATATTTCAAGCGCTGACTTAAATATTGAAAATCCTCCATCGCAATATGAATACAGCGCACAAAACTGCAAATATTTTTTTAAAATAATAAAAAGTGCAATATTTATTTATATTTTAAAATAACAGTAATTTTGTACAATTAATGCGTTGAAAAATCGATATTTAAATTAGGCTAAATTCTGATTAACTTAATGTTGAATGATCCTCCACTCCGTAAAAAATCACGAACTTTAGACACACTAGATCGCATAAATATCTAGGTCCAGTGGTCTGCCAGTAGATAGGCCGAGGCTTGTTCTTATTTGAATTGTATTTGAATTTAAATTTAAATTTGAATTCCGCCATGTGGGCCCCTCCGTGGGCCAATAGCGTCGAAGGGCGCAAAGGCGCGGTGCGCGAAATCTACAGGCCAGACCCGGCAATTATTAACATGCTTTGTGTGAAAACGAAACGGTTTCATCTGAACGTTTTTGCCAGAGCGTTTGTGTGTTTCTGCGTTTGTGTTTCTCGAAATGTCCCAATTTAGGCGTTGTTGGGTACCCAATTGCCGATACAACCAAAATAGAAGGAGTGAACAGCAATTCTTTAAGTTTCCAAGAGATCCTGAAAGGTAAGCGATATGAAATGCTTAGCATGGTTCTATAACCAAAATAGAAAGTTAATTTACATAATGTAATTATTTGCGAGGATATTTTAAAGGAAAAAACAATTATTTACATAATGAACATCCAATGTATTGAAGTCATGAAAGCACTGGTTGATTTAATAATCATGTAATTGATAAGTTATAATAGCTATATTAACATTAAGGTGATTTTGATATAACTATAATAGCTCAATAATACATTACTAATTTTATTACAGGTGTGTGAAATGGTTAAAGGCAATTGGGGACCTGACTTTGGCATCTAGCCCTTGGGAAATTCTCATAAGGTTGAGATATGTATGTATGGAGCACTTCACGCTGGAAATGTTCACTGCAGCAGGCAGACTAGCACATAATGCGGAGCCCATAATTTTTGCTGATGTGCGTCCTGAGTTTCCGGAGGTGCACTCAGGTCATTTATAGAAGGCTTACCACAACAAAGGTGTACGTTTCTATTATTATTATTATTATTATTATTATTATTATTATTATTATTATTATTATTATTTTATTATTATTAGCAACTAGAAGGTGTAATAAGAAAACTTTTTTCGTTTTTAATTTAATTAAACATCCTTATTTCATTTGCAGGATCTGCTCGGCATGTAGTGGACAACATTTCTCCTGAGTTCTCGGTTGCTAAATGAGGAGAAAAATCCTGTAACATGTGGTGTAGTCAGAATCTCGGTTTTGTGGGATCTTGATGCCGAAAAACCAACTGGAAGCAAAACGTCTGTAGTATGTGAACAAACATAGCGCCTAAACCATGCGTAGAATTTTTTTCAAATTGAAGAAACCCCTGTCAATATGTATCTAGTAGAAGGTTAGAAATTTTTAAAAACCTTCCTTAGTTTTTGGGGGAACTTTATATGAAGCCGTAAGAAATGATTCAGAATTTTCTCAAAAATGGCCCAATTTTTTGTTTTAATTTCTTGTAAGAACAGAGTACAGTACTTATAAAGGTGGCAAAGGTCCAATTTTCAAGATTAACTCTGAATTTTCAGAAATTTTAAAAGTGTGCGTTTTTATCATCAACTTCTTACAATTACAATATTGAAGTTAGAGACTTTTCCTTCGAATTAAATTTGATGTGCATAAATAGTTCTTCATTTAAGGTGTGAAGATTGTTTTGTAAATATTGGTAGTTTTTGTGCAATTGTGGGTGAACTATTTGGAATTTTAAAAAATGACAAAAAGAAGATTTTCTCGAAAATGGCTCCCATTTTTTCTGAACAGTATTATATTTATGAGTACATGCACTTTAAATAATGTCAAGTAAATTTTCTCGAAAACTCAACACTTTTTTATTCAAATGAGCTCAAAATTACTCATTTTCAGAATAGCTCAAACACCATTTTCTCAAAGGTGGCTTCAATTTCTTTCTTTAAACTATTTCAACGAATAGTGTTAATAGTACTGTTTAATATAATATAATGTAATGTACATTTTTGCATATTCTTTTGTTTTCCCAAAAATTGCTCAAATGTTTTTATTTCTTTCAATATCTCATGCCAGTAATATGCACATTTCAATGGATATATTATTGAATTTGTGAGTGGAAGTTCTTCAAATTACTTCAAATGAAGTTTTTCGAAAACTCAAATAGATTCCAGAGAAAAAGAGCTTCAATTTTGCATTTACAGTAACGCTTAACGCCTTTTTTTTAAATGGCTTCAAATTTTTCAATGAAATTGCTATTTAAGACAAGGTTTTAGCCTTCTTTAATACTCTTAAAATAATATTTCGGTTCTACTATTTGTAATCGAAGAGTTGAGAAAATGGCAAAAATGTATTTTGGAGGATAGATGCCAGCTGGCAAGAGGATGAGGTAAGACCATAGAGCCGGTCCACTCCAAAGGAAATTAGAAAACTTAACTTCGAGAAAGTCTGTGCTATTCTGTAGCACTTCCTGTTACTATATGTAATTTAGTAAATCCAACTGCAGGACCACTTGCTTGTAGACATGTACCAAATTGAAGTTTTTTGGGATTCAATTTAATAAATAACAAATTGTATTTTTGAGTGATAATCATTTGGTGTTTCTGTTGCAGTAATTTTTAATCTCAGGTTTTTTTGGCCCACTAATCTGTCTTGTGAACTATGTATAAGTCTTTGTGTAACAGTTTGGCATTTTTACCAGGAAGCATTAGCTATTTTCCCCTATTTTCTAAACATATTTCTGATGGTTCTTGAGATGTCTGTTGAGTATAATCTCCTGAGTATGATAAGTGCTTTTATTTAGTTATATTGTTTTGCAGAAATTGTGTGCGTTAGTCACATAACATGATTGGGAAAGACATGAAAATATTTTTTTAGTAATTGAAAAACTGTTCAATACCTGTATCAAATGTTGAGTAATTCTGGATATATTATCGACCTTTGGATTTTCATCCACGATCCATTGAGCAACTAGCCATGCTTTTGGACAAATATGTAGCCTGTGATATCAGAATATTAGTGAAACCTACCAAGTCCAAAAACTCTGCTTTGAGATTAATGAAGTTGAAGTAGAATCATGTAATTTTTTTACTTGTTCATCACTTTTACTAGGTAGGAGGTAAAACATGTTTCTTGTAATGCAGTTTAATGTGTAATATTGTTTTTTGAAGAAAGCAAGCAAAAAAAGACAGATTTTGTGGACTGTTTGTGCAGATGCAAGTTTCCTGTTTATTTATAAAACTTATCAATAATATTCATTTGTATTGTACCTTAGTAGCAATTTTGATAATAGGCTGAAATTTGACAGGTGTTGATAGCTGGAATGTCATTTTAATAATGATGCAATATTAAGAAGTAATGGTCACTAGTTATATTTGGACAATTGTCTAAATTCATGGTTTCAATATTTAGTCAATGGCAAAGTAAAATAATCTTTATGTCTGATTACTTGCTCACATTTATTTTGTAAAAAATTGTATTATTGTTTATATTGTGTATGACTATTTACATAATTTAGAAATAAATATTGTGTTTATAAAATAACTTTTTATTTTGCACTCCTGGACAATAATTCCATTCAGTGACTTAGGATTCCAAATCCTAATATTTTAGTCTTCTTAATTGCCTAGCGTATTTTACATAAAAATAATGTATTCATTTGACGCCATTTTGAAAACAACTTCATTTTAAATGTCCCGGTCGTCAATACGCGCCACCTCCATTGGTAGAACGCCCTTCGACGCTATTGGCTCAATATTTAAAATAAGTATTTCAAGCACAAGTATTTTATTACTACCCAACCATGCTCCTGCAAATGTGAAATCACAGTCAGTTAACTTGATTATTTCAGAAAAGTAAGCCATTTTTATGGCTTGAATATACTACAATGGTGCCGTCCATAAATTACGAAACACAAATTTGGAGTATTTTGAATCCTCTCTTCTCCTGCAACGCACCGGTAACTCGCTATTGACCCCCCTAAATAGGGTTGGGCAAAATACTTTCAATTTAGTGTTTAAATACATCGTAAATAAGTATACATACTCAAAATGCATTTGGCTTTGAATAGCAGTGTTTTTATGTTGTAAGAAATATTTTTGCGCAGTTTACCACCTTTTCACAACATTGGCAAAAAAAAAAAATACATTTCCCGTCCGCAGTGAATCTTCTCCATAAATCTACTCTTTTAGAAATACATTTCTTGAAACTTTCTCTATTGGCTTTGATTGATTGATTGATTTTTTTGTGTTCCCGGGCGCGTCAAGTGCTTTGGTCATTAGTCCCGTTAGTTTAGTGCATGTTTTTCTCGGGAGATAGCGGTGATCTTCCCCCGCTGGATTGCGAGATCCGGCACCGACTTACCGTCGGCTAGTGGGGTTTCCTCCTAACCAGGACTCTCTCACCAGCGGGGTCGGGGCCTTCCCGACCGATCTCCCGAAATATGTGGTAGTGTAGTGCATCTTAGTGTAAGTGTGTGAGTAAAGGGAGAGGAGAGGATAGAACAAGGAAGAGGAAGGACAGATCGCGCGCGGTCCGTGGCCCGTTTGGTAGGGTACTGCTCCGGCATTCGCCAGGTGTTGATCGGAGAAACCACGGAAAACTACTGATCAGAGCAGCCGGCCGTTAGAATTCTCTTCCAGACAGCGACTGAATTTGACGTAGCTGGAAAGCTAGTGTCGAAAATCCTGCCGCTGTCAGGACTCGAACCTAGGACCTTCCGGTCAGAGGCGCTGCAGTGACATGAGTTGATGCACTGAGCTACCGCTTGCGGTCTCTATTAGCATTGTAGCAACAAGTTTAACTGGAAGAGCATTTTTTTACTGATCTGACATGCACCAAACTTCGAAACCAATACAAAATTATCGAAAAAAACTTCCGCCATTTTGTGTAATTCTACCTTCTAAAAGCGAAAGATGCCGGTAGTGCTATATTTCAAGGCAGTTGTGTTCTTGGTAAAGAACAGATAAGTCACTAATCATTGCGAAAATCGGAAAGACGAGAACAATTTCCTGTTCTGTGGAGCGCCATGACGGGCTTCGGCGAAGTAGATAACCTAACCAGCACGGTGTCAAATTCTCATAGTCTTTAAGCGGTGTCCTTGCTCGACGCATTACAGGCAAGAACACACACACATATATACAGGGCATAGAGCTTCTCGTTCGGAGGACGCTCTGGTAGATTTTATGCGGTTGTTACTTGTTTGGTGAAAAATTCCCCATCAGTGATTTCTCAAAAAATGATTCTAGAAAACAAAATATAGCGAACAAAAAATATTAAAAATGCTTGTAGGATCCTAACGCTCGATTAGGCAATTATCTCTAAAATAGGCATAATAAAACTGTCGCAAAAGTCATTTCAAAGGTAAATATTGAAAATAAGGTAAGTTTCCTAAAAATACATTCAAAGAAATAAAATAGGCAAAAAGGGCATTGTCCGGTCTCCAGTTATAAGGAAAAACGCATTTTTATTGGCGGATAATTGTCCAGCATTTGTAATAATTTAAATTTATAATTTAAAAATGAAGAGAATTCAAATTAAACAGTGAAAGGGGCTTTTATTTTTGTTTAATGAGGTTCATTCATTAGCAGAACAAACAAAAAAACTATACTCGTTATCTTCAACTATATTTGAAGTATTTACTTTTTTAAATACGCCTATTTTATGTATTTAAATACAAATTTAAAATACATGTCCAAAGAACTAAAAAATACAGTTATTCAAATACAAAATGTATTTAAAATATGTATTTCAAATACAAGTATTTAAATACTGCCCGACCTTGCCCCTAAATAATTACATAACGCTTGTGACAACACTCCCTCCCCATTTTCAGTGAGAAAAAATATATTTTGTAACAGTACAAACAATTGTTATTATTTTTTATATTATGCATTAAATTTTATGATAACGTTAAAATTAGTTGGTGATGCTGTCCGCAGCTAACAATAATATTAGAAAAAATTTGTTAGTAACGGAAGGATGCATAGACGAGTCAATTTCTGGCAAGACGCCATGCACACGCAATTATTTCAGCAAATGTTGAAATTAAGAAAAAAATCAACGTTATGTAACACTGAACTATCACCTCCTACCCCTATGTAACGCAGTGTAATGCTACCTCAATCCCCTCTCCCTCTTTAGCGTTAAGTAGTTTATAGACAACCCCAATGACTATTTTCTCTCACTCTCATTTGCATTATTTTCCCACAATTTACAGAAATATCCTTTACTTGAGGAAGACTCTTGACTTCCTTCTATTCCACATTATTCCAGAGAGCGCTGGCTGGTACCTCTACAAACTGGGGGGACGCAGCTCCATCCAAATGATGGAAATGAAATTTCCAAAATTCAGAAACTAATGTGTAATAAAACGAAAGCTATCCATATAAATTAATGAAAACTAAGTTTAATATTCAGACATTCATTACATAATTTTATGCGTAGGGTCCGTGTCAGCTATGTTTACCTTCCGCGCATATGGTTTAGACTTTGATTTCCAATGGGCACCCGAGATTTTTTATTAGTTCTGCATTGAGACAATCGTCTGTAAATGGAATTCATACAAAACAAAAACGAACTAGGTTTCGAAAATACAGTGATTGCACTCTGGTACTTTGCAACAAGCACTTTTGTTTGAACGCGTTTTACACTAGTTCATTTCATTATCTAAGTTGTTATTGCTGCTTCTGCTTCTAGTGGGGATGATAACGAAATAAAGTTATTTCATTTCGAAAATTTCACTATCCTGGTGTACATTACAATAATGAGAGATCTTAAAGCCACATACACTCATATCCACAACGACGGTCGCAGAATAACTGCCGGTGCTATCAGTAAAATCATTGCACACACCGTGTTCAGAAGAAGGATAGAAATAGGAACTTACTTCCACAATGGACAACTTTATTCAAAGGACTCATCAAATGTACATTATGAATCAACAAACATAACATCAATTGAAAATAAATTTCCCAAGCATTATAAATAATGCATTCACAACTGCTCAGTTAGTTTGAGACGAAGACAGAAAATTAGTATTCTCCTCGGACACCGCGCCAGCGCGCTGTCCCTTCGTTTTGTGGTGGCAGCCGGTGGCTCGTTGCCGTGCGAAAACGGGGGTCCTATACTCCAATTTAAACTTAGTGTCACTTCCGGTCACGAGCTGGAAGGAGAGGGGGACATTGCCATCCAATTGGGAGCTTCAATATCAAACGACGTAACAAAATTCCAGATTGGATGACAATGTCACCCCTCTCCTTCCAGCCTACGACCTTGAAATGCCCTTATGTTTAAGTCGGAGTACATGTTGAAGTCTAGGGATGTGTGGCCCTTGCTCTCTGGTACGGTCCATGGTGGAAATACACAGATCCGTGGTGCGGCCTGCACATAGACATATAGAGTACTATATGTACATATAGTACTATATGTCTATGGGCCTGCAGGACCCCGTTTGGGAGCGCACGAGAGGCCGGAGAGAGGCATCCGACGGGCGCTCTTTGAGTTAAAAATGGTTTCATATACATGGTTATTGCTCAATATCTTGAATATTACGTCATTAAATTGAAAATGTATGTTCCTAATATATTATAAGATTTCTTTCGATTATCTAGGCTTTTATGCAATCTAAGCACGAGCCGCCTCTGCATAAAGGTGAGCACAAACTGACATATGATGAGCGACATAAGGGCAAGATCCCATGAACTGACGGACTGACCGCCAATTTTGATCAAAGTTTACAACTCAAACTGACTTGGAACCGTGATGCTAGGGGGCTCAGGAATTTCCGTTCATCATGTTTGAAAGGAGAGCGTGTAGAGGACCCGGCTAGAGCCAAATTGTGATATATCAATTAATGATAATTGATTAATGGCGACGTGACGAGACTTGACTTGGTAATTAACGGAGGATTACTCCAAAATAATGCGCTCAACACCCCATAAGGGGCTTGGAGACGCGTTGCGTCAAGAAGTGGACGCAACAAATTATATATATATATATATATATATATATATATATATATATATATATATATATATATATATATATATATATATATATATAATGCCTGCTCACGTTTTCACGAGCCATTTCGCTAGATGCGAGAGGAGTGGGGGACATATAGTACCAGCTATCTCTTTTAATAATAGAAATAGGAAATAAACAGTCAACTTTTGTATCATTTGTGTTATTTATTACCCTGTCCTTGAGAATAGATTCAATTCAATGTTGATCCTTTATGCAGTCGCAATCTAATAAGCACTTTAAATCTAATTTTATTTTCGAGAAAAACGACTTTCGAGCAACTCGCATTGGCTAGTGTTCAATAGAGTTTCGTTTGTGAGATAAAGGTGAATTAAGATTTTTAAAAAATATAAAGAACATTGTCAAAATTATTGAGAGTGGATGATCATAGTGGCTGTGTGCGCAGCACATGAACATGTCGAACACGAATATGGAATCAGCAGTTCGGCACATCAGCGCAAGCGCATGTACCATGCATGAGAGGCGCACACGTCATGTCAAGGATTGACTGAAATTCTGAAAACTGAACAACAGGGTTCAGCGACTTTTGCTGGCCTGTAGAACGTGAAAGACGAGTGACATGACTGCCCGAAGAAGAGTGTTGAGTACGAATATTAGTTAACGAGAAAACTCAGACGAACCATGATGTGATAAAAAGCTCTGAGGATGGTTGTGCTTTTGTTCTTCAATGCTAGGATAATGCGGACTCCAAAGACCGAGTAGTGTAGACAAACTGTCGAGATTATTGGCTCAGGTAAATAACGACGTTTATGTCTCAGTATGTTCGGAATAACGTTAGATTATTATTCATAAGATCGAATAAAGTGTCTTCCGGGAAACAGTTGCGGGCTTGTTATCAGATGCAAGAGATAATCAGAAAAGACGACAACGCCCCAAGTGTCAGGTTAATATCGGAAGTTTTCCCCCGTAATTCTTGCACAGTGTTGTGTGGTGTTTAAAACAAGTAGTGATTTGATTTTTGGGATTTTTATGACACATTTTATGTATCGTAGCAGGACTGTTATTGACTTAACCATTTCTTTTCGAAGTTTTGTGTTAACTCAATGGTGCGTATTGAAGATTGCAGGATTAGAAAATATTCTTTAAGGAGTTATTACGCACTTCTGAAACGAGAAATATTGTTTGCATTCGAAATTAATTTAAAACATATTGATTATTAATGGAAATAACATTCTTAATTGATATTTCTATTAAACCAGAATTAGTTCCGAGTGTGACTTATTCATTTTATTTGAAGATAATTATTTAATAAATGTTAGTGTATTGATGTACCAACTTTAATTATTTATATGAACTGAAGATTTTGTACTTGCATTTTTCATTTGGTGAGTGAATTAGATTTTGTGGTACTGTTTTTAACATTGAGAACAGATTTAATTTAGGTTATTAATACATGTAAATTGACATTAAAATAGAAATAAAATTTATCGATTTGAAATTTACCATTTGAATCTAAATTAAGCTTAATGGTTTTTGTTTTGTTGGTTTGTCTTAGGAGGTTAGGTATCATCATATAATGTTAAGTTATTGTTCTTGTATTGTTTCCATAATTTCAGTGTACATCCATATTTTATGTACTTATTCAGTGGTCATGAATATATTTTAAATGAAGTATTATTAATCGTAATTGTCATTGACGGGTTTTGTCACTGCTCAGTGACCTCTGCCTAATCTGAATTTATAGAATTATTCTAGATTGAAATTTGGTATAATCTTTAGTTGCTACTTGGTATATACTACTGTATATTACCAAGTTTCATTGTTATTAAATATTCTTACAAATCATGTTTTAATATATTGAGCATTTGGGATCTCAAATTACAATTTTTGGAAGTAGTTAGTGTAAGTTGATTTGACTATAGAAACTAATTGTGGACAAGTATGGAGAAATGTATGTAGTAAAGAGGAAGTTATGTAAAGCTGCAGAGAATCGATCTTGAGGTACATGTTGTGGGGTCCCGTGGTACTGAAAAGGTGTTATTTGTTTGTTCTTTTTTACCCTTTTTCTTTTCCAAAATGTCTATCCATCTGTAAACAACACTAGCGCTCAAGCTATTTGTAGGACTTCTGCTAACATGAATATTCCACGATTAATCTGGCTTGACTTGAAACCTGCAATTTTGAAAAGAATTACTGAAATTTTGGGGGTACTTCACGTGAATCCTTGGGACATTTTCAAACTTTTCTTAAAAATGGATCCAATTTTTTCTTCAAATATCTTGTAAGAATAGGCTGAATTAAACTTTTAAAAATGGCATTGGTCTGACTTTACAGACTTTGCATAAATGTAATTTTTTCCCCAAATATCTCTCATGTTGTTAATATTTACTTTACAGGCAATTTTTTCATTTCTGAGTACAAGTTCTTCAAATGATTTCAGATAAAGTTTCTTAAAAACTCAAATGTTTTTTGTGCAAATGAGCTCAAAATTGCACATTTTCAGAAACGCTCAAATGACATTTTCTCTAAAGTAGATTCAAATGTTTCAATGAAAATTTGCATTCATGACCAGTTTTTACTCTCATATAACATTTTTAAAGTAACATTCCAATTCTACTATTAGGGAACTGAAAAACTGAGAAAATGTGAAAATTCCTTTTAGATGCCAGTAGGTTGCAGCCGGGACTAAAGAAATTATGAAAGGAGCTAGTACCAGAAAGCCTGTGCCATTCTGTAGCACCACTAGTTTAAAATTGAAATTGTTTCATCCTGATCAAAGATTTCTGCAATAATTTCTTGTTAAAGATTAGCAAGCCAATAATTGTGTTCATTGAGAATTTGATGAATTTATTTTTAGATATGCATATGACACAGTAGACTGAATTATTGTGATAAATACTAGAAGAAGAGAACATACCTATAGAAAATAAAATAAATGCAAAGCCTCTACCCTGATTCACAGATGAAGGTAAAAACGAACAATGAAAATGTGTCAAAATCTTTCACAACAACCAGTGTGTTTCGACAGGGATGTGGCCTGTCCCCATACCTGTTCAACATATATGCCTACCATATAATCAAGGAATGGAAACAAGCTTTTAGACAGGGAATAAATATCGATAAAAGAAGATCCAAACAATCTTGCATGCAGATAATATAGTTATAATAATGGAATCAGAAGATGACTTACAAATTGCAGCACATGAAATGTGTAAAATAACACAGAAACATAATAGGGAAATTTTTGCAAACAAGATAAAAAGCATTGGCACACAAGAAGATGAAGTAGATGAATAATAAATCAACATAATGAACAGATTAATCAAAAGAGACTTGGGAAAATATATGACAAAAGAGACAAACTACGAATCCACAATATAATTTCTAAACCAATCCTTGTGTATGGTTTGGAAGTTGGACAATAAAAGGTAGTGAGCAACAAAGACTAGAGGCAATGCAAATGATTCCTACATCATCTTGCAGGAGTGATACTAAAGGATAGGTAAAGGAGTAAAGACTTCAGAAACAGGCTAAAGGCAAAAAATATAGTAGAAGAAACAAAGGATGGACTGAAAAAATGGCTCTCTCACATTAACAGAATGAAACAAGAAAGATTCTCAAAAGCAATCTTGAAGTACAAACCAATAAGGTGAAGGGATGTGGGAAGACCACAAAAGAAATGGCTAGATCAGGAACACTTGGAGGTGTAACCCTCCTGGTCTACTGGGAAACAGGAACAGGCGACAGGCCTAGCAACCTGCAGTTTATGATGATAATGATGATTTTTTAGACATTTTAAAACTATAAAAAATTAATATAATATGGTAAATTTATAATTTATTTATTTTAAAACGATTTATTTTTGCTCTGAAAGCTGTAAGTAAATTACTTCATGAATACATCTTTTTAGAATAGTATTTATACAAAAGAATCAATTCCCTGCAGCTCTTAATAAAAGCTTCATAGATAATGTAATTTCAGTTAAGTGACATTTAATAGATAATACTCCAGAGTTTATTTAAATCGATCAAAATGTCCCTGAAAATTACCCAAAGAATTTTAATTATTTTTCAATAACAATTCTCTTATACTGTAATCAAACTTTTTTGAGAGTACTTAAATCTCCTTTACCTGCTCTATGGGCAGTAGGAAGGCCCTCTGAATTTCACTCTCTGCAAGAGAGTGTATGGCTACCGTAGAGTCCATCTATAATGTAATAACCTTAAGATTGTTAAAACACCTAAATAATCTTAAGATTGTTTGTGTTTTTCTGGGTCGTGGTTTCCTGTAACATTTCTGTAAAATAATTTATGGGAAATTATTTACTCTAAATAGCATGTAAAAGTTTGATTCGTAGATTACACATTGACTTCTCTAATCGTATCTTTTAAAACCTCTGTTTTGAATAATTAAACTGGCTTGTATCTCCTTTCAGGTCGAAGAGAAGAATGAGTAGATATGGAAATGATGTGTCCTCTTTGTAGAAATGGATAGTTTACAGGTGGGACAGTCTGGAAGTAGCAAATCATCAAGCAGAAGTGCTTCACCGTGTCGTCCTCACGTGGGTCACATTCCGACACAAAACACTACCCCTCTGCAACATGTTGTGGGGTGAGTTTCCAAAGTTAATGTTAACAACTTGGAATGTTTCTGTGTAAAGTTTTGTGTTTTTATGTGAAAGTGTGTATGTATACTTTCTTCTGTTGGTATGCTTTAATTGTATAAAAGAAATGAACCTGCATTGGTGTTTTTGATAATATTTGATTATAAAGTAATTTTGTTATACTAAATTAAATTATTTCTGGCAACCACAAATTCAGTATAAATAAGTTCTTAAAATTATAAGAAAAGATATGAAATTTTCAATTAATTAATATTCTTTTTATTTAGTGTGCTTTAAAAAGAATTTAATAAACTCTTCTATAAATTTGTAGACATTGAATTGAAATATTTTAAATGTATGTAAAGTCTATTATACTGATTTTAACTTGCATGTTTGATTGCATTTTAAAAGAAAAGAAGATGCAGTAACTTTAGAGTAGTTAAAAAAAAAAAAAAGAATGCAAGTATTTTCTTTACAATCAGTTGCATGTGCTTAGAATGTACAAGTTGCAAGATGTTGTTGCTTATTTCTAACATAACTGTCATTTAATATTCAACACACTTAATTTTTTAATATTGATGAGAAATTGCATGAAGTGTGTTCTTGTGAACTGTTTTTTGACTCAACATGGAACTGTGTCAAGAAAGCGGTGGAAGGCCAATGTATGTTCTATATTTGGTTATAATCTACTTATGTAGAACATGGTGGTCTGCATGGAGAGGTTGGTAGAATTATGGAATATTTTCTCTGTACCAGTGCAATTTTTATGACTGGAGATTTTGAAAGTGATTTCATTTCTTGGAATTCTTATGTTCAAGCACATGCAAATCTTAATTTTATATTCATTTAGCATTTTCTTGAAATGATCCTTTGAGAAGTTCTTTCTTTTATTAATTTACACTGTAGAAGAGAAAGAATAAATTAATTAAAACTTACAATTGTTATTTATATTGTTGGATTTGTCATCTCTAATTTCTCACTTTAAATACTGTCAGATGTCCATATATAGAAATAATCGTGAGATTTTTGCAAACTCTTTTAAACAATTTAGGAAATATTAGGTAAAATTGGAAATTCAAAAATAAATAATTAACAAATGTTTTAATAATTCTTACCATGTATTAATGAATAGTAACATGAAATTTGTATTGCTTACATACCTGATGAAATCTTTGTATTGAAATTTCTAAAAAAAAAACTTATAATGTCTTGTTGCACATATGATGCACTCCATTCAAAATATTGTTTACATTTGTTAACTCACTGAAACTCTTGTCCTACAATAGTTCTGCCCTACACTGTCAGAACATTTTCTCTCAATCGAAAGCCCCAATGAATTGTAGGACATCATCTATAGTATGTTCTGTACACTTTTATGTCATAAAAAAAGTAATATCTGAAAAGAAGTTTCATTTATAGAAATAATTTTTGATGTATAGAAATCATTTTAAATGGAATTTTCAAGAGACAGAAAAATAATTTGATTTGTAGAAACTTTCGATGTGAAGAGGTCTGACTAGTTATTCCAAAGTAGCAAAAACCTGAAGGGTGGTCAATCCTTCTGCCTCTTAGATTGATTAATAATTTGTTATAATTACCCATTATATTTAAATAGTAGGTATTTTTCCATTAAAAAGGTCTTTTATGTTGTAATTAATTTTTTTTTCTTCCCCCCAACTCAGAGGTGAATTGTAGATTCAAGATTTATTGCTGATTACGCAATTTGAAAATCATGAACTTATAACAATTTCATTTCTTAGGTGTGAAATGGAAATTGAATAAGTTGTCCCCTTCCCCAGATTTTTGTACAATTTCACAATTATCACCACACTTTCACAAATAGTTTAAAACTTTATGCAAATCTAAATTAATGTTTATAGCAATACACTTTGGAAGTTTTTAAATGCATTATTTTTCTTACTCATTCAAATTCGTTCATCCATTACACAGTTTTTCGAAATAATATTTGTATAACTTCTTCTTTACTGCTCTGAATACTACAAAACTTAACATAGACATGTTGATAAATCTGTAAAGCCAATAAATTCAACATTTTTGGAAAAAATACTGGAAAATGTGGATATAAATTAGAGGGAATACAAGATACAATTGGCTGGGTTCATGCGTACCTTGCATTGCCTTTGTTATTAAGGACTGCATGTTATCATTGAAGTATTGAGATAGGTTTTTATAGAAAAATTTTATCAGAAGCTCCCACTTGTTGATAGACAAATCAAAGGTAGTTATCCTCTTATTGTTGACTCAAATTGTAGTCTTCACATATTACTATCCTTTTAAGTGTGAGACGTTTAAAAGTAAGTAATGTTAATTCTTAAAAATCACTTTTTTTCAATCAGTTGAACTTGATTTCAGCAATCTGAGCCAGGGAAGGCATCAAATGTTCTTGAACGTTCTATTAAATATTTTCAGGAGGCCTGGTTTTACAGAAGTTGAAAAATTATTTCCTACATTCTCCTAAATTAATTAAATAACATTTGCCTTAAAAGGTCAGTGTATAAGATAAAAGAAAAAAAAAATATTAAAACCTTTTTTTTGTTTCTTTAAATATATTTTTGTGACAGTTTAGGAGAAATAGCTTTATTAACTTATAATTAGTTCTTTTCTATTACTCCAAGCCAAGAAGATTTTTGTGAAATTAATATGTACTCTTCAATTCTCTTGAAATAACAGTTTTTAAAATTAAAATTTATTCTTCAATCATTGAAGAAAGAACAGGAGTAGCATTTACATTATGTTGTTTCAGGAATGGGTGTTGATAACAAGATGAATCGTTCACCAGGATCTTTACTTGGAGTTTACAGGTTTGTTAGGCTACACATACTTTTTGCACAATGGGTGTTGGAGTAGAACTGCTTGAAATACCTACGGATACTAACTTGGGTTATGAGAAGTTATGGATGTCTTCAGTTTTCAGTTATCTGGTAATGGTTGTTTTGAAACTGGTTTCGGGAATATATTTTCATTGCTGAATTCTACCTGAGAATATTGTTATAAAAGATTTTGGTCTTCTTTTCTTGATCAAGTGCTGCTGAAAGTGTGTCCACAGAGGACAGAAAGGGATATACATCACAGAGTATGAGAAAGAAGTTTCTAGGGGATCCAGCTGCTAGAAGGGCATTTTTATATCATTTCAGATTGTAATTAATAGGTTTTGTAGTGTCATGAAGAGTAGTCAGTTGACAAGGATTTTTTATTGTTATTTTTTTAATGCTTTACTTGTCACCTTGTGCAATTGGAATGTTAAAAACCACTGTGGATATGGAATGTGGATAAATAAGCTTTCAAGTCATTGCCAAGAGGCATGTTCTGTTTCAGACATATGTTGATGTCTTCAGAACGGCAACTATTGTGAAGGGCATGTCATCCCCTTCTACATGGTATTTATAGCTTAGTTTATCCCAAGAATTGTATGCATGTTTTGTTTCATATTTTGACGAGTGCTGTTCATTTTCAGTCAGCAGAATGAAGTGCATGTCAGTATCTGACGACTGTATTCACAACTACCTTGCTTGATTCTTTCCTTTTTATTGACGTTGCATTTCTCCTGAATTAACTTATTTCTAAGTCTATACTTGTGTACTTGGCTTGTCCACTTTTGCAGTCTTCTACCTTCTGTCGATAAAAATTCAATTGCACCATCTCTTGTACTGTTACTTAAATTGAGTGTATAAAGTATTGTATTTCGTGAGAAAGTTGCAAAAACTGTCTTTTTAAAGTTGAGATAATTGAAAGATATTGAATTTGTGAATTTTATTTCATTGTCTATAGAGAATGAATCAATATTATTTGAATTTGGTTTCATGAATGTATAAAATGTAATCGCACACACTCTATATGCCAAAATGCCTCTATATGCCTCTATTGCCCAAATCAGATTTGAAAGCAATTTAGAAAACTGTTATTTGCATGACACTAATTGTTACTGAAATGAGTATTTTCTTATACATGTTAATTAATGGATCAGTTGTTTGATTGAGTCTGGGAATTCAGTTGTACAAAGCATGATAAGAAGTTGACTTTGTAATAGAGATTTTGCATGCATTTGGGATGTTGAGGTAAATCTTACTCTCAATTAAAACAATTTGGAATGACTAATTGGATTGTTCAGAAATTTTCATTTGTTAATTGCTATTCAGCAATGATTATACTGTATCAAAGCTAATTCAATTTTTTGTCATCTGTGGAAAAGATTGCTGCTTGATACCACTTGCTTCCAAATGGAAAATTCTAAAAGAAACAAGTGAGCTGCTCAAAAACTAATGATGCTGCTGAAAGTGAATTGCTTTGCAATTTTTTAATAAGGCATTGCTTCCTTTTATTTAATTGAATATGCTTGCAACGTTAAATTAAATAATTCTTTAGAAACCCCAAGGTATTTTTCTGTGAATTTGGAAAGGAGAAATTGTTGTAAAGAAACTGTTTATTCTACTTTGTAGGCTCTGTGTGAAGTTTGGAAATTTTAATTAATGAAATAATGCACTAATTTAAAAACCTTAAAAATGAAATGACTTTTGTTTTAAAAGATCTTCATAATGTTTTGTAACTTGTTAGGCTGTATTCACAAATTCAAAATTTATCCACGCTGCAGACAATGATGTGAAGAGTTCTTGATCATTTTTCAAGTTCTTTTAAAAGATAAGATTTCTCTTTTGTTGTATTAGATTCTTCAGAATGAAAAGGACCTGCAGAAATTAGAGTAATGACTGGAATGTTCTCTTGATGTCTTCCTCATGTTTTTCACGATTAATTCAAAATTCATTCCCAAATCATTTAATTCAATTACCCTGAGGTTGCAAGTTAAACTTGTGTCAATTCTTTCATTTAATCATTTTCATTATGAAATGAACAGGATAATGATATCCCCAAAAAGAAGGTTCTACTGCACTTCTTTTTAACTTGGGCCCAAGAATCCTTGTAGAAACTGAATAATTTTAGTCAGGTACTTCAGTAATATTTATTTTGTACAACGTGAAAAATCAAAAGAGAGATATTGAGTGTTTGTTCATAATTTGGATGTGCCCAATAATATATTTTAGAACGTAATGCATTTTTATAAAACCATTAAAAAACGTCTGAACAATTCATAGCCAAAACATGTCAAAAACTGAAACTAGAATGTTATTGGAAATGGCTTGTTGCCTTGAATAAAGAGTTTTTTCTAGTAACCATAATGAAAAGTAAAGTATTAAGGAAGAAGAAGAAGAAGAAGAAGAAGAAGAAGAAGAAGATGATGATATGATGATGAAGATGAAGAAGTAGAAAAAGAACAATAACGTGAAGCGGTGAAGATGAAGAAGAAGAAGAAAAAGGTGATGAAGGAGATGATGATAATGAAGAAGGGGGAGAATGTCCAGGTAGTTTTTTTAGTCCATCAAGAGCCTCCTAAGGGAATAATTGTAAAATCATAACTGCATCTAGGAAAGGGATTTCTTCACATGAATGTGACTAATACTTCTTAGGCCAATTTGTAAAACTTCCTTGAATATTGGTTTATTTTTAGCTAATAAAACTGAACTTCTAAATAGATTAAAATTATTCTCATTTTAGTGAGAAAAATACCAAGGTCTTCACTGCAAAACTACAGGCAAACTTTAAAAAAACACAAGTTTTCTGAATATTTCAATTTCTATTTTTTTAAATTGATTTATGAATATTTTTGGGATTCCTTACCAATGAAACTTTGTATTTAATTAAAAAGTCCTCTTTATGAAGTCGATAGTTGTACATCTGTTACATAAAAAAGAAGTAGTTGGTGTCACAAAAGATTAGTACCACAGGAGTGATTTCTCACTAATTTGGCGTGAATACTCTTTGAGAGAGAAAAAACAAACATTGTGTAGTTGCGATTCAAAGTGTTACTCCCAAATGTGCTTCTTTTACAAAAAAATAAATTGTTTGGAGTAATTTTGTTCAGCCCAGTCTTACTATGGGGTAGATTACCCATTGTTAAAATCAAACTATCAAACAAGGGAACTTATGCAGAGAACTGTAACTATCTGTGTGTTATCCTGAGGCTGAAGTTTGACATGTTATATAAAGATTAATTAATGAAGAATATTACTATAAATGATATTAAAACAAATATTGAAAATATATATTACCTCTGGAATATGGTGGTTTATTTTACTTTCAATTACATAATGTGAACTGTGTGTATTTGAAAATGGTAATCTTTGCCAGTAGAGGTAAGTTGGAAATTAATCTTAATTGCATCTACACTGAATGTATCTAGTGTACAAGAAAAGTTGAATTAATGGAAAAAGTCATGATTTAAGAATATACTTATACATATGCATATACAACATACAATATACATATATTGATGCTAAAACTCTGACAGATTGGATGATTTTTGCAGGGAAGTGTGCTTTATTGAATTGGCAAGATGTATAAAGCACCACAGAAAGCGTAATCATGAATAAAGATAATTTATTTTCATGAGAAAATGAGTGAAGTAGACCAGGGGTTTGGAGGTAGGGGCAAAGTGAGGTGTGGCAAGTCCATGGGTGGGGGTGGGGGGGGATGTCTGAGGTGCACCAGAATAAATAGAAGCGAGCAAGTAGGATGGGAATAGATAATCACTCTCTACATTCTATTAGAATACTTCTTAATAGTGAAAAATGAATATTGGAGCAATATGGGTGCACTTCAATTTGATATTAACAGATTGAAGTACATCTTTAGTAAAAATTGTAAATTTGGCAATACTTCATGTTTGTTGCCTAAATACATGAAGAAAGTGTTGTTATTGGTGTTAGTGCGAAGCATTTGTAAAACTTCGGTATTGCCATGTAGGACAGCTATCTAATAAATGATTATGATAAATAATGCCTGAACTAGGCTGGATTTCTTAAGCATTTTCTAAAATTGCTTGTTTTTATATTTTGTTGATGTTGTTGTTGTTGTTATTATTATTATTATTATTATTATTATTATTATTATTATTATATTCTACATTGCTTCTATTTGAAAATTTCAATTTTTTCTTGCTTGAGAAGTTTAGATGAAATTATTAAAAAATTTTTTTTAAAAGGGAAATTAAATAATTGTCTGGAGGGCAGGGAAGTTATTCCAAGAAATCTCAGAGAAACAATATTGATACGGAAAAAAACTTATGTGCTAATTGTTTCAAAATATGAAAGTATTATTTATTATGAATTTAAAACAAGAAATGTAAAACAAAAATTCAAAATCAATTATATTTTCTCCAAGTACCAGCTTAGTATTTGTAAGAAAAGAAGCATTTTAAGAATGAAAAAAAGCATAGAAGATAAAATTATTTTCTCAACTGCTTAGCAGCTTCAGCAAATGGCTAAACTGTTTGTGCTCTCTGTTAACAAAACAATTTGGAAATATTTAAAGAATAGAATTTTCATTTAAATGAAATGTATGGTTTATTTCATATGAAACTAGAGAACGTATGTTAGGCACTGAAAATTCAAAAATGGCCATTCAAAAGGCTCCAAAAATATTAAAAATAGGCAATCAAAAATGTTCCATTAATTTAATGAATCAAAAAATGAAAAATCTTACAGAATCACGAGTTACCTTGTAATGGACAACAAAGTGTCCCCTAATTACAAAGCCACTAAAGCAAGTGACCTAAATAGGCTACCATTGGTATTACTCAAGAAAATAAGAAGAAATAGTCAAAATTAGTTTTTGCTGTTTATAACACTAATATCTTGGTACGAAGTTATATTATGTGATATTATTTTACAGTGATATATTATCGTAAAATGTGATTATTATGTGATATTATTTTATGATGTCTCTAATAAAAAAACCCTAATATCTTTTCCAAATTTGATGTTTGCATCAAATTGTTCATTTATTAGACAAATGCTAATTTTGTGTTGCTTCTCCAAATACAAGTAAATCATTATAATTAAATAGTGAGTTTTAAAAGGAAAATGCAATTGAGTTGCAAAATTTGCTTTTTCCACTGCATTGATTAATGTGTGAATTGCATGTTCAGAGATTCTGAAAAGTTCCTTAGTGAAATTCACTCTTGCTTGTATAGTAAACAAAAGCATAATTAATTGTTTTCATTTAAGTTAATATGGAGTAAGTAGATGATGATAAATGTTTTTTGTGATCGCACTTGTAAATTAGTATTCTGACCAACTACTGTTGCTGATCTACCAGCCACTGCTTCATGTTGAATTATGGGCAGATATTATATTTTGTCTGATGTACAGTCATTGTCATTCCTTTCACCAACTTCATGATTTTCTCTTCTTAGTAACTCACATCTTTTGCAGTATCTGCCTTGCTGTTATTTTGCTACTTTCTTCTTTTGTATTTTACTTAGTTGTTTTACTAGACAAGTTCTTATTTGATATGTGTCTCATTACACTCATATGTTGCAGGAAGCGGTCGGCAGATGCCGCGTGGTGGCGGGAGGTGGGGGTGGCGGCGGAGGAGGGGGAGGTGGTGGTGAAGGGGGAAGAAGTGGTGGTGGTGGCAGTGGGGGTGGTGCTGGAATAGGCCCTGCGATGAGTGGCTCAGTGAAAAGCAGGCGTAAGTCACCTGTGGCCCTAAGGAAGGACAAAGTTCCTTCGACCGATGGAGGCCCTGGCTCCAGCAGCAGTGCCAGCGCCAGCGCCAGTGCCAGTGCCAGCGCCAGCGCCAGCGCCAGCGCTAGTGCCAGTGCCAGTATCAACACCAGCGCCAATGCCACTCAACCCACAAGGCAGGAAGGACTCTCTGCACAGGGTTCTGAGGAGGAGAGGGCTGCACATAGTGGGCCTGAAGAAGATCTGGTGAGAGAGATTGTTGTTTCTGCTTAGGTCACAGGTTTTCAAAGTGTGCCACGATTCACGGAGGCATTGTACTCAGTCCTTAGGGGCATCACAATTTGGCAATTTGTTTTGCTGAATTGCTGTTTAATTGTCAAATTGCAAAAATATGTATGTATGTATACACACACACACACGCACAGACGCACACACACACAGACAGACAGACAGACAGACAAACACAGACAGACAGAGAGACAGACAGACACAGACAGACAGACAGACACAGACAGACAGACAGACACAGACAGACAGAACAGGCAGACAGACAGACACAGGCAGACAGACACGGAGACAGACAGACACACAGACAGACACACAGACAGACAGACACACAGACAGACAGACACACGCAGACAGACACACAGACAGACAGACACACGCACAGACAGACAGACACACGCGACAGACAGACAGACACACGACAACAGACGACACACGACAGACAGACAGACACAGCACAGACAGACAGACCACGCACAGACAGACAGACACACGCACAGACAGACAGACACACGCACAGACAGACAGACACACGCACAGACAGACAGACACACGCACAGACAGACAGACACACGCACAGACAGACAGACACACGCACAGACAGACAGACACACGCACAGACAGACAGACACCGCACAGACAGACAGACACACGCACAACAGACAGACACACGCACAGACAGACAGACACACGCACAGACAGACAGACACACGCACAGACAGACAGACACACAGCACAGACAGACAGACACACAGGCAGACAGACAGACACACAGGCAGACAGACAGACACACACACAGACAGACAGACACACAGACAGACAGACAGACACACAGACAGACAGACAGACACACAGACACACAGACAGACACACAGACAGAAAGACAGACACACAGACAGACAGACAGACACACAGACAGACAGACACACAGCACAGACAGACAGACAGACACACAGACAGACAGACAGACAGACACACAGACAGACAGACACACAGACAGACAGACACACAGACAGACAGACAGACAGACAGACAGACAGACAGACACACACACAGACAGACAGACACACAGACAGACAGACAGACACACAGACAGACAGACAGACAGACACACAGACAGACAGACAGACACACACACAGACAGACAGACAGACACACACACAGACAGACAGACACACAGACAGACAGACACACACACAGACAGACAGACAGACACACAGACAGACAGACAGGCAGACACACAGACAGGCAGACACACAGACAGAAAGACACACAGACAGAAAGACAGACAGACACACAGACAGACCCTATACCCATAGTGACCACCAGGCACTCTTGTACAAAGTGAAAAATCAGCGGAGGGATAATTTTGTGCCGAAATATCAGCCAGCTGGGTGGAATGCAAAAACGTTCGACGATGAAGTTTTCCGACAATGTTTGGAGACGATAGTGCCAACAGGTACCGCAGATGACAAAGCTGGGCAGGTGATGAAATGGATAACCAAAGTCTGTGATGCGGCTATGTCTAGATTCACCAGTTTACTGGTGGACTGAGGAAATCGCCCAATTACAACGGAGGTGCCGTCGAGCCAGAAGATAGTACCAGAGAGCTCGTGGCAGAGACAACTTTCCTCAATTGCAAGAGCAATACAAACTCGCTCGAAGCCAGTTGAAGATAGAGATCTGCAAGAGCAAACGCTTATGCTCCAAAAGCCTGTGTGACGAGGTGGAAAAGGATCCATGGGGTAGGCCGTACAAGACGGTCATGTGTAGGTTAAGACAGCGGCACCTACGTTCTCCAACTTGCCCCAGTATGCTGGTCAGAATTGTGACAGCCCTATTCCCGAGCCACCCCGGTGACTCAGTTAATATAGCGTTATCTGAGCTAGAAATAATTCCTCCAGTCACGCAAGAAGAAATTCTGCACGCAATCAGCAGAATCGGCAACACAAAGGCTCCCGGACCGGATAACATTCCCAATATTGCCCTCAAGACTGCGATACTCGCTCGCATCGACATCTTTGTGGATCTTTATTATTTGTGCTTGAGGGAAGGGTTCTATCCAGAAAGATGGAAAAAACAGCGCTTGGTGCTCCTCCCTAAGGGGAATAAATCACCCGAAGATCCATCATCATACCGGCCATTGTGTATGCTTGACACAGCTGGCAAGGTTCTGGAGAGAATTATTAGTACCAGACTAGAAAAAGCTGTGGAGGAGGGAGGAGGCCTTTCAGAAAATCAGTATGGTTTCCGCAGAGCCCGCTCGACTGTTGACGCAGTCCAGCTTGTCATTAACATCGCCCGACAAGCAATTGGAGGAAGTAGATGGAAGAGAGGCCCAAAACAGTACTGTGCTGTCGTTACGTTGGATATTAAAAATGCATTCAACTCGGCCAGGTGGAGCAATATTCACCAAGCTCTCCGCAGATTTAATGTGCCAACGTACCTGAGAAAGATTGTGGCCGAGTATCTGAGTAATAGAGCCCTGATTTACAATACAAATAATGGTAGGGTATATACAGGTGGGGTTGTATGTGGAGGGATGAATTGGATGTGTGTACATTAGAGTGGCCTTTAGCTTCAGGGTAATTTGTTGAAAGTTACATTTTTTCTGATCCCACCTCCTATTCAAGTTTTATTTGACAAGGAAATGTATGTATCATTTCAGCCTAATCAAACAGTATCTAGGTGACCCCCAAACACGTAAACTTTGAACTGGATATACACTACAAATAATTATGTTAAAAATCAGCAATCTGGTATCGTAGGCTTCTGCGGCAAGAGAGTACTCTAGTACAGCCCTGAAGAGGACCGCGATATGTCGGTCGAAACATCGGCACCGCAGCCTTCGACGCGGCGTCACCCGGACAGCCCAGATCAATCAGCAATCTGTTATCCATTGAGACCATTTTTCTTTTTTCCTCCACTTCTATGACTCATTCACACATCGCCAGCTTAAAACCAGTTTAAAAAACATTCTAAATCAAATTACTCAAGTTTTTATTCAATAATTTCTTAAATAACTTGAAAAATTAAAGAAATACTAGCTTTTTAACAGTGCACACATCTATAAGAGAAACACAGAGAATCTAAGTGATTTCTGTAGAATCAAAACACTATTTGAACAAACGAACATCAAACATTATTTTTTCTTAATAGAGGATTTAGTAGCAGTTGGGTATTTTTTTCAATCTTTGGCAGCCATTTGTAAAATGAATTGTCAGTTTTAATCTTTTGTGACGATATTATTATCCTGAATGAATTGATTACCTCTTTCCTCAGCATCATTCACAACTGCCTTCTCAAATTTTTAATTTCACGTTTGCAAACGGGATCATTCTTCTGTATTGATCTATCTTCCATCATTCTTTACTGCAAAAATTTGCACTGATAGAAAATCTAATGAAGAAAAAATTTGTACAAGGAGTTACAAAAGATAAAATCTTTATTTTTTCACGGAAAGTAAAATTATTTTGATGTGGAATGTATCTCTTCAATTGTTGTTAATGTTGTTGTTGTGTTGTTGTGTTGTTGTTTCTTCCCTCATCTCTGTCTGCTTCGAGAATAACACAAGCTATTTTTGCCTTTCCCTCTGTTGGGAAGAAAAGTAGCTTCACTGAGTTCTGGATTTCACTTTTTTGCAGCTTCACTGATTTCTGGATCAATATCTTGATAATTGATCAGTTAATGCTCGAATAGGAAATCTAGGTCCTGTCGTTACTTCTGACGATAGAAACCAGGCTTGGACATACTCTTGAACAAGAAGAATATGTATTTTTTTAGAGTTCTTTGCAAGGCAACTGCAATCGACCCTGAAAGCGGTTTATTTTAATGCAATATATCATTTGCCATCCACCTAGTGTGACTTACATCTCCTGTCATAAGGAACAAATCCTGTTCCTTTTAATGCCGCTATGAAAGATTATCGTTACCTTCAGCTATTCTTAGTTATCGATTTGTGGTTGATTTTGTTGACAAAGTTGGTGTTCAAGAAATTCAAGAGTGGCAGAAAGAACATCAGGAACTTCATTGCTTCCAGTTATGTAAAATTTCTTATCAACTTATGACCAGGTGTCTAAATCTTTTTGAAAGCTCCATGTCTTGACCAAAAGTTGCACCCATCACGGAGTTAAAACACCTCTGCATTATTAACTTAACATTGTAATGGTGGCAACAGGTTACAATTACATAATTTTTCTAGATATTATACAGGCACTATTTACTCGGCATGTTGTTTCCTCTTGTCACGGAGCAAAGTGCCTGAATTTTTTTGGTAATAACCCACTTCCCTTCTGCTCGGTAAACAACCTTGTCTTGATCTTTCCCTGAAGATGTTGGAATTTCAGGGACTCCCAGCAATTGGTCCTTTCCATGAAAAGTTATTATTACTGCCAGCCTAACAAACTTATCAACTCCTTCAAATGTCGAGAGTAACTTTGCATCCCATTGCAATACTAATTTTTAAATAATAAATAAATAATAAATTTGTGCTGAATTTCCATATCTCTCTCTTTTCTAATTTTTTTCTAAAGTGAGGAACGAAAGTGTGATTTATTACTAGGTTTTCATTTTCGTGCTTAAAAGCTTCTGCAGCAGCCATTAATGTATAAACTCCATTTCTCTCAGTTATTTTGCACCTATCAAAAACTTCAGAAAGGATGTTTGGACTCAAGTGACGTTCAGTGCAACACAAAGTAGTTGAGACAGACTGACGAATGGTGCTCTAATGGCAAAAACAATAATGTAGGGTAAAGCATGCATTGTGATGCATTTATGTATTTTTCAATCACTAAATTGTAGTAAAAGCAATAAAGCAATTATATAGTGCATTGAATTTAATACAGGATAGTCTTGAACAGGTTTAACTGAATATTTATTTATTTATTTATTTATTTATTATTATTATTATTATTATTATTATTATTATTATTATTATTATTATTACAATTGTCTCTTTTAGCGTTATAAATAACATAAAAATAATGTGGTTAAAACTAGTTAATTTAAATGCAACTACAGTTCATAATACTATAATAAAAATTAAAAACCTCATAACAGATGTCATGTGGCAAACATTCAAAACTTCTAGGTCAACAGGGGTCGCTATAGGGTTATTTGATTGACTTCACATTTTGGTTGGATTGTTATTTTATTGATTGGAATGAAATAGAGGGATAGGAGCTCAACTTTTGAAAAGTTGAAAAATAAGGGCCACCCTAGTGTACATTGAGGCCCTAAGTGGTGGTGTGATCATGAGGAAATGGAGTAATGTAGGAATGTAACTTTGTACCGATGAAAGCCCAGAATCAAAACCATCAAGGAATACTATTGAAAATTCAATGACCACATCCTAAAATAAATCAGGATGAAGCAATATCCTTGGTGTAGTATGATATTGTGTGTATGGGGATGCTATATATTGGCATGGAATTTTTCCAAACTTTGATGCCAGTGGTTTTTCTTTTCCAGGATATCTGTCCAGCATCATCCTCTGTAATGTCTAATGGCTCTTCAGAGCAAGTAATCGCAGGGCTGGATGATGTCGATGGTCATCTTCAATGTGACATCTCTCGCACTCGGGCTGCTATAGAGCACATGCAGTCAAAGATTGGACGAACAAAAGAGCTCATTCGTGGAGAGCAGACTACAAGAGATGGTATTTTTCTTTCAGTGTAAACTAATGTGTAATTGTTAGGCTCTGTCTCTAAAATAGTAATTTAATTTTCAATCATTGCAGACAATGTAAATGAATACTTGAAGCTAGCAGCCAATGCAGATAAACAACAGTTGTTACGCATCAAGGCTGTTTTTGAAAAGAAAAATCAAAAGTCAGCTCAGTCAATTTCACAGCTACAAAAGAAGTTGGAAAGTTATAACAAACGCTTGCGTGACTTGGAGGTGCACGGACTGCCCAGCACTCATCGCCAGCCACGTGAAGTACTGCGGGATATGGGCCAAGGATTAAAGTGAGTATTTCTTGAATTTTGAAAGTTAATGTTTGGTTTTCTATTATGTGAACGAGGGCTTGTGACATGAACAGAGGAGGCCTGTTTCTTTGAATCCAGTATTCCCTTATTCACCTTTGAGACGTGCCCAGTTCTCTCTTTCCTCTTGCGCTTGGTTGTTGTATCAGAATCTGTTTTAGAATTCTATCAGGATTCTTTCATCTTACATGTTCTTGCCACCTTTGGTATGTTTCTATTTAATTAACTATATTTTTAATTTTCAGAACTTTTCTTAAGTTTTTATTTCTCATTCTTTCCTTTCTTGACACTATTTGTGATCTCGGGTATCTTACCTCAGCTACTTCTAACAGACCATCTAGAAGGGAAGGCCTGCTCCTGTGCCAAATGACATCATGAAGGATGGTTGGCAAGAAATGCATGTTGTCTAAGCAGTGCTCTCTGCAGTTTCAGACAGGGATATCGTAAAATTACATGTGAATGCATACTTGTGTAATATAACACAAATCAAGATGACTTTTGTTCATGTAAATTGCACCAAACATAACATTGAGAATACCTAAATCAGAGGTGCACAAGCGCCCCATTTGAGCCCCTTCTTGGGGCGCTGGAAAACCGGCGCCCCATGAGAACCAGGAAAGTTGGCGTAATCCCCAACGGCTGTCCCTTCACTTTTCTGTTCTTAAGATTTTTCTTTCAGAAATAGTCAGTCGGGAGGTTGAACCGAGGGTGCAAACCGTGGCAGGTCGTGGATGAAATCGAGTAGTTGGGAATCGTAGCAACTGCACGGGTATTGTAAATGTTCAGTTCCACTTACATCTGTGAGCAATTTTTTTCCCGCATGAACTTACAGAAAAACAAGTCCAGAGGCTGAATGACACTCTCACATCTGCTGTCAACGATGTGAGTGACAGTGGCACGAACACCCACCAAACTATGTTTCTAATTTCTTTTTTTATATAAATAAAATTAACAGCATTGAAACATTTAGAAAAGTGTGGTCAAGTGTATTACAACCAGAATTAAATTTATAAAATGCATATAATTATTAACAATGATAGGTTGTTAAACATCCTGTTCTTGTTATTTAAATTACAAATAGTTTCGAAATCAGTTGCAACACAAAGATGGAACATGAAATTTGTGGGAGTTGTTGAACAATTTAATATGAAATAATAGTATTTAAAACGAAACCTTCCCTCTCCAGAAACAACAGCTGTTATATCAAGTCTTTAGTTGTCAAATTCAACATGATTCAACAAATTTCCGACTTAAGAGCCACAGGGCTTTCTTCCCATCGAGGGCTCGGGCAGCGGTCACTTACCCCAAAAGTGAAAGTCTTTTCACTAGAAGGCAGTGGAGTGCGGAAGGGCTGTCACCGACATTGTGGGGCGCATCGCTGGGGCCTTTGTGCAAAACATATATTGAGAATAAAAAGAGACCACTTATGTAGAATAATACACTGGTGCTATTGAAACTAACCAAGTTTTACGACCCATCATGTTATTAATATAATTCTGAAAATAAAAAAAAAATTAGATAAAAAAAGGGAATTGTTTAAAATTTAATCAAATGTTTGCCATATACATACCACAACGTTCTATTAATGTGGACAGAATTTGTCCACATCTGCAAACTGTTTTCCCCGTTAATTGGATAAGCTCTTTCTGTAATATTTTGGTCTTTAATAAAGCTCTTTGATTTTCGTGCTTCAGGAACTTAATTTCAAAATCTTTTGGTATCAGTATCTGAAACTCCTGAAAACAGCAAACAATTCTATTGGTCATTTTAAATCACTTCGATTTAATGAATGAAAATAAATTCCAACAGGATTTTCTATATCCAAGTCTTTCTTTTTCTATCATATTTCTATTGTATTCATACACAATTCGTTGAGCAGCAGATAAAGCAACATATCCTGCAACATAAAACAGTGAGGCAATATTAAGAATAATATTGTCAGACAAAGATGGTACACCCTGAAATTGAAAACAAATATTCTCATCCTTTGATATGTTGCCATCATAATCACAAATGACCACAATGAACCTGCACTAGCAGAAGGCAATTGTATTAGGCTCATTACCTTTAGCTCTCTTTCCCATTTAAGAATTTGAGTAAACCTTGCATGAAACTGTCCACTGCGCGTTAGCTGAAACTGCCCAAACCTCTCTTCCAAATTATCTACTAGGAATTTCCCAAAAATTTCTTTAACAATAATGAATTTAATAATATAACTAAAATGGACCTTATTATGCATGGACAGTTTTATAAGTGCTTTGCAGCATTGAATCAAGTATTTTAATGTGTCGCTATTCATTACCATAGCAACAATGCAAACAAGTTTACTTTTCAGCATTAATATCATCATCACACTTTACTTAATATTTTTTATTAAAATTAACACTACTCAAAATATTGTAGAATATAATATTTACAGTGTGTATCAGAACACAATGATCTAGTTAACTATCATGTGAAATTTATCTTGCAGAAATAGTGTTTTATCAAAAATCATACTTTTTTCACATTTTCTCAAGTTTTTGGCCTCCTTACAGTAGATTGAAATATGACTTCAGAATATTAAAGAAGAGAAAAAACTGATTCTATATGCAGATTTTCATTGAAAAGTTTGAAGTTGTTTTTAGAAAATGTTTTTACTCCTTTTATACATATCTTTATGAGAAAGTAAAAGGGCAAAATGAAAATCTGAAACAAAAAGCACAATTAAGCCTTAACAATATTAAGGAGGCATTTCCCAAATTTAGGAGTTCTACTCATGAATTGTCTCAATATTAGTTGATTTTGGTTTTGCATGCAAGTAAACTAAAAACAGCACTACAGAAATTTAAAGGAACCAAATTTTCTCAATAAACATTCCATATTGGAAAGTTTTTGTTATGCAAAAATGTCTGGGCCTCTTTTCTGTTTGGTTGGTTGTCATGTTGTTTGGTCACCCACATCCTCAATATCTGTCATTCAGTAATAAATACTGAACTGGTTTGTAAATTAAAAATTCTCCTCTAAATCTGTTTATTTGAACAGACATCTTTACAATATGCGTTTGAGAAAATGATAATTTACCAATGTTTGGGCAGTATTGTTACCACGACAATATCTATGTTACTTATTTCAAATATTCATATAAATTGATAGAAGACTATGAAACCTCGTCATGAGAGAGATGTCTGTGGTTCCATTAGATACCTAGGAACTCAGGAAAAATCCAAAACCAATGAAATAGTTTTGACTCAATAAATGCAAACATTTGATTAAGTTATTCCACCTATTCTCGTAATTCTTGAACTCAGTACAACACTGCCGATGTTGTGGGACAACAAGGCTCCAAGGGGCAGCATTGCTTTAAATGGAGCCTTGTTGCTTGGAACCTTGCAGGCTTGCATGGTAGGCTGCATGTCGTTAAATATTAGCTATTCACGTTGTGTTTCACATTCATGCATAGCAACTTTTTGACTTTCTTAATATGTAAAGAATTTTCATACTGTGTGTTCTGTTTACTGTATTATTTTATTGCAATATTTGTGAAGACTGTTTTTCTTAAAATATTCAGTTTGTTAGTGTGTTATACAAGTATTTTATTTGTTGTTCTTAAGCAGTGTGTGCATGCCTTTTTTGGGGGGGGGGGGAAATAATTTGTGTGGTTTTGTTTAGCAGCAGACCACTAATATTTTATTGAAAGTTTTTAAATGTTCAAATAAAGCTAACAATTCATTCACGGCATACACAGAAAAAAGTTTAATTTTACGTTACAAATTGGTCTTGGAGCATGTTAGAAATTGGGCAGTGGACGAAATTTGGTAGTGTGAGAAACTCAATATTATAATTCTAATGTTATTGAATAATTTCAGATGATACAAGAAGTGTGCAGTATGTTCTATCACCATTAATTTTATAGCATAATTTCTTTATTAGGAGGAAGAAAATGGAGATCCTGCATAAATTCTTATTCTACTGGAACCGAATAAAGAATCTCTGTAGTGTATTTTTAAAGTTATAAATTTCAGTTTTCTTTTTTGATGAACGGTACTCTTCCACTTTCATCTGGAGTGGAGTGTTCACTTATCTTCTTCTTTCCCTTCTCCTTTTTTATCTTTTCTTTTTATTTTTTCTTTCCCTTATATGTATGTGTTTCGATAGTGTTAATAAAAATGTGTGTACAAGATAGTTCTCGTTTAATAAATTGTTAAATATTTAAAATCTGCTTTTTCACATTAGCACAATTTATTGAACATCACAACTCAAGAAATATTAATTCTTTTACACATAATAAGTGTTAAATCAGGTAGTCAGAGTAGGGTTGTAGAATATCCATTTTTGGAAAAACTATTATATGCTTGTATTGTTCATGGATGGACAGATAAGCAGAGGATCGGACAGATGCTTTGATAAAACACTTTTTTTGGTACCAGGGACCACCAAAATGCCTTTTTCTATCAAACTTCCAATGGCTTCTTTTTTATTTTGTTGGGAAAAATTGTTTGTCCTCCAACTGGTTCTAGTTCTTATGATTGTTCAAAAAAAAAAAAAATTAATTAATATTTTGGTAATAAGGAAAACTCACAACTTCCCTTGACATGCTAAAGCAATCAGGTCTTAGTAACCTGATTGCAGAGTGTATCTGTTTCAATTCATCTAGAAAGGTCAATTTCTTTATCTAAATAATTGTGATTTATGAAGGAGGGATTTGGGAGAATTTGTCATTGGGTACATTAAACCATGCATGTGTAGTTGTGTGTAAGGAGTTCAATCTTTAGTTTGAGAACCTCTGTGCTAATGTAACGTTTTACTTCATTTTTTAGTGAAATCTTAAAATTGATGTACTCTTTTGCTTTTGTCTGTTGCCTTGCTAGCGGGGTATTGTGTTGTTTGTTGCTTTGTATTGTTAAGATCAATGTTATGTTTTCTATTTCCTTTTCAGAAATGTTGGTGGCAACATACGTGATGGTATTACAGGTCTGTCAGGGTGAGCAAACTTATTTGTCACTTTTTGTACAGTCCAGTTTTTCTTTGATTCAAGTGAAATTTCTTTTAATTAAATTTATATCTATCTTGTTACAGATTTCTCCCCTCTTTCTTTCTTTCTTTTTTTAGCCTTTTTAAGTCTCTAGTACCACTTCTGACAGTGTTGGGTGCTTTTATTTTATATTTTCTTCTTTCAAAAATAAGTGAACTATTATTTTTTTCTGGTGATTTTGTGCGGCTATGTTTGGAACATTTGGAATTATGTATTTTGGGTTTTATGCATTTTATTGAAAATGGACATGTAGAGAACTGATTCTCAGTTTTATGAAAGCATTCCTTTAAAACATTGGAGATTGCTACAATCCCCTTCAAAACAGATTTCTTTCAATACATTTACTGAAATTGCATGTAATGAAAGGTCTTGGTTTCTAACAATAAAATAATTTAAGTCAACCATATGAAGTAACAACAGTGTGTTTTCCGATGCCACAGAATATATTACTCTTCAATTGGTGTTCAAACCTCAGCCTCTATGGTAACCAAGACTAAAAACTTTTCCTAGATATCAGGGTACAGATTTTGCATTTATTATTCACAATGATTATGTTTACAACACATCGACTGGCTCAGGGTAACAATTACTAGTGATAACAATTACTACTGTAACTCTGACCTGGAGGTCCTACGGTTCCAGTCGTGATGATGGGAGATTTTCAACATTAAGTAGAGAGCTATTGGTTTCTCCAATTAATTCCGGAGCATTTATTGCAAACTGGCTTTAGACCACACATAATCTTCCTTATCCTTGTCCTCGTCCTCTCCACCCTTTACACATACACTTGCACTACCACACATGTTGGGAGACTAGTTAGGAGCTTAGAGCTTGTCCCGGCTGGTGCAAGGGGGTGCAATACCCTGCTGGTGTAGATGTTGGAGAAAGGAAATCCCAGGAGTTGAGAGATATCTGGAGGAAGTCGATATGGTCATTGCCAGATCTCATGTTCTAGGACGGAAGAATCTGCATCCTCCTGCAAATTAACATGCTCTACACGTATGAAATTAATGACTAATTACATCAGAAATAACAAAATAATCAATCACTTATAAAAAAAAAATTACTCTTAGATTAATAAAAATTCATAATTCTTGAACTCTTGAGAACAAAATAAATATAAAACGGAAAAGAAATTTTCTCCCTTATCAGATGTTGGCTTACCACCCATTACGCCATAACTTTGATTTCATGCACACCAAATAATGAGATGATACTGTTAGCCTTGAATGTAGTGCTCACAGTGTACTCTCAAGGAATTTTATATTTTTGCAGCAACTTTCATAACTTTCCTCAAGCACTTGTGTGTATTTGTTCACTATTCATAAAAGCAGATTCTGTTAATTAATTCATGTATAAACAGCCCTCATTGATTGGAAAATAAGTAGCTTGTATTGTGCAGTTTATTTTTTGAGTCCCACAGCATAGCTCATAGTCACTGAATCCTTGTCGTTGCTGTGCATACTATATGTCAATTATAGAGCTACCCATCTCTTAACTTCCCTTTTCATTCATGTCACTGGAGCACACTGTTAGTGCTCTCTCTCTCATGAATCAGTCAGGGCATTACTTTCTTCAACACAAATCTTTTTTCACACATTTTTCTTCTTTTAGAATACTTTTAGTGATTTTACTATTTTCACTGTTAAAACTTTTCTTTTTTCCAAAAGGGCTAATTAAAACATTTTTTATCTAAACCACTATAGAAGGAAATTTGCAAAATTATTGGAGTTTTTAAATGTAAGATTTCTTAATAAGATGTTCTACTGCTTTAATTTCTCTCTCCTAAAACAGTTTCATTCTGTTCTCTAAACTCTTTTCTAGCTCAAGGATTTCATTTGCTGTCTTCATGTACAGTAGAACACCAATTATCCAGAGTAACGAGGGCTGTGGTGATCCTTATAACGGGAAATTTCATATTATTGGGTTGGTCAATAAATGAAATCGGTAAAATGCAAAGAGCTGGGAAATTATAAATAAATTGATGAAAATTGCATCATCTTTGTATGGTGTGTTTTTTTGTTCCTAAGAAACTCCAATCATGGGGTGACCTTTGAAAACAATTATGAAATCTATCCAGATAATTGGAAGATCTGGTTAATTGGAGTTGTACTGTTTTTAATTTTTAAGCAATGGTTGGCAGGTGCATGTAAGTTGTGACTGTGTAAGGACATATTCATATTTTTCTGCATACATCTTTTATTTTTGTCTGTATTTTAAGAAAACGTATGATCTGTCAAAAGACATTACTGTATTATTTCTTGTTTTCATTTCTCATAGGACTGTTATGTCAAAACCAAGGGAATTTGCACACCTTATCAAAAATAAGTTTGGGAGTGCTGATAACATCAATTCATTATCAAGTGAGTTGATGAGACTTTCTTTTCTGCTAAGTTGCTGTTTATATTTTTGCAATAATTATACTTTTCAAATATTCATAGGAAACGGTGACAGCAGTTCTGTAGATGAAGAGAAGACTCACCATGGCAGTGCAACTCTTCCTGGTGGCTGTGGGCTGGGCTCTGCATCTGCTTCTGCATCCGCCCATGCCTCCTCCAGTGCAGGTCTAATCAAATATGCCTCCGAAGAGGGCTCTGAGTGCAGTTCTGTGACAAGTGAGAGTTTGCCTCCTGTACAGACATCTCCACACCACCATGGTCCTCCTGTCCATGTAGCCACAACATTTAGTTTGGACCCTATCCTTACAGAATTGCAAGAACGACGTGAAGAATTTGATAGGATGCGTGAGGAAATAGAAGGAATGAAGGTATGAAGAATTGTTATACTTAGGAACATTTCTCCTTATTTTCTCAAATATTTTAATCCAAGAAAATTTCATTTCCAAATGTGTTGCAGCAGGCATTGCAACAGGAAGTATCCTTTCTCAGCCAAGCATTGCAAGAGGAACGGTTTAGAAGTGAGCGTCTTGAAGAACAAGTTAATGACTTAACAGAATTGCATCAAAATGAGGTAGAAAATTTGAAGCAAGCAATTACAGATATGGAAGAAAAAGTGCAATATCAAAGCGAAGAAAGATTGCGTGATATCCATGAAATGTTGGAATGCTGCCAAACGAAGGTGTGTGTAATTATGAGTTTGTTTCCAGGACAACATTTTTAGTCTTAAGACTATGTCATGAAAAAAGTGTTTGACATTTTTGCTTATAGAATGATCTCTTATTGTAGGTCAAAAATGGACGATATCCTAAACGTTTATGAGCTGCCATTGTACTCTTCCTATTCGTTTTTATGTATATGTAATTATTGCACATATGATTGATGGTTATATTAGAACTATCTGATCTTAACACTAACATTCTTATGAAATGTCGCTACCCGTATATTCTTACCAGCTTGTGTCTTTGTTCCCCTCTCTATCCCCTTCTTTCTCCCCTCCATTCCCCTTCTCACCCCCACCTATTTCCCTTCTCACACCTCTCCATATCTCCCCCCTCCCAATTAACCCCTTTTTATTCCACCTGCGTTTTCCCCTTCTTGTTCTCCTAGCATTCCTCATCTCACTATCCTGTGTTGCAGGTAAATCTTTGCTATTTTGTTTTACTTAAAGGTGTTGTTTTCAGATTTCTAAAATGGAACATCAACAGCAGCAGCATCAACAATATGTAACTCTTGAGGGCATAGATAATTCAAATGCACGAGCACTTGTGGTGAAGTTAATTAATGTGGTTTTAACTGTATTGCAAGTTGTGCTTCTTCTTGTTGCTACTGCAGCTGGAATAGTAATGCCTTTTTTACGCACAAGGTATGTTGAATGACCTAAATAACAGTTTTGCACAATGCACAAAAATGTGATAATTTTTTACAATTTTAAGTTTTCCATTGTCAGATTTCTCAGCATCCTGTTTGTTTGTATGTTGGACCTATGAATAAAATAGATTCACTATATTATTATGACAGCCAATATCCTGTGTTAAATACATGGAGTTATCGAGATAATCACTGATATTGCCTGAGAACTTCAAGGTCAAATAACTACAGGGGATATGAGTGAGAACAGGATGGTTAAGAAGCTGTGTTTTAAGTCTTGAATGACCAAGCATAGTTGTTCCACTTAGCTCATAATTTAATGAAATTTTTGTGTAATGAAAATGGCTGCCAAATTTTGTGGCATAAAAATAGTTGTTGTGTTCTTTTGAATGTCTTGATGTTTTTGCCGTGAAAAGTCAATTCTCTTAAGGAACCTGGAATAAAAAATTTTATCAGACTTAATTCACAATGCTCAATAGGAATCTTTGACTTACAAAGGGAAATTTTTCCGATTTACGTTGATGGCAAATTTCTCTGTCTGAAAGAGAGAGTTTCGGGGACACACAGTTTTAGGCATCCTGAAGTATTAGCAAATACATAAGGATAATTGATTTGTATCCTTAATTTGAAATATTTTAACTATGAAGATATTGAAGTTGCAGGTTTGATCAAAGTGAATTGTTATTTGCTTCTGTGATGAAATTAATACTTTACCAAAAAATTGAACTAAATAATAATTTAATAAAATAATATCGCAAATGTTTATCATTTATAATTTAGAAAATAATTATCTCAGTTGAAGCAGTGGATTAATGATATAAGAACCGAGGGTTTTCTGCTGAACATGTACAAATATCTGAATATTTTTCACCACATACTACATGTAGAATAGTAAAGAACACATATGATAAATTTTAGATGAGCGGAGAATTTTGAATGCATGGATTGTGTGGCTTGATAATGACTGATGAATTGTATTGTTCATATTCCAGTCACTTCTTACTATGTTTCTCAAGCTTCCTCTGATTTTGTGTGAAATATACCAGTCCTTTCTCTGCTCGTGTACATCAAATGTACTTCCTGGTCTTCCTACTGCTTGCTTTAGTACCAAATTCTAGCCTTCTGATCGATTTACATGTCTCCCCAACAATGTTTCTAAATGTTCCAACTCAAATTTGAGTGAAGTCTGTTTTAAATGCATGTGAAATTTAAAGTGATGATAGAAACATTCAGTAAAGAAGTCCTGCGATGTTTACCAGGCCCAGAAAGTGAATGCATTAACATCTTTCATGAGAAGGCCAATCTCATTTATGATGAGGACTTCATCTTCCTGCTTCATATCTTCACTGTGCTGATTGCAACAGCATGGAACTACTACCCTATTTTGGACTGAAGATGGGTATTATTGTCACATTCCTCCAGAAGCTTTGCATAGGTATGCGTGAGAGTTGTAATAAGGCCTGCTGTGAAAGAAACAAAACATCTAAGTTTTCCTTTTATATGCTTTCCACCATTATTGTTATCCTAAGATTTATTTCTTTTTCTCCCTTGAATGAATCTGTGTTTTAGAAGAAGAAATAAGGAAATCAAGGTATGAGTTTTCATTTGCAATCCTGCTTGTATCCAGGGTGGCCAAATGCAAGAAAAGTCATGGAATTTAAATTTTGGGTGGGTAGCTAGGAAATTTTATTACAAATCGAAGTATTTTTCCTTTTATGTTGAATTTTAGACCTGTTGTTTTACTGGTCTTACTAATGCTATTCAGAGTTGGACCTGATAAAAGAAATAGTATGAGAAAAATAAACTCTAGAATGGCAATCACTCTTGCATGTTTGTGCTGGAAGTCAGTGCTGCATGCCTGTCCGAGCAATCAGATGCTTTTGGAACTCAAAGTCTGCAGAGTATCAGGGATTAAATATCTTAGCCATTATGCAAGCTAGGGAAGTACAACATTGTGATTAAGGAAAATCTACAAGAACTGGACTGTAAAGACACAGTCAAGTTCAATTAAATCCTCTATCGGTTGGTAAAATGAACCAAGAATTCAGATTTATTGCAAAGAATATATGTCAGTACAAAATTATTTTGAAATATCAAATAAATGAGGAAAGGATAAAATAAAAATACAACCAACAGGGGAGGACAACATGCCCTATTCTTTGCTCCTGAGGCAGGGGAATGGAAGATGCCAGTAGGAGCATGCTGTGCGCATATACATTTAATTGTTCATACAAGTGGCAATTTGCCAAAGCTGCCTTAGTTCTGTTATTCTAAAGGATCACTGTCTGAAATATGTCATATTTTCATGCTAACTGTACTTTAATAGAATAACATTGGTTTCACTTAAAAAAGTTGGCAGTGAATCAACATATTCTCCTTAAAACTGTATTTTTGTCGGGATTTACAAGAAAAGACAATAATTTTAATCAGAGAAATTTTAGAAAATTTCAGTTTCATAATTATTTTGGTCACCCTGTGTATAACATTTGGCATTTAAATACCCAAGAAATTTGTTCTTGTACTCCATACCTTACTATACTTAATCATACAAATACCAAAAAAAGGCTCTTCAACTTCACACCTTCCTTTAGTTACTCATTTTGCTCAGAAAGCATACTTGATCTCTACCTCTACAGGCTCACCATTTCATGCACATTAACTCTCTATTTCTGAAGAGGACATCCTCAATTGAATCTCTGCTTATTTCTTGAAATCCATTTGCTACCCGTATATTGTTACCAGCTTGTGTCTTTGTTCCCCTCTTTCTCCCCCTCCATTCCCCTTCTCCCCCCCTTTCCCTTCCCTCTTTCTCCCTCCTCCCCTCTTTTCCCTCTTCCTCATCCACTATCCTGCATTTCCCTTTTTGCTTCCCTTGTTTCTCTCTCTCTCTCTCTCTCTCTCTCTCCTCTCTCTCTCTCTTCCTCTCTCTCTCTTCCTCTCTCTCTCTTCCTCTCTCTCTCTTCCTCTCTCTCTCTCCTCTCTTCCTCTCTCTCTCTCTCTCTCTTCCTCTCTCTCTCTCCTCCTCTCTCTCTCTCCTCCTCTCTCTCTAGACTGTGTTTTGCACCAGGTCTTGACACACATGCATATGAACCCGTTGTGGGTTTTTTCTTCTTTTCTTTTTTTTATTCTTTCTTTTCCTTCCTCGTGTATATCCCTGTAATTGTAATGCAGTGTGAACCTCCAAAAAAAATGATGACGATGAAGATGTTCAGAAATTGAGATTTGAAAGTCTGGCTTGGGATCTGGAAAAACTTCCAAATCAGAGAACTACTGAATTGTGATCTAGTAGCAATTATTTGATATCAATCATTTAAAGTTTTACAGGGTTCATATTTGTTGTAAATTATTGCTGTATATATATACTATACTTTTTATGGTATATAAATAGTCAGTTGCATTCTACAATGTGTATTTTATCTCATATTTAATCAATTAAGTACAACAAACATAATATCATCAATTAAGTACTGTTAGTATACTGTTTTGGAAGGGCTGCAGTAAAAAGCATTTAAAATATCTTTAGAAGCAAATATCTACAAAACTTGTGCAGATGATATGTTTTATAAATGAGTATGTTATGTTTTTCTACTCTTGTCTTCTTTTAAGAATATGTAGCTGAAAATTGTGTGCTGAGTTTCACTACAACAAAATATTATTCTCTTTTGGGACTACCTTACTCTCTTACCTACCCTCTTCATTGTTATAAATAAACCACTTAACTATTTAATACTTAAAAAATTACTACAGTTTAGATATTAGGTGTTGGATTAATTCAGTGTCGAATAATCCGTATTGAAATTGATCTTTACAAAGATGTTGATTCATTAATTGTTGTTGAATTTGGTGTGAGCAAGACCTTTTTACTTGCATCTAAGCAAAAACGGTTTCAATGCATTTTTGCATTTCAAATCGGCGATCACGTGCTCCATAGAAAATTAACAATATGCAATTAGCTGTTAAGGTATCAAAATGTGTCTCAATTCAGTCAAACCTGAAATGGAAAGTACATACAGCAGAATTAAACACTAAATTAAGTTCATTATGTTATGCATTCAGAATTCTTTCAAATTCTGTCAGCCTTCATGCAGCTCGTAGCGTATATTTTGCAAATGTACATTCCCGCCTGAGATATGGCATAATATTTTGGGCAAGCTCATCCTTTAGTACCCAGACATTTCGATTGCAAAAGAAAATTATCCGAATAATGAAATGCTATCCACATGATCCCTGCAAGCCTTTTTTCATTGAGCTTGGAATCTTACCATTGCCTTGCCTATTAATTTCGAATCTGTATATTTGTCAAAACTGACTTATAACAGTGGGAACATATTTTCATGTAATACTGATATTTATAATTACAACACACGTCGTAGAAATCATGTTCATCAAGTGTCAGTATCAACAGGTCACTATAAGAAATCCGCATACAATACATGTATGTTACTTTATAATATATTTACAGATGACATTAAAGAATTAAAATTGGTACACAAATTTGAGTTAATAGTAAAATCTTTTCTGCTGTTACTGATCATCAAAAAGAAAAATAATGTTTATTTTAGCAAAACAATGATAGAGTATAATAAATTAGTTTACATTTGCATTTTATAATTTTTAAAAAAGACTTAACATGCCTGTAACAAGTAATGTATTCTTGGGTCAATGACCCCCATCTCAGTCGGGTTTTTGTCCAGTTTCCCTGATCCATTGTGCAAATGCTGAGATGGTCTCTTGATTTGCTTCTGTACGTAAATGTAGCTTCACTATGCGTACATTTTGTTGAACTCTCTTTTTGCTTGTTTTAGTAGTAGTAGTAGTAGTAGTAGTAGTTGTAGAGCTTAGGGTGAGTTACTATTTAGTTAGCAATGCAGAAAAATCAAAAGTGCAGTTCGTGAACCGTGACAAATAAGTTTTCTATTACTCGGGAACGTAAATATTTAGTTTTTTGAAATGTTAATTTCCCACTTTTTAAATATTATTATTATTATTATTATTATTATTATTATTATTATTATTATTATTATTATTATTATTATTAATTTTTTTATCTTTCAACTAAATTGTTGGGAAGAGATTCTGAAACTCAAGCAAACGTGCACAAATAATTTTCTCCCCCATATGTCACCTTCAGTTTTGAACTTTTACCCCGACTAAATAAATATCTAAATAAACCAGTATTTATTGTGGGGATGGAATGATTATTTTAATGGAAATATTTCATGAAAACAATTTGAAAAGTGATGAGGATAATTTTCACTATTTATTTATTAACCCACTGATGTAGGCGAATCTCAGATCACCATCAATACAGAAAGAAAATCTTTTAGACCCAGTTTCTACTTTCTCACCCTTACAAAGGAACTTTGTAAAAAGAGAAAATTATGTAATCATGCACTGGAAAACAGTGAATTTTCGGCTGAAAAACTGTACTTGCCGAGCCCTGGTAACGAAAAAGTGGTAAATCTTGTTGCTAAGTAGAGAAAATAAATTCTCTAATGTGTATCCAGAATTCACGTCTTCTGGTCCTTGATACCAAAAATTTGATTCACCACATAACATCTGTTAACCGTCTGTCCGTCCATGATCAACGCGGGCGCCTAAACCGTTCAGCTGATTTTCTTCAAAATTGATACCCCAATGGACCTGAATGTACTCAAGGCTGTGAGAGTTTCAAATGGATTTTTTTTTAGAGTACTCTAAATGAAATTTCAAAAACATTTTCAAAATTTTCTTAAAACAGCACCAAAATGTTTTGATCAAACAGTCTTTGTATAGCGTAAAGGATGCTTAAGAGAAGGATGTCTTATGTTTGTGGAATGTCCCGATTTTTGAAAATTGCAAAAATTGAAATTTTGGGGGCATCTTCCTACAACTATAATATTGAAGATATTTTTTCTTAATGTTATCTGTTCCTTGAAGACAGATCTTTAAAGAAGTTTATGTTCGATTTTTCAAAACTATGTGTAGTTTTCTTGTAAATTTGCGTGAAATATAGGTAAGTAAAAACATTTTATTAACAATTTTTCTCAAAAAAACACTCCAAATTTTTTCTTTAAATTTTCATCTCGTATGTAATTTGAGATGTTAGAAAATATGGTGCTAGTCCCATTTTTGGCTATTGTTCTGTTTTTTTCTAAAATTGCAAAAATTTGACATTTTAAAACTACAAAATTGGAGAGTGCAATTTTTGCTTTAAACAAAGTCTGTTGTAAAACATCAGCTCTTTATAAAAAAGGTCATGTACAATATTTTGACAAAACTATAAGTTTTGCGTAATTTGTGCATGAAATTAATGCATTTGTAAAAAAATTATTTTCTCACAAGCCGCTCGAAATTTTTTCATGAATTTTTTCTACTAGTATGTAACAACATATTGTTAAAAAGCTAGAGGTGCTGTAGAATGGCACAGACTTTCTCACACTAGTTAGTTTTGTAGTCTTGACTAGCTTTTCGGTTAAGCAATATTCTCTTCCCAGTTGCCCTCTTCTGCCGACATCAGAACTTTTTTTTTCATTTTCCCAATTTTTCGGCTCTCGAACGGTAGAACTGAAACAATCATGTCTAAAAATATCATAGAAGAGTAAAACCTTTTTTCCACGTTGGTTAAATGGTTGGTACGGACTAGGCACTTCGGTGTAAAGGGTTGTGGATTTGAGTCTCGTCGAAGGCTTATTTGTCACTTATCTCTCATTAATATGTTGTCGGAGAAAACCATTGAGAATTCAAGAAACTTTATTGAAAATCATTTGAAGCATTTCTACACACAAATACAATCAGTACTGATAAATAAGTAGGGAATGTCTGTAATTTTCAACTTTCAAACACTTTTTCAACTCTTATTCGATTTCTAAAATGTACGTCATGTCAAATCACTTATTTCTTTCTGTGAATCTGTATGAACTGATTTAAATAATCAATCTATCAACATGACATTTCAATACATTATAAACACTACCCATTGGACCAACTAAGGTATCCCTAATGGTTCCGAATATTATTACTATCTTGCCTTATGAAGTACTTCATAAGAAGAGAAAGTTATGTATTCTTGCGCCAGAAAACTGCGAATTTTCAGCAGAAAAACTTATTGCCTAGCTCTGGTAACAAAAGGGTGGATAAATCTTGTTGCTATATGCAGAACAACTCTATCTAACACATAGTATAGTCCAAATCTGTTTTGTGGGTCCTTGGTACCAAAAAATTGATTGACACCAAAACTTGTCTGTCTGTCCGCTTGTGGTCAACGCTAGCGCCTAAACCATTCAGCCGATTTTCTCCAATATTGATATTCCCCTATTGATCTTAACAAACTGGAGGCTTTGGGAGTTTCAAGCGTATATTTTGGTTTTTGAGGGATTTTACATGAAGAGAGCAGTTACGTCATTTAGTCTGGTCTTTGCCCAAGTTCAACCCATATGGCTTCTGTGGTGTAGCAGCATGAGTATTGGCAAGTTCCCTCTGAGGATCTGAGTTCGGGTCTTGGAGTGGAAAAAAATATTTGTTGGTTGTAAATACCTTTGCAGGTTTTTGTAGTAGTGTAATATAGAGGAGCAGTTAGAAATAATGCGAGAAAGTGTGTGTTTTTGTTGCACCACTGGTTTCTCTTGGGAGGAGAGAGGGGGAAACCCATACATACACATATTTTCTTGAGAACAAAATTGATAAAGTTTTGGGTGATATTTATATCAGTTTTTACATGTATATTAAAGAAAGGTGATTAATAATTTTATTATTGATAATTTTTAAAACATTATCATCAGTTTTAAATACCAAACCCAAAGGTACACTTTAAATTCGTAATACTCACAATCAATTCAATTTGGCATATAAATAATTTCATTCAGTGTATATCTGCTGTTAGATTCACAAACCCAGAATAATTTGATTCCATCTTTATCAGTTTGTCGGGCATCTTTATAACAGAAGGAAATCTGCCATAAAAACTTGTAAGTTCTTCATCTACAGTGGCACTCTGCTAAGATTGTACTCATTCCCAGACTTCTGTAAGAAGATAGACCATAAATTTAGCTTGAGTGCATACTTCAAAGTCTTCTTTCTTTCTTGGCATCAAAACCAAGAAAAGATGTTACATCTTTGAATAATGAAATGTTTAAAACCATCTGAAAAAATGGTATTATTCCTAGGTCATTCCAAGACTTGTTTATTTTATAATACATTTATGAACACATCACACTTTTCAATAGTCAAATTGAAAGATTAAGGTATCCCTGTGCAAATGTACACAGGCCAGTGTGGCCCACAAGGGAGGTGAAGGTAGGGCTCCACCTATTCATCGCCATTGGGACGAAGAAGTGGTGTGGTGAGCACGATGCTCCGGCTGCCTTTACCCCAGGAAAGATCCTGGTATTCACTTGGAAAGGATGCTGAGTCAACCTCAGAACTGCCCTGAAAGGAAATTGCCTGATAAAAATCCCATCCTATGTTGGTATTCAGACCTGGGTCCTTCAGATCAGGAAGCCAGTGACCTACCTCTGAGCTACAGCGGCTCCTCAATAGTCAAATTATTTCATAATTTTCTAGTCACATTCTTAACCCGTACCCATGGTCCAACCAACGGTCTCTTTCTATCTTGAAAATCTAGAGTATTTTCATATGGGAGTATTCAGTCATCTGGTTTGGGTTGTCTTTCTACCATTGATTGGGCTTGCAAGCCATATTTTCTGCTCAGATTCCAGTACAACTCTGTGTCCACTCTAACATGGTATTTGAAATCGGATACCATGAATTTGACACCATCACGTTACAGGCTCTGATTAAGGCTTTCTTTTTCAGGCGCTCTCTCTCTCTCTCTCTCTCTCTCTCTCTCTCTCTCTCTCTCTCTCTCTCTCTCTCGCTCTCTCGCTCTCTCGCTCGCTCGCTCTTTCTCGCTCGCTCGCTCTTTCTCGCTCGCTCGCTCTTTCTCGCTCTCTCTCTCTCGCTCTCTCTTTCTCTCTCTCTTTCTTTTCTTCTTTCTTTCTCTCTCTCTCTTTCTCTCGCTCTCTCTTTCTCGCTCTCTCTTTCTCTCGCTCTCTTTCTCTCTCTCTTTCTTTCTCTCTCTCTCTCTTCTCTCTCTCTCTTTCTCTCTCTTTCTCTCTCTCTCTTTTTCTCTCTCTTTCTCTCTCTCTCTTTTCTTTTCTTCATTTATTTGTCTTAGTTTAATCTCTTTTAGCTGGAATGGGCTTTGTACTTAGAGCCAGGTCTTTGGTCTTTCTTAACCCTCCATTAGCCACGCAGACTACAGGTGTAGTCTTGGAAAATGTTGAAGCCTGCCTTCTGGCTGTGAACACTCACAGATGTGGTTAGCACCTATTAGCTGCCTCTAATGGGGTCTTCTTTTGGCCTGTCTATGTTTCAACTTCAAAGGGTTAACCTGAGCAGCTTGAATTCAAAATTACTACTAATTTTTGAAATTTTTTCCTTTTAAAAAAATTTTTTTTTTTTTAAAATTTTTTGTAGACATGTTGTATAGGATGTACCCACATTGCAATCTTTTATTTTTCCCACTTGAAAAGTTTCAAACCCATTAGTTTTTAATTTTCATTATAAAACCAGTTTACAACAATGTATTTCATTGTTTAACTGAAAAACCTAAAGTAAAATTTTATATATATATATATTATATATATATATAAATTATATATATATATAAATTATATATATATATATATATATATATATATATATATATATATATATATATATACCACCTGCCATCTTTTCTTCCCATTCCTTGTCTTATCCTACTCTTTACTGTTTTACACACTTACACGCACCACACCACCACACATGCCGGGAGACAGGTGGGGAGGTTAGAACTTGTCCTGGCTGAGGGGATGCCCCTCTGGAGATAGGTACCTGGTTTGGGCTAGCCTACAGCAGGTCGGCAGTGGGAGGCAATTTAGGAGATAGTGGTGATCCCCTGCCCCACCAGGGGGATGCAAAGCTCATGTACTGCAGTTATGGGACTGATCTTAGCCTGGAATCACAACCAATCAATTTATCCACCTATCAGCTGTCAGTCTGTGGACAACTGTAGCACCTAAACCATTCAGCTGATTTTCTGCAAAATTGATATTTTGATTGTTAAGGGTTTTTTACATGAATCGGGCATGTACCTTTTTACGCCCCTGCCAGAGTTCAACCCTTGAGGCGCTTGTGTGGCGTAGTGGTATGAATGCCAGCAAGATAACTCTGAGGATGTGAGTTCGGGTTTCAAAGCAGAAAAAAATTTGCTGGTTGAAAACAGTTTTGCTGGTTTATGTACTAGTATAATATTGTGGATTATTTAGAAATAATGTGAGAAAGTATGTGCTTTGGCAGCGCCTTTCTTTAGGAGTTAATAAAAATAATTTGATTCTCCAGAAAATATTCAATTATTAATTACAAATCCAACAAGCATAAATTGTTATAAACTGTTTATGAGAATTATTGTTAAAATTTATTATTGATAAAACCTGTATGACTGTATTTTCGATATGATGATGTATGATTGTTAAGTTCCAAAACTAATGGTTGTCGAGTGATTTTCCAAATCCGTCATGTGAAAAGCATAGAAGTCTGTGAAAGGGGTTAACATTTCTCACATTTTTCTCAAAATAGTTTTTTATGCATATGGAGGCTTTTGGAAATATATTCCACAGTTACTTCCTCTTGACATGTTTGGTAGTCTGAATTTTCATATCCATGGTTTTTTGAGTCCTTGATGCTGAAAAATTGTTAACAACAAAATGTCCACCCCTCTAAGCCAGTGGCTAAACTATGACCTGGATATTGTAAATTTGAAACAGAAATTTTGATTTTGGGGTGTACTGTACATTGTCACTGATAACTCTGAATTTTAAAAAATTGCAAGTTTGAAATTTTTTGGATTCCTCTTGTACATTACATTATTGAAGGTAGAGATCTTTTCTTCAAATGAAATGTGTTCTTGTATTCTGTAGGTTTCTTGTATTTTTTTTGCATGAAATAAAGATAAATTTAAAACTTTTTTTTAAATTACTCCAGAATTTTTCTTAAAATGTTTTGTATGCACTAAAATTCCATTTTGTGAATTATTTTGGTTTTTTAAATATTACACTAATCCAATTTTTTGATGTGACTGTTGCATCATTAATATTTACATTACATGTGTTTTTTATACATGATTGCATTTATGAATACCAGTTTTTCAAATATTTATCATGAAGTTTTTCAGAAACTAAATTTTTTTTTTAAAATGAGCTCAAAATTCATTTTTTAAAACAAAATTTTAATTCCGCATTTTTCAATGAAATGTACATATTCAACCTTTTTTACTCTTTCAAATATTCTTAAAGAGATATTTCATTTTTACTGTTAAAGAACCAAAATATTGTGAAAATGTGAAAAAAATGCTTTTTAGGTGCCAATAGTAGAGCTGACAAGGGAGGGTCCATACTGAAAAGTTGGCATAGACTGAAGAGATTAGAAAACGAATTGGTGTGAGAAAATCTGTGCCATTTGTAGCCCCACTTATTTAATTTTGTCTTCTTTCCCTCCTCCTCTTCTCTTTATTGTATGATTTCATCCAGTTGTATGGAGTTGCTATAAGGAAATGACTCAAAGACTTGGGAATGTTAAGGATGCTCTCATGCCAGATGTATTACATTTTTGGGTGGTGATCAAGCAAGAAGTAATTGAGATAGTAAGTGTTGCGGAACAAATGCCTGAAAAATTGGGAGGACTTTTTGAAAATCTGCTATGAACCCGATTTTCAATGTAATTTTTATGAAATTTAACTTCAAGATCAACGGTGTGCATGCTGCTGCTAAATTACTGTAATGCTGGGGTATAAAAATTATTTGATTTTTCATATATTTTATTTCAAGTTGAGTGTCATTAAATTTAATGTAGATCTATTTTTTATTCTCTTTAACTCTTTGCACTCCTAATTCTTCAGGTCCTAAGTTCCCATCAAATCGCTATTTAAATCCGTCGGTTGTGCTATATTGGCACTTGTGATGCTATGGTAATTTCTAAGTTTTGAATTACCAAAGAAAAGGCACTTTGGTTGAGAAGAAATGAAAACAAGTTTGGTTCACATCACCACAGTCCTAAGCAGTTGTTTCACAAATTGAAATGGTTTTTCAATAAACACAATACACTTCTGTGTTGTTTGCACTCCTATGTTGTCTTTTGTATGGCGCTTTTCGTTGGAAGATCAGTTTTGCAGTGTCGAGCCCCATTCTATGTAGGAGTGCAAAGGGTTAAGCTTTCTGAATGCATATGAAATTTTCTTGTGAGGATCATTGTTTTATCAATAATTAATCTTCGACATAGTTAAGAAGATTAATGCATGTATTAAATGGTTTGTTACACTTTTTCTGACACATCTAGTGATGTTTTCTTCCTTGTGTTCCCTTTCAATTTCATCTAATGCATTAACTCTTTCATTGAATGAAAAGCTGCCTTTCTTTTTATTTGCTTATTTACGAGTGTTCCTTTTTTTGTCTTGGTTTCTTACCATAGGCTTGCCTTTTTGCATTGCCGTTTAAATGATTTTCAATTTTTATTTGTTATATTTCAATCTGAAATTTTTCTAATTTTAAACTTCTCTTATCATCATAACTTTTATATATTTTATTCCAATTCAATTTATTTTATGGACAGTTTTTTAGAATCAATAGTTTGTTCTCAGATTAAAATTTAAAATTCACTGATCTTTGTTGCCCATTACTTTTCTTGTCATTTTCTCTTGCTGGAAAGTTATGTTCTATGTTAACCCATTATTTTTGTTTACAGATTACGGATATTATCCACAATCATCCTTGTTGCTGGCATTGTATTCATACTGAAACAATGGCCAGAAGTTCGGGATGTTGGCAATCATTTGATGCGGCATATAAAACAAGCTTTATCTGTAAAATAATTAGCATGGTGAGTAATGAAACTGACCCTATCCTTCCTAACTAAATTTGTGAATTACCACCATTGTCCCACATTTTAGTGAATTGCTACACTCACATTCTCAATAAATATGATACTCGTAGCCAATGATGAGAGCGGGGATTTCAACTCACTGTAAGTGACGTTTTTCAAGTATACAAAGGAGAATCTGTGGGTCTACAAGCTCTGAGATTAGTATTGCTCAATAAGGGTCTTGAAGTGAAAGATCACCTGCTTGTCCCAAAGAATTGCCAAAATCATATAGAAATACATTGTCTTTGAGCACAGCAAAGACAGAACAATCTTGATGTTTGACATATAGATATCATTACTTAAGATTTACGTAGCTGTTACAATAGTTTGCAAACATTTGACTTTATAGTTGACAAAGTGCCAGTGGTAGCTTGTGCATGTTTCTTAAAAGGAGGAAAGAATTCAATTGCGTAAATACTTCAAAAGAATGAATATATACAGTTGTAAGAGGAAAGCCAAGACTGTGTATAAATGAAGGATAAGAAGTGAAATCCTTACCTGAATATTACTTATCTAGGTGCGCATTTAGCAGCAAATTGTAGATCACAAGATATTCAGAGTGGAATATTATTGGGGAAAGTAGCTGAATGGCAGTTGCATCCCTTAATATGTAACTAAACTCGGGAAGAGTTTCAAGAGAAAGTTGTATAGGACTATCATTGAGAATACTCCCACATGTAGGTGTGAAGCTTGGGAAATATCCAAAGGTAATGCGAATAAAATTACAGTAATGAAAATGGACTATTGATGAAGAAGCTGTGGATTGACATTGTTGGACAAAGTAAAAACTCATGAACTCAGAAGCAATGCAGGAGTGACATTCAACATTATATATATCATTGAAATTAAAATACTCAAATGATATCCTCACTTAAACAGAATGGTTGAAGCACAATGGCCTCTAAAGATCTGGAATTGGCAACCACTGTCACACAAGAGATAAGGAAGACCTACAAGTATATGGAAGGAAGGAGTGGAAAAGGTGAAGGTTAGAAGAGAATTTTCTGCAGAATACTGCAGAGATAGACTTAAATAGTAACTGGGATGTGACAGATGCCTTATTTAAACATTTTTTTTTGTGTAAAGTATGGAGTAAACTAAAGCCTTATGGAGTAAACTGCTTGCAGTACACACTACTACTGCCACCTGCCACTGCCTTTACAAATTAGATTACATGCATCAATTTGCAATGAGCTAAGAGAAAGATATACTATAAGTTTAGTTTTCCTTTGGCTTACTCCAGCACAGCACACATTCTGGCTTCTGGAATGTTCTTGAGATATGGGTGATCAGGGCCATTTTAACAGCATTTGGAGCTCTCGGGCCTAAGTTAATTTAGGGGCCCCCAATTCTTACTTTCACCCCCCCTTTTTTTTTCAAGGCTGAAATATATAAAAAATCCTATCAATTCACAGTATATTTTGTATTTTTTTAAAATATTTTGAAAGTATTTCTTAGTGTTTCTATTTAACATTATTCAAACAAAAACTTTAAACAGTAAGTAAATAAGAATAATAGACATTAAAATTACATTGAAAAAAACTACAAATTTTTTCTCATAATATGAAACGTGAGGTAGTGAATGAGACAGACGACAGGTAAAAGTGAGATAAATAGAAAGAAAAAGAGAGGGAAAAAAGAGAAGTGGGAAATGATAGGGGAAAGGGGTAAGAGAAGGGAAAACAAGAGGCAAAAGTTAAAGTGAAAAGAGGGGGGGAGGCAGGACAATGACAGGTTCTGCTAGTTACAAATATTATCCAACGATGCACGACACATCACTCCATTATGCCAGTTTTTGTATATAGTTTAATCATATGTCCCTTTTTTTATTTTAGTTTTTGAAAAATTTAATATGAAATATTTTTTTGAACTATTGGGGACCCTTGAACATTGGGGGCTCTGCTCCTGGGTCCTTCAGGCCTGTGTGTTAACACAGCACAGTGGGTGATTAACACTCCAGAGGAGGAAAAGCTGAAATGTACTCAAAGTGATTTCAATCTTTTACATACCGTAAAAGGGTACTTTGTTTAAAATGTGATTAAATAAATTTCGCTGTGGCTATCAGTTCAAAAGTTATATATTTTCATTGAAGCTTCAAAGCAAATATTTTTGTATTTACATTCAGAAGAAGAAAATATGCGAGGTGAACTTTCTTCCCGTTTCTCTCTGGAGAAACGACCATAACAACGACCATGCAAGAGCATAGAGGAGTGGAGGATGGCAAGAGATGCAAGTGATGATTCTGAAGAAGTGAAAATCATCCAGATTACTACATTTCAATGCACACTAAAATTGAAAAAAGAAAAGAAAAAAAAGAAAGGGAAGGGGGAAAAAAGCAAGAAAAAAAAATGCAGCTTCCAACCATTTGGGAGGTGTCTAAGGTTTTGTTAGATAGCCAAGAACTTGAGAAAAATCCCTTTTATTCTTTTGTAATTTTTTTAAAAAATATTGGAAAGATTAACATACAAACGGAATCCTCTCTTAGTAAATAGAAAGTATGTTCAAATTGCCAACAAGGATTTAGAATCAAAATCAAAGGAAATGACTATATTTTCTTTTCCCTAAGATGTCATTTGATCAATGGATAAAATTAAACACCTTTTGAAATATTTTTAGATCTTTCAAAAGTATTTGACTTAATTGATCGTAACATTTTACTTTCAAAACTACCTTTATATGGAATTCATGGTATTGCTTTATAATGGCTACGTTTGTACCTTAAACAAAGATCTCAGGGAGTAGCTTACAGAATTGGGAGGATGGGTCATTATGAACTACCTTTATGATTCATTACCAATTGCACGTAGGGTCCCACAGGGTTCGGTTTTAGGCCCTTTTCTCTTCCTTCCATAAGTAAACAAAATGCCATTGTCAATTCAAAACAGAAGAACAGTTCTTTTTGCTGATTATATGAACTTTTTTTGCAATAAAGAAACCACAAATAGTACAATATCAAATGTTTCCGATTGGTTTCATAAAAAAAAAGGAAAAATTATGTAAATGCAGGTTTCTGTTTTAAATAAACAATTGTATACTTCATTGAAAATGAATGATATGTCACTGACTGAGGTAACAAAATTTTTGGATATGCATGTTTTCTTCCGGGCTGGTGGGCCGTGGTCCAATTGGCGTTGAACTGCCAAACGTTTCGCCCACGACTGCGGCGGCATCTTCAGTGGCGAAGTCTCGGCGAAGTGTCGGCGGCTGACTGGCGACTGTGCAGTCGTACAGTACAGTCGCCAGTCACGCCGTCCGGACACTTCGCCGAGACCTGCCACTGAAGATGCCCGCCGCAGTCGTGCAAAGCTGCAGTTCAACGCCAATCTTCATATTAGCCTAACGGAGCCCACCAGCCCGGAAGAAAACATGCATATTGACTCCGGCCGTGAAAGCCTTCAATGCTTTATAAAATTTTTGGATGTCTGAATTCAGTCAAACTTCAAATGTAATGCCCATTTAAACGAATTGAACACAAAATTAAGTTCATTGTGCTACATGTTCAGAATTCTTTCAAATTCAGTCAGCCTTCATACTGCTCATTGTGTGTATTTTGCAAAAATTCATTCCCACCTGAGATGTGGAATAATATAATATTCTCAGAAAAACATGACTTTTGTTCTTTTCAAAAATGACTTGTCAAGGATGAGAACATATTTTCAGTGAATACAGATGTCACTAAGATGATGAAAGATGTCAACTAGATATCATATTCATGAAATGTTAGTATTGACACCTCAACAAAAAAAATCACATAAAATGCATGTACATTATTTTACAACATTTCCAGATGACATTAAATGATTAAAATTGATGCACAAGTTTCAAGTGCCGAGTAAAATCTTTTCTGCAGCGTTCCATTAATCGTATTCTGTTAAAAGCTGTACTGAGCATCTACAAGGAAAGTAATTTTGATTTTAACTTAGTGTATTAGTTACTGATCGAACAGTATAATTCTAAGAGACTAAATATGCCTCTAACAAATAGTGTACCTTAGCTTATGAGTTAATGACTCCCAACTTGATCAAGTTTTCCACCCAATTTCCCTTGTCTTTTGAACGAAATCTAAGGCGGCCCTTTGTTTTGCGTCTGGCCATAAATGTAGCTTCACTATCTGTTGGATGTTTTCTAGGGTTGTGATGAAGAATACCAGAATTCAAATAATTGTTCTCCATGTTTTCATGATAGTAAGTTGATTCCTTCACGAATAGCATGATGAGGGATATTAGCCAAAATCTGTATCCGATTTGCCTTTGCAATAGCTTTTATTGCACAGTAGCTTAATTTTTTGTATTAATTCTTATTAATTATACAGGTGAATTATTCACCTGTATTCATAATTCAACTTGTATACGAGTTCGGTTAGGGATCCCCAGAACTCAAGAAAATGTGTACAAAATACACTTCTTCCCATAATTCGTCTCGCAAAGTTTTTAACTGTTTTTAACATTAAGTAAAATCATTCAATAAATCCAAAAAGAATGAAACACTTTTGATTTTACTGACAAGTGCAAATATTTTATTCTTTTGTTCTGCCTATTCTCATACTATACATTCTGATGAATTCTCGTACTCAGTGTGTCACTGCTTACAACACGACTGATGTCATGCAACACCAAGACTCCAAGGAAGAGGCAGACTGCTATTAAATATTTGCTATTCGCGTGTTGCATATGAAACACCAATTTTTTTTATATTATGGTATGTAGAAAACTGTTGTACTGGTAACCATATTATTATTATATGAAATTGGAGTATTCATGAAAACAGATTTTGTTAAAATATTTACTGTAGTGTTATACAAGAGTATTTTATTTCTTCTTCTTGAACAGTTGCTCCTTTTTTTAAAAAAAGTGGTGTGTGATTTTGTTCAACTTTGTTACTGCTACAGGCCACTTGTTTACAAGTTATTTATATTATTTTTTATCTGCATGTTCATATTCTTTTCCAAGAAATATTAAGAAAAATAATTGCTTTGGTTTGTTTCTTTACTTTTTCAGTGTCCAGAATAGCAAGAAGTTCCATGAAGATGTGGTCTGGCCTTGTGTGTTATGTGTTTGAGATATGGTACTTTGTTTATCCTGCGAGACTGAGTGGATTGTTGTGGATCTCATTAGGAACAAATCAAAATAATGTTACAATTTGCAATGTGTGACTTGCTGCTTGAATTTGTTGCTGTGTGTGTGTGTGGGTGTATGATAAATATATGATAGAATATGGTTGAATGTACACAAGTGTATTTCATGAATTACAGTAATCATGTAATGTGATTCTTGGAATTGTTAGTACATTAATGACACGATAAAAACAGAGACTGATCATTACAAGAAACTTGTATGTTGATAGACTGTGTTAAGAAATAAATAGCATAATCATGATGTACTTGAACTTCTAGTGAAAGTGAATTCTCCTTCTACTGTTGAAAATTAATTAAGTTCTTTAAGTGTTTCCTGCTGTCTGAGTAAATAAATGGATCACTGACATGATACCAAGATCCAGGCATCAGTACTTTCTGTGAAATGTAGTTGTTGCTGCACTGGCTCAAGTTCTGCGGGTCATTTTCAGAGCATCTTATTGAATACACTTACTCTCTGCTTTATTTAAAATTCATATGTATATTTGAAATGTGGTTTTATAATGTTTTAATTTTTATTTTGTATTATACTTCAGAATAATATTGAAATATGTGCAGGAAGTACATGCATCATAAATTTTTTTTGTAGTGTTATAGAACAATTCCTTAGCGTGTTGTGATAGCTATGTTCATATTTTTGAACATTGCATTTTGTGAAGAGCTCTTTCTGTGTTATAAGAAACTCTGTATTATGCAGTAGACATGGTCTAACATATTGTTAGTATTTTATTTATTGAAATCAATTATGCCTTTTATCTCGGCAATTGGCATGGAAAGCTACTGTGTAGCCAACATACGTTTCTGCTAAGAATGGATTGAATATTTTCATTGTTATGTTTTCCTGGTGTTTTTAACTCTTTAGAACTAAGGTCATCACAGTTATTTTTTTTTTCCTGCAATATATATATATGTACAGAATGTATTCCCAAATGTTTGCCTATATATTTATTTATCAAGCCATGTTTATGAAAGTTATAATAAAACCCACATTTTGAATATATTCTCTTACTTGAAAAGCGAATGATGTATTCTGAGAATTGCAGTTTTGAATTTAAAATATCTCCTTAATATGTAATGTCCTGAAGAATTTTCTTTCATATGTCCTATCGTCTTAGTTTTAGAGGATATGAGTAATACATAGTTCATAATATTTAATAGAAACCTTTTATGACACTCGAGTAATTCTTCCTTACATGTTTAGAGGTTTTAAAGTTCTTCTTTGTATCAGGAATTACAGACAATTAACCCTTGAAGATTTGTAATTTATTTGAAACGTGATTGGGATACATGAAAAGTTGTCAAGATAAAATGTTTTAATGCGTCTTGAAATTATCATTTTAAGACCTTTAATATGATACAAATCTTCATTTATATTATTGGTTCTTTAGATTTTCTCTTTAACCCATTGTGGTGTGCAGTCTTGACTGTGACGTTACCATGCCTGCAAACAGTATTTGTGTTATGTTGTCAGTTTACTGTGTTTACAGTGTTCTTTTTACCTTCTTGTATACGTATTATGGATACGAGAAGCGTATATGGAGTAATATACGTAATATAGAGAAAGTTGAGTAATGCTGCTCGAAAAAATTCCGGATTTTCGGCGGAAAAAATTCATTGCCGGGCTCAGGTGACGAAAATGTGCATAAAATTAGTTGCTAAGTTAATGGGGAAAATCCTCTTAACGCATGGTGTAGCCAGTATCCGTTTTGTGGGTCCTTGATGCTGAAAAACCAATTAGAAGCAAAACGTCCGTCAGTTTGTCCGTCCGTCTGTGAACACTACTAGTCCCTAAATTGTTTGTACGATCTTTACCAAATTGAAGAATCCCTTGCCCATCCAGCTCTTGTTGAAGCTTTGAGAATTTAAAAACATTCTTTAAAATTTGGAGGTACTTTACATGAAGCCCCCCCGGACATTTTCAAAATTTTCGCAAAAAAAGCTCCAAATTTTTTGTTTAAATTTCTTGTAAGAAATGAGTAAAATACACCTATAAGCATGGCATAGGTCTGATTTTCGCTTTTAACTCTGAATTCTAAAATTCCAAAAGTTCGAAAATTTTTCGGCGTCTTCCTACAACTATAAAATTGAAGACAGATTTTTCTTTGAAATGAAATTTGTTGTCGATAAATAGTTCTTTCATTACGGTCATGTAGACTTTTTTTAAAATTGTCGTAGTTTTAGTGCAATTGAGTGTGCAATTTTTGCATTTTTTTAAGGACAAAAACAAAATTTTCTTAAAAATGGGTCCAAATTTTTACTTTAAATTTTTGGTATGGATAGGGCTAAATGCATTGTATCAGATGACATAAACGCTATAGTGCTCTATATTTTTGTGCCCCCCAGTATACCATAGTAAAAAGTTCCCCTAAACTAAACGACATCAAGTAGTTACACTACAAATTAACATAAATACGTCATAGTCCCCGTATCACCACCTACACCCCTCTTCAGCCAGAAACATGTTTTTTAATTTTTATTTTTCATCAACTATAACACTATTTCATGTGAATGAAAAAAATATGGAAAATAAGAAAATAATTTATAGTATCAGAAAAAAATTATTTCGAGAATTCAACGAAAATACACGTTTGGGGTTCTCCTGACACCAAAAAAGTTGTTTTTATGAAGTCCGTTCGTTTGACTGTCTGTGAACACCACTAGCACCTAAACCACAGGATTATTTTCCAAAATCCATATTGGCCGGTCAAGCTGGCTCAACTCAAGATGCTGCGATTTTGAAAAACTTCAAAATTTGGCTGTACTTTACATGAAGCCCCCCAGAAATTTTCTCAAAATTGGCTCCAAATGTTTTCTTTAAATTTTGTGTAAAAATAGAGTTAAATACACTTATAAAGGTCGTATAGGATCGAATTTCTCGGACTCTCAATTTCACTTTAACTGAATTTTCGAAAATTGAAAAATATTTCATTTTTCCACATCTTCTTACAACTACAAAACTGAAGATAGAGATTTTTCCTTCAGATAAAATTTGTTATTCATAATTAGTTTATTAAGGTCATGTACATTGTACGTTCATGTACATGTACTTATTGCGTCCAATGTTTATGATTTAAAAAATTACAAAAACATGAATTTCTCAAAGAGGCTTCATATTTTTTCTTTAAAGTTTTGGTAGGGATAGCGCTAAAAGCACTCTGTAAGATGACATAAACACCATATTGGTCTAGTCTTGTTTTTTTTCAAAAATTACAAAACTAATTTTTTGGCGTGTGTCTCACGTCCTTAATATTTACATTAGCGGCAATTTGTTTGTTTGTGAACAAATTATTGTATTTATGAGTACATATACTTTAAATAATGTCATAAAGTTTCTAGAAAATCAACAGTTTTCTGTTAAAATGAGTTCCAATTTCCGCATTTTCCTAAATGCACAAACGTAATTTTTTCAAAAATGGCTCCAAATTTTTTCTTCAAACTTTTCCAACAATGCTAATTGCACTGTGTAAAATGCTAAATTTCATTTTGGTTAATTAATTTGTTTTTCAAAACTTACACAAACGTATTCTTACACCATTAATATGCACATTTCCAGCGATTTGTGAACACTATTGCATTTGTGAATTAATGTGCCTCAAATATCTTTAGACAAATTTTTGCAAAATCTCAAAAATTCTCTGTGAAAATGAGTCTCAAATTTCGCATCTATGTTAATGCTTAAACACCATTTTCTTAAAAAACGGCTCAAACTTTTTCAGTGAAAATTGTCATTCATGACGAGGTTTTATTCTTATTTAATAATGTAATATTTTGTTTCTACTATTAGGAAACTGTAAAATTGAAAAAATGTCAAAAAAAGTACTTTTGGTGGTGATAGATAGCAGCTGGCAAGAGAATGAGTCAAGACCCTATAGCCAGTCCACACCAAGGAAATTAGAAAACTACTACGAGAAAGTCTGTGCCATTCTGTAGCGCTACTAGTTTGATACTTTCTCATCGATTTTGAAACGATTTTTCTTAATAACTATAATTTCACTGTCCAAGAACCCTGGAACAGGCTTGAAAAAATCTCAAAAGTTCCTCTCAAAACACAAATCGTGATTTTTTTTTTCTTCAATTTTTATTTTCTTGCTACTGCTTACGCATTAGAGAGAAAATTATATAAAGCTGCGCGAAAAAACAACGAATTTTCGACAGAAAACTCTTATTACCAAGCCTTGATAACAAAAAAATAGATAAATCCAGTTGTTAAATTTAGAAAAAAAAATTCTATAAACGCGTGGTATAGCCAGAATCCATGTTTTGAGTTGGTCGTTTATACCAAAAAAATCGATTGACGGCAAAACGTTATTGCGTCTGGTGTATGTTAATAACACTAGCGCCTAAACCACGTGGAGTATTTTTTCCAGAAACCCCTACCGAACTGGCCTGAATGGAGCTCTGCAATTTTGAAAAATATTCATTAATTTTGGGGGTACTTTACATGAAGCCCCAAGGACATTTCAAAATGTTCTCAACAATGGCGCCAAACTTTTTCTTTAAATTTCTTGTAAGAATCGAATGAAATACGATTGTAAAGCTGGAATAGGTCCGATTTTCACTGTTAACACTGAATTTTCGAATACTAATAGTTTTGACGCAATATGTCTTACAATTTGTGTAATTTTAAAAAATAACAAAAACAAGATTTTCTTAAAAAGGCTCCAAATGTTTTCTTTAAACTTTTGATAAGGATAGCACTACATGTACTCTATGAAATGAAATAAATGTCATATTTCTCTAATCTTTTGTTATTTTCACGTATTACAAAATTTTTTTTTTTTGACTTGTCTCTCACGTTGATAATTTTTGTATTAGCAGCGATTTGTTCATATTATTGCATTTAGGAGAAAATTTCCTTTAAATGATGTCAGATAAAGTTTCTCAAAAACTCAAAACTTTTACCTGAAAACAGGCTCAAAATTCTGAATTTTTAGAAATACTCAAATGCTATTTCTCCAAAAATCCTCCCCTATTTTTTCTTCAAACTTTTCGGGCAGATAGTGCTAAATACAGAAATGTAATTTTTTAATATCACTTACGCCTTTGATATCAATATTTCTATTGATTTGTATATATATTGCATTTGTGAGTGGAAGAGCTACAAACGACTTCCAATGAAGGTTTTCGAAAACTCAAAAGATTTCTGCGAAAAGGTTTCAAATTTCGCATGTACAGTATTGCTTAAACACTATTTTCTTAAGAACGGCTCCAAAGTTTTCAACAAAAATTTCCTTATAGGACAAGATTTTACTCTTTTTTAATATTCTTAAAATAATATTTCTGTTCTGCCGTTAGGAAACAGAAAAATTGAGAAAATTTTGAAAAATTTGGGCGGGGAAAGCAGGAAAATGGGGAAAGACAGTCAAGCTCACCCAGACCAAAATATTAGAAAACTAATTATTACAAGAAAGTCTGTGCCATTGCTTATGCGCTAAATGATTAATCGCCATTTGCTTAAAAACTGCTTCAAATTTTTCAATTAAAATTGCCCTTTAGGAAGAGGTTTTACTGTTCTTTAATATTCTTAAAATACTATTTCGGTTCCATTATTAGGGAACCGAAAAGTTGACAAAATGTCAAAAAATGTGTACTTTGGGCAGCTAGCAAGAGAACAGGGCTAGTCCGTAAAGCCAGTCCACACCAAGGAAATTAGAAAACTTTACTAAGAGAAAGTCTGTAGCACCTCTAGTTAAATATTGTTTGTGGTTTGATCGTATCGAGGAGGGTGTAACTTTTTCTTTTACTTATTTTGTGTGGAAATTGTATTTCACATTGAATCACGAAATGTAGGCTGTAAAAAGCTTGTAATGCATAAAAACAGGATAAATTGTATCAAACTAGAGGGGGTAACATGATTTTAAAAAAATAAAAAATTAGGCTAGTAAGTTGAAATGTGTTTACTACTCGCGCAACTTTTCTTGAACGATGACCTTGCATCCCCCGCCCTTGAGCAATAAACAGTTGAAGGCAAAAGCTCGCAGCGAGCACTGATAACAACATTCCAAGTATAAAAACTTCGTTGGCGCGAAACAGAAGCTAGTCAAAGCTAATTGCTTTCAGAGTTGAGAATTTCTGTTCAGCTTCAATACCATTATCTAAAGAAATGGCTGAGGCAGGTTCAGGTCTTTCAAGGGAGAACCTAAAACTCGTATCTAGTGTCCCTACTGTTGCCTACCCAGAACGATGACCTGGCCGCACACATAGCAGGTTGACTTTGATGTTTCAGAAGTTGGCGTTACTGAAAATACTCTAGTGGCCGACTTTGTAACTAATACTCCCACTCCGCCCTGATTTTCTCAATCCATCGTTTAAGAAAAGTTGCGCGAGTAGTAAATAATTTGTACCTTCACTTTTGGCATTCATGTTCTAAACCACGTGAGTGATGCCATTACAGAAGCAAGACAATCCAGACCTTTCAAGATCTTGAAAATAGGACTTAAATTTCTCTATACTGAAGAAAAAGTATCATCATTAAACACATCTGAATTGTAAATCTCTAGGGCTACTTGGTTACTCAAAAAGACAGCACCAATAGTAGTTAAAATCAAAGAAAGTTTCAATAACATAGTTGATTCAAAACCTACAAAGTGCTAAAACCAGGGATCAAGCTGGAAGATATTTCCTTCAGGAAAGGAAGGAAGGGAATACTGTCGACTCCGGATATAGTAAACTTCTGGGGACTAACATTTTCTGGTTCATTATATCTGATGTCAAAATTGAATAGAATTTCTCCACAATGGTTGATTTTTATTAATACAGAGATACAGCAAAATGCACTAACAGCATAAACTGAAAATTTCAATGTCTTTATTTGTTCTTAAAAAATCAATAATTTTCAATTGTTTGCCACGTACATTTTTCATTAGTAATTTCTCTAGAACCTTCTCCAGAGTACGTGCTCTCTCCACACGTGCGTCTGTATTGATTTCAGTGTCTGAATATCTTTCAATCTTGCATTGTTGGAACACCATCGTACTCTCCAAAGGCCCTTTTACTCGCCTAATATACGAGATGCTTTCGGCGGCAGGATGGCGCATGCGACTAATGAAATTGGTCGATTTTCCGCGCGGCACGGTGGAAACCGCCAGGCTCTGGCAGTCGCGTGCTTCCTGTCGACTACGAAGAACTCAACACGCAGTGTCCCGCGGAATATCAAGTAACACCGAACTTGAAACTGAAGCAAGCAATCGCAAGCGGCCGCCAATTGTAGCCGTCCCAGGACACAGCCTTTGTTTTCGTAGTGAAACTAAATGGTATTAGGTCATCAGTAAGGACCCCATTCTCGGTCCGCTACCTTCACCTCATGTCAGGATAGTCTTCTTCGATTATTACCTTTGACCGACGATATTTTTTTTAAGTTGCGTAGTATTGGAATTTGTGGCTCTGAGGTGATATGGCCGAGGTGCACTATAACCGAAACTTTTAATGTTGATTTGTAATGAAAGTGAACCGAGACCAGAGGCGTACTATAACCAAGGTTCACTAAATCCGTGTTCACCATAACCGGAGTCGACTGTACATGCTCTTCGTGCATAAGTTAGTTTGTCTGAAAATGAAAAAGGTGACTTAGAGAAAATGATACTTTATATTGCTCAAAACAATAGAGAATTATTTTTCAATATTACGAATGAAATTTAAAATCCTATCGCATATGGTATATCAGTGCGATGCCAAAGTAGTATTTGATGTTCAGAATTTAATAACACAATTTTGTCCTCAGATTTAAGTTCTTGTAATGTGCGTAGCTCATAAAGTTAAGATGGGCATAGCTCCTTTCCAATTATGTGATTTTCAAAAATATTTTTGACCTTTCTGATTAATAAAAAGTTGCAAAATTATAAGGATCAAATAAAACTGGTTATAGTATATTGACAATTTTTGATGGTTTTATTTTATAGCCGCACAAATTCATAGTTTGTATTGATTTCCAAAAAAAAAGCATTTTTGGCACTTCTCCCTTGGCTTTGCAAGGTCTCATGTAATGTTGAAACGGAGGGAAATAGCTTTTTTAAATTGTAATACAAATATAGATCTGAATGTATTATTTCGTGTAAGAATGTTTATGAAAATAATGTGAAGAAAGAAGTACAATTAATAATATGAGTCCGAAGTATTTGTGAATGAGGAATATTTAGCACAAGGAGATGACATATAAATATTTACACTGCATCCCAACTATTGCAGTACTTTGTCGAAGACCAGTTGCAATGCCTCAATGTAACTATTTGCATGTTTATTTTTTATGGCCTCTGGAATGCTAGTGATGCCTTATTCTTTCATTCTATCTTGGAGTTTGATAATTCCCGCTAGTGTTATACCATTGTTTCTTGCTTATGTACGTTTCCCCTTCAAAATTGTCTTTTTCACCTGTCCATTCGCTCTGAGTGGTTGTTCTTGTTTACTTGTCATCTCTATTATCAGAGGCACGTGTCTTACAAACATTTTATAGTTTTAGCATCCATCAGTCTTATCAACTTAAAGGGTTAAAATATAATCAATTCAAATTCAAAATTCAAAAACAGACAGTTCACCCAAAATTTTAGACACAATGTTCGTTTCCGAAACTTCTTCCTATGAAATTCTCAAAATAATCGGTAAACTAAAAAATAAATATTCGTCCGGTTTAGATAAATTCCAGGATTCTTTGTTAAAGACTTGTGCGTATGCCATTATACACCCGTTAACTCACATATTTAATGCATATTTATGCACTGGAACGTTTCCAGATATTTTCAAAACAGCTAAAATTAAGCCGCTTTTCAAAAAAAGGCAACAAAAATGAAATTCAAAATTATCGGCCCATTTCTCTTCTATCAGTTTTTTCAAAAATATTAGAGATACTTTTTTACGTACGAATGGAAACCTTTCTCACTAAACACGACGCGCTTTCAGATTGCCAACATGGATTTAGAAAATCAAAATCAACGGAAATAGCTATATTTTCTTTTCTTAAAGATGTCGCCTCATCGGATCAAAACGAGGCACCTATTGGATTATTTTTAGATCTCTCAAAAGCTTTTGACGTCATTGATCATGACATTTTACTTTCCAAATTACCTTCATATGGAATTCGTGGTATTGCTCTAGATTGGTTACGTTCGTACCTTAAACAACGAACTCAGAGAGTTGAAATACCTTACTGGAATGATGGAACATTACGTACGCACCTTTCCTACTCTTTGCCCGTTGCATGTGGAGTTCCTGAAGGATCGATTTTAGGCCCTACTCTGTTCCTACTTTACGTAAACGATATGCCCTCGACGATTCGAAACGGAAGAACGGTTCTCTTTGCGGATGATACGAACATCCTTTGCAATAAAGGAACAGTAAATAGTACAATATCAGATGTTTCAAATTGGTTCCGAAATAACAAATTAATAGTAAACGAAAAGAAAACGGTTTTAATGCAGTTTTCCATTTCAAATAAACAATTCTGTGCTCCATTGAAAATGAACAGTGTACCATTGACTGATGTTAAGGCGACAAAATTTTTAGGTCTCTCAATTCAGTCAAACCTTAAATGGAACGTCCATTTAAATGAATTGAACACACAATTAAGTTCATTATGCTACGCGTTCAGAATTCTTTCAAATTCAGTCAGCCTTCATACTGCTCGTTGTGTATACTTCGCGAATGTTCATTCCCGCCTGAGATATGGCATAATATTCTGGGGAAATACATCTTATAGCTCCCAGACTTTTAGATTACAAAAACGAATTGTACGAATAATAACCAAATCCCACCCACGTGATTCATGTAAGCCTCTCTTCATTAATCTAGGAATTCTACCATTACCGTGTCTTTTATTTACGAATCAGTGGTTTTGAAAAAATGACTTGCTCAAGGGCGGGAATATATTTTCAGAAAATGCCGAAGTCTATTACTATAACACTCGACGTAGAAATCATATTCATCAGGTGACAGTATCAACAGCTCATTACAAGAAATTCACATACAATACATGTACATTATTTTACAACACTTTGCCAGATGACATTAAACGATTAAATTCAATAGAAAAGTTTAAATCCCAAGTGAAATCGTTTCTGCTGCATAACTGTTTCTATACAATTAGAGACTATACTGAGCATCACAAGAAAAGTAACATTAATTTTAACAATGATACTTAATGCATTATTTACCATTTGGACTGTATAAATGAGTATAAACAACCTGTAACAACAATTGTACTACAGCTTCCGGGTCAATGACCCCCATCTCGATCAGGTTTTTCGTCCAGTTTCCCTGATCCATTGAGCAAATGCTGAGATGGCCCCTTGTTTTGCTTCTGGACATAAATGTAACTTCATTTTCTGTGCACGTCTTCTAGAATTCAGTGGGAAATACAATTATTCAAATTATTGTTTCCATGTTGTCACGGCAGGAAGTAATAAGAGCCAAAATGTATTGCTTATTTATCTTTGAAAATAGATTTTATTACATGGGAGTTTTTTTGTTTTTTTCTCCCTTTCAAAATTCAAAATTTATTGCTTGTTTATCCTTGAAAATAGATTTTATTACATGGGAGTTTTTGTTTTTTTCTCCCATTCAAAAATTCAAAATTTAAGTAGTATATGACTTGGTGTAGGGATCACAGAATTTTGAAAATGTGCACACAATTCACTTTTCCCCATAGCACGTCATACGCAGTTTTTAACTGTTTTTTGACGTAAAATAAATAAATAAAAAACACTATTAAGCAATATTAAATAGGTAAGATAATAAAAAGATAATAGTTCCATCAATAGAGATAAGCATGGTTTTAGGGGCTTTAGTGTAATACATGACTTACCAATAACTTGCGTAAAGGTCTGTGCCACACGAGCGTTGAGTTGACACGCGTCGATGCCCTTCACCTACCGCTGATGACGTCTCTGCGTTGACGTGCGTCGATGCCTGCGCACACGAATCACTTAACGCTCATCGTTGCTTAACGGTTTTGGCTATTTTACACGAAATAGACTGCTGGCCAGCTAAAAAGCCGAACTAACGGGACAACTTTTGAAAAAGGTCACTGTCGGATGAGAACATACATTTATACTCGATGTAGGGTAGTTTCGTTTCGTTTTATGTTGGCAAAAGTTGTTGCCAACCGTCACACAAATACCCTGTATATATTACCTTCAAGCGGTAGGGACATTTTTTAAAACTTAAGTTTGCAATGAAACAATGACTACTTCCGTAGATTCCGCCAACATTCAAAGCCATCCAAGTGAAGTTGTGTTAGTTTACGAGTGTTGCTAAAGATTTGCATTTTGCGTTTTGGTGCTCTTCGTTCTTTGCGTTTTATCGTTCAACTTATTTATTTAATAGTACTAGGCGTTTTTGAGTTTTTTTTTTTTTTTTTTTTTTTTTTTTTTTTTTAAAATAATTATATTATATTTATTATTATTTTTTCTGAATTCATTTTAATTATAACTGGAAAATAATGGATAGCCCAACAACATCTGGGTCTATATTTAATATTGAATTTATAAAAAATTAAATGGATGCATTACTTTTAAAAGCTAATGAATAATTGAACAGATAAATTAAATGGTTGCATTGATATTGACATAACTGGACTGTTAGGAACAATTCATTAGATCACTTAAAAACTACCATGTATATCACGTTAATTAACTTCAATAATTGTGGTATTTATTTGCGTTCAATAAAACTCATTACTACCACTTCAAACGTGAAGGAACTGTTGACACACATCTCAAAAGCATTAATAACATAGAAGTATGACCGCAGATAACTTTTGAGTTTGTATTTGCACTTGACACTTTTTAACACTTCTTAAGCTCGCAATAGTTGATAATGATAATTCTTAATTAACTTAATAATTATTCACAAAGTTAATATTCGTTTATAGATGAACATCTCTTTTTAATTCTACCGAAAAACGAAACATGTATTATTGAACAGTGGACAAGACTCGAGACCGCGCGAGGATTGTGAATGAGACAACAAACAAAACAAAAGCGAGAGACTTGATCAGAGTTATAGTTTCATAAGTTGGCTATTCCGACAGGAAATCTTTCAAGTTGCCATATTGCGAATTTAGTGCGGCCTAATACACGGCCTGGAGTCTAGCATACGAGCGCTCTTGGCGACGAGCATTGTTGCCAACGTGCGTCGCTTGTTGAAAGCTAGAAAACGCACGTTATGTTGACTTACGTCGTAGCTGTGGGCAAGAGCGCTCGTGTGCCGTTTCGCATACGTGTTAATGTTCGGCGCCAGTTAAGAGACTTGTGCGCAAGCCTTAACAGACCTGACGTCATCAGAATTAGGTGGCGCGGGTCAACGCGAAGCTCGGATGACACAAGCCTAAGTTCGATAACCACAGCCTTTCTGATATATTTATTAAATAATTTCTTGTTTTAACTGTTACTTTTCGAATCTTGTACTCGCGGATAGCTCATTGGTCAGCGCGCTTATTTTCCATGACGCGACCCCGGGTTCGATTCCAGGTCGGGGAAGATTATAGTGTGCGTTTTCCTTGCAGTGTCCTTGCTGTTAGACCGAGAGCCAGCACGAAAATTCAGCTCAAAGCTAAAGCTTTTTGAGAAGTTAACCAGTGTTTTAGGAACAAGGAAACGCAAATATGTCGGCCTGTGGATGTCGGCGTTGCGCTTAACAATTTTTTGAATGTGTCGAAAATAATGTCCCTTTGGGGAATGAGTTTACAGATAATTCTTGTTGTATATTGTTCGTTAGCCAAAGTGTGAAGGAGTTGCATGCCATACCGATGTGTCGTCGCAAATACCCCATATTAAATACAGTGTCCCTCTTGTATTACGAGCTCAAAACTTTTTTTTTTTGTCCAATAGTAGAAAATTCTTTTTCATTGCTGATAATGACCATGCCATACCGTTGAGACGACTCTAAATAGGACTCGATACAGGTTCAAAGATGTCTAATTTGTCATTAATCCGTTTACGTATGTATCGTAAGTACAAGTATGGCGGTACATTTTTAGGACCACCCGTGATCTTTTTTTTTTTTTAATTTGTTGCGTCTACACCTTGATGCAACGCGTCTCCAAGCCCTCTTAAGGAGCGTTGAGCAGGGGCGTTGAGCGCTTTGCACTGGGGAGTAATCCTCCATTAATGTGCTTTTTATTACTGGAGTAATCCTCCGTTAATTACTATATTTGTCAAGTCTCGTCCCGTCGCAGTCAGTCAGTGCCTTTTATCCCTTCGGCCAGGGGCTCGACGCCGTTAGATCCCGGGGTTCCAGGCCGGTCATCCAACCACGAACCCGCGTGTCTCGAATTCACTTAACCTTCGTGACTTCACGGAACGTAGCAAACGAATTCGGCTAGCGCCGCCGGCTTTTATTTAAAGATGCAAGAAAAGAACTAAAACAGTGACAGAATATAGCAATGAAACTTAATTATATTTTTTATGCACTTTCGTGCGCACTTCAATACTTTTTATACACTGCGGTTTCAACAGAGTTGCGTTTGATGGATATCAGCTGTACGGTGTCATCCAATGGGAAGGCTGAACGCCACCATATGACGTCACCTTAGTGACGTGTAAAGTGCCGATTGGATAAAACACAAAACAGCTGATATCCTTCAAACGCAACTCTGTAAAAAACGCAGTATAAGCCGTAATCCTAATTCGGCTTCGGCACCTGCGCGGCGCCAGACTTCCTGCCTGTAGCGAGGTCCGTTTGCAAAATTTTACACTATCGAAATAATTGCAGATATGCACCTCAGACGCTTTTAACGATTTGAATGAAAAAGAGTTTAAAAAATCTGCTCCGCAGATGTGCAGCGTTTTTATTGTTTTATAAAAGCAAATAAATTACTAATTTGGGAATTACTGTTGTGTTCCTTGCAATAGTGAATGAGATGATTCCATAATATGGTCCATCTCGACGTGAAAATTAGTATAGAACAGATGTAGAAACGAGTTATTCTATAGCTCCCTTGGTACGCTCCTTATTTCAAGCTGGAATGTAGTTGATAAAAAGTACCCTCCGTTCTCTTGTATTAGAATATGGTAATAGAGGCGGCCATAATTTCACAAAATCCGAGAGAAAAAAAAAGCAATTATTAATGGAGGATTACTAAGGGAAAATCGCTCAATGCTCGACGAGGGGCTAAGAGACGCGTTACGTTGATTAATAAAGAACAATTGATATGATTACGACGCAACAAATTCAAAACAAGCAAGTTGACACATCTCTTCTCTTACATCGTGGGAGCTAAACATCGGCTCGTTCAGTAATTGTTCATAAAAGAAGGGGAAAAAAAGAAAAATAATTTATAGGCGGTTAAAGCGTCTCAAGTCATACTATTTATATCGCACGGTGCCACTAAATCGTTATACTTCAATTTTTCTGTAGTGGCCGATGTAGGTTGGTGAACGTCCTTCTCAACGGGGTGTTGACTGGTGGCCTCAGAAATGTACTTACCACAGTTTTAAAGATTCATTTTATAAGGCAGATAGTGTAATAATGACTTAATGTCATCGGCCACTATAGAAAAATCGAAGTACAAATTTCTTTGCCATTCAGAGTATTTCTATATCCATCTATATCCGCCATTTGAAACGACGTCAAAACGTTGGGATGCACTGCACATAATGTGTAACTAATAACTGCGACTGTCGTGGGCATCGCAAATATTTTCTACATATAAACGTTAAAAAGCGATCCTGCGCAGCGAATGTTTTCTTGAGTTTTGATCGAGGCCAGTCCAATTGTAATTGTTTTCTCTAGATTGGAAGTGTTTTGTAGGTTATCAGTGGTTGGCCTGGTTTGCTTAATTATAGTCGTGGTTAATAGGCGAAACCATGGCATACATTTACTATTGGAGATAAATTTTCCGAGTATACTTACTCGGAAATAGTATCAGCATTGAAGTATAGTATCAGTATAGAAGCTCCTAATTGTTTCGTGGGCACCAGCTAGTCCCATGAAATTTTTGTGATACATTATCAGTTTTTTTGTTGCGGGTACTATTGTAACTTAATTTGCGCAATATACCGGTGTGTAAAATGGATGCTCAGGTTCTTCAAGAAAATCCTCAGCCTTTCTCACGCTCCGAACGTGTGGAATTGTGGTTGAAACATACCCAAGAGTTCTATCAAAGAAACATAGGAGAAAATACTGGAAAAAGGAAACGTATTCCGAGCATTGATGACTTGGCAAGTTCAGATGTTGAGGATGATGTGGAAAGGTATTCTGACGATCTGATTATTTGGGAACCTCAAGCCTCAGGGCGTCAAGCAGAATCTAGAAAAAAATATAAGTGGAACCAACTTCCACTTCTGTTAAAATGTGAATGGTTCAACTGTTCCCACGAAAATACATCTCTTGAGGATTTTGTGAAGCATGTTAGTTATCATATTCCTGAAGTGGATATTATATCTGATGATAAAAATAATGGTAAGTTGATGTGCTTTATGTAGTTTTTTAGGTACAAAACATCTCAATGAGATTTTTGTATCCTCTCGTAAGTTTTTCAGTGGTTTTACAATGAGAGGAAGTTATCGCAAGCTCTTCATAACAGCACATTCTTTGAAGCTTATTGTAAACTATTTATTTATTTAGTCAAAAACTGTATGAGACGTATGGGGGAGAAAAAGTTTGAAGTGGGCGGTGGCAGGGATGCACATCGAGAGTTGACTAAAACATTTTTTTTAATGTGTGTGTGTGTGTGTGTGTGATAAAGAGGTAATGTAGCAGGAAAATTGTCTAATAAGAAGCATCTTTAACTTTTTAAATGAAATAAAATATATTACAATGACATTAAAACATGGTCCACTACATAATTAAAAAAATAAAAATTATGAGTTTAGAAGTTATTATGAGCATGTTGGGAAAATATTATTGAAAGAGAGTTTTAAGTGAACATTTCACAATTAAACTGAAAATGCTTTTAAACTTAAACATACATAATGTTAGACTCCTTGTCATGTATTAGGTGCTTTCTAAGAATTGATGAATAGTTTTTTTGTCATGATACTTTAGTGAACACTAGATGGTGCATATTAAAAATATTGTTTTCTTATTTTATTGCTAGTAACACGAGATAATGATGTCCAATCGATTTAAATTGTTAAGAGAATACACAAGTTTGACTTGCTATTTAAAAAAATCTGTAATTTAAAATAAATATTTACAATTTTCAAATATTAATTGAAATGTTTTGGAAATTCTTAATGTTTTAATAACTGAAGTATGCGGGCAAACATTGTGCGAAGCATGTCTGAGCAAATTGTGTAGGAAAAGCAGTAAAAAAGGCCTTTAGATCATAATGCATCTACTTAACCACAGAGGATGAACAGAGATTGTGCCCTATTGATCCACTTTGTTTAAACAGAAATTAATCTTTGATCAACTTAAAATCTTTATTTTGTTCAAGTCTGTGTTTGTTCACATTCTTCAATTCATGCTACTTGTAATTTGTGTGCATGTTTATTGTTTCTAAATTTGCTTTAAATTTATGACGTGACTTTAACCTATTTGTGTCTTTTGACATCTCCCAGCCATTATAACGGAGAATGGCCTTATGGTTTCTTGACTTCTGAGTTACGTGTTTGTTGGGTCTGCACGCAGTTCTCGAATGATTGTAAATGGAGTTTTATACGGGATGTATGTAACTATTTATGGCTTATTCTGGTGTGTATCCTGACATCGTGTTGAAATTTGGTGATCTCATTTCTAGATCTTTCATAATTTTTAAATTAAAGTACTGCAGAAAGAAATTAGGATGAGGCATTTAAAACGGAGGGGAAAGGCTAGTTCAAAAGTTGAAAAAAGTTGAGGCGAGTGGGTTCATGTGCTTATTTCCTTGTCATGTAATGTTCTGTGATTGTTGATCTTCTGATGCAGTCTCAAGTACTTTCGCCTAACAATTTTTAAAAAATTTATATGTACTTTAAAAGGATGGTAATTGTATAAAGTATTGTTTTTTCTTAGATGTATTTGTGTGCAAGTGGAAAGCCTGTGGATTTCAGTCGCCAAGTGATAAAGAATTTGTGAGACATGTGAATTTCCATTCTTACCACACGAAGTTGATGGCCATCGGTGAGAAAATGATAGAGTTATTGAAAATACCGGTAAGCATTTCTTCATTTTATATTGGAAATGAGATTAGAGATTTGACAACAAAGGCCAGTAACATGGTTATAGATATGAACAGAATTAGAGAATGGAGATGCCTAAGAATAGACCAAAGTGCCTAGAAAATGTTTAAATTAGGGCTGTGAATAATTGAGATGCTCTGAATAATAATGGCAGATCCCAACTGAAATTTGTTTTGAGAACAATGACCTTTTCTGTTTTTGTTCACTTTCACTTACAAGCCAGACAAATTGTTGAAGGTGGAATTTGAAAGTTTTGCCATATTCCAATTCATTTGATATTTCAGCATGTGCTAGGTATATGGCAAGAGTTTACTGTCCTACTTCTAACTGAAAATGCAAGATCGGTTGGGACCTGCCATTATTGTCCTGAGTGCCTCAATTGAAATATATAGCTTTTATTTATGTACATGGGAGGTATTCAGGGAAAGTCAGGTCTTCCCTACAATCTACTGATCTGTGTTATTAATTTTTGTGTGTTCTCTTGTCTTACTTGCTCTCGCGGTATATTTAATTTCCATACTTCCATTAATCCCATGTTATTAGGTTGTGACTGACCTTTCGACCTATGTACAAACCTCCAAACCCACCTACCGAATGACACCAAAGGGAATATGTAAGGGTCATAATGCAGGAAACATTGTGGATAGTACCACTTTATTTAGAGGTCATCTTGGTATGCCTGTAGGCTCTCTCCAGCCCGTTAAAACTGCTCCAAAGGAGCCCATAGGCCCATCACAGCGTGTACCTCTAATTTATAGGTCAGCGAATGAAGATTATTATTTTGGCAGTTAAGGATTCAATACATGGAGTAATGCAATGGCTACCATGTCACAAACCAATGAAGAAAACATCCATACACGAAAATTAATAACCTCCTCCTTTCGAAGTCCGTTAATAAAGTCCTCCTTTTCAAGTCTCTTTTCAAAGTGGTAACAAGTTTCTATGTATTACTTGAGTCCATTCATATAGACATGGTTAAAAACAACAACCACCACATTTTTTCATATCAGGAAGCCTCAAAACGGATTTTACCCCTAAAATACCAACCTTGTATTTTCGGACTGAATCCAATATTTTTTTTTGTGTACTGTGTCAAGCCAAAGAAAAGAAGAATGGAGAGGAAAAAATTAATTGAAAAATTCAATTCAGACTTTGCAATAGAGATTGCCTTCATCATTGTGTTGGTGTTTGGGGTTGGAAGTATAATATAACTACTGAAAACCATGACCATTAACATAAGTGAGAGCAATGAGTGGAGTCTGCAACTTCAATGTTTGTGGAAATTATTGACTTAATTCTGTTTCTAGAAATTATTTGATAATTATAATTGGGTATAATCTCACAGTAGTACGAAACTGAATGCCATTAGTATTTAAGATTATATTTCAAAGTAAAGTTTTTCAACTAGTGTAACAGAAGGGCTCAGACTTTCTCATAGTAAATTTTTCTGATTTCCTTGGTGTGGACAGGCTTTACAGTCTTGCCCCATCCTCTTGCCAGCTGTCATCTATCGCTCCCCAAAGTACATATTTCAACATTTTCTCAATTTTTCGGTTTTCTAATAATAGAACCAAAATATTACTTTAAGAATATTAGAGGAGAGTTAAACCTCATAATAAATGGCAATTTTCATTGAAAGATTTGGAGCCGTTTTTAAGAAAATTGTGTGTGTTACTGTAAATGCAAAATTTGAAGCTCTTTTTCGCAGTAAAATTTTTGAGTTTCGTAAAACTTCATTTAAAGTTATTTGAAATACTTTAACTTGTAACTGCAATAGTATTTACAAATCGCTGCAAATTAACAGCATGAGAAATATATTTTAAAAAAAAACTTTTGTGAAATATTTGAAAAAACACAAGAATACAGCAAAACAAACTTTGTCATTTTTAACAGTGCAATTAGCACTATCCGTTGGAAAAATCGAAGAAAAAATTTTGGGAAAATGGTGTTTGAGCATTTCTGAAGATGCGGAATTTTGAGCTCGTTTTAACAGAAAATTGTTGAGTTTCCGCTAATTAATGACGCAATAAAGAAAAAAAAAACGTTTTGTAATTTTTGAAAAAAAAAAAAAAAAAAAAAAGAGAATAGAGCAATATGGCGTTTATGACATCTTATAGAGTGCATTTAGCACTCTCCCTACCACAAGTTAAAGAAAAAATTTGGAGCAGGTTTTGAAAAAATCTTGTTTTTGTAATATTTTGAAATTGCAAATATTGCCTTCAATATTGCTCGAAAACTACTAAAAAAAAATGTGCATGACTAATGATAGAGTTAAATATGGACAACAAATTTTATTGGAAGGATCTCTATCTTCAATTTTGTAGTTATAGGAAGATGCCGAAAAAAGGTCATACTTCTTGAATTTTCGAAAATTCAGAGTGAACCATGAAAATTGGACCTATGTCATCTTTATAAGTGTATTTTACTCTGATTTACAAGAAATTTAAAGAAACAATTTGGAGCCGTTTTTGAGAAAATTTTGAAAATATCCAGGGCTTCATGTAAAGTATCCCCAAATTGTGAAAGCAGGTTTTCAAAATCACAGTGCCTTGAGCCGAGCCAGATCGACTGGGAAATATCCAATTTGGAAAAAAATCCTACATAGTGTGTAGGCGCTAATGGTGTTCACAGATGAGGAGGACATACGTATATAAGGAGTATATACATACGTATATACTCCTTATATACGTATGCATTTGAGGAAGTAAAAATGTCATTATAAAATTATAAATGAAGAAAAAATACAATCCATTTTGCCATTAAATGGATGTTTAAGGAGAGTAGTATTTATAAAATTGTTTGAATTTTCTTAATATAAGTTGTAATGAATGAAGATCATCATTTCAGAAATGTGTGGGAAATCCTGAACAACGGAGTATGCTGCCTTGTTTACCATCAGAGTTTTCATGTGAGTGGGAGGACTGTGCACGTGTCTTCAATAATTCACAGATGTTTTTCTTCCATGTTGCTTCACATCTAACATGCTATAATGGCCGAAAGTCAAATGTTGAGAAAATTCGAGATATTCATTGTGGCTGGCTGGGTATGTAAAATTTTTTTGACAAGTCTTTTGTTGGTTTCATAGTTCTGTCATTTGAATTAGACTATCCAAAGGCTTTTCCTTTTCTTTTTATTTTTTTCCTTTTTAAGAATACATATAAAAATGAACTATTCATAGGATTATGGGTTATTGGAATCATTTACTTGTGGAGAGGTTGGGATCCATAACTCTCAAACATTGTTAAAACAAACATTGGCTCTCAGTCTAATGTTGTTCTCTTTAAAATGTTTTGTTATTTACGTTAGTAAACACGCACTTAGCCCCTTAGCAACCAACAATCTAAATACTGCTTTAAGAGCGCGTCCATAGCAACGGCCGCTAAAATATTTTTAATGGACTCTCGATCATTTTAGCATCCGTTGCTATGAACACTATGGACTCTTGGGTTTAGATTCTGCTTGCATTAGTAGAAAAAACATTCAACTGTCTGATCACAAACAAAGCATCCAGTACCACCAACCCGTGCTACAGAAAATCAAGAGTAATGACAATTCTGAACTCGCGAAAGTGATACAAGTTTATTTTTAATAAGTGATAAACTAAAATAACAAAAATCATTGTATGTAACTCGTCGTCTATTAGTCTTTAAGGACTTAGCCGGAAGGTTAACTACTCGGCTTCGCTATCCCTCCGCCTCACAGTTAACTTTCCGGCTGCGTCCTTAAAGACTCGTTTAGAGGACTCGTGACATAAATATCTATTAATTTACAAATCACTATTAATTCATAATTGATATTGATCTTGGTTTAATTTACATAGAGGTGTCTCTTCTAACTCCTGTACCTTTATTTTGTAGTCGTTATCTGTTTATTTTTCTTCTATGTGTAGAATTTATTGAGAAACTTGTATTATTAGGGCATGTCACTGATATTGAATTTTGAATTTGAGAAATGAGGAGTGTTAAAAAGTTGTCTTTGTGTATTATTTTGGAAAATATATTTGCCAACTTATTTAAACTTCGTTTTGCTTGAAAATTGTTAATTGCAAAAATCAATTTTTCAATATCAAAGATAGTTAAGCATTTTTGGGTTTCTGTTTCTGGAAAATTGTAGAAAGAGGAGGATAAATATGATGTAATATAATGTAATGACAACTGGCTTGGAATAAAACACTATTTACTGGAATAAATTAGTACTACTTCCTAGCGTCGCTACATGAGATCACTGAACTTCTGGTGCATACTTACAGTTTTGAAGATGCTGGAAACTACCAAACACCTGATCTCGGGTAGACATTTAATACTTAAGTACTTGAAAAATGGAAAATATCATACCATTCCTTTTTTACACGATTTTGAAATTATTGAAACGATTCTTAACAAGATACAGATCAGTTTTGAATCAAACATGAAATCTCCCTCTCAGAAGGGGAAAACTAGGGTAAGCCTTCATTTTAAAACTTGATTAAGTTTTTGATATCCTAAATTATAAGTGTGAAATTTGTTTTGTGCTGTGAACTAGATGTCCTGACAAAGCTGAAACTTCTTCAAAGAAAGCTGACTTTAAATGCTCATGTCCCAAAGATATTAAGATCTTTTGATCTTGTTTTCATTAAACAAGATCAAAGACCAAATTTGAATTCTATTGGTATACATCAGATTAGCTTATTAAATTTTACTGAACATCGTAGATTCATTAAAAAGCTGAAAGGGTACAAAAATGAAAAGAAATAGGCAATGAATGAGTGAAGAAAACTGAGGAAGTTAATTGGAAAGAGACTGCACAATCTTGTGCAAGAAAAGAAATCAATAAATTAGATTTTTAAAAAAAATCAATGCAAAATATTAGGTGTGGTGTTGAACAGTGGGCTACAACTGCAATAACAATAGCTGCCTTTATAAATTAATCAAATTAATCTGCCTTGAAGAAAGAGACTTGTAGTGGATGAATGAAGAGCCCTGCAGGAAGGCTCATGGAAGTTTTAGCTCAGGATTTTGGCCTTCTTAGTCAGAGGGTGAAATCAAGTGCATCACCTTTGATGACTACCAAGATAGAACCAAAATGCTGTGAAAAGCTCTGACAGATTGACACATAAGTATAATAAATGACACATGAATATAATAAAACAATGTTATTCATTGTTCAGTGAACCTGAAGGAAGATATCTTTACCATTTCACTGATTCAAAAGAACCAGACTGGAAACCTACTGAAGTGATTGCTCGAAATTTAGTTGATTTAATATAAAAGTAATTGATACAGATTTACAGGCCATTGGAGATGGTTCCATTAATCTGAACATTGGCTGGGTAAAGGTCGCTTGCTGTGGATTGAGCTACAGTCTGGTTAGTTGGTACTGACCACATAATTGAGTGACCATTGAGACATTTAATTAAGCCCTATATGATGAAATATTAAACAGCAAATGAACGGGAGTAATTAGTCAGAGGCCCTGACACTGCCTTGGAACTGTATATCAATACATCAGCTACATTCTCTTATGCCAAAATAAAAAATTCTTGGGTTAAAGTCCCATCTCGTGTGTTCTATGAATTGTTCTTCGATGTTTGGAAAGAAGGATGTTGTTTTGTTGACCATAAAGCACAGCATTGTATCTTGTAGTAAAATGATTATTCAGTACTTCTTGTGTTAATGTCGTCCAAAAAAAATATTCACTTGAGAGGTGGAAATAATGCCTTCACTAGATCTCTCTATGTACTGTCCAGAACAAATGCCTGCTTTTGAATCAAATGCTGTTCTCTTTTAGCACTTCTTGATATTGGTCAGACATTGACTATGAGCCTCCTTTGACTTGTGATCTAACAACGAGGATATTAAGAAGTTCATTGAGTCGATTAAGTACCATATTTTCCCTACCATGACACCTTTTGTGACCAGACTCTTAAAAGGTGAGACAAAGGTTTGACAGAAGCAGCAGGCAAATTATACACTTATGAAAAGAGAGGAGGATATCAGAAGTCAAGAAATGAGCAGTGTTAAAAAGTGAACCCAAGCAATATTTGGAACAAATTCCAGTATTATTTCAGTTGTGTTTATCACTCTAGCATTATAAATTAGTTATAGTGTTTTGATATGCACAGAAATGAAATTTTATGTTAAGTAATATATATTTCGACCACAGAAAGAGGCTCCTTCGTTTTAACTTTTATATTTTGAAGAAGTCATTCGTAATTATTTTTAAGAGCATTTAAAACATTAAGGGTGAAAGAAACCAAGCTTTATCATGTTAAATGTTATCCTGTCAGAAAAATGATGTTTTAAATTCTTTGCAAAAGCATATTTTAGATCTCTTCCTCACTGTTGAAACTGCCAAAAATTGATTTGCGTGCCTTTCAGTGACATGCCTTATTATATTATGCCAGTGTATACCAGGGGTTTTCAAACTTCAGGGTTTTCGTCCAAGGCTTCCTTGACCTAAACAAAACTTCCTGCAGCTTCCCTGGTAACAATAAGTTTCAAATATAAGAGTTAATATAAGCCTACTAAAGATACAACACAAATGAGTAAGTGATATAACAGACTATTTTATTTGTCGATTCTAAATAGGTATTAAAATAACACATAACACATTTTATTCAACTTTTAATTTTATGATAAAATTCTTCTAAAAATTAATAGGAAGATTGAGCTTGCTTCTTCATCAACATTTGTTCAAATCTGGGTTCAATATTTGTAATTGAGACTCGCAATTCTTTTTCGATGTTCAATTTTGATCTGTGTTTGGTTTTCATTACTGCTTATGCTGAAAATCCTACCTCACATACATAATATGTTGCAAAAGGAATCAAAACTCCATGGGGCAATGTTACCTATTTGTGGATACTCCTTTTTCACCTAACTCTAAAACTCAATGAGTGGTGATGAATCGAACTTGGATTTTAATCTGGAGTCAAAAGAAATATCGATGAGTTGCTCTTATTCTTCAGTGTTTAATGTTAATAGGATTACTGTACTGAAAGGATCTTTGATCCGATTATGGTGAAAAACCTCTTCTGGAAAGTACTTTCTGCTCTTCTCGAAAGTATTTAAAGATCATTTTTTAATAAATCACCGCGATGCACTTACCGTATGGCCACGACGCCCCTGGGAGCTGCGATTCACAGTTTGAAAACCCCTAGTGTATACACATGAAAGAATATGTATGCAAACAAAACCAGTACCATTGTCTGGAGGGAAAACAACCATTCCTGATGTTAGTTATTCCTGTAGTGTTACTCATCTGGATCAACTTATTTGAAACTAGAATTGCTGTTTAATTGTTATTTTCTGATTTGTTTTGTACTTTTGTGCTCAACTCTAACATAAGGGAGACAAGAGACTATCCTAAACTTATTGCTTCTTTAAAATTATAATAATCTTTGTAAATTGAGTTAAGTTTTGTAAATTGAGGACAGATTGTAAAAGCATTGCCATGAGAGATTTGGCTATTTTTAACAAGTATCTAACCAAGTACGAAACAACCTAAGTAAGTTTATCATGTCCGAACTGAAAAATTTGTGGCGCTACATATATTCTAAAAGGGATAGTAGAGGTTTACCAGGTATGAAGTATTGTGATTCTTCTATATTCAGTGACGTCAATTCTATTGTAAAAGGTTTTGCTGATTACTTTTTGTGTTTTTATAATCATTATTGAACTCGTTGGATTTTAATTGTGAAGGCTTGGACGTGCAGTGACAGAGAATTTGAGATTGAAATTGAGTTATCTGATATTTTAGGCAAGATTCAAATTAGAGACCTGAAGTCTAGTACTGGACCAGATGGCATTTCATTTTCTTAAAGAATTGTAAATTTATCATCTCACAGATTTTGAAAGTGATTTTCGACTTATCATTGTTTGAGGGAATATTTCCCTGAGTGGAAATCTTTTATCTTACTTATTTTTAAAGGCAACAAACCTGATATATCTAACTACAGACCAATATCAATTTTGATTGTGATACCGAAGCTCTTCAAATCCTTGATTGTTGACAAGATTGCCAAAACTATTTATCCACTTTTGTTTGTGAGACAGTTTGGCTTCATGCCAGGCAGAAATTTGAGTTGAATCTTGTATACTATTCTACCTACATTCTCGAAGGGATGGAATGTAATTGTCAGACTGACTATTTATACTGATTTTAGTAAGGCTTTTGATTCCGTTAACCATGTCACTTTATTGCACAAATTTGAACTCCCGGGGATATGTGGACCACTGTTAAGTTGGTTCTGCAGTTATTTAGCCGATTGCATACAGTTGGTCTCATATGGTGGTGTTATCTCTGTCCCTATTGCAGCTTCATCAGGTATTCCATCAGCCATTTTCATTTGGGTCCCCTATTGTTTAATATTTTTATTAATAACATTTATGATGTGGTCAACCAATTTGAATACCTGCTCTTCACAGACAATCTTAAGCTTTTCTTGAGAATTTTGTCAGTTGAAGACAGGGTTCTCTTGCAGCAAGCTTTGAATGCTCAGTCTGGTTGGTGATTTACAAATGACCTTCTTCTCATTGTCAAGAAATGTAAGTCGATAAATTTAACCAGAGCTAGATCGGCAAAGGCTTTTTATTATGAACTTAACTCCGTTGAGTTAGAGAGAGTTACATCCATGGTGTGATATTTGATTGTGGTATGACCTTTAATGAACATTTTCAGTGCACTAAATCTTAATGAGATCTTGGGTTTTGTAAAGCGCATCTGTTATGAATTTCATTCAATTACGACATTAAAGTCGTTAAACCCATTTTGATGTTCTCCTCCGTTGTATTGTCTCCCTTTATTGGCAACCATATATCGAGTATAGAGACAGCACAACTTAAATTTTTCAGGATTGCCACCTAACGCATGGGGGTACTGGATACCTTCATAGATGACAATTATGCACACATTGTGTCAAGGCTTGACATTCCTTCTCTTAAATCCCAACACACTTTGAATGATCTGATCTTTTTGCACAAGTTGATTAGGGGTGATTTGAATTGTATGTTTCCTTCTGACGTGCTTCTCTATAAGTCACCTTCTCTCAAATCGAGAAATGATATCGTTGAATTAAAATTTTATAGAAGGTCATATACAGCGAACAACTCTGTAAACAACATGTGTAAACTGACAAATATTTTATCAATCTACGTGTTTCATGATAATACTGTGATAATACTAATTTTATATTGATTGTGTATATGCATCTTATTGTGAATATTTGTTTGCTAATTATTTTCTTTCTTTTTATTTCTATATAGTTCTTTGCTTCATAGTTTCTTGCACATACTTTTTGTATTTTATTTCTAATTTTTGTACATTGATGGACAAATTGTCCATATATTATGATAAATAAATAAATAAATAATTACTTTGTGCTTTATACTGCAATAATTTCATTGAAAGCTATATTTTTCTTATGTGATAGAAACAGTTGAACTAATATAATTGGAGGTCATGTCCTATTGAAAATGGAAGAATAAGAAAAGAGTGGGAAGGGAAATAAATCATGGCATGTTTTTCCAACTGATTTATTTTGAATCGAAGCATTGTAAACTTTTGAATTCATCATGCATTATATATATTCCATTTGACATAGTTCAGTCTTCCATACTCTTCATCTTAGAGATATAATTCTGATCATATGTGTAAATATACATAGATCTGACATTTACTGATATTCATTTCTAAAAACCTCGGTGGCTGACCTGATTTTATTTGACCATATAATTTGTTTGCATTAGCCCAACATTATGTCAGCATTCCTCAAATGAATGAAAGGAACATGCAGCTTTGATAATTACTAAACAGGTTTTTATTTTGGTACCTCATTGAAATTTTTTCTGGAATTATGACAGGATGTTCTGGGAAATTTTATAGTCTCTGCAAATTAGCTGAACATATGAAAGTTCACACTCAGGAGAAACTCACAGCTTGTCCGACATGCGGAGGACTTTTTTCATCTACCACAAAACTCCATGATCACTGTATGTCACAAGCTGATCGTAAGTTCTCTAACATAATTTTATTATTATAAATGACCAATTAATAAATAATGTATTTCTCCAGTAATGATTTTATGTTAACTTGTCAAAATGTCTTTTTTGCAGCTAAAATAGAATTCAGATGTACCTCATGTTTCAAGTATTATCAATCAGAACGATTGCTTCGTGATCACATGCGACGCCATGTGAGTCGCATCAAATGTTCATTTTGTGATATGACATGCCCGTCTCCATCATCTTTAAGTCTGCATATAAGATTTAGACATCTGAATTCCAAACCTTTTAAATGCAATTATTGTAATTTTGCGTAAGTGTGGAATTTCAGTATAAGTTCAGTTTCAGTTTATTTCAATTTTAGTTCAGTTTTGAATACTGTCAAAGCAGGTTACTTACTTCAAAGTCTGCTAATATTTCAATGTTTTAACATTATTACTTTTGTTTGTATATACAAAATGTAACAACAAACAGACATAACAGAAAAACTTACATCTAAGTAAAAATAAATGTTACACTGGCACAAATAGGTATCAAAGTTCAATCTCATTAGTAATGCCATCAATGTTTTTTAATAAATTTTTCTTTCTCTCTTGAATAATATTTTACCTTGCAATTATTATCACTTTTCTCGAAATCTAAAATATCATCTCTTTCTGGGAAAACAAAGCGTACTTCCTTTACATTTAACTTTTTTCCATAAAAACTTTACTTTATACCGATTCTTTGTAATTACTTTCTCTTTTCTACCAATAAAATGTCTGTTCCTTTACTTTGTTGCAAATCTTTCTAAACAGCACTCCATTCATTAATTCTTCACTTCCTTTGCCTTATTCTATAGCACTGCTGTTAAGCCTTTTAACTTGGGCAAAACGGACTAGTTCCTAAGAGGGGGCAGGGACCATGTAACTATTCCATTACCAACCCTTTACGACTAGTCTTGATGATGATTATGATGTAAATAATATTAATAATAATAATAGTATAATAATATAATAATGATGATAATGACGATGGTCATGATGATGATGATAATAATAATAATAATAACAACAACAAAAAGAATTATAACAATATTAAAATAATAATTACTACTTATTTGTTATATTTGTTTAAGAAATGTGGCAAGGTATGTAAAATTGATATGAACACCCTTTCAAAGTAACATTACAAACCCTTGGATTTTACATTCCATTATTGTTTGCATTTCTACATTGAATATGTTCATTAGAACTTCAAAGAATTAGTTTCTCAAATGCTAATTGTTGATTTGTAATGAAATGAAATGTAATATAAGTATCAGAATCACCTATGTATAACAGTGTAACTCGCTTTTACAGTACTCAAATTTGAGCATAAGATAAACCTATTAAAATTTTTGTGAAAATACTATTCAACAGTGCATTTTGAATGTAATGTACCTTGCAAATAAAGTTTACAATTTTTGTGCTTCAAGGGTGAAGACTCGAAGGGATTTGGAAACTCACTTGCGTGTTCACTCCTCTGCATCTCATTTTTTGTGTCCTTTTGAAACTTGTGAATTTTCTTGCCGGACTCTGGCAACTATTACCAAACATGTGCAAGATGTAAGTGTTAAAATTTATATAATCATACCTACCTAGCCTTCACAATTTACTATATCCATCCTTATTGAAATAGGTTCCTTACTTTAAGAATTTAATCTTTTTTCACCAAAAAATTAGTTTTATATATATATATATATATATATATATATTGAAAGGAATAATTTTGTGTGCATTTTTAGAAACGTTTTGAACTAAAAAAATTGAAATCTGTGATGGGGTTTGGGTGCTTTTTTTATTACAATTAATTTGTTTCACTCTCCAGAAAATTTATGCAATCCACGTGTGTCGCTGTAAAGATGTGGATAAGGTGAAAGATGAGACGCAATATTGTGACAATCATTAACCAAGTGTCAATGAAACACAGTGAAACCTGCTGAAACAGCCACTTTCATTAAGTGGTTACCTCCTTTAATGGTCATTTTTCATAGAACGGATTGATTTTTCCATTGTCAGATTACTTTGAATAATGAATTTCAGAGTCGCTTGTCTCGCAGGGGGATTTCATTCAGGTAACAATGGATTATTTGAGTCAATTTATTTTGATGAAACAACTATGCAATCTCTCTCATTTCACAGCATTCTCATGGTTTTCTTTCTGTGAGAATCAGTGAAGGACTCGAAGATGCCATATGCACGACCAAATCTTATCTGAAGGTCATTTGCTAACTCCTTCCTGTGAAAACCCTCCTGTAAAATTTCTGTAGCATATGAATTGCATCTTCAAGTCTGTTTTTTGATTTGGCGAGGATGGAAAGTGAGTTTCTCAATAATATAGTAAGTCAAGGGTATGTTTTGATATTACCAGAGAGAAGGTAAATGATCCTGTTAACCTTATTTAAATTGTATTTTGTCATTTATGATAATTAAGAATGTCAAAGAGAACGAACTCCCATTTCTCAGCAATTAGCCCATTTTGATGTATGCTTCCATTAATATTGATGAAACAGCCGCCTCTGTTAAGTAATTTTTGTCAGAATTGTTGATGACTGCTTTCTGTAAGAGTAGGTTTAATAGGTTTCACTGTAGACTCATTATTTAGGACTGCGGTCTTTGAATTTGCACCTAGTTTATTAGGAAGTGATATGAAGTTTGTAATGTTCATGCTATTAAATAACATTTTGTAATCCCAGAAAAAGTTTGTTTAAGCAGAAAAGTTAAAGAAAGTACTGTATCTAATCTTGGTATTTGAACTTATGGAAGAAAAGAACTCTTTCAGAGATTTAATTTTTCAAGGTAACAAGGTTACATTGTCTAATTTCAAATATATAAGAAAGATGAAGGGAAGAATGGGGATCTCAAGAAATTCATGTTATCGGATTTACTGGATATGTTTTACTCTACAGGCCAATCTGTACAGACTACAGATTGTATTTATTTAAAAACTGCCCCACAGCTGAAATGAGTATGATTCCTTGGATATATTATAATCTGTAATGATATGCTATTGTTTGGTTTTCAGTTTAAAATCGAAACAAGTATGCTGACAAAATAAATTTTGATTTTTCATTGTTCTTTCAGGTACACTATGGTGGGTCTAAGCCTTTATACTGTTGTCACGTATGCAATAATCGTTTCTATAATGGATATAAGTTGACTAAACATTTATTTAAGTACCACAACTTCCAGTGGTCATCTGGTCATTCCAGATTTACGTAAGTTTTCTTGAAAATGTTTTTATTTCTGAGTTGTGGAGGAATAGGACACACAAAAAAAGTGTATTTTTGTTTTCAGTTACACGCGAAATGAAGATGGTTATTTTCGACTGAAACCTTTCCGATTAGAAACTTTGGAAGTCACTCAGGAAATTCTCCAAGCTGAGATGGATGAACATCCAGCTAGCATATCAGAAGTTTGTGGCAGTCATTATAGTGTTCGACAAATAACTCGCACAGAGGCTGATGATGGTAAAAGAAATGGTAGGAGAAGAAAAACAGTTGTCATTTCTATAGATGAAATTGATAAGACAGGAGATGTTGTTCGTAGAGAAGTGATGGAAACAGAAGAGGTACCTTCACAGGGAAGAGGTGGAGCAGTTGTGTGCTATTACTCAGATGGTGATGGCATGAGTAGTACAAATATTCAAAGTGACACAGGAAAGAATTAAAGGCATTATTTGAATGTGCAGCTATTTAAAGTGTAATGGGATTATGTACTTTTCTGAAACCATATCATTCAAATGTATGTACATAATATGTTGAGAAGAAATCATTAAATTGTATTAAAATAAAGCACATTACTCTAAAAAGTATTTTTAAAAGCATGAAAAACTGTTTTTTTAAGGGTTGAGTATTATGCAAATGTCTTATAATAAATATATTAAAAGCTAATGTTATGTAATATAAATTACTTAATTTTTATGACGGCAACAAGCTGACACTCATGTAATTTCCTTAATGGTATATTGAAACCACTCTTGAAGATTAATGAAGATTGTCATAAAGAATGACTTTGAAGTAACTAGAATTTATAGTACTACATGGTTTTGAAGTTTACTTACTTGATGTAATTGGAATGATTTCTAGCATCCTCAGCATCTCAAACTGGAATCCTTGAAATTGATGATCTTCATTTACACTACAATATGTACGATCTTGCTATACGATTCACAATTGAAAAAACAGTTAACACTTCAAATATAATGTGAATTGGAATTTTGATGTTGGGGTGTCAATTCAATTGTAATTTATTTTCAATTTACATAATATGTACAAAACATTTTTAATTAATATTCAAAATAAACAAATTATTGACATTCTGGAAAATAAACAAGTTTTATACATTATTAGATTACACAAGCCTTTTAAAATGTGTATTCTTCATTTTGAATCTAAAAAGAAACTGCACCATAGAACTAACTACATGTTTCATGCATAATGAAGTTGAAGTGACATTGGTCATTATTCATAATCATGAATGCAGCTTTCATATTGAACCTATCACAACACTAATTTAATCTCCATATTTGTTTCAGTAATAACTCTGTATTGTACTACAAGATTGCTCTGAAGTTAAACAGAAAGAAAGGTTTTTTTGCATTACAAATAGCATAGTTTGCATGAATAATTTAAAGGCAAAGAAATTTTTTGGGGGGTCTATAATTGTCTATAAAGGAATATTTTTTTTTTTATGGAAAACTTGTGCATTTTTGTTCACAGATGTTTTTTGGTATCTGTGTCAATATAATGATACACAACTTATGAGTTTTTGTTTTCCCTCAGGAATAGATGATGTGACAATGGCTAACAGTAAAATGATAGTGTATTTCATACTAAACTATGCTTATACTAACAGCAGCTCTTCAACATCTTGGGTTGTGTAAACACATCTTTGGCAGATGTTCTTACTTAACTACATGCAAAATGCAATTATGAAAATGTATTACCCACATGTTACAAGTACATCCATTACAGGAACAACATATACACAGAAATAATGAATGCATGTGGATAAGCACAAAAAAGATAATTTACAATACCATGTTTCAATTCACATAGTTTTATCTCCATAAATTATTGCACTGTACAGGCCATTGATTTGTTAAAGTTTCTTGAATCGTAGTATTGCAAGTGTTGTTATTACATATATAGTTATCCATGCTACTGAGACAAGGAATCCACCATATACCGTTGGTGAATCCACTCCCCATCCTCTTAGAAGAAGGCATCTTAGAGACTCTGTTGGATATGTGAGTGGAAGGCAGTAACTTATGTATCGAAGAATACTATGCATCCCTTCTATCGGCCAAATCACTCCTGTCAAAATAGTTCAAATATCAATTCTGATACACTGATATTAATTTTTAAAGTAAGTTCCTTAAAGACTTATATTCAAATAATAGTGTACGTTTCAGTGCCTTAATTAAGGGATATTTTGAAATAAATTTCTCATTACAATGAGCTGAAGTTAAAATTATGAAATAAATATTTACAATTGATTTTCCCTCGAAAGTAAACTTATATAATTTTTCCTCATGTATTTCATTTTTAAAACTGTTACTCACCAGAGAGAATTACCAGTGGGTGGAAACTGCCCATGCCCAAATATGTAGCCATCATGATATTATCACATGCCGATGATATTAATAAACCTGAAATCAATTCAAAATACAATTTAAAAAAAGTAAGTAAACCCAAACTGTAATTAAGCATATGCTGAACATTTAAAAATAATATTTATTCTAAAAATTGGGCAACATAAAATTGGAGCATTAATAACAATCAAAAAGAAATTGGAGACATTTTCAAAAACATATCACTATAAGCACTTGTCGAAATACTATCATTTATCATATTGCTTCCACAATGTACACATTTCTTTACACAATTATCATACAACTCTCGCCAATACTAAGGTACATTAATTTTTGTCACCAGCAATTGCAGTTCCTATAATCTATCATCCATTCATTTCTTCAATATTTTACTTCCTGAAACATTTGACTATTCAACTGCAACTTTTCATATAAGTAGGTGCAAAAACTTATACATATGACAATCCTGGGGTAAAGGGATTAATAATAAAGAATGGTAGTTTGAGTGGGATATCTCCAATGTGAAATTGCTGCTTTGAACTAAAATCACATTGTTGATTGGTACAAAGGAAGAGGGTAGTGAAAAATATTATACTCAGGTAATTCATAACAAATATTAATGTAGTTGATGGAGAAAATTATGTTCCGTTCTATTTACAAAAGTACAAAATTGTCATGTAATTTGTTTCTTGGTCAAACTATGTTGGTTGTTTGCTAGCACACATATTCTAAATACTAAATAGTTTCCATGTAACAATAATAAGGCAAGAAATAAAACAAATTACATGAAATTTGTGTAAGGTCTGGAAGAAGGTATATAATGAAGTCTGCATGATCACATCTTTTAATTTTTAGTCTCTTAAATGTCCCATTTAGGCATCTAAAATCTGCTCTAAAAGATGAAAATAGGCCTTGTTTTCTTAAATATGCAGTATAAATTGAGATAATATCTACTCTTTAAAATAAACTATATTTTATTTCCAACTACTTTATTCCAGATATTAGAATGAAGCATTTTTTAAAAGTTAAGTTTTAATTGGTAAAGCATAATTATAGCAAATGGAGAAATACAAAGGTACAATGAAATACACTTATCTCTAGAACCTCTAAAATTATTTTTTATAATTTGATTCACAATATACAATCAAAATCTCTTGTAAATAACGTGGCTGGAATTTGTGTCCTTTAACACTTAAAATCATTATGCAAACAAAAAAGCTCTTGCTATTTTTTCACTTGTTTTAGGTGCATTCAGTCATTTTGGAAAAAAAATTGACAATTGGAAATAATTGGGTCTTCCTGCATCATTTTACCAGTTAAAATTATCAAATGAAGCCATAATAATTTTCTGGATGTAAGATGTAAATTGGTAGACAGCTAATCGAAATTCTGGCACCTGAGATTGAGGTAACAGGGCCTACTCAAGGGTATTTCTACAAAGTACTGCAATTGAGTACAGTTGAATGTAATTTGAAACTATCGCCAGCAATAAATCTGCTGATGAAGTTCAGGGAACAGAGTTCTCTCCTCTTAACATGATTTGACTATGTTTGTTAATAGCCAGTGTAAAAAGAACGAAAAGAAAAAAGGATATAGCAATTATATTTCATCAATTCATAACAATGGGTCTGACAAATTTATTGTTGTGGGGTGATAGCTAAATATTGATGGTCATTCAAAGAAGTTCCATTGAATATCTAAACACTCAAAACATATCCAAAATCTCCAAAAATTGAAATGAATTTTTGTTATTATAATTAAAAAAAAAAATAATGAACATGAATGATACAATGAATTCATGAATTTGAAATATTGATATAAATGATATTATAAATACTCAGTTTCTATTAAAATTAAATTGAAATGAATAATAAATGAAGGTAATAAGTTTTGGTGTAATTACACACACACACACAAAATGTATGAATGAAACTGGTATGTATAATTCCATCAAAATGCTTCATTTCTTATAATTTTGGGATTGAAACTTTGTAAATGCACTGTGACTGTCAAGAAAGTGTCAGAGAGAATAAAAAGAACAATTCAAAGGGAAAGAAAACAAAAAACATTTTTTGTCTTCTGATTTTCCTTTAAAAGTGCATCATGTGTAGTACACATTAAAAAGTACATACCAAAACACATTCCAGAAAGCCCTTGCAGTAATGTTAGCACAATAACTGCAAACATAGGCCCTTGATGTGGAATATTGAACACAGCAAAAGAAAATATGAGAACTAGAGATGTTTGGCCACATATGACTGCAAATTGTGTCACTACATGGGAAACGAGTATTTCTGGCATCAGCAATCCTAAAACATAAACAAACATGTATCTCATCAGTCACATAAGGTTGTTCAACTTCTTATGCATTGATAAATGTTAGAAAAGAATGGCTATTTATTGTGTTATAAACTAATGGATGGATAAAAAACTAACTGAATTATGAATGTAAATTATACAACTTCTAATAGTTTTCAATGCTTACTATCTAGTTTTTCCTCTGAATTTAATAAATATTGCAGTAAAATAAAGCTACATAGTCTTGCACATTTTTTTCAGTTTATTATGTTGAATGTAGTATTAAAAAGAGTTAGATATTCCCAGTGATGAATTCTTGAATGCTTGATAATAAGCATAGGTGTCACCTGTCAATTGTTGTTGGGGGATGACCCAAATTGATGAAGTATAGAATTTTGAGGAGTCTTACAAGGAAATGTTACTTAAAAACACTTATAAGGTATTCTAAATGTCTCGGACTGTTTATTTTGAAGGTAGGCCTAAGACATACCAAGTTCTTTCAAATTGGGAAAGAAAATGTAATATACATTCTGAATTCATCTCCCTTAAAAAAAGTCATGATGAATTTCTTTAAACTCTCTTCATAACAATTCCACTTGACACATGTTGGCAAATGCAACTACTATAACAGCACCCATCTGCAAGCTATTACCATCTGACACAGATCCAATAGCTCGATTGAGTTGATTTGTTATCTGTCTCCCCTCCTTGAATGTCTAGGAAAACCAAGCTGAGTTGCAAATGATCAAAATATTGAGACCCGCCTGTGTCCCTGCAAGAACATTTTTCTAGACACAAAAATTCTTCTTCTTCTTCTTCTTCTTCTTCTTCTTCTTTTTCTTCCTTCTCTTCTTCTTCTTCTTCCTTTTCTTCTTCTTCTTTCTTCTTCTTTTCTTCTTCTTCTTCTTCCTTTTCTTCTTCTTCTTCTTTTCTTCTTCTTCTTCTTCTTCTTTTCTTCTTCTTCTTTTCTTCTTCTTCTTCTTTTCTTCTTTTCTTCTTTTCTTTTTCTTCTTTTTTCTTTTCTTTTCTTCTTTTCTTTTTTCTTCTTCTTTTTCTTTTTCTTCTTTTTCTTTTCTTCTTCTTTTCTTTTCTTCTTCTTTTCTTCTTCTTTTTCTTCTTTTCTTCTTCTTTTCTTCTTCTTCTTTTCTTCTTCTTTTTTTTTTTTAGTAATGAATGTTAAAATTTAAAAATAAATTATTTTTAAGTTCATGAATATATGGGTTTTCACAAATGCATTGCAAAATAATGGAAATAAATAGTTGTAATATTTTTATCAGCTGGAAAATAATGCAAAGAAAATAACTTCTACACATCGTGTAACGAAATAGCTATTATTAAAGGTTTTTATTCATATAAAATTTCACCGCTAAATACAATACAAATTCCACTTTAGCTTCTACATTGCTTCGGTTTGTTGTTGACTTAACATAACTGTATCTGAAATATTTCTTCTAGTTCTTCTGGTGTACTTTTCAACCCTTAAAAATCCCTTCCATGAGTAACATGAGAATGTTCTTTTATTGGAAAACAGTGAAAGGTACTCACAAACTTCCCAGATCTATTAACATTAGGAATCACATGTTAACTGATTATGGTTCAATCTTGTAACAAGTGTCAACTGAGATTAACCCAACATTTAATCAGTTTTCACTTAATATTTTCAAATAAGATCTGTAGTTACAATATATTTCATTAGTGGATTCTCTCACAAAAGCATTTGTCCCAAAATTTTTAGATTAGGCTGTGAGCTCAGTCAACAATATGGAATACCGTAAGAAACCCCATAGGCCCTGGACAAGCAGTGTTTTTCAATTACTCTGAAATTTCAACTTTCTGTACAACCTAGGGAAAGAAAGAAAATAGTTTTCTTTCGCAATACCATTCCTCAATTTACTTCAGGATACACATAACTCAATGCAAAGCAATCAACAGCAGCTCATTAAAAATTTTCATTTGAACATTTGCAATTGCTTTGTATGGAAACACCTCACAGGTCTCAATAACATAATTATTTTCAAATAATAATATTGCTTCCACTGTCAGGAACTTTCTGTGTTTAGTTGTGTCAAGAAAGACTTTCTCTATTGTCCTAGCCTCATACACTAAAAAGAAATTTCTGCAGGGATGGATCTTCAATACACATGTTGAATGAATCTTACCTGTCATGAGTGCTCGATCCATCAATCCTTCAGTTTTTTCTGTCAATATCACCCCAGCTGTGAGAGTTACTGCCAAGAAGTAGATAATCCTAGTGAAAATGAACAAATGTGTTAAGTCAACAATGTATTTTTCTGTTTTCAATCATCAAACATTTTCATTTCAAAATGAAAATTATTCATTTCTCAAATATATAATACACCAATCAAGAACAATTTCTTCTGTAATTATTGATTTGAATGTTAGATATTTATTTTAGACTTCATTTTCGTAAATATTCGTTAACACATAATAATATTAATATTCCATTTTTGCACTCAAAGTTGGCCTATTCACATACTACACCCTTTATACTTTTACTTCACATGTTTTATGTCAAGTAATATTATTTAATTAATAACATTGAAGTTAACAAATTCATATCTCTACTCACAATAACAGAAACAAAGCTTAACATCATGGAAAGGGAAGTACTGGACTCTTTACGTCAAGTTATGGGTCATTAATCTTTATCTCAAATAGGCTTTTCATCCAGTTTCCCTGATCCTTCGAAGGAACGCTGGTATAGCCCCTTGTTTTGCTTCTGAGCCTAAATGTAGCTTCTTTATGCACAGGTTTTTTTTCAAGCTCTTGTGGTAGGAGTAGAATATGGCACTATTTTGTAAGCAATACTATAAAATCAGTTTAAATGTTATTAACCTCACGTTGTTGGTATTTCCTGATTCAACTATATAAGGGATGGGATAGGAATTCTGGAGCTCAAGAAAATGTGCACAGATTATATGTCTCCTCTGTACATCACTTATAGTTCTTTCAGTTTTTTGTACAAAAAATTAGTCAAATCAACATTGTAGGAGTGTATGCACCAGTCAAAGGAAATGAAGAAGAATCAATCACTTTATACATCACAAGCCACATTCATTGAACGTTTTCTATTCGCTGGCAACCTAAATGCTTGAATAGGAGATAAAGAAATAGAACTTCACAAGGAGAAGGAGAAGCAACAATTAATGATTATGGCAGACTAATATTGACTTCTGTGGATGTAAGAACTTAAGAATAACATTCTTTCAGCCATATGGAACACTATTTACAGGTAGGAACAAAATCCATAATAGATTATGTAAAATGGAATTATTAGATAAAGTAAAGAACACAAAAGTCTTTCAAGAAAGTGAACTGAATACATAGTATTTCTTAGGAGAAAATAAACTTAAATTCATTTCTCAAGAAAGAAAAAGATAAGGGAAGAAATGAAAATATTGTCAAAGGCGGAAACTTATCTTTTTAGAAGAGGATAACCTCAGACTATATAAAAATCATCTCGAAGAGAAATCTAAAAGAATGGACACATAGAATGTGGAAGGTTTCTGGGCCACTAAAACAAATCAGAAATAAGCAACTGGGGAGAGGCATCACAGGCTCCCAAAGGATGAGTTTTACCACCATAAGAATGCTCACAAGGGACAACATTTTATCAAATCTTAGTGATGAAGATGAATGGATAGAGTACTATATATGTGTACGTGACTCAAGGAGATCTAAAAAAGAGCTTGAAAAGGCTCTAATAAAAGCTGAGAACTGGAAAAGTCCAAGAGTACATGGAATTGCCATGCAACTAATAAAATAAAGCAGCAAAGAACTCGAGGACATCATGATAAAAATGTCCATCAAAGTTTTGAAAGAATGGCAGACAGACCTGATATTAAATTTGCACTAGAAAGTATCAAAATCAGACTAGTAGGGACTTCTACCAATAGTGCAACACTTTTTGCCAGCATATTAAGGAACTGAGGGAATGAATACTATAAGTCATTCCTGTGAGAGAAGTCATGTGAATTCAGGAAAGGAAGGAGCACAAAAGCCATTATATTCACAATACAAGTGATTCTGGACAACGAAGTGAATTTGCCAACTTATCTACTGTTCGTAGTCTTTGAATATTGGAAGAAGAAAATATACCTTCAGAAATAAGAAGAGGAATTCAAATTCTCTATACACTCTCAAATGAGTATAAAAGTGAATAATGGAAGTGCATTCACTACAAGCAGAGGTCTAAGACAGGGATGCAGCCTGTCACCACACCTGTTCAACGAAGCCAACCATGTCATCAAGGAATGGAAACAAACAATCAAGAGGGGAATCATTTTAATAAACAACAGAAGCTCCAAAGAAATTCTTTATGCCAATGGAATCAGAAGATGATCTACAAAATGCAGCAAATTAAGTGTTTCAACAGCATTGAAACATAACATGAAAATTTTCACATGCAAAGAAAAATCGATGGCATATAAAGAAAAAGAAATGAGAAGAGTCAAAATTGATGTTAACTGGCAAATAATAAAACAAGTGTACTATTTAGGCAATATCATTGGACAGATGATATAGCAAACAAATCCAGAATGAATGGACTAATCAAATGAATTTCAGGATACAATTGAGAATACTAAATTGACTCACATAATATGATATCAAAACCAATACTCATTTATGGATCAGAAGTTTGAACAATGAAAAGTAGAGATTGGCAAAGATGGGAGACCATTGGATTTCTTCACCATTTTACAGAGTCATGTTAGGGGATCAATAAAGATGTTAGAAAAAGGCCTAAAACAAAGAATGTAGTTGAAGAAATAAAAAAATGTCAAAAGAAATGTTTTCACACATAAACAGAATGATGCAAGATAGATTCCCAAAGACAGCATTGAATTATAAACATATAGAGTGAAGGTCCGTGGGAAGACTCCCAAAAAAATGGTTAGATCAGGAACTTTGGAAGACTAAAAACTCACAAGGGAAACAGGAATTGGTGATATGCCTAGCAACCTGCAGTATATGATGATGATGATGATGATGACGACAATCATCATCATCATCAAGATGTCTCAGAATAAATGTTACAAACTTCTATGATATTTAGAGGGGTTGAAAATGGTAACGTTTTGCCAGTGAACATAAGTGGAAAATTTCATACATTGGAGTTACATATATGGCATATGCTCCTGATTCTCTTAAAAAAAATCTTTATGTACAGTTGTTTGGTAAGTCATGTTCTGACACAGGCAAGGAGATTTCACATATCTGCCGAACATCTGTGCATATGGGGTGATCTAACATGTAGGGGTCGGCTTCATTACATGTATGCAACACTGATATACGAAATTTCCATTATAAGTTCATTGGGAATAAGTGATAATTTTTAACTCCTCCACATGCTTTAGAAATTTAGAAATTTATTCTGAGTCGCCTGTAGAAATGGATCCATCTTTCATCCAACTACTTCACATTTTATTTATTTTAAAATAGAAATGATTATAAAATATTTAATTTTTTTATTATATATTAAATATTCAATTTTCACTTTATAAAGTAACCTGTTGTAACAATGAAGTTACAAAACATTCTTACAATTTGTCTGAAATAAATAATTGTCATAAAAAACAGGATATTCTTTTTTTCAAATATAACATTAAAGATTTATGAATTTTTTTCTTTTTTTTTTTTAATATGATAATTGAGCCTGAGATAATTAGCATTTAGAAACTTGCAAGACTGAATTTTACAATTGAATGATTCCTAGTATGTCTCACAATACAAACTATCAAGAGCTTTCACCAGAATTGAATCTAAAATCAATAGACTCAAAGGACCTTTATATTCCATTATTGGAAGAAAGCAATTCTAACAAGCAAAGTAAAATGAAAATGAAAGCTTACATTAATATTGTTCCAGGACATGCAAAATCTGTAAACACTGGCCGAATCGTGCCATACACTGGTGCCTCAAACTGTGAAATAAAAATACAAATTAGTGGAATCTGAATAGTAATTGTACGTATCAAATTATTTTTGTATTTCAGCATACAAGCTTATGAGATCCACTAGATTACCTTAATAGGGGCTTCAGCAAGTTTTAAATTCCATTTACAGTCCATATGCACATCGGCAAGAAATGCTTGATAGGTCAAAACTAAATCATACTGAATAGTTTGTGCTATATGTTGATCTGTGAATGAAAAAGGTGTGTGTGTGAAAGAAAGAAAGAACTTTAATTTAAGAACCAAGTTTTACAAAGCCAGAATCAGTGTTTATTTAATTGTTAAAAGCTAAAATAAAATATGGAAATGCACATGATGTAACATGAAGATAAACTCTTCGCCAATCATCTGATAATTTTAAGTAAGGGTGAGGATGATATATGTTTTAAGACCAAAATATTGGACAAAGATTATCAAGAGTGTAATTACAACAATTGACATTGAAAAAAAGAAATATATAGTACAATTTTTTAACAAATAATTTTAATGATTTAAAATATAATTTAAATAAGGGGTCAGATTTTGCCTGTCTTATACCTCTGTATGGTTTTCAAGATTTTAGATCTTCAAGTACATTTATAATGAATCAACAACTGACAAAGATGATAACATTTATGATAAGAAATTATTTCAATTAAGTTACACACTTAACCAAATAATCAGAAAAAAATCATATCTCAACATAAAATTATCATTTAAATTAGCACATATTATAAGTAAACAAAGAAATAAACTCATTTTTAATGAGGTCGTAGGCTTCCGCGGCTGGAGTCATGTGAATGATCTTGGCTGTTCGGGTGACGCCGCATCGAAGGCTGTGTTGCCGATGTTTCGACCATCTTTTCGTGGTCTTCCTCAGGGCTGGCCAGACCAGCCCTGATAGCCAAGATCATTCTCATTTTTAATGAAACATCAAATTATACAACTTAAAATTGGTGCTTCATCAATAATAACAATAATAATAATAATAGTATTAGATACTTGGCTGGCTGGGACTTGCTGTATCCTAGGCATACTTGCCAATGTTTTGGTCATGATCCTGCGACCTTGTTCAATGGCTGTGCTCGGGATGCAGTGTCTCACAGACATCCAAGTATCTATTGGCTCGGGCTACAGAAGCCTATGCTTTCATTCTCAATCTGAGTGACTCCTGACCTGGACTCTGCAATATTACCACTGATCTGAAATATCGCTTAAAAATTACTAACTTGACTGATCCATCCACACTTTGATTTCACTGTTGTCCCAGTCACTTGGCTCAAAGTAAGATGTGTCTGAGAAGTTGATTCTTTGAAGTAAAGATTCAGTGTAGTTTTCTGTGAAGTAGATTGCTCCCCATACATGACCAGATTTAACTGCAGACACTGCATTGCTGACGTTAGAATAATTTTCCTAAAGAAAAAATGTTCATATTGTTATTACATTAATTAATCATTAATGTAATTTTCATTGGATGTAAAATATTTTATGAGGCACATTTACCTGTACAATACTTTTACTATTGTTTAGATGATGCAGGTAACGACAACTTAGGTATTCCAACTGACATTGATGGTGAATATGTTCTGAGCATAAATAACTGGAATTGAGTTCATGATTGACAACGGCTATACTAAGTCCAGTTGGGTCTTGTCCAATTGCAAGGCAAAAAAACATAATTTGCAGAACTGGTTGAGCAAAAATGAACAACATGACCCTGGAAACAAAAACGTTCACACTTGAGTTAATTGAGTTAATTACCATAATAGGTACTTATAAAAGATCCTACAAGCAGTTAAAATGTAAGAATTTGTTACATCTCGGTTCAGTGTGTCTCAGTTTCTCTCACAATGAAATTAATCTGTTAAGTTTTGTTTGTAAACAATTGCCTTATTTGTTTAATATTTTTGTACTTTTTGTTCAAGGGTAGTGAAAATATATATTATTTGTTGTTTATAATATTTAGATATTGGAATTACTGTGATAAGCCTCATCTTGATAAGTCACAGATTATTACAATCATCTTTTATGCATGAAAAGGAATGAATTCATTTACAGTGAATCTCTGCCCTACCCTGCCTGCTCTACCTTGCATTGTTTGCTACAATTATATTGTTACCATCATTGTTGCTATGGGGAGTTGTAAACAGATTTATTTTTGCACACTTCCAACAAACTTCCCGTAATAAATTGGATATACCCTAAATTGCAATCTACAATGAGAACAGATTCACATGGCAAAGAATTGCCCACATCAAGGACACCAGAATATGTGAAAGGAGTAATGCGAATTCAGATTCTGAATGTAAGGAAGCAAAAGGTACTGATTCTTCTGATGATACAATTTTTGAACATAACTGTGTCTGAGCCTCATTTATTGTCTAAAAAGATCTTAACATCTCATATGATCTCATACAAGATTTAAAATTATCCAAAACACAGTTGGAATTGGTTCCTGGTTAGAAAGATGGAATCTTCTAAAGAATACAAAGATATGTATCGATCATAATCATCATTCTGAATTTAAAGACTATTTGTCTGAAGAAAATGGCTTGGTTTATTTTGAAAAATCTTCAATATGCAGTATAGGAATAATATATTTTTGGTGATTCGAAGATAATTGCACTTATTCTTGGTCTGCTGCTTAGATACATAAAGTTACACTGATGTTTATATATTTTTATGTATGTACCTGTGTGTGTGTGTCTGTGTGTGCTATCTGTGTGTCTGTCTGTGTGTCTGTCTGTGTGTCTGTCTGTGTGTCTGTCTGTCTGTGTGTCTGTCTGTCTGTGTCTGTCTGTCTGTGTGTCTGTCTGTCTGTGTGTGTGTCTCTCTCTCTCTCTCTCTCTCTCTCTCTCTCTCTCTCTCTCTCTATATATATATATATATATATATATATATATATTGACGCCACGGGATTAGACAACCCCATAACGCCACCATCAGCTATGAAAAGAAACCCACGAACAGAGAGGACTAGGGTACGCGGCGGAGCGATGGCGGGTAAACGCGCCATCTGCCCACAGCTTTTCGAACTATGACGCCCGAACTAGTGAATAATGTTTTTCTGAGAGGTCACGAAAGGAGGAGAGTATTCACCCCCTCAAAATTTCCCCAGGCGTGAGTACCATAAGTATGCGTAAAATTTCCCCAGGCGTGAGTACCGCGGCGCGCCTCGGAGGAACTCTGACTGCAGAAGCGACGACGACTACACTGAGCTCTCTTCGATTGCAGCAGCGACGGCGATTGTAACTTGACAGCGTAGGAGTTTATTTTAACTTGGTAGTTAAAAGTTAGCTTGAGAAGCGTATCTTCGAAAGTGAGGTAATTAAGAAATACAGTGCACAAGCATTCGTCGCATTCACAATATTTAAGAGAGCAAGTGAAGTGACTGTTTGACGCCGAAATAATTTCAAATTTGTAAAATTCGCGCCGAAGGACATTAACTAAATCCAGCATCTCACATTGCACGCTGAGACCACACATGCCTAGTGTGGTAGGTCGGCCGAACCTTTAAGCATAACTTCAGCAACATTAATAATTTCGAGGCTGGAAGCGCGAACAAACTTGTACGAGGCGCAGAAGAAGAAGGACGACCCCAGGAAGAGCGAAGCGTAGGTAAGAAAGATTTGGTCTGGAACGAAAATCGTGCGAATCCGGAACGGGAGAAGGGTGTGGAAATTGGAGGCGTGGCGGAGTTCGAGCGAAGGAAACGGCTATCGTCGTGGGACAGCAAGCGAAGACGAGTGGCAACGCGGGGCGAGCGGCAGAAAATCCCCAAGGTTACCTACAGGCGAGCGATGCGGAGCTGTTGAGGTAAAGAAACTGGCAACGTTTATGCGGCGATCAGTTGGGGAAAGAGGATAGCTGTAAATACACGACAATTAGTGTTAAAAGTGGGTGAAAAGTCTAGAATAGGTGGGAGAAGTATTTCGAACGATGTGAGTGACAGTTTCAAGCTCATTTACTGCACATGTCATTAAATTCATTCAAAGAGGCCATACCTTGTACAATTTCACATAATAATTCATGATTTTCATATGTTGTGTAGTTGATATTATCTGGAAAGGTCAGTTTGTTGTATTGTGTTAAAAGTAATTGCTTTTTTTGTGATATGTAAAAGGGTCAGATTTAAGTAACGTGAATGCTACGTTTTATTCAGTGTTATAGTGAGTGCGAAGCCCAAGGCTAGCACCGGTGAACGGGATTCCTTGAAACAAGTGTGAAATTCATTTTAAAGCCGCGCACGGAAAAACTAGAGGCTAAAAGAGTAAAATAATTTGATAGTGGAAAAACTCAGAAAGGAGTGAGCAAATTGTAAATTGTAGTTGGTGAAAGTGTGTTCAGGCAGTTGAAGTGACTCCTATTTTTTGTTTTGTCTTGTTTTTTTTTTTTTTCAGTGACCAGCTACTTAAAGTGCATTAACCTGTTTGAAATTGCGTCATTAATTTTTTGAATATATGTTCATTTTATTCGTATTTTATCTGATTCATTGTGTCAAGAGTTCAGACCTTTCTCATACCCAAAAGATCCTGCTTCTTGAGAATTTTAAGCTCGCTTCACGAGCATTCATTCTATCACGCCTTCACCACGTGTGGAAAGTAGTAGGTGGGCGTGTTAGAATATATAATATTGTCCGGGGAGAAAACGTCGAAAATAAGCTCAAAAGACAATTTTAAGCGTATTTTGTCTAATAAATTGCAGGGATATTCCGAATGGTTGAGCTGCAATAAATTCACAAAAGTTGGTTTGAAAATATGCTTTCAAAGCAAAAATTTGCGTTATAGAATCTTATTAACACTCCAGAAATATGTAAATTGTTTATTATTAACAAAAACAAATGAGTATATTTGATCAGAAAGAAAAAATAACTAAGAAATAAAAAGGCACCAATTTTACAGTTTGACCGCTTTTGCAGCTGCAGAGCGAGAGAAACAAGGGCAAGGAAGGAAAGGACGAGCACTATTTGTATCACGTATCTTGCCCGTACTGTCCTGGTATTCGCCTAGCACTGATTAGAGTCATCACGGAAACTATCGACGAAAGCTGCTGGCCGCTTGAACAGACCTCTAGACAGTGATTGAATTTGATCTAGCGGTGCAGCTAACTCGAACCACAGGACCTCAGAGAGGCTGGAGAGGAAACGGCAATGCAGTCAATGAGCCATTACAGCCGATTTTAATATTTCAATACTATTAGGGTTCTCTAAAACATGAATCCGGCCCTCAGCACAGCTTACGGAATGTTCCTGCTGATCCAGAGGAAGTTCTTCCAGAGCAGAGCGCGCAGGCGGTAGCTGGACCACTCGGGGCACGCGCAGGTGCGCCGCCGCGTGCTGGCGGGGGCGGGGGCGGGGGCGGCCGGGCTGCAGGGAGACGCCGCCGTGGATGTTGAGCTCTGAGGAGGAAGCACGGATGCATTAGACATGATTAGCATGCCGCGACCGCAATCCAAACGGCCACGTGCGGCTTCCGAACCTCTTTCCCCGCCGAGTCGGAACCTCAAAAGAGGTGTGCTCAGCAGAGGCGGTCGGTGGGTTGCGAATGATGAGGGGGGACGGCATATACGACTCAACTAACATTTTACCTTTTCATAATATTTTTTGAACGAGAAAACTATAGCATGTAGTATACAACGATTTGCACGAATCGGGATTTTAATCCTTGGCTAAGATAACTTTTACATTGATAATGGAAGATATAATTGTGCTAACGCGAAAATAACAGATTAAAAATATTTCCAGCAAACGAAACAGTAATTTATGAAATCAGTCGGATCGGTCGGTATTTTTAGTTTAATTAATAGGCGAGGACTCTGCCGAACAAATCCCTAATAGCAACAGGCTGTGCCCCTACCCAACTCTCAGTACCCCCTCCCCTCTTCATCAAGCTTCCATTGCCTCGATTATACAAACTACGGACGGTCTCGCGATAGTTCACTATGCGACCCATTAAAAAAAATTAAATGGTGGCAATAAGTCGACTCGTTTAACAAATCAAACGTGTCGGTTTATTGTAAGTTAAATACTTTCTGCAACTTTTCCGGAGGTTGTTTTTTCTAGGGAGGGAACCCCAGAAGAAAGGTTCCCTAGGGCTCCCAAGTTGCTCCTTAAGGGTTCTAGAGAACCCTTAAGGAGCAACTTGGTAGCAGCAGCAGTTGCTCCTTAAGGGTTCCCTAGAACCCTTAAGGAGCAACTGCTGCTGCTGCTGAGGCTGAGAGAGATTGGAGCACAGCGCGAAGGCAACAACGAGCAAAATGCACGGAACAACCCGTCTCGTTTCTGCGATTGCAGCATCTTCCTTGCGTCCCACCCAGCTTCCACGACTTAGGCACCCAACGATCGCATCGCTTGGGGTTGTGACAATCTGGAGTGATGTTAATCCACTGGAAAGAGAACCATCGATTGTTTGAGTTAAAGGGGAGCCGACGCTAAATGATTTGGATAAAATAAAATAAGCAAAACTTCTTTAATAGTTAAGAAAATATAACTTTTTTTTAACATTTGTTTTGAAAATGCACATGAGAGAAACTCAACAGTGTATGAGCGGAGAGATACACCGTACTTCAAAAATCGGGCATATAAAATTGAAAAGGCATTCAGAGGTAACTTACGATGGTAATATTTTGTATCGTGAATCTTTGCATTATGTTTAATATTGCCAGACAATTATACTTTTTATCACCTTTTGGTCCATTTTTGTGTCGATCCCCTAACAAACAATTCGGGAAGAAGTTGGCAGTGACTCCAATTGCATTACTACTGTTTCGTGTTGACGCAAAGGCTAAGATAAAAATTGTATTGTTTGATTAAAAAGTTCTGCATTCGTAAACGAATGCTTGTGCACTATTAGGAAATAAACAAATGTTCTACCCTTTTTCATTCATAATATAATTTTAGCAAAATTAAGTCGTGAAGCTAGTTTCACAGCAGTTTTTATTAATAAATTATTCACTCATGGAAAAATTCTTAATAGTAGTTCTAGGAGGAATATTTTAATACATATGATAATAATTTCATATACAATATTTTCTTCCAAGAAATAAAATTCAAAAAGTACCTACTCTGAAAATATTGAAGTGCTGAGTGGCATGGGTTGATATAAATAACGTTAATTCGTGAACCGAGCAATTGAATGGCTCAGAAAATTTCTACCCATAATTTTTTAAATTTCAAATATTATTAGAGATCGATAGAATTTTACGCTTGCCCAAATCACGATCAACCTAATCTCTATGTTGTTCAAAATTTGCACATTAAATGATAGCATCTTAATTTCCAAATATTCACGTACAGGATATTTTAAAAAATTGTACCTGGCCCATAAATTATGTTTGTGAAAAATCAACATCGAATAAGTTGGGAAAACACTAGCAATGGCCACTGTTAAGATTTTTTTAAAAAATGTTCTCAACATTTTTGGAGTTGAGTGGGACTTCATTCGTTAAAAGGACTTAAGTGCGATTAGCATAGCACTTTCTGAATCTCACATTCCTTAAAGAGGCAATGTTTCATTTGTTCATTTTTTAACAATTTATTTTCAAATCCCGATTTTGATCCATTTGAAAATAGAAAAAAAATGGAAGTGGTCAAATACTTGACTCAGTAATAGCCAAACGGCTTTCTATCCCATGAACGTGTCCCAAAGAGTACCGGTTTAATTTACATTTTTGCAATGCCATTATTAAAAAGATGTTGAACTTGTGTCTCTTTACACAGTACCACTCAGAAGCGCTAGTAGCAAGCATTGGTTTAAATGAAAGTATGCACGAGTCGCGCTGCTGCAGCGGTCGGTGGCAAACTCTCGCCACCAGCAGCGCAGAAGCGCTTCTGGGCCACAGGTAGCAGAACACCATTCAAAATGGCAGCATTCACTCTAGACGCGTCACTGAACCGGTCTTTGCTGGCTGGCTGCCTGCCTGCTGTTCTGTTAAGTTCCAAACGCCACAGCAGCCGAATCCACCGCACGGGGGAACACCTCCATTTAAACCAATGCTTTGCTAGCAGAGGCGAGTACGCCCTCCTGCTCTGCTGTTGGCGAGGGTCCGGTGGACCTTCGCCATCAGCAGTACAGGAGTTCTGTTATGTTCCAACCACCACAGCAGCGCGAATCCACCGCACGTGGGAAGTCCTTCATTTAAACCAATGCTTTGCTAGCAGAGGCGAGTACGCCCTCCTGCTCTGCTGGTGGTGAGGTTCCGGTGGACCGCCATCAGCAGTACAGGAGTTCTGTTATGTTCCAACCACCACAGCAGCGCGAATCCACCGCACGTGGGAAGTCCTTCATTTAAACCAATGCTTTGCTAGCAGAGGCGAGTACGCCCTCCTGCTCTGCTGGTGGTGAGGTTCCGGTGGAACTTCACTACCAGCAGCACAGGAGTTCTGTTAAGTCCCAAACGCCACAGCAGCGCGAATCCACCGCACGTGGGAAACCTCCATGTAAACCAATGTTTGGGGGGAGTTCCAAACCAACGCGAATCCACCGCACGTGGGAACAACTCCATTTAACCCAATGCTTTGCTACCAGCCGTGGCGCTTGGAAGCGTGCTGCAGTGGTAGCCAATAAGGGAATCCTGACCTGTGTGGGCGCGGGTGTGGGTGCGGGGGCGTCGTCATCGGGCGAGGGCAGCGGCGGCGGGTGGGCGCGGCCGTGCTGCTCCTCGGAGGGCGGCGGCGGCGCCGAGGCCAGCTGGCGCGAACTCAGCAGCAGGAACCAGGCGCCGTCAGGCGGTCGGGGGGCGCGTCCTCCGCCAGCAGCCGCCCGCCGCGCATCAGCCCCACCTGCGCCACCACGCGATTGCTTCTTGTGTTAAAAACAAAACACTTGTGCGAGGCTCAGCCAACGTGTACTCGAGACTACGCCACCCTAGTGCTATACATGGTTGAATGATAAATGAAAGGACCAACAAAGCGAGGATATTTGAAAAACTGGAAACTTTCACTCCCGAGTTATAGAAAACTTATTTGCATCGGTAAACGAAATTAGATTTGAGTTTTAGCTATTGCTTTCAAAATAGCAACCACCGGCACTTCTCTTACTGTGCCGCACACTTCTCTTACATTCGTAACGAAGATAATATAATGTCCCTTTATTATTATTATTATTATTATTATTATTATTATTATTATTATTATTATTATTAATGTATTAACCCTATTGTTAACTCTGTTAGTATCTTAGCTAGAGAGGCATTTTGCCACTTTCTTGACTCAATGGGCTCATCTTTTTTTGTGACCCCCTAGTGGTTCCTTACTTTTTCGTTTCCGATGATAGTAGTTTTCTCTTTGTTCTTCGTTGTAGCTTGTTTAAGAGTCTATTTGAATACTTCTCCATTCGTTTAGAAACTCTTGACTAATTCTATATTATAGCAAATCATAATTCCCAGTTAGTGGAATATTCATTTCCGGAACTTAACAAAGCTCCGTAGCTATTATTATGACAATAAAAATATTTCAAGAAAATTTAGTAATTAAAAGTAATTATTGATAACATTCTTTTTCATTGACATACATTTTTCAAAATTCGGGGGGGGGGTATTGAGCTTCTCATTAAATCGCTCATTCGACGGCGCTCTATGACGCGAAAACACTGAAGAAACCGCTGGATGTCAGCGACTACTCCTGCGTCAACAGGCTGCGTTCCTTGCTTGACACACTTCCGCCTCCCACTGGGAATTATGAGGCACTCAAGAGCTCAGGTTGTCGATTCCTCGATAAGCTTCTTAACACTTTCTGGGCAGTTCGATGATGTAATAGAGATGAAGATGAAATTACGTGTGTTTTGACGGTTAAATTGAATCATATTAGGTATACGATGTTAGTGTTAAAAACGCTATTATTGATTTTGGTCGGATATTAGTTTCAGAAAATGTTACAGCAAACTTCGGGAAGTGTATCTATTGTCAAGGAGTGCATTATACAGTGTTTATTGTAAATGCCATTTAGTCGTTGTTAGAAGAGCGAGAAATTAGAAGTTGTAAACATGAAGACGCCTACATCGCAAATAAATTTGTCGGTGAATATTAAAGAAAAACGACGCGAGTACAAACGCCATTTCTTGTAATCTTTGTATGATAAATTGAACTGGTTGTGTGATGGTTACAAATTATCTTAACTATTTATAATATATTATTTGTAAGTTAAGTGGTAGCCCAGGTCACGAAACCAGTTTATACCAATGCTCGGAGAGGATTCTTTCGTTCTTAGAAGAGGCCCCACGTGTGGAGGGGTTTAATGCAGCGAATCTGCCTACTCTTTTTGAGAGAGGTGCCAGTTACTCAACGAAAGAAGTTTTGGTGAAATAAAATGTAAACTTATTTGCTATAAAACTCACAGTGTGTGCTTGTTTGGATTCCTCGATGTAATGTGTTGTTATTATCACACTTTTGTCTCCTGTTTTGGTGATTTCCACGAGGTAATCCCAGATGCTGAAAAAGATAAATTCATATTAAATCAGGTTATGTCTAGGACAATAAGACCTATAATAGAAGTCAAAGAACACATATGATACATTTACATGTGTTAAACAGTGTCAATCAGGCTGAAGGTGAGTTTAGCGATCTGCATATTACATTCGTACCAAAACAGTAGGGAAGAAATTTCAGTCCAATAATGCATATTGCCGTTTGTCATAAACTGGTTTTGAAGAATGCTGAAGTTTTGCATATCTTTATCTCCAGAAATTGAAGTTTTCAATCTTCAACCCGAAGAAAGCAGGGACAGTTCAAGCAAATGCCAAAATGTGGCGCGGAGCAGCGGGGCGGGAGGGGGTGGGCGCGGGGGGGGGCGTCATGTAGCATGACGAGGCGGAGTGTGGGGTGGCGTGGCTTTTATGAACTGATTATACTTCGGTTTTTATAACATGGCGCGTGAGGGCCTGGTCTTCAGATAGAATATGGCACAGCTTTTCGCGTCTTTCTCGGTCGTGCCGCTAGGTATCGCTTGATCTGCAGCACGGCTTGATACGATCGCGATCATACGACTTATAGCGGCACGAGCGAGAAAGATGCAAAGACCCGTGCCATATTCCATCATGAAGACAGGTCCTCACGCGCCTTGTTATAAAAACCGAAGAATAGTGATTCCGGACGCGTCAACTGCTACGGTCATTAGTTCCGTAAGTATGTTTTATCGCCCCCCGTGTGGTGTCGGGGGTTTTAGTAGAATAGCACCACGGGACCTCCCCCTGTTGTAGAAGGCAACTAATCGGAGCAGCTGTCCGCTGTCCCTCCCCTAAACATCCTGTCAACCCCACTAACTTCGTGTGTCATTGTCACTTACATACTTCTGTTTTCTATCCTGTAGGCTAATCTTCGTATCAGCCAACTCTTGTGTTTCCGACCCCGACGCTATTAGGTTGTGAGGGCTAGAGAGTCATTTCTATCTTACTCTTCTATTCTAATCATAATCTTCACTGTCTCCCCCTTATCTTCTTCCGTTTCTTTGTAGCTGGCGGGAGCTGAAAAACGCGGGGGAGTAAACCCTGTACAAAATCCCGGTCCTCCAAGTTGAGGGTTGGACGATGGGCTAACAACCCTTCTGCAGAAAAAAAATACTGTTCAGAAACTCAAAGAAAAATGCCGGACTGTTTTTGGAAGACGACATATTAAACGGAAAAAGGATATGATGTGGAGATGGATCTGAGAGTGATGGGAGTGAGGGGGTGGAGAAGAAAGGCAAAAGAGAGAAGTGAATGGGCATTGATCGTTCGAGACGCCATGGCTAAACTTAAAGGGCCGTAGTGCGGCAGAAGAAGAATAATGTTTTATCGCGAGAGGTGGCGGTGACCTTCCCCCGCTGGATGGCGAGATCCCGCGCCGACCTCCCGTCGGCTTGCGGGATTTCTCCCAACCAGGAACGTTGGGGGGGGGGGGGGCCGGGGCCCCCGTGGGCCGTCCAGCACCAGCAGCTCGGGGTCGTGCAGCAGAGCCGCCGCGAAGGACACGCGCCGCTGCTGCCCGCCACTGCAGCACACGCAGCGCTCACTCGCACCGCCCGCTCCGCTCCGGCAGCGCTGCCTCGGATTGCGGCGGTGGGCTACCACTTGCACTTTACAACAACCTTACAACTTGTTACAACGACCGTAAATAATTGATGCGCGTTGGGTGATACTTATGAGAATTCGTGTTCTCGTTGATGGTGCTTGGTCGCATACTCCTTTTCATATCAATTCAAAATCTCATATTTTCATTTTCAAGAACACAATAATAAGAAACAACAACAAAAAACTATCGGAAAATTAAATTGAGTTATTTAAAAATGTGTTCCTGGCGGCTCTACGAAAACCAATGATAATGAACTTACTTCTTTTAATAAGAAACCTCACTTTGATCAAATATTGAAATAATATAGAATGTCGATATTCTTGAATTACACTGGGGAATGGAAATTAATTTAATGTCGTTACACAAAATATAATTATGTGAATAAAATACTACGATAAACTATGTCATAAATTGAAAACGTAAAAAAGTACTTTTTTTCATGGGAAGTAATTCCATTTGTGAATCAATTTTTCAGGTCCTCGAGCACGGTAGAGAATAGGTTTGTCAACTTGTTTTTTTCTCTGATTTTTTGGAACCAAATTGAGGCTATTTTCTCGTTTCTCCGTGCGGTGCGCTAGCTACTCGCCGAATATCGAATGACTGGAGTCGCCTTAGAATTAGTTGTTTTTTTTAACGTGAATTCTGCAAATTATATAATAATTTGATATTAAAAACATACGTTTATAGGCAAAGCAGTTTTAAGATTTCAAGCTCATTCAACAGAGGAACCACGTAAATGGCTTCTGTTTATTATTCGTTCATTTTTTTTTGCAATCTAGAAGTCGGAGTACTACAGGATGAGCCTCCTCAGAATACCGTAATATCATATCTCAGGCGGGAATGTACATTCGCAAATACATGCAACGAGTTGCATGAAGGCTGACCGAATTTGAAATAATTGCGTGAATGCGTAACATAATAAATTTAATTTAGTGTTTTCAATTGATATAAATGGATATTCCATATGAGTTTTGGCTGAACTGAGAGACCCAGATATTTTGTTACTTTTACATCAGCCAATTGTATATTGTACATTTTCAATGGCGGATACTATTTTCGGTTTGAAATGCAAAACTGCTTTGAAACCATTTTCCTTCACTAACTATTAATTTGTTATTACGAAACCAATTTGAAATAGGTATTTGAATACGAGTTGACTCACCTATTTTCTTTCACCGTGTCCTCGGATAATTATGTTTTATGTTTACTCACAATAATTTGCGCTAGTTGCACCCCGTTAATGTGTAACCACACTGCCGCCATGAGATGTAATAAATATCCCAGTTCAAGCTATCTTTCGATTTTTCGTGAATTTTAGAGAAATTTTCATCGCCTTTGCGCAGTAATATTTGAAGCAAATTTATTGCAAAAACTGAGATTATCTCGAAATACACGCTTCTTGCGCAATTTACGGACAACGGACACAAATATTGCGTGGAGATCTGTTGAAACATAAACGTGTACGATAAATGTGGCAATTTTTGACACAGAACTATCTCATTGTGTACGTGTGTCCGACAAAATTTTCTCTTGAATTGATATTCAGCTGTAGAAAGTATTATTTTCTGCAGGGAATGGAATGTAAAATCTAGTCGGTGGCATAGGTATCCCTGTGATATCATATTCTAAAATGCCCAACAATGCAGCCATGGCGAGTGGGAGGCGATGGACTCTGTGCAGAGCGCAGGCCTTTGTTAGCGACCACACAATGTGTTTTCATTTCACTAGTTAGATGAAAGAGCAGGCCTTTCCCCTAATGAATCAGCCTCGCTATTAATAAAGACATTTTTACAAACGCGGACAAGTGGTAGGTACACTCTAGTGCATTTATAAGGGAGAGATTTCTTGGTCTCGACTCTCCAGAGGATGTGGCGTCCCAGACGGTACGGCGGACGTTTCTTTATCATTCTGCTTCTTCACATCAAACGCTTTGAAATAGACGGCCCAAATTGGCAAAATTGCGTAGAATGCGCCAACTCTCGGACGCGAGTATTTTTTTTACAAAAAACTGAAGCACGTGGATAAATATAACACGCGTGAATGCCTAGAAGTATTATTAGTAAAAAAACATGAGAAAAGTGAAACATATAGTATAAAGAGCGTTGGGAATTTTCCGCCGGCTGAACTCAAGGACTTTATGCTAATCGCGGAAGCCAAAGGCCGGGGTGTCGCCGACGACTTGGAAATGAGTGGGGGAAGCGAGTCAAATTGACGTGTCGTAATTATGATTGTTTTTGAAGCTAAGTTATCCCAACTACCTTTCCACGAACAACTATTTGAATGATAATCGTCACGTGTTCCATTTATCCATTTGCATGAGCTGTTTGTCAACAAAACAGTCGCCTCCCGGACAGCCAAGGCACGCAGGAATAGTTCGACGGTGGCTGCGCTGTGGTAGGCGACCGCCTTGGCCTTAGTGATCCAACATCGCCAACAAAACATCGATGCTCAACATTAAAACAGCGATGTTAATGAAACATCACCCCCAAAACATCGATTTTTTAAACATGTATGTTTTTAAAAATGTATTAAAAATTAAAAATATCCGAACATTTAACAAAACGTTTATTGATAAATGGAAGTTTTAAAGGGCTTAATTTATCGACGGAAAGTCGATTTTAATTATTTTTCACACTTAACCACTTTAGTCTGAAGGAAGTTCAATTTAGAGACTTCTGAAAATTATTACGATGGCTCCTTCTTCACTTGAAAATAAAATATCAGCCACGTAAAAACATCGAAATTAAAAAAAACATCGGGTGCAAAAAATCGATATTGTGTATGGATGGTTTTATTTGAACATCGAAGTTTTGAAAGCTGCGTGTGGGAGGGGTGGGGGTGGGTGAGGTGAGGTGAGGTGAGGTGAGGTGAGGTGAGGTGAAGTGAGGTGAGGTGAAGTGAGGTGAGGTGAAGTGAGGTGAGGTGAGGTGAGGTGAGTGAGGTGAAGTGAGGTGGGTGAAGTGGGTGAGGGAAGGGGCAGTGAGGTGAAGTGAGGTGGGGTGAAGTGAGGTGAAATGAGGTGAAGTGAGGTGAGGTGGGGAGCGCACCTGAGGCTGGCGACGCGCGTGTCGGCGCAGGGCAGGTGCAGCAGCTCCAGCAGGCGGTCGGTGCGCTCCTCGATGGCGCTCGGCCGCATGCCCACCAGCGTGCCGAAGTAGTACAGCGTCTCGGCGATGCTGAACTCCACGTACAGCGCCAGCTCCTACGCAACGCCGTTTCTGCCATCAGCTCACGGGACCATTTAAACATATTACAGAAGCGCTCCGCTAATCCGAAATTTCGGATAATCCGAACAAAATTCGGGACAGAGGAAAAAACAAACAAGAAGCACCCGATTTTTATTAACTTAACTTATGAACGAAAAAGCATGAACATAGTGTAAGTCAATCCAATTCTGAATAATACTGTACGTAGAATATCCGTTTGCAGCAGTGACACAAACTGTGTATCAACTCTTCCAAGAAATGTAGCAACTACTAACGCATGCGATTGGATATGTACGTACTGCACTCCGTTCTTCGCAACATTGCTACTTCCGCTTGTCGTTACGTTACGTTGCCATTTTCTCACTTCGCAAACTACGTTGCGTTTTGTCTGGCAATCCTGTAGTTGTATTTGTTCGGTACATGTTTTTTTTTCGTATAATCCGAATATTTTCGAATGCGAACAGACCACACCCCCAGTTAATTCGGAATACCGGGGTTCTACTGTATTTAATAGCTTATTGAAAGAAAGAATTTAAAAACGTTCAAACCAGGGTATCTGTTTTTCTTTCGGGACAATAAAACTATATTTTCAAATAGTCTTTTATTTTTCACGTATTCTGGAACACAACGTTTCGCGTCATATTCACACGCCTCATCAGGAGTGGACAAAATTCTTACATTTATGTCAAAACATGTTAAGATTGATCAAAAAATTTCAAAAATTGTAAGGATAATACCAAAATACAGAAAAATAAGGGGGAACATCCATTGGAAATATTTTCGTTCTCGCTTCAAGGAATAGAGGGCAAGTATGTTGCGTTCCAGAATATGTAAAAAATAAAACAATTTTTGAAAATATTGTGCTTTGATATCCAAAAAGAAAAAAGGATACTCTGGTTTTTGAAAAAGTTATTAATATAATGTTACAATTATACCATTTTATATATAAAGGTTAATTAACCATTTTATAAAAAGGGTTTAACTAACACTTGAGTTATGCCATAGCGTCTTTATGGAAGAGAATATGAATGGTTTGAAGGCGAAGTTTGGTAAAATAGCTTGGTAAAATAGTTAGTAAAACGCTTCGTAAAATAGCGACAGACTCGGTTTGCCTGCACACTTGTCCGTCCCTTGCTTTAAAGTGGTGCCATCGCACCGTTGAGCCACACGTAGGTCCTGGTGCCTAAAGAGTTAAAAACCTACCGCAGAGAGTGGCATTTTAGTGCTCCATTAACGAATCTTGGATCATCTCGTAAAGAATTTATAGACGTTTTGAGACGAGTTCTTTTCTAAATGTTCATGTTTATTTGTGAAGTTGAAAAGCAGGGAATTTCGGACGAGTAATTGGGGCGGGTCGAGCCGAAACGTGAAAACTGGAGTCGGGAGGAGATGTTTGAGATTACAGGAGATGCGTCGAGATGGGACGGAGCGAGGTGAGCTCGGGCGAGGCGAGACCTGGCGATGCGCGTACGTTTCAGGCGAATTGAGGCGACTCGGTCGAGGAGGGTAAGGGGCCTCCACAAATTACGTGAGGCGATATTTCGACTCCCCCTCCCCCCTTGGTGAGATGTGATATTTGGCTCGAACCGCTCCCCCCTTCTAATCTCACGTGATATTTTTCAAAATGCATTTTTTTAATGTAAACACGTTAGTTTGTGATTCATTCTATTGGTATTTATTTTAAAAATATAATTTGCTTAATTATATTTATTTAAGTCTAGATATGACTAGTATTTACAGAATAGAGTAACTGAATTACAATCAATATTATTGCACTTCTAAAAACGCTCGGTAATTTTTCTTTAAAATTTCTGTAATATACAGGTAATGAGATTTATCTCGTTAATAATAAAAAGTTTGGTATTTTTTGTTAAATTATTTTTCTCAGAATACTGCGCTACTGACTGTAGTATTCACATAAACGCGATAAAAATTATTGTGCAAGATTTAGCCTTATTTTAGTATAGAAACGTGTTTTACATAAATTATCGCAGTTTCCTCGCAATTTAACACTGTTTTTAGAGACAAAATTACGCGATATTGGCCGAGACTCCCCTCTCCCTCACGTAAGATTAGGTAAGATTCGTTTGACCCCCTCCCCCTAAAGACCTTACGTAATTTATGGGTGGTCCGTAATGGAGTGGCACGGAAGAGTCCGAGAGAAAACAAATAAACAAACAGAATGAAACGTACAAATGGGGATTGAAGAACGGTTCCGATGATCTGTAAGGAATCAAAGAAACGTGAGATTTGAAAATGTAGTTGAGTAAAAGTTCTGATAATAGAAATAACGGAAAAGAAAGTAATAAACGGCAAAGTCAATTGTTTAGTCAATAATGTTACAATCTTTTTCTACTTTTTAAAATTTAAATTTTTTTTGTAAGAAAGGTTTGAAGCTCTTTTATGTTTTTTTTAATTACAAAGTGATAATTTTGAAGTAGACATTTTACAGTAAAAAATAATTTGATGTATGATTAGAACAATTAAGAACTAATTATATAAAAATGCAGATAAATATTTTCTCATCAATCTGTTTTAAACCTTTTTTCTCAAAACTTTGTATTTGTAACATAACCTCTTCGTCCACGACAGCCTTCAATTTTAGAATGCCCAAAATAGTAAGTATGTGCAAGGGGAGAGGATAAGACAAAAGATAGCGCGCTGTCAATTGCCGTTTATGAGAGTATTCGCCTGGTGAGGCAGATAGAATTTTCCTCCAGTCAGCTACTGATTCCGACATAGCTAACTAGCCAGTGTCGAAAATCCTGCCGATGTCGGGATTCGAACCCCCCAGGATCTCCCGATCGGAGGCGCTGGGCAGGGACTTGATGATCTGAGCTCAAGAAGCCGATAAATGCCCAAGAAGTTCCAATTTCTCTCTGAATGAAAAGCGAGTTGGAGTGTGGTGCTCGCTGGGAGGAGCGCGCGGGGCACGGGCGGCTGGCGTTGCACGCGGCTTGCGTGCGTGCATGCGTGCGCGCGCGTGCGCGTTACGTCATTGGTGGGCAGAGGGCGTGGCCCGCGCTTTCCCTCGCCTCCGCTTCCGCTCCGCGGCGCACTCAGGCAGGTTGCGTCTTCGAGCACTGCGATTCCCACGAAAGAAGAAACTAGTGCTACAACACGCCGTTCTTTTTAGTATTATTTGTACCGGTTACTTATAACATCGTAGCTCGTTTTGCACTAACACGTTGGTCATCTCTTAAAGAACTATCTTCTCCGAAGTCCGGAAAATTATAAAAATATCATATAGGGATCATATTTTATTGTTTCGCTCTTTGGAACCAACGGAGGCGATGCGAGGCGGGGCGAACGGGGGTAACGCCGCGCGGAGCGTGGGAGGAAGCGCGAGACAGGGCGAAACGAATGGCTGCTAATGGATAGGAGTTGCTGAAATGATGCTGTAGGAAGTTGCAGCGTCTTGGAACAAGGCGGGATTACGTGAGGGCGGGGGGGGGGCGGGCGGGCTGGGCGGGGCGGGGCTGGGCGGGGCGGGGCGGGGCGGGCGGGGCGGGGCGGGGCGGGGCGGGGCGGGGCGGGGCGGGGGGGGGGGGGGGGGGGGGGGCTCCTCGCCGAAGACGCGCACGCTGCCCGCGTCGAGGTGGCGGCGGCCGGCGATGCAGCTCAGCAGTGTCGTCTTCCCGCAGCCGCTCGCGCCCAGCAGCCCGTAGCTGCGAATACACACATACACATCAGCACACACGCTGACCACAGTAGTAAGATATGACCACAGTTAGTAATTGATTAGTAATCTTTATAAATGGGAAAGAAGCATATTTGTGAATGTTAAGGGAAGTTGTTTCTAAACTAATTTTGTGCATATAACCATTCGCAGTAAACGGCGGAAATACGTAGAGTTAAGTAACGCGAAAATTTACGTTTTGTGATAAAAAAGATGTGTTAAAAATGAAATCATATTGTTTTTTATCATTCAGGATTTGATGCTTTGAAGATTTAAAACTCGTGTTCTCTAATAATTAGAAGCTTAAGAAATAACTTAGCTCAGATATTGTGTCATAATATTAGCTTTAATCTGGACCCTTCATGTGGACTAAAACTATTTACTGTTAACTCTAAAGAAAAGAGATAACATCATCCAAGTATTACCTTTTTTCGATCTCTCTCAGTATCTCATTCGTTGACTCAATGAGCTTCTTATAAATTGCATCTGCAACCAAAGTCGAAGCGTAATTTACTTCTTCATTCTCACGTCTGGTTTATTTTTCCACTTAGTCGTCTGCAGCACACAGGGATGCCCAAGAGGTTTAGTCAGAGAATAAAGTAAATTCCTCAAAATTAAAATATTCCTTTCGCATCCGAGAGCCCACAAGTTAGACCTCGTGTTTAAAGCAGATGAACAGCTTAATATCGATTTTGGAAAAAGGTTCTCTGAACGGATTAGGAGTAAGCGTTGTTTGGAGGCACATATAGTAAAATAATGTCAGAACAAAATAATATTAGTCAATATTTTTTTCATTTAGCTAACATTTGTTTTCTTCGTAAAATTCAAGGGTTTTCTCGCATGGCAAGTCTCGCAGTGCTTTTGGCCCTTCGGCAATCACGAGGTGTTCTATGACGTTAGAAGGCGGTTGGAGGTGTTTAGCATCCCCTGTGATTCTTATGTATTGTTAATATTTTTTGTTGTTTTCATTAGCCAGTCTTAATATCTACATATAATTTCAATAATGGAATAAAATTCTTTGAGAACCATAGCACATAACAGACTGCGAAATCTCTTAATCGATTCTTTATTAACTTAAGTTCTCAAGAAAAATAAGAAATTCAGTGTTGTATCACAGTCTAATATTTCTTTTGCATCTCAAATAACTAATACGTTTAGCGGTTTAGCGCTATCAAAGACTAATTATACTTGGTTTTCTTCTTCTTCTTCTTCTTCTTCTTCTTCTTCTTCTTCTTCTTCTTCTTCTTCTTATTATTATTATTATTATTAATATTATTATTCAGTAGAGCATTTGAAGCCAATTCTAGGCTGATGCCGGCTAGGTTCCCCTCAACAAGCGGCTACACAGCGCGCTGTGATAGTTTCTGTCCATATCTGTTCCTACTCATGTTCTTAGAGCTTGGTGTTGATTCTCTGTTCTCACGTGGTCCATCCCCAATGAAGTAGAACGCCATCGTCAGTACACTATCAGCACGCGAATGTTAGCAGGAAAGGCACACACTGGGCTGTAGTTCAATCCGAATTAATGTAAAAAACGTTTTTTAATGTCTCCCAATTCAGAAGCAGTTTTTAATGCCATAGTCAACTACTATCATTATACAGAGTCCAGTCACATTAGTGTAACCACCCGTCAAAATCCTGAATACTCCTCTTTTGCAGCGCTGACCGCTGCGAGACGTGCAGGAAGAGGGCCAATTAGGTTCTGCATGGTACCGACAGGGATGTGAAGCCATGCCAAATCCTGTGCCGCGCCCAGCTGTGCCAACTTCCTCGGTTGCGGATCCACGGCGCGAAGAACCCTATCGAGATGGGCTCACAGGTTCTCGATTGAGCTTAAATAGGGGGAGTTTGATGGCGTGGGGAGTGCTGCGCACTCATCTCGGTGTACTTCAAATCACACACGTGCACTGCGAGCTGAACGACACGTTTCATTGTTTTGCCGTCTTGCTGAGGAAAAACAGAAAAAATAAAAGAGGTCATCGTCAACAATTACTAATATGTTGACTAAGATGACCTCTTTTATTTCTTCTTATAAGAACGTCAACAACACCAAATCAGAATGCCCACAAATGAGGAAAAACAATCTACATATAGGGGTGAATACGGTTTCCAAAATGGCTGCATTCTTCTGTTCATCTATTCTGCCTCCCAGAATGACGAGATCACCTAAGCTTTCTCCATATCATTACTCTCCCTCCAGCGTGGACCCGTCCGGCGATTGTTGCTGGGTGTTTGCGATCAGACGTTTTTACAACGTATAACCCAACGACCATCTGACCGATTAAGCATAAATTGTGATTCATCTGAAAAGGCCAGTCATCTCTATGGACGTCTAGTTGCGGTATTGGCGTGCAAATTCCAGCCTTCGTCGCCGATGAGCAGCAGTCGGCATTGGTCCTTGTGCCAGGCCGCCTGCTGCTGGGGCCCATATGCAGCAACGTTTGCTATTGTTGAGGAGACCCTGTTGGTAGCCGCTTGGTCCATCTGGGCGGTCAGTTGCTCTACAGTTGCACGTCTATCCGCCCGTACACATCTCCTCAGCCGTCGTTCTCCCCTGTCATGTGTAGCCCATGGCGTGTCACTGTTGCCTCGGCGCCGGTTCTGGTTGTCGCCATTTTGTCATGCACGGTATACTTTATCCCCAGCGGCACGCGAACTCTTTATAAACTCAGCAGTTTCAGAAATGCTTCCGCCCTTGCCCTTCAGGGCAAGTCAATGACCAAGCTATTTTGGACGTCCGGTAAATCGCTCCGTTTCTGCATAGCGACAACTACTACTCAGCTTTCCGTTTCCAACACACACGCTTTGTTTATCTTTCACTGTCAGTGCTGCCACCTGCCTCCTCTAAGGGGTTATTGCACGTTTATCTCGAACATATGCGGTGGTCACAAAGCGACTGGACTGTGTAATATTCAAAATAAATCAGTAAATTTTTATTGCAATTAAATGCGAAAACAGGACGCCCTAGCCCTAAAAAGTGTTGAAATATGTCAGTAAATAAATAAACAATTAAATACATGAAAGATCGTATACTAGTTCCATGCGAACATAAGGTTTTGTAAATACTTTTTTGTAAAGTGAAAATAGCTTCTTACTGGAACCGAATTTCTAATGTTTTCGACAACCCATGTTACGGAATGAGGGTACAGAAGAGAGCTGACGTTCCAGAAAATGTAATTCAAGTTTCATTTTATAGATTACGGAATTAAAAACCAAACTTAAGTTTTTAGGGCCCACGATCACCCCTGTACATATTTAAGAACTTATAACGCATTGTGTTGCAGTAATGAACGGTGATAACGGGTTTTGTTGCGTGTGTGTGTGTGGCGGGTTGCATGTGTGCCGGCTGATTTTATATCACAGTATTTGAAATTATATATTCTTCGTCATAAATATTTTTGATGCACTCCTGTTCGTGTTTTCCATATCAAGCAGAAAAAGTTATTGGGTGTTATGTGTCGATGGAGGCTGACAATTCGTACCAAATACACATCTCTCCTTGTTATCTTATTGAGATTGTTCTGCGTGTAAATAATTTATTTTTTTGATAAGTTTTAGAGAGAAAAAAAACCCACAGAAAATGCTTGCTGAAATTTGACATTTTTCACTCATTTCACTGACTTTACACAGATTATATGACACATCTTTTGGATCGGGACCCTGACCTAATGAAGGTTGCTAGTTCTAGGAGCGGTCTTTTACAGTTTCGGTGACACAACTGAATGTGGCGCAGCACTGTGGTCGCATGGGAATTCTAGCTTTTCTTTGTACGTGTGTGTGTGGGGGGGGAGGGGCTCCTTCCGCCCCTGGGGACGAGTACTCACATGGTGCCGCGGGGGACGGTCATGTCGATGCCCGCCAGCACGACGGTGTCGCCGTAGCTCTTGTAGGCGCCGCGCACCTCCACCGCCGCCGGGCGCAGGCGGTCGCTCGCCGGCGCCTCCGACAGGGACTGCTCCGCCTGGGCCGACGACATCTTGCCTGCGCACAACACAATTGATTCATTGATTTTTTCGTGTTTCCGGGCGTGTCAACTGCGTTGATCATTAGTCCCGTTTGTGTAGTGCATGTTTTTTTCTCGGGAGATGGCTGTGATCTTGCCCCGCTGGATGGTGAGATCTGGCGCCGACCTACCGTCGGCTAGTGGGGTTCCCCCTAACCAGGACTCTCCCACCAGCGGGGCACCGCCCCAGCCGGGACGAGCTCTAAACTCCCGGCCGGTCTCCCGGAATATGGGGTAGTGTAGTGCATGTTAGTGTAAGTGTGTGTGTGTAAGGGAGAGGATAGGACAAGGAAGAGGAAGGACAGATCGCGCGCGGTCCATTTTCCGTTCGGTAGGGTTCTGCTCGGGCATTCGCCTGGCGTTGATCGGAGAAACAACGAAAAACTACCGATCAGAGCAGCCGGTCGCTAGAATTCTCTTCCAGACAGCGACTGAACTCGACCTAGCTGGAAAGCTAGTGTCGAAAAGTCTACCACCGGCAGGACTCAAGTCCTGTGACCTCCCGGTAAGAGCCACTGCAGCGACATCAATTCATGCACTGAGCCACAAAGTTTTGTGTTGCAGCGAACAACTGTGATGCCACATTAAAATCGGTATAAAATGTGCTGAAACACCAGAGATGAAGTAGGAATATGAAGAGAAGAAACAGACGTCCCTGCAGGCTCTCTAGCCCGGAGGCCATAGGGTTCGAGTTTCGTCGGAGGCGTATTCTGCCGCTGTCACGAGGAGCATTCTAGCGGCTGGCGGATGTGGTTGGTAAATGTCCATGGTTTCTCCGATCAACACTAAGTGAATGTCGGAGCAAAAACCCTAACACATCGACCACGAGCCGCGCCCAATCTTTTCTTCCTCTTCCTTGAGCTGTCCTCTCCCCTTCCTAACGCACAACTACACTTATACGCACTACACTACCTTACATTTGGGGAAAGTAGTCGAGAGCTTAGGGCTTCTTTCACCTGGGGCCTTGCTCAGCTGGTGGAGACACCTAGAGTGAGAAATCCTCCGCAAGCCTACGTGTAAGTCGATAAATGTAACTTCATTTTCTGTGCACGTCTTCTAGAATTCAGTGGGAAATATAGTTATTCAAATTATCGTTTCCATGTTGTCGCGGCAGGAAGTATTATTCCGAAGAACAACATGAATAAGAGCCCAAAATTTGTTGCTTATTTGTCCTTGAAAATAGATTTTTGTGAGTATTATTATTATTATTATTATTATTATTATTATTATTATTATTATTATTATTATTATTATTATTACATGGGAGCTTCTTTTTTTCCTCTTCATTCATTCAAAATTCAAGTAGCGCATGACTTAGTGTAGGTATCACAGAATTTTGAAAATGTGCACACAATTCACTTCTCTCCATAGCACGTCATACGCAGTTTTAACTGTTTTTTGACGTAAAATAAATACATAAGTCGGCGCCAGATCTCGCCGACCCGTGAGGGAGAAACACGGCTGTCTCCCAAGATAAAACATGCACAACTCTATCGTCATTATTGACCATAACAGCTGACGTGCCTAGAAACGTTCAATGAAAGAGATGAAGAGAATGAGAAGAGAGATACAGCAGAGTTCTAATAGCTAGACTATCAAAAGTGAATGTACTTTGTGTGTGTGTGTGTGTTCCACACAACGTTTGAACTATTGAAGGTAATATTTCCAAATTGTGCACCAATATTTTTAAGCGAACTAGAAAAAACACAAGTGAGGAGAATTTTATTTTTATTAGGCTAAATGCAATCCACAATGTATCTCAACAACATTATTGTGAGGTGAAGGGGGTGGGCAGATTAACAACACCAACACCGGAATACATTCCGGATTGTTTACATTGACTTCAAATTTTCTGCAGATAATAATGGTATTACACGTGGGTCATATTCTTGCGTTGATTTATTTGCGACGTTCATCACCATCTGAGCGAAGCCTAATCACTGGAGCCGAGATAACGACGTCCACGTATCGGAATGCTCAAAGATAATTGCGAGGAATGCAAAGGAGATCTTTTGGAAAAATTATTCATTAATTATACAATATTCTATTTTCGCACGTTCTACTTATTTGTATTCCAATAGCGTATTCTTATAGTAGTACTTTGGTAGAATTCGACAGGAACTATTATGTTTTAAAAAGTGTTTAACATGTAATATAATAGCTTTTTAAACATTTTTCATTATTGGTAAAATTATTATCATCACGTGTGTGATTCATTTCGGCCACCACTGGCTCTGTGGATCAAGGGAAACAACGATAAACCTGATCGAGATTGAGATCATTTACTCATAAGTTGATTGCTGTAGACGTAAGTCATTCTTTTTTCTATACTGAAGGTAATATAGGTCTTTACGGGGATTAATGTGGCAGAACACCGGAAGGGTTGAAGATCCCTCATTTCCTTGTCATTTCTACATCTGCAGAAATTTCCGTATTGTGTTTCGTAAACGAGCACGAATTTTTCAGGCAATAATTTCGACACTGGAAATCATGCTTAATTTAAGACATAATCAGAAACATGCGTATCATAATCTCATAAATAGTATTTTAATATGACTCCATTATCCGGAGCACAATACAAACCAAATATAACCACGGACATCTAGAATACTGAAAGTGTGTCGGATTGTCTCCATCTACAGTACTCAAAGTAGCTGTAGGCGTATACGCGAGTTCGACACTAAAGAAACTAGTGTTGCTAGAGAATGTCTCGTTTGTGTGGGATAGGCTTTTGGTTTTCCTCATCCTATTCCCAACTGCTACCTACCGGCATGTAAAAGACAGTTTTTCACAATTTATCATTTTTTCTGTCTCCTAATAATTGCAGAATAGAAATATTGGTACAACAACAGCCCATACTTTTGTGCATTTTTAACTTTTGCAACTTTCGAAAATTCTGAAAATTAAACGAAAGATATAATATGCGCCATTTTAAGTGTCTTTTACTCTATTTGAGGAAAAAACGTTGGAGATATTTTAGAGAAAATATTATAAATAGCCTGTCTAAGTTGAGAACTAAAATTATTTGTATAAAAGTTAATTATAAATCGACCCTGAATTCAACTTCGTTCATATAGATGTTGGAGATTGTCGTCAGAGGATTTAATTACTACAAATCTCAGGTAGTTAGGGGACCTTGAGAATGCCTCACATAAGATACCGCATATATAACAAGTTACAAGAGGTCTTACTAATTACATATGTTGCAATTTTACTAGCGGCGACCCACACATCCGCCCGGCCCGGGCGGCGAGATGATTTACTTACCGGTGGGCCTTGATGAAGCGCATCGCGCCGGGTGCATGACACCATAAGGGTGGGAAATTAGTCTCAGCCAATTAGAGGTATGTTCTGGCAAATTATACGGTTTTAACGGGCCGTTGAGGCAGATCGCTAAGAAATCTGAGAGCGGTTGGAGAAACATATCTGCTAGCTAAATTCTTGGAATTCGGATAGTGACTGGCTACAACAATAGAATTCGTTACAAAATTTCTGCTGCTGCGTTACGTAGTTAGCTGTCTTGATTTGAAAAAAAAAACTGTATCAAATTAACGTTCGTTACCTTACCGCTCCCGTACATAGAACATATACATATAAAAATATATGTGCGTATGTGAATTGTTCTGTCTTGTCGGACTATTCTGTGCTGGATGTGTCTTTGTATGTCGGACACTATGGTCACTCCGACGAACCGAAATCATTCTGACGAAGAGTTGGCGGAGGTGCATTTTCTTGCCACTCACAAGAGAGATGACGGTGGTAGGTATACTGCCTCTCTACCAATCAAATAAAAAACACCCACTCTCAGTGATTTAAAGGGGAAGGCTTTAAAACGCTTCCGTTCACTTGGAAAGGTTTGATAAGGACATATGTTTTAGGAAAAGCTACTACATTCTTTATTATGCGGTGCTAAAGCCATCAGCTACCTCCAGTAGGCTAAAAGAGTTTTCGACAGATCAACAAAACCAATAGGTGTGTATGTATACACTTTGGCACAACAGCTCTTTAACAGCCAAGGCGTTCCAGCGGCGTCCCGGCCTTGGGTTGAGGGGTACGTGTGGTTAGCACATAACGATCCCTACGCCATATCTATGATCTTCTCAACCTGAGGTATGAGATTTCTCGTTGTCACACAACAACGGATACTGGGACATTCCAAAGAAAGTGCACAGTTAATTTTTGCCCCGATCAGGAATCGAACCCGGGGTTGCGCCCTGGAAAACGGGCACGCTAATCAACGATCCACCGAGGGCTTATATAAAACTAACTGGTACCTCTTTAAATGATGTTTTAAATGGAATTTGTGGTTTTAATGAAACTAAAATACAAAGTGACTTATGAGTGAAATTTTGATAAGGTAAAATAGCAGTTGCGGCTGATTTAGAAAAAGTGTATTCAACACATGTTAATCCTTCGGATTGGCATTATCAGCTTGTGTTCTGACATAAGTCAACTAGTCAACCTGTTAATGATTACGTGTTGTCCACGATTACCTATGGCCTTACGTCAGCAACATTCTTAGCAGTTCCTACCCTTTTGTAACTTGCTAGGGAAGATTTCCCAAACTTTCCAACTTTCTCAAGTACTAAAAAACTCTATGTAGATAATGTGTACTCGTGATGACATGCTGTTTGCTAGGGAAGCTGTCGATTTATTGAAGCAGATTTTGTCAGCAGGAGGCTTTCACCTGAGGAAGTGGGCTTCTAACTGCGCACAACCCCTAACGCTCCATCCAACATCTGTTTGCAAGGCTTAAACTGCACACTGGGGTCTACTGACCCCATCAACATTTCAAATTCACACCTAGTGGAAATTTCTGACAGCCTCATAGCACTTGACGTAAATTTGAATTACACCGTTAGCTTGCCCCCATGACCCTTTTAAGCGTCCACGTGGAAAATAAAATTGAAGCGAAAATTTGTAATGGTTTTTCAGATTTTTTACAACCATTCGCATTAATTTCAAGCAGATATTCCGTAAAAAGTCTTCTTTTTAAAAAAAACATTATTCATTACTCTATTAAATATTGTAGTACTTTTGAATGTTAACTTTTTGAAATTTTTGAAAATAAAAAAACCGACACCAACGTTTATACGTTTGCTACATATGAGGAGAAAATTTTAAGAAAAACATTTGCAGTCTTTTTAAGTAAAAAATTGTTTAAAAATTCGATGTAAAAATAACTTGCCTATCACCAACGATTTTGCACCTGTTTCATAAAACGAAATACCGGCACTGTGGTGGCAGTAAAATGGAACATAGATTTATCGATACTTATTAGATTTCTCTGTAGGATAAGCACATGCTTTCTCGCATTATTTATAAATTTGAAATTTTCGAAAATTCAAAGAGTTCAATGAAAATTAGACCCATGCAATTCTTTTAACCATCCCTTCTTTTATCAGTAGAAAAATTTAACTTTGAGAAAAATGTTAACTTTTTTAAATTGCCCAAATTACTCCAAAACACGTCTTCTAGAATTCAGTGGGAAATACAATTATTCAAATTATCGTTTCCATGTTGTCGCGGCAGGAAGTAATAAGAGCCAAAATTTATTGCTTATTTATCTTTGACAATAGATTTTATTACATGGGAGTTTTTTTTTTCTTTTATCCTTGAAAATAGATTTTATTACATGGGAGTTTTTTTGTTTTTTTTTTCTCCCTTTCAAAATTTCAAAATTCAAAATTTATTGCTTGTTTATCCCTGAACATAGATTTTATTTCATGGGAGTTTTTTTTTCTCCCTTTCAAAAATTCAAAATTTAAGTAGTATATGAGTAAGTGTAGGGATCACAGAATTTTGAAAATGTGCACACAATTCACTTTTCCCCATAGCACGTCATACGCAGTTTTTAACTGTTTTTCTGACGTAAAATAAATAAATAAATAAATAAATAAAACTACTCATATTTTCGAAAAATTGAATATGAACGTATTTAAAGATTCATCTTTAAGGAATATATTTCATTAAGGAAACAATATCTTGCTTCAATATTATACACGTCAGAAGATGCCCCACCCCGAAAATTGCAGTTTTGGAATTTTTAAAAAATCTGATATTTCAACGAACAAGAGACCTGCACGATTCTCTTAAGCGTCCTTTACGCTATCCGAAGACAAAGTTTGATGAAAACATTTCGTACCATTTTGAGAAAAATTTGAAAATGTTTTTGAGCTTTCTGTAAAGTACCCTCAAAAATCAAAATATCCGTTTGAAACTCTCAAAGCTTCGAGTTCATTCAGATTGATTGGGGAATATCAATTTGAAAGAAATCGGCTGAACGGTTTAGGCACTACTGTTGACCACAGACGGACAGACACACACACGTTTTACTGTCAGACGATTTTTCGGTATCAGGGACCCATAAACCACGGATTTGGCCACACCGCGTGTTAGAAGATTTTTTCCTATATTTAGCAACAGGACTTTTTAATTACATTCAATTAATTAGCATTTGGTTAGCATTAATTTAATTACATTTAATTAGCAACATCCACTTTTTAATTACCAGGATCCGTCAATAGGAGTTTTTCTGCCGAAAATTCGTAGTTTTCCGGCTCATGATTACATAAATTTCTTTTCTTACGAAGTACCTTCCTAAGAAGTTCTTTCTTCTTACGAAGTACCTTCGTAAGGGCGATAAAGTAAAAACGCACATTTTTTTTAAATTTTTGATTATGGATAATTGATTTTTGGTTAATAAATACGAGGTAACTAATAGGCAACATTTAGGTATTTAAACACAAAATAGGAATATATTAGTGAAATAATCATTTATAGACACTATAAAATTCGCATAAAATACTCCTAATGCTCAAAATGAATAAGTAACCTAAAAGACTGCGCTTTCCATTGAAGGACAAAAATAGGCAAATTTGCAAAATTCCGCAGCTTAGGCATCAGTCTGTAGGAATTCGTTCCAAATAAGAAAAAATGTGATACATAATAAAATGAGATAGCCAGTGCACATCGTGGAATTATTGTTATAGCCAAGAATTACATGAAACTAAGGTATTCTAAGTCAACATTACGAAAGGAGATGAAGAACAATTAACATTTTAACGACAAGGGAGCCAAGCGCAGAGTTCAGAGAAGCCATACTCACCACAATTCATAACAAAAGCTTGAGAAGTTACATACAAGACAAGTCCATGATGTTCCTTCGTCCAACACTGAGATCTGTCTGATTCGGCTTCGTGAGAAGTATGGCGAGGAGCGGTTCGACTTGGGGAGGGGGTGGGGTGGAAGGGGCAACCGTTATGCGAAGGGGAGCGGAAGAACGAGAGGTTGTAGAAGTGGAGACAGAGGAGACTTTGCCTCTTAAGAAATACAAAGACATAATCGAAAGGTGCTTACATTCTCTACATTTTGCAGATGATAGGTCATTATGGAATCAGATCGGGAAGATACGGAGTTTATGCTTAGGAAATTAAAAGAATACGAAAAATGGGGACTTAAAATCAACCTTAAAAAGATCGAATGCATGGGAGGAGATACCTCTAATATTGAAATTGCTGATGACGAAATAGCTGACAGTTCAAAATTTAAATATCTGGGAACTATAATTACTGGCGATGGGAAATTTGATGAATATATCACCACTAGGCTTGCAAAGGGTTGAAATGCAATGAAAGCTCTACATGGCCTTATATGGAATAGTGTATAAAGACAAGACACAAAGAGGAGAATATTACACAGTGTATTGGAAAATACAGTATATTATATGGAGCAGAAATGTGGCCTTTAACAAAACGTCGTAGAGACAGAAGATGGTCAGTAGAGCTCGACTTTATGAGAAGATAGATAACAAGGCTGGATAAGACAAGGAACGACGATGTATGGGAAAGAGCTGGAGTTCAAACAACCCTAACCAGAAGACTAGCAAATAAAGCTCTTCAATGGTATGGACATGTCCAGAGAATGCCAAGTGAGAGATGGCCAAAACAAAGTTTGAATTGGATGCATAAAAGAAGGCGTAGAAGAGGCAGTCCTGTTTTGATCTGGAAGACCTATATACCGGAAGTAATGGAGGAGAAAGAACAAAAAGAAGGTCAATGCGAGAACCAAAAAATATGGAAATCGAAAACGGCAAACTCGTAGTGGTAGAAACCGTCGAAGAAGAAATACGAGCAAGAAGAATTTATATTACGATCATGAAGATAAGGTAGTAGAAACTTGTAATGGAGTCAAACAATAGAAGGTACATTCTGAACATTATGATTATGAACATTTTATTGAATGTTTTTGTTGAGTCATCTTGTAGTACGGTTTTAAGATTAGAGAACTCTTTAAAATTATGCTTGTTTTGTTTAACCAACTGTGATAGTAAAGGGTCATAACTCTTAGCAAACTGATTACATTATTACAAGTTATATTTCATTGATAAATTAATTTTAATATATCACTATTTAAGGACCAGCCTCGCATTAAAATTCTGTTCAACAGCCAATATTCACGGGTTCTCAAAGTTAATTTTATGTCTATGATCAGTTTTGTGAGCCGTGAGGGAATTTTGTCTTTCAAGCGGATGTCAAATATTGTTAAAATGTTTTTAAACTCTATCTCCTAACCTTCTACGGCACTGACCTATATTCGATAATCTACAATCTGACATTTGATCAAATGTATCGTATTCACCATGTATAACTTGGGAAAAAAAAATCTTTAAGGCGAAGAATGACATTGATCTTGTTTAGAATAGTATTGGCCAAAACAATATCAGTAAAATTATAGTTAATTTATCCCTTTATTTTATTGTTATTCATTGAAGGAAAAGGTAATGAAAACAATTTCAATTTTAGGAGCAGTGGGTTAAGTGGTAGTAAGGCCAGTGTTTCGTAACAAACAGGATTTTGTTTTAATTTTTGGCAGACAACTTTAGTAATTACTTGTATGGGATTATTGTCCGCAATTAATTACAAATTTTTTCCCAAGACTGGCAAATGAAAACCACGATCTGATAGACCGAATACTCTTTCTACAAGGTTGTTAACAAGGGCAAGTTGTATACCAATAGGGTGGTTGGAGTTCAAATTGAGAATCATCCCCGCGGGCTTCGTATACCAGTTTGTCACACAGTATGTTGGAAATCTGAACAGTGCGGAATCTAAAAAAAATTAAAGTGTAATTTAGCTCCTCTTCCAACGTGAATTCCAAGTCAGGTTTGTAAGAGTAGAATTCATTAAAAACCGTCAACCTGCTCACGTTTTATCATCAAAAACGTATCGTCCACAAAGTAGGTGTAGAACTTAGGATCGAGTTGAGACAGCATTCAGTCTCCAATTTACTCACACAAATACAGCTCAAAATTCCCCCTTTTGGATATATATTTTTCTAAAAATACATTCTGTCTTTAAATGAAAAAGTTATATTTTTAAGAATTAATTTGATAGATAAAAAAAATTCTTGCTTTGGTGTATTGGTCTATGCCTGATAGTTTCTAATGTTATTAATTCATCCGAAGCTCTCATTATCAAATCATGAGGCATCAAAGGGTACATCTTCACTATATCTAATGAGATCAATATATTAAAAGGAGACAAATCTAATTTTAATTTCTTAACTATCTCAACACTCTTCTTAGCATTTAATTGATAATTAGGTTATACAAAGGTTCTAAACAAAGAATTAAACATTTTTGAAAATTTGTGGTGTGGGGAGGACAAATTAGAGACGACGAGTCTGAAAGGAGCACCCTGTTTATGGATTTTCGGGAAACTATATGCTCTAGACGTGCCTAGTACATGAAAGATGGAACTGTCTATGAATTTATTTTTCAGCCACATTTTCAAGATTTTTTGGATTCTAAGCAAGTATTGTCTCGCAGGATCTCTAAGTAAACAAGTAAGGTTCTCCTCCACTTTACGAACATACGTAGGCCTATCAACTAATGCAACCGTTCCACTTTTATCGTTAGGAACAAATACGAGTTCAGGATGTTTTTTTAAAACATGTTTGGTTTGAACAAATAAATATGAAACTTTTAAATTTCTGTTTTATGTTTCAATTTCCAGTTTGTCTATAATATATGGAACCTATTTATTAATTAATAGGTTCAGGTTTGCTTTAATTATTACGATTAGAAAGTTAGCTGTTAAGTTCTTCTTTAATCTCTTGTTTGTTTGTTTTTTCTTGGCACTAGGTTAATTTTTTATTGCCTTATACTGACACTTGTTTATTCTTTTGTCATTCTTGCTAGTTTGTTTTTTCTCGGCACTAGGTTATTTTTATTTTTAATTATTTTTTTAAATTTTTACACTTACCTGTACTTGTTTTTGTTCTTCTGCTTTTGACGGTACAATACAATTATTTGGTTTTATATTTCTATTGTCTTTGTGCGTGTCCATCCATGGACATCACATTTACTTTAATCAAGCTCGTTGGTGACGGTGCATTGTCATCGCACACTAACACGTTTTCATTTAACAATCATCAATCTTACACAGGTTTTGTATTATTTATTATAGGTTGTCATCTCAGTCCCGAGACAGATTTATTCTCAGCACATCTTCAGTCTCCACCCTCCCCAGAACTGTCGTTTGAAAGTTTTCTCATACTCTCATCGTATTTTCGTGGCTAGAGCTAGGGCCTGGGTGGAGTTTCAGGAGAGGCTGCTCCAGCTGACGTGCCGCGAGTATTTATTTATTTATTTAGTCAAAAAACAGTCAAAAACTGAATGGGACGTATGGGGGAGAAAATCATCTGCGCACGCTTTCTTGAGTTTCAGAGTCCCTTCCCAACAATTTAACTATTAATAGTTGAAAATAATAATAATAATAATAATAATAATAATAAACAAATTTAAAAAAGCGAGGGATTAACATTTCAAAAACTAGATATTTTCGTTGCAAAATTATAGAAAACTTATTTTTAACGGTAAAGGAACAAACAGATTTGATTTTTCTGTATTGTTAACAAAATAGAAACTCATCCTAAGCTCTACTACCACTACAAGCAAAAGGAAAGTTCAACAAAACGTGCGCATAGTGAAGCTACATTTACGTCCAGAAGCAAAGCAAGGGGCCATCTCAGCATTTGCTCAATGGATCAGGGGAACTGGACAAAAACCCGATCGAGATGGGGATCATTGACCCGGAAGTACATTATTTGTTACAGGCATATTGAGTATTTTTTAAAATTATACAATGCAAATGTAAACTAATTCATTATACTATATCTTGTTTTTGTTAAAGTAAACATTATTTTTCTTTTTGACGATCAGTATATTCTCTAATTGTATAGAAACAGTTTTGCAGCAGAAAAGATTTTACTTTTAACTTAAATTTATGCACCAATTTTGATTGTTTAATTTCATCTGGCAATGCGTTGTAAAGTGACGTATATGTATTGTATGTGGATTTCTGACACTGCTGACACTTAATGAACAGCTGTTGATACTGACACTTAATGAACATGATTTCTACGTCGAGTTTTGTAACTATATATATCAGTATTACATGAAAATAAGTTCCCACCGTTAAGTAAGTCAGTTTTGACAAATACTACAGACTCATAAATAAATAGGCAAGGCAATGGTAAGATTCCAAGCTCAATGAAAAGAGGCTTGCACGGATCACGTGGATGGCATTTTTTCATTATTCGGATAATTTTCTTTTTCAATCTAAATGTCTGGGAACTAAAGGATGAGCTTATTTTGATGAGCGAGTATATTTTATTGTATTTAACGGCAAAAACCAGAGAGACTGTCATTTTATTGCATTAATTAGCGAACAGGTTTAATGATTTCCATTACTAGATAGCGGCATTTCAAGTCAGACAGGCAGGTTTATTGTTATTAAAATTTTGTTTGGCATTCACGTCATTCCCAACTCATTTATACGTTCATTATCATCACCTGACTGGAAGGACAGCCTATGTTCACATGTCGACATAACATTAATTTTGTTTAGCTTAAATATTTTTACAACTACCTTATGTCTTGCGGCTCTCCTATTTGTGTGAAAAACCTTCGATTTTTCAAGGGGGTCGATCCCGTGTCATAGAAGATCCAGTGCCCAAAAGTTCATTTAAATAGGAATTTACTCCAGCGTTCCCCTCAGGAGTAAATTCCTTTACCCTCTCGATGGGTGTAGGATACCGCAGCTCGCCCGATGAGCGGTGCTTTTGGCCGAAGCAGCTGCTGGCTGGGGAGCCGTATCAGTGGAGCCCTTATCTACAAGCAACATCTGATGATGTGACTTCTTGCAGAGCACCCAAGATTTTTGTCAGGTGTGATTCGTAGTTTTGTAGCCCAAACACTAGTGGCACTTGTTGTTCGTTTCGACAAAGGCCGACCTAACCTTCTTGGATAAATTCGGGACAGTCCGGGGAAAATCGGGATAACCCCCCAAAAAATAAAATAAATAAAATAAAGAAAAAATAAAATAAATTAAAAAAATCGACTTGCATTTGGGGTAGCTACTTAAATTTGTTGAAATTTGATACCTCAGTATTTGAAGGTTGAGAAAAGCTCAACCAAATTTGGATCATTTAATAGACTGAGACCCCTCCTTATTGTCGAAGCTACAAACATGTCTTTAAAGACTAAAAGGAGGGGGGGTGTTAGCCTCTAATGAAAGTTCCCATTCTCTGAGAATATCTTGTAGCAGTGAATAGTGAATGCCGACTGTGACTTTCTGGCAAATGTCGCATGTTGTGCTACGTTCACATCGATCCAAATAATCACCAAAAAACGTTAAAATCTAGAAAGCAGCTGTATCTCGTGAAGCAGGTAATTGTGGCGCAGGAGAGCATGCATGGGAAATTGCAAGTTTGATCGCCGGCGCCGCTTCCGCCCTAGACTAGAAACTTATCATACACGACTATTGCTTCGGTGAGACACGCGCATGGCAAAAAGCGAGTTTCTCCTACCAAGCAATTGGGGCCAGGCTTCTTCGTTGGACGCGCTCTCATGAGATGACGCCATTCACCGTTTGTGCAATTGTCATGTGCTGCCAGCTGTCAGTCACCCTCAGGTGGATCCGACTCATTATTTCTCTTTCGACGACTGCCTCCAACTCTTACAATGCAAGTAAATTGCTTGGCCGAGGTTATGGATGAATGCAAAGTGACATTTTCTGCGAATGCAACTCGCGAACTATGCGACAATGAAATATAATTGAGATAACGAATTGTGAGAAGTTTGAACATTAAGAAGTAGTTCTCAGAAAAATCAAATACATAAATACGTGACACAAAAAGAAAATACATTTATCGATTTTTTATCGTCGGTTTGTAGAGAGTAAAGGTAGTAGGTCGTCAACGATGAATGTGATGACGAAAATTATGTACTAAATCCGGGAACAGTTGGAAAAATAATTGTCGAAACGAATCATGATAAATCAACTGGGTCGGTCTGAATTTCGTGGAAATTCTCAGAGGGGAAACTTTGGTTATTGCGGATATTCGAAATATCTATGAATAATTCATACATTCTTCGAGATTGTAGGAATGCCATAGTTGTCCCAGTTTTCAAAGAAGACTCACGTCAAATTAACGAAAAGTATCGTCCAGTCAGTCTTATCATTCGCGGAAGCAGATTGAACACACAATAGCAGACGACATGCTTGGGACATGGGATAAGGATAATATCATCTACGAAGGCAGCACGATTTAGAAAAGGATACGCAAGTTACCGTCGGGTAGACACCATCGGTCAGGACTTTGCTAACTCTCTCCACGAATCATTCAAAGCGTTTGATATCGTTCCCCAAGATAAACTGGCCCAAAAATTAAGTAATCTGAACGAAGAACAATGAAAGAACGTGAGAAATGCAAATTTTATTTGATTATTTATGACCTACACTCATTCCATCGGGTCAAGAATAATCTAATATATTGTCAGGATAGTATTGTATGAATACACATTTGCACGTAGGTTGTTATTCAGTCGAAATTCACAAAAAATTGAAATGTGCAAAAACTGAGATCACACTTTTTTTTTAGCCAATGCAGTTCAAAATTATATATTACACTTTTCGCCGTTCTTATGATACGCATGCACTTACATAGTGATAAATGAACTTGACACTTAAATACACGTTTGATACTTCCCCCTGGTCGTTAAAAAGTCATTTACTATTTTTTAACGAAGTAAATACAATAAAACAATTTCTCACAAAGAATTCTACAACAAATGGAAGATAGAAGATATTGTGTATGCACTTTCAATTTTCTTTTTCTCAACAATGTATTATCTTCGTTATGATAAAATATACTGGATAAAGTATTCTTAAACTTAGATATATACTGTATTTTTTAGGACCGTAGAAGTAATGAGCATTCGTATATTATTGGCATATGAGGCATTGGTAGTGTAAAACCCTCTTGACCCTATAAGTTTGCATTGAAAATCTTTTGTGCAGCAATCTGCGCCTTCTAACTGATCGGTAAGCCCCGGAGATTCAGGTCGGAAACACTTCTGTAAGAGCGATGGAATGCCCGTGAACTTAGGCCCTCTTACTGCCAGTTGCAAATGTCAAATAACCAAATTTACGTTGGTAATTCGCTCTGTAATGACTGCATTTAAATGAATATGCTCATAAAAAATTCCCCAGATTCTGGGAAAATGATTCATCTGATAAGCTCTGTGAGAGTTTGTTGAGATTTTCCTTATTTCATAGTAGTACTACAGCATAAGCGTTCTCACGGCAGTGAGTCGACTCATTCACGTATAACACGTGAAAGGATAAGAGGAGCCAAAATCGGTCACTCATTTGGCGACGCAATTGGTTTACGATACAGTTTAATTAATTACGGGAGCTAATATTTCTTTTTATCAAAATTGATCCAAAACTAGCTCGTTGCCAACTTTATTCGTAATTCAATTTAGAGTAGTGAAAGAGCGGGGGTAGAGATTCCGGAGCTCACGAAAACGTGGGCAGATTACTTCTCCCGACACATTACATACAGTTTTCTGTGGTTGTTTTTCTATTTGCGTTAAACAACTAAATAATATTTATTAAAATGAATGCAAAATAGATTCACAAACAAATTGTAAACATGTTGTTCACCAACAGTTAGTAACCCACCTGATTACTTATGCCATCAGAGCTCGTTTGTGCCGGTAAAATTATGTTCGATACGTCTCTTGTTGAAAAATATAGACTTTTAATTTAGTATCTATTCAGAAAAAGTGGTAATCTGGAAAAGTGCGATAGTAAATCACAGCTAAAGAACGATATCCAAAGTAGAAAACACAGTTTTGAAAATGTCACTGAGACACAGGAAAACAAGTTCCAGAAAAGAATTGAAATTACTAGTTATGGACACACTAATTACGAACACTACAATTTTGAAAGAGTATTCGAACATTCAAAATATAAAAGGAAAATAAATCATGAACAATACGTTTGAGTTATTCTAAGAAATAAAATAAAACGTATATGCTCCAATTTAAACAGAGCAAATTGACATTTGATCTGTCGGGTCGCGGTTATCCTTTCGGGAGCTTCGCTAGAACGTTCGTAATGAAGTAGCATTGAGTAAAGAATTATACCTCTTTAGTCTATGGTAGTAGTTGTTCGTTAGTCGTTTGCCCTGACTAGAAACAGAAGAAGTTGTTGGAGAACATGAAATAAACAAACAGAATGCTTGTGAGTAGTGAGTAGAAGTAGTCGTATAGAGATGTCGTATAGTAGCAATACCTTCTAGTAATAGAAGGTATTGGTAGTAGTCATATAGTGAGTAGAAGTAGTCGTAGTGAGGAATAGTATTCAAAGTGAGTAGACTTATAGACTCAAATCCACGTTAGCTGTGACAGATTTGCTGTGGATAATTTTCTGAAATATTGCCAGAAGTACGCATTTATTAGAACCTTTGAAATATTGTGAAATATTATAACTATATTTGTTTACGTACTGAATAAAATTGTCTTAATTTTTCAGGTGTAGATTTGAATTTCTCTTTCAATAACTGAACTACTTGATCGTAATTTATATCAATATCTTTCTGCTCACGAATTAAATATTCTGTTTCTACTATTAACATTATTAATTAATATTAAATATCGTCTCCAATGTTTGCCATCTAAATTTTTTGCCCTTCAAATTCTGGTTCAAAAGCTTTAAAATTGCGTACTAAATTAATTTTAAAATTCTGAACTTGCTCTCTTTCAGACTACAAATACCTCATTTTGAATTCGTCTATTTGATGCTTCATCTATTATATCTCTTTATTTCCATTAATCTTTGCCAATTCTAATACTTTTTCCCTTTCCCTTCCCTCATTTGCTACAATTGTTAACATTTACTGTTTTTCTCCTCTTTTTCTACAAAATTATCATACCATCCCCCCCACATAATCTTCATAGTTTTTATTGCCAATTCACGCCTACGTAAAGTGAGACTTTCAAAATGTTCAATGCGCAAAGCAATAGCTTCTTTTATTAAAATTCTCTTCCACATCTTTGGTTTATTTAAATAATTACCCTTGCCAGATTAAAATTTTGAAATCTGATGACTTACCTATTTAAAATTTTAATTTTCCTGATAATTTTAACAATTTTAGGATTCTTGTAATATCGTCTTGAAAAAGTCTTCGATTTCCGTTTCTACCGCATATCACACGAAACATCAATCAAATGTTCTGGTCATGAACCACAACTTTCCTCCAGCAAACTTAAAAGTCAAAGTTTATCAGGTTCAGACTAACGTAAAACACATATACCATTATGTTAGACACATTCCATCCCCGTCACAAATTTTACCGCATGCTTATAGCGTCGCAATCGTTAGCAATGCCAAGCATGGGCCAGCTGACCACCCGCCAACTCCTCTTAAGAAATTAAATTCCTTCTTAACAATAACAATATACTTCTAATACTTTACAATATTTCCAAGGTTCCAATAAATCGGGTACTTATGACAATATACTAGAAAATTCTCCACAGTTATCGTTAATCTATCACAGTTATCGTGGATTTGAGAAGCTATATAGGTCTATTCACTTCGATCTCTCGAAGCATTCTGCTTATTTTTTACATGTTCCCCAAAAACTTCTTCTGTTTCTAGTCAGGGCAAACGACTAACAAACGATTACTACGTTACAAATTCATTTGTGAAATTAAAGCTGATGGTATAACCGCGGCCCAACTGATCAAACGTTCATTCCCTCTATGTTTAAATCGGACAATCATATTGTTTACAGAGTTAAGTAGGTCCAAAACAAAATTATGACAGAGAACACAGAATCATAGGTTTAATAGTAGTTTGCAATGTACGCGAATAAAATTAGGTTTACACACCAGTGAAAATTGTAGCTAATTAACTGAAGAAAATTAAGAGATCCGGTTTCTAACATCTATTTACTGTAAAGTTACTCGCTTTACGTTTAAAGGAATGTAATACATGATTGAAGATTACCCATCTGAAAGACACCTTTATATTATTGTATGTTTATCCATAGGACGTGAAAACGTGAATCCATAGGACGTGGCCTACACTCATACACACCACACACGCACCACACCGCCACACACGCGCGCACACACACACACACACACACACACACACACACACACATATATATATATATATATATATATATATATATATACACACACACACATTTAAAAAAGTTGTACAAAACATTTTACTAGACATTACAAACATTATTTATTAATTAGTCAGAGACAATGATATAAATTATTACATGAATGCAGAGTCACATAGAGATAATGAAATATTTCGATGATGCAATGTTAAGAACAAATGATGGCGGTCCTAAAGCATAGAGCTATTTCTAGCTCCATGTTCTAAAACGACAGAATTTTCAATTACAGAAGGAGTTTAAAGAGCCGAGCGCTTAAAAACAACAAGAAGGTTGGTGCGTACCTCGACCGCCAGGGGGCGCGAGAGGCGAACACTGCCCTGCTGGCGCGGCCGCTCTCGGCGAGAGGAGTGTCACGACTGAGGGAGCAGCGTCGCCTGGCGGGCGGCGGGCGCCCGGCGGGAAGCTCGTAAACAGACTGATTCTGCTTCCGAGTTCTTTTCCTCCACTCGCGCAGCCCGATGACGAAAGGTTATCTAGCGCTTCGGCTTGTCGCAGAAGGAACAATGCCACTTCGATATAACATGTGACCCTTATAACATCATTCCTCTACAACAAGTCTACGAATAATAATATTACGGAAAACAAAATAGATAAATATTTTAGTAAAAAATGTCATTTTTCATAATTAATGCGAAGGCTGACACTGCGTTTTCGTTGCAAGTTGAGGGACCACCGTTGGTGTCTTGGGGCATGAATTCATGTCACTGCAATGCCTCCGCCCGGGGGTCTTAGAGCTTGAATCTCGACGGTGGCAGGATTTTCGACACTAGCGGGATAACTAGTCGGAGAATTAGGATAACTAGGCGGGAATTCAGCCGCTGTCTGGAGAAGAATTCTAGTGGCCGGCTGCTCTGATCGGTAGTTTTCTCTGGTTTCTCCAATCAACATCAGGCAAATACTGAAGCAGTAACAAACGGGTCACGGACCATGCGCAATCTTTCCCTTCCTCTTCTTTGTCCTATCCTCACCCCTTACTTAAATTTACACTCTAATGTACTTCACTATCACACTCTTTGGGAGACCGGTCGGGAGCTTGGAGCTTCTCCCGGCTGGGGGTGTCCCGCTGATGGGAAATACCTGGTTCGGGAAAACCCCCATCAAGTCGACGGGAAGTTCGGCGCCGGATCTCGCCATCTAGCGGGGGAAGGTCATCGCCACCTCCCGCAATAAAACATGCGCTATACTTTCGGGACTAATGACCTTAGCAGTTAACGCACCCGGAATCACTAAACAATCAATCAAGTTGAGGGAAATATGTTGTGTAAGCCGCTCTTAATGCATCTTAAAGGTGCGAGTTTTTCGGGCAGGATCGGTATTTATTTTGCATTTCACTCATTGATAAAAGAGCGAGTTTGAAAAGATGCGTAGAACCGAAACATGACGTCGTTTAGAGCATAGAAGACACGCGAGATTTGAACTGGAACTCACATTTAACTTTATATGGTAACAAACAATACTAAATAATATTTTGACTGAATACAACGAGTTTTGAAATGAAACTATAATACCTGACACCATTAACCAAGAAAGTTTCTCCTTACTGTGTTACGCTGCGCTAATCCCTGACAAGTGGCATTTTGCTAGCCTCACTTCGCCCACCGAAATAGGGTCCTTTTCAAAGTTCATCAGAAACAAGGCGGAAAGTATTGAATTTAAAATTCCTCTACTTATGTTTTCGGACAATAAATTTGAGAATTTTGTTCGTAAAATTGGTGTGTTACCAAGACAAGTAGAATAAATACAATTTATGTGATATTGAATACTTTAATAATATGGAAAATTAATTATAACTGTCTCTCAGAATTTAATGAAATCCTTTTTCTTCTCTTTTTTGTTGTAATTTTTAACTTATTGTTATATATTGTTAAAGAATTGAACTAAAAACATATGGAGAGCTCCAGAAAAACGCCTCGGGAGTAGCGTTACCCTAGAGAACAAAACCGATGATAGTGATGTCGAATACAACTAAATAAAAGGTGGTTTACATATCTGTGGTGGTTAAGCATTACAGATTACCGAATTGCTCTTTCTAAAAGGTAATGGAATTATGGAATACAGAAAATCCTTTCATTGTAATGACGGTGACAACTATTATTATTATTACTATTATTATTATTGTTATTATTATTATTATCATCATCATTTGTTTATTTTCTGTAAGAAGCACAGTGAAGAAGAAATAGGGTGTGAGCCACGAAACAGAACAAACCATAGCTTTGATTAGCACATGGCAGAGCTGAGGATGGGGCCGTGCTAGTCCGAAAACAAATTTGTTGAGAGGTGCGTTAGCGGTCTCGCCGGTGGCCGCTGAGGCGCGGGATGGGCAGTGCTTAAGGTCGTTTCTCAAAAACTCTCGACATTTCTCAACTGACCAGAGAATAGAATTGGTGGCCATCAGAAACTGGGTAATGCTTGATCTCTGGCTGGAAGAATACTAGTGGCAGCCCGAATGAGCCACAATCTGCGTCAACATTAGTGGTTGTATTACGTCATGACTTTGGATAATAGGTCAAGAGTCGCTGGCGGATATCTGCGAGATGTTCATAGAAAGTGGAGGAGGAACCAACGAGACTGAATGAGGTCAAGAGATGACTTCTATATTCAACGAAGCACTAATGAAAGGTAATGCAAATCATAAACTTTTCTGTAAGATTGCCAATTTGTCTTAAAATTATTTCATTTCTACTCGAATATTCATTGATCATCCACTTACGCTTGTTCTTTAAACATTGAATCGATAAACCGATCTTCGCGATTATGCTTTTAATGGATTATGGATCTTGATGAGAATATATATATATATATTTATATATATATATATATATATATATATATATATATATATATATATATATATATATAGTTAATATTGTGATAGATTCTCCTTTCACTGGTGTCTTGAAACATACAGCTCGTCACAAGCCACTCTTTTCACTCGTACTTCAAGTTTTTACATTATTTATCCACTTTGATCATCTGAAGTCAAACTTTGTGAAACTCAGATCGCTTTCGAAATAAGAGTTATTAGAAGTGTTCAAATCTTTCATAAATCACTATTAACAACTATATTAAGTTTCTTTGTAAGAACACAGGCACACGCAAAAAAACTAGAGGTATTAAAATAGTACCTACTTTCACACACACACACACACACACACACACACACACACACACACACACACACATCTCCTCTACTTTCCTTCCTGCCTTTCGTACTTAATTGTCCATTAAGCTGGAGCGTTATGTGAAAAAATCTAGTATATGTTCTCAATTAATAGGAATACCAGTAGGAACTGAGAGGTTTTTACTATCGTTCACATATGCACTTAAAATCTCTTTAAATTGTTATACTATATTAGAAATATTAGCAAATCCAATTGCATCTCTCGAAAATCAGATCACAAAAGAGAGAAAATGACCTCTTTTATAATACGTTTATTTAATGACTCTGGTGCTATGGGGAGAGTGATTTTTAATTAATTTTTTAATTTAATTTTTTAGTTTAATTTTTAAGTTTCCAACTAAATCATGTAGGAAGTTCCAGAAATTATTCAAAACGTGGCACTATTGTTAAAACCTTCTTTACAAAGTGATTATTCTCATTGACATTAAAGTATTTGTATTTCCGTCTGATCGTTAGGGAGAAGATAAACTTTAATTTTTTTGTTTATCCTCAGCTATACTGTTTTGATGTTGCCAAGCCTTTGGCAATCTTACAGATTCCCACATGATTATAAATTTCATTTATGTATTCGTACTTCACCTCTTATGCTACAAGCAGTTATTATTGCCCTTTAACGATAAATAAACAAATTGATGTAACCTTGTCTCTTTCGGAGTTTATTCACTCGTCTCCATTTAGGTCGTTCTTTTCGTTTTTGTTTGTTTCACAACCTGGCAGACGATATCACCATTTACGTTTTGTAACTTGTGACACGGATCCCAAAATGGTGTAATACAAGAAGCTGTAAGAAGTTGCATTTTTATGTTTGACGAACGAAAAGTAAAGGGAATGCAGCCAATAGCGTTAATATTGTGATAGCTTCTCCTTTCACTGGTGTCTTGAAACATACAGCTCGTCACAAGCCACTCTTTTCACTCGTACTTCAAGTTTTTACATTATTTATCCACTTTGATAATCTCAAGTCAAACATTGTGAAACTCAGATCGCTTTCGAAATAAGAGTTATTAGAAGTGTTCAAATCTTTCATAAATCACTATTAACAACTATATTCAGTTTCCTTGTAAGACGACAGGCACACGCAAAAAACTAGATGTATTAAAACAGCACCTACTTTCTCACCAATATTTTCACGCAAAATTCGCGAAAAGTACTCAAATTTTCGAAAAATTGTATGTGATCTTATTTCAAAATCTATCTTTAAGGAACAGATTTTACGAAGGGAAAACTCTTTATTTTGGAATTGTAGTTGTAGGAAGACGCCGAAAAGATTGTGAACTTTTGCAATTTTCAAAAGATTAGAGTTTTAACGAAAAGAAGACCTGCGTCATTCACTTAAAAGTTCTTTACACTATCCAACAACAAAAATTAATAAAAAATGATGGAGCTACTTTTTTGAAGTCTTTAAAAATGTACCAAAGTAATTTAGTTCTTCACACATGATTTTCTATGTATTTCGAGGGGAATCCGAATTTGAAGTGAGAATTGCACCATCACCCTCCGTTTTTGTTTTTTTTTGCAAAAAAACATCGTGCCTTTTTTGTTTTGTTTTCGGGGGTTGCTGTCAGACCCAAAGACTTAACATATGTTTCTTTATGTATGTTGACGCACTGAATCCGAAACTGAAGCCAGAATTTTGCCACCATCCTCCAGGTTTTTTTAAATCGCGAGAAACCACCGTGGAAATTCCATTCTACAATTTTACGTTTTTTTTTTCGCGTTTAAACAAACTGGCAGGTGGTGGCGCAATTCTGGATTCAGATTTGGATTTAGCGCGTTGATGAACATAGAGAAACATGTGTCTAGTCTTTATGGTCTGGCAACAACCCCTGAAAACAAAAAATACAATGTCACGATGTTTGTTTTTTTTGCGATTAAAAAAAGAAGGGTGATGGTGCAATTCTGACTTTAGATTCGGATTCATCGCGTTGAGATACATAGAAAAACAGTGTCAAGTGTTTGGGTCTACAACTCTTTTTTCTTGTGTGCCCGTGGCATTATTAGAATACTTCTATTATCTTCTGTCAGCATTAATCTCCGCCCATATTAGAATTAAATTTAAACAAAAATTAGCTGAACCTTTGCCAGTATCCCGCAGAAAAGAACTGTCGAAAAGTTACGATAGAAAAGTACAACATATGTATTATAAGAAAAATCGTTCACATATTGTTTCATGTAGAAAAAGTATAAAAATGTTGGCTCATATTACCATCGCCTCCTCTACTAAAAGATTTAAGAGCAAGTGATAACACATCAGAGACCCATTGCCTTTCATTCAAAGCAAAAATCACGAATTTTGTTTGAGTAGAAAACTCAAATATATTTAGAATTTAAAGCGTGTTTTAATTTAATGAAAATCCTTAGTTTGATTTATTTTGTCCACGAAAAGTGAAAACTGTGACGTATATGGAATAAGTACAATCTGTGGAATTATTTATTGATCTCTGGAATCCCTTCCCTACCTTTTAATCCTAAATAGTTGAATGACCAATAAAAGTACCAACAAAGCAAGGTTATGAACATTTTAAAATAATCATTTTGGCTCCCGAGTTATAGAAAACTGCATTGCCAAACGAACTGCAGAACTGAGTCGTAAGTATTTATAAGGAAATAGTAACACATCCCCCCGGTTCTACTCCTACCACAACTGGCACAAGGAAAGTCCAACTAAACGTGCGCGTAGTGAAGTTACATTTATGTTAAGAAGCAAAACAAGAAGAATTCGCTCAATGGATCAGGGAAACTGGACAAAAATCTGGTCGAGGTGGAAGAATTGGTCCAGAAACAAGTCATGTACTTCAGCTTCTGGGAAAACTGGTCGAGGTGGAAGAATTGGTCCAGAAGCTGAAGTACATGACTTGTTTCTGGTAAATTTAGTACTGTTTATAATTATATAATACAAATGTAAACTAATGCATTATATAAAATTGTTAAAATTAATATTATTTCTCTTTCTGATTGTCAGTATTACAGTCTGTAATTTTAAGCAAACAGTAATGCAACAGAAAATATTTCACTTTTAACCTTAATTTGTATATCGGTTTTAATTGTTTAAAGTTATCTGTAAATGTGTTGTAAAGTAACGTACATGCATTATATGTGGATTTCTTAAAGAGCTGTTGATACTTGTTAAAGACTTGTGCGTATGCCATTATACACCCGTTAACTCACATATTTAATGCATCATTATGCACTGAAACATTTCCAGATATTTTCAAAACAGCTAAAATTAAGCCGCTTTTCAAAAAAGGCAACACAAATGATATTCAAAATTATCGGCCCATTTCTCTTCTATCAGTTTTTTCAAAAATATTAGAGAGACTTTTTACATACGAATGGAAACCTTTCTCACTAAACACGACGCGCTTTCAGATTGCCAACATGGATTTAGAAAATCAAAATCAACGGAAACAGCTATATTTTCTTTTCTTAAAGATGTCGCCTCATCATTGGATCAAAACGAGGCACCTATTGGATTATTTTTAGATCTCTCAAAAGCGTTTGACGTCATTGATCATGACATTTTACTTTCCAAATTACCTTCACATGGAATTCGTGGTATTGCTCTAGATTGGTTATGTTCGTACCTTAAACAACGATCTCAGAGAGTTGAAATACCTTACTGGAATGATGGAACATTACGTACGCACCTTTCCGACTCTTTGCCCGTTGCATGTGGAGTTCCTCAAGGATCGATTTTAGGCCCTATTCTGTTCCTACTTTATGTAAACGATATGCCCTCGACGATTCGAAACGGAAGAACGGTTCTCTTTGCAGATGATATGAACATCCTTTGCAATAAAGAAACAGTAAATAGTACAATAACAGATGTTTCAAATTGGTTCCTAAATAACAAATTAATAGTAAACGAAAAGAAAACGGTTTTAATGCAGTTTTCCATTTAAAATAAACAATTCTGTGCCCCATTGACAATGAACAGTGTATCATTGACTGATGTTAAGGCAACAAAATTTTTAGGTCTCTCAATTCAGTCAAACCTTAAATGGAACGTCCATTTAAATGAATTGAACACAAAATTAAGTTCATTGTGCTACGCGTTCAGAATTCTTGCAAATTCAGTCAGCCTTCATACTGCTCGTTGTGTATACTTCGCGAATGTTCATTCCCGCCTGAGATATGGCATAATATTCTGGGGAAATACATCTTATAGCTCCCAGACTTTTAGATTACAAAAACGAATTGTACGAATAATAACCAAATCCCACCCACGCGATTCATGTAAGCCTCTCTTCATTAATCTAGGAATTCTACCATTACCGTGTCTTTTTATTTACGAATCAGTGGTTTTTGTAAAAAATGACTTGCTCAAGGGCGGGAATATATTTTCAGAAAATGCCGAAGTTTATTACTATAACACTCGACGTAGAAATCATATTCATCAGGTGACAGTATCAACAGCTCATTACAAAAAAATCACATACAATACATGCACATTATTTTACAACACTTTGCCAGATGACATTAAACGATTAAATTCCCCAAGTGAAATCGTTTCTGCTGCATAACTGTTTCTATACAATTAGAGACTATACTGAGCATCACAAGAAAAGTAACATAAATTTTAACAATGATATATAATGCTTTATTTACCATTTGAACTGTGTAAATGAGTATAAACAACCTGTAACAACTATTGTACTACAGCTTCCGGGTCAATGACCCCCATCTCGATCAGGTTTTTCGTCCAGTTTCCCTGATCCATTGAGCAAATGCTGTCTTCTAGAATTCAGTGGGAAATACATTTATTCAAAATATCGTTTCCATGTTGTCGCGGCAGGAAGTAATAAGAGCCAAAATTTATTGGTTATTTATCTTTGAAAATAGATTTTATTACATGGAAGTTTTTTTTATTTTTCTCCCTTTCAAAATTTATTGCTTATTTATCCTTGAAAATAGATTTTATTACATGGGAGTTTTTTTTGTTTTTTTTTTCTTCTCCCTTTCAAAATTCAAAATTTATTGCTTATTTATTTTTGAAAATAGATTTTACTACATGGGAGTTTTTTTTCTCCCTTTCAAAAAAATTCAAAATTTAAGTAATATATGACTTAGTGTAGGGATCACAGAATTTTGAAAATGTGCACACAATTCACTTTTCCCCATAGCACGTCATACGCAGTTTTTAACTGTTTTTTGACGTAAAATAAATAAATAAATAAAATAAACCTAATGAACGTGATTTATGCAACGTGTGGGTTATTATGAATATCAGTATTGCATTGACAATACGTTCCACCGTTAAATAAGTCAGCTTTGACAAAAACTACGGATTCGTAAATAAATAAGCAGGGAAATGGTAAGCTCAATAAAATGTCCTTGCAGAAATCTCATGGTTGGCATTTCCTTATTAAACAATTTTTTTTTAAATTTAAAAGTCTGAGTACTATAGGATGAGATTCTCCAAAATATTAGGCCATATCTCAAGCTGGAATGAACATTTGCAAAATATTTGCAACGAACTGCATGAAGGCTGACCGAATTTGAAAGAATTCTGAAAGCGTATGTTCTGAATGCGAATTAGTGTTACAATAAGTAAAGTAATACAAAGATTATTGTAGAGGAGCATTTTACAAAGTGAATAAAACGTACAAGTATGTTATTAGAATCGTAAAATCTTACAACAATATTTATCACGTAACTATTTAAAAACAATCTTTTGTAAATTTCGTTAATAGTTATTTAAATCCAATATTTCGTAAACCTCCTTTGAGCAAATATTTAAATATAATTTAAATTAAAATTTTCATTTAAGCAGATCTGGTTTACTCTCGCGTTCCTCTGGAAAGTATTCTTAGGGGTAACAAATATATTTGTGCACGTCAGAGACTAAAAATGAAGTGACATTTCTTTACAATAAATTCCGTTGCAGGGCTAAGTTGTGAAGCGCTTGCTACAGTTTACAGGAAGTATGGGTTACGAATTGAATGAAGTGGTTACGCCAGAGAGAAAATGGCGTAAATGAGTGTGCTTGGTTGAGCGAGTCACGTGACTGTCCTGTGGGATTTCATGGGTGTTCCGATTCGTATCTATGGTTTTCCGCCTCAAATTAAAAGCAAACGAGGAGATACTACGGTGGCAAAGGTTTCCTCGTAGTTACCTTGTGAAATTCATCATTTGAATATTGTAATGATTGAGGAAATGCAACAGTTTTGGTATTCACTTCTTCAAAAGTTTTACAAATGTCAGTTATGAGCCCTCTCAATGGAATAATAGCGGATAGTAATGGAATAAATACTGAGCATCACAAGAAAAGTAACATTAATTTTAACAATGATACATAATGCATTATTTACCATTTGAACTGTATAAATGTGTATAAGCAACCTGTAACAAGTATTGTATTGCAGCCTCCAGGTCAATGACCCCCATCTCGATCAGGTTTTCCGTCCAGTTTCCCTGATACATTGAGCAAATGGTGAGATGGCCTCTTGTTTTGCTTCTGGACATAAATGTAACTTCATTTTCTGCGCACGTCTTTTAGAATTCAGTGGGAAATACAATTATTCAAATTATCGTTTCCATGTTGTCGCGGCAGGAAGTATTATTCCGAAGGACAACATGGATAAGAGCCAAAATTTATTGCCTTTTTATCCTTGAAAGTAGATTTTATTACATGGGAGCTTTTTCTTCAAAATTTAAGTAGTATATGACTTAGTGTAGGGATCACAGAATTTTGAAAATGTGCACACAATTCACTTTTCCCCATAGCACGTCATACGCAGTTTTAACTGTTTTTGACGTAAAATAAAATAAAATAAAAATTAAAATAATAAGGTTCAACGACATCTGAGTATGCATGGAATCACCCCACCACCACTCGATCAATTCCAATGTCACTGTTATCGTACATTATGTAAAACTGAAGAATGTTACGATTTTTGACACTTTGCATGTGAATCGTAGTATGGACTCCCCCACGATGGGTGCCCACGTAAGTTTTATGTACCAGTGTGTGTATGAGGTGGCAATTATGCACAGGAGAACCGACAAAACCCCTTATCTCATTGTTCAAGCTCCCGAATATAAGGTTTAACTGCCAATTTACATGCTTTTTAAGCATATTTGAGTACTTTTAACTTACTAAACGTAAAAATAAATTAAACGGTTCGAATCACATTTTTTGGCCACTTAGGAATAAAAAAAGATCAAATTTTACCTGTCATGGAGCTTATTAGATTTAGAGCGCTGTTTCAAACTATTTAATGAGAGGACAGCTGAACTACCATAAGTACATAATATGTAATATACCTATTATTATTTTACATAACCCATACAAATGGAACTGTAAAGTCAATGTGCCATAGTGGTGAAGGAACTTATGGCAGGTGTACCTAAGTATGCGGTCGCTAAGACTGATTTTTTTCTAGTAATTTTGAGTGTTGTTTTACTATTCCAATTTATAATATTTGATCACATTATTTCTGAATCATTTTTTAAATTTATTTTTATTCACTAATCAGTCATAAGTTGGAGCGGATTTTAATTAAATGTCACTTTTTTCTTTTCACTTTAGAACAACGCCGTTTAGTATTTTATCTTATGACAAAAGGAAATGGCCCATTTTTTTGCATTTTTTGTCGATTTCGACTAATAAGTAATTTTTTTTACATTTTTACGTAAGTTTTAATGCATTGTTTACTGATTTCATCGATTTTAATATCATTTTAATGGTACTGGCTTAAAATAACATTTATGGCATGCAACAAATATTCTCCACAGAATTCGCTCAGAAATTGTAACGACAGACGTTGTATGTAATCTAAGGTTCCCTATTGCCGGTTCGGACGAATTAGAGATGATTAAAGACAGAGATTTCGTAGTAAAGAACAATTTAAATTAAAAGTTTGCAATATGAGTTCAATTGAACGAATGGAAGAAGCCTCGATTACATCAGTATCGTATTCAACAGCTTGAGTTGTTCATCCGAACTGGTTTTGATAACATAATTTACGCCATTTTTCTTTGTTTTTAGGGCATTTTAAAAATATTTTAAGAGAATTTTATTGATCATTTTCGGCGATGTTTTAGATAATCAAAAACAGCCCCCTAGCCATAAGTCTTTACACGTGATAGATTTAGAAGTACTCAATATTTTCAACTTTTATTTAACAATTTTCATTGGATTTTATCAATGCCTTAATTTTTTGGTTGACAAGGGTATTGAGGGCTACAGGAGAGCGTAATTATTATTTTATTACATCATGGGGTATGGTATCTTACTTATTGGAAAGAGGAGGATACATTTCTAATGGGATGGAGATTGCATTCATGGCTGAAGGGAGACATAGGGAAAAGTTGTAAGTTTAATTGTTTTAGGAATATGGGGCATTGAATGCCGAGATTGTGGTGTAGTCGATTGTTTCAGTGAACGTTTATGATTTTGAAATGTTTGAAGGCCATTGAGATTGGTATGGGATGCTGTAAACCACTTGAGAAATGATACCATTCTGAGAAAGAGATATAGTCGGATGTTGATATTCTACAATCCTTATTTATAACTGAGCTGATGTGTACTTCCAAGTTAGCCGGCGGTTGAGGTACACTCCAAGATACTTTGCTGCCTGTGTGGGCGTCTGTCAGGGAAGCGAGAGCGTGAGAGAAAACGTTGTACGGAGACGTTGTAATGTGTATCCTGCAGTAAAACTTATAACTGGGTTTAAGTACTGTTGGCATTTTGTGTCCAAGCTTCGAGAACTTAGAAACAATTTTAAAAAGAAACAATAATTAAGAGAGTCCGATTTTAAATGATATTTTTTTCTAAATATTTATATTCGCAACTTTTTGAGAATTTTATTTTGTTTTCATCATCAGGGATTTATTTTGCTGCATGTATCATTGTTATTCACAGCAAAATAAACTAGTGGTGCTACAGAATGGCACAGAGTAATTAATTTTGTAATATCTTTAGTCTAGGTCAGCTTTTCGGTACCGCCGCACCCTCGTCCCAACTACTACCTATCGGTGCCAAAACACATATTTCAACATTTTCTCAATTTTTCGGGCCCATAACAATAGAATTGAAATATGTCTTTAAAATATTATTTAAGAGTAAAACATTCATGTATACAAATTTCCATTGAAAAAATTCGAGCTGTTCTACAGAAAATATTGTTTGAGCATTTCTGAAAATGCACAATTTTGAGCTCATTTTCACAAAGAAGTTTTGAATTTTCGAGAAACTTCATACGAAATCAGTTGAAGCACTTACGTTCACATATGAAGTAATGGGCAGAAAATTCCTCTAATATAAATATTTACGACGTAGGAAATCGTATAATTTTCGAAAAAAAATTCAAAAGAATACGTCAAAATGGCGCATACGCCATGTAAATCAGTGTATTTAGCAGTATCCGTAAAGAAAGTTGAAGGAAAAAATCTGGAGCCATTTTTGAGAAAATACGTTTGAGCTATTTTGAGGAATATAAAATAGATACACGTTTATGTTTGATAAACATATTGGTGTTTATTCATAACCAGAAATGAGAGAAACGCTGTATTAAATTAAATCACCGAACTTTTGTTCAGTGCTACAAACGACTCACGATAATGAGTCAAATGAACGAAAAGGTTTCCAATGGTGGATTCCGTAACTTCAAGAGAAAATACTGGATCTGACGCAGCCTTTCACGTACTTCCTGTTCTGCCCTGATGCTTCTGGAATATCATTTTTACTTTCGCAGAGAGATTTTGATGAGAGAATTTTTATACTAACGTGGGCTTTGACGGACGTTTTACACAACAATTTGATTTTCTTTGTAAAATCTTGAAACAGGAGATAAAAGTTATGAAGATGGTAACATGGACAACGAGAAGTATTAAAATATGGTAAAACGTGAAGTCAAAGGTATAAGATATCAAATACAATAAGGCACCTCTGAAATATTAACCCAGTCTTAAGCCCAGCCGTTGTGAGGCTTACACGAATATTTGAATATATTGGGTTTTCGGTACTGAAAAAAAAATTAAGTAGATAAAGTGTAATACGAAAGTAAAGGGAATTAGCAGTGTTGTATCTTACATTAGCATAAAAATAAGAAATTTAGTTGAATAAAAATGTACATTTTAAGCTAAACTAAACACACAATTTTATTTATTTTTGTGGGAATGAGGGAACACCATTTAATTCTTGGCTGTGAATAATTCATAGTTATATTTTATCAAATATATCACCTGTTCTGGTAAGAAGACGATAAATTAATACACGAAAACAGGACAAGTGCGGTGTTTAATAAAGTTCACCAAAGTACATGAATTCATCAAAGTTCATGAAAATTTCAAATAGAGTTCACCAATTTTTTATTCCATATAAATATAAATGTACAGATCTTAGCCAAGATGTTGGTATTCTATTTTAAGTATGGTTAAATTTTAGGTATTTTTTTCAGGTGTTTTATTCACGACTGAGTTTAAAAAATTCAGATTTCGCATTATAATTTTTTTGCAAAATAAATTTGAAGAGTAATTGTTGCTATGAAAGTATATTATTATTATTATTATTATTATTATTATTATTATTATTATTATTATTATTATTATTATTATTATTACCGTATATTACAATTTGCAATAAATTTTGTGCCCCCATAGTTGAAGTTTTTTAACACATGATTTAGACTTTCGAAACAAATCTATAATTTGGGTATATTATACAAGAACATAGTCAATTCATGTAACGAGGCTATTATATAATAATGGCTTGTAAGACGCTGCAATTTTGCACGCAAACTACTAACAGAATCGTCAAATAACCGTGTGTAGCCTACTGGAAGCTGCAGCAAGTTACTTCGTGTCAGTTTGTCTCTGTAATATTTATTTTAAACTTGAAAAATAGCAACAGTACATTTTTTCTGCGGGACGATATCACCTGACATTAAATATAAACAGGGTCGCTCAGAAAGGGGGTGAAGTCCTGGGTCAATATGACCTAGGACCCGACTCAGTTGGGGCCTCGAAAATATTTTTTTATTCGAAACAAATAAAAAAAGTATTTACTTATAATTCAAATTAACCGCTATACGTTATTTATGATGCATGGTGAAATAAATTCAGTTGATAGGAGTATATAGGGGGGGGAGGGTCGGAAATTTTGTTTGAAATAAGGGACCCCCGTTGATCTACTGTCCCAGGCCTCTTTGTTTTCTCTTGGCGCCCCTAGGTGCATAGTTTTTTTTGTTCCTCCTGTTGTCATTTATTTGGAAGTTAACAGTCAGCTTCATATATTTAAAGTGTGCTCTGTGATGTCTATATAAATAAAAATGAATCGCTGAAATGTATGTAAGCGCATAACTTTAAAAATTGGTTTTTGGGGTTCGTTATTGTCAGGACACGGTTTGTATAAAAGAAAATTTTTAAAAAATCGAACAGAACATATTTAAAAATCTCATAATATAAAAAGCGAAATATGAAAAAATATTAAAAGAGGAAAAGGGAGAATAGAAAAAGATAAAAAAGAAATAAGAAAAGAGAGAGGGGAAAATGAAAGAGGGGTAAAGTGAGAAAGGCGAAAGAGAGAGAGAGAGAGAGAGAGAGTAACGCCTATACCTTCTTAAAACTATGTGCACAAAGTTGAAAATGAAAGAGGTCGCGAGGGAAATGTGAGAGAACACCATTGGATTTCCATTACTCTGATGTAATCGTAATTTACCAATACGTAATTCTAAAGGTAAAAAACACTCTGGATTGCGAAGCGGTCATTTACATCACACGGGTCTTAATATGTGGTTTTTCCTGGTGCGCTGCTGGAACGTGCCGCAATCGCAGCCGGGTTTCCTGGGGTCCAACCAGCCGGAGAACAGGAAGAAACAAAAGGGTAATGGTGGGACAATCCCCGCAGAATGAGAATACCCGTATATGAACGTGGTCGCTAAATAAGAGCGTTTTACATTCCCCTCATAGGAAACTGCGTCACAAATATTCCCCTTCCTCTGCCGAGAATTGAGAGGCGGCACGAGAGTGAGAGCGTTCGAATCCTCCTCCAAGACACGAAACTTATCGGACGTTCTCGTAAGGCAGGGACGGAGCTAATCATTGAAGCAATAACAGACATGCACTTCAGAGATTTCCAATTTCGGAGAAGGGAGATCCTAGCACCTAGATAGCCATTAACCTGTACATTGCCCCTAGTTATAATTTATACTAAAATGTTAATTTATTGTTAAGTTAAGTTTTTCTTTGTCAAATTATTTTTTTCTTTGTTGTACATAGGCGCTTCTAGTAAGCTTCGAATTCTTGATTATTATCTATTATGTTCATATTCTCAAATTATCAATTTTGATTTTGGTTGTAAGTTCTCTCAATTACATACGTTATTTTTTCAGAACTTAAGACAACCATATGTGCTGTAAAATCTTAATTGCCTATGAAGTAATAAGGAAGATATTGGAAAAATAAATGTAAATCTGTGCGAGGGTCGTGCTATTTGTGGTCTCTATAGCAAAAGTAATCTTGGACCCTAAACATCCCAAAGTATGTGACCGTTATCTGTACGTGAGCCAAAACTGTGCCCGAATAGTCATAATATAAAGTATTTATTAACAAATTTGAGAATGTTGTTCAATGTACAACTATATTTATAATTACCTTAATGTATTCATAATTCCAAAAATGTATAGTTACCTAAATAATTTTCTAAACCTTATAGTAACATGATACTTATTTGTTGTTAAGTATAAGAACAGCCCGTATACTGCAAAATATTATAGTTTACCGACATTCTAATTAAGTTTTATTAAAGGAATAAAATTTTTTTCAATATTCAGTGGAAGAAAATATTCATTTCTGTAAGGTGCTGGGACTTTAAAAGTCGACTATTCGCGATTCGTAACAAAATACGAACGAAATGATTTTCGAAGCGTTATTCCTTATGTGTATACATAGTCTCTTACAGTATTCTTTATAAATTTTATATTGAACCATCCCTTAAATGTATTATTACACGAAAATGTCTAGAAATGATTGAAGCAACTATTTATTTTTTCTAATGATTAAATGTCTTTCGAAGATCAGAATCCCTTTCGGGGAGGTTGAGTTTCATGTACTATTTAGATGCATATTTTCTTTTTTTCCACACGAGAGATATACTTGGTTAGTGGTAAATGCTTTTCTTGTATTATACGGACGAAAAAGATCTACGATATCGTTATTTGAACATGCACTAATAGCATGACCCAATATTACATTATATAGCTAGAGCTATGAAATAAAAATTTGGAAAAGGCTCCTTAAATCAGTAACGGTACAACGTTAACATGCGATGAAAAATATAAAAACCTAATGGTACTACAATTCTATTTTGTTATTACAATTCTATTAATTTGTTATAACGGATACAAATTACGGGCTAATGAAGTATTGTGTCTTGGTTATTAAGAATACTTCAGCAAGCTCTTGAAAAACTCCTAGCAAACGGAGCGCAGGTGATGCATAACATACATAGGTGTCTTTAATTTTGGAAGCATTAAAAAGTTTTAATGAAAATGGCACTTCTGCTTTTTGAATCGTCAACCTGAAGAACTGTATATAAAAGATTTACGACCACTGGTACTGATATTGTGCGAAGGAAATCTATTGTTGTATTTGCAAAGAAAAAATAAAATATTTACGAATATACACCTTATTCACGTCGCGTACGAAAAATTAAGAAAAAAGAAATAAGTAGATCAGTGTAAACTCTTGAGAATACGCAGCCTCAGAAACCTTCCATTTTCTTCGTGTATTACTCAACAATTACCCAGATTTTTTAAAAAAAGGTGCATGACATTTAATAAAATATCTTCAATTGAGGGATAAATTACATTGAGAAGGAAATATCTGGCTTTAATATTGGAGGTGTAGGTCAGACTAAAAAACTATTTACACTTTTGCAGTGTTCTGAATTTCAGACGTTTTACCAAAAAAAAGGAACTTCCTCCCTCACATCCGCCATCCCGATTTGGGAGATCAATAATGTTTAAATCTCGCCTCTAGCACCAGTGTTAACTATATTTAAAACAGCATAAAGGAACCTTAAATTGACCATGTGCGATGTTATAGCTCAAAAGAACCTTAAAATATTACGACCGAACCTTTGAGATCGTAGTTTTCCTGTACGTTTCCTGACTATATAGTAGTATAGAGAGGAAAAATAATAATTCAGTATTTGATTCCACATTACAAATAATGAGTCTGTTTTTGGCTGAAACTCGCCTCAGAATATGTAGTCACATTGTGATCACTGCGGATGCATTTGATAAATAACAATACGAAGAATAAAGTTCAAACATAGAAAAACACAGTGACACCTCCAAAGAACGATACGAAGAGGATCTGTTGGAAGTGATGAAGCGGTCCCCCTCACCTGTTTGCTGAAGGACCTCGCAGAAGCCGCCGGTCGACGTGCGCCGGCAACGAACGACACTCAGCTGTTCTCGCAGCGGCCACAGAAGCTCACCACACTTTCGAACTACTCAACACACTCACAGCAATCCCCCTGCGAGATCGCGCGGTCACCGTGCACCCGCGGAGCAGTCGGGCAGGCGCGGCGGGGCCGGAGGCGCGCCCAGGGCATCCCCGCGGGCCTCGGGAGGGCGCGAGCGAGGGCGGGGCGGGGCGGCGACGGAGTCCGCACGAGGGGGCGGGGATGCAGACCAGAGTGATTGCGGCAGCACGGTGACGGCGTTTAAGAATGCTGACGATGTTGAGGATGATGACGGCGATGAAGATGCTGACAACGTGGGCGTGGCCGCGCGGACGTGTGTGTGCTTCGGCGGACGAGTGCCCTGTGCGCGCGTCAACTGCTTTCTACGACGGCGGCGCTGCGGGCGGCGGAGGCGGCGGAGGCAGCGGCCGCGAGCGAGCCAGCGAGCGGGCGCGGAGGGAGGGCGCTGACCGTGCCGCGCCGGCCTCGCCGGCCTCCCCTCTTGCGCCAACGCCGGAGAACAATGGAGCTCAACGGCGATCATTACGCCTCCTCAGACGCAGGAGGGTTGCCTCAGAGGTAGCTACGCCGTCCCCCTCCAGTGTCTTCACCCCGGGAAGTCCTAGGATGTCAGTTCAGACGGTGGTGGAATCAATTACTAGGTCGCTGAATGGAGTGTCATTCTAGAGGCTGACTGCTCTCATCGGTAGTTTTCCGTGGTGACTCCGATCAGACCCTGGGGAACGCCGGAACACTACTTTAACAAACGAGTCACGGAACGTAGGCCATCTTTGCTTCCTAGACCATGGTCCACCACTCGCATATACACGCACTACATCACACTACATGTCGGGAGTTTCGCGTATATCCTGGCTGAGGCTGTGCCCCGCTTCGGAGGCGTACCTGGCGAGAAATCCCTGCAAGCCGACGGCGCCAGATCTCATGTTTCAGGGGGGAACACCGCCTCACTTCACTTATTATCCTATAGGCTAATGATCATAGCAGTTTATGTGCCTCGAGTTACCAAGTAATCAATCTTCAGACGCCTTGATTAGAATTTTTGGAAATCGATTTAGATACGATTAAATTTTAAATGAACATTGCTGAGAGATAGTTCAATCCCTCATTTAAAGTTTAAACTTTTAAGTTATTTTCATTCAATTTTTTAACGTAAAAAATTGTTAAACTTTTATGTGAAGCAGAAAGGCTACATTTAGTTTCCGAAAGCAAAGCAAGAAACCATCTTACTATTTGCTCAACATATGAAGGGAAATTCAACAAAACCCTCCATCGTCATCAACCTTTTCTCTTTCTGGAATAATACGTAAAAAATCCCTTGTTGTATTCTTTAATTGTAATAATATACTCATAAATTTAAAATAATTTTCTTTAACACGGGGAGGAGTATTCTTGAATAACATTTGTATTGACATATACATATATTGTTATATTGAACCAAGTAGAATATTATCGCCAGGAAAATATTTGGTGTGCACAACAATGAACATTTGATTTTGGCATTAATAGGTAGTTTATTGTTGCATGTACATTCGATTTCCTAAGTCGCTTTCTTTTCATTCTTCTTACTCTTGGGAATGACGTGCGATTATTATTTGGATGTGCTTTACTTTTGTTCAATATAGAAATTAAATGAGATTGTTCAATTTAGAAAGGCAGTTGAGAGCTCAGAATCTCATGTACACAAATTGGCGAAAACTCTGGATTGGAAATCAAGTCTATTCCCTACCGAATTGTTATTTTTCATAGAATAGATAGTACGCGTGACTGGAACTACGAAAACTCATTTGCAAACTTTCTTAATAACCCAGCTTTAAAGAATACTTGAGCTCTTCGTAATGTTTGGAGAAATACTCGTACTGTTAGAAAACACTCAAAACTCTGTATTTATATATCATACGATTCTTGGTTCTGCAATCTTTGTTTTCTAAAAGAAGGGACTGGATTCCTGAAGGAAGGAAAGAAGGAAGGAAGGAAGGATTTTCTTCTTCAAATTGTTTCTAGGTTGAAAATGTTTTTTTTTAGACAGACACTAGTAAAAGGTGTTTTATCAGGGCATGCTGAAAGGTCAATTGTTAGCAATAGTGCTAAAAGTGCTCAAGTGTTCAGATAAATCTGCGAATACAACAATCAGCTAATACTTGCCTTAATCATATAAATATTGAAGTTCTGAAGAGAACGATTTTGATGTTCCTCCTAAACGGCTCCCAGTGAAAGGTTTTAAAAAAGTGAGGTACTAAAAAACAGAGAAAAAAAATAGGAGTGGAGGTCACTATATATTGAGTAGATTGCAGCTTTCCTTTATTAATAAAAAGCAACGAAACTTGCGTTGTTTGAAATGTGCGGTCAGAAAGGAAATGGGATGGTGGTGTCATACGCAACTCTGCAAGTTCGAAGGAAAGTCTTGCTTAGAAGATCATCGTGTTGCATGATAATTAAAACAATTGTTTGTAACTATCCATTGTTAGTATTAACTGTACTTTCTTATGTGTTATTTTTGTGATATCTACGAAAAACATCAAAGAGGTGAGGGAGTTCTGATTATTATTTGGAAATTGCATTTTATAAATTTTGTTTTTAATGCTAGTGATGGCATGAAAAAAGTCAGTCCTTACATTAAGGTAAGGTTGATAGGAGGATTTGCTGGTATAGGTCAAAACATTATCCATGAGTGTAAAGATCGTGGTAAATAAAAACATGCATATTCATAGATATGCAATATTGTCTATCGAAACTTTTCTAAACCTCTTCGTCTGTGATTTCTAGTCGCACGGGTTCAGCTAGTGTATCAATAAGTGATGTATATACTTGAATAAATGTAATGTGAAAATCAGTAAGGCACTATAAAAATAGTGTACACTATGAAACTCGTGCACGAAAGAAATTGCTCTCCGAATTGTGCCTCGAATTGCTCTCCGAATTGTCTATCGAAACTTTTCCAAACCTCTTCGTCTGTGATTTCTAGTCGCACGGGTTCAGCTAGTGTATCAGTAAGTGATGTATATACTTGAATAAATGTAATGTGAAAATCAGTAAGGCACTATAAAAATAGTGTACACTATGAAACTCGTGCACGAAAGAAATTGCTCTCCGAATTGTGCCTCTTGGCCACGAGTCGCAACCTTCTCAACTCGCAAAATAAGATGTAATTTTTACCACTCATATCACAACTATTTCAGGAATAAATCTTACGATAAACTGGAATTTATAAATAGTATCTCCGGATGGAATATTTTCGATTCCACAATTAATTCTTAGTGATTTTAACTCTTCTTACTTTCTCGTTTATCGATGTTGAATGGTGAGAGTTTAATTTGTAATTTATTAGGGTTCTGACCCAGCATTCGCCTGGTATTGGTCGGAGAAACCATCCGCAGATCAGAGCAGTCGGACGCTAGAATTCTCCTCCAGGCAGCAGTTAAATTCGACCTAGCTATCTAGCTAGTATAGAAAATCCGCTACCGTCGGGGCTCGAACACTAGAACCACGCGGTCAAAGACACGGCAGAAACAGCGACAATGCTGACTCTGAGCTTAACTCAGCCGGTACACTATGTAGAGATGGTATGCCCTGGCCAAGAGACGTTTTCAAGGCCTCTGAGACTTCACCGGCTAGTCGTTAATGTTGGGGTAACAGCTACTGTAAACATGCATCAGTGCATGCTTCCGGCACTTTCCCTTCTGAGGAGCTGAACAAAAATACCTAAATGAATCTTTTTCCCAAATGAAAAATATTGTTTTGTTTTTCCTGGAAACTTACACCTTTGTAGCCAGAGGGAATCTGCGTTGCCTGAATGTCTAAGAAAAATATATATTTTTGGGCAGTGGTTGAAATGAATGGTCTATGGAAATGAATGGTCTACTGGTCATCGTCTTGGAGTGGAGTTCCAATCTTGAAAGTGACTTTCGAAAAGGCAGGGGTTACAAGCTTAATTACAAAATTCACTCACATTTTCAAATTGAATGACTTAGCCGGGCATGTCAACTGCGGAGGGTTAGTCAGCATTGGACCAGTTAATGTAATGAAAGTTTTAACTTGGGAGGTGTCAGTGTTCCTCCCCTGCCGAATGGTGAAATACGGCACCGACCTACACTTCGGCTTGCGGAGGAATTACCGTTCAGGTATCTTTCCCAGCGGGACACCGCCGCTGCCGGAATAAGCTCTAAGCTCCCGACTGGTCTCCCGACATGTGTGGTAGTGCAAATAAGGGTAAGTGGGAAAGGATAGGACAAGGATCTAGAAGGGAAGATCGCGCGCGGTGCATGGCCCGTTCGTTAGATTACCGCCCCGGAATTCACCTGGTAGTGATACCGATCAGAGCTGTCGACTGTTAGAATTCTCTAGAGAGCGGCTGAATTCCACCTAGCTATCAAAATAGTGTAGATAATCCGCCACTGTCGGGCCTCGAACCCTAGGACCTCACGATCATCAAAGCTACAGAGACAACGGTAAAGCTAGAGTAGCTAATTAGACGGGTTTTGAAACTGAAAAATTAGACTGATTTGTTTTTGTTTTTTTGTTAGTGTTACTTTTGGTATGTATTAACACTCCTTTGCAAATTGGGAAGGGTCAGATTAAAGCATTCATCCGACTGCATAAAAATGCTCTCAAAGGGTATAGCCGAATAAGGTGGTGTAAACTGCCCCCGAAGCAAATCGATAATCGCGATGCTCATATGAAAGAAAATAAAAAGTGCTGTAGATTCCCAAAAAAATCAGCCTCCTAGGGCAATCTGTTGCAGAGATACGATAAACGTGTTTTTCACGTTTCATTTTTTTCAGTTTCAATTGCATGTATCAGGCTGAAAAAAATTCGTGAGACAAATAAATATACTTAAATTTTAAGGTATTTATGTCAACCAATTCTAACGCCAAATTCAAATTTAAAAAATAAACAAATTTTTGAAATGGATTTTTGACGTGATAACGTTGGAGTACTGTGTCAGTATTCCCCCATAGAATGTGTCTTATAACATTATATAACATTTGTTGCAGATTTTTACACAATGTGGACGATACTGAAAAATAATTAAAACCAGTTTTATCAGTTCAAAAACTTGAAATACGCGCCAAAAGGTTATTAGAAAAAACACTTTTACAAATATTTAAACAAAGATTAGATCACGACATATGAAGTCGGAATCTTATACGTGTTACATCATTTATGAAACAAACTCAATCGGACTATCCACGGTGGAAAGAGATGAGTGGCCTCTCGCATCCGACTTCAGACAATGAGCTTCAAGTACCAGTTTGCGTCATAAGATGAGCGTGTATTTCAAATGCCTAATTTATCATAGTTGCAAGTCATTGGAACAGAAACAGAAAAGTCATTTTTTCTTTTTTTCAAATATTGCATCTTTTATTTCAATTACACCTTCATCTTGTTATATTTGGTTGCGCACCCTTGAAAATTGTCATTTACGCCTCGTTTAAAATGTTTCTCAACACTTTTTGTCTCCTTGTATCATTGCAGCCAACGTCGGGTCTCGCTTTTCAACCGAAGTGCGTCCTGTGCGTCAGGCTTTTCAACCGTGTGTGTGGTGACGTGGTTCGTGACGCAAACTGGCGCCGCGCAGAACGAACAAAAATTGGTGCATCGGAGGAGCCCACCTATCTCTTTCTACCATAGACATATCGCTGAAACGATATTATTGTGAACGTACGATCGAAAGTTACCACCTGGGATGCTGCTCCTACATAGCTGCGATCATTTATCATTTGGCACACGCTCGTTACTTGACGAAAATTGTTAAAACGTCAGAAATTTTGAGGAGACTGTTTATACATAAAGGTACGCGTGATCCTAGTTACTGAAGAAGACAGTGACAATGATTAATTGCCAATGATTGTCTAATGGTCAATAATTAATAAATCTACAACTGGTTAATTTGATTTATATTATAAATAATTAATATACTTAAAACCGAGTAATTTGATTTATATTAGAAACAATATATAAATATAAAAAACAAAAGGGATTTGATGCTTTTATTTCGACAATATAAATATTTTCCACATAAAGACAAACATTTGTCAGCAAAAAGTTGTAAATCAGACTTTTGTCTGTAGGACTTTTCAATACTTTAAGTATATTGTTTAAAAATGGGTGAAAAAAGGGTTTCCTTTCACATTTCGGCGCGAATTACAAATTTTTGAACTGATAAAATGGTTTTAATTATTTTTCAATATCGTCCACATTGTTTAAATACCTGACAAAATATATGTTATACAATGTTATAAGACACATTCTAGGGGAAAAAAACTGAGAGTACTCCAACGACATCACATCAAAAATGCATTTCAAAACTTGGTTTATTTTGATTCTATTTAAATTTGGCGTTAGAATTGATTGACACAAATACCTTAAAATTCAACTAATTTTAGTCAAACTTTTTAGAAACAATTGGAGAGACGGGTACAAAATTTGTACAAAATTTGTACCCGTATCTCCAATTGTTTTTTCAGCCTGATACATGCAAAAAAAAAAAAAAAAAAAACTCAGAAAAAATAAAACACGAAAAATACGTTTCTCGTTATATCTCTGCAACAGATTGCCTTAGGAGGCTGATGTTTTTGGGAATCTACGGCATTGTTTATTCTCTTTCATACGGGCATCGCGACTATCGATTTGCTTTGGAGACAGTTTTCACCAATTTATTCGACTATACCCTTTGCGAATACATTGGAGCTAATATCATTTGGGAACCATTAGATATACATTGAAAGGCAGCACGGCTGTGTGCTCTCTTTAAGACGTACGCAAAGCAATCGGCATGGATAGCTATCAGTGAAAGACTTGAAATGCCGTGTGACATAAGCTAGGTATTTATTGCTGTCGGTATGGTTGCACGATATTAATATAAATTTTCATCACGTATATTAAAACGGATTCGTGACATGAATACTGTTTGCTCTACACTTTTCCTCACGAAACACTCAAAGTCGACCTTCTGAACCTCTTCACATATGTAAACAATTGTTTAAATCAACATATCCCAAGGCTGGAAGAGATCGTTCACTTCTCAGACGGTTGGGCAACTAGGCAACTTGGCCCCGTAACTGATCTGCCGTAACTGGAATCGTGCCCCCGTAACTGATCAGAATACACAAACATCACATACAGACACAACACAAAATAAATTTAGCGTTTTTATAATGAAACGGACTTTCCTCGCCTTTTTGAACTCCACGAACCTCTACTGCCACAGACCGGCTGAGATGGCTCCGAGTCAACCGATGTTACTGCAGTGTCTCTGACCGGAAGGCCCTAGGGTGCGTGTCCCGAGAGCGAAAGGTTTTTTGACACTAGCTATGATTTACGAGGACAACGCTGGACTGGGCGACAGCGCAAATAAAGCAAGTTTGCTTAATTAGAGTGCTAACACCCGCGCTAATTTAACTGCCATGGAAGCAAACGAACCATCGATGAAAGATACTGAAAGACATCTTGGATCATAAAACATCTTGATATTGTACTGTGTATCTTGCACAATAAAAAAATGCAAATGTCATGTGACTTGCAGTGAACTGCAGTGAAATCTATTCGAGCTAATGTAATTTATAAACTCTAAAAATACAATCATTTTTCTTATTCTTTGAAGAAACCAAACCTTCATCGTACATTTAAGAATGTTTCAGTTGTGCCATGGATAGATTCAGGAATATATGTTTAATAGAACTATTTTACATCGCTCAAGTAGATTAAAAAGTAATTGACCCAGAAATTACCACCAAGCGTTCAGTGTCAATTCAGGGAACTGGATTATTGTCTTTACGAGGAATGGTACCCAAGTACTAGTAATTTATTACATAAGACGATAAGATATTTTATCTACGAGAGGAAGTATTAGCAACTACAGGGGAGAATGAGGTATATTTCACGAGTAGATAAAGCGTTTTATTCCCATGCGTAATATTTAATTTTATTCCAATTTTTATTAAAATAGAAATAAAGTAATATGTTATATTACGTTACGGCATATAGTTTCCTACACCGCCGCCAATCTTCGTTCAGGAAAGTGGAAAATATCACCCGTAGGTGATAGAAGAAGTACTGTATTAAATGCGTACATTTTCTTGAGCCCCGGAATATCTACCGCAACTCTTTTATCAACGTTAGTTGAATTAATATAAATGAATGCAACGAGCATTGTTGACACAATTAATAACGAAAAATGTTTGCTCTCGTGTGTTAAACGTTATTTGGCATCGATTGGTTGGTTGGTTGGTTTTTCGTGTTTCCGGGCGCGCCAACGGCTTCGGTCATTAGTCTCGTAAGTGTGGTGCATGTCTTTCTCTCGGGAGATGGCAGTGATCTTCCCCCGCTGGATGGCGAGATCCGGCGCCAACCTACCGTCGGCTAGTGGGGTTTCCCCCTAACCAGGACTCTCCCACCAGCGGGGCACCGCCCCAGCCGGGACAAGCTCTAAGCTCCCGACCGGTCTCCTGGAATATGTGGTAGTGTAGTGCATGTTAGTGTAAGTGTGTGTGTAAGGAGAGAAGAGAGGACAGGGAAGAGCAAGGAAAGATCGCGCGCGGTCCGTGGCCCGTTTGGTAGGGTACTGCTCTGGCATTCGCCTGGTGTTGATCGGAGAAACCACGGAAAACTACCGATCAGAGCAGCCGGCCGCTAGAATTCTCCCCCAGACAGGGACTGAATTCGACCTAGCTGAAAAGCTAGTGTCGAAAATCCTGCCGCCGTCAGGACTCGAACATAGGACCTCCCGGTCAGAGGCGCTGCAGTGACATCAGTTGATGCACTGAGCTACCGCTCCCGGTTTGGCATCGAAAAACGAGTTACAGAATAGAAATAACTATCCTGTCATCGAAATGAAAAACCCTCTCTCGAGAGCGTAGTCACTTTGCTAGGAGGAGAGGCGCACAATGGCGGCCAAAACGTTTGCACCAATGCCTGGGACGCGGCGTCCTAGCAAACCGCACATGTATTCGGCACCGGGCTTCCTTGATTGGATAGCGGACGCGGAGCGCGCGAAATTCGAATGCTTGCTTCCTACGGAAGTGTTGAAGGTTCGTTTTAAGTGCTGTTTTGTCATTTTGGAAACTGCATATATACTTTTCATTTTATTACTATTTAAACACATATGTTTTATTCCGTGTTTTTGTTATTCAGTTTTATTTTTTCCCTATTAATACATATATAATTGTTCATTGATAGGCGAATCAATTATTTTATTCTGTTTATCTCTCAATATTTGTAATGGGCCATTAAAAATGTTTAGTTATAGAGGAAGGAAAATATGGCCAAAACAAAGGAGGCTGATGGGGTTGATGGAAACAAAGTTTCCTCAGTATTATTTCCAATTTTGTGCAAAATTGAAATGAAATGAACTTAGATTGTGCATTGAAAATTTTATTCAAATATACACTGAACTTCACATTTTATACACATTTTTTTTATTATAGTATATTGTAATCTTATTGAAGGTAATTTGATTTATTTCAGGAGGGTAAATAGATTGTAATATCAAGGGTTTTCAAATTTCTCTATAATGTTTTCCGAGAACTAATTTTTAAAGTTTTTCAATAGCATCTAAATGTTGCTAGGAGAGCGCGAAGTGTTGAGAAACATTTTGAAAGTTGTACAATGTGACAATATTCAACGGTAACGAACCAAAAATAGCATGATGAAGGTTTATAATACGCAATATTTAAAAGAAATCTATACTAATAAAAGTGAATTAAACGACATGTAATCGACATCAATTCCACAAAAATGAGTGTATGAATTGATACGAAATATTTACAGGCTCTTCTTCAGGATTTGACGCAGTGTCCTTGCAAAGTTTTGTAAAAATTAATTCAACACAAATGCGGAAAATAAATAATTTAAATAATATGCTGTAGATGCACCATGGTCATTACTTTTCGCCTGTCGCTAAGAGACGGGTTCCTGATATATTCCGCCAGAGGCCAGCAGCGGTGCGGTAGAATCACAGGAGTAAGCATAGGGGGATGGCCGTGTGACCGATCTCCATGAAAGTTACCAAAGCTATGTGTTTTCATGGAGTTTCTATGCGAGAGGAGGAAAAGGAGGGGTCGGGATAAAAGAGGGAGGGAAAAAGCGAGGAGGAAAGAGAGATGGAAAAAGAGGGAGAGAGAATGAGGGAAAAAGAGAGTGAAGGAAGAACGAGCAAGACAACGTCTGCCGGGTTCTGATAGTACTTCATAAATCTGGTCCAATGTCTCGTAAAGAGGTTATACCGATATCTGGCTGTATTTGAAATTCCCGCTACTATTATGACGCAAACTGGTGACAGAAGCTCATTGGCTGAACTCTGATACGATGCGCAAGAGCCGCCCCCCCCCCGGGTGCAGCCACGGCCGCTGCTTCCGGAAGACATCTTGAAATAACGTCATGCGCAATTTTTCGAAAATATGTAGTGTTCGCGTAATTTTGCGAGAGAAATAGATAATAGTTAAACAATAATTTTCTCAAAACGACTGGACAGGAAGGTGGCGAAAAATAGGGTTGGTTTGGTTCTAGTCCATTTTCGGCGAACTGTTGTTTTTTTCTTTTAATCTAAAAAAATTACAAAAGCATAAATGGCAAAAGTACAATATTGATGGTAGAAATGTTTTTCTTAAAGAAAATGTATTCTAAAAAATTAATCTTTTAATAAGATCATGTACAATTTTTTTTGAAAAAGAAAGTAATTTTTACATAATTTATGCGCGAAGTTAATACAATTCCTATTTTTCTCTTAGAAATGGCTCCAAACTTTTCTCAGAGATTGATGAGTAATTTTCACTCATGAGTAGAGCAAAAGACGTTTCAAAACTCTCATTTTTGTTGAACACACTGAATTTTTAAAAATACCAAAAGTTAGAAATCATGCGGCAAAGTAGGTGCTGTTGTAGCACCTCTTAGTTACTTTTTTGTTCTACTACGTACGTAGTAAAGAAAAAGTATTGTATTTGTGCGGCGGAAATCGGCGATTTTTCTTCGGAACATCTCTAATTGTCGGGCCCTGATAACGAAAACTGGATAAATTGTGCTCCTATATGTACTAAATTACTTCCTGAACACGTTCTGCATTAAGAATTCACGTTTTTTGGGCATTCGATTAATTCACTTTTTTGGGTTTTTTGGGCAATCGATTGACGACAAAACGTCTGTCTACCTACGAATAGAGCAAAGAACTGTTAAAAAATTGACGCAAATCTCTTTTTCGTTTAATTCCCTGAATTTTCACAAATTGAAAAAGTTATTAATTATGCGAGAAAGTATGTGTTGTTCAAGAGCCACTGGTTTATTTTCCTTTTTCAACCATTCTCAGTATTAATTTTGTATCAATCTGCAACCACATCAATTTACATTTAAAGGTCAAAATTCAATACTAAAAACAACTAACGAAAAACTCGTCCAAAGTCCATGAGATTGAATTCTGTGGTGGCTGCAGAGATTTTGTGGTACTCCATGATAAACTTGAATACTATATGAATACTATTGGGGTAGATACCTCAATTCCCCAGATAGTTTCCATGAGATTGGTTGGTTTGGTCGTTAAAGTCTGCAGCAATTTCCTTGTGTGGAAATTTTTGTGTCGTAGTACGTATGTTGAAACAAAAGTTTGGATTATCAAGAAAATCCTGGGTGAATTTCGTAGTTGAATGTTGTTTCACGAGTACGATGTATCCCAAATTCTGAACTTTACATCTCATTTTCATATCCTTGCATTTCCCCCATGTGGTTGCAATAAAAAACACTTATCTCTTTCGCTGGTGTCTTTGTAGTAGCAATATTATTCCATAAAAGAAAATGTTGAACTCCGCCCATGAAATAACGATGTATCTGCCACCTAGTGGCAATTGGTAAGGCCGCACAGATATACTTATTGAAGATAAACTGTTATTTTTTGGGCCGTTTCAACCAATCTAATTTTTTTATAGCAGTTCATAAAAGTGACAAAATCGTAACGAATACATTTAACAAGAAGTCGACAATAAATTGAAATGGTTTTCGAAGACCGCAGTATACTAGAGTGATTAACAACGAAATTTAAATACTGTTTTATTTACAAAATATTTAATAGTTAACGAATAAATATGTAAACAGAGAATCTTTAACGCATCTGTTTTTTTTTACAAAGACGGTGAAATGTATGATTAACAAGTTGAATAAACCTATAATGATTTATGGATAATTCCTGTGTTGATTATGTACAAAGCATTTCATTGGTAGACATGTGGATTGAATGAATAAATAAATCTACCAAAGTTTGCATTTCAGTAAGAAGTTGACACATTGTCCTGTAGACACTAATGAATATTACAGAAGAAATAACGTCACTCACCCTTATTGCTCTGTAGATAACTTCAGTTAGTGTCTAATTGTTATTATTAGTTATTTACGAAATGTGTCGTAAAGCATCTGATTACAATACGAGATCGGAAAATTGCCAAACGAGGTCGTCAGGCCGATTACTTTGAAGTACTTTACCACACCAGGGCGGTAAAGTACTTCATTATGATATTGATTATGATGGCATAATGTTTGGCTTTACCTAACCAAAGTGGATAAAATATATAAACTGAGGATTAATGTAAAAACTGTAGGAAATAGGCAGGCAAAACAGGCATTTAAATATGTAAAATAGACGCGTAAAAATGCATTATGCATTTTTCTTATCCTTATGTAGTACTTGCGTAAAAAGTTTCTGAAATAAACATAATATACACGTAGTTACCTTCATGGAATGATTACTTTCATCATAGTTTTGACAAATCCTGATAGAAAACCTTTACTTCATTGTTGGGCAATTCGAAAAAGAAAAGGCTGAATCGCAGTAGCTACCTTTTTGCTTTTCATTAACTGCAAGCAGATCCTCTAATGCAGCACAGTATGATCTTTTTTCTCACCTTTAATTTAAACAAAATTGGAAATATTGTATGATTTGTTTTAATCGCCATGCATAACACAAATGTTGTAACTAGTGGTGCTACAACAGCACAAACGTTCTCGCAATATATCTGGAACAATATTTTGAAATTTGCAGTTTTCAAATATTCAGAGAATTCAATGAAAATGAGACCTGTGCCATTTTTTTAAGCGTCCCTTATTTTACCCGTAGACAAAAATTTATGGTGGGTTTTGAGATTTTTTATGATTTGCATTAATTTCAAGCAGAAATTCTGCAAAAAAAAGAGACACTTATTTAAATATATTATACATGGCTTTTTTAAAGATCTGATATTTTGAACATTTCATTCAAGACAAAAATATCTGAATTCAATCTTGTACTTTGCATTGTTAACTTTTTGCAAGTTTTAAAAATACAGTGTTCGCGAAGAATGGAACCGGCATCAATATTTGTACAGTCATTTGATAGCTTTTGAGTATGAAAAATGAATTAAAAATTTGAAGTAAAAAATAATTTGACAACACCAGCAATTTTGTACGCGTTTCATAATACGAAATACACTGTGGTAGTAGTAAAACGGAATAGATTTATCGATAGTTGTTCAATTTCTCTGTACTCTGCAAAATAAAAACAAAAAGGTACAATTTTTATTTTTTATTAATGATAACTGCTTTTCGATTAATAAAAACGGGGAAAAGCAACATTTAGGCACTATAAAATTCATATATAAGTCTTTCATATATAATAGCTTTCTTTCTTTTTTTTCAAAATTTAAGTAAGTATATGACTTAGTGTAGGGATCACAGAATTTTGAAAATGTGCACACAATTCACTTTTCCCCATAGCACGTCATACGCAGTTTTAACTGTGTTTTGACGTAAAATAAAATAAATAAAGAAAACATATATAATAGTCCTAAAGCCTCAAAATGAAAAAGTAACCTACAAGATTGCGCTTTCCATTGAAGGAAAAAATAGAGAAATATGCAATAATCTGCAGCTTGGTTAATATAACTGAAAAGACAAGCAACAGTGTTCACGGGTAACATTTGTTTCCTCGGAGCCATCACGCGTATTCTGAGCTCAAAGAGATGTCTTTCTCTTCTCTATGATTCTGACGGCCTTCGTCGCTCGCTGAGTAGTTGGACGTCGTAATGACTGGAGCAGGTTCGATCCTTTCGCTGATGGAAGTTGCCCATTTCCGCAGAGAAGAGGCGGAAGTTATGCAACGAAAAAACGCGTTCGATTCTACAGATACTTTTTATTGCCCGTCGAAGCAAGAGCAACTAGAGTATTACTATATTCTAGTTGGTCTTGGTTCAAAACACCGACTTCTGTTCAACTGCTTTTCCCTTGTATCTGTGTTTGAAATTGAAAGAATTCGAATTGACCAGTCCTTTGGTCCCAGTGAAGTCATTTATTTTTAAGTTTTATCACCCGGTGCATGCTTTTTAATTATTACAGTACTTGATAAGGGGAAAACTGTCGTAACGTTGTGCAACATAACACGAAGTGATATTGATAAATAATTTGATTAATTTTTGTAACCTAATAAACTAAAATAAAATTGAAAAATCAATTCCAATCAATGTCACAAAGTTTCATGGCAAGCCTCACAGCGCAAGTTAAACATTTGCGAGGAAATGAATACCACGGTACAGTTTTTCTGGCTGCCCACTTCGGGCAATAAGTAAAATTTATCGAAATTAAGAAATACTTGAAGGGCACGACAGCAGGTTATTTTCGTAAGTTTTCAAAAATGTTCGTTTTCGTCTTTACCATACAGGTGCACTACCAAATTGTTGGTGATACTTTGATCTCACCGTAATAACTTTACACCTTAAATTGGGGCTCTAAAGCGCTTGCCATTCGTAGTTAGTTGCCTAATTGAAATTTGGAAACCTGCATGCGTTATGAATGAAGATCTCTTTCTAGCAAACTTCATAAATTTACAAGTAATACGATCAACAATACCTCTATCAGTGCGGATTTGTATTATTTAACCACTCCCAGGCAATAATTGTACGAACAGAACTGCATGAATGCAGTTCACAATATCAGAGTTCAGATTTTTCACAAAATCTTTGGAAATTTAACGGGGCTTTTGTTTTGTAAACCTTGCAATTGTAATTGTAATTTCTAATGCAGAAATGCTTCTATCTACCTGCTGCATACCTGTATTATATAAGAAATTGCAGGAATTATAGAATGAAGAAATGCTGGGTCAGGTTACAATTGTACAATTTAAAAGTTGTTCATACATTTTTTTATTTAAAGTTTTCTTTCGTATATATTATGTGTGCAACAAATGCTTAATATATTCTCTGAAATTATCAAAGAAAGAAAATGCAAACATAGCTCCTTTTTGTTCAAAAACAGACCAAACAGAAGAAAATGCTAAATTTTTTTACATGATAAAATTAACTACTGCTTGTCCAACGAAGTTTATTGACCTTTCCTTACAAAACTTTCTTATGTGTAATAGAGAATTGATGTGTAAAGCTTTTCTTTTATATGATTAAGCCTCAATTAGGATTTTTTTCCAAAAAACTATGAACTGAATGTGAACATAATTGTGGGAAACATTTGCAGACATTTTCATGCATTTAAGTGAGTTGGCCGCAATTGGAAATTATGACTTTCTTGGAAGGTTTGCCACTCTGGGATCCAAATGACTCCAACTGAAAAATAAAACAATCCTTGAAATTTCATGTTTTACACCTTGGAACCTACTGCATCTTACTTCAATCAACTTACTCTCTTCACAATATCCATGCCTTCAACAACGTTACCAAATACAACGTGGCGATTGTCAAGCCAGCTTGTTTTGGCAGTTGTAATGAAAAACTGGCTGCCGTTAGTATGCGGTCCAGCATTGGCCATGGACAAGACACCTGCAAATGAGTTTTTTAGCACAAGAGCATAAAGTTTATATTAAAAAAATGGGTTGATCCCGGGTTTAGGGTGGCACGGTTCCTTTGGTTCCTTTTATGATTCAGTATTTCTCGCGATTCCTATGTTTATAGTTGCGCGGTTCACTATAACAACTGAATTATTTATGTTCAATGTTAAATTAGAACAAGTCACCTGATAATTTGTTGGCGTGGAATTGTGTGTATTTTCGCATTTCAAGTCTTCTTCAAATAGGTTTGTGTGTCTACTCAGATGGAAGGTATGCATTTTCTTAAAAGTGAGTGTTCCTTTTAAAATAAATTCTCTTAAAAGTGAGGGAGTATATAAGACAACGTGAGCGCCGGAGCGACAGCGGAGGCGCGAACAGTCTCGAGGCGAGGCCGGAAGGCCCTCGCGAACGTAGCACGTTGGATCCGTCGGGTAGCGACGTGCGGTAGCACGTCGCGGACCACTTGGTGAAAAAATGCGTTGGTTAAAGAATTGTGTAGGTTATAAAATTAAATTTGTAACGTGAAAAATACGAATAATCAGTTCACTTAATGAGAGTACGTTGCTACGGAGATTTATACGCACAGGGGGGCTTTGGAGCAGGGGGGTAGCTATTCTCCCGATCTACCTTTATTTTAAATAATTATATTTATTGCTGTAACATCATGAACTTAACTACATGCGACTACTACGTATAAACGAGGATTCAGTTCATGGAGTCGATTCTCTTCTAATGAACCGAATCAGTGAATCAAAGGAACCGTGCCACCCTAAACTCGGGATTTACCAAAAAATGAATTGTACATACCTGGACCGGTATGTGTCAAATTAAAATTCTCATCCTCGAATTTATTTCCGTAAATGGATTTTCCGCCAGTGCCATTGTGATTTGTAAAGTCTCCACCTTGGCACATAAAATTTGGGATAACACGGTGAAAAGTGCTGCCCTTGTAGCCATATCCCTTTTCTCCTGTGCATAAAGCACGGAAGTTTTCTGCAGTCTTGGGTACAACGTCAGATCGCAACTGAAATCAAAAGAAATCACAAAAGCTAGCAAAAACTAAATTCACATAATTTGAATCAATGGAAGAGAATAAACAATGCTGCATGCACAATTATCAAATACTACTGAAGATCCACGCGTCCGTTTTGAATTCGCATGCATCCGAGCACGTTCCACATAGTATAGAGTTTATACAGTTTACGAGAACAGAAAGCAGTGGCATTTTTCGTTGAATGAATATAGTATGATCACTTATGACGAGTGTAGATTATCTGTGACTACCTCCCCACTCTCAATAGCATGCTTTCTGAAATTCTAGAGAAACGGGTATTGGTTTAATCCACTGATAGAACTAGTTTGATTTTCGACAAGCAATTTTTGCTCGTCACTAAGCTACTTTTATTAGAACTGCTTGGTTTGTTAGCTACATGAACATGCAATAAATTAAATCATTTGGGCAAATTTTAAGTTCTTTCGTCAAAGCTGGAATATTGGATTCAGTTACAACGATGGATTTAGGAAATTTCGAGATGTCTGTCGTTCCAAGGCGTTCTTGTAGCATCACAAATTAATTTGTAATGGTAATGATCTATTACATGCACTAAAAATTCCTACATCAAACTTAAAAGAAGCTTGAAAAGTTCACAAGACGTTTTGAACTGCAAGAAATGAAACGTACATCGAATATAATGATTCTGTAACCGGCAGGATAGATATCAAATTTTACCGAGACATTTTGCATTTATGCTATTGTTGAAAGACATTCCATTTTCAATATGGCTGAAACGTCTTTGGGCAAATATCAAATTGAAATTTTTGTAATGCGATATTAGTCTACCTTATTCAATTTGCGCCAGACCTTTATTAATCATTTTTTGAACTATCTATATCATCCGTAACCTTGCTTTCTAAATCAACGATTGTTAATGCTCCAAAATCATGGCAAACTCCACTTAAATAAAACACATGTATATATTTTTTAACTCACCTCCATTGTAATTCTTCCCATAGGCTGTCCATCGGCGCTGACATCGAAATATACTCGAGGAAGACTCATTTTGGCAGCAAATCGGCGGAGAACAAACATGCACTGGATTGACGCGACTGAGGCTAAGCTGGCAATGAATGCCGTTTATTTCAACCGAACAAAAGACAGAGGAGACAATGGAAGTCAAATTTCATCCTCATTTAATGTATTTCAATTGTTTTTGAAACAGATTACATAAAACATTAAATGTGCTAAAAATACTAAGAAATTTAAATAATTACATTGACTTGCAAGATAATTACAAAGATAAAAAACAACTTATTGAAATTGGAATTTTTAAAAATTTAAAAACAATCATTATAAATGTATGGTAGAAAATAAAATCTTATGCGAAAAATTGAGTGTGACAGAAACATCAAAATGTTAAATGAAACGAAGTGGTAAGCTAAGCTCATGGTACAGTAAGACTGAGTAAAGTTAAAATTAGATTTTATTGAGCAATGTTTATTATAACAATGTTTATTATCATGTGTTCATTCGTTACAAATTCATTTATGTAGTATTTGTGTTTATTAACGTCCAATGTCAGTGATGTTATGACTCCTGCACAGTCCAAATTTAGTAGTGGCTAATTTAAAATTAGCTGTTTTTGTGTGAAGGAGAAACTAAAATGGCGATTTGTCATTAAAAATATGTATTTAGTTTAAATGAGAAATATTTGAGTAACTTTTTATATATGAATTACTTTTTTCTTTTAACAGCTCTGTCTCAATTCCAACAACGATTATACGTTTTCTTTGTAAATTTGCTGGTGGCGCAATAAGGAACTACTACGCACAGATTCGATAAGAATTTCGCTAGAAGAAAGAGTTGGGTCTTTTGTTGTTTCGACAGCAGTACAATTATATCAAATCTGTTGCTCGTTTTTTGTGCACGTAGATTATATTACGCGAGAACGGGATTGTTAATGTTATGTCGAATGTCAACAGCGTTCGTACGCGTATTATTCGTAATTCAATTAATGTTGGTTATGGAGTGGAGTAGAAATTCCGTATATAAGAAAAGCGTGTGGGAGTAATATCACACTATATGTATTTATTTATAAATTATTATGTATACATACGTCATCATTATGTATACATACTGTCACAGTTTAATATAGCAGTTGTGAAGCTCCCTATGTTTTTTTTTCATCCGATGCGATCTCAGTGCTCCCAGTGGCGAGCAAGAGGCAGCACCTTTTCGTTGTGCGGCATTTACATATCAATACATATATATTTGCTGTTTACACGTGACTTGCTTGAAGGTATGTGGTATCGTGATCAAATTTTGATGCAGTGCGTTGAATCGATTGTATATTATTTATTATGTGCTCTTAACCTACTTTCCATTGTCAAATTGTGTTGACAGGACGTAAGTCCTGCGCACATTGATGGACGATTAAAATTGCAAACATAAGGAAATACCTGTATTGCTATTAATTGTGGCGACAATCAAAAGAATTCGCGAAATTTATCATTCTTTAGGTTCCCTAAAGATCCAGAAAGGAAAGCGTTAACAAAATGGTTCGTGAATGTTATTTCAAATAAATGATGCGCAGATGAACGTCTCCCCCATACGTCAGTTTTTTTACCATAATAATAATAATAATAATAATAATAATAATAATAATAATAATAATAATAATAATAATAACCATTATTTACAATAAGCTGGTTTCAATAACTGTTTACCTTCTATATGTGGCCATGTATATTTTTTTGAATTTTCGTTTCATTTTGGATGTTAAGAAAGATCTTTGTCAGTTAATAAATAGCACGAAAATCTTGATTTATGCTGTTTTATCATTTTTAATTTATTATCATATATTTATGTAACTTCGGAGTGTAGGACCTCCATCTCAATAAGGTATTTCGTGCAGTTTACTATGATTCATAGAGAAGATACAGAGATGCTTCCGTGTTTTGCTTCTGCACAGTAAATGTAGCACAGTAAACCACTCTTTGAGAGATATTAATTTGTATTTTATGATAACCATCGAATGAGTGTTTTATTATATATACAAAGTTAATTTTCAGATGTTATGCACATGCCTAAGTGCTATTTTAAATGTTCTAAAACTTTAAGTATTAAAAATTATGAACTACTTTTAGAATACAGTACCGGCAGCGTATAAGCGACTCTGACCGTACTCTCGCCACATGCTGCGGTAAGTCATGTGACCTGCTCAGAAGCAATGAGTTTGTTTCCTTTCGCACAGCTAGGGTTCAGCGTGGCCGTTCATCTCACATGAAGTCGCGGAGGCTGTTCGGTTGAGGCGAAGGTTAGGAATATAATACCAAGACGTGTTGTTACCCGACGGTAAGTGTTAGTGTTTTGAAATTTCATTTATCGGGCATGTAGGTGGAGCAATATGCGTAGTAATGTGTGGCAACAGCGCATCAAACTGTCAGAGTCGCTTATACGCTGTCTGTATTGTAGGCTTCCTCTGTTAACTCTTGTTGCCCTGACAGACGCCTCTTGCTGGCCACCGACAGCGCTAATGTTACGCAAGCTGTCAAACGAATGAATTCTCCTCTCATTATAGTTTCGCAACTGTTATACTAAATCGTGGTAGTTTACTGTCGACTAGTAGAGAGATATCGAGAAATTGCTCAAATGTATTAAGTACTGTCGCTAAAATACAAATGCTCGTGTCATTGAAGTGTAATTAAAAACCGAATTCGTGTAGATAAAAAAAAGTGCGATATATTATTATGTGATAATTCTTCACTCAATAAAGGAATACCAAAATGCAGATGAATCAATTAAGTAAAGAAGCTTAGCAGCATAGCTTTTCAGAATGATCAAACGCACCCATTTTAGTGACGATCGTGACATCAGGTTGTAAAGATGAATGGAGGACTGGCCATAAAGGTAAATCATTATAAAAGGTTCACAGTGAACAATGTTCGAAACGACGTGTGAGTGTACTAGACATTGGATTTTTAGAAAAATGCCTATTTGCTTAAAATTCTTTTCCGTCATTTTCTATTATCAAGGATAGTTATTTTGGCCACTTACGAGATGAATTATGCCAAATGAAACATTTTTAGGAAATGTTATTTATCTTTTCTTATGAAAATGCATTTTACACTTCTTTTTAAGTGAGTTTATCTTAAAATTGATTTTTACTTCTTTTGGCTAAAATTAAATGTTTAAAATGGTTTTCAATTTTACTACGCCTTTGACTTATAAATATTGTATGCAATAGTAACAATATAGTTTGTAATGTTATAGTTTCAGATACTGAAGAGGATCTCGCAAAAGTGATCTAAACGTTTGTCGATGAAATAGAATTTTTGACTTACGAATCATCGCCTGTTAGTTATCATTTATCATGCCTTCGCTTGCCGGTAAAGCATCTCCATTTTCTTACGCAGAGAATGTTTTTCCCCCATACGTCAGTTTCTTCTTTTCTTTGAGTAAACCACTCGAATTCTTGTCGAGATGCCATTTGGATTTTGCGTTCTCATTGACTTGTTATCGCTATATTGGAGGGCGAGCGCGCTAAGGGTCTGCCCGTGAAATGTATAAGTACATCCGCTGTCAAGGCCGATGTCTATTACTATAACACTCAACGTAGAAATCATATTCATCAGGTGACAGTATCAACAGCTCATTACAAAAGTTCACATACAATACATGTACATTACTTTACAACACTTTGCCAGATGATATTCTTCTTCTTTCTAGGGCTTTTATCCAGCCGACAGCCGGTTACCCTTTGCGTCTCGATGGGACGCACATTCGACCATACACTAGACACCAACACACTTGCGGGCTCCTCTGATCTGGGGTCAGCAGAACGCGAGACCCTCCGCGACAACACATACATACAAAGACAAGGGACAAACAACCATGCCCAAGGCGGGACTCGAACCCGCGACCCTTCGGACGGAAGCGCTGAGTCGGTACTCGCTCTTAGCCACCTCAGCCATCCAGGTCGGCTGCCAGATGATATTAAACCTGTAAATTTTTCCGGGGGGGGGGGGCTCCATTTCTGCGTTGCCCCTGGCCCAAAATTCCGGCGCGGGGCGGGCCCGCGCGGCGGTAAAACCCCCCGGGCGGGCGGGGGGCGAATGAAGGCTGGCGCGAGCGGGAGCGGCGCGCAGCTGGGAAGGCGGAGACGCGCGAGGGCGAATTCCGGTGGCTGCACAGCATCTCGCGTCTCTTAGCACGCGGACGCCCGCACACGACAGGCCGCACGTCCGGAAACATGGCCAAAATTTCTCGCAGAGCTGTTGCTAGCGAATTTGTTAGAGAAAAAGTGACGGTGTAAACTTTTTAAAAACAACAAAAATCTGGTAACAAATTCGTTACCAGAAATTTTAGATTTCCTCCAAAATAATTACTATGTAGTTTTTGGAATTTAAGTTCCCGGTATTCATTATCTAGTTCTTTATATAAGTACAAATTTATTGTTAAATTCAAAATCAACAATTTGGGGAACTTGAGGCTTGGTTGAACACACTTTCAAGATTCAAGTCCATCGCAATCCGACGTATCGTTCCTCATCCTCGACCTGAAGCAGAGACTGTGAAATTTTCCGTATTGTCGGTTTCGCACAGTAAGGGTGGCTCCAAAATTTTTACCTCTTGTTTTCGTGTTGCCCCCACTGCGTGTTCGGCAGCCGACTCGCGGAGAAAGCGGCGAAACGCGGAAGGAGGAGAAGGCGACGGAGGCGCTGGCGACGACGACAGCGGCCGTCGCGAGCACTTTCACCTCTGCGTGCGACGCCGCCGCCGCCGCGGGTCGCGCTGCCTCTCGACCAGCCGGATTAGGCCTCTCTCTCTCCTTTTCTCAGCTACGGATGCTCCGTGATGGTCCGGTTTCCATTTCATGAGAGCTAGAGGTAGGAAGGAATGCTTGACCTGTTAAAATGGATTGAAGTGCATTGTGACAGATAAGAGATTTAATAGTGCAGTGGAAATGCTGAATGCGCAGTTTATTGTACATGCACACAACGATGGCTGAGACAAATCTGAGTACAATATCATACTAGATGTAAACAAGCACTATTCAGCACTACACAACTGACTGATCTATTTTATTCCAATATTCAATGGAATTTTCGTCAATTTTCCTTTGAACCATTCAATAAATAGAGATTTTCAAGCTATTTCTTCCTTTCTTATTTTTTAAATAATTACAATAATTAATTCAAGTAAATATATTTGTTTCCTCGTTCCCTCAAAACAAGTCAATTAAGAATACTTTCTATGCCAATAAATACTATAATGAATAGATAGATAAGAATTGATGCTTTAACTACTTGGATTATTGTTCACAAGATCTGTTAGAATTACTACCTATATAAGAGGAAATCTAAAATATTTATCATCCATTAATTACCAAGAAATGTAAATTCAAGGAACTAAAGTTCCATGGCCAACACCCCGCATAAGTACTTCGGAGTAATCTTCGGCAAAATACTTTCTTGGAAACCCCAAATAAATGTAGATATAGACAAAACAAAAATTAAAATTTTTAAACTAGGACTCGTTATAAATCGTCGTTCACTGTTGCAAGTAGAATGCAGGTTATTGATCTTTAAATGAAACCCAAGACCAACTACGTCATTGCATGCCAATACGGCAAGGGGCAGTACCAAACACTATCACCAAGCTAAGCACAGTACAGAATAAATATCTCAAATCGATACTAAATGGATAATGGTTCATCCCCAATCAACAAGTCTGACGAAAATTACTTGTATCAGAATTCATGTCGACGGTAAAACATCTGGACAACAATTTATTCATCAACCTAATGAACTCTCTCTGCTCTATGATGTTTAACATGGGAAGAAACAACAACAGACCCCATATTACATCTATATTCCCAAAAGAACGATTCTAACCTTCATAACTTCGAGGCTCTCGCTCACTTTCAACCATCGACCGCCTTCTCTCTCACTACACTCTTACTTAGCACTATACTAGCCTAGTACATACGTAACTACTGTTAACAGTACTCTATGGAGGATTAATTGTTTCACATTCCTTAACAAATGTACATTCTTTTTGTGTTTCAAAATAACATGTTTGGCACTACTTATTTAACTGTATCTTTGTTAGGACGAAAAACTTTAAATATATTAGTGAGAGGCCAATTTGGAGGGATCTATTCGAATATGCGCTGATAGTTTCGAAATGACAACGCATTTTGGTTTGCGTATTGGCTAGTTGTTTAGAACCATCTACATATTGCATGTTCCTTTTGTGTAGTTACGTACACTTTCTACACTACTGTTCGTGTGAAACGTGACGTCGGGAATATGATAGTCATCCTCGGACATGATTGCAAAGCAGATACGTGTGAATCTGGCACACGTATCGGCTTCGCAATCATCTCGCACTGCCACAGTTTGTTACCTGTCAGCTATCTTTTTATCGTGAGTAAACTTTCATTAAAAAATAAAATGTGAACGGGGATGTAGATGATCACTTGCTCGCTTCCTGGTAATCATTTCAGGCACGCTGGAGAAGTGAACTTACGAAAGAGCTGCTGACGACACGCGCTTCTTTCTCCCTTCTGCTAACATTTCTATTTGTAGAGCGTGATTTTCATGCTGTACGATTCGTCGTCTTCATTACAAAAAATCGTCTGTTTTTTATGGGTATATAATTCTCCAATGCTAAAGCACTGCTTGATCACCGAAAGTTGTACATCCGGACATCGCGCATTACATTTCATGAGTATGATTTAGAGGTGCTTTGAAGTCTCTCGGTACGTTGTAATATTTTTACGAAGTCATTCACGGATTGAATGGAAGAGACAGACAAATGTACAATCCTGGCTAAGCGTCCCTTAACGGAGTGAAACTTGATTAAATATAGGGTCTCTGACCTACTTGTGTTTGGAAGTGTTTGTGAAAAGTAGGTCATACTCTAGTATTTGATACATTCGTGTCACATTTTTTCATTTTTTATCTATATTTAAACATGACCATTTTGAAGACGTGACATGTTTGCAACCTCAAAAAACTGAAAATTTTTGTCGCGCAGCAATGGATGCAAATATAATACTTGCAGATGTGCTTTAAAGAGTTTATGGGCTAGTCAGCACTTCATATCGCTCGAAATGTAAAGTAATATCAGAGAATCTCATACCAGAAGTGAGACGTTTGTTCATATGCACCGAAACCATCGTGATAGATTTATCCAATCAAAGGCTCAAGCTTCAGCCTCCGGTCTTCCGAAGGAGTATGCCAAGAAAATTGTGCAATGTAGATTTCTGCGTGTTACTGCGATTTATGCTTACGATTTACCTTTCATGTTACCCAAATGCAACCGCCAAGATTTGTTCGTCTTAACGTAAAATCACTGTTAGGGTTTGACTATCCTCCGCGATTGACGTGATTTATATTTAGCATTCATGAGAGCGTGATGGAAAACTTAACATGCATTTTACAATTGTTTGGAGTAAAATGTTCGTCTCCAAATACTTTAAGCCACGTTGGGACCTGCTGCTCTCTGTGTACTCTTTTGTGTATACTCCATTGATGTTATTTTATAATTAAACATGCTAGTGGTTTCTAAATGTTTCTGTTGTTAGTAAAGTAATAGCTGCTGATTAAATACAAGCCCCCGCCCTCCACGTGAACATTTCAAATCAATTGACATAAATTGTTGGTGTCCGCGATGTTGGCATTTAAATAACTTTACACAGCCAGTTTCAGGAGTTACTTACTTTAGTTCATTTTTTTCGGCAATGAAAATCTATTAATAGTAATCTTGTAATTGAAAAGTTATGAGAACAGGAGGGAAGCCACAATGACCAGAGGAAAATATATTTTTACCCTCCTCCGTTTCGAAAAAAAGCCTTGAGCCCAGGCTGGCGCTGCAGCGGCGGTCAGGGGCGGACAGCAGCTGCGGTTTCGCACCGTTTGACCGTGACGCGGGTTTTGTGTCGCCGGCGCCACCGCTCCGCCCGCCGTTCCGCCCCTTCAAGGCGTGAAGGTCCGGCGCGGCCTCGCTGGCGCACGGGCCCTCGCTCCACCGCCTGCTCCGTCCGAAATACAGGTTCTCATTTTCAATGATTTTGTAATATAACGAACGTCTGTCGAATGAAAATGGTCTGTCCCTCTCTCTTGGCCTCTGCACGTTTCTTTCCCTCCTGTCCCTCGCCCTCTGTGCCTCTCTCCCTCTCCTATTCCTCTCTCCTCCTCCTCCTCCTCCTCTGTCCCTCTCTTCCCTCCCTCCCCCACCCTGTTCCTCTCTTTCCCCTCTCCTTTCCCTATCCCTCTTTCCCTCCTCTCCCCTCTTTTTCACACTTGAAACAATTTGGAAAACAACAATAATGTGGTAGTGTCAATTATATTTTGTTTTGTTATAATATGAAGAGGCACCTAGTCTCAAAAGAAGTAAAGAGCCTCCTGTTTCATCAGGAATCGGCAACCGCTCAGAATTTACCAGAGGAATGAAAATAATAATTATGGACAACGTAACCACTCAGCTCATGAACAATAGTAACACAGATCATGAGAATCAACAAGCACAATGCTTCCAATCTAGTAATAGTATAATTTAATGGTACCGAAAAGATAAAGCGTTTACGCATATTTGCAGATCCGTAGTTAAGCCGGAAAGGTAGAAACCTGTAGGCCTCATTCAGTTCTGTCATTTCTTAGCCTTTGGCCAAGAATTTGCCTCCAATATACAAATATTTCCAAGGCAAACGTGGATATAAATGTATATAACACACGAAAATAGTAGTAAATAATTGCAAAAATGCGAATATCGGACCCAGATCCCGCACAACACTTATTTCCCCCACAACTGAACATAAGTAACTTCCCAACCTTGCATACAAGCAATACTGATTTCGTAGCTACTTGACTGTCTGGGAGACGCCACGTCCTAGGCTCAGGTGCCAACATTTCGGCCGCCATTCTGCGACCTTCCTCGGGCCTAATGCATTTGAAATGACGCAGAATGGCGGTCGAAACGTTGGCACCTGAGCCTAGGACGCGGCGTCTCCCGGACAGCCAAGTAGCTACAGACTCCGGCCGCGGAAACCTACACTCTCAATATTTCTGATTTCACTCAAATAACAATCACAGTGGACCAGAAACGCAAGTAATAACCCAGCCAAGACACTAAAATTTTGCTTTTATTCTCAAATTTAACCCGTTTTTTCATGTTTTATTCTTGTTCAATGGTGTCTTGGCAAGATCGTGTCAAACGTTCTGATGACCTGGAGAAAAAAAAAAGACTCGAAAAAAAGGATGCACATAAAAAAAATATTAAAATGATCAACCCTGAAAAAAACTATTACAAAATTAAAGACCATTAAAATTCTACAAAAATATTTTTGCATTTTTCGAATCTCTAATACGAATTTTTAGCGTCCATATCATTTATTTACTTCCGTTTTCAAAACTTTATTATTATAAGAAGATTCAAACTACTTGGCAAAGGGATGCCGATTTTTTCCCGACCAAGTCGGGAAATACCAGTACATAATAAAGAAAACCGTGTCTTAAAATACCAACATCCATTTTCTAAAAGATCGCAATAAAAAACAATATATAAGACAAAGAATTACGAACATTGCTTTCATTAGGAGCCTTTGGGAAATTACGTTTAATATTTGAGTATCAATTTCCAAAACGCAACCATTTTATACTACACATTTTACACCTGCGCCGTAATCTTGTAAGTGAACGTCCGCTACCGCTTTTATTGTTTCCTCTACAGAACAAAAGATTCTGCGCCTTGTACGCCTTCACAATAGCCACGGGGCGGAAGACATTTAACAACTTCCCAAAGAAAAAAGAGCGACACAATGAGCATTAAAGCTACGTTGCAACACAAAAATTTGACAAAATGCAAAGGCATATTTGACATGATATTCGTGTTCAGCGACCCAAAAGCATATAGGAACTAAATGTAATTATACCAAAACTTTCCCTCATTTTCTCCCATTTATTACACTACAGAAACTGTGAGTTTGGAAGAAACGTTGTCCCCGTGAAATGTGGAATATAAAGAAAGTAAACTTCGTAAAGTAAAATTTAAAAAAATGCTAATTTCCTTTTTTGTTGAAAACTTTACATCAAATTTGATGCATTGTTTTTAAAACAGTTGTGTATTTGTGATGAATTGCAGGTAATCGTGACAAAAAATATGACGTTCGTACCTGCGGTTTCCAGCGAACTATTTCCCTGTGATCCGCAGTTTTCTTTCCACGAAAGGAATTTTCTGCTGGTACAAGGTTAACTTCAACACTACAATCTATTTCAAAAAAAAGTATGTTCTGATCATTACATTCTAAGGATCGAAATATTTTTTAATAACATTTTTCTATTAAAACTTGTTTCTTGCTTTTCAACAAATTTTACACAGAATATTTTTCATTCTTTGCCATAATTTTAATTTAAAAATGCACTATTTATTTATTAACAAAAAGCACAGAAGCAGTTTATTACACTAATTTAACATTTAAAAACTGATGTAGTTTTGGCTTGTGTAACTCACAGCATTGCAAAAAAGCTTGCAATATATTTGGTTAACTTGCTTTCTAAATAGGGCGTTAATTATGCTGCGCAACTTGGTAATATTCTTCATTAATATTAAAAAATTGCTGAGATACAAAACACCCTTACCATCATATAAAATTGTGACAAGTATATGCTAATGATCAGGAGTTAAAATTAAAATGAACAAGATTTTTTTATTAAAAATTATCTGAAATAAACATTTTTAGTATTGATAGTATGTGCGTTTTTTGAACGATTTAATAAAGTATCCATCCAAAATAGTACTTTATTAAATATACTATCAACGTTATTAAATATAACAAACATTTAAAAATAACAATGTATTTAAATAAAATTTCTAATTTGATTTTAAAAAAATATTTTCTTTTCCACTCAAACTTTAAGCAATATTAGGGTCCTCTACTCTTTTCGTGGGCATTACCACTAGACAAATTGCAAGATAATTAATTTGCATTCACCATGTTCTATGAAAATGGTGGAATATGGTACAAAGTCTTTATTCCCACTTCTCGCAAAAATGATCACGCAACAATGGTAGTTTCTTCTTGTTTATTGCTTTGCCTTTCTTTCCTCCTCTTTTAGTACCTGGCCATTATTTGCCTGTCCGTGTCATCTTCATTATATTGTACTGGTAACGCAATCTGGAGTAGGTTGATAAGCAGAACTATACATATCTCTGGTTGGAGCTCCATTAACGAAGTACTGGCTGCAGATTTTGGAATTTCTAGAAGTTCCTGTTTTTTGTGGATTTTTCACATTTCAATGACCGTATGTACTCGTATGCTTCACTTCTCATCCTGTGAAATGTACTCTGAAAAGGAAACGAAAAGAAGTTGCTGCTGGAAGGGCTGCAATGTTTTACTGGACGTTTTACTGTTGCTCTCAAAACATAACTACTTTCTATGTCTCTAAATGATAGCAATGCCCCTCCCTCCGATGTATTGGCCTTTCTGCCATCACAAGGCAATTTGTGCGAGACCCATACGGGAGTCATACCGTACCTCTTAAGGCGACTCCACACATTCATTATCCTGCGAGTAACGAGCGAGCCGGCGCGTTGGCGGTCGGAGCAGCTCCGCGAGGAAGGCGGCGGCGGCGGCGCCGAGCCCCGCCCCCAGCAGGCCGAGGACGGCGGCCACGTGCGCCGGGCGCAGGGGCGGCGGGCGCGCGGGGCGGCGGCGGCGGGGCGGGGCGCGGCGGTCGGCAGCGGTGCGCAGCCAGCGCTCGGGCAGCCCCGCCTCCTGCAGGCGACCCAGCAGCGCGTCCAGGCGCGCCAGCCCGGCCCACCCGCGCCGCGCGTACGCAGCCACCAGGAAGCGCTGCGCACCGCCACGCGCCGCCCAACCAACGCACGAATTGCATTTGTTCTTCGGATTCGGCAGTGCTACTCTCCCGACTCAGCGCTGCCAAACGGAGGAACTAAAAGCCACTCGTGGTGTCCGGCGTGAAGGATTTTATCGGTCACGTGTGTCTTTAACCCCTGTTAACATGCAACCCTACAGGTGCACTTATGTGCACTTGTACGTACCTACCTGTATGTTAAGAAATTTAACATCCTTACAACGTAAATAAACAACTATCGACTCATTGCAACTCAATTGTTTATTAAAAAAAACATGGCGAGTACAAAACAAATCAGATTAAACAATTAGAATAAAAGTAACTCATATTAGTTTTGGGGATAATTATTCTTCATTGTAATATTAATAGATGTAGCTTCACTATGCAGATGATCTCCATACACTACATAGAGATTTTTTTTTTACTCAATAAATCAAATTAAATCAAATAGTGCAATTAGAAAATTGTATATGAAGTAAATTAACTTCATTTTCCTGGCATTCCACTAAATGAAGCTTTTCTCTGTCGCCACTGGAAGTCGACTCGTCAACTTTATAACCGTAAGGAATTCTTAGGTCTTTCTGTAGGTATCATTAGGTACGGGAGAATTATTTGCGTCCATCTTTCCCAAATATTAGTATTCGAATATTGTTTAAATAGATGAATCGCAAGTAACACTCCACAGTATCGTAGTACGTGCCGCAGCAACAAAATTAATTTGTTAACTATCGCAGTAAATGTTCACTTAAATCGTAAGACTTTGTGATGACTAGTAAATGCTGAACATACCACGAAATGTTAATAGCTGGTTAAAAATCGAGGCGGAAAGTACCTGAGCCTCGATTTTACTTTCTCGCGCGTAAGAGGGAACTTTTGAAGAAGTTATGTAATGCTGCGCAGAAAAACGAATTTTTGACAGAAGAACTCTTATTACAGGACCCTGGTAACGAAAAATCCAGCTGCTAAATTTAGGGGGAAAATACTCTAACACGTGTAGACAGAATTTATGTTTTATGGGTTCTTAATATCGAAAAATCGATTGACGGCAAAACGTCTGTCTTTGAATAATGCTAGTGGCTAAATCAAATGTTCTGTCGATTTTTTTACAAAATTGTTATACCCCAATCGATATGACTGGGGTCGCGACCCCTAGAATTTGAAACTGACATTTTAATTTTGGGGATGCTTTACATGAAGTCCCTGGGACAGTTTCAAAATTTAAAGAAAGGCTCCATCGATTTTGATTAAATGTTGTTCTTGAATAGTCTGAAGGACTATTAAGAGAATGGTGCAAGTCTTATGTTGGGTGTAAACCCTGATTTTGCGAAAATTGAAAAAAATGAAAATTTTGTTTCTGTCTTCCTAAAACAATTATGAATAATAATAATAAGAATTATTATAATTCTTTCGTCATGAAATGTGTTAAAAAACAGATCTTAAGGCCATGTTGAATTTCTCGAAACTATGAGTATGTTTTGGGTAATTGGACGTAAACTTGGTCGCCCCCTCTGAAAATCCTGTGTTAGGTGATCGTAATTTTACAGGTTTTTTTCAGGCAGTTGGATGCTATGTAAGTTAGAATGTGTGTAATTTTTCATATTTCTTTGTTCGTTTTTTACATTGGAGCTTTTATTATACGTTTACAAATCAATATTTTAGGAAGTATTTAAAACCTATTTCAAATAAATATAAAATAAAGATTGCTAACCTTCTGTCGCCCGCTTCCAATTTACGCGGGTGGATGCTACGTATGTTAGAATTTGAATATTATTACATAGTTAATATTATTATTGTTTATTACGTTTATGTTATATTTATGTTATTAATTTATCGTATACGTTCGTATACGAAGTAGTATAGAGAAAGTTGTGTAATGCTGCGAAAAATTGATTTCGAGATTTCGACAAGAATACTCGTTCTGCGGTCTCCTAACGCCGATTTTTTACAACGTCCGTCCGTCTGTGAACACAACTAGCGCGTGCGTACCATATTTTCCAAATAAAAAAAACAAGCTCTCCAACTGCCTCTAGTTGAAGCTTTGCAATTTTGAAAAACATTCTTTAAAATTTAGGAGTACTATACATGAAGTCCGCCGGACATTTTCAAAATTTTCTCCAAAACGGCTCCAAATTTTTTCTTTCAATTCTTGGTAGGGGTAATGGCAAATGTACCCATACGATGACAAAAACGCCATATTGCTCTATTCTTTTGGTTTTCCAAAACCTACAAGAATGTAATTTTTTTGACTTGTCTCTCACGTCGGTAATATTTACATTAGACGCAATTTCTTCACATTATATATAAGTAAATGTGCATTAAATAATATCAAACAAAGTTTCTGGAAAACAACAGTTTTTTTGTTAAAATGAGCTCAATTTTCTGCATTTTCAGAAACGCTCAAACGCCATTTTCTCAAAAATGACTCCAAGTATTTTCTTCCAACTTTTCAAATGAATAATGCTAATTGCACTGCTTAATAAGACGTAAAGTTTATTTTGGTGTATCTTTTTGTTTTTCAAAAATTACACAAATTTATTTTTTTAACATATCTCACATTGTTAATATGCAAATTTCCATCGATTTGAATACATTATTGCATTTGTGAGTGAAAGTACTTCAAATGAAGGTTTTCAAAAACTCAATAGCTTCCTGTGAAGAAGAGCTTCACATTTCGCATTTACAGTAGTGCTTAATCCTCATTTTCTTAAAAACGGCTGCAAATTTTTCAATGAAAATCGCCATTTAAGAAGAGATTTATTCTTCTTTAACATTATTAAAATAACATTTCAATTCCACTATTAGGAAACTGAAACGATAGATGGCAGCTACCAAGACGATGGGGCAAGCCCGAAAAGTCAATCCACACCAAGGATATTAAAAAGCTTTATTTCGTGAAAGTCTGTGCCATTCTGAAGCACCTCTATGTCATTTTAAATTGCGTCCTTGTGTTAAATGTGAAAACGAATAGATGAGCGGTCATTGTTGGTTGTTGTAACCCATTGTTGTAACGCCGCACTGATAACAGAAGATGATAATGAGTGCAGCCTTTCCTTCGCGATAATAATAAACGAATACTTATTTATATTTGAAGAATATTACAATACCATTGTGTTAAATAATTACTATTATATATTTTTCGAGATATTTGCATATGTTTGCCAACGCTATTAGTATCGTATTATTTATAACTTTTAATTATTTTACTTTCTCGCATACTGCTTACGAAGAACATTGTAAGGCTAAAAAACTCATCCCAGACGCTTGTGAATACACTGCATACCTTATACAATGAATTTAATGCCAAAAGTATAGGTTTATTTAAAGTTTTGAATAAAAAATCTATTGCGTGAAACTAATTTTCGCTTGAAACTATTTAATTTCCATTACTAATGTCGAGTAAATACGTGCTGTTTTAGCCTCACGAGTTTTACTTTTGGCCTCTGCAGTAATGTTGATCGTACTGCATACTGATGATAAAATATATAAGAAAAAATAGAAAATATTGAAAATAAGAATTCATAATAGTGTTTAAAATTATTCGTTACTAGCACTTTCCTAGGACAGAAAGTCGCCGATCAGATTTTAACATGAATTCGGAACGGCAGAAATAAAGTTCTACCTCTACAGAAGTAATTGTATGTATATTACTCTTCGCCATACTTGGAAATATAATATACGTACGTATATACAATGCATGGTGGAAATAACCACCATGATACAATGTTGTTTAGAAGGAACCGGTGCTCAAACGAACAGTAGTACCGTTAGACTGTAATGTTTCCCGGAGGGGGGAGGAGGGGATCGAAGGATTAAAGGGAACAATCCTCCACCCAAAACGGATAAAGCGGTAAGACAGTTTTGATTGATTGATTGATTTTTTCGTGTTTCCGGGCGCGTCAACGGCTTCGGTCATTAGTCCCGTTAGAGTAGTGCATGTTTTTTCTCGGGAGATGGCGGTGATCTTTCCCCCGCTGGATGGCGAGATCCGGCGCCGACCTACCGTCGGCTAGTGGGGTTTTCCCCCTACCCTGGACTCTCCCACAAATGGGGCACCGCCCCAGCCGGAACAAGCTCTGAGCTTGCGACCGGTCTCCGGAAATATGTGGTGGTGTAGTGCATGTAAGAGTAAGTGTGTGTGTAAAGGGCGAGGATAGGACAAGAAAAAGGGAGGAAAGATCGCGCGCGGTCCGTGGCCCGTTTGGTAGGGTACTGCTCCGGCATTCGCCTGGTGTTGATCAGAGAAACGACGGAAAACTATCGATCAGAGCAGCCGGCCGCTAGAAATCTCCTCTTGACAGCGACGAAATTCGACCTAGCTGAAAAGCTAGTGTCGAAAATCCTGCCGCGAATCAGGACTCGAACCTCGAACCTAGGACCTCGCGGTCAGAGGCGCTGCAGTGACATCAGTTGATGCACTGAGCTACCGCTCCCGGTCGGTAAGACAGTGTTCTATAAAAATATAATATAGATCTTATAATGTTCTTATATAATTAATTAATAAATAATAATTATGAATCTAATTAAAAAACGTTGGTTCTGATGATATGGGAAAGGCATTTTATATGTAGCCTTGCTGAAAGAGGCGAAGACCATGAACTTTGTGAACTTATAGTATCTAAGGGACCAGTAGGGTTCTCTCCGGTAAATGTGCTTGGGTGAAGTTTATTCTATTATCTGATTGTTCAATATAATCCACTTACTACGATGTTTTCCTTTAATTAAGGACAATCAGGTATTGGAAGAAGTTACTCAATTTCACTCATATACGTTAAATTTTTTTCCAAATGCAACTTCATGGTCAATAAATGATTAAAATTGACTAAACAACGTCTTCTGCTACCCGATTGAACTTAAATAGAGGAAAACATTGTAATAAGTGTATTAAATTGGACAATAACATAATAGCATCAACTTCATCTAAGCACATTTCCGGAGAGACTCCTACTGGTTTCGTAAATTTGTAGTCTTCGCCTAGCAAGGCTCCATACAAAGCCTTCGTCAGTTCATCAAAAAATATTACTCATTCATTTACATTTGCAGGCGGCAGAATTAGGAACTACTGTTGCTTGGAAAGCGAGGGCCCAAACACAAACCCGAGAATGCACGAATAGTGTCGATTTATGACAGGATCTGACTAATGCTGACGCCAGCAGAGACAGTCTGGGAAATAGTGCTTGTTTTGTTTTTGTAGTTTCCGTGAGGTCTGCGGAAAAATGAAATCCACTTTGGTATGCGATATTGCGTTCTGGCAGTAAATTAATTATAAATAGAGACAGGATTTTCATGCAAATGCATGTTTTTATTGAAGCTTCGTATAGATTTCAAACTTCGTAAATATCACCTCTGTATGGTATCTGATCGATCAGTATCTACTGTAGACGTGAGATTATCCTTCAGTCGGTGGTGACCTCATGTAAACAGATCGCAGCGCTCCGTCTGCAAATGGAAAGTGAACGAGTAATGTGTTTCGAAAAGGATTAATCATAATATTTCCTGAGGATAATAAGAGTTTATGATAAAACAAGTTACATGTTTACAATTGATAACTAGTGGTAGTACAATAGCATGTAATTTCTCGCACTTATCAAAGGTTACATAATAATATTAAAATATCGCAATTCTTGCAATTCAGCAAAATACTGCCTCCTAATCGCGCGAAATCGAGTGATTGAGGGGCCGCGTGAGCTCGCGTTGGAGGCCTGAGACGCGGGCAAGCTACACTGTTCATGTTAACACATTTCAGTCGTCACTTGTTAAAACTCATTACAAAATGGAGAACATAAGGTGTGAAAATAATTCTTTTAATACTGATATATCAATACAAATTCGACAATTAAAAACTGAGTTTCATATAGCCATCTCCCAACAATGATAAGGAATTCTCAGAATTCCAAACTGCCGTGTCGCAGCACGGCATTGTTACTGTTGCATTGCAATCTGATATCTTGTGGAAGATTAGTAAATGAAGCGCGAGAAATACGAATTTGAAATTTCGAAAATTTTAAAATTACACTAACTACTAATATTTTAAAAATTGTACACGATCTATTATAAAGGATTTTTTAGAACAGATTTCATTTAACAAAAAAATCAATATTGTACTTTTGCAATGGGAATATTTGTTGTTTGCAATTTTCAAAATACAGAGTATTCGCGGAAAATGGAACCAGCCATGATGTTGTTTGGTACATATAAGTAAAACATTTAAAGAAAAAAATTGGAGCTGTTACTGAGAAAATAATAAATTAAAATTGTTTCAAAATTGCGTGCCTCATACCAAAACTACTATTTTGAATAGAAGCTGATTTCAAGATCTATTTTTGATAAACAAATTTCATTATAAAAATCTGACTACAATATTGTAATTTTTAGAAGACGCCGAAAAAAAGTTTTTAACTGAAATTTTAAAAAAAAAAAAAAAAAAGAAAACAGACATACACCATTCTTTGACATTATCTGAGGACAAAGTTTAATAAGAAAATTGGAGTAATTTTTGAGAAAATTAAGATAATACAAATGAGGCTTTGTGAAAAGTACTCCCAAAAATTAAAATGATGCAGTTGACATGAATGAAAGAGTAAATGCTGTAGTATTTAAAAAAATGATATTTCTCTGTTAATTTTTTAAATATAAACATTTTCTCTGGCCATCAGTTTTTACAGACAATTGACTGTAAACATTTATAACCACAGATAATATTTATATTTGGATGCTGTAATATTCCGCCTAAGCAAAGAATCATGATGAATGAGAATCATCATGAGAATCGTTGATGTCGGGATGATATCTGTGTGGTGGCTTGGATTAAAGGATTCTTTTGCGACAGGAAACTGAGAATTCGAGGAGAACAACCGTTTCTGAATGTTTCGGCAATATTACGCCAAGGTTCCCCAAGGAAGTGTAACAGTGCCCTCTTCTTTTCGAAGCATTTTTAAATGATCTCCCAAAGAACATTATATTCGAAAGTACAATTATTTTCTGACGACTGCATGTTAAACACAGTCGTTAAATCAAAGGACGATGAAAATATTTTGCAAAGGAAGTTAGAACACTTTCGATATTGAGTTGAAATAAATGGTAAGGAAATTAACGAATCGAAAAGTAAAACAATTTCATTTGGTCAGTCGTAATGACGCTATAACTGATTACTCTTTGAGTATCGAGTTCATTCCGCGCGTATCGTCATAGAAGTATCTTGGTATGTACTTCGGTAGTAAGAGTGAGAGAATCAAATAAACCAAGTTACGAGGAGATGTGGAAATCATTGGATTTCGTAACGCTGACATTAACGAAATGCACAGTAAACGTCAAGGAATTGGCATGAACATCTCTTGTCCGTCCTGTTACGGAATGTGGATTGTCTCTTTAGGATCCATAATGGCTTACTTATAAAGCAAATTTAGAAAGAATTCAAAAGAAAGTTTTCAAATTTACGAATAGGTTAAATCCATTAAACAACCATGGGAACCGCTCTTTACAAGATGGTATGCAAATCTTTGCGATATTTGTAGATAGGTTAATGGGCTTAGCAGGAAATTCAGAATAAACTAGAGGTGGAGGGCACTACAATTTCAAAATTACCATAGAAAACAGGGAACAGATTTCACGAAATTTTTATTTGTCACTCGACAAAAGGGACTGGAAGAGGCTGAACACTTTGCCGGCAACAATTTTCAAAACTCTTCCCATGTTCCAATGTTCGTTGTCTTAGAAATATGTTAGAATTAGTTGAGTACCAATAAAGTAAGCAATTTGAAAATCTCATAATATGTTAGACAAAATTCTGTCTTGCAGTTCTGTGAAGAGTTGTGAATGGCGTCGATAAGTGTTAAAATGTAGGTCAGTGAAGTGCAACGGTATGTAGTGATGTGTATCCCCGTGTAGTATAGTAATGTCGTGTAATATATTATTATTATTATTATTATTATTATTATTATTATTATTATTATTATTATTATTATTATTATTATTATTATTATTATTATTATTATTATTATTATTTCCCAATTTCTTAGATATAAACTGATGCCGGGGTTCTCAAAATCACCCAAGGCAACAATGGTTCGCACGTAAAGTGGAACAAGAATATATTTTGATTTTTATATCAGTCAAGTCAGACTTAAGAATTTACGGACTATATTTGCTGTTCCCAATAATGCGGTTTTTTGAATTGTCCGTATATGCTTTTCAGTCAATTCCAACTTCTTCGCGATCTCTTGCCATTCCTTGGTGACCAATCCATTCGCTGAGACCACTACTGGAAGCACTTCCACAGCGCGCAATCCATACATGTCCTTCAATTCAACAGCCAGGGGTTGGTATTTCCTTTTGTGGTTATTTTTATTATTATTATTATTATTATTATTATTATTATTATTATTACTATATTATTATTATCATTATATTGATATTCTTTTATTTTGTAAAATACTGTCACTGACATGTACTCAATTGGAGTTAAATATATCTTACATTATCTTATCTACATATTTCAATGAAGATGTAAATATGGGAAAAATCGCCGATTTCTGCTGCAGCATTCTTTCTTTTGACGAAAAAGTAGAATTGCAGTTACTTTGAAACCTTTGACTCGACTCAAATTTTATTTGTATCGATTATAATATTGGCATTACTTACTCATTCTGAATTCCTACTGCATATACGAGTATATCTAAATTACTTAATAATATAATAAAACTTAATACCATTTAAAATCTCGTGTTCATTATCAAGATGACAACGATGTTGACATACAACACAAACAATTATTCATCTGCTGATGGTCTACAGGGAGGTGTAATGTAGTTTGCTTCTGTGGGTTTCAATAAAAATAAATTTAATAAAAAATATCACCGTGGAAAGTAGAAATTGATTTAATTTTTCTAAAACACAGTGAGTAAAGAGTGAAAGTTGTAAACACAATGGAGAACCTAAAGTCCCCGAAAGGATTCAATTGATAATTAAATAGTGTCAATAAACAAATTATCAATAACTTCGAATTTAAATTTAGAATAACATAATATTTTAAAAAATAATTGCAAGCTATAAAATCGCTGAATTTTATTGAGGAAAAATTAATTTTGAAACAATAACAACAGAGTTGATATTCCCACGTTACAAAAACGCCGATGCTTAACATTAAACATAAAATTTTTAGATATCTATATTGCTGTTAAAAATTAATGGCACACTATAAAAACTATTGCGTTTTCTTGAGGCGAAACTAATTTCGATACACTAGCATACAGTATTACAATCGCAGAAGACTCGGTAATCTACCAATAATCTGCTGAGAGAGTGAGGAATTAACAAAAGTCAAACAAATTTCTGAAAATTGAAGGAAAATACTTAACATATCTGTAATATCTGCCTGTAAGATCGAATACTTCGAAGCAAACATTGGACATCCCTAGAAACCGACCGACACCGAGAGGCGACTGAGCGCCCAACACACGTGGCGTTAACGATGCCACACGACGCAAAGTGCTAGCTGCTGACGTCACATTCCTGACGCAACGATTCAGCCCCGTATTCATAACACGTCGCTTAGTCAGAGGCCGTGCGCCTCACCTGCGTTTGGTTTGTAAATGACCTGCGCATCAACGCCAAGCCACTAAATGTAAGGAGAACACGGAGAAATCTGAACCAACTCATTTTATTAAATATATCTAAATCAAAATCATAAAATTGTTGCATAATATTGCCCATCATAGATAATAGTCCGCATTTGATAAAATGGATTTGGAAATGAAAGGCGAGAAAAAAGAGTAGCACAAAATACATGAAAATGAAAAATAATAAAAAAAGAAAGTTGTCACATATATGCGACGTGATCTGTAGTCACCATTTACTGTCCCATATATGTACCTATATATGGAGTACTATATACGTACTGTTCGTAGTACACAGAAACATTCGTAATGCTGCGGATATTCATTTGGAGACTTCAACAGAAATATACGTTGCCTGATACCAAAAAAGTGTTTTTTTAAACGCTCGTCCGTCCGTCTGCCAGTCTGTCTGTAATATTAGCGCCTAAAATATTAATCGGATTTTTTTTCAAAATGAATATTCTGCGGCCGATCTCGCCTGACTCGAAGTTCTGTAATTTTGAAAAACATTCTTTAAATTTTGAGGGTGTTTTACATGAAGCCCCTGGGACATTTTCAAAATTTTCTACAAACAGGTTCCAATTTTTTTCTTCAAAATTTATATAAGAATACATTGAAATACACTAATAAAGGCGGGATATGTCCATTATTCATAGTTATCTCTGAATTTTCGAAAATTACAAAACTTTGAATTTTTTCGGCATCATCCTACACATACAAGATTGATTGATTATGTTATGTTTCCTGGCGCGACAACAGCTAAGGTGTTCCCGTAAGGTATTCCGTAAGTGTATTGAATGTTTTTCTTCGGCAGGTAGCGGTGATATTCCCCCGCTATCTGGCGCCGACTAACACGTCGGCTAGCGGGATTTTTCCCCAACCAGGTATCTCCCATCAGCGGGCCAGGCTCGCAATTAGAGACAAGTTCTATGCTCCAGGCTGTTCCCCTGACATGTGTAATATTGTAGAGCATGTAGATGTAAGTGATAGTAACGTCGAGGATATGACAAAGACGAGAAAGGTGGAGGGGAAGCATTCGCCTAGTGTTCATCGCGGAAACCACAGAAAAATTCCCAATCAGAGCAGCCTGCCATAATAATACCTCTAGATGGCGGATGAATGACTGATATCTAGCTAGTGTCGAAACTCCTGTCACCGTTGAGTTTCATTTGATTTGATTTTTTCGTGTTTCCGGGCACGTCAACTGCTTTGGTCATTAGTCCCGTTAGTGTAGTGCATGTTTTTTCTCGGGAGATGCGCGGTGATCTTTCCCCGCTAGATGGCGAGATCCGGCGCCGACCTACCGTCGGCTAGTGGGGTTTCCCCCTAACCAGGACTCTCCCACCAGCGGGGCACCGCCCCAATCGGGACAAGCTATAAGCTCCCGACCGGCCTCCCGGAATATGTGGTAGTGTAGTGCATGTTAGTGTGTGTGTGTGTGTGTGTGTGTGTGTGTGTGTGTGTGTGTGGAAGGGGAGAGGATAGGACAAGGAAAGACAGATCGCGCGTGGTCCGTGGTCCTTTGGTAGTGACTTTAGTCGAGAAAAAAGGTAGACATGGAATAAGATACAACAGATTCAGATTGCAGAGAGTACAAATAGAGATTTGAGCAAGGAAGATTCTGAAAGACGTAGAGAGAGGAAATCCGCTGTGTTAACTATTGGAAGCACGTTCCACATTTAGCGATGCTTGTCGCTTAGAGGCTCCGGTGTCGTGTGACGGCCGGAATCGTATAAGACGCACTCGCGAAAGGTGTAAGCCTAAAACACGTTATCGAGCTTGGCCATCATCCGATTCACCGCTTGTGCCTGGTCCATTCTGACTGGAGGACGGCGTGTGCACGCAGCGAGTGTCTGCCTGCACCGCGCCAGCGACGTGGCCCGCAGTCTGCGCCAAACACCCCGCCCACTGCAATTGCCGAATTTTCAACGACAAGGTAATGTGTGACTCAGGTATCCAAGCCGCTGTTCATTAATAATGGACTTGTGTATTACGATGGTAGTCAGCCATAATTAGCCAATAATGTGTTCAGTCAAAATTGTAAAAGGCTATTTGAACCATACATGTCACTAGATTTTCTTTTCTTCTGTTAAACATACACAAAATTACTCTGGCGATGCGAGTATATCAACATATGTGTCTAGTTTTTAACTTTTCAAATAGCACGAAACCCCGTCCCAGGACTACCCTTCCTGAGATCTCTCGAGCCGGCATTATTACGGGTGAAGCCAACCCACCCCTTATGTACTTGACCTCTGTCCCACGTGGAATATATCATATTACATGTTTATTTACATAAAGTATTATTTATGTGCAAACTCGTTGCCCATTGATCGGCGTGGAGATATAAATGGACGATTATAAGAGGATTTGCAAGGAGGATAAAAAGAAGTTCATGAGAGGTCATTTTTTTGACTGTATGTTGTACAGACTTGATCTTTTTACAAGAGTAGTTATGTGATATAAATGTCATTTATGAAAGGATGTGAAACAAGAACGTTTGGAATCTGGAAATAAACGTGAAAAGTTAAATCTGGCGCTGGAATTTGGTTGAAGCTAGGAAACAGCTTGTGTGATATGTGAACAGGAAACAACTGAGAAGAAAAGATGTCATGCATGCATTGATATTATAAATTGATACTGAAAACTGTCATTAGTTCAAAGAAAGAGAGAAGGCCTTTAACGGAGTAGGGATATTTGATGCAAATAATATAGTGTTTGTTCTGTCTTTCAATTTTTACTGTTCATGTGCATAATTAATTAATATAATTTGATTTGTTCAACATAGAAATTTGCGGTATTTATTTTTTTAGGAATAATAATTGAATTCAACTACTAATGACCATTCTTTAACACGTTCCATGTTATCCTATGGAGACATTTTAAAATACAAATTCATGACCTGAGACTTGATTAATAAAAAATATTTTGGTGATGTATAGAGAAAACGTCGGGTATATCTATTACACAATATTTTAATAAGTCGCACATGGTAAAAAAAAAAATGTGAGTTTGGGCCACTACATAAAATTGACTACCCAATGTGGTTGAACGGCCGAATCACCACAATATTTAGCTGCGAGTCCTAGTTTACACATCTGGTCGGAAGCAAACGGCATAGATATATACAGTTCAAAGAGCAAAGCCATCCCATTTGGTGGGTCGAAGGTCTAGTGAAACTGAACAACAATGTTGTATCTCCAGTCACGTCTTGCAAATACGAGTACATAGGAAAACAACTAGACAAAAATTTGAGCTATGAAAATGAAGTCAACCTCTTTGTGGGGAAAACCTAGAGTTCTTTACATTATGTTATATGGATTCTGAAGAAGAGTACCGCAAAGGCTGAATAATTTGCAAATGTCATTAGAGCAATCCGTGTTAGAATGTAGCCCATTCAGAATATGACAGCCATTTAATCGAGAAATGTCCAGTGCAGGGCATTTTTTAAAAAGCTTTGTTGCGTCTACAACTTGACGCAACGCAGCCCCTTAAGGGGCGTTGAGCGCTTTGCTCTGGGGAGTAATCCTGTCCATTAATACGCGCTGTTGGGTAGTAATCCTCCATTACTAATATGTCATATCTCGTCACGTCGCAATAGTTGTCAAGAGGACCGCCAGGTAGCATCTCCGCGTACGTGCCTCTTGCTAGGCGCTTCTGCGTTACTACTCAGCGGCCAGAATTGGGAAGGAATAAGGGTAGGGGTGGGGTTTAGGACACTTAACAAGGGTCGGACTAGCCCTTGTGAAGCAGCCAAACTCGTTTTGTTGAAACAAATTTCACATGAGATTCGACGGGAATCGAACCCGGACCTCAGTGGTGGAAGGCTAGCGACTTCGCTAGGTGCCACGAGCGGACATTAAAATTTATCTTTAAGGAGTTCTAAGAATAGAGGAGTGGCAGTTACACGCCAAAAAGGCGGATTAAGTCGCTTCTTTATTCTATGTACACTGGCTATCCAGCTTGAAATGAAATTCATCATCGTTTAGAAAAACCTACATGCTTCGGTAAAGCGGGATCACGTGCGGTATCACGCACACAAAAACCGGGAGCGGTGGCTCAGAGCATCAGCTGATGTCACTGCACCACCTTTCACCGGGAGGTTCTAGGTTCGAGTCCTGACGGCGGCACTAGCGTTTCAGCTAGGTCGAATTCAGTCGCTGTCTGGAGAAGAACTAGCGACCGGCTGCTCTGATAGGTAGTTTTCCGTGGTTTCTCCGATCAACACCATGCGAATGCCGGAGCAGTACCCTCCCAAACGGGCCATGGACCGCGCGCGTTATTTTCTTCCCCTTCCTTGTCCTATTCTCTCTCCCTTACACACACACTAACATGCACTACACTACCACATATTCTGGGAGACCAGTCGGGAGCTGAGAGCTTGTCCCCGCAGGGGCGGTGCCCCGCTGGTGAGAGAGTCCCGGTTGGGGGGAAACCCCGCTAGCCGACGGTATGTCGTCGCCGAATCTCGCCATCCAGCGGAGGGAAGATCACCGCCATCCCTCGAGGAAAAAATCATGCACTACACTAACGGGACTAATGATCAAAGCTGTTGAGCGCCCCGAATCTCTAACCAACCAACCAACATGCACAAAATTCAGACAAATGCAGAGAAAACGGACGTTGAGAATTTGGGAAATTCTTATTCGCAAATCGAACTGTTTGACACTGGAACAGTTTGCCTGCGACAGTATTTGTACCTTTCCTTGAAGCTTCAGCAAATTAAAAATAAATTTAGGAAGGACTTTAACCCAGCGGGCGTCCTCGTCAAACCGGCGACATACCACCCTTTCATGGGGTAGCCCTGACGTCCGGGAGGGGAAACTGCAGCGGAGCCTCCGACAAGGGGAAGTTGGAAAGACGAGCTCGATGAGAAGAAAAGGAGGTTGGAAACTAGCGGCACGAGTGTTGCGGGAAAAGCGCGGGTAGTTCCGACGAGGCGCGTAGCTGTCTTCACAACGTGTAGTGAAACGAGATTTTCTTTTGTCGCCCGGACAAGTGCGGGTGAAGGAAACGAGGGACTTCAGCCCACTCCATTACCATCGGAGGAAGGCAGTGTCCGGGCGTGCGCGTCGAGGACCGCACTGCTTGCACGACACGTGGGTGTCACGGGGAGAGCCACGGGGGCCTCGGCGAAGCTCCAGGCCACGAGATGCAGGTGGAGATACGCGCGTGCGGCCTCTTTCAGGCACCCCCCCCCTCGCAGCAGGCCTCGTGCACTCACGGCCAGGGCCGAGGTCGGTAAGAACAGCTTTTTCTGTAGCTCTGAGTCAACCACGAAGACATGAATGGTCAATGGACAGATATAAAACATACCTTATTGAACACGCGAAAAAACACGATAAAAACATAGAATCAAGAAAAAAGTTTATGACAGATAATATACTATAGATGATGAAACAGAGAATATTATTTAAAAATAAAGATGAAAATAAATACAATAAGTTACAAGCGGAAATGAGAAAGAAGATACGGGAAGCAAAAGAAAATTGGTGGTACAAGCGGAAATGAACGATGTTTAGAAATTCAAAAACTCCTCCAAATACATTACAGTTTCAATTTACATAAGAAAGTCAAAGATTCAGCTAGACTTAAAAAAGGATGCAAAATTTTAAAAAAAATTCCTCATTCACATGCAAACTAGAAAGATGGACAGAATATGTAAAATAACTTTTTAAGATGCCTGACAAGGTAAAAATACTATAGGAACATGATGGGAGAACAAGGTCCAAATATATGAACGTAAGAAAACATATATGCTATCAATAACGCAAAAAATGGTAAGGCATCTGTGCCGATCGTAATCATAAATGACGTACTAAAACTCATAGAAACAGGAGGAATAGTTATACTAGTAAATCTGTTTAATGATAGACATATACGATACTATAATTATTCATAATGAATGGATGGCATCCACTTTTGTTACGCTACCCAAACAATTAATGCTAAAACTTGCAGTGATCGTTCTATTAGTGTAATAAGCCATCCTCTAAAAATATTTCTAAAAGTTATACATAAACGAGTTTTCAAGAAGGTATAAGTGCAACATATTTTGAGTTTAGAAACACTTTAGGGCCAAGGAAAGCCTTATTTGCATGTTATGTATCAGCACAAAGATGGGTATTAGTCAGCCGTTAAATGTTTGTTTTGAGGTTATAGAATAGCATTTGACAAAGTTCGCCATGATCAACTAATAAACTTCCTTCAGAAGATGAAATCCGGACAAAAAATATATTCGCGTTATGAACAACCTTTACTACTATGAAACGGACAATATAAAATTAGAAAACGAGTTTTCAGAAGAAATAAAATTTAAAGTAGGTGAAGATAAGGCTTTGTTTTGTCCCTCTTATTGTTTAATATGTACTCAGAAGACATAATCCCAAAGAGTATATCCAACACATAATCCCAAAGAGTATATCCAGACATAATTCAAGCAGCCTCATCTGATGAAACTGCTGCATTAAAGTAATTTGAATAATTGTAAATAATATGAGGTATGCCGATGCTACTTCACTGTTAGCAGAAAATCATGAAGACTTACATCATCTCAACGAAGTAATGAAAAAAGTGAAGAGTTTGGGTTGACAATGAATGTAAACAAAACCAAGTTTATGGTGATTTCTAAAATACATCAACGAGAACAACCCATCTCGATCAGGTTTTTCGTCCAGTTTCCCTGATCCATTGAGAAAATGCTGAGATGGCCTCTTGTTTTGCTTCTGGACATAAATGTAACTTATTTTCTGTGCACGTCTTCTAGAATTCAGTGGGAAATACAATTATTCAAATTATCGTTTCCATGTTGTCGCGGCAGGAACTATTATACCGAAGGACAACATGCATAAGAGCCAACATTTATTGCCTTTTAATCCTTGAAAATAGATTTTTTTTCTCCCAAAATTTAAGTAGTATATGACTTAGTGTAGGGATCACAGAATTTTGAAAATGTGCACACAATTCACTTTTCCCCATAGCACGTCATACGCAGTTTTTAACTGTTTTTTTTGACGTAAAAGAAATAAATAAAAGAACATCTTTTAACCAATAGAGAGACAATTCAACCTGTGCAGAGGTATAAATACCTTGGCACTATTATAAGTAAGGAAAACGATAATTCAGATGAGATTAAGTCAGACAAGAAGTACCTTTAACAAAATGAAAACTGTCTTCTGATCAAGATAATTAAGTTTTAAGTGTTTAGATAGAGTTGTTAAATTGTTATGTAATTTCAAATTTTTTACCGAATGGAGGTTTCGACTTTAAAGAAAAGACGTTAACAGACTAGAAGCTTTTGAAACGTGGTCGTATCGATGAATCCGTAGAATCAGTTGGGTATCGAGGACTACAAATGCAGAAGTCCTGTGAAGAATTGGAAAACGCAAAGACATTTTAAAAATAATGAATGTAAGAAAGCTACAGTATTTAGGAAACATTATAAGAGGAGAAAAAATACAACATTTTCCCAGAAAATTTTACAAGAGAAGATTTGAGGTAAAAGAGGAAGAGGAAGAAGACGTACATCTTGGTTGGACAATTTTAAAACATTGTTAAGGCCTCGAAACGACGTGTTGGGTGAGCTAAAATTCTTTGATAGACGACATTTGCGAGGACCGCCTTCCTAGTTTTTGCAAGAGAGATTCTGAAATGATCCAAAAAATTAAGAATGTTAGCACGCAACGGTGTAAGAATCTGATTTCCAATATTCAAGAAAATATCAGTGTTTCCTGTGCTGGGATTAATCCATTACCTTTCTTTACACCTATTTATTTATATATTTTACATAAAAAAAAACAGTTGAAACTGCGTATGACGTGCTATGGGGAGAAGTGAACTGAATTCTGTGCACATTTTCAAAATTCTGTGATCCCTACACTAAGTCATATACTACATGAATTTGAAATTTAAATTAAAAAAACCTTGTTCGTGCGTGCATGAATACTATGCTTTATTTAGCTCTGACCCGCCAAAACAGCTGGATCATGGAGAATATATCGTCACTGAGCTTTGAAACAACGCACCGACCGTCAATAAATCATTTAATAGGTTTTTCAATTTGCGGTGATGTCATACGATGCAACGCAATCCCGCTGGTCCGGTTGATGATTCGTAACAACGTGTGCTAACGACTTAAGTGGAAATAGTGATGTTCAAATAGCACTATTTTCTCGCCTTTAGTATTGGTTATTTATACCACAATTTATACTACAATTGCCGAATTAACACAACTCAGTCATCATGTTTTGTAAAACATTACAAATCGTAGAAAATTTGCTGCGAAAACCGAATATTTTTAAGCAAATATCAACACAAAGACAATTATAAGTGCTTTTCATACAGCTAAACCATTCCACGTCGCGAGTCGCGACGCGGAATGCCATTGTTTCACTCCAATCTGATATTCCCTGAAGGCTAGGAAATTTGATTTCATATACTATCTCAAATAGGTTTTAAAGAATTTCTAAAAGATTAATTGTTAAACGTACAATAAAAGCTTGTAAAGCCGAAAAGCTAGAAAAATAAAATAATGTACAAATTCTAACTTATATAGCATCCAACTGGGCGGAATCATTTCTCAAATTACGTTTACGAAGTACAGTATATTCCGAGCGGGCGACTACGTTTGACGTCAATACACTAAAAAAATACTCATATTTTCGAACAATTTAATATGAGCTTATTTAAATATCTGTTTTTGATGAACACATTTAAGGAAAAAATGTATCTTCACAATTGTAGTTGTAGGAAGAAGCCGAAAAACGAAAAATCAGGCATTTCAACAAACATGAAACCTACATCATTCCTACACCATTTAGGCTAAGGCCCAAATGTAATAAAAAATGTGCCGATTAAAACAAATGGTTTTAAGTAAATGAAAATTTCCTCTGTTTGACACAAAATTGCGCACAAATTACTCATGTTTTCGAAAAATTGAACATGACATAATTTAGATTTGCTTTTCATGAACACATTTCAGTAAGAAAAAAAAAGATTTATCTTCATAATTGGCATTGTAGGAAGACGCTGCAAAAGTTTTGAATATTTCTATTTTCGAAGTATCAGAGTTTTCAACGAACATGATACCATTCTCTTAAACGTCATTTACCCTAGCCAGATACGTTCAAAACAGCAAAAATTAAGCCACTTTTTAAAAAAGGGAACACAAATGAAATTGAAAATTACCTGCCAATTTCTCTTTTGTCAGTTTTCTCAAAAATATTAGAAAGGCTTTTCTATACGCGAATGGAAACCTTTCTCAGGAAAAATGAAGCGTTTTCAGACTCACAACACGGTTTCAGGAAATCAAAATCTACGGAAACTGCCATTTTTTCTTTCCTTAAAGATGTTGCTTCATCAATGGACAAAAATGAAGAACCCATTGGGATATTTTTAGATCTTTCGAAAGCTTTTGACGTTATTAACCATAACATATTGCTCTCAAAATTACCTTCTTATGGAATTCGTGGTATTGCACTAGATTGGATAACCTCGTACCTTAAACATCGATCTCAAAGAGTAGAAATACCGTACTGGCACGAAAGTACATTATTTACTTATCTCTCCAATTCTTTGCCAATTGAACATGGGGTCCCACAAGGTTCGATCTTAGGTCCTATCCTCTTTCTGTTGTACGTAAATGATATGCCCTCATCTGTTAAAAATGGAAGAACAGTTCTGTTTGCCGATGTCACGAATGCCTTAATAGAAATAAATATATCAAATCCATTGAAAATAAACAATATGCAATTAGTGATGTTAAGGTAACAAAATTTCTAGGTCTCTCAATTCAATCAAACCTCAAATGGAATGTACATATAACAGAATTAAACACTAAATTAAGCTCATTATGTTATGCATTGAGAATTCTTTCTAATTCTGTCAGCCTTCATGCAGCTCGTTGCGTGTATTTTGCAAATGTACATTCCCGCCTGAGATATGGCATAATATTCTGGGGAAGCTCATCCTTTAGTTCCCAGACATTTAGGTTGCAAAAGAAAATTATCCGAATAATGAAAAAATCCCATCCACGTGATCCGTGCAAGCCTCTTTTCATTGAGCTTGGAATTTTACCATTGCCTTGCTTATTTATTTATGAGTCTGTAGTATTTGTCAAAACTGACTTACTTAACGGTGGGAACTTATTTTCATGTAATACTGATATTTATAGTTACAACACTCGACGTAGAAATCATGTTCATCAAGTGTCAGTATCAACAGCGCACTACAAGAAATCTACATACAATACATGTACGTTACTTTGCAACTCATTGCCAGATGAAATTAAACAATTAAAATTGGTACACAAATTTAAGTTAAAAGTAAAATCTTTTCTGCTGCAAAACTGTTTCTATACAATTAGAGACTAAACTGATCGTCAAAAAGAAAAATAATGTTTACTTTAACAAAAACAAGATTAAGTATAATGAATTAGTCTACATTTGCATTATATAATTTAAAAAAGACTCAATATGCCTGTAACAAATAATGTACTTCCGTCATACAGACTCAATATGCCTGTAACAAATAATGTACTTCCGGGGTCAATGACCCCCATCTCGATCGGTTTTTTGTCCAGTTTCCCTGATCCATTGAGCAAATGCTGAGATGGCCCCTTGCTTTGCTTCTGGACGAAAATGTAGCTTCACTATGCGCATATTTTGTTGAACTTTCCTTTTGCTTGTAGTGGTAGTAGAGCTTAGGGTAAGTTTCTATTTTGTTAACAATACAGAAAAATCAAATCTGTTTGTTCCTTTACTGTTAAAAATAAGTTTTATGTAATTTGGCAACGAAAATATCTAGTTTTTGAAATGTTAATCCCTCGTTTTTTTAAAATTTATTATTATTATTACTATGATTTTTGATCTTTCAACTATTAATACTTAAATTGTTGGGAAGGGATTCTGAAACTCAAGAAAGCGTGCGCAGATAATTTTCTCCCCCATACGTCACATACAGTTTTTGACTGTTTTTGACTAAATAAATAAATAAATAAATGGCCAACATATTTTAATAAAAAACGTTGGAACCATTTTTTTAAATTTTGAAAATGCTCCATAGGTTTCATAAAAAGTATCCCCCAAAATTAAAATATCGGTTTTAAATTCAAGGGGACGCGACATCAGCCAGATCGATTGGGGGATATCAATTTTGGAGAAAATCGGCTGAACGGTTTAGCTGCTAAGAGTTGTTCACAGATGGATATACGTTTTGCCGTCAATCAATTTTTCGGTATGAAGGACCCCAAAAAAATGAATTCTGGATACACCACGTGTTAGAGAATTTTTTAATGTAAATTTAGCAACTAGATTTATCCACTTTTTCGTTACCAGGGTCCGACAATACGAGTTTTTCTACCGCCGCTTTTCTCTGCAGCATTACGTAACTTTCTCTTCTTAGGAAGTTTCTTCTTAAGGGTGAGAAAGTAAAAGCAGCTATTTTTCTCGGAAAATTAACAATTGGAGAATCGGGTGGAGCATTCGCTTCAGCACGGGCAGGCCTTAGCTATACTCTGGTTGTAGGCACGTTGTGAAGCACGTTGTGAAAAAGATGATGTCCTTTTTTCCTATTTTATTTCTTTGAATGTATTTTAAGGCAACTTCCCACATTATCAGTGTTTATCTCAGAAAAGGCTTTTGCGAAGGTTTCATAATGTCTGTAATCCTTATTTTAGAGATAATTGCCTAATCGAACTTTAAGAGATTATAAGAGCCTATATTGAATTTTCTGCATTTTTAATATTTTTTGTTCACTAATTTTGTTTTCTACAATAATGTTTTTAAACCATTCATGGTAAATGTTTAAGAAACAAGTAACAACTACGTAAAATCTGCCAGGGCGTTCTTCGATCGGGAAGTTCTATGCCCTGTGTGTTGTTGCCAGTAACGCGTCGAGCAGGGACACCGCTTAGAGACGTATGAGAATTTGACACTGTGCGGGTGACCTAATCTACTTCGCCGAAGCCCGTCAGGGCGCTCCAGACAATAGGAAATTGCTCTCGTCTTTCCTATCTTCGCAATGATTAAGTGAGCTATCTGTTCCTTACCAAGAATACAATTGTCTTCAGAAATTGCGCTCCCGGTATCTTTCGCTGTTCGAAGGTAGAATTACGTAAGATAGGGGGAGTTTTCTTCGATAATTTTGTATTGGTTTCCTAATTAGGTGCATGCCAGATAAGTAAATTTGCTGTTCCAGTTAAGCATGCTTACTACAATGCGAAAAGAGAAAGTTTCAATAAGTGCATTGCTAAAAGAGTGGATTGATGAAGATTCACGGCGGACTGGAAATATATTTTTGCCAGTGTTGTGAAAATGTGGTAAACTATGCAAAAATATTACATACAACATAAACGCTCTCACTTGATTCGTCACTCCTGCTGGACACTAAGTTATTGCTGAGCAAAGACATTGTGGTAGTATAACAACATATTGTATTGCCTATTGTCAAAGTATAACACCAGCACCAGCATAGAATATTACAATTATACTGTGATATAGTATACTGGTGCTGGTTATAAATTCTGTGCTTTGTATTAATACTGTTCTGCTGGCCTGTGGAAGTGTAAAGTTCATACTGTTCTTGGGTGTTTATTTTTCGAGCAGGATGCCAAAACGAAAAGTCGTGTTGAATGATATATTCGTACTTAAAAAAGTTCAAAGCGTTTGTTGCAAGACTCAAAGCAACGTTCTAGTTATGAGGGAGATTTCATCATCCATCAAATACATAAAAGTGGAAAATGCAGTAATGAATGAAGTAGGCCTGTCGTGTGATAGTGAAAGAGATGATGACAATGATTGGAGAATTTATTGTCAGTAGTAAGTATTTTATCTTTAAGAAAAATGAATTATTATATTAAAACATTTTATATGAAGTGCCCTCTTTTTTAAAAAGATGTGCCCTCTTTCTCCATAATGGAAATATGGTAACCCTACACAAGCCCTTTGTCTGGTTGTATTTCAACACTACCACGTAGAATAGTATTCATAACGACAGTGACCTCTAACCAAACTGGAATTTCTCTTACCATCCATTGTTAGCCTGCCCATAGGGCAGGATTTTGATGATCTAAAACATCGGCAAAAAATAATCAATAAGATGCTCTTAAAATGGTTAGAAAATACCCTAAGAAAATTTACGTAAAAAATGTGATCAAACCCAGTTCAGATGAACAACTCAAGCGGATATGTTACTGACAGGCGCGGCTCGTCATTAAAGGCTGAAAGGTGGAGCCTCTCCTGTAGAAATTTCTCCCAAAATGAAGTTTAAAAATATATTTATAAATGTATTTATGTATTAATAATGGATTTCTGAGTTGTATTATATAACAATCATATCAAAACTTTTGTTTATCAGTTCGATAACCGTCGTCCGTAACGCTTTTGAAACTGTGACAAGGGAAGAGAAAAGCGTTAGGCTCCCACTTCATTTCGCCATAAGGCCAGTGTAAAACGACGAGGCGTACGTCATGCATTCACTGCACAGGCTTACGGGTGGGCGAAGCCTGTGGACAAGCAGCCTTCAAGGGTGGGGCGTAGGGTCAGAAGAAGTGCATGCTCACCAGATAGCATTACTGTGCAGCTCAGCGAGTAGCATTGAACTTGAACTAGTTTTCCCAATATGCGGTAGGTCGTCCGTAACGCTTTTGAAACTGTGACAAGGGAAGAGAAAAGCGTTAGGCTCCCACTTCATTTCGCCATAAGGCCAGTGTAAAACGACGAGGCGTACGTCATGCATTCACTGCACAGGCTTACGGGTGGGCGAAGCCTGTGGACAAGCAGCCTTCAAGGGTGGGGCGTAGGGTCAGAAGAAGTGCATGCTCACCAGATAGCATTACTGTGCAGCTCAGCGAGTAGCATTGAACTTGAACTAGTTTTCCCAATATGCGGTAGGAGCGCTACTCTGTTATGCGGGTATCAGAAAAGATTTTGTTTAGAAACAATGCAAGCAATGTAATGCAATGCATTTGTAGCCTTCCCCATTTACAAAACCATGAGCCACGACTGGTTATTGATGTAACTGAGGCTTCTTACTTTCGTTCAAGAGAACGCAGCTTGCAAAATTTTGGTTTGGGCTGTTCTTTACGAGGAAATATGTCTTCCGTTATCGCGAAATCGGCCGAACCGACTATGGTGCTGATAGGCGTATCATTAACGACAGATTACATACTCAAAATGGCAGACATTACAATTTCTGAGCGAAGAAATCGAATTGGCTACTGAGGACCAACGCACCGTGGTTCCATAACTCCATACAGAATTCAATCTTCAACCCATAATCCAGCACATCATATATTTATCCACCGAATTCTATTCCAACCTAATGCAGACACCAAACGTAACCGGATTTAACCTAGCCAGAAACCCGAACTAGTTATAAGCTTAATTTATTTGTTTAGTTATTAAACCAACACAAACATATGTGAAGTTATATGAAAACTGAACTATGTATATAACATCAAAAGGAAAACCATAAAAAGGGTTACTCAGTAGTTCTGTGGAGAACTGTTATTTCTTTTCGTAAATATTTGAAGCAAGTATTTCTCGCGTACGTTTTCTTGAGCTCTGACCAGAATACCTAATCACTTCTTCACTAAAATTAGTTGAATTAAGAATAAATGATAGCAACGAGCGTTTTAGACAAAAGCTGATAACCAGAAATATTCACTGCATGAAAATTGGAAGTATTTTGCATTGAAAACGAGCTACAAGTTTGATATAATATACCTTTTGTCAAAATAACCAGCCCCCCCCCCTCAGTCCTCTCGATGGAAAGATGGTGATCTGACCGCCACGCTATGGGTTGTCCCAGAACGAGGTTCAGGTGACGAAGGAGGAGGGTGATGTATCAGGCCTAATAGCCTGCGCCTCGCCAATGATAAAGACAGAGCAGGAGAGGGAGACGGGAAAGGAAGAGGTGGAAATGAGGAATCGGAGAAGACAGAAAGGAGGTACGGCCATAGGGGTGAAGATGAGATTGGGAAACCGGCAACACACTGCCAGGCCACTTGGAGCGCTAGTTGAAGGAATATCAAGCAATGATTGGCTAGTGGTTTCCGCTTGTAAAAACAAGCATCAAATCCAGCATGCACGCGATTTCCACATGGCGGACGAGTGAACCTTATTGCCGTTGGTTACGTTCATGCTGTCCTTTAATGTTCTGTGCGTTCATCAGTGTGGCTTGTGTGTATTGCGTTTTATGTGTGGCTTGTGTAAAGTAAAGGCAATCATTGATTTGTTTATGTATTTCTTTATTTATTCATTTTTATTCTTTCGTTTCTTCCATTATCATATTACTAGATGACTTCCCTCAGTTATGATCTTACTCACCTACAATACGAAAATTGATAATCTATTAAATTTTAGTAAAATTAGAGTAGAATATAGCGTCTTAATATTAAGTAACTTTCACGATGCGTATGAGTTAAATTAATTTTCATACGATGTGGATAGCTTCGGAAGGTGGGCGGTTTATGAAGTTCTTTGCCAGGCCACTTGGAGCGCTGCGAGTGACTTTCGTTTCCGTCATTTAACATTGAGGGTACACTTCTATCCTTTAGTGTTCTGTGGGTACGACCCTGTGAGATGAGTCAGCCGTGGCCATTCGCAGCCATTAGCCATTAGCGTGGCTGTGCCTTTGGTAGACAATAGGTCGCTCTGCATGCAGGGCTGGCGCCGCCGCTTCGTCACGAGGGGAGGCGACGCCCCGCGCCTTATACCGCAGTGCGAGGCTGCGCCCCCGCCGCGCCCAACACGTGCGCAACACGCGCGTTCCTTCAAATATGCGAATCGTAAGGGTACTTCTGTTCGATTGCTGTCGGAGATGGCTTTGGGCAACAATTTGCAACTGCGTCGGCTCTGTCGTGGAAGTCTTAGGTTCGAGATCCGAATGCGACGATTTGATTTGATTTTTTCGTGTTTCCGGGCACGTCAACTACTTTAGTCATTAGTTCCGTTAGTGTAGTGCATGTTTTTTTCTCGGGAGATGCGCGGTGATCTTCCCTCGCTGGATTGCGAGATCCGGCGCCGACCTACCGTCGGCTAGAGGGGTTTCCCCCTAACCAGGACTCTGCCATCAGCGGGGCACCGCCCCAGTCGGGACAAGCTCTAAGCTCCCGACCGGGTATGTGGTAGTGTAGTGCATGTTAGTGTAAGTGTGTGTGTAAGGGGAGAGGATAGGACAAGGAAGAGAAGGAAAGATCGCGCGCGGTCCGTGGCCCGTTTGTACTGCTCGAGCATTCGCCTGGTGCTGATCGGAAAAAACACGGAAATCTACCGATCAGAGCAGCCGGCTGCTAGAATTCTCCACCAGACAGCGATTGAATTCGACCTAGCTGAAAAGCTAGTGTCGAAAATCGTGCCGCCGTGGGGAGTGGGAACCTAGGATCTCCCGGTCAGAGGCACTGCAGTGACATCAGTTGATGCACTGAGCTACCGCTCCCGGTCCGAATGTGACGAATTTTGGACACCGATTATATAGCTACGCCGAATTCAGCCGTGTTCGGGAAGGGAATTGTAGCTGCCGGCTGATCTGATTGGTAGTTTTCCGTAGTTTCAATACAAGGCCAATGCCGGAAGAGTTCTTACCAGACAGGCTGTGGACCGCGCGCGATCTTTCCTTCATCCTTGTCCTCTTCACTCCCCTCAAACCCACACACACACACACACACACACACGCTACGCTACCACATCCTGGATACCAGTAGGGAATTTGGAGCTTGTCCTCGCAGGGCCGGTGCCTCACTGATGGAAATACTTGGAGGAGGAATCCTCCCACAAGTCGACGTGTAAGTCGGCGTTGGATTCCACGTAGCGGAGGGCGAACAATACCCGGGGTATGTTTACACTTATGTATGGGACTAGAGACCATAGCAGTTGACGTACCCCAAAACAAGTCCGTCTATAGCCTGAATATCATTTCAACTCATGATGATGATGATGATGACGATGATGATGACGACGATGATGATGATGATGGTGGTGGTCATAATGAGGAGTACTAAACTCGGTTGTCAAGAACAGGCGAATGATGACTTTTTACGTCCTCCCATTATAGACAGGGTGATGCGAGTGTTGGATTTCCGTTGCCTACCTTTGGATAGATGATGGAGTGATTATGAAGGGAATTATATTATGAGGTGTGTGTGTGTGTGTGTGTGTGTGTGTGTATATGTATATATATATATATATATATATATATATATATATATATATATATATATAATGATGACACCTTTGAGTTGGATTTACGGTGATTCATATGTTAGGATGAAAAGTTAGCCTTGTCTCAACCACGTTACGAAAACACTTCAAGCTACTGCCTCAATTCACAATTATTTTATCTCCAAGAGGGGTAAAATTGCTTTATACATCTCGTCAGTACCGGTGCTTGTCAAGTCAATGTACTATGCTACAAAACAACCAAGTGATTTATAAACAGAATGTGTCTATATTAGTTGTTGGTTTTTAGGGCTTGCAGATAGGTAAAATGCAGCATCTTCAAAACAATACAAGTAAAATCATTCTTCTAATTCTTACGAAAATGTAACAATAAGAACCAGCATTGCAACAATTCACAAAAGAGAGCAAGTGATACAGGTATGTGTGTACTTTAAATGAAAGAAATCCTTCGTTATCAGTAGGGAAAGTAGAGTAAATGTTGTAAGTAGAGTATTGTTGTCTCTCAACAGAGGATAAAACTAGATAGAATTAGAAAAGGGAAACGACTGATGCTAAACAATACTAGTCGGATGTTGTGGAATTTCCTTTCCTACTCGCAAGAGCCGCAAATGGAATCCGAAAGTCTCATTAAGCTACAACCACCGATCCGGTTCTGGGATCGCAGAAAAGGACATAAATGAGTTTCTCGTTCATAATTACAATGAACAACGAGATGTCTATAAGTGCGTTATCAATGGATCCACAGAGTGTATCCGCTACCTGTTTCACAATTTCTTTCTATATTTGTGGAATTCTGAGCACGTTATCGCCAGACAGCAGCCTGACTTCTCCCGTTACGTGGGAGAGTGGTTTTCAGTTGCCGTCCGTTCTCCTAAAACACGTTTCTTTGAGTTGTGACAGAAACACAGATAAAGAAAAAAAAAAGGATGGGCCAAATGTTTGAGATAGCGATTCTCGATCCGATTCACTTGTAGTGCTATGTTAATTGATTTTTAAATCGACCGATATCCTCTGTTCAAAGTTTCTTCAAGTCGTTACATTCACGAAAAAAACTCGAAGTAAAATGCAATATTATGACAGTTGTACAATAGTATGACATTGAAACTTGTATTCTCCTAATACTTTATCAGTGTCTTAAAAAACTCAAGAGACAAAGCGCCGAGGATTTGAAAATAAATACTGAAGCGTTAGAATTCAGAGTTCTTTATTTAGTTGGATTACATAATATCAATACTTTATTATATTTCTTTATATAGTTTTCACAAAAAATCAGTATCGCTGTTATTGAACTGAGAAAAATCGCCAAAGGTATTACAAATACGTCGACATTGTTGTTCGATTTTATGAGATTTTTTAGATTCATGCAACAGCCTTGTAGAGTATCGAGTACCTGCATCTATCCATTCATTCGTCTGTCCAAAATAAAACCAAAATAATTTTTTGCGGATCCATCCAGAAGATTTTAAGACATTTCGGTAAAAACGTGTTTTTAAGCGATTACAACGCATTTTAGGGTGATTTATAGCAACAGAATAGCGCATTCGATTCCACTTGAGCAGATAAATTAATTGCCACAATTCTTTGCTTGACCCTCAATAACATTCTTGAAGGTTACTATTTTTATGATTAAAATGCACCTACGAGAATATCAATGAAGCGCGGTGAATGACTATTCTATATTGAAATCTCCACATACAACAATGGATTTAAAAGAGATTTTAATTCTAAGAGATTTTAATTCTATTTCAGCCATTTACATGAATCGTTACTACTTGATTCATGGATTGACGATAATTAAACATAATTTAATAATGAAATATTGAAAAAGCGTGTTAGGAAGTCAAGGACCTAAAAGACGTTTAGGGGGAGTTTTAAGCCACCAACGGAGGTGCTCACTTGATCGTTCTCGACAAGATTACTAATCTGGCTGTATAAGATCTTTCAAGAATATTATGGAAGAATTCTAAGCTAGAGGTGCTACAGAATGGCACATTCTTTCTCGTAGCAAATGTTTCTAATTTCCTTGGTATGGACTGACTGTAAGGTCTTACTCCATTGTCTGGCAGCTGCCATCTATCGTCACCGAAAGTACATTTTCTTCACATTTCGGTTTCTTAACGATAGAACAGAAATACGATTTTAAGAATATTAAAGGAGAGTAAAACCTCGTCCAAAATAGGAAATATTCGAAGAAATATAAAGTGAAATAAATTGGAAATACTTGAAGAAAACATTTGGGGCCATTTTTGAAGAAATTACGTTTGAGCGTTTCTGAAATTGCACACTTTTGAACCCAATGTTACAGAAAACTGTTGAGTTTTCGAGAAACTTTATTTGAGATTATTTAAAGCACATGTACTCATAAATATAATAGTGTAAAAAAATAGTATCTAATGTAAATATTACCGACGTGAGAGATAAGTCAAAATAATTACATTTTTGTAATTTTTGGAAAAACAAAGGAATAAATCAATATGGAGTTCATGTCATCGGGTAGGGTGCATTGGGTACAACCCCTACCAAAAGTTTAAAGAAAAAATTTGGGGCCGTTTTTGAGAAAATCGGTAGGTAAATGAAAATAATCCAATTTCAAATTATGTGTGCAATACGATGTAAAAGAACTTAACATTCATTTTCTGTAAGGGAACTGAAATTTTGTTATAAATAAGTGTTGCGCTTGAGAAGGAGGACGTAAGGCCATTTAAGAGTCTCCTGCATCATTTATCACTGCATTCATTACTTCACCAATCTCTATGATTGAATTGGAACAACTTCCCCATTAAATTTACTTTAAGTTATTGGATCTCAAATGCGTGGAGGATGCGCCCATTATCTTTTACTAGTTAGAGAACAATGGTTACTAGTTTGAAGGTAGACAATTTCTAGTATATTCTGATAATCTCATGAGAAACAATCCAACAAAAGTAATTTCTCTCGTGACATTGTCTTAAGCTGTTGTCCTTTATAATAGCGGTAGACATGGAGTTTTTGAAGAGAACTTGTTGAAAAATGTAACGTTAAATTGACTGGCCGTTGTTGTCGGCACATATTGCAATTCACACCAATCAGTAAATGAAAATAAAGACACAAATAAATAGAAAAATAAAGATTTATGAAAATTTCTTGTACTTCAGAAACGCAAGAGTTCAAAACAAATTATTCCAAGCAAACACAAAAATGCTTTCAAGGATTAAGCACTCCTACTTGGCAGAGTGCACATGCATACTACAAGTATTGAGAAAAAAAAAGGAAAATCATTTTTTTGGAAGCAACCAGAAAAACTTGCGCTCGAACATTTCAATCAAATCAAATTTCAAACCAATTCATTGCGCACAAAAATCTACTGGGCTACAGGAAAGTAAAAAATGTAGCTTGTGGGTGGTAATAACACCAAAACTTAAATCGTTAATAATGAAATCGAATTATTGATGGCAAACCAGACGATTTTTGCGCATTGTTTTGGCAAATTAAAAAAATTGAAATTCTTATACTTTAACATCATTATTACACAATGTATAATTAAATATTAATTCAATTTTTAAAATTTTTGATAGCCTAATCAGCTATGATATTTTAATAAATACTAATAAATAAATAATAATTTTTTTTTTTAGTTTATTAATTATTATTATTATTATTATTATTATTATTATTATTATTATAGTAGAAAGATGGATCTTTTTAAACTTATTGGACCAAATAGAATCAATCAATGAAGATATCAGGAATTAATACGTATAATAAAACGGGATCAACAGGAATAATTCAACCATTCTAATATTATTATTATTATTATTATTATTATTATTATTATTATTATTATTATTATTATTGACTGTAGATTCAATTTAAGGCCACACTAAATTTCAATTTACGATAATGAGCATCACACCAACGAGTAAAATAATTTTAAATAAATTAATTCCAACTTTTATGGACAAAAATAATTAACATTATTACCAATAATAAGCAATATTAATATTTTCAAAGTTCTATTTCTTTTTTTCTCTTGTTCTGAAATTTTTTCCATGTTCTAAATTTTCGGACCTCCCAGCTTTGCAGATTCCGAGTGAATGCTCGATCCTGCCCTGTCTAGCACCGGCCGTATTACGCCCTAACAGCTTCCGCGGAAGGGTATTAAAAATCCTTAAGCGGTCGTGCGGTTGCGCGTGCATGTACCTTTCCAAAAGACGTTTTGCTCTTTTATATTGATGCAAGATAAAGTTCACTGGCGACAACTTTCATGAAAAGCGACATGTGTGTGGTATCTGCAATAACCCCAGTACGACTTGAATATTTTCCGCAAAGTTTTCTCAACCACATTTTGTAAAAAGCGTGTTTTAAATATAATATTTTTTGCAGTTAAAAAATAAAGAAAAGATAATTTGCTTAAAACATGTTTTTTAATGTAAAAATTCACACATGCATATAAAATGTAAGTAACGTTTAAATAAAACAAATTACGTCAAGTTATACACCACATTCTTGGTGTTTAACTTCAAACAACACATACTGCATGTGGTTAATACAAAATTTGAGCGCTGCGTTGCGGCTGCTGGAGGGCGCCAGCGTGCAGGGCGAGGCGCCCACCTACCTGCACGGCTTGTGGCAGCTCGAAGGTGCGTGGGCGGCCGCGGTCGTCGCGCAGCTGCGGCCAGGCGCGGGCCAGGAAGCGCGCGTAGCGGCGCGTGCAGATGGTGGCGGCGCCCTCGCCCTCCGAGCCTCCGCGCGCCGCCGCCCGCCGCGCCACCTCCAGCAGCGCGCGCGTCTCGTTGGCCTCGCGGGTGCGCCGCGCCAGCAGCGGCCCTGCCACGCACACGAGGAGCGTACTCGCCCGTGGCAATGACCCTGCGCGAGCTAGGACTCGCTCAGCCCAAAGTAATGACACAGACACGAGCACCCCGGGAAGATAGAACTTCATGAGACCTTAGTGATAACTGCTGCGCACGCCCGCGCATGCTAGGACTCGCTCAGCCATAGTAATGACACAGACACGAGCGCCCCGGAGAGATAGAACTTAAAGAGCCCATAGTAATGTATCTGTCGCATGCGCCCGCGCAAGGTACTAGGACTCGTTCAGCCCATAGTAATGACACAACCACGAGCTCCCCGCAGAGATAAAACTTCATGAGTCCTTAGTAATAACTCTGCTGCGCGCGCCTGCGCATGCTAGGACTCGCTCAGCCCATAGTAATGACCCCACAGACACGAGCGCCCCGGGATAGAACTAGGCCCGTAATGTCTCTGCCGCATGCGCCCGCGCAAGGTACTAGAACTTGCTGAGCCCATAGTAATGACACAACCACGAGCGCCCCGGAGAGATAGAACGTCATGTGCCCTATGCGCCCGCGCAAGGTACTAGAACTTGCTGAGCCCATAGTAATGACACAACCACGAGCGCCCCGGAGAGATAGAACGTCATGTGCCCTCAGTAATGTCTCTGCCGCATGCGCCCGCGCAAGGTACTAGAACTTGCTGAGCCCATAGTAATGACACAACCACGAGCGCCCCGGAGAGATAGAACTTCATGTGCCCTCAGTAATGACTCTGCCGCATGCGCCCGCGAAAGGTACTAGAACTAGCAGAGCCCATAGTAATGACTGCTACGAGCGTCCCGGGAAAATTGAACTTCATTAGTCCTTAGTATTGCTCGCGCAAGTTTTCTTGATACACGAGCTCCCTAGTCCTCGACCTACGATGAATAACACGGCCTGTTGAGGTACTTAGGTTATACTCGGAACTCCACGTACTAATTTACAATGCTGGCAACAAACACCTCGTACTTTCAAAACAATCTTAGAATTTCTCATGCACGTTTTGGTGCTGTAAGTTCATGCCCACAGTTGGTACGCCCTTTTAAGCCGTGGTGTAACCACAGCTTTCCTCTCCCTGCACCCCCTGCTCTGGAATATCAAGAAAACTTGCGCATGTTGTAATGACTGTGCCGCCTGCGCTCGCGCAAGGTACTCGATCTTGTTGAGTCTATAGTAATGCCAAAGACACGATAGCTCCGGAAGGTAGAACTTGTTGAGCCCTAGAAGTGACAGCGCGATACGCGGTCTCCGAAGGTTGAGCCCATAATAATGACACAGCCACATGCGCGCCTGGAGAGTAGAACTTACTGAACGTATAGTAATGACCCTGACGCGTACGCCGCGCAAGGTAGAACTGATAGCAGCAGTATAGCTCTGATGAAGGCCACAGCAAGATGGCCGAAACGTCAGCTCCATCGACCATGATGCGGCTAATCCCGGACAGCCAAGAATTGAACGACTCCGGCCGCGGAAGCCTACGACTCTACAAGGTAGAACTTGCTGGCCCAAATAATGTCCCCCGGAAAATTTTAAAAAAATTGTGCGTCATGTAATGCGTGCGCAGCCAGAAGATAGAACTTACTGAACTCATAGTAATGACAGAGGCAACGTGCGGTCCCGGAAGGTTTAACTTGCTGACCGCACAATAATGGCAAAGCCAGGAGTGGTCACGGAAGGTAGAACTGACTGAGCCCATAGTAATGACACCCACGTGCGCCCCAGAAGGTCGAACGTTTATCTAGGGTTTTTATCCAGTCGGTTACCCTTTTCGTCCCGATGGGACGCATATCCGACCATGCACAAGACACCAACACACTTGCGGGCTCGTCTGATCTGGATTCAGCTGAACGCGAGGCACTCCGCGACAACACAAACATAGAAGATGAGTGACAAACAAGCATGCCCAAGGCGGAACTCGTACCTGCGACTTTTCGTACCGAAGCGCAGAGTCGGTACACTCCTTACTCACCTCGTCAATCCAGGTCAGGTAAAATCTATTAAGATCATAATAATGACTCTTCCGCGTGCGCCGCGGAAAGGAAGAACTGAGCCAATTATAATCACTCTCCCTGTCAGACGCTTTCCTGGGAGGAAGGAAAGTAGAGGGTAAATGCAGTGTTTCTGCCACGTACGCACTCGAATGGAAGAAAGGTAGTTTAATTCCAACAGGCCAGTCTTGCATGTGTCGCGTGGCCGCAGACAGCTGGCACCCGCGTAAGCATGTTACGTAGCTCCGCCTCGGAAAGAGCGTCTCAGCAGTAAAGGCCTATAAAACAGCTTGACCTCCGCTTAGCGGGGGGACGAATGCTTCTCGTGAGCTCGTCGCTCGTGTGCACGGACCTTCCACTCCTCTGTCGGTTCTGATCGGTCCAAACTGGCCCTGCCGACATCGCTTCACCCCTAGTCGGTTCAGATCGGCTCAAACTGACCCTGCCGGCATCCCTTCACCCCTCCGTCGGTTCAGATCGGCCCTAACTGGCCCTGCCGACCTCCTCCACCACGCTAGTTCAGATCGACCTTCCGGGATCCTGCTAGCAGCTTCCCGTCCTCTCCCCTGACCGCTGTGCATTGAGTGTGTCGTCTGATGGCCGCTGCAAAGTGTCTATTACGGAGAACAGTCCTTGGCGAGGCTGGACTATGTCAGGTGCCTGTAAGGTGTATGTAAGTATACCACCCCAATAAACTGCTGTTTGCCATGACTGGGGTCATCCCTGTTCGTATTTGCTCCCTCTCATCCGCCTTAAGCCATCCAGAGAATAGGGAACGGCCCAGAGAGCACCTTCTGCCCCTACCGTCCAACCACTTCCCCGCACGTGGTGCCAGACCCATCCATCCATCCATCCATCTTCCCCCCACGACACATGGTCTTCCCATATGCGCCTTGAGACGCAGAGTCTAATTTGCCCACGAGGGTGGCGGCCCTATGCTCATGGTGACGAATCGATTTAGAATGCTACTGAAGAAGCGTCGACTCACTCCCAACGAGGAAACGATGTTTTCGACAAACACTTATTGCAATCCGATGATTAGAACACGCGTGAAATGCGCAGTATAATGAGATTCAAAAAGAGGTGTCAAGGCATTGGGTTAAGTTAGCAAAAACATCATCGTTTTGATACGGCCAACTTGACTCGCGTTTCTGTTTCGCTACCGGCAAAGCGCTGGCTTGGGCCTTTGCACTTTTATTTGAGTTTATTTTCCTTTTTATGAAGTGTACTTACATTGATCAATTATCATTTAACTTTGAAGTTGACGTAACTAAAATTAATTACAACTAACATTGAGGCAAATGGTTACATCTGTTTAGTGTACACTTCGGGAAAAATTCTTTAAGAATATGTGGACAGGATAATTATTTTTTGTTCTTTTGGCTTAAATTGGGTTCCTGGCCTGATTGAATCCAGTTAAATTTGATATCTGCCTTAGGTTAATGTCGAATTGGGTGGATACGTATTTGATGTGCTGGGTTACGGGTTGGAGATTAAATTCTTGATGAATCGTCGTAGCATTTTAGTCGTAGGAACGCGCAAGGCGCGAGTCGGCGTGTGGGAGGGGGTGATCCAGGCGCCGGGCTGGCGGGGCAACCGGAGCTGTCGCCTTGGAGGGTGCAGGCCGCCGGGGCCACGTCTGGAAACACTAAGGATCAGCTAGCCAGAACGATGTGTGAGGACAGGTCGCCTGCAGCTGGCGGCGGTCCCCATTTTGCTACCAGCCCAAAACTCTGTAATGAGGTGACGCGGACCGCGCCTGCGCAGAAGATCGATAGTGCTGTGCGTATGGCGTACACGTCTCTATTTTATCAAAGAAGTGATGCTCAGTGGGAAGTTGATGTTATGTAACTACGACGCTCTGACGATTGAGAGGTTACACCGCCGACCTCACTGCTACCCTCGCTGAGAGTGACAGTGACGACAAGTTGATGGCTTCACCGTTTGAAGTGACGACGAGTAGGGCAGGCTCTGTTCCGTTGCTATCGCAATTAGTGACTGTTATCGGGGCTTAGCTAATAGCCTACCCGTTGATGAAGGATGTCGTAAGACGTAGACTAAAAAAACAGAACCTTGAATTCGACCAACGCGCCATTTCCGGCGCATATTAATTTTTACGGCTAAACTTGACTCCACCCTGGCGTAAATTCTACTAACGTATTTCTACTAATACACTTTACTTACATATTTATACTAATACAAGTACGTGCGTCATTCCATAATTAAAGAGACTAATTGGTTAGGAAAAAAAACAGTGGGCGGGACAAGTTTCGTAATTTTAGGGCTGTATTGAGGCTGCATGACTGGATTGAGCCCTGACCAAAGATATTGGAAAGTATTACCTAGATGCACATGTAGCGCTAGTGTAGCGTTAGGGCCGCCATATTGTAGGCAACTAGATCGCTCGCAGGTGCTGACAGGCGTATTGTGTCCGTACGCGACGCGAGTTGTGGGTATTTCCCATGTAAATTAGTACTTTGAAGTCCTTTTATCTTAGTATACAAAGATTATTATTTTCGATAAAAATATATAATGAGAGCTTCATGGTTATATGACCTCAAGGCCAATATTAAAAACATTAGGGTTACAAGAAGCAACTTTCAATAACCCAAATGATACAACAAAAACATGTTTCATTTGGTAACATGGATATTTTTCATCTAATTGAAAAGTATACTTTAATTTGGTCCTAACATACCTGCACTTGGAGTAAGAAAATATATTCGTTATATATACCCAAAATATTTTTTAATTTGAAAACTTGTTCGTATTATTAAAAATCTGACTACATAGCGTGTTAAAGGGAGTAATTTACTACAGTTTAGAATAGAATTTATCCACCTTTTCTACGGGCCCCACAGTACGAGTTTTTCTGTCCAAAAATCACCATTTTTTGCCGCAGCATTACATACCTTTCTCTATACTCCGTATATTACTCCGTATCTACGTACGTATACGAGAAAGTAAAAATTAGAAGACAGATTACATGAGTTTTGGTCATTTTATAGCATTCTTGAGAATGAAGATTTTTGTGTGTCAATCTTTACTTAAATCATTTTCACTTTAAAGAATAATTTAAATCTCTCCTTCAGAAAAAGAAACTATGTATTAGCTACCGAGGGCAACAAATGATGCAATAATTATGAAATTATCTTCGCTGAATTGAAAGTCAAACCATTCGAGATATTTCCAATTACGTCGTTTTTAAAACACATTTAAATTTTTCGTAATTTATTTATCATAGTATAGGAACAATAAAAATGTGATTTTCGAAGTTTTGAATCCGAAATATCCCTGAAAAGAGCATTAAAACACACAGTTTTTAATGACCGCTCCCACATTTGCCTAAAACATGGCGGAGAGCGCAATGTTCAATTTGTTACGCTAGTGCTCGCCTCTCACCATTGGAGTAGCGAGCCTTGGCCCTGACCATCTGCAAGATCAGCATGGTTGTGATCATAACCTCCAAATGAAGCTGATCGATGACGAGTCCACTTGAAAATTCCATATTGGTTGAACAACGTTCTGTGATTGATTTTGTACTCGTTGAAGGTGATAAAACAGCTAATATATACTGTAGAAAGACTAACGTGTACGGTGAAAGTTGTAACAATCGCGAGAACTTGTACAAGTGGGTAGAACAGTTTTTTTTATTTATTTTACGTAAAAAAACAGTTAAAACTGCGTATGACATGCTGTGGGGAGAAGTGAATTCTGTGCACATTTTCAAAATTCTGTGAGCCCCTACACTAAGTCATATACTATTTGAATTTTGAATGAAAAAAAACGCTTCAATGTAATAAAATCTATTTTCAAGGATAAATAAGCAATAAATTTTGGGCTCTTATCCATTATGCCCTTCGTCAAGGAATAATACTTGGAAAGGAATTCTAGAAGACGTGCACAGATAATGAAGATATAGTTCAAAAGTGGTCGAGGCTCAGTGACTGACAAACACTGTTTCCTGGTGTCATCAGGAGGAAAAGTCAGGTTGACTGTGTTTACGGACGCAGAAGGTGCGTTTTCTGTGATTATCTTGAACAGTGTATAATAAGAGAAGAGGAGTGATTTTCTAGCAAGACAACGCAAGTCCCCACACTACTCAACAAAGCCGTGAAACCATTGACAAAATAATTTGAGAGGCACTGCGTCATCCCCCTTACAGCTCCGATTTAGCAACTTCTGATTTTCATTTGTTTGGTTTATTGAAGGAGGCATTACGTAAGAAGAAGTTGCAGGATAACAAGGTTGTCAAAATTTGTGGGAAATTGGTTCAAACACCATGACATACGGAGTTCTTTGCAGCTGTTGTATAAAAGCTGGTAACCCGTTGGGACAAGTGCATAAATGTGGGAGGAGATTATGTTAAAAAGTAGAAAAGTCTTGTTTTGTAAAAATAAATGTTTATTTCTCCAGACCAATTTGTCTCTTTAATTATGAAATGCCCCTCGTATTACTACGTTTTAATGGATTATGCGCATTCGACACGCGTCCCACTTTCCCGTAAGTTTTAGCTCTTTACATAAAAAAATCGCTCGTGAGCGTAAAATGGCAGGGCTGAGGTTAGGGCGGCGATAGATTCGGAATTGGGCGTGAGCAAGATCAACCACGGAGGTAGAACTGGAGTGCGAGGCGATGCTGAATCCTGGTGGCAATGGCCACGGGGGGGGGTGCTCAAGTTGACGGTCCACTTAGCGCGCTCCGGGCCAGAGGTTATCTGTGGGCCATTAATGTGAACCGGTACTTGTTGACTCAGGTGGTGGTGGTGGTGGTGTGTGTGTGAGTGGGGGGTGGTAGGCGCTGCTTGAAAAAGGAGAAATGAAGGGTTAAGAAGTAGCTTCACGGATTTAAATTCAAGTGTATTTGACAGCTGAGCAGGTGGAACGTGGTTATAAAAAAGGAGCTTCAGTTTCAAAAAGGTGAAGCTGAATTGAGATCCCTATTTAATAACCATTCTCCAGCTGATCAGCTCTCAAATGCCCTTAAATTACCATCAAGTATGGTATATACTCCAATTTAAACATAGCTGCATTTCAAGGTCGCGAACTAGGAGAGGGGGACATTGCCCAATGGGGAGCGTCAATTCCAACAATCGAAATCCTAACGAAGCTCCCGATTGGATGAGCGTGTTCCCCTCTCCTTCCAGCCCGTGACCTTGCAGTGCAGCGTGACGCACCTGGCAGCAGCGCGTCGAAGGCCGGGTGCGTGAGCACGCGCAGGCGCGCGCGCGCGATGTCGTCCTGCGTGCGCACTTGCGCGCCGGGCGCGGGCCGCAGCAGCGCGCCCAGCAGGCACGACTGGAAGGCCGCGCCCACCACCAGCCCCGCGCACGCCGCGCCCAGGAACACGGCGCGCGGGGCCCAGGCGCGCGGTGGCGCGGCGCCGCGGCCACGCCCCACGCCGCCGCCCCGCCGCCGCCGCCGCCGCCCACGCACCGCCGCACGCCGCCTGCGAGGACGCGCCGCTCCACTCGCCCCGTGCTTCAAGGCACGCTCCACTCGTGCGGGATTTTATTTATTTATTTATTTAGTCAAAAAACAGTCCTGTATGTGACGTATTGGGGAGAAAATCATCTGCGCACGCTTTCTTGAGTTTCAGAATCCCTTCCCAACAATTTAACTATTAATAGTTGAAAGATAAAAATAATAATAACAACAAATTTAAAAAAGCGAGGGATTAACATTTCAAAAACTAGATATTTTCGTTGCCAAATTCTAGAAAACTTATTTTTAACGGTAAAGGAACAAACATTTGACTTTTCTGTATTGTTAACAAAATATAAACTCACCCTAAGCTCTACTACCACTACAAGCAAAAGGAAAGCTCAACAAAACGTGCGCATAGTGAAGCTACATTTACGTCCAGAAGCAAATCAAGGGCCATCTCAACATTTGCTCATTGGATCAGGGAAACTGGACAAAAACCCGATCGAGATGGGGGTCATTGATTTGTGGGGTGCAAGGTGCGAAAGTGGGTTCGCGGCAGGTTTTCTCGGGGTTCTCCCGTTTCTCTCGCCTCTGTTAAGCTGATAGTACCACAATCGGTTACCACAAACCCAAACATTCCATCAGGAAGAACTATTTAATTGCCATCTCATTAAGCAAAAATAAATATTTTTTTTCAAAAGTCCGAGAATTACTGCTGAATTTGAGTAAATAATTAGCAATTAAATCCTTGTACCTGGTGGCATTGTTTTTGTGGTATGCGATTATCGTGGTGCCAGGTGAAGTCTTTAGAGATGGCATACCATTAATTACACAAAAGTTTGAAGATCAATTAAATTTTTTTTCGTAATTAATTAGCAGAAAAATTATTTTACAAGATGTCAAATTTGTTTTTAAGGTAATCAATTGTAATTCATCTTCAACCACCTCCAGCAATTTGAAGAGAAATTAAATGTAATTTTTGCGTAATTAAAATTACCAATGAAATAGTTGTAAATGGTGGCATATTTGTTTTTGTAGTAACCGATTATGGTAGTGCCAGCTTAATTGAGATATCTCATATCGGGAGCCGTAGCTCAGTGCATCAACTGATGTCACTGCAGCGCCACTGACTGGGAGGTCCTAGGTTCGAGTTCTGACGGCGGCAGGATTTTCTACACTAGCTTTTCAACTAGGTCGAATTCAGTCGCTGTCTGGAGGAGAATTCTAGCAATCGGCTGCTCTGATTGGTAGTTTTCCGTGGTTTTTGCGATCACAACCAGGCGAATGCTGGAGCAGCCCCCTACCAAACGGACCACGGACAGCGTACGATTTTTTCTTCCTCTTCCTTGCCCTATCCCCTCCTAGTTTATGCACTACACTACCACATATTCCGGAAGACCAGTTGGGAGCTTAGAGCTTGTGGGCTGGGGCGGTGCCCCGCTGGTGGGAGAGTCCTGGTTAGGGGGAAACTACACTAGCCGACGGTAGGTCGGCGCCGGATCTCGCCATCCAGCGGGGGAAGATCACCGCCATCCCCCGAGAAAAAAACACATGCACTACACTCACGGGACTAATGACCAAAGTAGTTGACGCGCCCGGAATCACGAAAAAATCGATAAATCAATCAATGAGATCTCTCATTCTCTGTGGGAACGTGGGGGCTGTGTAGGCTAAACGTAGGCAGCCCGTTAAACGGCTAGGAATGAAGGGTTGCCTACAGCACAAAACTACAGAAATCTTGCAAAAATGAAGATGATTTATTCAAGAACATTGTTACATTGTATGTAAAATATGTTCGCAAGTGTTTTTATTCTAAGAGAATGTTACCTGAAAAAACAGATTCTTAAGTTATGTGAGACTTTCACATCTCAACAAAGAAGGAAATTCCGAAGTCCTCTGCTAATGACCTGTGTCAAATCAAACAATTCAATGGAAGGGATTTCCAGGTTTTCTTTTGAATGATTGCGGAACCCTGCCTACCAGGAAAATGGATCATATATGTCTTGAAATGATATATTGTCAAAACTTTCGCAACTAATATGTACTCAATGTTCGCTTTATTCATTGCTGTGGTCATGATAACAATCGTCTCTGGCTCGATAACAATCGCTATATCATTCAGAAGAAAATTAATTAGTGAGCGATCTTCTGTTGTTGCCGAAGTGAAAGAAGTAAAGAATCGGAAGTAGTTCTTTCAATTTAATGTACGTAATCACAGAGCAAATTGGCTTGATGTAGCTCCAATCATTTCGTCTCAACTGCTTTTGAATTTAGAAACATCCATCGCTTTTCATGCATCATGTTCTTCAGGTATTAGATATTGTGAAACATTATGCATGATGTCCGTTCAATGAGGCTTTTCCAATAATTTGGCAATATCTTTTTCTTTCTCGCTAATATTTACGCAGTGTAGAGAAAGTTTTAAAATGCTGTAGAAAAAACGGCAAATTTTCGACTGAAGAAACTATTTTTGCGGGCCCTGGCGATAAAAAAGAGGATAAATTCTGTACGTAAATGTATAGTACATTACTTTCTCTAACACGTTGCCTAGTAAGAATCCGTGTTTTGTGGGTCCTTCATGTCGAAAAATGTATTGGCGGCATAAAGTCCGTTGTAACGTCGTAGACTCTCCCATCCCTTTATGAGAGACGGCTCCGCCTGACGACCATGACAACACATTGCCATGGTACGGATCAACACATGAAAGTTGTTATGAGATTCATCATGTTTTCCGCAAACGACACGCGGATGATATACGCTCTGTTCATTATTAAGCTATCCGTGTATATTATGTACAAAATAAATGTACATGTTTGAGAATCCTGTCGTCTTACTCATCACGACGCTACACCGTCTGCGGTCAACGGTAGCCCCTAAATCGTTCAGCCAATTTTCTCCAAAATTGATATTCGATAATCGATCATGGTGATGTCGCGACTCTTTAAATTTGAACTCGATATTTTAATTTTGAGGAGTACTTTACATTAAGCCCGTGGAACATTTTCAAAATTTTTGAAAAAATGAGTCCAAATTTTGTGATTAATTTTTTCTGTGGGAAAGCGCAAAGTACGCTTAAGAGAATGGAGTAGTGTTACTTTCGTCGAAATCTTTGACTTTTCGAAAATTGCAAAACTTGAATTTTTTTTGGCGTCTCCCTTCAACTAAAATATTGAATATATATATATATATATATATATATATATATATATATATATATATATATATATATATATGGTGAATAAAGTAGTTTTAGCGTTAACAAGAAGGTCGCATGATGGTATCAAAATGGATTTAAAAAATGATAGAGGGTGCTATGAGCATGTTTAGGCTTGTTATCTGGGGAACTAGGAATGCATATAAACATATAAACAATCAGTTGTTAGCTCATGTTTCAACAAACAAATTAAGTTTAATCTTATATCACACTCAGTTTGTATTCAACATTCAAACGGTTCTGTGATTGCTCTTTTATTTCTGAAATATGACTTCCAGAGGTTGTGTAATTTCTCCTGACAGCTTCTGTTATATATGTGGTGAATATGTAGTAAAAAGTTAACAAAGAAACACAAGTGAGTTTGTGAAAAAAGTTTATTTTGCATATTTCAAATTAAACTTGGAGATCAAGACGGAAGACAGGTTCCGCATAAGGTGTGTAGAAGATGAGAGGATTCGTTTGTGGTTTAATGTTTAAGAAAAACTAATTTCATTTTGGTGTTTCTATGATATGGCGTGAACAGGAAAATCATACAACTGACTTCCAATTCTATTAGGAAGATATGAAAAGGCTTAATACAAAAATAAAAATAAAATATCTTACCCTAACCTTGACTTAGCTATTCGTCCAGTATCCCATGTATCAGAAATACCAATTCCACAGCCATCTTCTAATTTAGATTAGATCCTGAATGAGTCACAGTACTCACAGCATTAGCTTCCCAGAACGAGTCTAGTTCGGATTTTTATGTTGACGAGGGGCCTCAACTTTTTCTCAGAGAGATCGCAACGACCTAGTAAGGGGCTTAGGTCATTCAAAAAATGCAGCCGAATTACTAGGGTTGCGGCTAAAGAACAAAAACCGAGACAGAGAGACAGACATACATACAGAGAGACAGACATACATACAGAGAGACAGACATACATACAGAGAGACAGACATACATACAGAGAGACAGACATACATACAGAGAGACAGACATACATACAGAGAGACAGACATACATACAGAGAGAGACAGGCAGACATACATACAGAGAGAGACAGGCAGACATACATACAGAGAGAGACAGGCACATACAGAGAGACAGACATACATACAGAGAGACAGACATACATACAGAGAGACAGACATACATACAGAGAGACAACAGAGAGACAGACAGAGAGACAGAGAGACAGACATACATACAGAGAGAGACAGGCAGACATACATACAGAGAGAGACAGGCAGACATACATACAGAGAGAGACAGGCAGACATACAGAGAGAGAGACAGACAGGCAGACAGACAGAGAGAGAGACAGACAGGCAGAGACAGAAGAGAGAGACAGACAGACAGACAGAGAGAGAGACAGACAGGCAGACAGAAGAGAGAGACAGACAGGCAGACAGAGAGAGAGACAGACAGGCAGACAGACAGAGAGACAGGCAGACAGACAGAGAGAGACAGGCAGACAGACAGAGAGAGACAGGCAGACAGACAGAGAGAGGGAGACGGCAGACAGAGAGAGGGAGACCGGCAGACAGAGAGAGGGAGACCGGCAGACAGAAGAGAGAGACCGGCAGACAGACAGAGAGAGACGGCAGACAGAAGAGAGAGACAGGCAGAAGAGAGAGAGAGAGAGAGAGAGAGAGAGAGAGAGAGAGAGAGAGACAGACAGACAGACAGAGAACGCATGCTTGCAGCATATGAAGCTCAAGGATGCAAGATGAGATTAAAAGTTTATTTCTTTCTCTCCCATGTTGACTATTTTCGTGAAAACTTGGGAGCTTATAGTGAAAAACAGAGCGAAGATTTCATCAGGATGTCCGTAATTTTGAGAAACGTTTACAAGGAAAATGGGATGTCAATATGTTTACTGTTGGATCCTTAATTGAGAAACCAAAGTAGGAAGCCGGAAACGAGTTTGAAGAAATATTAAAGAAAAAAGAAAATATTTCGTTAGAAAAAAGAGTGGACCTAAAATTGTGTATAATTATCAGAAACAATTTTTTGATTACTAGTAAGAAAATAAATACATTTATGGCACTATAAAAATAAGTGTTTTTATTAAATATTTGTTTTCATTTTGCAAAAAAACTATACGTGATGGAATGTTATGAAAGTAACTTTTAGAATATGTTACCTTTAAAACATATAATTAAGCAAAGATATCCCATCCAGCTGAAAAAAAAATATTCCAGACCTGTGTTATTTTCTCAGAAACGGCTTCAATTTTTTTCTTTAAAATTTATTCACGTATGTCGCAAAAGCCGGTAAATAAAGAGGTGCTAGTCTCGTTTCCGGCGTACTCCCTGTATTTTCGAAAATTCGGAAAAAAATCGAAATGGTAAATTCGAATTTCTCGCGCTCCCCTCTTCCCATTCAGTTGCTGTTACGTGTCTCATTCATCGTGTTTGAACTGTAGGAAACATTTGGCCTCTCTCTACCTTATATGAGTTACAAAATTATCTTATGATCTGAAGTAATAATTGACTCGACACATGACTGATAATTGTAATCAAGGATATGAGGAAAATGAGAATCTCGAAATCTCACATTATGGACTTTAAATTTCATGTAAAATGTCCTGTCTACAAGTCCTCCGGGAATCATCCGTACTGAAAATAAATTCAAGGTAAAGAGAAACTATTTTTTAAAATTAGAATACAAATTTTACTCACTTTCTTTATGACACAAAATAGTGACCATCGATTCTTGAAGCCAAAACAGTTGACGTATAGATACATCTTCTCGTCAAGTTTTATAACAGTTATCGCATGGAAACAATGATCAAATCTTAAAGTTTTGCTAATGATTCCCTCTACCTGAGCTTTGTGAACATAACCAATGATGGAGTATGTTCAGTGAGACTGGTAAAGAAATAATGAACGATAATGGAGAACTGTGGAATAAGAGACGGGGGAAACAAGAGAACTTCCAGAAAACCTTCCGCGACCACCCTTTGTTCATCTTAAGTCCCGTATGGATTTACAGGATAGTAAAAGTTTCATACGGATTGACAATTCATATGGATTTTAACACCTGTAAGGGAAGAGCAATGGCCACTGTGTTAGTTTGTCATATAGAAACCAATATTTTTATTTTGAATTCAGTAGCTACGTCTGTGGCAGTAGAATGGATCTAGGATTCAATGGGTACACGAGTGTAATATTATAATATGAGTGGTGATGAACCAGTGGCAGCATGAGAGGCAGGGAAAATAGGAGCATCAAGGAAAAACCTGTAGCCCTCATAATCCACCGCAAATTTTGCATGAAGCAGCCGGTGTTTGAATGCCTAGACCAGGAAAGATAGCACGTTGGCCTGTAGAATTCGAGTCGTCCCAAAGAACAAATATCTTTATAATGAATTCAGTAACGCTCTTGTCACTTCTCAGATGGATGAATTATTTAATGGATAGTTGATGAATGATGATAGTGTGATTGTGATCAAGTAATATTAGAACAAAAGACAGGGAAAACTGAAGTATTCTTTTGACGAAAACCTAAAACATATGGATTAATGAAATATGAAATACGTAACGTATGCACTTATTTAATAAAGGAAATATACTTTAATAGTAATTACTCTAAGAATGTAATTCAACATAAAAGGTAACTACATTTTGGAGTAAACTCGCGATGGGTGAATATTGGAACTACCCTGTCGATTTGGAAATGCGCAAGGCACGCGACTTAAAATTGGGCATATCAAGTTGTCGATATTTTTAGCATGCTACCTTAATCCAACTTCCTTAAAACAGATTTTGAGTGATCACGTGTCATACAGCGCATTTCACACAAGCTTCATTTATCCATTTGCTTTAGCTGTGGGCCATAAGAATCTTGAGAGAACGTAAGCAAAAGAAAGAATCTCGAGAGAACCTCCCGCAAACCCACATATTTCGAGACATATCTTGCATATTGTTCCCGTGATGCGTAAAAGTCGCTCCACAATAGCCCACGAACGAGAACGGCAACGCGAACAAGAGTGTTAAGGAAACTTGAGAAACGGACATCTCAAGCTGGTGTTCACAACACGCTGGGAACGGAAAGCCTCTGGACCACCGCAAGTACAGCAAATGACCGCGTTTTGCAGCTGATCAAGTGCCCGATCTTGGGCTGGAGCAGATTTGAGAGGTTCATCAATCTGGCCCGTCCACCATAGTAGAATCAAACCAAATTAGTTTTTAATGGTAATTTTTAACTATTTTATTACTAATGCATTACAGCAAAATCAATTTTTTTTTCAACAAAAAAGGATGACGAGCTAGCTGTAGTGGGACATTGAGGTTAGAGCAAATATTTTTGAAGTTACGGTTTGAGGCGAGTTTTATTAGTCATTGTTGAGTTCATTTGAGATCGTTTTAGTAATATAGATAATTATTTTTCAATTCATGTTAATACTTAGAATTAAAATACCTCCAAAAATTAGTTTTATATATTTCGTTAAAATATATTGCAGATGTTTTTTGATAAAATTTTATTAAGTAGTATTTTTGGTAAGTGCATAGTTTTTGAACTTTTTTCTTTCTCGAATGGAAAATCAAAGCGTGAACAGATCTGTGTATCTAGAAGTGCATTGGTTTCAACAACTGTTCCTTGAAGTTCACTTTTTATCCGCTACAGGTTTCCAGCGGTATTTCCCTTCCCATTGGCGTTTATTGCGAAGCGCACGAAGCTGGCGTTGCCGTTCCCGCTGGCGGGCGGCGCTACCTGCGGAGGGGGGCGTGGCGCGAGGCGCGCCGCCGCCCACATGGCGCCCGCGGCCAGGGGCCCCGCGGCGGCGCAGGCGGCCCACAGGGGCCACTCGAACACGTTGAGCCAGAGCGTTGGCCGCGCGGGCGCGGCCCGCCGCCGGCACCACCCACACGAACGCGTCCACGAAGTAGGCGCGCGTCGGCTCGAAGGCGCGGCTCTTGCCTGCGGCACACGCAGCACTTCTCAACCACATGAACCTTTCCCCAAAAATAATATTGTCAGTTCATTTATATTTTTGATTAATAATTCTGTCTCCTACTTGTCTCACTTTTATTGTTGCTGGGTTTTACTATTTTTTTCTTGCTACTTCTAACACCAAACTTACTTATTTTTGGGGAAAAGCACATCCACAATCAGAAAATTTATTATTTGTGAACCTGTGAACGGACTGCTTATTTCATTATCAGTTTCAGATATGACTATTTTATTACATAATGAAACCGAGACATATTGTTTACCGACACGACATGTATTGTTACCTGTTCTCATTTATTATTTGAAATATTTCAAAAATATTTCAAGATATATATGCAACAGTACAATTTACACCTTTTTCATAAAATATAACGTTTCCTGTCTATCAACTGTACTGTAATACTCTAAATATAACCTCTTTTTTTAAAAAAATTTGTTGCGTCTACAACTTGACGCAACGCGTCTCCAAGCCCCTTAAGGGGCGTTGAGCGCTTTGCACTGGGGAGTAATCCTCCTTTAATGTGCTTTATTTCTGGAGTAATCCTTCGTTACTGTGTAATTATTACACTGAATAATTACTATATTTGTCAAGTCTCGTCACGTCGCAGTCAGTCAGTGCCTTTTATCCCTTCGGCCAGGGGCTCGACGCCGTTAGATCCCGGGGTTCCTGGCCGGTCACCCAGCCAGGAACCCGCGAGTCTCGAATTTCCTTAACCTTCGTGACTTCACGGAGCGTAATAAACGAATTCGGCTAGCGCCGCCTGCTCCAAATAAATAAATCTCCTAATAAGCAACATCCAAATAAGAAATAAATATATACTACGTTGTGAAACAAACAAACAAATAATAATTTGTACAGGAGAGGAAAAATTAAATTCTCATTCACAGCTTTGATCCAAATTATCATTCGACCATTCTTAAACCGATTTCAGTACGACGAAAGGTCTTGCTTTCTTTTTCATTCCATTTATCACTAAAGAAAAATTGATTATTTACTACGATAGAAACAAAATTTGGTCTTTTTACAATTAAAAACGTTCTTTAACATTCCCTTAGGCACTTGCGTGCCAGTTCTTATCCATCGTCAATTGCTATTACAATTCACGGACTACCATATATCTGTGTCTTATAATACTTTCCTCATTACTTCCCCGAATTCTAATTAACTTCGATAATTACTTCTAAAAGCGAACTTCAAATTCTCTTCCACTCGCTCTGACCACCTGACTGCCAAGAATGTCTACCTCGTTTTCACATGTCTGACTCCTGCCACTGTTAGTTAGCTATCTGCCCATAATATTTTTTTTTGCCTCTCGTTTTTTACAATATAATTACAATTCATTTGTCTGCCACACTCCGCATTTGCATTGGGCAGCATCATCATTTTATAGAAATTCATAAACCCACTACGTCTTTATTTTATTATGAAATTAGAAATAATAATATACGTTGAACTGAAATTGTTCAACCCGGTCGCAGCTATTTTCAAAAATAAATGAATATTAGTTTTAATGCTGAGATATTTCCTTGCATTGTCCTTCACTTCTCTGTTCCACATTTCAACACCATGCGACGCCATTAACTGAACTGCACTAAACACACAGTAACCACTTACGTGATATTCTAACTTACTTGAGATTCCTTTATTGGTACTAAACTAATTGTAACATATTTCTAAGACTACGGATATTGCCAGAACTAGTTGGAAAAATTCTTGCCGGCAAACTGTTCTAATCTCTTGTAGTTCTATTGACTAATGAAAATTTCCCTACTTCTGATCTGTTTTTTGTTCGAATTTTTGTGACTGTGGTCACCTCTACCAAAATACATTGGTTGCGTTAGTCTATTCTGAATATTCTGCCAAGTCAGTTGACCTACGTATGAGTTATAAGTATAAAGCGCAAAGCCTAGCTTTTCTTTTTCTTGTTTTCTTTGGTTCTCTTTCCATGATTGTAGTAATGTATTTTCCCCGTTCATAAAATTAAAAGCTTTCTTTTCAATTATTTCTAAATTTGCTTTGTAAGTCTATACAGATCCCAACAAGTTACTCCTTAATAGGATTGACAATGTTCATACCAGTTATTTCGCGTTTACCGCGCATTTCTTTAATTATCGATCTTCAGGACTTTATCATTACTTTTTTTATTGTCTCACTCAAACGTGATAACTAACTGAATACGAAGATACTTTCACGACGATTCTCGCGGAATGAAGTAGTTATTCAAATAGTAATCAGTTACAGTGTAATTACAACCCTGCCCAAATGTAATTGCTTTACGTTTCGATCTGTGAATTTTCATGCCATGTATATCAGCGCAATATTACAAGTGTTTTAAGTCCTGTTTCAAAATATTTTCATCATCCTTTGATTTAATGACTCGGTAGAACAAACTCGGGTGACAAAAAGCGCTCGAGTATTTTGTCATCGCTCGATCAACGCCCTTGGTGCATAAAAAATCTATTTCACATTTAGAAGGGATACATGAATGGGTCACGCATGCTTTAGGGTCGGGGTCTGATGTAACATAGATTGAAAGCCTTAGATGGAAAAGTACCTGTACGCTTTGCCGTGATAATGAAAATTGGATCCACATCCTTTCAAAGTGCTGTAATACCGAAACATGGAGAGGAGTGTAGATAGGATGGGGAACTATTACTTACGACATAGAAACCTAACGCTCGCCCAGAACATATTAGGAGATAATAGATCAATGATAATTTCAAGAAAGAATCAGGAAAATTTCTAGAAAATTAATAGGGAAACAGTCATTAGGAAGCGCGAAACTTGTACTGGCTAGTAGTATGAACAAAGAGGAACATAGACTGGAGAGGAAAAATAAGTAGACAATGAATAAGTTAATCAGTAAGTAAGTTTACGTTTAAGTTTAAGTTTACGTTTATAAGCAAATAAGTTACGTAATTAGTAAATAAGTAAATAAATCAATGTATAAATACGTAAATTATTAAATAATTAAATGAACACATTAGGAAGCAAATGGGGTAGATGTCCTAAAAGTAAGCAGAGAGGCGAGGTCGAGGAAAACCTTTTATGGCGCTGATTCATTTCAGGTGATGAGGAGGCAAGAGTCGGAAAGGAAAACTTCTATTGTTCTGGCCAGAAAATAAATAGTTTAGGGAGTTTGGTAAATTAGCATGTCCTGGTTTTCTGACGGCAGGTTTTTCCCAGTCAGGTTTTTCCCTCTTAGTTGTACCATAAGGTACCTTCTCCGCAGCTTTGAAGCGATGGAAAGATCTGGATGAATACCATAATTCCAAAGGTTAGAATGCTTTCTGATGTAAGTGTTGTAATGGCTTAGAGGCCTTCACCGTAGTCTCATTATGTCATGATATGTAATTTATATGTAATAAATACGTAATAAATAAATAAATATTCATAAATGCAATTTTTTCTGTATATTGCAGTACACTAAAAACATATTTACAGGTTTTTAATTAATTATATTTTACTTGCATCTTGCATAAACACGTTTCCCAACCCAATTGGTTGCATCTTTATGAGTTCTGCAATACAGGTTTTTTTAAAAAGTGTATTGCAAAACATTTGAAGATAAAAAAGTGTATTACAGAACTTTTATGCAGGATGCAAATAAAATTTAATATGATTGCCTCAGTACAAGAGGATACCACTGTATGTAATAATTAGGGAACGGATTTCCATGTAATTAAATGTTTTTGCAGGAACTAGATACCTGCATTCAATACTACTGTTTGAGTTTACAAGACATTCTGAACGAATTAGAACAATTTTTATTTGACATATTTTTACATATTTCGGAATAATTACAAATTTTTACATATTTTATATATATAAATAAAATAATGAATTTTTATTTTACATATTTTCTATTTTTTCTTACACGTTTTGGAAAAAATAACTACCTATGTATGTAAATATTTTGCATTTTTTATTACAATAAATTTCGTTCCCTAGTAATAATATTAAATAGATAACATTTATGATCTTCCTTATAACAAGACTTACAAGTTTTTAATTTTATTTATTATAAATTCAGAAAAACTAAAATTCATTTCATTGAAAAATCTATATAATAAAATATAAGAAGGTCTACAAAATTACTTTAATTAGACCGCACGTGTTTGATGTGTTTTATAGTTTTGTTACACTTAATATTACGTAAAAGACTGAATGAATATGCCCACTAATTTTCCACTCGTCGGTGTACAATTCCCAATTTCAAATTTGTGAATTTCTTAATCCTTTTTTTCAAAATTTTTTAATTTCTTCAGCCCGAATCCCTTGGACATTGCCACAGAATTTTTTAGCACCTTAACCTTAATTCCTTAACCATTGCAAAGCCCTCGATATGCTCTCGAAATATCTAAGAAGAGACTTTGAAACGAGTTTGAAACATTTGAAACTAAGGAGACACATTTGAAACAAATTTTGCCAGCCTTCATACAGCTCATTGAGTGTATTTTGCAAATATACATTTCCGTCTGAGATATTGCATAATATTCTGGGGAAGGTCATTCTACAGTTCCCAGACCATTAAATTGCAGAAAAAATTCTTTGAATAATAAAAAAATGCCATCCACGTGTTTCCTGCATGCCTCTCTTCATTGAGCTTGGAATCTTACCATTGTCTTGCTTATTTTTTTACGAATCTAAGTTTTTTCTCAAATCTGACTTACTTAAGGGTGGGAATATATTTTCATATATATATATATATATATATATATATATATATATATATATATATATATATATATATATATAATTACAGCACGCGTCGCGTCGTAGAAATAACGTTCATTAGGTGACAGTGTCAATAGCTCAATACAAGAAATCCATATAAAATGTACGTTGCTTTACAACTCATTGCCAGATGACATTAAAAAATGAAAATCGGTACATATACTTGAGTTAAAAGTAAAATCTTTTCTGCTGCATAACTGTTTTTATACAATTAGAGGCTGACCATCAAAAATAAAAAAAATTATTTTATCATGACATATAATGCATTAGTTTACTTTTGTATTGTATAATTTTAAAAATGACTTAATATGCTTGTAACAAGTAATGTACTTCAGCTTTGGGGTCAATGACCCCTATCTCGATGAGGTTTTCTCCAGTTTCCCTGATTCATTGAGCTAGTGTTGAGATGGCCCTTTGTTCTGGACATAAATGTAACTTCACTAGGGGCACGTTTTGTCGAGCTCACATTTTTCTTGTTTGTGGTAAAAGTAGACGCGGGATGTGTTACTATTTTGTTAGCGATGCAAAAATATCTACAGTTTGTTTAACAATGAAAATAAGTTTTCTACAACTCGAGGGTGAATTTGTCTAAATTTTCAAATGTGCAAATGTTTAAAAAGCTGGCCTTTTAAAATGTATTATTATTATTATTATTATTATTATTATTATTATTATTATTATTATTATTATTATTTTATTTTTTACTTTTTTATTTTATTTTTGCTTATATTATTTTATTCATCATTCATTATCATCAATAAAAATAATTGCGTTTTTTGCGCAGTAAATTATTCTTTCGTTAAAATTGTGAAAACCACGAATACGCGACTACCGATCGAATTATGTCTATGTAAGTTAAGAGTCCATCTAAATTTATTTGCAAAATGAAAATATGTTTCATCTTGAGAATTTTGTCAAAAAATTGTAAAGTTTTGAATTACAAGTTTATTTTATTCAACCACCTGCAGAAATTGATCTCTTAACTTGTTACCGTAAGGTCCGATTGATTTATTCTTACACAAAGGGGTACATCGTGACAGTGCCTCTATAACACTCTTTTCCTTTTCTTTCTTCTGACCATCTCTCAAATCCAATATACAGGATGTCCAGGGAGGAAACGAGGAAACTCCGAAAATAAGCTTTTAAGACAATTTTAAGCATGTTTTGTCTGATAAAATTCTTGGATATTCTGAATGGCTGAACCGCAATAAGCACTTCAAATTTGGTTTGAAAAAAAATACTTGATATGCAAAATTTGCATTTCAGAAACATAGGAACATAAAAAGAAAAATGTAAATTGTTTATTATTTACAAAATAAATTAATATATTTGTTCAGAATTAAAAAGAAAAACAGAAATAAAAACAGCTTTCGAATTGTGTAAATTGGGCGATTTTTTATTTCTGTGTTAATATTTATATCAAATATTACAAGAAGTTTATTAGCTTATTTTCGAAATTTCGTTGTTTCCGCCTTGGATATATGTATATTTTTATTTCATCTAAATTCTGGTCCTTCTTACGTGGTTATACTCTTCCTTAATTTCCCAAATTTTCCCCTTCAATTATCTTTCCTAGAAAATTGTTGTGTGATAAAATATTCTGTGAATTTCTCCCTTTGTTACCTAACTTTGCCAATTCGTTAACCATCTCTCTCTATATTTACTATAATGTTTACACGTTAACTCTGTCGCTTGCAGTGATTCAGTGCTAGCGCACTGGCATTCAAAACTGAAGTTGGCGAGATCAATCCGCACTGGAGGTGTTGGATTAAGACCGGAACATCATCAGGGTACAATTACACTTGCACCATGTCAGAAATCCTGGGAGGTGACCCTCAACATAACTCAAATTCCTCGAATAATATCCTGTTCAAACTGAGCCCCACTTTCTAACGACCAAGGAAATTCGGGCAGTGTTTACTAATACTGACTACTGGCGTAGGAAATGAGTCACACTTGGGCGTTGCATGGGACGCTATTAAGACAAACCTACTTTAAAGATACCCAGGTCTGTGATGGGGGTCCGTCACAAAGGAAGACCGGATGGAAAATCAGGTGCGGACCACGATGCCGTCTCCCCACAACAATCTCAAACGAGTAAATATTGTAATTTACGTAACTAGTACAGAAAGACAGTCTATGATGTGCGCGCAAAATGTTGATGGACGAGGTGACTAGAGGATCAGAGTTCGGCATTTTGAAATGAGCACGCCAAAGACATACGTCATTCTTGCAAGTAAAAAATCACTGGTACTAACTAGAATACACTCTTGGAATAGTTCCCAGTAGGTGAAGTAGCAGCCATAATGATGATGTTTTTATTTTCCAGTCATTTCTTTTACTTTTCATTACTCATTAGCTTTACATGGGCATGTCCTTTTAGAAATATGCGTCCGGCAAAGTAACGCTTTCTAACCAATAAACATTGTAGGTAGGTACGTACTAGTTTCCGTACAAGAGAACTGAAAAGTATATTTTTAGTACTTGCCTTTCGCGAGGACGTGGGCGCAGGCGGTGACGTCGGCGCGGCCGGCGGCCAGCTCGCCCAGCATGCCGCCCCAGGAGCCGTTGACGAGTCGGCCGCGCACATCCGCCCCGGGCGGCACGCGCAGCGCCGGGAAGGCCACGCGCAGCCCCATGGCGCAGCGGCCGCGCGCAGCATCAGCACCTCCGCGCCGCGCGTGAACGCGCCCGCCGCCCCGCGCACCACGAACGGCGGGTAGTGGGCGGTGGACACGCGCAGCGCGCAGCCCGGCAGCCGCGGCGGCACCTGCGCCCATTCAGCGCTGAGCTCGCACACTGATGACTATGAGTGATGGATTAGTGATGCAGGGAGCGGCAACTGCTAAGGCAACTGCTACTCCTGTAAGTACAGTGCATTGTTTTGTGGTGGGATGTGGCGGTGATCGTCCCCCGCTAGATGGCGAAATCCCCGCCAATCTAACCGGTAGCGATAGCTCAGTGCATCAACTGATGTCACTGCAGCGCCTCTAACCGGGAGGTCCCACGTTCGAGTCCTGACGGCGGCAGGATTTTCGACACTAGCTTTTCAGCTAGATCGAATTCAGTCGCTGTCTGGAGGAGAATTCTAGCGGCCGGCTGCTCTGATCGGTAGTTTTCCGTGGTTTCTCCGATCAACACCAGGCGAATGCCGGAGCAGTACCCTACCAAACGGGCCACGGACCGCGCGCGATCTGTCCTTCCTCTTCCTTGTCCTACCCTCTCCCCTTTCACACACACTTACACTAACATGCACTACACTACCACATATTCCGGGGGACCGGTCTTGAGCGTAGAGCTTGTCCCGACTGGAGCGGTGCCCCGCTGGTGGGAGAGATCTGGTTAGGGGGAAACCCTACTAGTCGACGGTGGGTCGGCGCCGGGTCTCACCATCCAGCGGGGGAAGATCACCGCCATCTCCCGAGAAAAAACATACACTACACTAAAGGGACTAATGACCGACGCAGTTGACGTGCCCGGAAACAGGAAAAAATCAATCAATCAAAACCCGCCGATCTACACGGCAACTTTCGAGGTTTTCCCCTTACAGGTATCTCCCACCAGCGGGGATCCGTCCTAGCCGAGAGAAGAGTTCAGCTCCCGACCGGTCTTCCGGCACGTATGGGCGACTATTCTCCCGGTATGCACTAGTTGTGTAGCTACTGTCGAAAACCATGCCACCGTCGGGACTCGAATCTTGGGACCTCCCGGTCAGAGAAACTGTATTGGCATCAGTTGATGCCCTGAAACACTTAAGCCAACCGGGTAAGGGGGGCAATGACCGTAGCATTTGATGCACTCAGAACCACTAATCAGTCAATCAACCATATCACTTTGAACAGAGAAAGGGAAGAATGGCCAGGAAGAGAGGTGGTTGCTTTCGCGACTGAACGGGACCTTCTCTGTATAATAACAAGCTTACGCCTCGCCGCGCCGGGTCGTGAGCTGCCCGGAGGGGGAGAGAGGGATGGCGCTGGTTGAGGGAAGAAGCAGGGGTTGTCTGAATTCAACTTACTGACATTGCACATACTATTTAATATTAAGTTTCCAATATTTACACTTGCAATGACCATGAAATGTGAGGTGGTGTGCGTGAGGCGGTGTGCCTGAGGCGGTGTGTTTGAGGCGGTGTGCGTGAGGCGGTGTGCGTGAGGCGGTGTGCGTGAGGCGGTGTGCGTGAGGCGGTGTGCGTGAGGCGGTGTGCGTGAGGCGGTGTGCGTGAGGCGGTGTGCGTGAGGCGGTGTGCGTGAGGCGGTGCGCGTGAGGCGGTGTGCGTGAGGCGGTGTGCGTGAGGCGGTGTGCGTGAGGCGGTGTGCGTGAGGCGGTGCGCGTGAGGCGGTGTGCCTGAGGCGGTGTGCCTGAGGCGTGTGCCGAGGCGGGTGCTGAGGCGGTGTGACTGAGGCGGGTGTGCTGAGGCGGTTGCACGGCTGGGTGCAAATGAATGCGCGCTCCCACAAAGTCCGTCGACGGTAGGGCGCAGTTGCAACGCCTCAACATGAACAGCACAGAATCTGGCTCGCGTTGGTCAGCCGGAACTCACGTACGGACTAAAAGTCCGTCTGCGTTTTATGCAGTCGGCTTGCCGAAGGCAGAATTGTTGTTCGATGAGCACCTATGAATGCCGACTGCAACCCTGCCGAAGGCAGTGGGATTACATTACTCTCGTGAGAAACCAGATGGCGCGGGGCCGGGCCGGGCTTGCGTTGTCTGTCGAGGAGATATTTTTGTTCCGGCAGAGACGGCGATCTGTCGGCGAGTGCAGTATTGGGGGTTGAGACTACCGGTCCTTCGGGGGACGCGTTGGCGGCTGCCGGGGTGGGGAGTGCGGCGGTGAGGATGGCCAGCGGGGGGAGTGCCGGATGCCCGTGGGTGCGGCCAGCCTCTGAAGGAGCAAACAATGCCCTGCGGCCAAGGGCGTTTGTGGCGTGGACGGAACACAGTTTGTGTTGCGGCGGTGTCCGCCACACCAAAGCGCGCGCCGCGGAGTCGGCACGCCGTGACGTCAGCGAGCGGGAACTGGGTAGCCGAGCAAGGAAGGAGCCAGCCAATGAGGACAGAACGGCCGGCGCGCGAAGCCTCTACGAGGAGACGAGTCTTCGACGCGCAGCAAGATATAACAGGCAGCCGCCGGGGTAGTGGCAGAACAGTATACAGAGTGTTTAGAGAGAAACTCGAGCTTGGATTGTGTTTAGTATAGTGGTTGCGACCCGGCAGTGTACAAAGTGATTTCTTCTGGTTTAACTGTGGTGAACTCGGCTTTGGACTTGGACTTCCATTGAACATCTGGTGACTCGGCTATTGTATAAAGGTTTACTATCTTTTGGATTTTGGTGCAACTATTGTAAACACTGAGAGGCTGTCATAAAAATCTTGTTTATTGTTAATTTGCTGATTTCCATACATAACAGTTGGCGTGGTTGGAAGCAACACTCCGTGACAGCAGGTGTCCTGGATGGACCAAGTAACGCACCTTGTCAGGGAAGAGCTGGTGGCGGCTCGGGGGCGCGCCGCCGCGGCGGCAGGTGGCGGTGCGCACGGCGCCGGCGAAGCGCTGGTCGCAGCGGGCGGGCGCGCGGAACGGGAACCACGTGGCGAAGCGCCACTCGCCCTCGCGCGCGCCCCACGCGGCGCTCACGTGCAGCAGGCCCGCGCGCGCGCCGCCGCCAGCAGCGCCTCCACGCGCGCCGCCGCCGCTTCCGCCGGTCCCGCCCACGCGCCCCCGCGGGAGCCCAGCGGGACACTGTGTTGTTTGTGCGCCTCCTCCCCCCGGCCCCGCCCACGCGCGAGCGAGAGAGGTAGCTCAGAGCATCAACTGATGGTACTACAGTGCCTCTGACTGGGTCACAGGATCTAGCTTGTGAGCTAGATCGAATTCAGTCGCTCTCTGGAGGAGAATTCTAGTGGTAGTTTTCTGTGGTTTCTCCAATTAACACCAGGCCAATGCTGGAGCAGTACCCTAACAAACGGGCCACGATCCGCGCGCGATCTGTCCTTCCTCTTTCTTGTCCTATCCTCATCCCTTATTCATATCTACAGTAACATGCATTACACTACCACACTTGCCGGGAGACCGGTCGGGAGCTTAGAGCTTGTCCTGGCTGAGGCGGTGCCCCGTTGGTGGGAGATATGTGGTTGGGAAAATCCCGCTAGCCATTGGTAGGTCGACGACGGATCTCGCCATCTAGCGGGGGAAGAACACCGCCACCTCCCAAGGAAGAAACATGCCCTACACTTACGGGACTAATAACCTCAGTAGTTGGCGCGCCCGGAATCACTAACAATTAACCAACCAAACAATCAGCGCGCGCGACGTCCCGCGCAGTGCCGCGTCCAGCACCGCCTCTGCACACACCCGGAAGCAAAGCGCGTCCCCCTTTCGTTTATGTGCGGCAGCACCTTCACCCGCGCCTCGGTCGTCGGCCACGCCCCCGGTCTTGTCCTGGCTCCGCTCTCAACCCCGTCTCCGGTCCCACCCCGGGCCGCCCCCCCCGCCCCCGGTCACGCGCGCTTCACCAGCACGGGCGACTCCCCGCGCTGCTCCAGCGCGTCCTCTGCGCACACCGGAAACAAAACGAGTTCCCGCAGCACCTTCACTCAAGCCTCCAGCCTCGGCCCGGCCCCGCTCTCAACCCCGCACCCAACCCCTGTGCTCTAAATTAATTTTGTAAATACACAAATTCAGATTGTCTTGCTCAGTACGTTGATTGATTGATTTTTTCGTGTTTCCAAGCGCGTCAACTACTTCGGTCATTAGTCCCGTTAGTGTAGTGCTGGTTTTTTCTCGGGAGATGGCGGTGATCTTCCCCCGCTGGATGGCGAGATCCGGCGCTGACCTGCCGTCGACTAGTGGGGTTTCGCCCTAACCAGGACTCTCCCACCAGCGGGGCACCGCCCCAGCCGGGACAAGCTCTAAGCTCCCGACCGGTCTCGCGGAATATGTGGTAGTGAAGTGCAAGTTAGTCTAAGTGTGTGTGTAAGAGACGAGGATAGAACAAGGAAGAGGAAGGAGAGAACGCGCTCGGTCCGTGGCCCGTTTGGTAGGGTACTGCTCCGGCATTCGCCTGGTGTTGATCGGAGAAACCACGGAAAACTACCGATCAGCGCAGCCGGCCGCTAGAATTCTCCTCCAGACAGCGACTGAATTCGACCTAGCTGAAAAGCTAGTGTCGAAAATCCTGCCGCCGTCAGAACTCGAACCCAGGACCTCCCGGTCAGAGGCATTGCAGTGACATCAGTTGATGTACTGCGCTACCATTACCGGTGTAATTCTCCGTGTTATTGCTTTTATTTCCAGTCAGTACGTGATCACATTAGATACTAAGGTGCTGTGCAATAATTAGGGACAAATATCACACGTGCAACTGCATTATATGAAATTTCCAACCCCATGTTCATCGATAAATAGTGATTACATTGAGTCTTCTTAGAAATTTGTAACATTTTTTCTGATACTCTCACCTTGGGACGAGATGTTGCGAAGCGTGGCTGGCAGGAGCAGCACGGCGCAGGGCAGCGAGCGCGGGGGAGGGGCCGGACACGGATCCTCTTGGCAGGTGGCGCCGGTCACCACAGCGAGGGCGCGGGCGGCGGAGCGGTGCAGGGCGCCCAGGAGCTCGTCCGCCTCGCCCGCGTCGCCCGCGTCGCCCGCGTCGCCCGCGTCGCCCGCGTCGCCCGCGTCGCCCGCGTCGCCCGCGTCGCCCGCGTCGCCCGCGTCGCCCGCGTCGCCCAGGAGCTCGCCCGCCTCGCCCGCGTCGCCCGCGTCGCCCGCGTCGCCCGCGTCGCCCGCGTCGCCCGCGTCGCCCGCGTCGCCCGCATCGCCCGCATCGCCCGTGCGCCACAGCACGAGCGGCGCCAGCGCCCCTCGCACGCCGCCAGCGCCGCCGCCGCCGCGCACTCCGCCGCCCCGCCCCCACCCCGCCCTTGGCGCCGGCCTCAGCGCCCCCCACGCCCCCGACGCCGCGCACGCAGACACCTGCGGCACACCCACGCAAAAGTAACTGTTTGGCTTAGCCGCTGTCTCTGCGCCGACTCTGAGCGGGGAATCTTAGGGATCCCGATCCGACGGTATCTACTATTAATAATAAGACCGTACAATCCCTTCCAGGTTTGCCTGGCTTCCTGAACGTCAGGGGAAGCTGCTGAGTGGCCCTCAGAGCAGCCACTAACAGAGTTGATAACATCTGTTAATCAACATTTTTGAACATGCGTTAGCTACAATTTAACACCAATAATATTTCCAAATGACTAATCAATAATCATTAAATCGTTAAAACTATACAAGCTATATTATTATTATTATTATTATTATTATTATTATTATTATTATTATTATTATTATTATTGTTGTTGTTGTTTACATTATTATTATTATTATTATTATTATTATTGTTGTTGTTGTTGTTTACATTATTATTATTATTATTATTATTATTTTAGTCTTTTTGAATTGAACTTAGTTCATTTGTATTTTTACAGACCTATTTCACTTGAGCTGCCTTTCTCATTTATTACTCAGTGTTACCTCTCACAAAACGTCGGTCTTTTTCTTCCACTATAGTCTAGTAGCTACATAGCTTGCTCGAATTCAGTCGTTGTTTGGAGGAGAATTCTAGGGCCTGACTGCTCTGATCGGTAGTTTTCCGTGTTTTTTCTGATCAACATCAGGCGAATGTCAGTACTCTAACAAACGGCTCACTGACAGCTCGCAAATATGTTTCGTAGGAAACGCATGAAAAAGAACAGTTGAAGGAAGAATCATCATGGATTAGCGGTTGAAAAGGACGCGGAGTTGTCGAGAGAGCGGGGTTCTGTTCGCTAGAGAATGAACGTCTGACTATATGCCTTTTTGAATATCCACTTGCTATCTACTAGATAAAACCCAAATTGTAGCTACGTCGGGGAAGATTAGATAAAACCCTAATAGCAGTGAAACATTGAGGAAGGAGATTCCTACGTGGAAACGGAGAAGGTAAAATTGTCGATTAATCCCTGATGTATGGATTCATGAACAAAATACTTGGTTTGTGTTGAGAGCTTGAAGTGTTATTTTTTAAACTACCTCAAGAGACAGATCAAGCGACAGTGACGTTAGGTGAGAGGTATTACAGCTGCAGCTGATTTAGTTATTGGCCTTACAAACGGTGCGGTCATGTGTACACGCTGGTGCGGGAACGGAAGGAGTCGAAGATTTTAACAGTCCTAAAAAATCTGGTTGGCAGTTCACGACAGTCAACTCACTATTAAGACAACTTATCTCAATTGGAAATTCGTAATTGCGCAGATCTAAATAACCAGAGAATTTAGAAAGTATGATTAATTTGCGGAATAATTTGAGGTGACAAACATGAAAAAACTTCTGATTCGCTGTTGCACCAGACGTATCTTTTAGGCGAACGTAGAGTACGGCGTATTTTTTTGCCACTAGAACCTAAACTGTCAACAACCTAATTTGATCATATCATCGTCATATAAAACTCTCATCACTGCTGAATGCTGCCCGTACAATGGATCATTGAACTTCCCAGTAATCTCGATGGGTCGTTTCAGAGTATCAACACCGATTACATTTTACACATAATTCTTTCTTCCTGTAAGCGTTTCAGTTTAGTTGAGAGTCGCTGACTCTGCAGCGACTGTCTGGGCGATGTTAGGGTTCTAATCGTGACGGTGAAGAATTTTCCAAACTAGTTACATATTTCGTATTTAGTTGCTGCTTAGGAGAATTATTCCTGTCAGCCGATCTGATTGCCAGTTTTCCGCGGTTCCTCCAGCTGTCATACTGGTGACAAGTACCAGGTTAATCCCGGTGTAGTACAGAAACAAAAGGGGACACAAATTGCTTTGCTTCCTCATCCTTAAGCATACACTCATCACTCACACTCACTACATTACCACATGTCGGAAGCTTAGAGTTGGCCCCGGCTCGAGAGGTGATGCGCTGGAAAGTGAAACTTGGAGAAAGAAATCCCCTGCAACATAACGTGAAGATCCTCTCCCGAGCGGCGGCGATGGTGTAGCGGTTAGCGTATCGGGCTGCTATACCCAAGTTTGCGGGTTCAAACCCGATCGAAGCCGTGGATTTTTAAGGGCGAAAAAATCCTTCGTACGCCTTCCTTCAGAGGGGAAGTAAAGACGGCTGTCCCATGTTAATACATTTACTGCATGTAAAAAATCCTCAAGCCTAAATGACGCCTCTGAGCTAAATTCAAATCTGTTTCGTCGCCGAAGTAATACTTTCTTTCTCCCATGATTGGTGAAAGGAGTGTAACGAAATTTGCATGGTCAGACGGAAGAGCAGGCCTCATGGCCTGAGTCTCGCCGCGTAAAATAAGGCAAATTCAACTCAATCTCACCATCCAGCGGGGAAGTAACACCGCCCGATCGTTGTGTAATATGTTCACTACACTAATGGGTCTATTGATCATAGCAGCTGACGTGCTGGGAAACATCAACCAATCGTATTCACACAGCTGAAGCAGGGCTTGAGTCTGACACCCCACTGCTGCCGGTTTCTTTTTCCACATCATGGGGAATGGGCAATCTGGGGATGAGGCATCACTCCGTCGTCCTGCCTTCAGAAAAGAATTGAGATCAGGATTGCGCATGGCTCGTTGAAACCAAGGAAGCGATCAAAGCAGCCGAACTGTAGAATTCTCAGACAGAGGCATCCTCATATTCACAGCTGACAAGACTCTGCCGCAAGGTCATGTTTCAAAGTCGAGAAGTAGTTGCAGAATTAGCTGCAGTCTAGGAACTACGCATTCTCAAGAACCAGGTGTATAGTTATTCGCGTTTTTTTCGATAGCCGAGATATGGGGTAGAAAGAACATAAATGCATTTTTGTAACCTTAAGACAATTTATGAATGTAAGAGTTTATCCTAAAGCGTTTAATGGATTTAGCGCCGCCAGGGGCCAACGTAATTTTGTCTTCCAGTTAGTATTTAACGCTAGCCCCTGCTGACGCAACACTCATTGCAGACATGTATGGCAAATTGACTCTAGATCATACCATATGGCAATTTTTTTTTTATGTGAAAGAAAATATTGGCGTAATGAGCAAACGGGCATTATGCTTCTTTCAGTCTTCTTTATTCGCTTCTACTGGAGCATAAACTCCTATAATGTTAATTTGAATTGATTAATTTTCATGAGAAATTGCATGTGTTCAAACAAAACAAAACAAAACAACCACTAGATGTGACGTATAGGGGAGAAGTATAATCTTCTTACGTTTTCTCGAGCTCAGAATTACTATCTTACCCTTCACTGTACATAGTTAAATGAGTAACCAACAAAGCGAGGTTAGCTATATTTAAAAACTAGACATTTTTGCTCCAAAGTTATAGAAAATGTACGATTGGTATAGGAACTATTGATTCGTTTTTTAATATTTCTAAAAAAGCATCCCACGCATCCGGTTCTACTCCTTCCCCAAGTAGCCAAATCTGAGAAAAACAAAACCTTCGCATAGTGAAGCTACATTGATGACCAGAAGCAAAACAAGGGAGTAATCTCAGCATTTGTTCAATGGATCAGGGAATTATATTTAAAGAACCATTATACTTAATGCCATAAGTAGCACACACAATTAGACACAGACGATTTGAGAAAAAATAGTTTGTTCTGATAATGCATTTGTCTAATACAAGGCTGTCCAACTGGCAGCCCGCATTTATTGTGGCCCGGGGAAGGTTATTAGTGAAAACAAAGTCCCTTGCATCTATGTCGGACGAGAACATTTTGCACCTAGCACACGCGCCATGGCAGGATGAACACCCCCTTAATGTAAGAACAGGTTAAGTTTAAATTTAAGGATGTTTTTTTTCTAGTAAATTCATAAATTTGAAATCGTTCTAACGTATTCACTGCGTTATGCGTGGTACCACCTGATATTACACATGGTATCATCCCCCGTCCGCGATTCAGGCCAGGCAAACTGCCGAGATCAACAAGACGGGGTCACTTGTGGATCGCGTGAGTAATGTTAATATTGCCCGCTACCGTATAAAAAGGTTTTAGTTGTGGCCCGTGAGGTCTTACAAATTGGACGCCCCTGGATTAAACCGCTGAAGTACATATAAATCATTCACCGTTGTGATGAACCCATCCTGCCGCCACGGCAACACACGCATGCGCGCAATGCGCGCAGCTCGCGGTCTGGGTACCTCACAAAGGGGGGGGGGAAATACAGTCACACCGAAGTGCGTCGGTAATCAGCTGACAGGTGTGCGCGTTAAATTTATCAATGAAGGGCGCCAAACGGGCACTTACCTGTCACCTGGCACCGGCATTCGAGAACCTCAAGGGGTAGGCACTCTTGAATGAGGGCATGCACGGGGTTTGCTATTACTACCACTACTTTACAATAATCACAAAGTTTTGTAACTTTAAGTGTCAATCACCTGAATGGCAAGAACACATTTATTGCTTTTGTTTCTATAATACAGATTGGGTAAGGAATCCCCTTAAACTAAATTATATGTTATTTACATTAAATGACACCTTTCCTATTTTTTACTGTCTTTGGAATAATTACAAAATGAAAGTCTTTCGTTCACCTCTTTCGATGATTGCACAATCCGTAGTCGTCCCCGAAGCAGTCGCTGTCGCGAGCCGCACCACGGCAAGGCGCAGCCAACCGGAAGCAGCAGTGCGTGCGGTGCTAGTGCTCCTGGCTCCGATCGGTGATTATTGGAGGAAGTCGTCTGACGCCACCCACTCCTCACCAGGCCAGCCTCAATGACTCGGATGCACAATCATTCCTTCCGGAGGCGCCGGCCCGTTGAAATCGGAATAAATTCCTGATTGTCTTTTTATACTGGGCGGCCCTTTTTATACTGGGCGGTTGGTCGACCCCCAAGTCACTGCTCCCACTACCTCTCATCAACACTGCAGTCTCAATTCTGTGTCGTTCTCTCGCCTTCTATCCGTCTTCTGCCAAAATCCGCTGCTCTCGAGCTTCCTGCGTCGCATCCCCACCCTTTTTCCAAGTTTCGCCCATCGCTCCTTCACGTGATTGGAATTTTGAATATTATTGGCCGAAATCTTAGTTTCCAAAATATTCGACGCGAGTCGGAAGCCGATAGTGTATTTTCAAATTAACCTCATTTTCTGGGCGCCTGATTGGTGGTCTTTGTTGTGCGTGTGTGTACACCGGAGATGAACAAAGCAGTCCTTTCTGCTGTCTTCGTGACGCTTATATGGGTCCTACGGGATAACTTCAACAGTAGCCGGATCTCTATAATTTGCTTGTTCCGGTGCCTAGCCGCACGTGGACTGGCCGCCGTTTGCCTGAAGGGCTGTCCCGAGAGACAATTGCACCTAATCGTAAATCTTTGAATCTTCTGGCACGCGTTCGCGCGTCTTGCGCTGAGCCGTGTCAAATCAGGGACCTTCCTAATCGGCGTGACAGAGGGGGAAGTTTTGGGTCCGGCGACTAGCAATGACCTCATTGCATTGCCCCCGTAAATTGAGATTGAAAAACGTATGGAACATGTATTTTCAATCTAAAAGAAAGGGTGATGAAGACAACGGTAGGATCGCTAAATGGATAAACGAAGATGTAATCAAACCAGGTACTTAAAGAATGGAACAGATCAGAAATATTCAATTATTATGAAAACTTATAAAATAAACTTGTGAGAACAAGTATGAAAATTAAAATATTCAGAGATGCTAATGAATCAAAGACATAGATTATTACTAATTAGTTTCACTAACCCGAAGTATTTAGTTACCTTAAACACAATAAACGTAATGTTTGAAGAAATACAAGTGAAAATCATTGTCAACATTTGAGGAACAAAATTGCGAGAACTACTTACTAGAATGAGGTAACATATTATGCCAAAAACGACAGAAGTGAACATTACTGCTAATTAAAGGAAAAAATTATCTAATCCACTAAATAATATTTAGGAGTAACCAATCAAAACAAACTTAAGAAGACTAATGAAGCAGGACAATGACATATATTCTACTGATCGTTAAACACTACTGCAAAGTAATTAGAGTGAAAAGTTGTATGCAAGCGAAATCAAATAGAAGTGGGAACCGTATAATTAGGTGGCACTTCGATTTTTTAAAATAAAGGAAAAAGTAGTAACACAACGCAAGTTTAATAAATGGGATTTTCGACTCATCTTAAGAGTTTAAAAATGTTGTATACAGAAAATTACATATCGATGGCTAATACAATATATCAATCACACGGTGTTAACCAAGTTTCAAGGAATAGTAATGTGACAAATTACTGGTATAATAATTAAAACGAATCTTTATTTATTAATTTGTTTAAACGAATAACTTAAATATTGAACAATTAAGGTCTCCGATGTCGATTGTTAGCTAAATTGATAGATAAAACAAAGGCTAGAGTTTTCTTCACCCTCAACAATAATTCAATTAGTAAAATTCTCAATTCTTGATCTTTCATTCCATTGATAAATACTCAAGTAGACAAATAAATGATTTTTATAATCACTCTCTCTCTCTCTCTCTCTCTCTCTCTCTCTCTCTCTTATAACAACTTTTTCAACCCCGTACTTCTATAGCAATCTGCACTCCGAACCAGTCAAGTAGTAGCGGTACCATGAAATGAATTAATGTTAAATGTACGTGCCAGAGGTAACCGGGAGGAATCGACACATATGTAAATTAAATTAGTGTTAACCTAATCAGAGCGACATAAATGAGGCCTATTTTCTTTCTAGCCATTTAATCGGTCTATTCTCTGAAAGGAACGAGGTTATAAAAATTGTGAGGTCCCACCTCGGAACCATCTGAAGCACGTAATTTGCATGAATTGGGCGCTCAAGCTTAATAACCTGGTAAGGACCTACAAAATGGGGGGGAAATTTACTTATGAGACCTTCAGGTTGATTAGATACTCTGAGAGCTTTGATCAGAACTTTGTCACCAACTTGAAACAGATGAGTTTTACTTTTCTGGTATTGTTTTCTTGTCTTACCGGCTTTGGTTCAATTTTAAAGAATAATCTGGCACCTATCTTCAGGGGTAATATGTATTTGGGTGGTTAATTTGGCCAACGTAGGGAACAAAGGTTTTGGCTTTTTATTAAATTGGGCCTCGAAAGGTGTGAATCTGGACGACTCATGGGGGATGTGGTTAAGCCACATATTAATTTTTGGTAATGATCAGGCCAACAGGTGTGTTTATGTGACACATAAACACGAAACAAACGTGAAAGTTTTTTCATGATTCTTTCGCTTGGGTTTGATCTAGGTGACCTAATAGAACAGAAAATGGTCTGTACACCTAGATCATTCAGCGATTGTTGCCACAGATCACTCGTAAACTGCGTGCCGTTGTCACTAAGAACACGCTGGTAAGTTCCACATTCTTTGAAGAAACCTTTCACTAAGTGTTTAAGACAATTTTTTGCAGTAGGTTTAACAACAGGAAAACACTTTACATATTTGAAGAATATATACAATTATGGTTCAGACTTTCATCTCTTCTATTCTGAACCGGGCCGGTTTAACGACCTTTGAGAATGGTGCGGAGGGTTCGGGTGCTGAGAGGCCGGGAGGGGTGCGCTTTGACCTTGAGCGCCGTTGTAGTTTGTCTGGTGAAAACCGGGCGGGGGAGCGGGGGGGTGTTCGTGGCCTTGTGGCTGGCGCGATGAATAACCTCGAGACTGGTTGTTATTACCATTCCGTGGGCGTGAAGAATTTTGATAAGAAGCGAATTGCAAGTTAGTTTGGTCAAATTCGCCCAATAATATCTGAAATGATCAAGATCCCTAACATAACTAGTTTTAAGGAGATTTTGAATGGCGTATGGATAATGGCGTGTTAAAAGCCACATAATTTCATCGTCAGGAGGAGTTGGTTCACATTGCTTAAGCTGAGCAATGTGGGATACTGCATAGTCACGCACAGATAAATTCCCATTTTGATCCCATTTTCCTTTCGCCAAATCCATTTTAAAGTTATATTGAGTATTTCTGTCCCAAAAACAATCAATGAATTTACTTCGAAATTCCTGATAATCTGACGGAAGTGGAACAATTGTTTGATACCACTCCTGAGCGTGATCAATTAACATCTGAGAGATCAGTTTCGGTTTCGAAGACTCAGGAATATGTTGTGCCAAAGCAAAATAATTTTCAACATTACGTAAAAACGTCATGGGCTGTTCGCGACGATTGCCTGAGAAATTTAAATTAGGGGGAATTGACAAGGGCATTGGACTGATTGGAAAAGCTGCTACAGTCTTTTCTGCCACTTTGTTTTGTAACTCTTCGATTTTAGATTCTACCTCCTTCCGTTCCAATAGGGATTGGTGCTGCAGAATTACTGTTGCTTTTTCTATTTTATTAGTCACGATCTCGTGAAAACCTTCAATCTTATTATCTACTCCCTGTAATTTAATCTTAACTTCACTTTTGAGGTTTGAAATTTCAGTTACAGTATCTTTAACTTTATCACGAGCCCATTGTTTTAAGGTTTTTTGACTATCTGTAACAAATTCAATATCTTTGTTAACGCTTTCCTTAAAGTGAGCGATTTGTTGAATAGTGTCTGATTGAACTGATTCGCATTTCTTTATCTGTCCTGATAGTTGTTCTTTAAGTACAGATACCTGGAGCGAATTGGCGTTAACAGCAGAAGCGAGAGAAGCGATTTCAGAATTCTGTTCTTTGACTTTTGTGTTGACGGAGTCTAGTTGTTGACAAATTTCACTTTGAAATTGGGTGAAAACAGTTCGTTGTTCATTTAATCTAGTCTCAAGAGATAGAAATTTAGAATCAAAATCTTTACGCTGTTCATCGAATTTACAGTTTAAAGAATCAAATTTTGCATTTTGTATATCTAATTTAGAATGAATTTCATCAGATTTAGTATTTTGCTCATGTCTCATTTCATCAATTTTAGACATTAAGCTGGTAATTAAAAGGGTCGTCTGGTCGGTAGGTACCGTTAGCGTGGACTGAGCGAGAGGCGAGACGGTGGAAGGTTGGGGGGCTGGCTCTACCTGGGTCGGAGCCACCGCGGTCAAAGCCGACACGGCTGCGACGGTCGAGTCGGCCGTCGCCTGTTCGGGGGTTGTTTTGCATTGAAGGGCGAGGTTATTGCCCTCTTCAACTATAGTATTTCGATCGTCAGACATTTTCGGTTGTGCAATTCTCGAAGCGAGGTATGAATGATAAATACGCCTACAGCGCGTTACACAAAAGTACAATAATAGCAAAAAGAATAATACCAAAATTACACAAAAACACTGAAAAGTTTTAGCATAACACTGTGAGATGAACATGAACACTATGAAAACAATATGAACAGAACATTAAACAATGATGAAAAAAAACAGTATTAAAATAAAATGATGTAATAACCAAGTGCTTCCCTCATACGAGTAAAGTTAAGCAAGTGTTGAAGCACTAATTTATAAAAATTAACAAAATTATGGAAAATAAAATTTAATGCAACAGACACAAGCTTAACATTCTATTAACAAAAACACACGTTGGGCGTCAAATATGTGATGAACCCATCCTGCCGCCACGGCAACACACGCATGCGCACAATGCGCGCAGCTCGCGGTCTGGGTACCTCACAAAGAGGGGGGGGAATACAGTCACACCGAAGTGCGTCGGTAATCAGCTGACAGGTGTGCGCGTTAAATTTATCAATGAAGGGCGCCAAACGGGCACTTACCTGTCACCTGGCACCGGCATTCGAGAACCTCAAGGGGTAGGCACTCTTGAATGAGGGCATGCACGGGGTTTGCTATTACTACCACTACTTTACAATAATCACAAAGTTTTGTAACTTTAAGTGTCAATCACCTGAATGGCAAGAACACATTTATTGCTTTTGTTTCTATAATACAGATTGGGTAAGGAATCCCCTTAAACTAAATTATATGTTATTTACATTAAATGACACCTTTCCTATTTTTTACTGTCTTTGGAATAATTACAAAATGAAAGTCTTTCGTTCACCTCTTTCGATGATTGCACAATCCGTAGTCGTCCCCGAAGCAGTCGCTGTCGCGAGCCGCACCACGGCAAGGCGCAGCCAACCGGAAGCAGCAGTGCGTGCGGTGCTAGTGCTCCTGGCTCCGATCGGTGATTATTGGAGGAAGTCGTCTGACGCCACCCACTCCTCACCAGGCCAGCCTCAATGACTCGGATGCACAATCATTCCTTCCGGAGGCGCCGGCCCGTTGAAATCGGAATAAATTCCTGATTGTCTTTTTATACTGGGCGGCCCTTTTTATACTGGGCGGTTGGTCGACCCCCAAGTCACTGCTCCCACTACCTCTCATCAACACTGCAGTCTCAATTCTGTGTCGTTCTCTCGCCTTCTATCCGTCTTCTGCCAAAAATCCGCTGCTCTCGAGCTTCCTGCGTCGCATCCCCACCCTTTTTCCAAGTTTCGCCCATCGCTCCTTCACGTGATTGAATTTTGAATATTATTGGCCGAAATCTTAGTTTCCAAAATATTCGACGCGAGTCGAAGCCGATAGGTATTTTCAAATTAACTCATTTTCTGGGCGCCTGATTGGTGGTCTTTGTTGTGCGTGTGTACACCGGAGATGAACAAAGCAGTCCTTTCTGCTGTCTTCGTGACGCTTATATGGGTCCTACGGGATAACTTCAACAGTAGCCGGGATCTCTATAATTTGCTTGTTCCGGTGCCTAGCCGTGCACGTGGACTGGCCGCCGTTTGCCTGAAGGGCTGTCCCGAGAGACAATTGCACCTAATCGAAATCTTTGAATCTTCTGGCACGCGTTCGCGCGTCTTGCGCTGAGCCGTGTCAAATCAGGGACCTTCCTAATCGGCGTGACAGAGGGGGAAGTTTTGGGTCCGGCGACTAGCAATGACCTCATTGCACCGTTCACAAATCACCGAACAAGCCATAGGACTACGTACATTTGGTGTGATAGATATAGATAGATATATTTTAGATAGATAGATAGATAGATATATTTAAATTTTTGACTAATCCGGGGCAAATTTTTTATTTACAAATATACTTACAATTAGAATTAGAGATTAATATCCCAGTTATAATTAATTTTGAGTTATCTATATGTTGACTTATAGCTTTTATAACTCTCACTTCACTTCACTTCACTTCACTGAATAAGAGACATGACTATATTATTAATAATACTAACGATTATAATAATGAAAATAATAATAATAATAATAATAATAATAATAATAATAATAATAATAATAATGATAAAAAGTCCCAGTGCTATTAATGATGACCTACATAGAATTAAGTATATTTTTAAATTTCACTACATTAGAAGGAAGAGTCTCTAGTCCTTTTGCAGGTAGTTTGTTCCAATCTACTATAGTACGATTCACATAGGAGAACTTGCTTACATCAGTTCTTTGCTTTCTACATCGTATTTTCCAGGGATGGCCTCCTCTACTTTTATAATCAGGTTTCTGTAATCTTTTACTGATGTCTGCTCATGCTGAGTCCCCTTTGTATGTCTTGTACATTACGCATAAACGCGCCCGTTCCCGTCTCTTAGATAAGGGTTCCCATTCATCCCGTCCATCAACGCGTCCATGATTTACAAACTTTCCGGCCCGTTTTTGAATTTTATCTAACGCCTCGATTTGCCCTTTTCTGTACGGGTCCCAGCAGGCCGCTCCGTACTCTAAAATAGGACGGACAAGTGAAGTATATGCCAAGGATCGGGCATTTGAACTACTGTTTTTTAGAATGCGCATTACAAAGTGCAGCGCCCTCCTTGATTTTTTGACCGTATTGTTAATATGATCCGACCAACCCAAGTCGCTACGCAGGACCAAACCCAAGTACTTACAGTTTTTTTACACGCGGTATATCGTTAGTTCCTAACTTGTAATTCGAGTGTACATTCGAGCGAGATTTGGTAAAACAAATGAATTTACTCTTTTCCGGATTTAATTCCATCTTAGTTTTGCACGCCCAGTTCCATAAGCAGTTAAGATCGTTCTGTAAAACATTTTCATCCGAAGACGCGCCAATACTCCTATATATTATGCAATCATCAGCGAAAAGTCTAACTTTCGATTTTATTCCAGTTGCAATATCATTAATAAACGCTAAGAATAGCAGAATAGTGTGTCTAGAATGTATGCAGGCTCACGGGTAATGATTCAAAATTAGTCGATTTTTTGTTTCATTTTTAATACAAAATTTATTTGAATTCTGATATATAGGATTCTTACTGCGAGTAACAATATCGACACAAAAACAAACGTAAACTGAATGTACACGTTCTAAATTGAACTAACCGGCTCCGCTGTTGCTAAGGAATGCCTCATGTGACTGAAGCCGTAGAATTGTGTTTGCGAAACAATATTTTTGGTTTTAACTGTAAGTTCACGAAAGGCGAAGAGCAAAATTAGTGGAGAGAAAAGGTAATTTCACATGACTTACCTAAATGAGAATTTTTAATTTGAAAGAGCAAACGTACTACCTGGGAAATATAATGTGATTACTGTCGTGGTACTGTTTTCTAGAATGTAGTGCAAATGTATTTAATAAACATCATTCAAAATTACGTATCAATATTCTCAAATTATTTCTCTCATTTGTATAAAATCTTTGTTTTTTTCTCTTATTTAAATGGAATAATAAAACAGTGGGACATCAGTGAATGTATTGCAGTGTTCTCATTTGTATAAAATCTTTGTTTTTTTCTCTTATTTAAATGGAATAATAAAACAGTGGGACATCAGTGAATGTATTGCAGTGTTCGTTTATATGGTAATAATTGTTTTAAAAATGTATTTAATGAAAATTTCTACTTAAATAAAATCATTGTAAATAGAGATTAGACTTTTTACACTTGACCTACAACCGTAATCACATATCTAGCAGCTTCACACACACACTTCTCTCGTCTTGTCAAAATGTTCATTCTTTCATCTTCCTCTTATGCTACCCTTTTAATGCATATGCCACTTATTTTTATTATCGCGTCATTAGTCTAGATGATCTGCAGTACAACTTACCATCATTAGCTACAAAATTACAAAAGCAACATCAAATTCCTCATACGCATTAACAAAACTCGCTGTTTTATTACATCACAGAAGATTTGTACGTATAAAATGGGAGAAAGTCCTTTCGAAATCAATGTTCGAAAAACCCGTCAATTAGCGTTTAAAAGTCGATTTGCAGACAATTTTCATGATATCAGATACTACACTAGCATAGAATCAATCCCATAATTCCTCAATGTCATTTTTGCTGAGACTTCTAAGATGTTGTAATCTACACTTTGCCGCAGCATAAACGCGACGATTGATTCTCCTCATAGTAACTCGATCTATAAATCGATCAATATTTAGATGGCAACATAAGAGAACTTTTGTAAACGCTTTTTTATCCTCAAAGAAGTATTTTTGAATGTTATTGAATAATTATAAAAAACGGTTCGTTTTTATCAACGAATATATTCAAAGAAATAAAGCACACAATACACAATGAAATGTTTTTAATACTTACGAGCCAGCGAATGACGAAAATCCCATGCTTGAGTCTTGCCATTTGCACGAACACGATTATCTGTTACTACTCAGTAGGAAAGTTGATTTTAAATTACGAATTCGATTTCAAGGAGGAAATTCCGTAGGAACTCTATCAACCTACAATGATTTGATGATTCTTCAGGAATAATTCGAAATTTAGGAGGAAAATTTAATTTTTAACTCGGTGCAATGACTGTTCTTATGGGACGTTGTGGGCGATAAATATATATTTTTTAAAGTATTGCCATTAGAAAATTAAAGTTTTTTGCCCAAATTTTGAGAAAAAATTGCTTGTAAACCTAAGCCTTTGTTCTAAAATACGTCTATTCCGATACCGTTATAAATGTAGTACAAACTTAGACTGAAATTATTCACCGTTATGTCATTAAACAACATTACTATTTTTCTTGTACATGAGAAAAGTATTAGGGGGCGATAAAAATCTCCCAGCTATTGAAGACGGCATGAAACGGCATTATCATTCTGAAAACTTTTCAGAGCATCATCGCTCTGTACAAAGCATCGATGGCTCACTGGAAGCAAAAACTTTCACAGCGTTTTCACATCGCGTTGCATTTCCATCGCGTGATTGCACCGCTGCGCCCCATGCGTTGTATCTGGATATGCACTTGGACGAATCTGCACTTGCACTGGGAATGCGCACGAGATTATCAATGTAGTCAAAATGAACGGGTAAAGTAAAAACTGGATGGGGAAATGAAAATATATTTGAGAGGCAACAGCCTTCGTTCGATCGACAGTAGCAATTGGTATTAAGTACTGCGAAATAAGACGGGAAACGGAGTAGTAATAATACTTGTAATAAACACATGAAGTAAAATAAATGTGATAACCTGTGAAAAAAAAAGCAGAAAGAGAAGTAGCTAGTACGAAAGGAAGGCTGTACGAAATGATTTCAAAGAGTAACATTAGACCTCGAATGAAGACGAAGTAATAATATGAAGGATTCTCTCTTCAATCAGTCGACCATTTTTACTGACACTTCATTATATACTCAAACAATATTCACTGAATAAATTTAATTGAATTGCTAATTCGCCATTCAAAAGATGTTTAACAACGAAATAGTTAACGAACGATTTAATTTCATTGTTTTGAAAGAACTTTTTTTCCACTTCTTGAATAATCGTGAAACAGAGTTCTGTGTAATTCCGAAGTTCTGAACTAACACACTTACGAATATTAATGAGAACCCAAAACACGCGTTTTATATAAAACCTCATAGCTTAACGTTTCTAGCAACGCAGAGCTCGCGACCGTAAAGGTGGATGCCATCTGAGGATAAAAGCAATCGCGTAGGCTATGGAAACAGGGTGGGGGTGGGGGACGGGTGGGGGCCCGGAGCGTGGCCGCTAATGCACACCGGCAGCAGGCACGCGAATGCTGATGGTCGATTCGCTCCCTCCATTTGGACCTTTCACGTCCTTCACGCGCTCCGCGATCGTGCCACCCACCGACGCAGGACTTTTGTTTCATTTTCCGACCAGGTGTAGCTTCGAAAGCGGCTCGAAGTAGTCACTTTCTGCTTGAAAACTCCCGCTATTCCTAGAGAGTTTCGCGTGCCAGCGTTTGCGTGAGTGCGAAGAACACCTTCACTCTCAGAGCACTGCACTCCTTTGCCTTCCATCCCATGATGCAATACAAACATGAGGTCATTTCCACGTTTAGTTTTTAACGTGGCAAAAATAAGTAATAAATGTATTTAAAAGATATTCACTTTAGAAAACAAATTCGTGATTTTTTCTTTAAATGAAAGGTAGCGATCCTTTAGATTTGTTATCACTTGGTCTTATTAAGTAGTTTTGTACTAAAATACTAAATTTTAATAATATATTAAAATTAATAGAGTGAAAGCTTGTCCGCCAGCCGTAATTTCTCATGTTATTTTCAAGGCCAACTACATCGTAGTTGGTCCCATAGGTCCTGAAGGTAAGAAGTCTCATAATTTATAAACGGAATATTGACATTAACAATTATTTACTTCATGGGTTTCATCATTATATTCGCAATAATTTCGGGGATATATTGTCCCAACCATCAGGGGAAAATGGGAGAGCTCATAGTATGAAAGAAAAATCATGCACAAGTAAGAAGTCGTATCAGACTCAGCCCACATTGATAGAGTGAACCATTCAAATTAGCTATATACTACGAAGTTCTGACACTAACCAGAATAGTGATTTAATTATTTGTACTATTTTGCCAATTTAGCAAAATAAACTGTGAATTAAGCAAAATAAAGTGATATGTTACAAGAAGGTAACCCAAGCGAGGGGCAACTAAAATTGGTAATTTTCATAATGCTGGCGTCTGCAACACACTGATGAGGACCCAACTTTCCAATTATTGGAAGATCTGTTCCAATAATTGGTTACCAGCATTCTAGTGGCTAGACAATATTTTACGCATAAATGACAAATAATTGCCAAATAAGGCCGTGTCGTAGTGATCACGGATCGAAGGGTCGCGAGTTCAAGTCCCGCCTCGTGCATGGTTGTATTTATGTTCGTCCTTTCACACATTATCATCACCATATCCTCTCATCTTCACAGTTACCATAACGTCAACACCAATTGTGGTCGCTAATGACCTAGATGTTGATGCGACCTTAAATAACAAAAAAACCTATTAAATTATAACTTCTATAATGCTGTAAAGTAAGCTTAGTCAGTATAACCTGATACTCCTAATGTATGAAAGGTGACCGTTTTCGTGACGGCAAACGCCGATGTTGCCTCGCTTCTCATCGAGGCACAACTGAAGTTACAGATACCTCCAGTGTCGTGACAAGCTTGAGCTTTTTGAAGGCCCGTTCTGAAGGCACGTTCTGAGGGCCAACACCGAAACCCTCGCCCCCTCCCCCACCCCCAACGCACTCGAGTGTCATGGCGCCCAGCAATCCCTGCATCGCCAAAGTGTAAATGACGGATACTTGCGGGGCAGTGTGTTATATTTTGAGATCTGAGCTGTGACGAGTTAGTGCGACAAACCATTGTTAAATCGAATTGTGCAACGACTCTGGTAATTGTGAATTGGCGTGATTTTTGGACTGGTTTTGTAGACCGGCGACATGTCAACATTTTGGGACTTCTGGTATGCGGTAAAATGGCTTCTTTTGGTATGATTTTGGATTTATAGCTGGTTTTGGAAAATAAAACCCTTTTTACCGACATTTCAATTCGAATCGCATTCTTCCCTCACATCAAGATTGACAAGTACTGCACCAGCTAACAGCACGAACTTACTACTATTCCACACTTCTGAGAACTCTTAGCAATGTTACAAATGTAGAGTATGTAGGTTTCGCCGTAATAAAACACCGGAAGAAGTGACTAACTATTAGTACGTGGCAAACATTTCCCCGAATTAATGATTTATTTTCTTGCTAATGATCACTGTGCGACGCATAAACAAGACTTCGTAATGTTTAGACGATTTATATCCTCCATGTAGCTCAGAGGTATCTTGGTAAAACTTGCTTGAAGGTGGTGATACTTGCTTGAAATCTGATCAAAGTTGGCGAATTTTGTGTCGCGAAAATCCACGTCATGTCGCATCACGTTTGTGGTAGGTTAAAGTACTCGTACCTTCGATTATGGATATTCTCAGCAAATTAATCTTGGCAAAATAAGAACCACGTCAGCGATTGAACTGATGCTCTTAACCAGGAGCAGAGAACGCAAATGAGACCGCGCTAGTTCAGAAACGTGCGCCCAACGACCAACAACAAGAAAATGAAATCAGTCTTCCGGATTGGCTTTCCTCGCGCAAAAGTGATAGAATTCCTTTACACAGTAGGTAGGAGATTATTTATTACCTCCATGTAATCAACTGGCTCCACTTCCTTTCTCCATCATCGACTTGGACTTAATCGGAGGAAATAACGGAAAACATCTCCCAGAGCAGCAGGACTCAAGAACAAACCGAATATCAAGGCTGTGGTGTCATCGAACTCAGATACTTTCGTAGCTGGTTTCTAAAATTCTGCCGCCCTCGGGAATGAAATACCTCTCTAACAGTTTCAGTAGCGTACTCACAACTACGTATTGTATTTCAACACACCCCACAAGGCATTCATGTGTATCCCAGCAATATTACGACTATGAAAGTAGACATGTGCTTTTACGAATGATGCAGAGACATAATCTTGAGATAGTAGTCATTTATTACAGAAAAATGCCTCGAGAGAATGATTGTAAAAAAAGTTCAATACGCCACTCGAGTAGAAACTACCAAGGTCAAAATAGACTATAGTTGGGCACCTATGCACTTCAATACATTTGCAACATTGAAGTTTCCGAAGTCTTCTGCATTTTTGCGTGGTGTGCGCCCATACCTGGAAAATGTACAGAAGTTTGATGATAATTAAAGAAAAAATAACAAGACAAATTATCGTTTAAGCGTTAACCATTCAGAGGAATAATTTCTAGGATGACTTAAAAAAAACAAAGAATTGCATGATTTATCACATTGTGATTACTTACCAAAAAGATAAATTTATAATGTTTTCTTAATGATTAGTGCAGTCGATGGGGAGCCAAAACGAGGTCCATCTTGCAAAAGGGGAGGTAGAATATTTTATTTTATATTTTATTTATATTCTTATTAGTAAGAAAATCTTAAGTTTTCCACCTCGAAATACTTCGGGAAAAGGTTTGGTAGCCCCCCCCCTCCAAGTGCATTTTTTTGTTTTTTCGTAATAATGTTTTAATGGTTGATCTTGGCGAAAAAATAGTTCTATAGAATTTTAAAGGTGAAATTTTCTAGAAATTTGCTTTATAAATTATTTTTCTCAAGTAAATACGGTACGAGATTTTAAAATTTCACCAAATTTACCTTTTTATTCTGAAGTTGTCCAAAATTACTAATAGTCTCTCTAATGTATTTTTGAATAGTTAAGTCCATTATAAATAAAAAGCGATTAAATACCAATGTTTTCAATACTTACTGAGGTTACACTCACGTTTGAATGTTCTGATAAGACTGACAATAAGCCTATACGTTCTGCGAACTAACACGATTTACTTATAGCGAAAGCACATCAATAATGCTCCACAACAATACAACACGATCAAAATGTTCGTCATTGTCTTCTTCTAATTATGGATATTATTAATATTATATAATAATAATAATAATAATAATAATAATAATAATAATAATAATGCTCCAAGAAGGAAACGCCTATTTAGTGGGTAAATGTACTATTATGACGCGTTTCATAATTATCGAAATAAATTATTTTTTTTATGAAAGGACATTATGGATATTATTATTTACAACAGATTTTGAAATCATAAATCTTGGCCCAGCCATATTCCCTATATCGCTACTAATAGCGCTTCTAAGTCATTGCTATATCGCTCGTTTCCCTTTCGACCCTTTGAGAAGGGAGGTTCGCAACAAGCAAGGTTTCCAATAAATAACATTTAGGTTTGCATATCGGGAGTGTTTTGTATTTGAGAGGACGTTGGGCGAAGGTGAAGTGGTTGTGGTGAAGAAGAAAGGAGTTGTGTCAATTCAAAAATTGTTTTTGTGGAAGAATATGTCTTTACCTAAACCGTGTCATGAAAAGTATATTAATCCAAAATTGATTTCTGTATCGACGTGAGCAGTCTCAGCCAGGTGCTATAAGATCACATAGTATATCAATTTCAAAACGTATTTTTTTCCTATCTGGGAAAGATAATGCGACTTATTTTATGTAATCACAAAGAAAACTGTCATATACACAGACAGTGTGTGCACAAAATTATGAAGTTTTCCTTGATATCAACAATAATCAATGCAGCTGAAAACCGTCATAATGAATGAGATCAGCGAATAACACGCATTGCTGACGCAGATTTGGTCGTAGAAGAAGCTCGGTTCCGAATTGGCGAATTATTTTCATTATTCCTCCCATAGCATAGAAAGTATTAGATCATCCAAATCGTTGACATTATGATCTGCGCCGTCTAACATGACCTGACAGATGGTTCATTATTTAGTTTGGAGTATTTAACAGAATGTAAGACGTTTCAAGTAATGAAGTTTCAAAGTACGATGAAGTTAATACAATAGAAAATAAGATATAAGTAATCAGCTTTGATGCAAACTTCTTGTATACATATGCGCCAACCCTGTCAAAAGGGAAGAGAAAGAATATTGTCTTACTCTCCATTTAACGGCATGTCCAAACGATGTACACTGCTTTCTTCTATGAGTCAATTGCACCGTTCTTGAGTTTCAAAATCCCTGACTCAAACAATAAAGGCAACGTATCTGGTACGACCGATTCAACATTATATAAAAAATATGTTTGCTGGTTTTTATTTGATGCACCTGTGAATGGGTCAGCTGCCGCTTTAAAGACTCTGAGATGTGTATCAGCGATATTATATTTCCTGTTTCGATAATCCTGTTCCTTCGTCGTTTAATATTTTGTACTTAAAATTTTGAAAATATACAACAGATGTTCTGTTTGCTGTCTGTTATCACTATGTCTTCTTCATACTTTTCAAGGAGGCACGATTATACTGTGCGCTTTTCGGGTCGGTAATTTATCTGTATTCGCCCATCAAATCACCCAAAATTTTAGACACAATGTTCGTTTCCGAAACTTCTTCCTATGAAATTCTCAAAATAATCGGTTAACTAAAAAATAAATATTCGTCCGGTTTAGATGAATTCCCGGATTCTTTGTTAAAGACTTGTGCGTATGCCATTATACACCCGTTAACTCACATATTTATTGCATCTTTATGCACTGGAACGTTTACAGATATTTTCAAAACAGCTAAAATTAAGCCGCTTTTCAAAAAAGGCAACAAAAATGAAATTCAAAATTATCGGCCCATTTCTCTTCTATCAGTTTTTTCAAAAATATTAGAGAGACTTTTTTACGTACGAATGGAAACCTTTCTCACTAAACACGACGCGCTTTCAGATTGCCAACATGGATTTAGAAAATCAAAATCAACGGAAACAGCTATATTTACTTTTCTTAAAGATGTCGCCTCATCCGATCAAAACGAGGCACCTATTGGATTATTTTTAGATCTCTCAAAAGCTTTTGACGTCATTGATCATGACATTTTACTTTCCAAATTACCTTCATATGGAATTCGTGGTATTGCTCTAGATTGGTTATGTTCGTACCTTAAACAACGATCTCAGAGAGTTGAAATACCTTTCTGGCATGATGGAACATTACGTACGCACCTTTCCGACTCTTTGCCCGTTGCATGTGGAGTTCCTCAAGGATCGATTTTAGGCCCTATTCTGTTCCTACTTTACGTAAACGATATGCCCTCGACGATTCGAAACGGAAGAACGGTTCTCTTTGCGGATGATACGAATATCCTTTGCAATAAAGAAACAGTAAATAGTACAATATCAGATGTTTCAAATTGGTTCCGAAATAACAAATTAATAGTAAACGAAAAGAAAACGGTTTTAATGCAGTTTTCCATTTCAAATAAACAATTCTGTGCCCCATTGAAAATGAAGAGTGTACCATTGACTGATGTTAAGGGAACAACATTTTTAGGTCTCTCAATTCAGTGAAATCTTAAATGGAACGTCCATTTAAATGAATTGAACACAAAATTAAGTTCATTATGCTACGCATTCAGAATTCTTGCAAATTCAGTCAGCCTTCATACTGCTCGTTGTGTATACTTCGCGAATGTTCATTCCCGCCTGAGATATGGCATAATATTCTGGGGAAATACATCTTATAGCTCCCAGACTTTTAGATTACAAAAACGAATTGTACGAATAATAACCAAATCCCACCCACGTGATTCATGTAAGCCTCTCTTCATTAGTCTAGGAATTCTACCATTACCGTGTCTTCTTATTTACGAATCAGTGGTTTTTGTAAAAAATGACTTGCTCAAGGGCGGGAATATATTTTTAGAAAATGCCGAAGTCTATTACTATAACACTCGACGTAGAAATCATATTCATCAGGTGACAGTATCAACAGATCATTACAAAAAATTCACATACAATACATGTACATTATTTTACAACACTTTGCCAGATGACATTAAACGATTAACTTCAATAGAAAAGTTTAAATCCCAAGTGAAATAGTTTCTGCTGCATAACTGTTTCTATACAATTAGAGACTATACTGAGCATCACAAGAAAAGTAACATTAATTTTAACAATGATACATAATGCATTATTTACCATTTGAACTGTATAAATGAGTATAAACAACCTGTAACAACTATTGTACTACAGCTTCCGGGTCAATGACCCCCATCTCGATCAGGTTTTTCGTCCAGTTTCCTGATCCATTGAGCAAATGCTGAGATGGCCCCTTGTTTTGCTTCTGGACATAAATGTAACTTCATTTTCTGTGCACGTCTTCTAGAATTCAGTGGGAAATACAATTATTCAAATTATCGTTTCCATGTTGTCGCGGCAGGAAGTAATAAGAGCCAAAATTTATTGCTTTTTATCTTTGAATATAGATTTTATTACATGGGAGTTTTTTTGTTTTTTTTCTCCCTTTCAAAATTCAAAATGTATTGCTATTTATCCTTGAAAATAGATTTTATTACATGGGTTTTTTCCTGCTTATTTATTTTTGAAAATAGATTTTACTACATGGGAGTTTTTTTTCTCCCTTTCAAAATTCAAAATAAGTAGTATATGACTTAGTGTAGGGATCACAGAATTTTGAAAATGTGCACACAATTCACTTTTGCCCATAGCACGTCATACGCAGTTTTTAACTGTTTTTTTGACGTAAACTAAATAAATAAATAAAAATAAATAAATAAATCATCAATAAGAAAGTGGTACTTATCAGAGTCGCCATCATGGAAAGAATATACGAATTACATCGTCTAATTAACATTACTGGCTAGGCGAAATTCCTTTGTTTTCTCTTCTTGTCGGCCTGCACAATTTCTTTTGTCAGGAAAGGCGATACTATTCTTCTGCTGTGACGAAATCCTCGTTAGCAATGAGTGTTATTTTCCTACCATATTCATATTAACGGTTTTCATCCACATTATTGATGGTTTCAAGGAAAATTTCATAACATTGTTGTCAAAATTTTATTGCGTTCATAGTTGCGTCTTTTTTGTGATTGTAAATAATGTTAATAATAATTATTACTATTATAAAAAGAATAACAAGAAGAAACAAACGTCATTTTATTATATTGAAATGCCTTTGATCTAAGTAAATCGTGTTTGTGGGCACAACGCATAAGCCCACTGTCACTTTTCTCAGTACTTTCTACCGTGAGTGTAACCTCAGTAAGTATCGAAAAAATTGGTATTTAATCGCTTTTTATTTATAATGACCTTAACTATTCAAAAACACTAGAGGGACTACTGACTAGGAACATTACAGAGACTATTAGTAATTTTGGGAAACTTCAGAATAAGAAGAAAACTTTGGTGAAATTTTAAAATCTCGTAGCTCTTTAACTATTTACTTCTAAAAAGATAAATTTGTAGAGAATTTGATAATTTTCAAAATTGTACATAACTAAGTTTGCGATAAGATGAACAATTAAAACGTTCTTACACAAAAATCAAAAAGTTCCCGAAATGTTTTTGGTTTTTGATTACCAAAACTTTTTCCGAAGTATTTCGAGGTGGAAAACTTAGAATTTTCTTACTTTTAACAATATAAACAAAATAATTTTTTTCTACGTCACCTTTCGTGCAAGGCAAAAGGAATTATCGACTGCACTAAATGGAAAACATTACATTACATCATTATCGTTTGCGATCTAGCCAAGCCAAGCGACAGTCAAGACCGAAGGGAAAGAGACAAAAAACGTTTACATTTGTTAAAAAAGTCAATAGGCTTATTTGTTCTTCTATACTACCTTATTTCTTTAAAAAATAAACATGTTTCCAATAATGGATGGAAAATGAAGACGATCAAAAGAAACTAGTGCTAAAATAGCACGTAATTTCTCGCCTGTATTTTCATGCAAAATTACGCGAAAAATATTCAAATTTTCGAAAAATTATACAAGATTTTATTTCTAAATCTATATTTAAGGAACCGATTTCGTTTAGGAAAAAACTCTATCTCTAATATTTTAGTTGTAGGAAGACTCCAAAAAATGTTGAACTTTTTGCAGTTTTCGAAAAATCAGGGTTTTCAGCGAACGTGACATCTCTACACCATTCTCTTAAAGTCCTTTACCCTATCTAGCTACAAAATTTAATCAAAAATAATGGAGCCATTTTTGAAAATTTGGAAAATGTCCCAAGAGCTACATGTAAAGTACCTCCCAAAATTACAATATTAGTTTCAAATTAAAAGGGTCGCGACATCTGTCAGATCGACTGGGTAATCACATTTTTGGATAAAATCGGCTGAACGGTTTACCCGCTAGCATTGTTGACAGACTGATGGACCGTCGAATGTTTTGACGTCATTCCATTTTTCGACCTCAAGGATCCACAAAACATAGATTTTGGTTACACTATGTATAGAATTTTTTTTCTAAATTTGGCAACTGTATGTGTCCACTTTTTCGTTATCAGGATCCTGTAATAAGAATTTTTCTGCCGAAAATTCGCGGTTTTTCCGCGCGAATTAATTAAAACAGAACTGAAATGCAAAAGCAGAATTGAAAGCTCTTTTTCATTTCTTTGTGAAAATCTCGAAAACGGTGAGGAAATTCACCAAATTGTTCCAAAGTCAGTACGCGAGCGTAAAATTACCTACTAAATGGATTTTAATTCATTCCAAAAGCGCAATTAAGCTCCGAGTAATCAAAGAGTAAACCTGAAACTGATTTCGAAGAGCCAGAGCAATGATGGGCGAAGACGGCCGAGACGTTCGTGGCGAGAAGGGGAATGTCCGGAGAGGGGTTGGAGGTTGCAGGGAGAGGACAGAGCGGATTGAGCAGGTTGCGGATTGGGAACGTAACGAAAATTACATACAGTTTACACTACAGACAGAATTTTTTCCTTCTCCTGCCAAATGATTGTGATGAACGAGCAAAGTTGGATAACTTCCGTTAGTTTCTAATAACTTTGTATTATTTGTATCTTTTCGACATTGAAAATATGCTATTTTGTTCTTCAAATTATCGAGTTGCTTTGTTTTTCACTTATGAAGGACTGTTGATTGGAGAGAAAGTTCTGAGGACGGTTAAAAACTCACAAATCCTCAATGAAACGCCCAACCCTCTTTTATCGCGCTGTCCTCTGAAAATTAGGGAGGAAGAAGGGATTCCTCATACGCACCTGTCTCGGGGGTTTATGTTCACGCGGCAGACGTCTATGAGGAAGCGGACGCTCTCCAAGTGACCCTCGGATGCTGCAACGTGTAGTGCCGTGCGGCCGTCGTAATCCTTTACGTCCATATCCATGTTGCGCAAAAAGTAACTGTAACATTCATGACACTTCTCGCACGTCCATTTATCATCGCATCAGTTGGCTGAATATCGAAATTCCGCGAGCAGAAGCTCTCGAATTATAGCACAAAAAATCTTTAAAATATTTTTTTCTTTTAGGGTTTGGTCTCCCCAGCTGAAGGCAAACATTAGAGTCTTGAATATTAGTTTTTCAAATTTAATATGAATTCACAATAATCGTGTATGTTATTTTGTAGGTAATTTAAATTACTCGTAATATACCATTTACAAAATTAATTTGGATTGATTTATAACACTAATAATTATTTCTACCTATACACGTAGAATACTGCTTTCAAATGCCACAATCAATAAAGACTTAATGGAACCCATTATCCTCTCTTTCAGTTTTGTATTATTTACTTCCTTGTTCAACGTTGACCAAGTGACGTCATCAGAAAGCTATCAGAATTAAATGCCGATGCACGTTCAATCACGCAATAGAATGTTCGAAAAGCCGTTGCACTGGCGAAACGTTAGAAACCAGGCACAGTCGGCAAGAGGCATTCAACTAAACTAAACGTTCGTTTCACATATCATGTTCATTCTAACGAATAGAATTGAGAGAGCAAGGGATTTTGAATAATGGAGAATGAAGGTCGGGAAAGCCGTGGATTTTTAAAGACGAAAATTATCCTTTGTACACTTTTATCGACAATGAAAGCGGAGCGATAGTCCTATGGTGCAGAATTCAAGCACGTAAACCATATAAGCGTAAAGTTTAACTGTCTGTCACATAGTAGAGTTTGCGTACGGCATCTGTGCCCTAGACACCTGTTAAAGCGCGAGAGACAAGCGTGAGAGGAGATATTACACAAATGCAACATACTACGCCTACTATCGCTGTTGAGAAAACAGGGTGGCCCAATGCGACGTCGGAATTGTAACCACCCTGAATTTTGTTGTGCCTGTGTTAGTAGTTTGTTCCATTAGTTTTCCGATATTATTTCTTACATGAAATGTAAATGAATTTTTTTGTGTTGAGATTGCCTGTCGAAAAGCTAGGGAGTCAATGTTTTTGAGGCAGAGTAGCCGTTTCACTCTTCTCTGAAGTCAGCCGAGTGCACAGATTTGATTTGATATTTTTTCATCAAAGAACAGTAAAATTTATCAGTCACGTTTAGAGGAGAAATGTAGTGTGCGCGCGTTTTCTCGATTTTCAGAAATTCTTACGCATCATTTTACTACACATGGTTGAATGATAAACAGAGACAAATTAGCAACTTTTGAAAAACTTAAAATCTTTTTGCTCAAGAGTTAAAGAAAATTTCTGTTCGGTAACTGGTCTATAATTTTCTTTTTTTTTAATATTGCTAACAAAATAGCAACCTAGATTTCTGGAGCACTGCTACCACATCTTACAAAAATTGCTGCGTTTATGTGAAATATAGCAACATTTATGCCGAGAAACAAAACAAAGGAACAACACAGAATTCGCTCAGTGGATCAGGGAAACTGGTTAAAAAATCTGTTCAAGGAAGGGATCATTGGCCCATTCCGCGTGCGAACTCTGATGCATGCCTCTATTAGATAACACTGTGTTGATATATCTTCCCCAATCCCACTGTTTCTACTTCTATGAACGGAACGAAAATAGAATTTGCGCACAAAATTGCGCACTCTACTGATTTCACAGAGAAGGGAGACTCCTGGGATAAATGCCGTTTCAAAAATATTGACTTCGTAACTTCTCGAGAGACACATTCGACAAAAAATTAATTTTTTTGTAAAAACAATATAGGAAAACCCATAAAAGAAAATAACACATGTAAGGAAACTCAGAACAACACGATTACAATCCCTAGCTTGCATTGGACTGCCCGATGTTTTCTGAACAGCGAATCTTCCAGCCAGTAAGATGTCTATAGCTATAAAACTTGACATAGTAATCATATTCATCATGTCAGTATCAACAGTTCACTACACAAAATTAACATAACATACTTGTATATTAATTAACAAAACATTGTCAGATAACATTAAACGATTAAAATCGATAAGTAAGTTTAGGTGCTAAGAAAAATCATCATTCCACTTAACTATTTCTATAGTTAACACCGAAAAGAAAAAACAAAATTAAATATTTATTGTATTGATGAACTTTAGTACTGTATAATTTTAAACGACTCTGCCCGTAACGCAGTTTCCGGTACAATTATCATCTCGATATGGTTGTAAATACAGTTTCTCTGATCCATAACCTTTTCTTATAAATCCTCGCCAAAACGCTCCTTGCTGAATGTATTCATAATCGTGTATGAGCCCCCAAGAAAATATGCACCAATTGCACTTTCCCCACAGTGCTATTCACGGTTTTTGATGTTAAATAAATAAACGAAGAAGTGATCATCTAACCACTGCAGTGCATCCACATCGTCTCTTGCAGCGGCGCACAAGATGCGGATGACGTGCTCCTCCTTTTTGCGGCCTGGCCGCAGCCTGGGGTCCTCTCTACGTGGCACGGCGTGGCCCAAGCGCGAGTAGGGGTGCAGGCAATAGAAATCGAGCAGCCTCTGAAAAAAAATACATTTGCTACCATTACACTATTAATAAAGTGCAGCAGAATTTCTCTCGTATTTTATGTATTGATCATTCAAAATGACTTCATATAACGTAAAGAAATAGACATTCAATGTTTTCACTACTCCCAAACCCTTAATCGAACGTTCCTGTGTACTTCAAACTTCACGCGCAATATTCATAATTGTACCATTTTAACAGTGCGGTTTGGTGTGGATATAGTCATAATTTACTCTTATTAAAACTTTATAGAAGCACGAAACATTCAAACCGGAAGCGGTAGCTCAGTGTATCAACTGATGTCACTGCAGCGCCTCTGACCGGGAGGTCCTAGATTCGAGTCCTGACGGCGGCAGGATTTTCGATACTAGCTTTTCAGCTAGGTCGAATTCAGTCGCTGTCTGGAGGAGAGTTCTAGCGGCCGGCTGCTCTGATCGGTAGTTTTCCGTGTTTTTTCCCATCAATACCAGGCGAATGCCGGAGCAGTACCCTACCAAGCGGGCCACGGATCGCGCGCGGTCTGTCCTTCCTCTCCCTTGTCTTATCCTCTCCCCTTACACACAGACTTACACTAACATGCACTACACTACCACATATTCGGGGAGACCGGATGGGAGCTTCGAGCTTGTCCCGGCTGGGGCGGTGCCCCGCTGGTGGGAGAGTCATGTTTAGAGGGAAACCCCACTAGCCGACGGTAGGTTGGCACCGGATCTCGCCATCCAGCGGGGAAAGATCACCGCCATCTCCGGAGAAAAAATATTCACTACACTAACGGTACTAATGACCAAAGCAGTTGACGCGTCCGGAAACACGAAAAATCAATCAATGAATCCATCAACGAAACATTCAAAAAACGTCTCACAGAAAATTATGCCAAGTTTTCCCGATTAAAACATGACAAGCCTAGAGCAAACAAATTAAAAAGCTAAAAGAGAGAACACTTTGGAAAATCAGAGAGCACAGTGAACAACGCACCTACGCCGCCTTTCTAAGAGTATTTTAATCTATCTTAAGAAGAAATTTAAAGAAAACCAGTAGTGCTAGAGAATGATTACTACTTTGTAATCCTAGATAATTTCTTAGACTCTTTTTTCAGGATTATATTTCGGTTTTGCCCCAAACTCTTCTCAGCTTTTACAAATCGGTGCTTTTTTTAAATTTTTTAGTAGAAAACTTTCGAATTTCCGAGAAAGCTCATAAAATGATTTTAAACACTTGAATATTGCAATATTGTATACAATCGTTCGTGATGTAAACTGATATTAACAACGTGCGAGATATTTAAAAAATATAGACAGTTATTCTTAAAACTATTCGGACACCTGCTAATTTCAAGAATTTCCGTCGAAAGTTTTTACACATATCATTATTATATTTTAATTCAGCATAATTTAGGTAAATCGGAGTTAGCCGCGAAAATAACGAAAACGATTTCATAAAAAAAAGTATCTCTACGGAGTAAAATGACTTTTTAATCATCAGTTACACAAATCAGTTTGCCTCAAACTATTCGGACAGAGCGCGACTGAACTAAAATATCAGTCCTTTATATATAGAAAGAAACCGTTGGAATCAACGAACGTCGAATGTTGAGGTCATCCATGAGCCAGCGACAGGGCGCTCTCATCACCGAAGGGTTTGGATCGTGGCAACCACTGTGAAGGAGTAACATGAGTCGCAGAGGGAGAAACAGTACTTTTGAACGTCACCATATGAAAGACTGCCGAAAAATTGCTCATATGTAAATGATGAATAAGGGCACAGTGAGTGACATCGGAAGACGGTTCAATAAGGAAAAGAGAATCGAGCTACACCCGAGAGGGGGCGCTCAAAGACGTTCTCTAAGAGAGAAGAAATTAATTGTAAATAGCAGAAAATCGCGGGTGTCCGAATATTTTTGGGAGTGACTACTTGTTTAATTTTTGTAGGGAGAAAGAATTCATTGAAATAGAGTTTGTGTCATTTATGCATTTAGGACTGTTCTCATAGGAAGTTTAAAGAAAAAAATGGGAGCAATTTTTTGCAAAAGTTTCAAGTCCTAGTCTTCATGTAAAATATACTCGAGATTTAAAAATATTTTTTTAAAACTTCCTTTACTACACTGGATCTTTACATTATTGCGGGACACTTGTCTGGGAGTACCTGCTCTTATGGTAATTTGAAAACCATGTATCTTTGCCACCAGTCAAGACACATCCGTGGCTGCTACGATGAGATGAAAGGGGAGGAGATGGGTGCCAGATCAAATGATGTAGCTACTTTCCTCTTTCTGTGCTTTTCCCATTCAAGCCTCATGGCCGGGCCTGAGACCCACAGGTCGGAATCCTTTCGTGCTGAGTGTGGCAGGGCGGGGAGGGATGGAGTGGTCTGGGCCACGAGCGATCCAACAAAACGTCTCTTTCTGCAATTCTGTCCAGTTTGCTCTGGAAACAAAACTGTTACATTAAAGCTGTAGTGCAAGGTTATGACGAATTTACTGATTTATGAACCCCAACGTAACTATTATTATTTAATGAAAACTAACTCAGTGATAATCAGAAAGATATCTTATGAAACATGACCAAACACTTCATTATTTGTATACTAATAATACACCTATGAAAAGAAAAATGCACATAACAAATAAGAAAATCTAAATAAAATTAATACAAATATTTATAAAATATTATTAAGTAATACATTAAAGTTTCCGGGCACGACAAATTCTGTGTGTCATTAGTCCCGTTAGTGTAGTGAATGTCTCTACGTCTCGAGATGGCGGTGTTCCTGTCCCACAGAATGAATTCCAGCCATTACCCTCACGACTGATTGCGGGTGGATTATCCTCAAGGTTTCTCTCCCAGCGAGACAGCGCCCCGTCGGAGAAGCTCAAAGCTCCCGACTGATGCCCCCACTTGTTTAATCGTACTTGTACATGTAATTGTGTAAGGAGTGAGGATAGGATATGGAAGAGGAAAGGAACATTTCGCGTGGGTTGTGGCCCGTTTGTTAGGGTACCGCTCCAGTATTGTCGTGGTACTCATTAGAAAAATCACGAAAAACTATCGATCAGCGCACCCGGCCGCTAGAATTCTCCTCCTGCCAGCGACTAAATTGGACCCAGCTCTCAAGTGTCGAAAATTCGCCACCGTGGGAACTCAAACCCTAAGACCTCCCCGTTGGAGTCAACTGCAACGCTGGCACTGAGATTAACTGAGCCAGGAGGTAATACATTGATGCTTATTGATTATATTACAGTTCCTTAAAATAACACTTTTGGCGATTCTACTTTCCTAAATTTGAAATCTTAGGAGGATAAATGAAACAAGAAAGGATGGTTGCCCACGGGCAGAACCCTTCTTCCATCTAAAATTGGACCGGGAGCGGTAGCTCAGTGCATCAACTGATGCCACTGCAGCGCCTCTGACCGGGAGGTCGTAGGTTCGAATCCTGACGGCAGGATTTTCGACACTAGCTTTTCAGCTAGGTTGAATTCAGTCGCTGTCTGGAGGAGATTTCTAGCGACCGGCTTCTCTGATCGGTAGTTTTCCGTGGTTTCTCCGATCAACACCAGGCGAATGCCGGAGCAGTACCCTACCAAACGGGCCACGGACCACGCGCGATCTTTCCTCCCTTTTCCTTGTCCTATCCTCTCCCTTTACACACACACTTACTCTAACATGCACTACACCACCACATATTTCGGGAGACCGGTCGGAAGCTTAGAGCTTGTCCCGGCTGGGGCGGTGCCCCGCTGGTGGGAGAGTCCTGGTTAGGGGGAAACCCCACTACTCGACAGTAGGTCGGCGCCGGATCTCGCCATCCAGTGGGGGAAGATCACCGCCGTCTCCTGAGAAAAACATGCACTACACTAACGGGACTAATGACCAAAGCAGTTGACGTGCCCGGAAACAGGAAAAAATCAATCAATCAATCTAAAATTGGGGCATTCCCCCCCCCCCCGAAACTTGACTGCATGAGTCAGCCGAAAGGTCCCTGACAGTGAAAGAGATACCAAGGATATTTCACGCGGTTGCCAAATTGACACAAGAGCAAATGCTCCCAGACACGGGTTGCGAGATAAAATAAAGATGGGTATTACATCGTGTATATGAATGTATACTAGAAAGTAGAAACTGGAGCACTTTTTGGGTACCCTTTGAGAATGTTTCAAGGGCTTTCAATTCGCAGGGCTTCGAGTTGGGCGAGATTGATTGGGGATTCTTCGTTCTGGAAACTTATTTAGGCGCTAGTGTTGTTCACTGACGATCAGACGCAGACAAACGCACAGAGGGACACGGGCGGACGTTTGAAGAAAAAGAAAAAAAACATTTTTCTGTATTAGTAACACTAAAAAGTGTATTTGCGTTAAGATCTCGGCATCGATGTCTGCTTTACATGGCCGCGCATAAAATAACGAGGTAGTAAAATAACGTGGAAGTCGTTAATATTACATCATTCTCATTTGCAACCTTCTCAACTCTTTTCCCCCTTCTTTTATACGCCAATTAATTTGGAATCTCCCTGAAGTAGTCTGTTTTCTTCCTACAGTGTTCTCGCTGAGAAGCGTTGGCCTGATATTTTGACTTACCTCGCAGAAATATAAACATCGACAACTGTTCCCAAGTCGATCAAGAGGAGGTGACCACAGACCTATTCCCATGACACTCGGAACTACAAGCATCATTCCTCCACTAACACCAGACTTTGCAGGTAAGCCAATCTGGAAGGTAAATGTTCTTAAAGTAGATTATGTGTTGGACTGGCAGAAAAAATTATTTTGGGTTATTACTGTAGTTTCTGAGCCATAACGCAGTGTAATAGGAAGTAAATGGTCCAACAACAATAAAATTATTTGATTAAAAATTAAAAAATATGGTGCCTCAGCATCACATACTTTTTCGCATAATTTTTACGTCTACACAATATTATAATACTACATGAACCTGCGAAAATGTTTCTAACAAGCCAAACTTTTCTCTAAACGTTGGAATTTGCATTTAGACCGTTGAAATACTACACCTTTTACGTTTCTCTTACACCCCAAAACTCGATACAAGTTGAAAATTTGCATTTTCAACATTAAAACTATCATTTTTAAAAGTTCAATTTTCAATTTTTCAAGATATATTATTAAAGAATAGATTTCAATAAGGGTAAAATATCTCTATAATTAATGTTGTAGTTTGCGATGTTATTTTTTTTCAGTTTTCTGAAATGTAGAGAGTTCGATGAAAACTGGAAACGCGCTGGACAAAAAAATGGAGCCAATGTTGAGATTTTTTTAATAAATTACATTAACTTCAAGCAAAAATTACGCAAAAGCTAGGCACTATTTTTCAAATCTAGTGGTGCTATACAACACCTATTTAATCACCCTTAGTAAGTGTTACATAACAGTATTATATCGCAATTCCTTAATAGCACATCTCAGCCATCACTTACAACTAATTACAAATTGTAGAACATTTGGTGCGAAAACTAATTCTTTTGAAGCTAGTATGTTAACACAAACTCGACATTGCCAATTGCTGAGCTTATACAGCCTTAAACATTTCCCAGCGATAAAGAGGAATTTTCAGAATTTCAAACAGCCGAGACATGGCGCGGTGTTGCAATATGTATTGCAATCTGATATCTCGTTTGTTTTTTGTTTTTTATTTTTTAAATTATTTCTTCGACATTTCTGTCTCTCGAAGAGTTTGAAAATAGTACATTTTATATTAAAAAATGTTGGGTACGGCCATCCATAGCAAGGAGTATTCATTCCTACTCGTGAACATGGTCTAAGTTTTGAAGGTTTGTTCAGGCTTCATAGTTTGCTCTGAGGTGTAACGTTGAAAGTTAAGGTAGCGCTAGGAAGTGTGTAAAAAACAAGTTACTCAGTCTATCCTTAGGGAACCTTGATTTAACATGGAGCCATGAAGCACGAAGGCCTAGATTAAATATTGTGGAAGAGGATGAAGAGTGAAGATTTTGATAGAAATGGTCGGTTATTTTACTTATGTGTTCGTCTAGTGGCAATATACTTTGCTCGCGAGGAATTTGGGAATTTGGAATAAACCATGTTTCCTTGAGGGTCTTTCATAGGAATTTATTTTGGAATACAACTAACTTTCGGAAGTTACTGGGTGCTACGCCTTCCCATACTGAACATGCACAGGTTAGAATGAGTTGAATAATTGATTTGTTCAGTAATATTCAGCTTTCTATACTAATAGTAGATCGAAAGTTAATTAAGGGGAACATTTTTTGTTTTGATCAAGGCCTTATTTGCAGTTACATGGATGTGAGGATTCCACGTTAGTATTTTGTGAAATAATACTCCTAGATACTTCACCGGTGAAGAGGTTCACGGGATGAAATTCCCCTTGATGTTAAGTTCGGGGGTATTTTTCGGTTGACGTAATGTCTTTGCTTGACATTTAGTATGATTTAGCTTTATTGTCCATTTATAAGTCCATTTAATATAATTGTTTAGATCGTTTTGAATATTCTCCTTCGCTTTTATGATATCGCTATGAGAGGTGAATAGTGCAATATCATCAACGTTGGAGTCGCCCTGGATTGGAATGAATGAAAATGTTAAATAGTAAAGAAGAGAGAACTCCCTGTGTACTCCTGCGGCAATAGTGTGAGGAGTAGATGTGTCTGTGTTGACTGAGGGACCAGTGAGAGTGAACAGGAAAATAACACTAAATTTATTGTATTTATCGTATGGTAATACACATGGTGATATATATAAACAATTTATCAGCAGAAATGTAAGATATTGTATGAAAGACAAAACAAACAGAATACAATTCATAAAATGCAAGTTTATAAGCAAACATTTAAATTTTTAATATATTCAATTGCAGCACTAGTTGCGTTCAGGAAATCGTCAAATGGTCCGTCATACCCTCTATCAGGGTATTCCGTTATGATGTGGCGTACGGTTTGTCTAGTTGCTCCACAGTCGCAATTTGGCGTTAAGACATTACCCCATTTATGTAGGGAGTCCGCGCATCTTCCATTATTAGTCCGTATTCTATTGATTGTTGTCCAAATTTTGCGTGGTTGATCAAAGGCAGGGGGTTTCGTTCTTATGCAGGGAAAGTTGCAGCAGTAATAACACTAAAAATGGTAACTAACAAGGTATCTATCTTATTTTAAAATACCTTATATTATAAAAGGCTTTTGGTCTACTAAAGGATACGAACAGGCTAATAATAATAATAATAATAATAAACAATAAATAATGTTACTTACTTGGAAAGCGAAGTGCCCTGAATAGTCATACATCCCACAACTTTGCATTAACGACAACATGTTTTCCACTACATCTTGCCTCAGTACCATTTTATTGGTCAGTGGACAGACTCCACCATTCGCCAAAGTTGCTGCTATTACTGATAGTGTTTCACAATTCCCTAAAATGCTGCAACTCTACATAAAAGTTAGAGGATTGGAAGAGACTTAATATGTTTTAGAAAATCATTAGGTAAATATGGACATTTTTGAATATATTATTATATTAATATTAAATTGGCGATAAGTTATGAAAATTACTTTATAATATAATGTTAGAACATCGTCCACGGTGATAGATGGTGGAAGCATTTTTTTTCCATCATTAAATATGCAATTGCACAATTTCGGAATCCTGTTGCCTTTTCAGATTGATACACTTCCTCACTGAAGCCAACATATTCATTTGCCGCTAGATTCTGAAACAGCGTCCATTGAAATTCGTTATTGCAGTGTTAATGTATTAGCTTTAACCTACATCGTATCGCAAACAGATTTACAGTCATCCAAGTTATTACAACAAATTCTGTTTCACCCAAAAATCTTTGTACTTTTTATCAGGTAAAAATGAAAAGTTCGAAAAAACACCAAAGAGAGCTTCCATTAGGAAATGTTATTTAACTATCGCAATTTATGAACTTTCTTCCTTGCTTGCTACTTACTACACTTTATTTATCTTTGCAATGAGATTCTAGGTTTTATTTGCCAGTAGCCTAATTATGGAATCACAAAAAGGGGTAAGCTATCCGAAACAAATAATGACGTCAGTTTCGGTCAGTCTGAAACACTTAAAATATGGAGAACATGGAAGGAAGTAGAGAACAGAGCAAGGTGGAGGTAGCGAACGAGTAACAAACTAATAGAATTTTTTCAGGAATTATACTAATTTCCGTAGTTATGATTTAACCTTCCGATTGTAAATAAAATAAACCACCATTTTCACTCAAAATTATTTTTCATCATTCGTACATTTAAATGGTTTCACCTAATTTCACATCAGTGTTTTCTTTTTTGGTAGTAAAAAAATAGATCTTGACATTAGAGTAATAAACCTCGGGATAAGGCAACACCTACTGCTACGCTCTACCAGCTAATCTATGTACCCTATCCTTAAGTCAAATCACTTCAGTGTAAATATTACTTTATTGTGTTATATATAGTGATATCAGTGTATCTTAGTAGTGTGCAACGTTTACTGGCCGGCCTGTCGGCTGGTTCGACTAATCTTCATGGATAATGCTGTATCAACCAACTCCAAGATGTATTCAACGTCACCTAACCTGCAAGAGCCACCTACGAAATCTTATGCTGGAGCTGCTAACACAGTGAGTTTTCCATCGAAAGATCAAGCCACACTACTGGATGCATGTGAAAATTTAAATCTGTTAAAGACTGCGCAGGCAAATTAAGTGAAATTGTTCTCCCCAGTGGCATTACGTTCATATCCAGAATCTCTGACATCATAATATGTGTATTTTTGAACTCCAAGAATAATGCTGAGCTCATTACAAATAAAAACCTTACTTTAAGCATAAAAAATATAACTGTGAATGAATGTTAGACTCCTCATTAACAAACTTAAGCGCATTACAGTATCAAATGTTTACCCGTTTATTCCAAACGACGAAATCATAAATATTTTTAAGAAGCGTAACATCAGAATTGCTACTAATTTATCTTTCATTTGATCTGGTATATTTTATACTAGTGTTAGTCACAATATGACTTTCAGAAGGCATGTTTTTATTCAACCTGAGAAACTTCTTAAACTTCCTCAATCATCATTGACTGTGTATGAAAGCAGATCATGTAGAATTGTTTTCTCTGCGGAGAACATTACCTGCTTCAATTGTAAAATAGAAGGTCATACTGACAGTAATTGCCCCAAAAATTACTTCAAAGAGAATTGCCTTCTGGACGCTTGTAGTACAAATATACCAACTATTCCTTCTAATAATATGGAAGTACAGCCTATTATAACTGCAAAACGTTCTGCCCTTTCAACCAGTGACCCTATGAACTTTCCTCTCCTTCTTAGAAGAAGCCTCCCCAATGAATCCTATTCCCTATCTGAAGCCACCAAAAATGTTAAAGATAATAATAAAGACAATAATGTGAAAAAGATTAAAAAAGAAACAGAAAATGAATTTCCCAAAACATGAAGAACTGGCCTAAGATAGCAACCCTGGTAAAACACTTGAAGATATGCCCAGTCCAACTAAAACTCTGTTCAAAATGAATTAAAACTCCTTTCCTGTGTCACCAAAACAACTACATTTACGACTATAAAATACTCTGGGCTCTCCTGACCTTCCTGACCGTTCTCCATAGTCAAGGACTCCCAATGATATCCCAGCCGTTATAAAAGCGCTCAATTACATTTACTGTGTATTAAATGATAGTATTATCAAAGGCACTAGTGTAATAAAAGTCACAAGACTAATAAAAAACTGCAGAGACACCTACCGGAGTCACACACATTAGAGTCTGAATCTAGTATGAAAAGTATCTGACACTAAATTTTTGAATTCATGTCTCATGAGAAATATCAATCCACCATTGTTAAATGAATTTCAAGCATACAAATGGATATATTTCAATACTTCAATGGAATATTAATGGATATTATTGTTGTCTTGAGAATCTGCAAATATTATGCAACAGTATTTACGCGGACATCATTTGTTTGGAAGAAACCAATTTCAAGACTAAACACTCGGCTAATATTAAAAATTATCAATGTTGTTTCAAAAATTAAACAATCAATTATCATGCATCTAGTGAAGTTGCCATATATTTTAAGGCTTCAATTTTGGCAGATAACCTTATGATAAACTCTGACTTGCAGGCAGTTGCTGTGAAGGTTGTAGGACTTATTTGTATTAATATACGTAACTTATATATCCATAACAGCCATAAATTTGAGTACTGGAACCTCAGCGATACTCTAAAACAATTACAAAAACCCCTATTGATTCTGGGGGACTTAAACAGTCATCATTCAGAATGGGGCTCATTTAAGACCGATAGAAGAGGTATATTAATAGAATCATTTGAAGAAGACTGTTTGATAATTATCAACACTGGAGAGTCCACACACATCAATCCCAGTAATGGCAAATTCAGCGTCATTGATATAACCATTGTATGGGCCTTTCTTGCTCCAAAATGTTCTTGGAACATCCTTGAATACCGATACGACAGTATCGGTATTCAAGATTATAAATGATTCTGCTACAATTCACAACATGGGCGCTAAAACCTTCCAATCCAAGATGCATTGAACTCAATACATAACTGGACACTAATCTCAGGCTTCATAATATCTCCAACCGAATCCGAATGCATCTTGATATCTAGCCAAAAATAGATGGAGATCTTCATTTACAAATGGGAAAGGTAGCAATAACAAGAGTCTTTTCGACTAGAATCCTTGGCCTTATTTTTTACTGTAAGCATACTTGGAAAGAGCACATTAAAGATCTCATTACTGATGTCAAAAGAAGAACAAATTTACTAAAATGCATGAACTATAACTGGAGCGCTGACAAACAAACATTGCTCCTCACTTACAAAGCTATAATCTGTAGCAAAATCGACTATGGGCACATAATATTTAACAAAGTCAGAAACAGCCTACGCAAAAAGTGGATCTTGTACATAATAGAGAGCTCAGGATATGTACGGTATATTTCCACACAACGCCAACAGGTCCCTTCCTTATCCCTCCCTTCCAACGCCAACAGGTCCCTCCCAACAGTAACCTTACCCTTCAACAGGTCGCCATCCTTATCGAAACCTAGAAACCAAACCTTCAATTTTGAAGGTATTATCTGACCACATCTAAGCAAAGCCTCCTCCTCCAACAATAATAGTATACTTAAAGACATTAATCCAACATTAAAATCTATTCCAATCACTTACAATCATACCGAAAGCGTTTTACGGAAGCACCAAAGACATCAACAGGGTCTACAACCTTCCACTTATGTCAGTTGGAAGATGTAGAACACCTAAATATCCCCCGGGTCACATCCAAATTTACTGTTGGTCCCTTTTCAAAGAATCTCTCCAACTCTAACTTGAACGGCTCCGATGCTGACCTCGTCCTTCATGAAATTCTCAATAAATATCATGATCACCACGTCATCCATATCCAAAATACATTGGAAACTGACAGTACATTGGAAACATCCAGTCTCCATGGATGACCTTTCAAATCACGTTTAGGATATTTGCTAGTAAGTATAGCGCTTACAATTATGCTTCCCTAATGCCAATGAACTTTGCCAAATCCATCCAAAGAAATGTATTAATTTATCAACATATGTACCCAATGGCATTAAAGTTTCACCCAGTAATCACCTACCATCCATCTTCACCAACTTGAAATCTGCAAAGGGGCAACTGACATGTTTCACCTGTAATGTGGTTATCCATATTACAAATAATTTAGAAACTAGAACCCCGATTACCAGATCACCTGCACCTACAAGTATGTTGCTTATTGACTTTGAAGAGAAAGTAAACAACAAAATGTCTTACGCAGTTGAGGATTACAAGACGTTTACTGGCAAAGCCATGAAGAAAATGTGGTGAAACCCATGGGATAATATCAAAGCAAGCACAACTCATAAGAAAATTTGTGATTTTTTTTACCGCCAAAACGTATGAAAAACTCTAACGTCGTGAACAAGTAACCCTTTCACGCACTAGATCAGACATACCAAATTTTCCTACAGACATAAAGTAGAGAAAAACCCTAACCCAGTATGTAGTTCCTCTTGCAATTCCCTGCTGAACGTTAATCACATCCTCTAGGACTGACACCAGTTAAATTCTATTAGACCTCAATTGTTTGATAAGGAAAATTTTAGTTCTATTCTTAGTGATAATACATAACAAAGTAATATAATAAAATTTTGTATAGAAATAGGTGTTTCGGACAATATTTAACTGTATGCGAATAATGTAATCTATTTCTTTCTTTAGTAATTATCATTAATGTAATTTTTATGTTTATGTTTTATGTTTTTTATCCTTAATCACCATTGTAATGTAACCTCAGTATTGTAAAAACTTAATATTGTCAATGTAAAATGTAATGTATTGTATTTATTTAGTTGTTAATGACATAGCTGTTGATGCGTCTTAAAATAAATTTAAAAAGTCTCGTGATAACGAAACTAGCAAAAGTATTTTCTCACCTTTATTAACTTCATTATTTCTGCCAATATATCGTCAATTGCGTAGTTTTCATATAAAAGGGACTTAATAAGACCACATACAATAATTGCTCCTGGATTAATCATTGGATTATGTGGCATATCTGAAATTTGCAAGATAAATACGTTACTAAACAGGATCCAATGCAAAGGGACAATTCGTATTAAATGGTAATAAATTCACTTTACGGATTATATTGTCGCTAACGAATGGAAGGTATTCGAGTATTATGATTAATGCACAAACGCCTGCATCAGACGCTTATTTCTGAAAATATGAGTCCCACTACTATTTTCTGATTTGCTTCACTGCATAGTGGCCCTGTGCACGTATCTATTTCTAGTTTTACACTTTTCTAGTATTCTTCAAGTCACATTTTAAATTATAAAACGAAGAATTGAGTAAAATTCTTTTAGAGGCCGTTAGATAGCAGCCGTGAAGAGGGTAGGGCAAAGCCGAAAAGCTAACCCTGACTGAGGAGTTTAAGAAACTAATCAGTACGAGAAAGGATGTGCCATTATTAGCACAGGTAGTTATTATTCCAAAGAAGAGCAATTTTAGATTGCTATTCCCCTTACCAAATGGTGGTCACATTACAGAACTGAGTCATAGTGAAATTTACGTCCATAAAGTTGGGTCACACACTAGGCTGGGCCGAACACAAAAAAATAGCTCATAATTTTTGGCTAATTACAGGCTAATTAAATGCCGTATATCCAAATTTTAGGCTCTTGTAGTTCTCTCAAAAATCAATATTCAGCCAGCTATAGAATGAAGCCAGCTGACAAATAATCAAATATTAAAGTTACAACAAAACTACTTGTATACGAATTATAGACTAATTACAGGCTCACTAAAATACTAATGTAATCAATAAATATTAATATTGTAGTAAAAAACAATAATAAATTGCAATACCATTCAACTCAAGACTGACCATTCAACAGGTAATAATTTTTAAATTGAAACAAAATAAAAAATTAAAGTTGGAAAAAACTACTTATACACGAATTTTAGGCTACTTATAGGTTCACCTAAATTACTAATGTTATTAATTATTTGTATATATTACTGTAATAAAATATAACAAGTTGCAACACCATTTAACTCGAAGCGGATCATTTAACTTGTAATTATTTTTAAACGAATGAGTAGAACATATAGAACTTTACTTTTAACGTACTATTTATAACATTACGTACTATTTATCGATATATCCTTGAAATAAGTGCTCGTAAATTTCAGTTTACAACGTCTCAAGAATTCAACCAAACCGCTCAAGTTGGCTCTGCGGCAAACCATTAACATCGTAATAACTTTGAATCTAGCGAGCAGAATACAGTTTTCTTTCAACATATTATGCATATGATTATATAATATTTTTATATACATACTTTGAATTAAGTGCTCATCAACTTTCGCTAAAATGTTGCAAAAATACAACCCAACTGCTCGAGTACGCACATACCTAGGGCATTCAGAGGCTAATACTTTTTAAATCAGACGGCAAAATACAGTTCTATTTTAACATATTATACGTTTATATATATTTTTGTTAAAAAACACTTGAATTAAGTGCTCATCAATTTAAAAAAAAGGTTTTAAATTATCATAATATAAGTATTATTATATAATATTTGTTGATATAGACCTTGAATTAAGTGCTCGTCAACTTTAGCTAAAAATGTTGCAATAATACAACATAATCGGCACATACTCACGGCATTCAGAGCCTAATAATTTTTAAACTAGTCGTCAGAACACAGTTTTATTTTAACATGTTATACGTGTGCTTATATGTTATTTGTTAATATAGCCCTTGAATTAAGTGTTCGACAACGTTAGCAAACCTTTTGCAACAATAAAACCCAAACGATCAAATACGCATTTCCTGACGGCATTCACAGCCAATTATTTTTATAACGAGAAGGCAGAACACAGTTTCATTTGAACATATTATACGAATTATTATGTACTATTTGTTGATATAGAACTTTAATTAAGTGCTCGTCAAATTTAACCAAAAATCATGCAAAAATACAACTCAACCGATCAAGTACGCACTTTCTCGCACCGTTCTGAGCGTAATAATTTTAAAACTACACGGCAGAACACAGATTTATTTCAACATATAATACGTAATATTATATATTATTTACGAGCCCTTGAATTAAGTGCTCTTAAACTTTAGCAAAAAATGTTGCAAAAATACAACCCAACTGCTCAAGGATACATATATATATATGAGTATGTAATAATTATGTACTATTTGTTGATACAGCCCTTGAATTAAGTGCTCTTAAACTTTAGCAAAAAATGTTGCAAAAATACAACCCAACTGCTCAAGGATACACATATATATATGAGTATGTAATAATTATGTACTATTTGTTGATACAGCCCTTGAATTAAGTGCTCGTTAACGTAATCAAAAACTGTTGCAAAAATAGGAATTTGGAGTTTAATAACTTCTAAACTAGACGACAGAACGCTGTGTCCTTTTAACATATTACACATATGATTACGTAATATTTGTTGATATAGTCGAATTAAGTGATTATGCCTCCAAATGATGGGAGTGATCGGTTTGGTTGTATTATTGCAATATTGTTTTATAAAGTTGAAAAACACTTAATTCAATAGCTATATTAACAAATACTTTATAATACCATGAATAATATGTTGAATGAAAACTGTGTTCTGCAGTTCAGTTTAAAAATTATTAGGCTCTGAATGCTGTGAGGATGTGTACACTTGAGCGGTTAGGTTGTATTGTTGAAACATTTTTGCTGAAGTAGTCGAGCAAATTAATTGAAGGGCTATACCAGCAAATTTGACCAAATCATGTGTTTAATATGTTCAAAGGTAATTGTGTTTTTCTGCGTAGTTTTAAAAGGATTTGGCGCTGAATGCGTTGAGCAAGTGAATACTTGAGCGGTGGAAGCGGTAGAGATGCATTTTTGTAACATTCTTTGTTAAAGTTGATGAGCACTTAATTCAAGGGCTATATCAAAAAATTATATATAATAATACATATAACATATTATAACAATACTGTGTTATGAAGTGTATTTTAAAAATTATTAGGCACTGAATGCCGTGAGGATGTGCATCCTTGAGCGGTTTGGTTGTGTTATTGCAAAATCTTTTGCTAAAGGAAACCAAATTCAGATCTTGGGAAATTTTCCTTTTGTAACAGATTCATTGAAGATTGGAACAGTTTACCCGCAGCAATTTTCAAAGCTTTTCCTCTAAGTGTCCGAAGCTTTAGAAATAAGTTAGAACAATATGAGAGTAATAGACATTAAATGAGTAAGTGCGGTGAAGTGCTGTGAAGTGCTATGAAGTGCTGGTCAGTGTAATTCAAAGCAAGAACAGTGTAGTGTAGTCTAGGGTAATGTAGTGTAGTGCAGTGCAGTGCAGTGCAGTGCAGTGCAGTTAAGTGTAGTGAACACGATCAATGAATTAAAAAAAATTAGCCAATATTTATGTAGCTGGTATTAAATTTTAGCATCACCGACATATAATTATTGGATATCATGACAGAGTTAAAATATTTGTTATAATACTTAATATTAGTGATAGTATGATTATTGCATGTTCGGCTTGTACTGTACTAATTTTATTATTATTATTGTTATTGTTATTAATATTGTTATTATTATTGTAATTATTGTAATTTAACTGCCACCGTGTCATACCCAATTGCAGATCAAATAAATGTAAGTTGACGAGCACCTAATTCAAGGGCTATAATAACAAATAATATGTAATAATACGTATAATATGTTAAAATAAAACCTTGTTCTGCCGTCTAGTTTAAAAATTATTAGGCTCTGAATGCCGTTAGGGAGTGCGTACTTGATCGATTCGGTTGTGTTTTTGTAACATTTTTAGCTGAAGTTGACGAGCACTTACTTCAAGGACATATCAACAAATAGTAAATGATGTTATGATTAGTATGTTAAAATAATGTTCTGTATGTTCTACACGTTCGTTTAAATATAATTACGTGTTGAATGGATTGCCTGGAGGTGCATGGTGTTCCCATTTGTTATTTTGTTTACAATAATATACTAATAATTAATAATAATATTAATAATTTCGGTGAACCTATAATTCGTGTATAAGTAGTTTTGTGCTAACTTTTATTTTTTATTTTGTGTCAATTTAAAAATTATTACGTGTCTGTTACGGGTCTGTCTCGAGATAATTGGTGATGTAATTTATTTATTTTTTTGCAATAATAAATATTAATATTTTTCAATAATATTATTAATTTTGGTGAGCCTATAATTTGTGTACAAGTAATTTTGTTCTAACTTTCATATTTGTTTTTTTGTCAGCTGGCTTTATTCTTAAGCTGGCTTAAGCTAACATTACAATAGACTACGTTGATATACACAGAAATAAATAGGTATACCTGAACTACACAGAGAAACTTAGGGAAGTGACATCTTAAGGAGATGAGGCAGGGAACCTACAAGAAGTTTTCGGCTTGAAATGCCTAGTTTTTTTGAATAGACGATTCAATCCTGGATTTTTCAGCTGCACACTGTGGTAGGGTCACGGTGCTTGTAACGAAAATTATTCTTACCATTGCTGCAGAACGGTACTTTTTAAGCAGTAAACTAGGATAAAAAAACGTAAAATCTAAATTTTGAGAATAATCTTGCTCGTAAAGATTTTTTCTCATGTTATGCACATGTTCATTCTATCTCCATTTCCATTGCTGCACTCTCTGGACGTATCTTGTCGATGTTCAGGTGCATCCATCTACATATGCTTTATTATAAATAATGAAGTAAGATAAATAGAGAAAATGCCAAAAATTAATTAATTATAATAAGTTTAAATTACCATAAGCCATTGGATGGTGTTAAAAACAATAGTAATTACTAAAATGTGACTTGTTCTTACGTAGGAACTAACCATGCTTATCAAGAATCAATGCATTAAATACTTCTCCGCTGGGCTCTTGCCCAACAAATTTATGAACTGTTTCACTTCCCAATTGTTGTAAAACCAATCCATACGTCAAAGGTTTGCTGCAAGTAAGGAAAGAATTACTGATAACTAGTAAAATATTTTCCAATTTAATAAGATGTTTTAAAGAAATGTGAAATGGCAAACAAAGCCCACACAGAATGACGCAATTATTAAACTTCTACAATTTATGTACAAAGACAACGATTATATCTAGTTTTATCTCATTCTTAGAACGTGTGATCCCCAGTACGTTCATTCAAAATATTTGTTTGAAGATATAGACTCTGTCAAGGGAATGTGATATCTGATTTTAGTTACCAATACCCATATCCTCCCCACGTGCCAGCTCGTACATGTCATGATAAGACTGAGTATGGGTTTCTTTGACTGAAAAAAGGTTTTGCATCTCAATGAAAGTTCCCATTTCTTTTGCTGACACTCGTATTACAGGGCAAGGTGTTCCTGTATTAGTATTTGTTGTTGCTGCTATCTCCTGGGGCTCTGATCGCCGATTTAGATCGGTCGATTTCATCCCTGGAGTTGCAACATTTTTACACACTCACATGTTATAGAGTATTACCCACAATGTATGCCCGTGTGCAGAGGCCCTCCCGGATTTTTTCTCTGAGGGCCCCCTGCATTCGCCTGGTATTGGTCAGAAAACTCATGAAATCCGCCGATCAGAGCAGCCGGCTGCTAGAATTGAAACACTGCTGTATTCAACCGATTGTAGTACAACCGACCACAAGGAACGATTTTCGCCGCGCATGAAATATTTTTAGTTCTGTTTTGAATATGACGCCCGCGAAACAGGACTGAAACTGCATTTTTCAGTTGCGGAGCTGTTAACGTGTTGGAATGCAGGAGGAGCTCTCATCCTCTGAGAAACCCGCCGCCTCGATATCTGAATGCCGTCGCCCGGTGCCGCTTTCCTCTCCAGTCAACACCGGAGAATACGGCCGAAAATCTGAGCAAAGCAAGCTGTTATTGAATAATCGCTCCCGCCACACGCGATTCTCGGCCTATGAGAAGAGACCCGGGACGCGCCTCACGTGATCTCGGGAGGCTTAGAGAAATGTCCTCCAGCCAACCCCACACCACTAAATTTCCGTTGAGTACAATGATCAGTCGTAACTTCGCTCCTGCAGGGCCAACTGCCCGCAGAGCAATACGATTTTCTTCGTATTGCGGCGTCGTAACAGTGGCCATACAAGGTAAATTTTGGCTACGTGCATTCAGGCGCAAAGAAGAAGGCTGCGACAGCAGGCAGCATGCAACGGACGCCTTCTTGAACAACGGGAGGCTATGTTAGGGCGGAAAACCCCAGGGAGCTGCCGTGACATGCGCTGCCACGGGGCCAGATTTGTGAACCCCGCAGTTCGGCTCTCTGGTAAACGCGGCTGGCGGAAGCGGCGAGATGACGCAGTTCCGTCAGCCGGGCCAGAGGGTATAAATGAGCGCTCGCACACGACTCGTTCATCTAATTCTCGAGCTCTTCGTGGGATGTCGTGTGAGTGTGCGCGGCACGTGGCACGTCGGGTAGGCTACGGGGGCAAAGGGGTCTGGAGCCGGCGTGAATTCGTCGAGATTTTTAGAGAAGGGTGCGTCACACCGCGGGAGTGAATCTTATCAGACAAGCGGTTGTGGTGACCAGGTGAAGTTTCTCTTAGAAACAGGCTGTAGATATTGTAACTACTAGATTCGGGTGTCGGAGGATATCTGTAATAAATATCAATATTACACTGTTCACGTCTGTTATTCATTGTTGCGGCAATGACGCCACAGTATTTAAGCAGTTGGTCGCGAAACCGTTCTCGCTCTCCGTTTCCGTCTTTCACAGGTACCGTGACCGCCGCCCCGCTTAGCCTAAGCCGATGCTTTGAACCGACCTACTATCATAAGGCCGAGTATATCGGATTCGCGCACTACTACATCACACGTGCTTGTGCAATTGGCTGTGCGTCTGAGGCACACGCCCACCACGTTTCACCGCAATCACCCTCGCTCCTGATCGTACTTGCTAACGGCGACGCCAGGACGGAGCGCGTGGAACCCTCCACTCTGTCCGCCATTGGTGGTGTTAATCCAAACGAGCAATTGCTTGTTACTCAAGATTTTGGACAAACATCTCGTGTCGATGCGAATAACATTGGATAATATTATTAAATATGTGCAATTACTCTAAGTAAACACTTGAAAACATTCGACGTTTGCTTAATGTGAGTAATTTCTGATATTTTTATGAATGTTACTCTCTCGTCATAGTAATCTAAATACGTCCTCCATAAAGATTGGTTTATATACTATTTGTTGAATGCTCTTTGGACATATTGGAGTTTAGAGACATTCCGATACTGTCGTTGTATATTCTCACATTCACAAAGATTAAAGTGACTAAATTTTTTTAATGAAAACTTGGTTCAAAAATTTTATGGTCTATAAGGTTGATTTTAAGTTTCTTTACGATATTTAGAAATCCTAGGCATATAGTTGTGAAAATTATTATTATAGTTACCTGCATGACTGCAGAGTAAAAGGTTCAGTAGCGTCTCCTTTCGAAAACCGTTGACCATCCACAGTGCACACGCTCATGCCCCAGAAGTTAGGGCTAACTTTGGACAACTCCGGGATATAAGACGCAACCTAAATAAATGTAATAGTTGCAGTAATGTTCATTCTTTCTATTTAAAAAATCGTTCACTTATACTGAGAACCGCACGTTTCCAGATGTGATGTCCACACACTCCTCGTATATTTGTTCCAGATGGTTGCAGAAGGCACGAAAATCGGGAATAACGAGAAGATTTCTCAGTGTAGAAACGATTAGGGGCAGATTATTACGGACTAACCTGCAACGAAAAACATCAATCTCAATTAACGTATCCAAGGTTTAGAAATCGTCCGACATTGTTCATTCACATTTTTTCCATCAAATGAAAAGCAGGGTTGTAAGTAATGATTTGAAATGAAACAGCAACTGAAGCAACAGCAAATAATGAAGCATTTTAAGTTAACAAGAACTCAAACTTTTACATCTCAAAGTTCACAAGGTCTCAAGTTTTAAGGTCTCAAAATGTTACACATTTTTTGTAATTGTAGAAAGGTCGTAAATGATTACTTTTTGCCACGTAACTGAAAGAGGAATTTTCATATAACTCCGTGACACATTTTACATCACCTCTGATTGTTAGACGACTCCTTATCACGAGTGTTCCCCAAGCCATGTGCTAACGCGGTGACGGTGTTATCATATCATCATCTGTGCGTGCGGATTTGTGTTGTATGCAACTACTCACCTTATGTTCATTAGCAAAATAAATAATATTTGAAGCTAATAATTGAATTATACCCTCCATATTCCCGTCTTTCAGCCCTCAAATTCCTGTAACCTGTTTCCAAATTTCTATTGAATATATGGGTGCCAGGAAATAGTTACGAGAATGAGCTCCCAAATTATATTTAATTATAACTCCGTTGCTGACTCAGTCGGCGGGTTCTTTACCGAAATAATCGTGAACACTTACGATTACTTATTTCGCCCTACATACGAAGAAGCGTGGAATCTGAAATGCAAAATTTAAATATCATACTGGATTGCACGTGTCGGCAAGTGATAATCAGCTTTCATCAATAGAAAATAATAAATTTATTTATAAATTTTTAGTAACTTCTTTTAAAATAAAGCATAACATTCTTTTTCGCCATGACCTTTACTATAGCGCTATAGAACCAGTTATCCATGAGAATCTTGGGCACTGTTCTGGTAAAGAATATCTCCCCGTAGACTTCAGCAATGGGCCTCGTCCAATCTTCTTTCTTGCTACCGACCAAATCCGTATTTTGTCCTTTCTTCTCATAGACCACTATGTACATTGTTTTCCATCCCCATTCACCTGCTTAAATTGCTACAAGTTCTAATACTTCTTATTGTTCATTCCCAATGCAAAATCATAAGTGCTGTTAAAATATTAGCATATAAGTTCATTAAGTTATAAATTACGTCCATGAAAATTATATAAGCCTAGGACCCGGGTTCCTATCATTGGAGACTAAGATCGATTATCATTGTCCGCTTAATAAAATTCAAAAGTTCCTTTTTTGGCATTCACTGTTCACTTCGTATAAAACAATTTCTGAGTTCTATCTTTTGAATACTAACAACGACAAATCACTACGTCCGAACTCGCATAAATTTTCTATGTTCATATAAACTCCTATGTATCTAGCTCCCTGATCCAATCGCTATCGAGTCGAAAGCTCGAATGAATATTTTTATATCCTTCTTCAACTTTCTTCATCTTTTACTCTCTTGTTTAAAATAAAATTATGCGATCTACCTCGCGGCGTCATCCACGTAATTATTTTTGACCAATAACTCACTTCACATTCCTATGACCCTTCCGGTATATTAGAATGGGATTTTCTCATTTGTGTAACTAAGCATCTCTTAAGTTTATCTTTCTTCGTAGGTGAAACCACGGATTCTACTTATCGTCCGCTTTTGAACTAATGGGTATTGTTTATATGTTGCACTCCGGTACCATGGCAACCTGCGTCTTTTTGCTAATAGTGTTATTTTTAATGAAATTCGCTGAATTGGCCTGTATAAAAAATCTAATTATAGCGTTAAAGCAAGTCATGCTACTGAATAGCGCAGACTTTCTCGTGGTAAAGTTTTCTAATTTCTTTACTGTGGACTACTTTTACGGTCTTACCCCATCCTGTTGCCAGCTGCCATCTATCGCCACCCAAAGTACATTTGTTAAACGTTTTCTTCACATTTCGGTTTCTTAATAGCAGAACAAAAATATTACTTTAAGAATATTAAAGAATAGTAAATTCGCAGTATTACATACGTTCCTCTATACAACGTATATTACCCCATATGTACGTATGTATACAACAAAGTAGTAAGTTAATGCTTTGTTTAAAATGCTGAAGCTGGACATCAGTAAAATATTAACCTGTTTATTGAAATTAGCTTACTATTTTTTCCATTCTAGATTCAGGAATCATAAACTGTTGTAAAAAAGAACTCAATAGAACAAGAACTTCGTCTTACACGTGGTGTAGTCCAAAATCAAAGTTGGGTGGGTCGTAGATACCGACAAATTGATTTACACAAATGCCTCTACCATTGTGAACAACTCTGGCGGCTAAATCGTAAGCAGAATTGTCACGAAAACTGATATTTCACAATCGATCTAGCCGACTTTCCGACCCTCTAATTTGAAACGGATATTTTGAGTTTACAACTTTACATGAATCTTCAGGAACATTTTCAGAGTTTTCTGAAAAATTGCTCAATTTTTTTATCTTATTTTTTTCTCCGAATGTGCAAAGAACGCTAATAAAATGGCGCAGGTTTAATTTTTATCAGCGACTTCCTTCAATTAAAATATTCAAGATAGATATTGTTTCTCAAAGAAATATTGTCTTCAAAACTATATCTTGTAAAGAGGTTGTGTACAATTTCTTGAAAATAGGAGTACAAGTTTTCGTGTTATTTTTCTTGAAATAAAGGAAATTTTAAAAATAAAATTTTCTAAACTCCCACAGCTTCTTTCTTTATATTCTTTCTCGAATAGTGCATAAATTTGCAGATCCCGTTTTTGCTGAGCTCTCCGAATTTTCGAAAATTGCAAAAGTTCCAAATAATGGAAAAAAGTATATGCTGTTGTATCATCAACAACTTCAATCATTGTTTTAACTGATTTCCGATCGTTTCCACTTTAAAAAATCACTCTCACATTTAAAAATGCGATTTATTGTTTTATATTTTAGTTTCGTGGATATGCTCACACGTCAAAATTATAAATGCAATTTAATCATTTTATCATGCAATTTAATCAATGCAATTTTGCGTTTCAAATCGGCAATCGTATGCTCCATTGAAAATGAACAATATGCAATTAGCTGATGTTAAGGTAACAAAATTTCTAGGTCTCTCATTTCAAATCAAACCTCAAATGGAATGTACATATAACAGAATTAAACACTAACTTAAGGTCATTATGTTATGCATTCAGAATTCTTTCTAATTCTGTCAGCTTTCATGTAGCTCGTTGCGTGTATTTTGCAAATGTACATTCCCGCCTGAGATATTGCATAATATTCTGGGGAAGCTCATCCTTTAGTTCTCATACATTTAGATTGCAAAAGAAAATTATCCGAATAATGAAAAAATCCCATCCACGTGATCCGTGCATGCCTCTTTTCATCGAGCTTGGAATCTTACCATTGCCTTGCCTATTTATTTATGAGTCTGTAGTATTGTTCAAAACTGACTTACTTAACGGTGGGAACTTATTTTCATGTAATACTGATATTTATAGTTCGACAACACTCGACGTAGAAATCATGTTCATCAAGTGTCAGTATCAACAGCTCACTACAAGAAATCCATATACAATACATGTACGTCACTTTCAACGCATTGCCAGATGAAATTAAACAATTAAAATTGGTGCACAAATTTAAGTTAAAAGTAAAATCTTTTCTGCTGCAAAACTGTTTTTATACAATTAGAGACTTTACTAATCGTCAAAAAGAAAAAAAAGTTTACTTTAACAAAAACAAGATATAGTATAATGAATTAGTTTACATTTGCATTGTATAATTTAAAAAAAAGACTCAATATGCCTGTAACAAATAATGTACTTCCGGGTCAATGACCCCCATCTCGATCGGGTTTTTGTCCAGTTTCCCTGATTCATTGACCAACTGCTGAGATGGCCCCTTGATTTGCTTCTGGACGTAAATGTAGCTTCACTATGCGCACGTTTTGTTGAATTTTCCTTTTCGCTTGTAGTGGTAGTAGAGCTGAGGGTAAGTTTCTATTGTGTTGACAATAAAGAAAAATCAAATCTGTTTGTTCCTTTGCCGTTGAAAATAAGTTTTCTGTAATTTGCCAACGAAAATATCTAGTTTTTGAAATGTTAATCCCTCGCTTTTTAAAATTTGTTGTTGTTGTTGTTATTATTATTATTATTATTCATCTTTCAACTATTAATAGTTAAATTGTTGGGAAGGGACTCTGAAACTCAAGAAAGCGTGCGCGGATGATTTTCTCCCCCATACGTCACATACAGTTTTTAACTGTTTTTGACTAAATAGATAAATAAATAATTAAATCATTGTTATATATACAACGAATATTCTGTCCTTCGAAAGGAGATTTTTTAAAAAGATACTGATAAGGAACTTTCAGGAAATAAAACATTGCAAATTACTTCAAAGAAATTTATTTCATAATATTCAAAAATTGCAAATGAAGCGGACATAAAATCTAAGCTGTGTGCATTGGAGAACAGAGCAATGAAGCCGTACGATTGCGCGCTCGAAACGCAGGCGGCAGTAGCAGAGACATTGATAAAATTCACTGTCCCTCTTTGAAAGTATCACGAACGGAAATAAACGAGAGATGATTTTTTTCTATTATGGGATCCTTTTTTTAAAATTAAATTATCAATTTTTCAGATGTTTGGCTCTAGTGACCAACACTTTATAAAGGCACTCCGAATAGATGTCTAAAATTCTCAAAGGAAATTACGGAAAATCATCCAAAAGTTGTTAATACTTACTCGTCCAACGTTTCCTCGTCCACGTCGTCTTTTTCTTTTGATGCGCGTAACATGAATTGCTTCAGACGTGGATCCGAACGCCGTATCCCTTCTTCCTCCATCATCTGAAAATTACCTCGTATTAGTACTATTTGCTTCGGGGCTCTCTCACCCAACCAGTATTAACAAATGAGTCATTAAAAGCCAGGTGACGAATCCTGACTTCACTTTAAATATTAAGATATGTTGAAAACGCGTCTCATTTAGGCAGATGAAAATGCACTGTCGCCAACACAAGTTTCCTTCTCATTTTGGGCCTCTTTATTGACATTGATCGTGCGTCACTCGAAGACGTTACGTCTTAGGGTTTTAAAATGTCATTTTCGAGACCGAAATTTATTTGTGTCGTCCAGTTACGCTCATGCAGTAATCTACAAAAGAAATCTTTTGGGACCTCGTACCACAAGTTTAGCTCTTACAAGTATACACATTCCGTGAATTTTCCAATATCTCGAATTCTGTTGTAAACACATTTCGCTACCATTTTTCCCCTCGTACGGTCGTAGAGGAAGGGAGATATCGGGTTTCCACATGCCAGAGTTGTCGCAGAGGTACGTTAGTTTAACCCAAACGTATTATAAGATACAAAATTGTCGAAGAATCAGACTAGGTGCTAATAATAGTAATAGTTTTATACCACCGAAAGTATTTCTTTTCCGTTGAATTGAATGGAAGAACCCTTTTGAATTTAGCCCGGGTCGTAAAAGTGACTGGTCGTTTGTATTTTAGCAAAGTTACAAGCTGTAGATGCCAGAAGTAGCTTCTAACAGTATCTGGGCTTATGCAACGTCTGCCAAAAAAGTACTCAGGGTAAGTCTCGTAACTTTAGCGCCCTCTGTAAATTTGAACGGTTACAGTTATTGCAATGCAGTTTTCAAGGAAGTGCATGAGGGAATGGACCTGATTGATATATGTATTTGTTTCCATTTTATCACTGGTATTTTACGAGATATTGAGGTATCGTTGTTTTTTTTTCATGCAGAACTATACATATTCTTTTAGTCTCTGATGACGAGCGTAAAAAGTCGAATCCAATGATGTACATATTTTCATATATTAGATAAACTTTCTTGAGTAATTATGATATTTTTACGACTCGTTTTTATCGGAAATTTTTAATGTAACATTCCACCACCCAAGGTAACGCAGCTCTCTCCCTTCTAGCGCGCACTCGAGGCGTTACAATTTCCGTTAAACGCAAGTCGCAAACAATCAAAATTACTAAAAAGTGCTTATTGAATATATAATAATATGTACATCATTGGATTCTCTTTTTATGTTCTTCATGATAGACTAAAAATATATACAGCTCCATTTGAAAAAACTAAGTTACCTCAATATCTCTTAAAATACAAGTAATAAAATGGAAACAACTAGCCTCATTTACTCATGCACTTCTGCGGAAACTGTATTGCAATTACTTACGTCGTTCAAAAATTGCAGAAGGTGCTAAAGTTAAGTCTCATCTTGTATATTACAGGTTCCTTGAACTAACAAAATAGAAATATAGTGAGTGCAAAAATATTGAAAAATATTTAAAATTGTATACGTTTGCCGCAACTGCTGATGGAGCAGAAATGGTTTTAAGAATTGAGGACAGCTTTATTACCATCGTTGTTAGAGTTTTGACGTTGTATGTGCTGCGCTAGGTATTTCCGCCCTCAGAATTTCTACCCCGTGACCGGAAGCGGTAACTCAGTGCATCAACTGATGCCACTGCAGCGCCTCTGACCGGGAGGTCCTAGGTTACACTCCCCACGGCGGCAGGATTTTCGACACTAGCTTTTCAGCTTGGTCGAATTCAGTCGCTGTCTGGAGGAGAATTCTAGCGTTCGGCTGCTCTGATCGGTAGTTTTCCGTGGTTTCTCCGATCAACACCAGGCGAATGCCGGAGCAGTACCTTACCGGAAGGGCCACGGACCGCGCGCGATCTGTCCTTCCTCTTCCTTGTCCTATCCTCTCCCCCTTACACACACCGTTACACTAACATGCACTACACTACCACATATTCCGGGAGACCGGTCGGGAGCTTAGAGCTCGTCTCGGCTGGGGCGGTGCCCGCTGCTGGGAGAGTCGTGGTTAGGGGGAAACCCCACTAGCCGACGGTAGGTCGGCGCCGGATCTCGCCATCCAGCTGGGGAAGATCACCGCCATCTCCGGAGAAAAACATGCACTACACTAACGGGAATAACGACCAAAGCCGTTGACGCGCCCGGAAACAAGAAAAAACCAAACCAAACCAATCTATCCTGTGAGGTACATGCCGCATTCTCCCTCTCTTCCAGGCCGAGCGCTGGCATGCGAATGTCCATAGCGGCTAGTATCTACTACTCGCGCAACTTTTCTTGAACGATGGATTGAAGAAATGCGGGTAGATTGGGGGGGGGATTAGTTACAAAGTCGGCCACTAGAGTATTTACAGTAATGCCAATCTCTGGAAAATCAAAATCTAACCTGCTACGTGTGCGGCTAGGTCATCCATAGATTAACATCCATGGGTCATCACTCTGGATGAACAACTGCAAGAACACTAGATAGAAGTTTTAGGTGCCTCCCATGAAAGATCTGGACCTGCCGCAGCCATTTCTTTAGATAATGGTAATAAAGCTGAACAGTTCTCGACAATGAAAGCAACTAGCTTTGACTAGCTTCTGTTTCGCGTCAACGAAGTTTTAATGCTTGGAATGTTGTCATAAGTGCTCGCTGCGAGCTTTTGCCTTCAACTGTTTATTGCTCAAGGGAGGAGGAAGCAAGGTCATCGTTCCAGAAAGGTTGCGCGAGTAGTACACGGACTCGTAGCGAGTCTCAGAACCGATAAGAGTTGGGGAGGAAAGGTGGCGGCCATGTCGCGCGCGGCGTGGTCCGTGGCCCCATTGACTGGGCTTTCTTTTCCCGGTCTGCAGGCAGACCAACGCCTTCCATCGCGTTCGCTACTTCTAAACAGGTCGGGGGAAGAAGGGGAAGGAAAGGTTATTTCTAGGGACAGAATTTATTGTAATAAAAAAGTTAAATTTACACACACACACACACACACACACACACACACACACACACACACACACACACACACACACACACTATATATATATATATATATATATATATATATATATATATATATATATATTACAAACTTACTTTTTTCCAAACATATGTTGGAAAATGAAGATATGTAAAATAAAATTTTGTTGTAATGTTTAAATTTCCTCTTTACAAGCGTTTTCCGAGGACAGAAGGTAACCGATTAGATCTTAGCAAGGATTCTAAGAGATTAAAAGTAACTTCTACCCCAACAGCAGAAATTATTCAGTAGTTTCCCTCCAAATATACAATATGTTCGTACTCGTAGTATAACATACAATCCTGTTTACGAGGAGCCGGAGCTGAAGGGAATAGTACCGTGTAGCCAGTAATGGATCCCGGAGGAGGGGGTAACAATGATCTGAAAAATATTTGTTAGTTTTTAATCGAGTCACTCATGATCTGTGGAACATGAGCAAGCACGTGGTTGACGTTAGTTTTGCTTCACGTACATACGCTCATCCTTTATTCCGTCGGCTACCAACTAGGTTTTTAAGAAACATGAAGAGAGGGAGGGGTAAATTTCACAATTAATAGCAAAGGTCGGCATTACTAAAAGCGCATTGCGATTTCAGTAACTTATATTGCGAACTTGCATCTGAAATGTTTGGTTTTGACGTATAAATATATTAAAATGTAACGAGTAGAGAATGTAAATAGTAGAGATATGATCGGTAAAATATGAAAAAATGTGTAATAATAACAAGATATGTAAAATACAAATGGTTCTAATTCATTCAGAATGTGTTATTAACTAAAAAATATTTAATACAGGTGAAACCGTGTAAAAATATGTATTTTCATGAAAATCCGTTCTGGAGGTGACACGTGGTGGCTTGGAAAATCCCTGACCAGGCCACTCCACAGAAGCTAATATCCGTGCGCGAGACGGGATTCGAACTCATTACCCGTGTCGACATTGCTAAGTCGTCTTCGCTTGCCAAGTTGGCCGACAGCTGGAATATTAACACGGAGACTGGAGGAACTACGATAATCTCAGAAGCAGTTTCTTTTGTATTATGAAGCTCATGAGGGCAAGCAAAGACTGAAGAAATCTTTTTTCAAGTTACATTGATAATTCTGAAATTACTGAGAAATACTTGAATGGATAATTTTAATTTTTCTTAAATTTTAATGTGTATCTGGGTTTACAATTGTCGTTAGGATAAGAAGAAAATATGATAATAGTACCCAGGGGAAAATTAGGTAAATTGACTCAGTGTTCATTATTTTCTCAATTTTAAAATGAATGAATGCACAGCTCCTCTTGTTGTAAATTTGATGGAAATTTCCAGAAATCGAGAATAAATGGAAATTTTTAATTTTTGCTTCTTTTACAAAGTTACTCGTAACTTATAATCAATGTTTTCTTGCTCAACTGACACAGGTAAAAATGTGTAAGTAAAAAAACATTCACATAAAATAGAATCTTTCAGTACAAAAGGAACAAAATTGGAGGACATTCTTAGAAAGTTTAAAGTCATGCAAATAAGGGGGTCCAAATGATATTCTAATCGTACGTCTGTAGTAAGTTGTTTTCCGTGTATACAAAGTCGGCCTAGCCATAGAAATTTAACATAGTTCTATAATTTCTTAATTGGGGCCGCCATCTCGCGTGAGCAGCGGATATTGTGGAAAAGAATATTGGTTGCGCCATGGCTATCAATCAATAATTCCACCATATCATGAAAAGAAACTGCTGATAAATAAGAAAAATCTATTATTAGCTTATCGTAGCTAGAGCGCGGCTTGTTCTGAATATATAAAGTATTTGAATATATAGCTCAACATTTTGTTATTCGTGATATCATATAACGTTCTTTATTGGGCGAAAGAGTGAAGCAGAAGAGCAAGTGGGAAAAACTCACTTCGATCAGACTATTTATAGAAATTGTTGAGTCACCAGGTGAATTCTGAAGTAATCTGAATATTCTGCTGATAATGTCATCTGTCATATGATCAATACTGAAATATGTCATTCTTCTTCTCTTTATAATGTATCTTGTTTCCGATTCTTCCTCAATTGGCACAGCCATGATGTCAGTAAATATCACTTCTTACAATTTCTACACAATTTTCTCTAAATCACTCACTTTACACTCGCTATTTAATATAGTTCTTGTGAATTTAGGATAGGAATATCAATGTTGAAATTTGCATATTCAGTGTTTAGCGTGTAAAAATATTATTGAAATTCCTTTGTTATTCAAAGCCCTATGTAAGAATTTATTTTTATCAGCAGTGTACAGAAGAGAGGCAAACAATTTCGCATGGGTCAATGTTCACCATAGATATAGTATGTAAAGAAGACGCTAGATGCGCTTCGAGCGTCACTGTTCCACTCCCAAATTGAAGAGGTCCGTGGCTGCCATTAGGATGGCAAAAGCGATCAGGTGTTACAGTGGAGTATAGCGAGAGTGTGGCTTATTGAGCAATTTAGGGAAACGTATAGGTTGTGAGATTTATTTTGACTCATTCTGTGGAATTTTGAAGCGGTAAATTCTCTGTAGCACCTTGACAAATGGATGCATAAACGAGTTTTCCTGAATAAATAGTGCCCTGAAACTTGCAGTCAGTAACTACCTCACAAGGATCGTGTGTGCCGCATTGCCATAGTAATTTATTTACTTATAAACGGGTTCTGCAGTTCATTGGTATTGTTTAGACCTTTATTTACAGTTTGGAATAGGCTAATTCCTGCTTTTCAGAACCATCCATAAATTTGTATGAATACGGAGATACTTGCAGTTTTCTAACTGTAATCTTGAAACTTCAAACAACTTACGTTACAAAAAAAATTGTTTTGGATGCTACATTATTCTGTTTTTTTTATTTTATCCATATTTTGCAGTGTTAATAGCAAGTCTGTGAGCATTATCTTAAGTGTCTCATCATTTATTGTTAAATCAGGACTAAATTTTGTTTATTTTGCTGTAGACACAGAATTGACCAATCTATTACAATTTTAACCAACTGTAAAATCATGCTCATGTTTTGTATTTTATTTGTAATAAAAGCATTTTTTGTAAATCAATCCTTCCTCTTTCATATAACAAGAAATATCACGTAAAATAAAAAAGAATATTAAAACTCGGGCTTTTTTGGAATAACCTTTTTTAATGGAATGCATAAATTGTTTTTAATCGAGTAATTGGTAGTATCGTGGGAAATAGTTGTCGTGGCTGTCCATATATAGATGATAACGTAGACCACACCTGTAACATTTTGCGTCAACACGATGTGGCCCTTGCAGCTGCTATTGAGCAACTACATCGGGAGGCAACTGAAGCTGCTGCAGCAGCACGCACCCAACATGGCGGTGCTCTACACACAGCTAGCTGTAACGATCAGCATGGTGAGTCTGTTCCAAGCTTAAATGGAAAGCGACCCAAACTGCTAGTGTCAGTACTTCCCGCCCGACAACCCCCTCATCGCCCACAAGTTTTTTTTAAAAATTTTCCCCTCGTCAGTAACTCTGGCGAGGCGGGAATTTATTCAAATGTTCTTGGTTACATTTACTCCAGCAGTTGCGCTTATGGAGCAGAGATGAGGGCTGATGCTTAAATAGACGAACTAAAAACTAACTTAAAACTAGTCCACAAATCAGTCGGACGCGTCCCTTTCAGCCATCAGTGAACTTTCTGCAAAAATGAGCTCCATTGAGAACACCCCAGTAAAAACGGGCGACCAAACAGATTTAACCGAAATGTCCCCATCAAACTCAAACGGTACAAACACAGAGCAGCCTTCCGCGATTGTTCTGACAGAGGAGGAACGCGACCAGGGCTGGGAACTGGTTGGTACAGCTTTCAACGCCCCCCAAGCAGGCGCCACACACTCAGGTCTGGCTTCACCAAAACGCGATGCCCCTGAGCAACTGATAACTAATACTAACCCCAAGTGAAGCCACCTCGCGCGTGCCCCAAAACTTGTCTCCTCAAACTGCCCAAATGCCCGCCGGTGCCCTTGCTGCTGTGCCCCAAAACTTGCCAGCTCAAGGCGCCCCACTACCTACCGGCGCTCCAGCCGCTGCGCAGACGCAGCCACAAGCTCGCGCCCCTGCAATCCGCCCCCGAGAAATTGTAGGGGAAATATGCATACAAATGGCACTTGACACCTAAGCCATTCTTAATTTTCTAAAACCGAAATTGACGCAGATTTTACGGGGGACCGTGACCCCAGCTTCTTCACGTTAAAACCAGCGTGCATCAAAGATCATACCACAATAATCAGAGAACTTGAAAAAATGCTATCTCTAAATAGGCACGTCGCCGGGCGACAGAAGAACGCCGACTCCGATTGGTAGTTGGAGGCTTACAGGGTGGCGCGGACTTGAACAACCTTAAACATGAAATAGAAGCAAATAGGGTAACATCCCATTATATATCAAAAATGAAGCGAGCGCACGTATCTGAAAGCAGAGAAAACGTTTTTGACTCACTTGGGTTGTATCTCGTTGAAATCAACTTTTCCCCAATCACAAAGATTAAAAACATCCCTACGCTGCTCTAATTAGATGGGAGGAGTCCAAAGGAGCCCAACACACGCCGCACTGTAAGCGATGTCAGATGTGGGGACACTCCCACAACGGGTGCCGGGGAAATCCAGTCTGCCTGTACTGTGGCGAGTGCCACAGCTTTGATGATTGCTCCAGAAGTGGCCTACCAAAGTTCGCCAACTGCGGTGACGCACACGTCGCCAGCTAGGGCGAATGCCCCGCGCTCCACGCGAATAGGGGTGCGCGTACACGCCAACTCCACGGAGCATCCCAGACGCGTGCCGCTGCTTCATTGATTGATTTTTTCATGTTTCCGGGAGCGTCAACTGCTTTGGTCATTAGTCCCGTTAGTGTAGCGCATTTCTTTCTCGGGAGATGGCGGTGATCTTCCCCCGCTGGATGGTGAGATCCGGCGCCGACCTACCTTCAGCTAGCGGGGTTTCCCCCTAACCAGGTCTCTCCTACCAGCGGGGCACCGCCCCAGCCGACACAAGCTCTAAGCTCCCGACCATTCTCCCGGAATGTGAGGTAGTGTAAGCATGTTAGTGTAAGTGTGTGTATGGGGGAGAGGATAGGACAAGGAAGAGGAAAGAAAAATTGCCCGTTGTCCGTGATCCGTTAGGTAGTGTCCTGCTGCGGCATTCGTCTGATGTTGATCGGAGAAACTACGGAAAACTAGCCGCTAGAATTCTCCTCCAGACAGTGACTGAATTCGACCTAGCTGAAAAGCTAGTGTCGAAAATCCTGCCGCCGCCGTGGGGAGTGGGAACCTAGGACCTCCCGGCCAGAACGCTGCAGTGACATCAGTCGATGCACTGAGCTACCGCTCCCAGTCGTGCTGCTGATGCTGCTTGCCGTATGAACGTCGAGGCGTTGAGTGTGATGAGATTTTGGTGGAGTACGCCATTGGGGCGCTCTTACGCAGTTGTGAAGATTTCTAGGTTCTTGGGATTTTAGAGATCCTACGCCGCCCGCGGGAGCGAGGGGCGCCGCGATCTCGTTTTGTAGGCTGCGTCTCGTGTGGTTTTGGGCGCATCAGCAATTTGACACGCACTAGCAGTTTCCAGAATAAGTGGAAATGGCGCAAAAGATAAATTGCAGATAGTAGAAGTGAAAGTCAAGAAAAAAAAATAAGAGAAGTATTAATAGGTTGCGGCTATTCCACGTGGGAGGTTTTATCTATTTGTTATGGTGGCTTTAAAAATCGAATATCGGTTGGACGTTTCTTACATCTATTTTCAGTTTTTTTGCAGTAATATTGCTCGTATTTGTCCAAAAGTGGGGATAAGCAATTATTTCTGAAGATTCTATTTATTTCTTTGTTAGTAGTGTGATATAGAAATTTGTGAACATTAGGAAGGTTGTGCTTTTTTAAAATAGTAAAATAAGAAGTTCGATTGATCGTGTACGTATTTCGATGTTCGATTGTGGATGACGAACAGCCGGGCGACCGCAAGGACCTTCAAATGGATAGGACGGTGGCGGTATATGACAAAGGGCGATTAGATGTGCAGTATTCAGGGGAAAAAGTTTCGATACATGTCTGGATCTGAAATTTAGTTTATTTTTGGTTTACTCTTTCTTACTGGTGTAAAGAAAAGATGTGATGCAGATTGCACATAATTATGGAAGATGACGTAACCGGAATGCCTGTGTTAAGAGTGGCTTTTAGTTATGAGGACTTTCAGTTTCTACTTAGTTCTCTAAAATTTGATGAAGGAATATACTCGATGGCAGAAAGGAAGGTGAAGTAGAAGACAAATTAGCTGCAATAACAAATATTTGTAAAAGTTCATCAACAATACTAGAATTATGGCCAAAGCAACTATAATTTAGGTGAATTTTCAATTTATGTAACGCTGATCGCTTTTAGCGGTAACTGGGGGTTTGTACAGTATATGGCAAATAAAAATTCAAGTTAGGGATTGAAAATGTATGCTTTATACATTAGCAAGATATTTTATATATGGAATTTTGAAGTGAATAGTGGCAAGTAAACGCCGGGACCACATCTGACATCAAGCAAACATTTTTGATGTCGTAAAGAGATTAGTGGAACGAATAAAACACCTGCGTCGTAATGTAGCACAGATAATTATTATTATTAAACATTAGCTGAATGTTTGTTCAGTAATGGTGTCACACTCATTGGATCACTAAGGAAAGACAAACGAGAAATGACCCCAAATTTTCTCTCAAATAAATCTTGTACAATTGGGATCAGCATGGTTCTTCCGTGATACCAGCCATGTTAAAAAAGAGCAAAGGGATAATATTTTCCCAACCTTACCTGATGCTGATAAAATTGACCTTAATAGCAATAAAGCGCTGATCGATCTGGACTACAACGCAACAAAAGGCGGTCTACATATTGTAGTCTTTTTCTCTTCGTCGCCGGCAGTCCGCGTCAGGCACTTCTCGACGAGGGTTCTCTCCACCAAGGGCAGGACCGTGACAGACAGATATGCGCCTAGGAACTGAGGGCGAGCGGGATATGTAATAGATTTTCAAATCAACAGAGGAGGCCTGACTGACCCAATACGGGTGCCCCCTAATTAAAGACATGTCATTAATTTAATTTTGTGTTTATAATCTGAATTTTTGGAGTGAAAACCTTTATTACAAGGAACTATTATAGAAATTTAGATAATTTAGAAAGCATACAATTTTTGCAATCTCATGATATAATTTAAAATTTAAAATTTAAATTTTGATCTTCCCATTTACAAGTTTATAAGATAATGAAAATTTTTCAGTTGATGAAGTCCTTAAATTATTTACACTGTCTTTGTACTTCGTAAATCATTTTTAATCAACTTTAATTTTTATAATTGTTCTTTTGGTGCTGGCAACTGTGACAGGAAATGTCAAAAATAACGTCGATACTGTACTTTACACACATCGGGAAAACTCCTTTATATTCAACAATATTCAATTATTAATAAGTTTGCAAGATTTTTAACAGATCTTAGTTGCGAAATTTGACTCTTCAAACAAATGCGCAAATAAAGTAGCTGAGACGCTCTCCCTTATATCTGCAAGATATTTTGGTTGAGGTGTTTGTGTTTCTTCGTAAATTTCATTGTCCAAGGAGCTATTGTAACGTTACCACATGGCGGCCAGGGTTTCGAACATCCTTAGAAAGTGTCGAAGATGGCGAGCAGAGGGGAGGGCGTCCGGTCGGCTAGTACAAAGACTGTTGGTAGCTTTAGACAACTGAAAAGGGAGCCATTAACACTCCGGGACGTAAGTCGGCCGGGCAGATGGTCCTGCCCCCCGCCGGAGGACAGGGGAGGCCGGCTGGCCATGTGGTCGCAGAGCCACCCGCACGTTCAGAGAAGCTAGGAGTTGGGGTACATGACTGCCAAGAAGCTAGCTGGCCGGAAGGAGTCGTTTAGAGATCGCCTCGCGTGCGGACGCAACTGCGACCCGTTGGCAGTAGCGCATTCCTTGGACATTGCGAGTGCACGGGATGCTGCGAGTAGCACCGGGTGTCGGGACACCGGCGCGTTAAAGCGTCTGGGTGGAGGATGCACTAGCCGGGAGATAGGAGCAGTGTGCGTGGAGTCGCGGAGGTAGATTGCGAACGTAACCCCAGAGCTGTAAATACTTGTATATTCTGTAAATAAATATCAGTGTAACTAGAGCTCGTGTCTTTGTAGTCATTTCGCTACCACGACGCCCCACTATTATACTTTCTGGGTAACTTTTAAAATTGCCTATGTATTTTTCAGTTCAATAAATCGTCGCTCCGACTGGTTAATGTCATTATCTAGACATCCGCAGTAAACATTCAGTTTTTTTTCATTGTCACTGATTCACTTGATCCTCGCAATTTTCGTCAAAATGTTTCGTTTTCTTCACTTGTTTATTGCTAAATTTCACTTGTATTTCTCAGCCTATATACGATTTTATGGCCTCATTGCATAATTTCCTAGAATAGATTATAATTCTTTTGCATCATTTTTCAAATCATAATAATGAATCCCAACGGTCTTCCATTCTTCACAAGCTCCATCGAATAAATTGCGTGGCGTTTGCAAATACATACCAGACCTTTGATGGTGTTTTCAGTGTTTTGGAATGTAGTTGTCCAGTATTTTGGAATGTAGTACTACATGGAAAACAAATTCAAAATTTCCCATTTCTTTTTGCAAATACAAGGCTTCATTCGCTAAAGGGATTTTGTTAAATATGTAAGTTTTGTTAATGCTAGAAAAATATTAAAATATTCAAATCTTACAGCTCTTAAGAAATCTTTCCGTGATGACCACCTTGTGAACAAAGTCGTTATAAGATTATTTTGCTTTTATCAAAATCGATCACGATTAATAATGTGTTCTGCCGATAAATGCTATGACTGAACAAAACAGAAGTTCGTTCTAGCAAACTGTAAAATGTGTGAACTTCTTATATTCCATCCATCCCATCATTAAACACTAGAATACAAGGTTTAAACTATGAATAGCAAAATGCATGGTCAAAAGTTAATTAAATTAAGAAAAACTAATAAATAAAACAAAGAAAAAGAAACACATTTCTTTCTGTTTCAAATACATAATTTCGAAAAAAATTCTAGAATTCTTAGACTGGGAATTTATACAATCCAGAACGCATCGACTCTTCCCTTTAATTTAATACTCACTTTTTCGTATTTCTCACTTATTTTTAAACATACTAGTATGTTTAAATATTCAGCATGGGCTCATGAAAGACATAACCGTCATCGAATTATTGTCAGTGTTTGTCGCAAGACGTCGCATTAAGCAGTAACAATAACTTATTAAAGTTACTCTTAGAAAATAACTTGTTTTTTTGACCACGAACTTTTTTATATGTAAAAATTCAATATTTAATACTAAAATTTACTTTTATTCTTGTCCCACCCAGACCCCCGGCGTCCCCCAGACCTGCCAATCCCTATGAAACTTACGCCGGTGTTTTCGGCCCATCTCTCTTTAAGCCTCCCTTGCTTATCTTGCTATGTGACCGTTACTTTAGTGTAACTAAACGCTGTTTGATTTTTAAGGAAATGGAACTTACGAACACAACAAAAAGATTAAGAAGTTTAGTCTTACATGTGGATCGCAACTATTCGTCGCAATCAACTGCTGGCACGGGATGTGGTCTACATTCCCCTCCCCCGTACATTTCTTCCATTGTACGTACTCGCAACTTCGAAAAATCTTTGGCTTTCATTATTCTACGCAACCCCTTTAAATAGAATATATGTTTGCATACCCTCAGTGCCTGTGTGTTTGAAAAAATCAGGTCAGAGAGACCCGGAGTAAAAATGGTAATTATACAAAATATTTGTACATAATTATTCAAAATTGTGATATAGATTAGTATTCAATTTGTCGTACCTAGTATGAGAATTCAATCCAATTCTGTGTTCAATTTGTCGTACCCAGTGAACATTACATGTAATTCAGAGAAGTATCCCTCCGCCGCGACAGCTATTCAGCCTAGCCTCATCGTAAAGTGTTTATGGCTCCTGTAAAAACATCAGTATACAGAAGTCCAAGATTTTCCCTAATGTATATGCACGCACGCGAGTTCGGAAAATATTTAAATTTAATTACGTATGCGGAAAATTTCTAACTAATCAGTAAAAGAAAACTGCCGCGAATGTAAACAGAAAGCTCTCAATCACAGCTCGCCATAGTACAGCCCAATAGCCGTAAACACATGCACTAGTACGCATCTCATATTCAAGTCTCGATTTTAAAATAAACATAATATTTATCACACAAAAACTAAATTCAATGTAATGTTTATAGAGAAAAGAATGTTTACAGAAGGCACACTGCACTTCCTAATGTCAATCATTTCTCGTGGCGCACTGGCGCACTACATTTTGTCGGACGAGGACATCACAAAAGGAAGCATCGAAGCCATTTACAAATTAGCCAACTACAAACGAACGAATGCAGGAAGGGAGACTAATGGGCCCAAGGACACAACGGGCACAGAACCTTCAGTTATGTTGTCAGCACATGCTGTCACTTTGGCTCATTCTTAGGAAAATCCTTCTATAACAGAAGTGTTGGTAAAACGTAACAATGCGTAAATATTTTGACATTCGTCAAAAATGACGATCGTCAAGACAGATTTGACGAGTGATGGTGAAATCGTCAGAATGCCTTGTACAAATCCGTTTGGGGCACTACACTCCCGATCCTTTTTTCCCGTGTTTTTTCTGATCAACACCAGGCGAATGCCGGAGCAGTACCATACCAAACGGGCTACAGACCACAGGCAATTTTTCTTTCCTCTTCCTTCTCCTATCCCCTCCCCTTACACACAAATACTTACTCTAACGTGCACTACACTACCACATATTCCGGGAGACCGGTCGGGAGCTTAGAGCTTGTCCCGGCTGAGGCGGTGCCCCGCTGGTGGGAGAGTCCTGGTTAGGGGTAAACCCCACTAGCCGACGGTAGGTCGACGCCGGATCTCGCCATCCAACGGGGGAAGATCGCCGCCATCTCCCGAGAAAAGAACATGCACTACATTAACGGGACTAATTACCGAAACAGTTGACGCACCCGGAAACACGAAAAAATCAATGAATGCTTTTTCTCGGGAGATGGCGGTGATCTTCCCCCGCTGGATGCTGAGATCCGGCGCCGACCTACCGTAAGGATGAACGTTTCTATTTAATTACACTCTGTACACTTTGAGAAAAATCGTCGTGTGAACGATTCGAAAGTCTGACAGTGATACAGTTTGTTTGCTTTAACTCAAAATTCATGTAGTATATGACTTAGTGTAGGGATCACAGAATTTTGAAAATGTGCACAGAATTCACTTATCCCCATAGCACGTCATACGCAGTTTTAACTGTTTTTGACGTAAAATAAAACAAATAAAGATATTGTGATATAAATATTGCTTAAGCTAATGAGTATATTGATTGAAGTCGTAGACAAGCTCTATGGAGAAGTACATACCAGATGGCCATATCATCAAAACTACTAGTCGTGCACTTTTCATGGTATGATGACAGTCCGTCTTATAGCAGTTTTAGAGCCTTATAGTTTATTTAATCCGACGTGCTCTGCCGATACAGAACGAGTTTCATGATCATGTGCACGACTAGTAAATGAATGTTTGCCTTACTCGAATGCACATTTGAAGTGACATATGTTGATAATTGGAAGTAAATAAACATTTATTTTATTTCTTTGAATTATGTTTTTACGTGTATTGCAAGGAGTTACTTGAATTCCATGGAACGCATTAATTACGTGTGTCTTGCAAAATAACAGGAGGCTGTGCATGGCAGTGATTTCGGCAAACAATGAGCACCACCTAGGGACATCTGCACTGTTGTAAGGAACAACGATACGGCATATTGTACCAAACTTAAATACTGAAAATAATAGGTTATGTACGTCGCATACTATTGGTATTTATCACTGCTTGTAATGCCTAGTTCACGCACGTCCACTACCAACACAAGCTCCCAACGTTATGACTAGTTTTGCCGCCGTCTTGACTCTCATAATGCCAGCCAACAGGCGTCGAAGATCAGGGTGTTTTGTTAATGAACCCTTGACCCACGCGAGATTGTTTGCATATACTCCGTTATATATTCCTCCTTGTCTATTCTATTCACTGGCTGAATGATGATTAAAATCAAAATAGCTTACATAGGGCTTTGAATAACAAAGGAATTTCAATAATATTTTTTATACGCTAAACACTGAATACGCAAATTTCAACATTGATTTTCCTATCCTAAATTCACAAGAACTAGATTAAATCGCGAGTGTAAAGTGAGTGATTTAGAGAAAACTGTGTAGAGGTTGTAAGAAGTGATATTTACTGACATCATGGCTGCGACAAACGGGCAAGAATCTCAACAAAGGGATGTAATGAAGAAAAGAAGAAATACATACTTTGATATTGACCGTAAGCCAGATGACTTTGTCAGCAGAATATTCAGATTACTTCAGAGAACATCTCAAGACCCAACAGTTCCCATAAATGGTCTGATCGAAGTGAGTTTTTTCCACTGGCCCTTCTACGTCCCTGTTTCCTTCAATAAAAACTTAATTTGAGAACTCGAATTTCAAAATATTGAGCTACATTCTGATATTTGATATAACAAACCGATAGCTGTCTAGCTGCGATAGGCTAATATATTTTTCATATTTCTTTGCATATTCTTTGCATGATATGATGAAATCAATGATTGCGAGGTGTGGTGCAACCACCATTTTTGTTCAAAATATCCACTAATTAGGCGTCCCCATTTATAAAATTATAAAATCGTGTTAAATTTGTACGTTTGTGCCTACCATACATATCCACTAGAACAACTTTTGCTCAATTAATGTAAATAGTTACAAATAAAGTATCAATTGATAAGTGCATGTTTTGCATGTATTGAAGCTAAGTCAATATAGTATTTTGACATGGAACTTTTGCTAAGTGGCTTGCTAGTAGTAGTTTGATTCTTAGCTACACGTGGCTTTTGCCACAAGTAAAAGCTCTATATGTGTTGACATACGAAATCTGTAACAGGTTAACCAACACTAAGTCACGAAATTTGCATATAATGATAGACCCCTTGGTTCTTTGTGGGTAGAAGTTGCATGGTGAAAATATGGTGACAGTGCAGTCAAGACAAAATTCATTACACGTCGATTTCAACGGAATCGTTCCGTAATGAACAACTTTCTTGCCTTAAAACAGTATAACAATGAGACACTTTTCAGACAGTCTCGAATAATAAATTGTAAATGGTTTACAGATGAATAATAAATGATTTACAGCTGATGGAGGCAGGAGGGATACGACGCACGGATCCCCGTCTGAAGGAATTCATGGAACGCGTATCGAAAGAAAATGATCATGTGGACGAGAAAACTTTGAACAAGTAAGTATTAACAGGTTTTGGATACATGGAAAATCCTAGGAGTTGTGAATCTTCAAAAAACGTCTTGAGAATATTTAAACAAAACTTATTTTGTAAATAAACAGAATGTAGTATTTATTCCCGTAATTTCCTTCGAGATTTTTCTATTTGTAGTTCTTTATAAGCGTTTACCAATAATACCAAAAATTAAAAAAAGGATAATTTAATATGTAACATCTCCTGGATTCCGTAATGGAAAAAGTCGTCTGTTGTTTATTTCCGTTAGTAAAACTTTCAAAGAGGGAGACAGAGAATTTCATCGGTGTTTCTGAAGGTCTGTTACTGACACCCACTATTCCAGCGCGTTACCACACATCATTTTTCTGTTTTCCAGAGCACTTTGCCCGGATTTTATGGGCCACAGAAAATTTACAAAACTATGTTATTTTTTCTACAGTTTCTTCCGAAATTCGGTACATTAAAAATGCATGACGTTTTTGCAACTTTTTAATGTATTTGGAGCAATTTAAATGATTTTCTGGATGTTCCTTGACAGTATCTTTCTACAAAATGATCTCCCTTCCAAGGACAGAAAACCCATTAAATCTATCGCAACGCTGATGGAAACGCTGAGAACGCCGATTGAACGCTGAAAAAAATTGGATGAACAGTATAAGATCATTCCCAAATATTGGATAAGTTAAGTGAGATTGATTTTTGTTGCAGGTTAATCGAAAATGATATGACTCTAATCGCTTCTACACTGAAAAAACTTCTCGTTATTCCCGATTTTCGTTCCTTCTGCAACAATCTGGAACAAATATTCGTGGAGTGTGCGGACATCACATCTGGAAAAGTGCGGTCCTCAGATTAAGTGAACGATTTTTTATATAAAGAGAATGAACATTACTGCAACTGTTGAATTCATTTAGGTTGCGTCTTATGTCCCGGTGTTGTCCAAAGTTAGCCCTAATTTCTGGGGTATGAGCGTCTGCACTGTGGATGGTCAACGATTTTCGAAAGGAGACGCTACTGAACCTTTTACTCTTCAGTCATGCAGGTAACTATAATAATTTCTCACTAGTAAACGCCTAGAATTCTAAATATAGTAGAGAAACTTAAAATCAACGTCAGAAATCATAAAAGTCTTGAATTCAGTTTTCTTGAAAATATTTTTTTCTGCAACTTTTATCTTTGTGAAAGTTAATGTACATAATTCCTTATAAGCATAGAGAGTTAAGGGAAAACGATTTATAAGAAAACATCAGAAAAACCCGTAAAAATGTTACTGCTGGATAGAATGGGGCATTAGCCCTAATCTTGCATTAAAACAGATTTAATACGAAGCTAATTGTGCTACAACCCTTACATTCTAACAGTTAGTTCTAACAGTTAGTAACAGTTAGTTCTAACTTCTAACAGTTACGTAATATTATAACCCTACATGAACATACATTTGTGAAATTAAAAGAAAACACTAAATGATTACACCAAAATAACATTTATGCCTCCTCTGTACATTGAGCTCTATTCATTCAAAACAGTTTAAAGAAAAAATGGGATGTTTTCAAGAAAATATTGTTATGAAAATTATTACTTCACCAGAAATCACGCGAAATCCACCCATATTTTTGAAAAAATGTACATGACCTATTGCCAAGTTCGAAAATTCCCAATAATACAGATTACGTCGGGGTGTTAGTCAATGTACAATGTTCATTGTCCCGTCGAAAAACAGCAATACTTTTATTACATTTTAACTACCTAGCATTTAATATATTGATAAATCTATAAATACATACTTAACAATAGGGTACATCTATTCTATAGCTCATCGTCTTAAATACCTGTTGTAGCGGACGTATTCAGGGGAGACTCAGACGCACCATTATCGTTTCCTCTGCGGTGTTGCTGACCGGGAGGTTCTAGGGTTCGTGTCTCGACGCTGTCGGATTTTCGATACTAACTGCTTAGTTTGGTTAAATACAGAAATTGTTTGGAGGATAATTCCTACAGCGGGCTGCTCTGTTCGATAATTTTCGAAGTTTATTCGATCAATACCAGTCAAATTTCTGGGCCACGAGCGGAACACGGACCGCGCGCGATATTTATTTATTTGTCTTCCATCCTCTCTCCTTAGACATACGCTTTTGCATTCGCTACACCCCCACACATGTTGGGCGACCTGTCGGGAGGTTACAACTTGTCCCGACTGTAACGGTGCCGTGCTGGAAGAGATACCTAGAACCGGAAATCCCGGAAGACGACTAGTTTGTCTGTTTTGTATAATTATATTTCCCAGTCATTGTCGGATATTAAAAGGTCAAATATATCTCAGCCAAGTGTCGAAAAAAGATGAATTGTCACTGTCATTTTTTCTTCGAGAAAATGTGTATGTTGATCAAAGCAATGTAGAATAAGTCCAAGAAAACTTTCGTTGCAATTTACAAACCAAATAACACAAGAATAGGGGTGAACCGAAATGGGGTCATGAATCATTCAATGTATCAATTGTTTTAGAATATTAATATTAACGATAAGACGACAAATAACGTACATTTTATATTAATCATAAATCAAGCGTACTTTATTAGATAACATCAATACTAGTAGACACTAAACCTGTACCCCCAACTCTCTCTGAAAAAAAGTGCGGAATTGCCTATGCAAATTGTCGTGACCGGCCGCACACAATCAAAGCAGCCGCCGCCGAGTGACGTCAGCGGAGCGTTACCGCCCCTGGCGAGAGAAGGAGGCAACCGGTGCGAGCCGGCCGGGCCCGTCTGCGCGCGGCCGTCACGCCCGAGCAGGCGGGTAGAGACTCGACACCGCCCCTACTCCGCAGCTAGTTGGCGGGTCAGTAGCCCTAGCGGGCTATAAGAGGGCTCCGACTCAACGCCAGGGCAAACAGCGAGCGGCAGTGCAAGCGAGTGTATCCTGGGTAGTGTATTGGTGCTAGAAGTTTGGAGAACTACTACTACGACGACTTGTGCTACGGACTTGGAACTCTCCTGCGGATATTCTAGTACATGGCTGATTTCTTTTTCTTTTTTGGAATAAAAACCATTTTAAGAATCCATGTATTTTATTGGATACTACACAACTGATTATAGAAGTTGGTAGTAATCGAGTAGCTAAGTAAGGTGGCAACGGCAATGATGAAGTCGAACAATTGAATAGGCACCGCTGGAGACAGCAACCACAACTACAACAGGAACTACTTGCCCTGGGCACAAAAGCAGATGATGGACGTTAAATGTAATAAAACGTGCCGGAAGAGTACGTTGATGAAGCTCAGAGTTTGTATAGGCTACGTTTATTTTGGGCGCCAAACAAGGTACAAACCTGCTTCTGTAGGTGTCACCTTTTGAGAATCTCGGAGGTGGACAACAGTGTCTGGGAGAGAAGGTTTTCCACTAATTCTTCTTTCAATGACACCACACAATTTTTCATTTAACGCAACTCGCCAAGTAGCGGATGCGAGTTCATGTGAATAAATAAAACGTAATCAACAAAACAAAATACAAGAGTAATAGATGTAGTGAAATGCGGCCAGTCGTAATATTTATGTCTGAAGAATATTACATTGTTTGAACGGAGAGGGCCTCTTAACCGGTGATTACTTCGCCTCGACCGGTAATTGCACGCCTGCTAAATTCTGGCGGAGGCTGGCTGGTATCTGGGTGGCGTCTCGATGTTGCACTGATGATGGCGATGTAACGCGCCCATCCGGGTCAAGAAAACGCTTCGCGTTCTCTAATTGTTGTTTGCAACCTCCGGACCCAATCAAAGGTAAAGTCGAGCGGCGAGGCCCCGTTTCGAGTGGTGATAGGAATTCGAATACCTCGCTCACGCCCAGAAAGGCCGTCGTAAGTAACCTCGTGTTGTACTGGCTGTTTAGTATTTGTCAGTAGCTCCGGATAATAAAATATCCATGAACGTTTGTGCCTGACATTCACCTTTCTAAAAAAAATAGCCGGCAAGTTAAAATTTGCGTCCGTGTTCTAGGGAGTGTGGTCATGATCTACAGAAAAAAATTCAAACCGTTCTCTACGGAACAATGGTCAAGAACGTTTTTCATCGCCGCGCACGCAACTTCCTCGCAGAACATCCCCTCTCCTCTCCTACGCGCAGTCGTCTGATCACGTGTGAACAGCATCTCCTGCTATTCGTTAGATTTGGATTTTCCGGAAAGTTCTTAATTTATTGATTTTTTCGTGTTTCCGGGCGCGTCAACTGCTTCGGTCATTAGTCCCGTTAGTGTAGTGCATGTTTTTCTCGGGAGATGGCGGTGATCACCCGCTGGATAGCGAGATCCGGCGCCGACCTACCGTCGGCTAGTGGGGTTTCCCCCTAACCAGGACTCTTCTACCAGCGGGGCACCGCCCCAGTCGGGACAAGCTCTAAGCTCCCGACCGGTCTCCCGGAATATGTGGTAGTGTAGTGCATGTTAGTGTAACTGTGTGGGGGAAGAAGCTAGGACAAGGAAGAGGAAGGACAGATCGCGCGCGGTCCGTGGCCCGTTTGGTAGGGTACTGCGCCGGCATTCGCCTGGTATTGATCGGAAAAACACGGAAAACTACCGATTAGAGCAGCCGGTCGCTAGAATTCTTCTCCAGACAGCGTCAGAATTCGACCTAGCTGAAAAGCTAGTGTCGAAAATCCTGCAGTCGTCAGGACTCGAACCTAGGACCTCCCGGTCTGAGGCGCTGCAGTGACATCAGTTGATGCACTGGGCTACCGGTACGGGTCAGAAAGTTCTTAAGTTTATCCAATGATCATTGTCTTAGAGCACCCCTTTCTCGGTGACCCGTTTTACAGAACTGATTCTATCTGTAGAAATTGTTTTCTTTCAACTGTTTCAAGTGCAGTTCCAGTATCAGCTGTAGCTGCGTAGACCAACGTGTTTACATGCTACATAATACATGCTAGGGGATTAGGGATGCTCGGAGCTCTTGTAATAATTTGGCGCTCCACGGTGAAACGAAATATCTGTCGCGTAGATGTGAGTCACCTACTACTCACGTAGGTTTTCAGCTCTCACAAAGCGCACTCAAGGGAGCCTTTAGGGAGGGTGAGATTGACTCGCGATGGAAGGCTGTCCGTATGGGGGCGTGGGTGACTATTTATGAGCCCCCTTCACTTAGAGCCCCTTCCTACAGAGCCCCTAAGGAGCGCTTCCGAGTAGCGCGACTGCTATAGAACGATTTTCCTAAGGATGAGCCAAAGTGACAGTTCGCTAAAAGAAGTGAACATCACGTGTAATTCAGACAAGTATCCCTCCGCCGCGACAGCTGTTCAGCCACGCCCCTTCGTAAAGTGCTAATGGCTCCTGTGAAAACATCCCTACGAAGAACTCTAAGAGTTTTGCTGAGGTGTATGCACGTACGTGAGTCCGAGAAATATTTAAATTTTAATTACGTATGTGGAAAATTTATTAACATGCTCTGACAATCAGTAAAAGAAAACTGCCACGAATGTAAATAGAAACAAAAATGATTTTAAGCAGGAAACACGCATCTCTCATTCAATTTTCGGTTTTAAAATAAACATAACATTTATAAGCACAAAAAATAAATTCAATTTAATATATAAAGAAAAATAAATGTTTACAGAAGATCACATTACACTGCATTTCCTAATATCAATTATTTCCCGTGGCGCACTATATTTTTGGCGGACAAGGGCACCACAAAAGGAAGTGTCGAAGCCATTTACAAGTTAGCCAACTGCAAACGAACAAATGCGGGAAGGGAGTCTAATGGTCTCAAGGGCACAACGACTACAGAACCTTCAGTTATGTTGCCAGTACTAGCTGTCACTTTGTCTCATCCTGAGGAAAATCGCTCTATAGCAAAGCATTGGTTGAAATGGAGGTCTTCCCACGAGTGGCGGAGATGCGCTGCTGTGGCACTCGGTGGCAGACTCTCGCCACCAGCAACGCAAAAGCGCTTTGACACCACCGCTAGCAGAATAGAGTTTCAAATGGTGGGCTTCCTACCATATTGTCATTCGGTCGCGCCATAGGGCTGCCTTCCTACCTGCTGCGTCCCTTTCTTCTGAGCCGAAAGCTGTGTGAACCTTCCCCTGTCGCGGTCGGTGGCGGGTAGTCGACGATGGCTGCGTGGGAAGGGCTCTTCCGCTTCTCGGTGGCGCTCCCGAATGGTCTTAAGCCTGCTTTAAGGCGCGTCCACACGATGCGTCTTTTCTGTGCGTCACGGGAATAAAATTGCATGCGCAAAGTTGAAAGCGAACGTTCAACACAGCGCACGTGCGCTACCCTGTCCACACGGTGCAACTGTGCGGTGCGTCAGTTCTGTTCTGTACAATGGATCCAGCAATTTGCGCGGCAATTTCAGCAGCTTATTTTATAATAAGTCGGAAGAAGAGAAAAAGAGAGAGGCGCATGTGGATGAGAGAGTACTTCATGCAAGGAAAACACAGCATTATTCGTGATTTGCGAAGCGACCGTGATTTATTTAAAACTTTACGAGAATGTCTCCTGACGATTTCTCGTTTTTATTGGAACTTTTGAGAGGACGTATTTCAAGACAAAATACGGTGATGAGGAGTGCAATACCAGCAGAAATAAGACTAGCAATTACTCTGCGTTACCTTGCTACTGGTGACTCTTACACCAGCCTAAGTTTTATGTTTCATGTTTCGAAACAAAGCATTTCAGAAATAATTCCTGAAACTGCAAGATGCATCAAGGACGTTCTTGGGGACTACGTAAAGGTAAGCAGTTTTTTCTGAAACTATTCTTTATCATCTTGCATGTTAAATACATAATCATGATCTGGAATGGTCACAATGGTGGAAGAGGAGGAGGAGGGGGGTGAGGAGGAGAAGGATTGGGGCAAGGAAATAATTGGAACTGCAGGATGCGGGGTGGACGAGGTGGAGGAGGAGGTTGTGGTTTGGGGGACACAAACCATGTTCGCTGCACTTAAATTTTCTTCGCTTAGCTCTATATTTGTAATTGTTTTTAATAGCTCTAATTGTGCTATTTTTCGTAGTCTTTCACTATTTAAATTTTCAATTTTTTGTGCTATTAATTCACCAAAACTGGAATACTCACTCCTTCGTTGTATCACTGAAAATGCCTGATTCATAATTTTGAATGCATGTTCTTCCTTTTCATCATTCGTCCTCTTCTTGGACCTGCGCTGGGGGGTGGGAGTGGATGACTCTATGACAGGGCTTGCTTGACTGTCAGGCGACAGTATGTCTTCTGTCCCATCTGTTGTGTCTTCAGTTTCTAAAACTACCTGCAAAAATTAAGAAAATTTTATTTTTCAGATGCCAGCTAATGAAGAAGAATGGGAAAAAATATCTGAAGATTTCAACAGGAAATGGAATTTCCCCAATTGTATTGGGGCTGTTGATGGAAAGCACGTTACCATACAGTGCCCTGATAACAGTGGAAGCACGTTTTTTAATTATAAAGGCCATTTTAGCATTGTCCTCATGGGAGTGGTAGATGCCAATTATTGTTTTACTTACTGCAATGTTGGCTGCCAAGGTAGAATTTCAGATGGTGGGGTTTTTAAAAATACAGAGTTCAGTAGGAAGCTCTTCAGTAATGAATTGAAATTGCCCCAACCAAAACCCCTTCCAGGGCGAATTACCCCAGTATCTCCTGTTTTGGTAGCAGATGATGCCTTTCCCCTATCCCCAAATATAATGAAGCCATTTAAAGTGGATTTAAATAAAGGGTCTCCCAAAAGAGTATTTAATTATAGGCTTAGCCGAGCACGACGCATTGTCGAAAATTCTTTTGGCTTAATGGCATCGGTATTCAGTTTTTAGGAAGCCCATGGAGTTAAAAGTTGAAAATATAATAGATGTTACACTTTGTTGCATTTATCTGCACAATTTTTTAAGAAAAAGTGTCTCATCAAGAAGCAGATATGCTCCTTTCGGTGTTCTTGACTCTGAGGATGTCAATAGCAGAGATATTATATTGGGGTCATGGAGGCAGGTGACAGCCAATGACACTGGTCTGAGACCTCTAGTGAATATTGCAAGGAGACCATCAGTCCATGCTACTAATGTTAGAGAGGAATATGTGGAGTATTTCATGTCAGATATGGGATCAGTGCCCTGGCAACATAAATACCTTACCTAAGTTTATGTAAATTGTTTTATTTAATCTTTATAGATCACACACTTGTCAATAAAATGATACTCACCTCCAGAGTTGTTGGATTTATTTCTCCTACTGAATCCTTTGTCAACCCGGGACAAGAAACGTCCTTTAAAAACATAAGTGGCTCAAATGCGAACCACTTGGATATATACACATCATTTCCTCCACTTCCACTTCTTCTTTTAGATACTTTGTCAAATTCCTTGCTAAAATAGGAGCGGAGGCTTTTTATTTTATTCTTAATGTTAGGAATTTGACAATTGTACTTGGATGCCAACTGGCTCAATGCATCTGCAACATGATAAATAATATTAATTTTTGAATATGTGAATAATTTGATAATTTTCAGTTTACTTTTACAATCTTACCTCCCCTCAATTGCTTATTGCAATAATCTTTTTTAGTGGAATTCCACAGAACTTCCTTCTCCCTATAATCCCCAATGAACTGAAGGGTAAGTTGTTTGCTTTCTAGAGACATTCTGAAATTACAAAACATTGATAAAAAACTACTGTATTAATTGTTTCAGCTATATAACTTATTAAATAAATTTTAAAAATTGGCATTACCTTAAAAATAAATTAAAAATGTAGGGAGAATTAAATAGACTTCTCACTGAAACACACTAAATCAGAAATCGAAATAATTACATGTTCATTTTACTAGTTTCAACTATATGGCTCAATATTATTGAATGTTGATATTTACCGTAAAACAAAATAAGAATGCAGTACAGCTAAGTCTCCTCTTCTCACTGCAACACCGAACTAAACATGGAAATAACCACATGTTCATTTTTACTAGTTTCCATAGCTTCTTAAATAAATATGTATTGAAAATTGATATTAAACTCTGTACATTCTGTTAAAATATTATTATTAAAATTTATATTACCGTAAATATATAATAAAAGAATAATATGCACTAAATTCGCAAATACGGACACCAGGACACCACACAGAAGGACTCGCACAACTACTCAAAGAACTCTGCACGGCTCTGTATTCCGGATGACTTCGCTATGAAATACGCATTCTTTGGAGAAAGCGCACGAGAAAGACGAACGAGATTCCCGTCAGCTCTGGGAATGCTTGCGCTATTGCATGCGTCTATCGTTTTGACGAAAGACGCATGCCCGAAACGCATGCGCTACGTGCGCTAGACGCATGCGTTGGACGCATGCGCAAAATTGAACGAAAAGACGCATCGTGTGGACGCGCCTTTACACGGTCATTTTTTTTTATCCTTTTTCCATCATTTTTCTGTACAGAAACTGGATGGAAAAAGGCCGTTCGGCTCTATGCGTACCGAAACTGGATGAACGTGATTCCAACGTTTTACACGGTCATTCCTGGTGTCTACGTAATCGTGATGAAAATACTTCCTCCAAACGCCGCAAAAAGCGCTGGAAGTTTAACAGTTGAACATCGCATTTACAGAAACAAATTAAATTAGCGGGAAGAATGACCAGATAGTTACAAATTCGCAGAGTAAGGAGTAGAAAGATGTGTGAGGTATTGTGGTTTTATTTGCGAGAGGGATCACTGAACGCAAAGACTCAATATCACAAACAACACGTGCCCACGTTACGCACCAGATACACATATACACACACACACACACACACACACACACTCCCTGCCGGAGAACTCACGCAATCGAAGAAAGTTCCATAAAGTGACGCTAAGCGGCGCTGTAGTCAAACTGGATGAAATCTGTACGGAAAAATGAAGCATGCATCATTTTTTCGTACAAATTACATCCAGTCTGCTCAGTATCGACGGGAAATGATGAAAAAATGACCGTGTAAAACAGGCTTTAGGGGAAGCGGGCCTTAGGGCCCTTTCCCACGATGTCACACAGCAGCGCTTCCGATAAGCGGCAAGGCCCTTCCCACGCCGCCACTGCAAGCCGTGGAAGGGCGACACTTCGGGGCTCCGACGCGTCGATGATGACGACGAACAATGGGACGCAGCAGGTGAAGCACCGCGACCCAGGGTTTCAATGGCGAGGCAGCCATTTAATCTATGTTCCGCTAGCGGTGGGTGTACGCGCATCCGCGCTGCTGGTGGAGGGAATCGGCCACCGAACGCCACAGCAGCGCGAAATCACCACAATTGGGAAGACCTCCGTTTCAACCAATGCTCTGCTACCAGCTGCGCCACGCTGAAGGGCTGCTGCAGTGACAACGAGGCAAGGAGCCCTTACAGCCAAGACCTCGCCTCGCCATAAAAGATAATACTAACTATAAATAATAAGATAAAACTAACTATAAATGTTTGTTTTTATAAGTAAATTGTAGAGCTGTAATAATTGTGACATTCTGTATGGATTTTGTCGTGCATTTCACATTTCTCAAAAATCTTTCATTAGATTGGAAAATATTTTACAAGTTAATCAGTAATTGTTTTCTTACTTCCAGCAAACCTTTGACATATGGATTGGCTTTGCAACAGTTGGGAAGTGAAACAGTTCACAAGTTTGTTGGGCAAGAGCCCAGCGGACGTGTATTTAATGCGTTGATTCTTGATGTGCATGGTCAGTTCCTTTCTACGACAATTTTTAGTCATAACATTTTTTTTTTACATCATCCAAAGGCTTACGATAATTGAAGTTTATTACAATTGAATAATGTACGGAAATTGTTCTATTTAACGTATTTTCATTCATTTCACTTCATTATATATGATAAAGAATAGGTAGGATGAACCTGAACTCCGTCGAGATACATCCAGAGGGAGCGCAGCAATGGAAATGTGAGAAAGAATGCGCACGTATTAACTTTACGGCCAAGATAATTCTTACAATTTAAAATCCTGCCTTGCCACTTTACTGCTTGAAATGCACAGTCCTGCGGCAGTGGTAAGAATGATTTTCTTTACAAGCACCATGACCATACCACAATGTACAGCTGCATAATCCGGGACTGAAACGGCTATTCAGGAAAAACTAGGCATTTGAGGTCAAATGTTCGTTGTACCTTTCTTGCTTCATCTCCCTAAAAAGTCACTTCCTGACATTGTTCCGTGGAGTTCAGGTTTACCTGAATATATCAATAACTCTAGTGTCTAGCGTGGGGATATAATGTTGATCTTCTGTCCCTGCAAGTATCGAACTATTCGTGCCTAACCATTCAAATAGGACAACTGGTACTTTACATTTTAGTTTACTACACAAGTAGTAAACTACTGCTAAATACCGTTTTTGCCAACATTTTTATTGTTCAAAAGATGCATACTTTGGAAGCTTTATCCGTAGTGAGATTTGCCTACTAGGATAAAAAATTTGTCTATGTCTCAGTTCTGAGATGTGGTTACCGTTTGGTGATGGGGAAAATCCATCAAAAGTTGTTCTTCTTTTCAATAATAAGTAGTTGTGCTACATAATGACAGATTTTCTCGTTGTAGCTAATTTATTAATAGTTTAGTGTGGGATAACTTTTCGACTTTGCCCAACCCTCTTTCCAGCTGCTACCTTTCGGCATCTAAAAGACATTTTTTCAATTTTTCGATCTCTTAAGGGGAGAGTGGGAGACAGAGAGGTGGAGAGAAAGAGAGCGGGGGAAAAGAGAGATAGACAGAGGTAGATAGAGATAGAAGCAGACAGAGAGCAGGACAACTTCTGCCGGGTTCTTTTAGTAATGTATAAAGAACGATCGTAAAGTGAATATTAATGATGTTAGAGTTATTTAAATTAGTGGTGCTACAGAATGGCACAGACATTTCTCGTAGTAATGTTTCTTTGGTGTTGACTGATTTTACAGTCCTGGCCCATCTTCTTGCCAGCTGCCATCTATCGTCGCCCAAAGTACACTTTTTGACATTCTCTCAAATTTCGGTTTCTTAATAGTAGAACCGAAATATTACTTCAGGAATATTAAAGAAGAGTAAAACTTCTCCTAAATAGAAATTTTATTGAAAAATTTGAAGCCTTTTAAGAAAATGGAAATTAACATTACTTAAATCGAAATTTGAAACTTTTTTCACAGGAATCTATTGTGTTTCTTCGATAAACTTCATTAGAAGTCATTTGCAGAACTTCCGCTCACAAATGCAATAATGTATTAAAATTGATGGAAATGTACATATTAACGGCGTGAGAGAAATTAAATAAAGGGTTTAATTAAAAAAACAAAGATTACCCCAAAATAAATTTTACATCATATTAAACAGTGCAATTAGCTCTGTCCATTGGAAACGTTTGAAGAAAAAACGATGTGTCATTCTTTAGAAACTGGCGTTTGAGCGTTTCTGAAAATGTGGAATTTTGAGCTCATTTTAACAGAAAACTGTTTAGAGTTTTCCATAGACTTTATTCGACATATTTTAAAGCACATGTACTCATAAATCTAATAATGTGATGAAAGTGTCTCTAATGTAAATATTACCGACGTGAGAGACAAGTCCAAATATTACATTTTTGTAATTTTTGAAAAAATAAAAGAATAGAGGAACATGACTTTTATGTCATCGTATAGGGTACATTTGGCACCCCCTCCACCAAAAATGTAAAGAAAATAATTGGAGCCTTTTTGAGAAAATCTTGTTTTTGTTATTTTTTAAAATTGCCTATATTGCACCCTCTATTGCATGAAAAGTACCAACATAAAAAAACAATTTTTCGGTATCAGAGGGCCGAAACCTGTATTTTCGTTGAAATCTCGAAGTCGATTGTCGCAGTATTACATAACTTTCTCTATACTACGTATATTACTCCGTATATACGTATGTATACGATAAACTAATAATATTACACTTGTGAGAATTGTTAAAAATTAAAAGAATACTTTTAAATGTTTTTTGCATGCTATACTGGGCTCTTAGCGCTATTCGTAGAAAAAGTTTGAATAATATTTGCAGCTGTTTATGAGCAACACTTATTTTATATGTCTCCCATATTTCATTCAACATCGCATCAAAACTTTTAATATTTTCAAAAGAATGTACGAGACATAAAGAACTAATTGCGGAGACAAATTTCATTTACAAAAAAGTTTCTGTCTTCAATTTTGAAGGTGTAGGAAGACGCCGGAAAGGTTTGAGTCTTAACAATTATCGAACATTCAAAGAATTCTATAAAAGTGTGACGTGGGCCGCTTTTCGTTCTACTTGGCCAAAAAGTTAAACGAAAAATGTTGAACAACTTTTGGAAAAAATTTGAAAATATTGAGACTTCATATTAAGTATTCCCAAAAGTCAAAATATTCCTTTCCAATACAAGGATCAGACTAATACATTCAGCCAGCTCGATCGGGTAATATCAATTTTGGTGAAAATCTTACCCATCGTTTATTCGCTTGCGTTGTTCGCAGAGGGACAGTTGGACAAAGTGACGGACGGACAGACAGACTGACGAACGGCAGACGGACTGACGTTTTGCCGTAAACCAAGTTTTCGGTCTCAAGGACCCACAAACCGTGGATTGTGACTACACAAAGGAAGTCATTTAGTACATATTGGAAAAAGATTTATCCACCATTTCGGAATCAGGGTCTAACAATACAAGTTTTTCTTCAAACAATCGTCGTTCTCAAACGCTGCATTACAATACTTTGACACAACGTTGTTTGCATTATTTTTCGTGCTCTTTTTCCACATCTTCCCAATAGACCATAATCTACTACATTCCCAATCATTGAAAATTCATTCTTTTCCAAATTCACTTGGCGCCAGAGATTTAAGAAATCTCGAAGCTCAGGGCAGGTAACCTACCATGGCGCTCGTAAATAGTTTAGCCCCAATGCTCAAGTGTGAAGTCACTGATGCTTTTTAATTCTCTCTGTCTGTGCATTAAGAATAGTGAAACAAATGGGATCACATGACATGTATGAAAACCATTTCCACGCATTTTTAACGCTGTGGATGTCAATGAGAGAAATTATGATATTCGAAAACGTTGATTTTGTGTAGTGATAGATATGTGCGCGCGACAATTGCGCAGTGGAACAAAACATAAACTAGTAGTATGTCTCAATTCTTTTAGAAATAAGCATCTGACGCAGGCGTGTGTGCATTAATCATCATAATACTCCCATCAGTAAGCCTCAATATATTCTGTAAAATGTATTTACCACGATAGTCATTCGTGTTGTGTTGCTGTCATTCGTGCTGCATTGGATTCTGTGCAGTAATGTCCTTTCCTTACGAATTTCAGATATGCCACATAATCCAATGATTAATCCTGGAGGAATAATGGTGTGTGGTCTTCTTAAGACTTTAGTATATGAAAACTACGCAATTGACGATATATTGTCAGAAATAATGACGTTAATAAAGGTAAGAAAACACTTAAGATAGTTTCGTTATCAAGAGTTTTGTATTACAAGCGCACGTCTCCTTGAGCCTCTGAATCTCTGTTGTTGGATAAATCTGAGAACCAGAAATGTTCGCCCCCGTGTAATAGAAACTATTTTTCATCAAAACGTACTTCATATTTGATAAGATATTACTACCATAATTATTAAACCTGCTACTTCTCTAGCATCTAGCAAAATGAAGAGGCGCAAGAAAACGAGCGCGAAATAATATCACCAATTGTCATGGTCCCTGGAAACGAAAAAGTGGATATATTGAAACGCATTGCGTTTCTAAGTACGTTTGTACTTTGAATCGCGCGGTAGCTATGACCGTAGGCCGACGACTCGTTCGGAACGAGTCATTTGATTGATTGATTGATTTTTCTTGTTTCCGGGTGCGTCAACTGCTTTGGTCAATAGTCCCGTTAGTGTAGTGCATGTTTTTCTCGGGAGATGACGGTGAACTTCCCCCGCTGATGGCGAGATCTGGCGCCGACCTACCGTCGGCTAGTGGGGTTTCCCCCTTACCAGGACTCTCCCACCACCGGGGCACCGCCCCACCTGGGACAAGCTCTAAGCTCCCGACCGGTCTCTCGGAATATGTGGTAGTGTAGTGCATGTTAGTGTAAGTGTGAGTGTAAGGGGAGAGGACAGGACAGGGAAGATGGAAAGATCGCGCGCGGTCCGCGGCCCGATTGTTAGGGTACTGCTCCGGCATTCGCCTGGTGTTGATCGGAGAAACCACGTAAAACTACCGATCAGAGCAGCCGGCCGCTAGAATTTTCCTCCAGACAGCAACTGAATTCGACCTAGATGAAAAGATAGTATCGAAAATTCTCCAGCCGTCAGGACTCGTACCTAGGACCTTCCGTTCAGAGGCGCTGCAGTGACTTCTGATGATGCCCTGAGCTACCGCTTCCGATGGGTTAAAAAGAATTTAATGACATCGAGCCAAAATCGAGACGAGAGACGGTGAAAAGCAGTGTTAACTACTGAGTGATATCGAGTGAAGTGACGAACAGTAAGATTGAACGGACAATAGTGGTGTGAGACGAGGCAAAACGTGAGTGTGTGGACACGTGTGCGGCAGAGTAAGCATGAGTAAGATGGACATAGCGAGACACCATCGATGGGTCTAATAAATAGACTTGGAGGAATTAAAAATTATGCAAAGGGACAAAGTGTGTCGAAGCATCACCATCCGTATTAGTGGCGCGTGAGGAATCCACACTGTAATAAGTGAGCAGAAAACTACGTGCGCGACCCAAAACACACAGTGAAATACCGCAGTTTAAATAGGAACATTTTTGTGCGCTGCAGTATTGCATATGATGATAAACGTAGTAAAATGGACAGGAATCAATTCATGTGAGATAACCGTTTCTGAATTGCCGGCGAGTGGACATCGTCGTTCCCGACAAAGCACGACGGCGGCGTGGGAATGGGGCAGGCGGCCGTAGAGGGAGGGCAGGAGCCGAAGACAAGGCCACGAGGCGGGCGAGACGGCGCCGACTCATCATGTCAAGCGGGCACATCCGGGCACACGGTGAACTTGAAGGAATCTGATACGCAACAAAAATTGCAAGACTGTTCCTAGATGGGACTCTTATTACTTTGTAATAGAAGCAAGTGAGCGTGGAAAAGGTAGTAGACGATTGTGGGAAGCACATAATGAGGTATTTCCTAGAGTAATAGATAAGATAAATGAATATGGGGGACACACAGGGTATTTTGGAAGGGCATGTACTGTTTCGCAAACACAACGAACAAGTGTCGCATTTATGAGGTGATTATGGTTTAGTTTATGTAAAGGGAGCTCCCATTAATAGTATGAAGTGTAGATTTAAGACGGAAAGAAAAACACTAGTGTTCATTAGCAATATGATTTTACTTAATGAAAGAATAAAACTGAGAATAGGAAATATTCGTGTTTATGAGAAATATAGTTAGTCCATTAAAAAGCATTATCTGTGTGCAGGAATAATATCATATTTGTCAGTATCAAGAGCAATTCATTAATGCCAAACCATCATTAATAAGACATTCTAAATATTTAATAAAACTATTATTGCTATCTTTTGTTTAATGTATATTATATTTTCTTGTAATAAACTGTTAATATTTTGTTCATATTTGTTTTCCATGTTTGTGCAACCTCACGAACCCATCACGAGAACGAACACCTGTACCCCCCTTTTAACCTAATTTTGTTGTAAGGAACCCAAACCCGGTTCATCAATATATAGTAATTAACTCCCCTAACACGTAGTTAGAATCCATGTTTTGTAGGTCCTTGATACCTAAAAATCGATCGATGACAAAATGTCTTGTCAGTCCGTCGGTTTGTCCATCCGTCCATCTGTCTGTCTGTCCGTCCGTCCGTCCTTCCGTCTGCGGTCATCGCTTGCGCCTCACCCGATCAGACGATATTCTTCAAAATTGATATTCCCCATCAATTTAAGTGAACGCGAGGTCCTCTAAGTTTGAAACGAATATTTTCATTTTGGGGGATACTTTACATGAAGCATACCTTACTAAAAATGTTCACAAAAATGACTTCAAAGTTTGTGATTAAACTTTGTCCTCGGATAATGTAAAGGACGCTTAAGAGAATGGATAAGGCTCTTTCCATTGAAATGCCTGATTTTTTAAATTGCAAAATTTTTTTATTAAAGATAGATATTTTTATTGAAATCGATTTTTTAAAAACATCTTGAATTACGGTGGTATATAATGTTTCGAAAATATGAGTAGATTTTGCTATTTTTGCCCAAAAGAGAGGCAACTTTTAATTATTTTAAAGAAATTTTTCTCAAAAAATGGCTCCAATTTGTCTTTAGATTCTCTCCTCCTGTATATAAAAAACGATAAAAACTTGTGCTGGTCTCATTTTCGGCAAACTTTGCTTTTTGTTAAATTGCAAAATTTTAACTTTTAAAAATTACATAGTTGAAGATAGAGATTTTTGTCTTAAAAAAACGAGTACAAGTTTTGGCGTAATTTGCGCTTGAAATTAATACAATTAAAAAAACCACACCATATTTTTTCTTCAAATTTTTTCCTCGACCTAACAAGGAACACTTTAAAGAATGTTGCTGGTTTTTCTTTCATGCATCACTCTACATTTTCGAAAATAGCAACTTTAGAAATAATATGAGAAAGTAAGTACTGTTGTAGCACCACCAGTTTTATTAGACAAAGAGTCTGTATGACTCCGTATAAATTTTCCGTCCGTATTAGTTGAAAGTATTGTACTGTAATATCTCACAGGAGTTTCAATCCAGCCACCCAACTTACTTTCTTTCGTGTGGTTGCAGTTTTGCCTGGCTTCTCTGTAAATTTAAGGTGGGAAGTTTGGCAATGCCTGTTGATAGAAAAAGAATATGCTTTGACAGGGATTTACTTATTCTAAAATTACTTTACAGAAAAGAGAGATGAAAGGTGGTGGGTTACCATATCATGGTGGGTGAAAGGATTGCAGTCGCACTTCCAAATTACCTAATTCTAATAGCGTTTTCCATTCGTTGCACTGAAACCCACCAGCGGTGCCCACTAGTGCAGGGCAAAAGCGTCAAAGCGCTAGCCGAAGCGAAGCCGGGCAACGCTCAGATTTCCCGTGGCGGGCGGCTGCGGCTGGCGAGCTCGGGAGCACGAGTGCGGATTCGCTGGGGTGGCAAGAGGCGGACGCGGCGCGGCGGCAGCGGACCCGGGAGGTAGTCGCGAAGTCGGGGCCCAGTCAGTTCCCCACGGCGGGGCGGCCACGCGATGAAGCGGGCCCAACTGCTCGCGCTCCTCGCCAAAAATTTAGTGAAAGAGCTTTTCCCCGCCTGCCGACTCGGCGGCTCCCGTGGCCACGTGGCGCGCGAACCGGGTCTCACACCCATAGGCCTAGGAAATGCGGGCGGAGGAGCCATCGATCAATGGCGACTCGGATAATACGAATTTTGATTTCTAACCGAAACTCCAAGCACGAGCGGGAGTTCAGTGCATCAACTGATGTCACTGCAGCGCTTCTGACCGGGAGGTCCTAGGTTCGACTCGGCGGCAGGTTTTTCGGCACTAGCTTTTCAGCTAGGACGAATTCAGTCGCTGTCTGGAGGAGAATTCTAGCGGCCGGCAGCTCTGATCGGTAGTTTTCCGTGGTTTCTCCAATCAACAACAGGTGAATGCCGGAGCAGTACCCTACCGAACGGACCACGGACCGCGCGCGATCTGTCCTTTATCTTCTTTGTCCTATCCTCTCCCACTTACACACACACTCACACTAACATGCACTACACTACTACATATTCCGGGAGACCGGTCGGGAGCTTAGAGCTTGTCCCGGGTGGGGCGGTACCCCGGTGGTGGGAGAGTTCTGGTTAGGGGGAAACCCTACTAGCCGACGGTAGGTCGGTGCCGGATTTCGCCATCCAGCGGGAGAAGATCACCGCCATCTTCCGAGAAAAAAACATGCACTACACTAACGGGACTAATGACCAAATCAGTTTCTTAAAACTGAAGATTGCTCATTTGTTGATGTCTTCGTCACAACTTCATGCAAAGTCATCTACCAGCATGACTTTCATTTATAAGGAAAAAAGTTCACATTCATGATCTACGATCGTTAAATAACATTTTCATATGGAAGCTCTTTTTTCTAACTTTTTATTTTTACCATACCTGACAAAAATACGAAGATTTTCTGGTGAAACAGAATTTGTTGTAATACCTTCGATGTCTGTATATCTGTTGGCGATACTTCATAGATTGAAACTAATATATTAATATTACAATAACGAGACTAAACGGCGTTGTTTCAGGATCTAGCGGCAGATGAATATGTTGACTTCAGTAAGGAAGTGTTTGAATCTGAAAAGACAACAGGATTCCGAAATTGTGCAATAGCATATTTGATGATGGAAAAAAAATGTTTCCCACCACATATAACAGTGGACGATGTTCTAACATTATATTATAAAGTAATTTCTATGACGTATCTCAAATTTTGTATAAATATAATAACATATTCAAAAATTTCAATATTTAGTTGATGATTTTCTAAAAATATTTAGTATATTTCCCATCCTCGGATGTTTTTCTTTATAGAGTGGCAGCATTTTAGGGAATTGTGAAACACTATCAGTAATAGCAGCAACTTTGGCGAATGGTGGAGTCTGTCCACTGACCAATAAAATGGTACTGAAACAAGATGTAGTGGAAAACATGTTGTCGTTAATGCAAAGTTGTGGCATGTATGACTATTCAGGGCACTTCGCTTTCCAAGTAAGTAACATGGTTATTATGTAATGTAATATTATGGTAATATGGGTAATGGTAATATGGTTATTATGTAATGTTAATATTAATTAGTAAGGTAGTTCATTAGTAAGGTTGAGTTCCCAAACAACTCATATTTACAACTCCTTCTGTTTTAAAAATTGATATTTTGTTAATATTTTTTTATTTTTCGAATGCATTTATAATAAAATAAATATTAAAATGAGTGACTATAAAATGACCAGAATATTGAGCCGAAGTTGAGAAAAATTTTTGGCTGGTTGGAAACGCACAAATTATGCGAGAAAGTACGTGTTGTTGTAGTATTAGTACCAAGCAATACACAAAAGCTTCTACACTATGACCGAAGCCCCTATTGCCTGACCTGTCTGAGTCGTCACCAGGCTCCAACAGGCATGATTAATTTTCAATCGAATACATTTTATTGTTGTAGGTCCTACATTCTCTGCGGTATGATTCAGAAACTACTGTAATAACCTAAAATCGTTTTGTTGTGCCGGTTCAACAAATAATCTGCTACAAGAAAATTTATCTTCCAGATCGGCTTACCTGCAAAGTCCAGCGTTAGTGGAGCAATGATGCTTGTAGTTCCGAGTGTCATGGGAATAGGTCTGTGGTCACCTCCTCTTGATCGACTTGGGAACAGTTGTCGATGCTTATATTTTTGCGAGGTAAGTCAAAATATCATGTGAATGCTTATCAGCGAGAACAATGTAGGAAGAAAACAAACTACTTTACGGAGATTCCAAATTAATTGGCGTGTAGGAGGGAAAAAAGTGTTGAGAAGGTCTGCAATTAGGCTGATGAAATATTAACGACTTTCCCGTTATTTTACTACCTCGCATACCTACGTATGCGCCGAGTAATACACGCGGTATACGGAAAAACCATGTAGAGCAGAAAATCTATGCCGAGATTTTAACTTTTAAATACACTTTTTGGTGTTCTTAATACAGAAAAAATGTTTTCTCTTTTTCTTCGTATGTCCCTGTCCCTCTGTATGTTTGTCTGTGTGTCTGATCGTCAGTGAACAACACTAGCTTGTAAATAAGTCTTGGGATTTCTTCCAGAACGAATAACCCCGATCGATCTCGCCCAATTCTAAGCCCTGCGATTTAAAAGCCCTTAGAACGTTTTCAAAGTGTACCAAAAAATTCCTCCAATTTCTATTTTCTCTTATACATTCATATATACGGTGTAATACAGATCTTTATTTTATCTCGCAACCCGTGTCTGGGAGCATTTGCTCTTGTGTCAATTTGGCAACCGCGTGAAATATCCTTGGTATCCCTTTCACTATTAGGGACCTTACGGCTGACTCATGCAGTCAAGTTCCGGGGGGGGGGGATGCACCTGATTTAGATGGAAGAAGGGTTCTGCCCGTGAGCAACCATCTTTTCTTGTTTCATTTATCCTCCTAAGATCTCTAATTTAGGAAAGGAGAGTCCCCAAAAGTGTTATTTTAAGGAACTGTAATATATTCAATAAGCATCAATGTATTACCTCCTGGCTCAGTTAATCTCAGTGCCAGCATTGCATTTGTTTCCGCAGCGACTCCAACGGGGAGGTCTTAGGGTTTGAGTCCCCACGGTGGCGGATTTTCGACGCTTGAGAGCTAGGTCCAATTTAGTCGCTGTAAGAAGAAGAATTCTAGCGGCCGAGTGCGCTGATCAATAGTTTTTCTTGATATTTCCAATGAATACCAGGCCAATGCCGGAGCGGAACCCTAACAAAACGGAAAGGAGGGAAAGAGATGAAAAAAGGGGAGAGGAAAAAGAGAGGGCGGGATAAAAGAGAGGCAGGGAAAAAGCGAGATGTAGAAAGAGAGCTGGATAAAGAGGGAGGGAGAAAGAGGGAAAAAGAGAGTGAGAGAAGAGAGAGAGCAGGACAACATCTGCCGGGTTCTGCTACTTGCAGTATAAATATTATTACGTAGCATACTGAGTGAAAGGTCCTATGTGCTGTTGTAGCACCACTAGTTATCATAATATAAATAACGATGAGTTTGGTGATGTTTCACGAGATATCTTTCTGATTTCTCTCTTAGTCAGCTTTCATTAAATACTAATTGTTACCTTGAGGTTAATACATCAATAAATTCGTCATAACCTTGCACCACAACTTTAATATCCCGGTTTTGTTTCCAGAGCAAACAGGGAAGTATCGCAGAAAGAGACGTTTTGTTGGATCGCTCGTGACCCTGACCACTTCACCCTTCTCGTCCTGCCTCGCGCCGCCCGAAAGGAGCTCGGCCTGTGAGTCGCAAGCCTGACCGCCATGAGTCGTGAATGGGAAAGGCACCACAGAGATAGGAAAGTTTCTGCAGCTTACGACCTGACAGTAATGTTCTCCTCACCTGTCTCAACAGGCCAGCCTCAGCTGTGTCTGGACTGGTGGCAAACATACATGATTGCCGTATTACCAAAACAAGAGAAGGTGCTTCCAGACAAGGATTGCGCGATAAAATAAAGATCCTGCGTATGTGGTATAGAGAAAGTTATGTTATGATTTCTTTAAATTTTGAGGGTAATTTACATTAACACACTGGGTATTTTGAAACTTTTGTGAAAAATTGTTTCAATTTTTTTCTTTAAATTTCTAGTAAGAATAGTGTGAAATACTATTCTTACAGGAAATTATCCACTATTGACGGCTTTAATACATAGTACATTCTGATGGCATTATACATTATTGATTGCAATTATCACACAATTGATGGCATAGGATTGATTTTCCCTGTGATTCCTAAGTGTTTGAAACTTACAAAATTTTAAAATGTTTTTGAACCCTTCGTACAACTAAATTACGGATAATCGAGCTTTTTCTTGAGTTGATTTTTTTCTCCACTATTAGTTCTTCAATTAATGTCAAGCACATTTTTGAACGTATTGGCGATGTTCACACAATTTTGACTAAAATACTGGCAAAAGTAAAAGCACAATATTCTCAAAAATGAATCCAAATTCTTACTTTGAACTTTTTGTACGAATAATGGTGGTAGTATTTATTATGCACTAAGTAGCTTGATAAAAACTCCATTTTGATGTATCCTTTTGTTATTACAATAATCATATCAATGTATTTTTTTAATATCTCTTGTGCTGTTATTATTTTTGTTATATATGTTTTTGTCGTATATTTGTTACATATGTGTTACAATATTTTTATACAGTATTGCTTTTGTGAGTTCACGAGTTTAATTGTTACGAGCTATCCGAAGACTCAAACGTATGTGAAACTGAGCTCAAAATTATTCATTTGAAGAAATGCATAAACGACATTTTCTCAAAACCTACTCCATTTTTGACAATGAAAATTTTCATATAGGACCATTCTCTAATATTCTTAAACTCATTTGTCAAATTCTACGATTACGGGCCAGAAAATTTGATAAAGTGTGAGAAACTGTCATTAGGCGCTGTTAGGTATCAGCTGGGAGGGGTAGGATCAATACTGAAAAGAAAGTCCAAACAAAGTCTAGGAATTTAACTAGTTCTAGCAAGTCGGTGCCAATCTGTATCACTACGTTTCTTTACATTTCTTGTTAGAATAGGGTAATATAGTCTTATAAGGACATTATCGGTATACTATGTTTACAGTGTTCTTCAAATTTTCAAGGGGTTTGCCAAAGTCTGCTCTCTTTTATTTTTGTTCCATGGAATTGTCATATTTTAATGGGAAAACTAGGGGTATTTTTCTGTGGCAAGGTTTGTTTTTAAATATTACACGTTTTGATAAAGGTTTAATGTCAAAGAATTATGGCGTTATACGCAGTAACCCCTACTTTTAAAATTGTACAAATATGAGTATTGCACGTTACGTTTTGAAGCACACAAATATCAGTCATTGAATCTAGGTCTTCGAGTTTTATGAAGGCATATTTAAATAATCAGTTGGAGAAATACGAGAGAAATTGAATCGTTTATTTCAGAAACCCGTCAAACGCCAAAATCTAAAAAGCGCTTTAGCGGTGGACTATTGTTTCATGAGGATAGACACATCGTTGCGCATCGTAGTGCATATTTACCTGAAAAATATTCATTTATTAACTGCTTTAATATTGAAAAATATTTCGAAATCCGGAAAACTGGGACACCAGGAAAACTGGGACACCAGGGACCACCAACTGGGAAAATCCCAGTTTTCTCGTAATGAGAAATTGGGCATTTGACGGGTTTCTGAAACAAACGATTCAATTGTACTGCGCAATAGTAATAGTGTAATTGTAGTAAATGCGTTTCCCCAGAGGCTGCTCGATGTCTATTGCCTGCATCCGTACGCGCACCTGGGCCACGCCATCCCGACGCGAGAGGACCCCACTCAGCGGCCCAGCCGCCACAAGGACGAGCACGTCATCCGCATCCTGTGCGCCGCTGCCAGAGACGATGTCGAAGCACTGCAGTGGTGAGATTTGATATGATTTGATTTTTTCGTGTTTCCGGGCACGTCAACTGCTTTCGTCATTAGTCCCGTTAGTGTAGTGCATGTTTCCCCCCCGGGATATGCGCGGTGATCTTTCCCCGCTGGATGGCGAGATTCGGCGCCGACCTACCGTCGGCTAGTGGGGTTTCCCCCTAACCAAGACTCTCCCACCACCGGGGCTCCGCCCCAGTCGGGACAAGCTCTAAGCACCCGACCGGCCTCCCGAAATATATGGTAGTGTAGTGCATGTTAGTGTAAGTGTGTGTGTAACGGGAGAGGATAGGACAAGGACAAGGAAGAGGAAAGACAGGTCGCGCGCGGTTCGTGGCCCGTTTGGTACTGCTTCGGCATTCGCCTGGTGTTGATGGGAGAAACCACGGAAAACTACCGATCAGAGCAACCGGCCGCTAGAATTCTCCTCCAGACAGCGACTGAATTCGACCTAGCTGAAAAGCTAGTGTCGAAAATCCTGCCGCCATCAGTACTCGAGCCTAGGATCTCCCGGTCAGAGGCGCTGCAGCGACATCAGTTGACGCACTGAGCTACCGCTCCCGGTCAGTGGTTAGATGATCACTTCTTGCTTTGTTTATTTAACGTCGAAAAATGTAGTCAAAAACTAGTATGAGTAGCACAACGGAGAAAGTGCAATCCCTACATATTTTCGTGGGGCTCTGAGCTCAATTACAATTATGTAGCAGCGAGAGTTTTTAACAAGTATAAATAAGAAAATATTCGCTCTCGTGCAATAATAACTATTTGCAAAGAAAATCAGCTACATATGTTGCCTTTCGTGCTCTACGTGTAGGAGTCGACGAACTGTCCCGAGAACTCGGAGAATAAATTCCGTGGTATAGCCGATATCTTGTGGTAATCCGTTATAGGTAGAGGGATAATCAAACCACAAGAGTAAAAATAAATAATATATATTTATTGTTTGCCCAGAAGTACCTTTCGGGAACTATTTTCCCATCCTCAGTAGGTGTTGCCCAAGCAACGTGGATAACACCTAAACATTTAAAATGAAACCGGATAAGATTATTTCAGTAATTAGTTATTCAGTTATTCAGTGTTTCAGTTATTCAGTAGTAATTCAGTTATTTCAGTATTAGAATGATTATTTCAGTAACTATATTCGCCATTCCTCTCGAGAGAACCTATAATGGTTGTACATGTAATGAAGCTCATTTTAAGTTCAGAAACAAAACAAGGGGCCACTTTACTTTTCCTCAATGGATCGTGGGAACTGGATGAAAACCCGTATCGAGATGAGGATTATTGTTCTAGAAGCTTAAGTACAGTACTTGTTATAGGCATATTTAGTGTTTTAAAATAATGCAGTACAAATGAAAACTAATATATTAAATATTCTTAAAGTAAATATTACTTTATTTTTCGGTGTTCAGTAAAGAAACACTAACGCATAATGAAGATTTTACTTCACATTTAAACTTGTCTATCGATCTTAATCTATTTATGAACACATGTATTGCTACAAAATGTACAAGTATTGCAAGTCAATTTTGTGTAGTGAACTGTTGATATTGACTCATGATAAATATGATTACTATGTCAAGTGTTATAGTTAGAGACAGCTGTATTGGATCGTCACAGATGTAACGGTCTAACGGTCTCCTTTTCAATTAGAGTTCCCAGGAGATATTTGGGAAATGTCGTTAGAACCCGAGCAAAACACACAAGAAGGGAGATATTGCGCATGCGCCCTTAAGCTATCTACGCGTACTATCGCTAGGAGGTATTTATTTATTTATTTATTTTACGTCAAAAACAGTTAAAAACTATATGTGACGTGCTATGGGGAAAAGCGAATTCTGTGCACATTTTCAAAATTCTCTGATCCCTACCCTAAGCCATACTATTTCAATTTCGAATACAGAACGAAAATGTTTTTTTTTTGCAAGAATTGGTTTCAAAATATTCGCTCCGATGTAATAAAATCTATTTTCAAGGGTAATTCAATAAATTTGGGCTCTTATCCCTCATCATGTCCTTCGTTAAGGAATAAAATACTTCTTGCGGCGACAACATGGAGAACGATAATTTGAATAGCTATATTTCCCACTGAATTCTGGAAGACGTGCACAGATAATGAAGTTACATTTATGTCCAGAAGCAAAACAAGCAAAGCAATAGTACAAACCATCTCAGCATTTACTCAAAGGATCAGGGAAACTGGACAAAAAACCGATCGAGATGACGGTCATTGACTCAGAGGCTACAGTACAATAGTTGTTATAGGTTTTTAGAATTATACAGTTCAAATGGTAAATATTACATTAAATATCACTCTTCAAATTAATGTTACTTTCTTTTTAAGGCTCAGTATAGTCTCTAATTGCATAGAATAGTTATGCAGTAGAAACGATTTTACTTGGGATTTAAACTTTTCAATTGAAATGAATCGTTTGTCATATAACAAGTGTTGTAAAATAATGTACATGTATTGTATGTGAATTTTTTTGTAATGAGCTGTAAGTACTGTCACCCGATGGATATGATTACTATGTCGAGTGTTATAGAGATTGGCGTTTTCTGAAAATATATTCCCGCCCTTAAGCAACTTATTTTTGACGAAAACCACTCATTCGTAAATCAACAGACAAGGTAATGATAAAATTCCTACATTAATTAAGAGGCTTACAAAACTCACGTGGGTGGTATTTGGTTATTATTCGTATAATTCTTTTTTGTAATCTAAAATCTGGGAGCTATAATATGTATTCCCCCAGATGCCATATCTCAGGCGGGAATGAACATTCGCGAAATATACACGAGCAGTATGAAGGCTGAATGAATTTGAAAGAATTCTGAATGCGTAGCATAATGAACTTAATTTTGTGTTGAATTCATTTAAATTGACGTTTCAATTGAGGTTTGACCGAATTGAGAGACCTCCAAATTTTGTTGCCATAACATCAATAGTACACCGTGCATTTGCAATGGTTCACAACATTTTTATTAGAATGGAAAACTGCATTATAACCGTTTTATTTTCATTTATTATTAATATGTTATAACGGAACAATTTGAAACATCTGATATTGTACTATTTATGGTTTCTTTATTGCAAAGAATGTTCGTGTCATCTGCAAAGAGACCTGTTTTTCTGTTTCGACTCGACGATGGCATATTCTTTACGTATAGTAGAAAGAGAATAGGACCTAAAATCGATCCCTGAGGAACTCCACGTACAATTGGCAAAGAGTCGGAAAGGTTACATAACGTTCCATCATTCCAGTAAGGGATTTCCAATTTCTGATATCGTTATTTAAGATACGAACATAACCAAACTAGGGCAAGACCACGGATTCCATATGAAGGTAATTTTGGAAATAAGATGCCATGATCAATGACGTCAAAAGTTTTTGAAAGATCTAAAAATATTCCAATACACGCTTGATTTTGTTCCAATGATGAGGAGACATCTTTAAGAAAAAAATAAGGATTTTCTTAATTCATGTTGGCAATCTGAAAGAGTGTCGTGTTTCCATGTGTGAAAGGTTTCTAATCGTATGTAAAAAATCTCTCTAATATTTTTGAAAAAACTGACGGAAGATAAATAGGCCGATAATTTTGAATTTCATTTTTGTTTCCTTTTTTAAACTTCGGGTAGTCCTATGCATGCTATGGATTGTAATCGTCAAGAATCTGGCCTTGTCACTTTGTAATTTGTTTCATTGATTCTCTTATGTTATTTCTTACACGAAATATAAATGTAACTTTTTTTGCCGATGGTGTCTCGAAAATTTAGGAAGTGAAGGGTTTTGAGAAGGCATTTTTTTTTTTTTTTTTTTTTTTTTTGTAAAAGTCTCCTTCCTCTGGGACGTCAACCAAGTGCACAAATCCGTTTGCGAATTCGTAGTAGTAGTAGTAACAGTAGGATTGGGAGCAGACCTATCAACGTCGTCTCATTAATTGAAAACGAATGTGTCAGAATTCGCACGATAAATGGGTCATTATCCCCATCACGAACAGGTTTTTCGTCGAGAATTCCTGATACATTGAGCAACTGTTTTGTCTCTTGTCTTGTTTCCGGACAAAAATTAGTTTCATTACGTGCACGTTTGGTTGAGCTCTGCGTTTGCCAGTTTTGATAGACGTGGAGTAGATGATGTGGGTTGGTATTTTGCTATCAAAACTAAAACGTCAAATCTATATTCATCGAACAGAAGATTTCTGTAATTCGGGTGCGAAAATGTCTACCTTTTCAAAAGGTTGTAGTCTCGCTTTGCTTATCCTTCAACTGTGTCTGCTGATAGAATGGGGAAGAGTTTCTGGAGTGCGAGGAAACGTGATCATATTATACTTCTTCCCCACACGTCACATACAATTGTTACACTTACTCTTTACGTGTACGCATACACGTCACTGTTCCTCGGCGAAAACGCATCAAAACAAATAAAATCAAAATTGTGCACTCGACTGACTTTACAGAGGAGTAAGACGGCTACACTGCATGCCACCTCAAAATCATCGATTTCCTAGCTTTTCCAGAGGCAATCTCGACCCAAAAAAATGCATTTACATTTCATGTAAGAAATTACACAAGAAAACTAATGAAACAAATTACTGATGCCAGTGCAACAAATTTCTGGGTGATTACAATCACGAGCTCACATTGGGCGTCCCTGTTTTCTCAACAGCGATAGCAGGCATAGTCTGCTGCATGTGCGTAATGTGTCCCTCCTCGCATGCCTCTCACGCCTTAACGAGCGTCTAAGGCACATATTACGTACGCAAACTCGACTACGTGACAGTTTATATTTACGCCCAAGATGGTTTACATGCCTGCAGTCTGCCACATGGGACAACCACTTCACTTCCATTGTCGATGTGATGTGGATGTGGTTCTTATTTTTGTCTTTAAAAATCTATGGCTCGACCTTCATTCTCCACGCTTCAAATTCCCATGTTTTCTCAATTCTGTTAATTATAATTTATATGGTATGTGAAGCGAATTCTTCCTGCAGGTCTCTCCAGCGTAACGACCTTTCAAGCATGGTGCGTTATTTAACGTGCGTCGGACCATTTAATTCTGATAGCTTTCTGTTAACGCCAGTTTGTCAACATTCAACACGGAAGTAAATAATACACAAGTGAAAGAGACACGAGTTGGTTCCGTGAATTCTCTATGGATTGTGATATTTGACAACACTATTATTATATTTATCCTATATGTAGTCCGAGTTATAAATTTATCCAAATAATTTTTAAATGATACATTAATTTAAATTACCCATAAATTACCAAAGTATTGCTGTACAAAATTATTGCAAATTCATATGAATCAAATTTGAAAAACTAAAATTGAAGAGAGAGTTGATTCAAACAATAAAATATGGTGACTTTTTATTGCATCCAATTGGGGAGTCCAATCCACGCAAGAATAAATAATTTTAAAGACTTTTTGTGGGTGCAATTCGAGAGCTTCTGTTCGCATAGTTTCTACATTCACCCAACTGACACGAGCACAGAAATGGACGTGCGAGAAATGGCTCAGGCTGGCTCGTGGGTCAAGCGAAGTTGATGCCTGTCATCAAGAAGGTCTGGGTTTGATTCGCGGACAATGTCATGTGAAATTTGTTCCAACAAATCGAGTTTGGCTGCTTCACAAGGGCTAGTCCAACCCCTGTGAAGTGTCATAAACCATGCCCCTATCCTAATTCCTTCCCAATTTTGGCCGCTGGGTGGAGGCGCAGGAGCGCGTGGCGAGAAGCGAGTACGCGGATATGCTACCTGGCGGTCCCCTTGACAATTGACTGCGACGAGACTGGAGACTAGATGTAAAATAAAATGTTAACGGAGGGTATTCCCCGATAGTAAATGTTAACCAGGGATTACTTCACAGTGCAAGCGCTCATCGCTCGTTTAGGGGCTAGGAGACGCGTTGCGTCAATACAGATGCAAGAAATTTTAAAAAAGTGTCTTGAATGTTACAGTTACTTTTCACGCAACATGGACATGAACGCGAGGGATTACGACGGCCGCACGGCACTACACGTTGCAGCGTCCGAGGGTCACTTGGAGAGCGTCCGCTTCCTGATAGACGTCTGCCGCGTGAACATCAACCCCCGAGACAGGTGCGTACGAGGAATCCCTTCTTCCTCCCTAATTCTCACAGGAAAGCGCGATAAAAGATTGTTTCATTCAGGATTTGTGAGGTTTTAACCGTCCTCTGAACTTTCTCTCCAATCAACAGTCCTTCATAAGTGAAAAACAAAGCAATTTGAATAAAGAATTCAGTACAACATGTAAACAAGTTACAATGTGCCCCCTAAATACTAACATCGACTCTGCCCTTCTGATACGACAGACCAACACTATGCAGCGAGATTAAGCACGCAAACTGCAACTGAAAACTGCAACGTTTTCACCACATAGTAGAATTTGTAGCCAGAATCTGTTTTGTGGGTCCTTGATACCGAAAAATTGAATGACGGTAAAACGTCTGTCTTTCCATCCGTCCGTCTGTAAACAATGCTAGCGACGAAATCGTTCAGCCATTTTCTCCAAAATTGATATTCCAATTGATCTGGCTGATGTCGCAGTCCCGTGAATTTGAAACCGACATTGCAATTTTGGGGGGTACTTTTCATGAAGCCCCTGGGACATTTTCCAAGTTTTCAAAAAGTCCATCGTTTTTGATTAAATTTGTTGTTGGATAGTGTGAAAGACTTTTAAGAGAATGGTCAGGTTTCGTTGAAAACCTATTTTTCGAAAATGCAAAGTTCAATTTTTTTCGGGTCTTCCTACAAAAAAATATTAAAGATATTTTGTTCCTTAAAAATGGTTTTTAAAATAAAAGCATGTACAATTGTGCGAAGTTTTACGTGAAAATACGGGGGAGAAAGTACGTGCTGTTTAGCAACACTAGTTTATTTTTATTTCCTGTGTAAATGGAAGTATTTTTGCCTAGATCCCTATCACGCTCCCCCCCTCTCTGTCCCACCCTCCTGATCCGCCCCGCATGCAAAGCTGCGCCATCCCGTTCTGCTCACCAATCTCCGCCCGCCCCCAACTGCCCCTCCCCAGTCCCTCACCTCCTCCACACTCGCTACCCCTCCAAGCCCTACCCACATCGCTGCTCCGGAATCCCTAAATACGAAAATGCAGTGCGGGGTTGCCTTAAATCAACTATTGAAAAAAACGGAGGTTTTGAGGACAATATTTTGAATCGTAGATCATTTGGATCATACGTTTGGTCTCACCAGTTCAAAATTATTCCTACAAATTTATGTTGTAATTGCTTTACGCGTTTCAGAGATACGCTGCAACAAACTTATTCATCTACAAGCATACATCTATTTTCATAGGTATATTTGTTTGGAATGTCTACATTTTAAGTTATTAGTACCTACTTAGTAATTTAAATCTTAAACTTAACTGGAATTCCTACACAACATAATTTATTTTCGAAAATCAGATTGGAGCAAATGTTTATTTTTGAAAGAAATAAGGTAATGTAGAGAAACAAATAGCTTATTGAATTTTTTAACAAACGTAAACGTTTTTTCTCTTTTCCTTCGGTCTTGACTGTCGCTTAGCTTGGTTAGATAGTAAACGACATTAATGTAACTCAGTATTTTTCTATTATTAAGAGATCCTTTCCAGATTTATCTTCTTGGCAAGTATTCACATTGTGTTAAAGCTTGTAATACTTTGTTATTTGAAATCATTCCTGACATTATCCTTATGGATTGTTAACGCTTAAACATTATTTGTATTCTTAGTTTGTATTTTTCATTTGTATTCTTATTTTTTCTTTAATAAGCATCAAACTTCTGTTCATTTTCCAGGTATGGGCGCACTCCACGCAAAAATGCAGAAGACTTCAAAAACTTCAATGTTGCAAATGTGTTGAAGTGCATAGGTGCCCAACTATAGTCTGTATTTTGACCTTGGTAGTTTCTATTTGAGAGAGTTTGAACTTTTTTTTACAATCATTCTTTCGAGGCATTTTCCTGTAATAAATGACTGCTATTGCAAGATTACATCTTTCAATATTATCTCTACACATTACTACTTTCATACTTGTAATATTACTGAGAGCATACATATTACTGAATACCCTACGGGATGTTTTGGAATACAAGTACGTAGTTGTGAGTACGCTACTGAAACTTTTAGTTAGTCCTTAATTCGAGTCCCGAAGATGGCAGATTTTTCGAAACCAGCAATGAACATATTTTCGTTCGATGACACCACAGCCTTGATGAAAATTCTAAGTCTGTCTTCTCTGGTAGATGCTTTCCATTATTTTCTCCGTTCACGACCAGATAGATGCCAGAGGTAGGCGGTGGAGCCATATGATTGCAAGGAGGTAAATAATTTCCTACCTGACGTACGAAATTAGTGTATTTGTTCGAACCCACACGCGAAATCAGAAAATTGTATAAGCATAATGCTATATTTTATTTTATGTGTTTAACTTAACGAAGTTTAACGAAGTAACTTAGTAAGTAGTTTAACGAAGTTTAACGAAGTTTTTAACTTAGTTTTTAACTTAGTAACGAAGTTTAACGAAGTAACTTAGTTTAACTTAACGAAGTCAGCAATCGCTCTTTTGAATCCATTGTTGTATGCGGAGATTTTAACATTGATTTTCTGGTCGAATCTTGCGAAAAAGAAAAGTTTCTCAATTTAATTAATTCCTTCAATTTAGACATTACAATTAATGTACCTACACGGATCACACAACATTCCATGAAGGCAATTGATCAAATTATAATTAACAAAAAAAATCTTACCATTATAAGAAATGCGATCACTGACACAATAAATAATACACGTATGACTAGATTGTTTACTAAAAGTAAAATTAAATTATTCATTGATTACTTGATGCAGGAGTCATGGGAAACGGTTTATAATACTGCTGATACAAACGACAAATATAATTCTTTTTTCAACTCTTTCATTTCATTTTAACACTTGCTTTCCTCTTCAAAAACGAAAATTAAATATTTCACGGAAAAGCAATTCTTGGATAACACAAGGATTAGGACATCTTGTAAAACAAGCGAATTCTTTCTTTCATTTCTAAACGTCATGACGTATCTCAAGATTTCTTATCTACTTTAAAAATACAAAACATTGTTACGAAAAGTCATAAGGCAGGCCAAAATCATGAAAAACGATCAGGATATTTTGAACTCAAATAATAAAACAAAAGCAATGTGGAATATAATAAAACATACTACCAAATCAACTAGAAAACCGTAGAGAATGTTGTTTTAAAATATAACGATATAAATGTGAACAATCCGGCAACAGTGGCTAATCTCTTTAACCAATACTTTTCGAGAATTGCTGCCGATCTCACTAAGGGTCTTCAGGCACAAAATTCAAAAACAGACAGTTCACCCAAAATTGTAGGCACAATGTTCGTTTCCGAAACTTCTTCCTATGAAATTCTCAAAATAATCGGTAAACTAAAAAATAAATATTCGTCCGGTTTAGATGAATTCCCGGATTCTTTGTTAAAGACTTGTGCGTATACCATTATACACCCGTTAACTCACATATTTAATGCATCTTTATGCACTGGAACGTTTCCAGATATTTTCAAAACAGCTAAAATTAAGCCGCTTTTCAAAAAAGGCAACAAAATGAAATTCAAAATTATCGGCCCATTTCTCTTCTATCAGTCTTTTCAAAAATATTAGAGAGACTTTTTTACATACGAATGGAAACCTTTCTCACTAAACACGACGCGCTTTCAGATTGCCAACATGGATTTAGAAAATCAAAATCAACGGAAACAGCTATATTTTCTTTTCTTAAAGATGTCGCCTCATCATTGGATCAAAACGAGGCACCTATTGGATTATTTTTAGATCTCTCAAAAGCTTTTGACGTCATTGATCATGACATTTTACTTCAAAACTACCTTCATATGGAATTCGTGGTATTGCTCTAGATTGGTTATGTTCGTACCTTAAACAACGATCTCAGAGAGTTGAAATACCTCACTGGAATGATGGAACATTACGTACGCACCTTTCCGACTCTTTGCCCGTTGCATGTGGAGTTCCTCAGGATCGATTTTAGGCCCTATTCTGTTCCTACTTTACGTAAACGATATGCCCTCGACGATTCGAAACGGAAGAACGGTTCTCTTTGCGGATGATACGAACATCCTTTGCAATAAAGAAACAGTAAATAGTACAATATCAGATGTTTCAAATTGGTTCCGAAATAACAAATTAATAGTGAACGAAAAGAAAACGGTTTTAATGCAGTTTTCCATTTCAAATAAACAATTCAGTGCCCCATTGAAAATGAACAGTGTACCATTGACTGATGTTAAGGCAACAAAATTTTTAGGTCTCTCAATTCAGTCAAACCTTAAATGGAACGTCCATTTAAATGAATTGAACACAAAATTAAGTTCATTGTGCTACGCTTTCAGAATTCTAGCAAATTCAGTCAGCCTTCATACTGCTCGTTGTGTATACTTCGCGAATGTTCATTCCCGCCTGAGATATGGCATAATATTCTGGGGAAGTACATCTTATAGCTCCCAGACTTTTAGATTACAAAAACGAATTGTACGAATAATAACCAAATCCCACCCACGTGATTCATGTAAGCCTCTCTTCATTAATCTAGGAATTCTACCATTACCGTGTCTTCTTATTTACGAATCAGTGGTTTTGTAAAAATGACTTGCTCAAGGGCGGAATATATTTTCAGAAAATGCCAAAGTCTATTACTATAACACTCGACGTAGAAATCATATTCATCAGGTGACAGTATCAACAGCTCATTACAAAAATTCACATACAATACATGTACATTATTTTACAACACTTTGCCAGATGACATTAAACGATTAAATTCAATAGAAAAGTTTAAATCCCAAGTGAAATCGTTTCTGCTGCATAACTGTTTCTATACAATTAGAGACTATACTGAGCATCACAAGAAAAGTAACATTAATTTTAACAATGATTCATAATGCTTTATTTACCATTTGAACTGTGTAAATGAGTATAAACAACCTGTAACAACTATTGTACTACAGCTTCCGGGTCAATGACCCATCTCGATCAGGTTTTCGTCCAGTTTCCTGATCCATTGAGCAAATGCTGAGATGGCCCCTTGTTTTGCTTCTGGACATAAATGTAACTTCATTTCCTGTGCACGTCTTCTAGAATTCAGTGGGAAATACAATTCTTCAAATTATCGTTTCCATGTTGTCGCGGCAGGAAGTAATAAGAGCCAAAATTTATTGCTTATTTATCCTTGAAAATAGTTTTTATTAATTTTTGTTTTAAATTTATTGCTTATTTATCCTTGAAAATAGATTTTATTACGTAAAGTAGGAACAGAATAGGGCCTAAAATCGAACCTTGAGGAACTCCACATGCAACGGGCAAGGAGTCGGAAAGGTGCGTACGTAATGTTCCATCGTTCCAGTGAGGTATTTCAACTCTCTGAGATCGTTGTTTAAGGTACGAACATAACCAATCTAGAGCAATACCACGAATTCCATATGAAGGTAGTTTTGAAGTAAAATGTCATGATCAATGACGTCAAAAGCTTTTGAGAGATCTAAAAATAATCCAATAGGTGCCTCGTTTTGATCCAATGATGAGGCGACATCTTTAAGAAAAGAAAATATAGCTGTTTCCGTTGATTTTGATTTTCTAAATCCATGTTGGCAATCTGAAAGCGCGTCGTGTTTAGTGAGAAAGGTTTCCATTCGTACGTAAAAAAGTCTCTCTAATATTTTTGAAAAACTGATAGAAGAGAAATGGGCCGATAATTTTGAATTTCATTTTTGTTGCCTTTTTTAAAAGCGGCTTAATTTTAGCTGTTTTGAAAATATCTGGAAACGTTCCAGTGCATAAAGATGCATTAAATATGTGAGTTAACGGGTGTATAATGGCATACGCACAAGTCTTTAACAAAGAATCCGGGAATTCATCTAAACCGGACGAATATTTATTTTTTAGTTTACCGATTATTTTGAGAATTTCATAGGAAGAAGTTTCGGAAACGAACATTGTGTCTAAAATTTTGGGTGAACTGTCTGTTTTGGAATTTTGTGCCTGAAGACCCTTAGTGAGATCGGCAGCAATTCTCGAAAAGTATTGGTTAAAGAGATTAGCCACTGTTGCCGGATCGTTCACATTTATATCGTTATATTTTAAAACAACATTCTCTACGGTTTTCTAGTTGATTTGGTAGTATGTTTTATTATATTCCACATTGCTTATGGTTAATTATATGAGTTCAAAATATCCTGATCGTTTTTCATGATTTTGGCCTGCCTTATGAATTTTCGTAACAATGTTATGTATTTGTTAAAGTAGATAAGAAATCTTGAGATACGTCATGACGTTTAGAAATGAAAGAAAGAATTCGCTTGTTTTACAAGATGTCCTAATCCCTTGTGTTATCCAAGAATTGCTTTTCCGTGAAATATTTAATTTTCGTTTTTGAAGAGGAAAGCAAGTGTTAAAATGAAATGAAAGGGTTGAAAAAAAATTATTATATTTGTCGTTTGTATCAGCAGTATTATAAACCGTTTCCATGACTCCTGCATCAAGTAATCAATGAATAATTTAATTTTACTTTAGTAAACAATCTAGTCATACGTGTATTATTTATTGTGTCAGTGATCGCATTTCTTATAATGGTAAGAATTTGTCATCGTGGTCACTGTATCCTAAATCTTTTGTTTCAACTTCATATCGAGTAGTAGTTTTGTTAATTATAATTTGATCAATTGCCTTCATGGAATGTTGTGTGATCCGTGTAGGTACTTTAATTGTAATGTCTAAATTAAAGGAATTAATTAAATTGAGAAACTTTTCTTTTTCGCAAGATTCGACCAGAAAATCCATGTTAAAATCTCCGCATACAACAATGGATTCAAAAGAGTGATTTCTGACTTTCTTAAGTGTTATCTCCAGGTTTTCTAAGAACAAAATATAATCTGCAGTTCTCTTTGTTGGAGGTTTGCAAATGCAAAGTATTATCACTTTTAGTGAAGTAAGATGTACAACAGAAATTTCGAAAATATTTTCAATGGAGTACACATTTAATTCCGCCAAGGGGATAGAATCAATATTATTTCTAACGTAAATACAGGAACCCCCATACGTAGGACCTTTATGGGATTCCTCTCTCTGCAATAAAAGCCTGCGAGGTAAAAGTTTGGAATTTGGAAAATGCTAAGTTCATTAGGAGATAACCAATGTTCTGTAAAGCAAAGAACGTCCATTTGATTTAGATCGCTCTGTAGAGCTGCCTCGATAAACTCAGTTTTATTCAGTTTTAGATAAAGATAAAGATTTGTTTCGAAAAATTGGGAAGAAAGAGATTGCCAAAGGAGTTGGAACAAATGAATTAATTGCTGAACATTTCATCGGAAACGACTCGCGTAATCTGGACATAATGTGAGAAACCATGCCTCACAAGTACTGTGTAGTTTTCTTCTCACACTTGAGATTCCCGGGCACGCGGCAAAGAAATCACGCGTCGCAATCTTGTCGTGTGCGCAGTCGGTCGTGATGTTCATTGGAGCTTGCTAACAGGTGACAGATGTGACAGGTACACGGTATAGTGCGAAAGTAGGTGAACAATCAAGTTAAATAATTATGCCGTGTAGCATTTATGCGCATATAAAAATTAATGGGTAACTCGAATCAGAAAACTGTAGTCAATGGACGAATCAACCAGAAATCTTCTCACCGTAGCCCCCAGGCATACTCAAGTCAGGTGAGAATTGAGGTTATGTCCACAGCTGTTTGAAAGGAAATTTGAATCTGCGACAGTGGAATGAAATGAGTACCGCGTATTTGATTAAGGATTACGATATGCCTATCCAAATTATTATTGCTCATGGGTTTGCAGTAATTTTTAAAGGCGTTATTACACATTTATTTACATAATTTATTTACTGGTTAGATGTGTGCTAATTTTTTGAAAGTGTGTCGTATGTGATGCTTTGCTGTTTTTGTAGAGAGCGATCAGTAAATAAAAGTAGTTTAAAGATGAATAAAAATAAACTTCAAATTTCGTAGAATAAAGTCTATTCCTCACAGTCTTTTCCTTAATTTTTCTGTAATCATTTATTTCCAAATATTGACAGCTAATTCAAAATGTTTTGATTATGAGAAAAAGTTTTACAAATTCGTTTTTTCCATTAGTTTAGTCTTTCTAATTTTCTACCCAATATAAGTGGACGTTCTTATGCAAGTGGTGTCAGTCAACATTCAGCATACAGTGTTTCCCGACCATGGTCACGAGTTTCCAGGAGAAGGTAATTATCCAACATTATAGAAATGAAAGAATGATGTTCAATAAATGTTTTTGTATTGTTCAAGGAACATAAAATGAAGGTATTGCTTCTAAATAAATTAATTTTTAATAGGTGGCATGAAAGAACACTTAATGACCCTTTGGTTGCTGCTAAAACCGCATGGCCAGTGCCTTACATAGAAGCAATATTTCTACCAGAGTTCAAAATAAAAGGAGATGTTTCAGAAGAAGATTTTGAGGTGGGTATCATAGATGGTCAAAGAATTTATCGTGACTGAAATATATAGAAATTTCAATAATGTGAAGTTCAGTGCCATGAAGCATTTGAGCAAGAAATAAAGGAAATATTTATAAATATCCACTATATGTAGATAATAAATAAAATAAAATAATGTTAGTTGACTTGAAATTTCCAAAGTGTGTATTTTAAGACGTTTTGACATGAATGTCAAACATCAGATTAAAATGTTCACTAAAAGATATTTTTGAAAGATATCTATATAACATATTATTTAATTCAGATGGTACAGTGGAAAATTGAACTATATGTCATTATGACATTTTTTCTTTTTAATTTTTTAGTATGTAGATCTAATTTCCAAAGGTGCCTTTGGAACTGTATATAAAGTTCAAAAAGCAGACACAGGAGAAGAATATGCCTTGAAAGTTCTTTCCAAATCACTGGTAAGTATCACATACAGTAAAGTGATAATAATCGTATTAGTCTTTTATTTTTGTTAATTTTTTTTCCAGCTTATTTCACAAAATGCTGTGGAACAAGTAAAGGATGAGGTTCGAATTCAGTCGATGTGTGGACATCATCCATTCATTGTAAATAGTCCATTTTTCTGGCAAAATAAGAAGAAATTATTTATTGGTATGTTGAACTTTAAATAACTTAATAGAAGTTTGCTATAAATATTTTTGTTACAAACTGTCGATTGTACAAAACTCTCCTTTACAGGAGGCTCAAAAAAGTGTTTTAATTTAATTTTTATTCATTCCCATGAGTAGTTACGTCAAAGACTTTTCCAGAGTTAAGTCTGGAGTTCAGCTGACTTTGCCTATGAAAAACAAATTGAATTTTGCATGTTCAGTAATTGTCAATTGCCTCTACGAACAGTGGATTTTTAAACAAACCTTTTATTTTTCAGTGAGTGAGTTCATACCAGGTGGGGAGCTATTGCAGTTATGTCAATTATATGGCCAATTACCTGAAAACCTGGTTCGAGTATATGTTGCTGAAATTGCTTTAGCCTTAGGTAATTATACTCATCCTTTTTGATGGAGTAATACCAACATAGAAGAACACAAATTAAATAATTGTGAAACATTTTAGGTGTTCTTTTTTCAACATATTGTGCATTGAGAGCAGAATAATTATACTGATTTTGTTTGGTCTGAATAATACACAAGTGCTGGTAACATTCTTTTAAATTTTGATTTGTGGGTAGTCTGTATGTCATGCCAATCTTAACCCCTACTATATTTAATGGCCATCTTAGCCTTAATCCAGCTTACATTAATTTTTACTTTGTCAAATGCTTTCCAAATTATTTATTTGTTCATTTTCACGTGTTTAAAAGAGGTAAATGTAAAATGGCCCAAAAATACATTTTTCTAGATTTTCTGCACAATGCTGGAGTGATCTACAGAGATTTAAAACTTGAAAACATATTGTTAGACCAAGATTACCATCTTCAGTTAATAGATTTTGGATTAGCAAAATGGCTCAAGTATGGTGCACGAACTTCCACCATATGTGGAACAATTCAGTATATGGGTGAGTAAATGCAAGACTTTTTTAATATTAAAAAAAAATCTTTGTACAGTTACTAAATTTGAATAATTAGAATAAAATCTTCAAATGTTATATCTGTTTATCTCAGAACCATTTGTAGTGCTTCCTACGCACTGTTATATTTAGTTGACCAAGAAAAGTAATTTTAAAGTTATCACAAAGATTGTACATTTTGTATTTAATACCAAGACAAACCCTTGAAACGGTCTTTTTATCTAGGATTATCTAGACCAGGTATTTCAATCTTTTTCTTTAATCAACCCTTTTAAAAAGAATTGCTGTCTCTATTGACCCCCATACATTTTTCTCTATAATATTCAATATACATAATCATAACACAAAGAATACAACGTAAGTATCTTAAAGGTAGCAATTACCACTTTGTGTGTATATCTGTTTCCAATAATTGGAGGTGCTTCTGCTTCTGAGAATCAGAGTTTCTAATCTTAATTTATGCAGTGGTTACAAAATGTTGACCATTTTTTAAGAACTGGACATAACATTTCTCCAGGGTATATTCTTATGTGACAGAGCCTTTTTCTTTTGTGATAGAGTATCATTGTTAAAACTAATTATAATTAGGGCCTGGATATTTATGACATGTCATGTTTATTTCCTTTGTGTTATTTCCATGGAAAATATGAGTTAAGCATGATTTTATCTACAATTACTAAAATCTTGCAATTTTCGTGTCATGTACCACTGTATTTTGACTTTTTTAACCCTTTTGTCATTTTTCATTTTATGATCATATTTTCCAATGAATTGGCGTATTTTTTGTCATATTTGTATTAGTTTGATTCCATTTTCACATACTTGCAGTCTCAAAGAGATTTTTCACATCTCCTAAGTTTAGTTTTGTCAAGTTTTCTGCCAAGATCATCCACAAAAATAACTTTAGCAGTTCGAAGTGTCTTCAAGGAGGACCAAAGGAGAAGGGGTGAATTTGGCGTATGCTGGATTTTAAAAATATATTTACAATATAATGGGCATTTAATCAGCAGAAAGATTTTGAAAGTTTTGAAAATGCAAACAACATTTTTTTTATCATAATTATGGTCATATTATTGTGTTTTTTAGGTCATAAATGCTTGCATATTTCTTACCTTTTCAGGTCATTAACAACCAGACCCTAATTATAATTTTTTAAGTTTTCTAAACATCCTAAGCAATGGCCTAGGTTGGTTCTTGGGAGCACTAGTAGTGAAAATATAAATAGGATCCTGTCTTTAAACTGAATTTACTGCCAACAGTATGTTATTTTATTGAAAAGTGAAATTATGTTTTTGTTTTTTGTAAATATTAAAACATCCCATTTAGAAATGGAATCCATGTTTGCTGGGGTTGTATTGTTTAAAGGAAAATTATGATTTACCATTATATTAGTATAGATATTAATTACAATGGCTGCACCATACAGTTTCAACTGCATACTTTTTATTTGAAATTCTAATAAGACTAATAAAAATGCACATTTTTCATAAACATAAATATGTAGATGTTCTTTCATATTTTTGGTAGTTTGAGTATGTATGTAAATCATTAAAGACAATGTATGCATTATTATCAAAAGTATCATTTTCGTGTTTAGGGCTGGTCTGTTGTAGCAAAGTATGTGCCATCAACTAATGGTCTTAATTACTACATGTTAAATGCTAATAAAACAGCACTATATTAGTGAAGCAGTGTAGTTGATTCGCATGAAAAGATGGGGAAGAGTACATGGCTAAGAATAGTATATATTGTTCAGATTAATCATTTTAACTGCTAATGATTTTCTTTTAATTTTTCATAATTTTTGAAATTGCAATAGTGGATCAGTATTTTTCTCATTCAAAACATTTAAAGAAGTTTTCTCTAAAAATACAATTTCAAACTGTACTTATAATTTTTTAACAATTTGAAAGCAAATTATAATTTTCTTGTGAAAGATTGTCTATTTTTTTGCAGTCATGTTATTGGAAGGCATAGATGTTTGAATGGACGTTTTGTCTTTATTAAAGAATAATACTTTCTGAAAGCCATTGTTTTCTGATCTTGTGAATTTGAGAGAAATGTTTCAGTGTTTCATGCACCTTATATGTGAAATAAAATTGAGGAAGTTAACATATTTTCATGAGATTTATTTGTCCAGTTTTATTTTAGACAGTCATAGATTGTACATATTAAAAACCAAACGGTAAATAAAAATCCATAATTTTAATATACATTTCAATAAAATTCCAAATCTAACCTTTTGGTTGTCAATATGTACAATATATAACCTTATTAATGTTTTGGTTTTCAGTATGTGCCGTATATGATTCTCTAAAATAAAACTGGGCAAAGAAGTCTAATTAAAACCCAATGACTGGCAGAAGATAGTGGAATATTAACAAATTTTCCTTAAACTCTTTTGGACGTTAGTACAAGATAAAATTTTTTAAAATGATTGAAGGAGGGTACTTACAAAAGCAGTGTAGCTGATAATAGTTAGAATTTTTTAGTTAAAGTTAGATAATAGTAAAAGTTTTTTTAATGAATTTTGAGCAGTTACAAGATCATGAATTATCTGTTAAAGGTGTTGCCTGAATGCTAGCTAGTTCATGTAAATTCACTTGGAAAATATGTACTTAATTTCATGTTCATTATACATTTCATAGCATGTCAGTACATTAATGAATTAGAAAAAAATAGAGTTCTGGTTGAATTATGATATCCGCTGTCAACATCTTGATTGTATATTTAAATATTTAATGAATGTTTATTTACATAAATGCTATTTACATAAATGCTATTTACATAAATGTAACTGCATTATTTGTGCACATCTTCTAGAATTCAGAGGGAAAGATAGTTATTCAAATTATCATTCTCCATGTTGTTGTGGCAGGAAGAATTATTCCTTGACGAAGGACATGATGAGGGATGAGCCCAAATTGATTGATTTATCGTTGAAAGTAGATTTTATTACATCAGAGCGAATATTTTGTTAACAATCCTTGAAAAAAACCCTCATTTTCTTTCTGTATTCAAAATTCCAGTAGTCTAGCTTAGGGAAGGGATCACAGAATTTTGAAAATGTGCACAGAATTCCCTTCCCCCCTAGCATGTCATGCACAGATTTTCACTGTTTCTGACATAAAATAAATTTGAAAAAAATTAGTATTTATTTTTTCTTACTATGTATTGAATTTTTCTTTTGTATATAAATTTGGTATATTTTCTACTCAGCTCCTGAAGTGATGAGTATGGAACCATATGGACATGCTGTTGATTGGTGGTCACTTGGAATTGTCATGTGCTGCATGCTGTCTGGTGAGGTAAGTCTGTGATTCTATCACAAAATTGATTTGTAACAGAGGCAGCTGGTTCATTGGAGCTTGCTCAAGAGAATGTCTCATGAACTTGCAGCCTTTGTTGTAATCATCAGTATATTGTATGTTTTAAATTGAGTTGTATAGATAGATTTTTTTTATTAATTGGATATACTAATATTTTGTGATTCTTCTTATTTTCTTATATTTTAAACCAGACATTTACTTAATTTTCATTTTAAATACACAAGACATGTAATACGCAATTTTGGTATCTTGACTTTGGGGCTATAAGCATGAATAAACAATAGGGTCTGCTAATGATATTAAAATATTGATTTGAAGTAATCAGTATGAATGCGAAAATGAAGAAGAATCTTTGCAATTTTAAAAATTATTATTATAATCTTTTTAAATTTACAAACTATTATACATTTTTGTTTAACAAATTATTAGTGGCCTCTAGCATGTGCTTAAACTGCTTATGTATTAATCCACTTGTGGCTGGGGAGAGGGGAGGAGGGGTCAACTACCCTCTTGTTTGTTGGGACAAATTTTTTAAATTATATTTAAACATTTCATTTTACCAATCTTCAAATTTATGTTATAAAAGATTTACTTTTTTCTGTAATTTGAGAATAAATTTAATAGTAATTAAGCTAACTATAATTTTATTCAGCCAAGCTAATAACATATATGTGGGAATCAGATTACTCGGGATTGTCCGATAAAACTTTTTACACGGATCTGGTCAACCATCAGCACCGTCCTACGCCTCCTGTTGTTACACACACTGCCTGTCCCGCGTGTCTTCTAGCAACTCGTTCCTCTCTTCCGCTTCCACTCCCGCGCTCTCTACTTCCGCTTGTGGGAAACCCAGAAAGTCGTGATCAGAATCCCACATATATTAATAAATTGGTGAACTTCTGTTCAGTATTATAAAATGCTGGGAATAATATTTAGCATTACTGTTCAGTCATTAATATTCAGCAATAAATTGTCTTTCAATTATATTTTGCTTTTAAACTTCATTTATTTTACTTAGAAATTAAACAGTTTCATGGCTAAAATCATGAATCATAACACTTGAATTAACTCTTAAAAAGAAAGAGTATTTCTGATTTATTATACAAATATGATACAAGGTACTCAAATTTCATCATATAAAGCAAAATCAAAGCTGCTACAATATAATATTCCATTTATATACATATATTGTATTTACAAGTTATGCATCAAATACACATTGTGAACAATACAGATTATGAAGGAGTAAATTGTTTAATACAAGGATACTGCATACTGCTTTGTGTACATTTTTATTAAAAATTAATATTATTTAAAAATGAGAATTTAATTTAATTTTGTAATAAAACTAATTTTAAATTTTTATAAAAAATACTTATCCCCAATAAAAGATCTGAAATCCTACCTCTGGCTATGTATATAGTTCATCATTGACATCCTGATTGTGTCAAGGTTGGAAGTGAGAGAGGAACTTTCTTTACATGTTTTGTACACATCTTTTACTCTTTTAATTTGTTACTTCCACCAAATTCATTCAGGAAAAAGACATTCCAATCTGAATATCATGTGTATCATTCAAGATCGTGGTGTCACGTTATCAGAGATGATAATCATAATCACATATCACCAACACCACCACCATCATAATCATCATCAGTAATAAGGATTAGACTGTAAGACTGTGCTAAGGAGATTTGACATTCCCCTTATGTAACAGTAAAATTATGTTGTTGCAAATAGTGTTACTGTTCCACTAGTAGGCAATATTCTTTGTTCGGTTTGTGATGAATTACCTTATCTACAATTGCAGCTATAATAGGGAACAACCTTATAGCTGCATATTTGCATATTGCATATTTCTATAATGTAATCTTTTACAATTATTTTTACTTTGAGAACTTGTTAAAAAGAAAAGGGATCCCATCTTTGTTCGCGGTTGGCCAGGATTTGGGGCTTTTAACCTCAGAGGCCATGGGGCCTTAAATCTTTTTGCACCAGCCTAGGTATGTCCCCTGCTTCTATATTTAATGAGAATCAGGAAGACAAACAAGGAATTACTACAATGAAAAGCTTGTTTTCATTATTTTTTAGAAATATTTTGAATATTTGTTTAAATATTATTACTTGGTTTGCTTAAAAATTAAGACTAGAGCTTGGACAATGCCCTTTTTGCCTATTTTATTTCTTTGAATGTATTTTTAGGCAACTTACCCCGTTATCAATGTTCACCTCAGAAATGGCTTTGGTGAGGTTTTTATAATGGCTATAAATGCCTATTTTAGAGATAATTGCCTAATCGAGCGTTAAGAGCCTATGAGTACCTATATTGAATTGAATTTTCTGCATTTATAATATTTCCTGTTCACTGTAATTTGTTTTGTACAATCATTTTTTGAGAAATCACTGATAGGTAATTTTTTACCAAACAAGTAACAACTGCGTAAAATTTGCCAGGGTGTCCTCTGATCGAGAAGCTCTATGTCCTGTGCCTGTAATGTGCTGAGTGAGGGACATCGCTTAGAGATGTATGAGAATTTGACACAGTGCGGGTTACCTTATCTATTTCGCCGAAACCCGTCGGGCGCTCCAGAGTACAAGAAATTGCTCTCACTTTTCCGATCTTTGCAATGATTAGTGAGCTATCTCTTCCTTACCAAGAATACAAATCTCTTCAAAAATAGCGCTCGTGGCATCTTTCGTGTTTTGAAAGGTAGAATTGCACAAGATAGGGGAGTTTTCTTTGATAATTGTGTATTGGGTTTGAAGTTTGGTGCATGCCAGATTAGTAAATTTGCTGTTCCTGTTAAGCATGCTTGCTACAGTGCCAAAAGAGAAAGTTTTAGGAAGTTCATTGTTAAAAGAGGGGATTTATTGAGAAGATTTGCGGCAGACTGGAAATGTATTTTATTGCCAGTGTTGTGAAGAGATGGTAAATTGTGCAAAAAAATACTTCTTACAACATAAAAACATTGCAACTCGTGCAAAAAAAAAAAATGTGAGAAAAAGTATTCAAACTTCTTCAGCAAGTGCTGTCAAAAGATGAAGACAAGAAAGAAATTCAACAAAGACTTGTGCCATGGTGCACACATTCCATTTTCAAACCTTGAAAATCCAACATTAACCAGTTTAACCAACAAAATATACAAAGTAATAAAATTCCACATGAGACAACCCCTAGGAAATATTATCTCACTCTCCAATATGTTTTGGCTATCGAAGAAATTCGATTTGTTTTTAAAGAATTATGTTCATCCTTTATGTAGTATGTATTATGTATAAATTTCAATATTATTCAACCATAATGCCCATTTCCCTGCTTATTTTCAAGTTTTTATTGCTAAGTGCCTGCCTATTGTCGACTACAATGCCTATTTTAAGTTTTTAAGTGCCTATTTGCAGGCCCATTTTCGACCTTTTTAGTGCCTACATGTCCGAGTTCTAATTATGACTATGTACCAGGAAATCAATAAGAAAGAGAAGACAAAAAAGGAAGGTTATTAATAAAAAAAAAAAAAAAAAAAAAAAGGTAGTAGTGATTCTGTTTAAAACTGTAGAAAGAATTAAAATGAGCTTTTTCGGTCATTTGCTGGTGGCAGAAAAAGGAATTGAAGTTTTTGAAAATTTTACCATAAGATTCTTTCTGGACAGTTCTTTGTAAGGACTTTTCAATATTTCTTTTGTATTCAAATTTTTTACTGTTTGATTTAAAGTGAATTTGAGGTCCTAATGTAGTGATGGAGAAAAATGTTTAATGGAATAGATCATTTTATTCTTAACAATATTTCAGTGTTGTTGTCAAAACAATTCTTATTGCAGCCCAAATTTTAGTAATTTTTTTCTTTCTGTGCCAGTTTAATTAGTATGGTATTTGGTTCTTCATTGAAATGTCTTGTAGGAAAAATTGTACTTTCCTTTCTGATTTTACTTAATTAATTTATGTAATTTAGATAACCTAATCTTCAAAGCTTTGCTAGCTTCAACCACAACACTGAAACAAAGAATTTATGCTCTCATGGGTGCAAAAACAGATATTCACTAATTTATTCACTAATTTTTATTCTGTTTTAACCCCATGACAAAATTAATCATGTTTAATGTATTACTTTTAACATTTGGAAGTAGTGGAATGTTATTTGGTAATTTATATTTTTTCTCATAAATGATTAAAACTGAAGCAATGAATCGGTAACATGAGCTGCAGTAATTGTAAGTGACACAGTTCTGATGTTTCCTTTATTAAAAAGTGATTGTAAGTTAACATTCAATGCTCAATTCTCACAAGCAAGTCTGGTTCAACATGTACATAGAAGGCATTCTCTGGAACAATATATGTAATATGTGAAGTCTCTGTAAAGTTGTGCCAGAAGAATGATCCTTGACTATCATTTCTCTTTTGTATAATTATGCAAATATAATTAATTACATTGTGCTACAAAGGTGTGTTTAGCAAAATTTAATTTGGTATTTGTGTTGAAAAACAAATAAAAAGCTTTAAATATAGGAATATCAGAAGTTAGAAAATAATACTACTTATTTAAAGGATCTATTTTATTTCTTAGTTTTGACAATAATTATAAAATAAAGTGTGAGCTATGCTGTTGTTTTACTATAAAAGCAGGTTCTCTTATAACTTATGTTTTCCTTAAAAAATAGGAATGAAATCTTGATTAAGAGCGAAATCATTTTCTCTGAAATTTGCAGTTTGAACAAAAAAATATTCAATCATCAATCTTTTTTCCACTTCCAACAATATGTAAGGTCACATGTTTAATATACCTCTATACCAAGCATAGCCTTTTCATTCTTGGTGTAAAAGAAAACAACAAAAGAAACAACTCAAGCACTTATAAAGTAATGTTGCTGATGGTTGATCAGTTGTAATGTAAATTGGGGAACCATTGTGCTTTGGGATATTTCATGAAATACAAAATTTTGGGAAACTTTTGAAACCCAAACCAGGGAAACTCAGGAGGTTTGATTTGCTTTCTAATTAAACCTGTTCCCCTCAGTTTTCTCTAATGACTGGACTCTATGTGTGGTAGGGTAATGCATGCAAGTGCCAGTGCCAATGCTAGGCATGGGCAGGACAGGACGATCACCTGGGGCCACGCAAGTCAAGGGACCCGATGATGGAACGATAATTCGAAGTAAAAATTGAAAATTTAAATGAAAATTTTAAACCATTCCGTTTCACATTAAATAAACTTATTGAAAAATATTTTTTCATGAATTTCTGTCTAGCATTATTTCTTGTAAATTCATTTACAGTGTCAGTGTGGTTTAAAATTTCCTGTTTATACAAAATAGTGTAGTTGTTTAATCTTTCTTTCCCCTTCATATTCATTGTATAATTTTTATTTTATCGCGCTTTTGACTCATTTTACTGTCTCGCTACTGAGTAGAGAGAAAGTTATGTAATGCTGCACGAAAAAACAGTAAGTGTTTGGCAGAAAAACTCTTGTTACAAGATAATAAGACTAATGGTAATGAAAATGTGGATAAATCCAGTTGCTAAATTTAGAAAAAATATCCTCCAACACGTGGTGTAGCCAGAATCCATGTTTTGTGGATCCTTGATACCGAAATATCGAATGATGGCAGAACGTCCCGTCCGTCCCGTCCGTCCCGTCCGTCCCGTCCGTCCCGTCCGTCCCGTCCGTCCCGTCCGTCCCGTCCGCCTGTCTGTCCTGTCTCGTCCTGTCGTCCGTCGTCCTGTCTCCGTCTGTCCTGTCTGTCCGTCGTCCTGTCTGTCCGTCTGTCCTGTCTCGTCTCTGTCTGTCCTGTCTGTCCTGTCTCGTCCTGTCGTCCTCTGTCTCGTCTCTGTCGTCCTCTGTCGTCCGTCGTCCGTCGTCTCGTCTGTCCTGTCTGTCTCCTGTCTGTCCTGTCTGTCCTGTCGTCCTGTCTGTCCGTCTGTCCTGTCTGTCCTGTCTGCTCCTGTCTGTCCTGTCTGTCCGTCTGTCCTGTCGTCTCGTCGTCCTGTCTGTCCTGTCCGTCCTGTCTGTCCGTCTCGTCCTGTCCGTCCTGTCCGTCCTGTCCGTCCTGCTCCGTCCTGTCCGTCCTGTCGTCCTGTCGTCCTGTCCGTCCGTCCGTCCTGTCCGTCCGTCCGTCCGTCGTCCTGTCCGTCCGTCCGTCCTGTCCGTCCTCGTCCGTCCGTCCGTCCGTCCGTCCGTCTGTCCGTCCGTCCGTCCGTCCGTCCGTCCTGTCCGTCCTCCGTCCCGTCCCGTCCCGTCCCGTTCCTTCCCAACTCTGCGAGCAGTACTCAAGTCTGTATGTGAATTCATCTGGAAATAAAAGAAATGTTTTTCTGCCTTTTTCTCACTAGAGAGGCCCTAGCCAACCGTGGCTCTTATACTGCAGCTTTGAGAAATCATTGCATCATTCACCCGTGTGCACATTGCTATAAATATGACTTTTTCTACATAACTGAAAAAGAAGAAAATGTATTATTCAACATAATAAGATGATGGCCTAGAAAATGTTTATGGATTTCCAATTTGAGGTCGAAACGGTTCGTGATTTGTCAGTGCAAGGAGTTGCCTACTTTGCAAGTAAGCCTTGGGAGAACTCTCATTGAAGGTGACGAAATATGCTGAGAATTAGGCCCAGCAACAGAACCTCGGTAAGGAAGCTTGTAATGGCATTGAAGTACCATACGACGGAGAAAGTTTTATTCAACCTCATGTTTTGCTTATACATACGAATATACGGAGTAATATACGTAGTATAGAGGAAGTTCTGTATTGCTGCGGAAAATCGATTTCGAGATTTTAACGGAAATGGGGTCCCCTTATACCGAAAAAGTTTTTTTTTCAAAACCGTGTGTCTGACTAGAGCGTCTGTCTATCCGTCCGTGAACACTACTAGCGCCTAAACCATACGTAGGAGATTTTTAAAATTGAAGAATCCCCTGTCCATCCCGCTCTAGTTAAAGCTTTGAAATTTTGAAAAACATTCTTTAATATTTGGGGGTACTTTTATGAAGCCCGCCGGACATTTTCAAAATTTCTCAAAAACGGCTCCAAATGTTTTCTTTAAATTTCTTGTAATAATAGAGTAAAATAACTTATAAAGGTGGCATAGGTTCGATTTTCACGGTTAACTCTGAATTTTCGAAAATTGCAAAACTTTGAATTCTTTTCGGCGTCTTCCTACAACTAGAAAATTCAAGACAGAGATTTTTCCTTCATATCAAATTTGTTGTTCATAAATAGTTCTTTCATAAAGATCCGGCAGATTTTTTGAAAATGTTAGTAGTTTTCGTGCAATAGTGCGTGCAATATTTGCATTTTTTAAAAAAAAATAACGAAAACGAGATTATCTCAAAAACGGCTCCAAAGTTTTTGTTTAAATTTTTGGTAGGGTTTGTGCCAAACCAACCCTATATGATGACATAAACGACATATTGCTCTATTCTTTTTTTTCAAAAAATTACGAAAATGTAATTTTTTGAGTTGTCTCCCACGTCGATAATATTTACATTAGAGGCGATTTCGCCACGTTATTGTACTTATGAATACATGTGATTTAAATAATGTTCTATAAAGTTTCTCGGAATTTTTATTATGTCATGGTTAAATGTAACTTTTAAAAAATTTTAAAAATAACTCTAAATTTTTTCTTCAAATTTTTCAACGGATAGTGGTAATGGCACTTTTAATTGGTGTAAAGTTCTTTTGGTGTATTCTTTTTTTTTTTTTAAATTACAAAATTTTTAAGATTTGTATTCATTATTGCATTTGTGAGTGGAAGTACTTCAAATGACTTTAAATGTAGTTTTTCGAATTCTCAATAGATTCCTGCGAAAAATAGCTTCAAATTTCGAATTGACAGTAATGCTTAATGGCGATTTTCTTAAAAACTGCTTCAACTTTTTCAATGAAAATTTCTATTTAGGAATAGGTTTTACTCTTCTTTAATATTCTTGATATAATATTTCTGTTCTACTATTAAGAAACCGAGAAGTGAAGAAAAATGTAAAAAAAAGTATTTTGGGCGATGATAGATGACAGCTGGCCAGAGAATGGAACAAGACCTTAAAGGCAGTCCACACCAAAGAAATTAGAAGAAAATGCTACGAGAAAGTATGTGCCATTATGTAGCACTTCTTGTTTACTTGTGGTGTAGTATAATAAATGTAATGGATGTTTTTTTGTTCCGAGGTTTCACAGCTACCGCAATATCCCGAAACCTGTCAGAGTCCTAGATAAGGAAAGATGGAACATAGAACGGTCAGCCAATCGCCAGACCTTGAGGAAGGTAGTGTGGTCAGGATGGGCAAGGAAGGATCACGTGTGGTCCATGGCTTGTTTAAATCAAGGTTAAGCCCTGAAGGTACGTTGCATTCAGAATGTGCCTCTTGCGTCTATAGTTGGAGGAAGGGGAATCAGCGAATCGCCAAACATTAAGGAAGGGAGTGGGAACAGGATGGGGGGGGGGAGGAAGGATTGCATGTGGTCCGTTGCCCTTTGCTTAAGGTACTCCCAGGAATAAAGCCACTGAAGCGACCAAGTAGGCAGCTGATCTCTAGAATTTTTCTTCAGGCAGTGGTAGGCTTCGACTTACTTAGCTGGTGTCGAAAATAGTCTGCTGCCAGGATTGGAACTTTGGAGTGGAGTTCTTGGTCTACGAGGCGTCAGTTGCGGACTTCCAATTATATTATATTGTATTTTTGCTGTAGGTTTGAATTTAGGCTCAAGTGAGTATGATTTCATTGATAGGTGATGAATTTTGTGTTCGTCTGAGGGCTGTATATTCCTGGGCGAGGTGCAGGAAGCGCGATGGAAAATGTTTGTCGGGTTTCGATCGATACGCATGACCCATGTGAATTATGACCAAGCAAGAGGTTGGAATTATTTCTGTTTTGCAAATATTCATTCTTCCTCAATTCCGAGTAAATCTCGTTTCCGAGATGTTGATGGAAAGTTTGATGATTTTCGGCACATCGGAGATCATAAAAGCTCAGTATTATTTCGCTTTGTTTCACAGACAATTCCAGGAACATTGAAATATTTCTTTTCGACACGCAAACATTTAAAATTGCAATGAAAAATGTAGTTTTATGTAAAATATGTAAACGTATGTAAAATAAATATTGTTTTAATGCATTCAGAATGTGATGCAGATTCTAAAAATGTGTATTTACATAAAAGTCCGGTACCTACCCATTACTAAACGTCTTCTAAACTGTACGAGAAAATGATTATTTCGACATTCGAATGGGAGTGTGCTCCGTTATATTACAAGAACAAAAAACCAAAACAAATTGATCCCCGTTATTCATGGGATCTTGCTCCTTGCTCAGATCAACTAAGAAGATGAAGAGAGAAGGCGGAGAAGGAGAAGAAATAGGGAAAGAACGGCTCTGGGGACTAAGACACCAGTATTGAATTGAGCTACGTTTTTTTAGCCAATTGCAATATCTGGTGACAGATCGATTCCTGCCGGTCGGGTCGCACATTACTGCCATTGCAGGTGCCGGGTGAGGCGAGTAGGGCGAGACGGAGCGGGACGAGGGCGCGTTTAGAAATCGAGCGAGAATGAAAGGTCTCTTCCGTGCAGGGCAATTAGGGATACCGGTCCCGCTAACTGGATTCACCTCCGCGGCGCGGGCGGCAGGCCCCTCTCGGCTGTTACGCCTGGCGTTACAACTCTCCAGAGGATACCCAATACGGATTTATTAACATTAATATTACCATTACTTTTATTATTAGTTGTAATATATTTTAATTACCAGTTCAGTACTCGTACTAGCGTATGTTTTGATTGATTATTAGTGATTTCGGGTGCGTCAACTACTATGATCTTAAGTCCCGTAAGTGTAGTGCGTGTTTTTGTTTGGGAGGTGGTGATGATCTTTGCCCCCTGGATGACCAAATCCGACGCCGGCCTACCGTCGGCTAACGGGGTTTTCCCACCATGGGGGCATCGCCCTATCCGGAACAAGTTCTAAGTCCCCGACCGGTCTCCCAGCATGTGTGGTAGTGTAGTGCAAGTGTGTGTGTGTAAGGGGTAAGACAAGGAAGAGGAAGGAAAGATCGCGGTCCGCGGCCCGTTTGTTAGTGTACTGCTTCGGCAATCGCCTGGTGTTGATCGGAGAAACAATGGAAAACTGCCGATCAGAGCAGCCAGCCGCTAGAATTCTCCTCCAGACAGCGACTGAATTTGACCTAGCTGAAGAGCTAGTGACGAAAATCCTGTCGACATCGGTCCCGAACCTAGAACCTCCCGTCAGAGGCGTTGCAATTCCATCAGTTTATGCACTGAGCCACCGCTTCCGGTGTATGTTTGGAGTGGATGAGTAATTTTATGGATAGATCATAATGATATGAATCTGGATGTAGCAGAGGTAGAATGGAAGGCAGATGAAATGGGGAAACACCAGTGAAACTTGCCACGAACTGCCCCCGAAATTTGAACCTCGGTTTCCAGCGGTAGAAAGCTAGTGGATCGTTCACATGGACAACGAGAATCATACAATAATAACAATAATAATAATAATAATAATAATAATAATAATAATAATAATAGTAATAATAATCACAATCCCAATAACATAGTTTACATGAACTTAATAAGCCTGTTGTAAAATTATGCAGGCAGTAAGCAATGACAGTGTGGTACTCTGGCAAGTGTCTATGCAGACGAAAAATCAGTGGATGAACTTGAAGCTGGAGGGTGGAGCCCCAACTCGAAAATGATCTGCAATTTCTGGATCCAAGCAGATTATTGTTTGGATCGTAACATCTCGGATCTCACGGTCTCGGTAGAGAGGTAGGTAAGTGTTCCACCATGCAGTTTGGTGATTTCCTGAAGGTTTCAGTGTGAGCCATAAGGAAATCTTACCGGAAGGAGGTAAATCATGTTTAGAGTGAGAATTCAATAGAGACTGCATTTCATGTGGGAGAAATGAAAGAACATTCATTGTTCAGAAGCAAACGAGGGACTATTTCGGCAATTGAAATATAAGTATGAAGCTGGGAAACTAGACGCAAACCACGATTGAGCTGGTTTTTCTACATCCGTGAATGGGGAATGGGAGTGGTGAATTTTGAAAAAAATAGGCTGGAAAACTGTAATTTCGTGCTTGACTACATTGGAAAGGAAGGGGAGTCGCAAAACCGCACTGGAATGTCTCCCAAATCTTAAACTACTTATGAAAAAACTCATCTGTTTATAAAAAATGAAATTTAAATGAAGGTAATATGATCGATTTAAAAGGGCGATCAATACCTGTGAAAAATATCAAATACACAGTCGTATTTTAGTAACCTAAAATTCATTAAAAAATAAGCCTATTGTTAGGTTTACTTAACTTAAGCGTTTTCGTATTATTTTCAAAAATAAAGATTCATCAAGATAATTTAAAAATAACAAATTCAAAAATTTTTTAAAAAACAAAATTAAAAATCGTCCGCTATATTTTTATCCACTTTGATTTCCTAAATTCAAACTTAATGAAATTGAGATCATCTCGTAAAAGTAATTAAAATACAAATATTCCAATCCATGGACAATTATTAACTTCAATTAACTTCGTAATGTTATATTCGAACTATCCCATTGCCTACTGTAAATAACTATCAACATCTGTAAGACATCTTTCGCTAGACGAATAGTCAAATTTAAGCGGATATTATAGTTTTTTGGAATTTTTACGAAGTGGATAAACCGTTGCACGATATTCGTATGATATCTTATTACAATACTTGGTTAGTAAAGAGCCTAACGGTATCGTTTAATAATCCTCCAATCGAATTGTAATAAGATGTCTTATGATACTTATGCCGTAACTGTAGTATTTGCAGCGCTGCTGTGGTCGCGGACTTCATTCAATTCGTTGGGTAAATGGGTTTTGTTATTATGCACAAGAAAAAAAAAAGTATACGTAAAATTAGTTAAATGGCGCCTCTTCTGCAATGCGAATGGACGATTGTGAAACGGTGCAGGGCGTGGGCAGTGAGGATGAGGCGGAGTAGGACCGCGAGGGCGCCGCACGTGGCCAGGCCAGGCCAGGCCAGGCCAGGCCAGGCCAGGCGGGGCCAGGCCGGGCCGGGCCGGGCCGGGCCGGGCCGGGCCGGGCCGGGCCGTGTGAGCAGTGCAGTGGGCGGGGCGGAGCGAATGAATCAGTAGGGGGGCAGGGCGGGGCGGGACGAGGCGGGACGAGGCGGGCACTTTCTCCGCGTAGGAGAAACGCGGGGGCGCCGTGTGCGGCGGCGTCGGGGGCGGGGCGGAGAGGGAGGGGCCGCCGCAGGTCGTTTCTCTCGCGGTTGGGGAGCAGCCCCGCGCACGCCACCTCATTGGGCGGGGGCCATGTTGGGGGGAACATGTCGGGCAAAGTACAAATACAGGAAAAGTGGAAAATACAAATAAATGAAGCAAATGTACTCTTAGCGCATTTATGCGGGTTTATGCAGAGGAGAGAAACGTATGTAGCCAATGACAGTTTGCCAAGGGCGTATGTGAAAAATGGTAATGGAATGTGCGTTGTGGACTAGCAGCTAATCTGTGTTTACATTCTGTTCATTCTCTCGTTACGAAAAAATAGTTTGTCTGGGTTGGTTGTATCGTTACCGTATACAGTCGACTCCGGTTATAGTGAACTTCTGGAGATTAACATTTTTGGTTCACTATATCAAGAGGTTCACTATATATGTCAAAATTCAATAGAATTTCTCCAAAATGATTGGCTTTATTGAAATGGAGATGTAGCAAAATACATTAACAGCATGAACTGAAAATTTCAATATATTTATTTGTGCATAAAACATCAATTATTTTCAAGTGTTTGCGTCGTACATTTTTAGTTAGTAATTTTTCTAGATGCTTCTCCAGAGTTCATGCTCTCTCCATACTTGATTTTGCATTGTTCTCTGTCTCTAATTATTGTAATGCATTCTTTGGCACCATTCAAAGCCACTCGCATTGTTGGTACACGGTCCCACTCTCCAAAGGCTCTTTTACTCGCCTAATAACATAAAAGATCCTTTCGGTAGAGGGATAACGCTAGCGGCTAATGAAACTGATCGCTTTTTCGCCTGGCAAGGCAAGTAGCATCAGGCTGTGGCAGTCGCGTGCTTCCTGATGCCTACGTAGAAGTCAACGCGCTTTGTCCCGCGGAATATCAAGTAACATCAAGCTTGAAACCGAAGCACACAATAGGGAGTTTTTGCTCTCGCGAACGTTAAAGCAATCGAAAACACTATCGATCTTCTGCGCATGCGCAGTAGAAGTTTCGCATCACGTTTGTGCATCTGCGCATGCGCTGAAGATCGAGATTGCAGTCGATTGCTGCTTGCTAAGGCGTCGCAAAATACTTTACATTTAGTATTTAAATACTTCGCCTAAATACTTCGTAAATAAGCATTTAAATACATACTCTAAATACATTAGGTTTTGAATAGCTAAATACATATTTAAAGTACTTCAAATACTCAAAATACAGTAAATACAATAATTTTTTATTATTACTTTTTTTGCAACAATTTATTGTAGTTGTCAATTATAATAAATTCCTAATTGTCAGTCTTAAAGTTCTAAATAATAACTTATAAGTGTAACTTAAATAAGCGGAATTTCCTTTTAAAGTGACCAGTTTTTCAAACAAATCATTAGATAATAAACCCGTATTTGACGAATGTATAAAATCCGCGAAAGAAATCGGTCGTTCAACTGGCGCAGTTGAACATAAACTAGTGTTGTAAGTAGAGCTCGGATATGTAGGCACTAAAAAGGTCGAAATAGGCAGGCAAATAGGCACCGAAAAACTTAAAAATAGACAGGGAAGTAGGCATTATAGTTGACAATAGGCAGGTACTTAAGAATAAAAACTTAAAAATAAGCAGGGAAATGGACATTATGGTGAATAAAATTGAAATTTATACGTAATACGTACTACATAAAGGATGGACACAATTCTCTAGAAACAAATAGAATTTCGTCGATTTTCAAAACATATTGCGGAGTGAGATATTTCCTAGGACTTGTATTGTGTGGAATTTTATATTTTGTATATTGTTGGTTAAACTGGTTATATGTTGGATTTTCAAGTTTCGAAAATGGAATGTGGGTGGCATTACACAAGTGAGTGTTAAAATTCTTTCTTGTCTTCATCTTTTGTCTGCACTTACTGAAAAATGTTTGAATAGTTTTTCACACTTTTGTTCGCATTTTTTGCAAGAGTTGCAGGATTTTTATGTCGTAAGAAATATTTTTTAGTACAGTTTACCACCTTTTCACAACTCTGGCAAAAAAATACATTTCCAGTCCACCATGAATCTTCTCCATAAAGTAATGCACTTCTTGAAACTTTCTCTTTTGGCATTGTACCATGCATGCTTAACAGGTACAGCAAATCTACTAATCTGGCATGCACCAAACTTGGCAACTAATACAAAATTATCGAAGAAAACTCCGTCTGCCTTATGTAATTCTACCTTCTAAAAGCGAAAGATGCTGGGAGCGCTATTTTTGAAGACAGTTGTGTTCTTGCAAAGGAACAAATAGAACACTAATCATTGCGAAGATCGGAAAGACATGACAAATTTCCTGTTCTCTGGAGCGCCCTGACGGACTTTGGCGAAGTAGATGAGGTAACCCGCACGGTGTCAAATTCTCATACGTCTCTAAGCGGTGTCCCTGCTCGACGCGTTACAGGCAACAACACACGGGCATAGAGCTTCTCGATCGGAGGACGCCCTGGCAGATTTTACGTGGTTGTTAATTGTTTTGTAAAAAATTACCCATCAGTGATTTCTCAAAAAATGATTATAGAAATCAAAATATAGTGAACATCTATATTTGAAGTATTTCCTTTTTCAAATACACCTATTTTATGTATTTCAAATACAAGTATTTAAGTACTGCCCAATCCAGGAATCATGCCTGTATCCAGGAACCATACACTCTTCCAGGAAACTGTCAGGTACGGTGGAAACCGGGGTCTAGTCTTCGGATACCGGAACCTTCAATTAACCTGTCTCTATTACAGTTGACAAGGGAGGCCCGATCTGAAATTGAACTACTACCGACTTCTCGCTTACGCGCCCACCTTCCAGCTTTGCCCGTCTGGTTCCACGCGAGAGCGCGTACTTATCACGATGAATGTGTTGGCGAACTTGTTGGACGAAAAATGGTCACCAATCGTTTTCACTGTGCTTCATGTTCGGTGTTATGTAGTGTGCGCACGTGACGTGTGAGCGTGTGTGGTTGCGGTACTTGCCTGTCGTACCCACCTCGACGCACGGCGACAAACCCGAAGATAAGCCACCCAACGTGTAACTACAGCTGGCTTCATACACGAAAAGCACACACACATTGGTTCGGTGATGTAGCCAAGAAGGGTACTAAAAATTGGAGGACCGCCTCATGAGGAAATAATAGACTGGATCGGACGGGAGATAAAGGAGAAGATTTGAAATGCTGGTAAAATATCCGGTAACCGAGAGGAGCAAACAATATGAGAACAGGAAAGAGCTAACTTAAGAATAATGTAATAAATGAGAAACAAATGAATGATAATACTTTATGGAATATTGAAAATAAATGTAAATGTAATCTAAACAAAACAAATGAACTAACAATTATAATCCTATTGAATATTTACAGTTTGTACGCTGGGCCCGAACGATGAATTGTCAATGAAGTTGTCTTAATTCTAATTCTTAAACTTGTATGTACGGATCAAAACAAATAAAAGGAGTTTTTCTGTTACAATTATGTGAGTAGAGGTGCTCTCTCAAATGAAAATATTCGTTACACGCTGGTGGGAGACACCTAGTTGGGAAAAACCCCGCTAGCCGACGGTAGGTCGGTGCCGGGTATTGCCATCCAGCGAAGGAACACCATAACCTCCCGAGCTCTACATGAACTACACTTTCGGGGCTAATGACCCTAGTTGTTGAATCACTATCTATCAATCGAACGCGACACGTGGTAATTGTGAATTGAAAAATTATCGATAACAATATTGTAAAGTAATAATGATAATTTTTGTTTTTCATGAAATGTTTGGGTAGGCCCCGCCTTGCAGCCTAATAGGTAAATACGCCTCTGATTTTGTCACAACTTCAAACTGAAAATGGAAAATGAAAAATTATCTAAGAACTTTTTTCTCAGATGTCTTCTTGGCACGACTGCTCAAAGAAAGGAGAGTTGTTTTTATTTTCTCGTCTTACTACGTCTACGACGTAAAGGGAAAGAATTGTAATTCTGCGGCGTAAGTAAACGAGTTTTCGACGGAAAAACTCGTAGTTAGTCTCTGGTAACGAAAAAGAGAATAAATCGCATTCTTATTGGTAAGAAATTACATCCTCTATCACACTGTATAGTCAAAAGCCACTTTTTTTGGGATCTTCGCACCGAAAAATTGATAGAGGGCAAAACGACTGTATGTGTCTGTCCATCTGACAACCTCAAGCCGAAAGATCACCGTAGTGCCTCTGACTATGAGGTCGTAGGGTTCGAGGTCCGATGTTGGCAGACACTAGCTAGGCAGGTAGCTCGAATTCAGCTGCAGGCTGGAGGAGAATTCTAGCGTCCGGCTGCTCTGATCGGTAGTTTCCACTGGTGTCTCCGATCAACAACAGGTAAATGCTGGAGCAGTACCCTAACATACGGGCCACGGACCGCGCGCGATCTTTCCTTCACCATCCTAGTCCGATCCTCACCCCTTACTTACACTTACACTCACATTACATCTACATAAACTCACTTGTCGGGAGGCGGGTCGGAAGCTTAACCCGTCTGGGTTGGAGCTACGCTGGTGGGAGATACGTGGTTGGGGAATATCATCATACGTCTGCGTAGATCGGTGCTGGATCTTGCAATCCAGCGGGGGAAGATCACCGCCACCTCCCGCGATGAAACCTGCAGTACACTTACGGGTATAATGACTTTAGCCGTGGACTCGCCCGGAATCAGAAATCACTCAACCAATCCCGAAAGATCTCGTGGCTGGCGCATGAAGAAGGCGCGTGTGGTGGCTGTTGGTTTGTGTGGTGGCTGATTCAGCATGGCTTCGCCATGGAGTCTCGGGGAAACTGCACTTATTCTTACTTAACCCTCCCAATTTTTTGGGGCACCTGAAGAATGGTTGCATTTCAGCGTAAGACGTCATTATCTAATTCGCTCAATTTTTTTCTTGTTTTTTTTTTTCACAGTATTACCAGCTTTTACCACATGCGGCCAGAATTATTTCGTAGTCACACGTATTAAAGCAATATGTTAAGGGACCCCTAATAGGGATAAGTCTGTTCAGGCATCGCGGATGTGAATGTGTACCTTTATATCAGGTGTATTGGAAGCGCTGCAGCTGCAAGTTTTGGTTTAATTGATTATTTTGTGTTCCCGGGCGCGTTAACTTGGAAGATCATTAGTCTCGTACGTGTAATGCATGCTATATCCTGGTAGTTGGCGGTGCCCCGCTGAAATATGAGATCTAGAGGCCACCTACACGTCGGCTTGCTGGATACTTCCTCCAGGCATCTCTGCCTGGAGCCCAGTGAAACTCTAAGCTCCCGACTGGTGTCCCGACATGCGCGGGAGTGTAGTGTTACATGTTAGTGCATGTAAGTAAGGGGCGAGGATAGGACAAGGAAGAGGAAGGAAAGGTTTCGCGCAGTCTCTGGTTCATTTGTTAGGGAACTACTCCAGCATTCGGCTAGTGTAGAAACCTACTGATCAAAGCAGCTGGCTGCTAGCATTGTCTTCCAAAGCAGCTATTAGGCTAGTATTCGCCTTCATCTCAACTCGAAATGAAAGACCCAGCAGTCAGAGGTGCTGCAGTGGGAACACCACTGCCCTGAACCACCTCAGGCGGTGGGAGTTTTGGCCCAGTGGCTGCGGCGGAAGGACCACAGCGCGGAGTGCAGCCGGGCGAGCCGTGCTGAGCGGAGCGGGCGCCGGCGCCTCGCCGCACTTCCTGGCCCGATGGGCGAGCGGGCGGCAGGGCGGGCGATGCCCGTCGCCCATTGGAGCGCTTTCTCCCTCGCCCGCCGTGGGCGATCGTCCCCACGACGCTCTTTTGCAGCCCGCCGCGCGCCCGCGGACCCTCTCCCCGAGGTCTCCGGTTTCTTCTCTTCTTTTGATTGAGCCTCTATTTGAGAGAGGAATTTCCCGATGGCAGGTTTGCATCTCGGTTCCATTTGCGTTTGTTTCGCTGAGAGGTTCGTGGACAAGAGCTTCCTGAAGTAGTTTGCCTTTGCATTTTTGAGGCTCTCAATTTTAGATTTACTGTTTGCTGGATTGTGCAGACGCTTGTTTGGATACTCTCGTCTAACCTTCTGAACACTTCGAACGATGAATTGGTGCTAATAACTTAAAAGGACGGTCTAATTTTACCATAAATGTCCAAATGGCCTTCAAGGCACCTATTTACATGTCTTTCAATTACTGGCATTTCATATAATTTATTACTTTACTTCGTGTTCTCCTGTGGAAAAAATCTGTCGATCTGGCATGCTTGAACTCAGAAGTAGTATTAGCAGCCCGACGTGCTAGTCTCCATCGATTGAATATTTCCTCTTCCTTCTTATCTCTGCTCCTTCCTCTTTTATTATCGCGCGGTGTTTCTCTTTGCAGTAATGCGCCCAGTTGAACAACGTAGAAGAATGCGTCGCGAATCTAACAATAGAGACAAGACTTCATCGTGCAAAAATCGATTTTTCGTCGAGAACAAAATTCTAAATTCAGATGCCGAGATAGAAATTAAAATCAATTGGAAATTAGAAGAACGGAGAAAGCGCAATGATAAGATAGAAGGGAAGAACAGAATAAATTATTAGAGTGGGAAAAAGAAATTTCTTCAAGAGGATAAGCGGAAATGTTACTACGTCTGCAACGGCATTAAATCTTCCAAACCATCTAAAACTTTCACGGGGAAGCAAAAGAGTAGCCATGGTCGTTTCTGACCAAATTAGAAAATTATTTTCTAGTTAACAATGTTCCAGAGAAATTAAAATTGAACTTGGTTGAACGATGTGCGATGATATCAAAAGCGAAAAATTGCCTTACTTTTGAAATGTGGACCCCAAAACGTGCTGAATAACCAGAATAAAACAACAATTATGAGTACTGAAACGAACTTCACACGTTGGAGTTGAAATTCAAATTAATTTCAGAAAAATACGATAAGAACGGTCATGAGAACATGAGCGAATTTGCCAGTCGGTAAGTCGCCATGTACAAGACCTGTGAAACAAATTTAGATATTGGGGAGCTAATTGGAATTGTTAATTGCCTGACATATATCTAAATTTGCTGTGGATTTCGATTCCTATCAGTATCGAAGATTTAGTCGAAAGATTATTTAAGCAGATTTGATCAGACTATAGGGCGGAATGTGACAGGATGGCGATTAATGCTATTCATTTACACGATGCAGGTGTAATACTCAGGCAGCAAAACAATCGCAGGGCTCTCAGAATAAGAAGAAGAAAATTCGGAGAGGAATGGAGATGTAAATAAATCTGCTGGTGGTGGCAACAGCAGTAAAAAGACAAAAGAAAGCGGAGGTGCGGAACAGACGAAGCTAACGGTTGTCAGGGAAACTGATAACGTGGAGGGCGGACAGGTGGCATGTACCGAACTGCGATGCACAGCGGGTGGAGGTATAAGCGATGCATGCAGTATCCGAATGTCAGAAAAAGACTTAGTAAGGGAATATGGCGAGACGAACGGGCGAGAGACCCGATGCTGGCAGAATTTTCGACGAAGCTATGTATCTAAATCGAATTCAGCCGCTCGCTGGAGGAGAATACTGGAGTTTGGCTGCTCCGATCATCACCAGCTGAATGCCAGAGCAGTTCCCTAACAAATACACCACGGATCGCGCGCGCGATCTTTCCTTCCTCTTCCCTGTCCTATCCTCCCTGTCCTCCTCATACATATACTTACACTTCTATGTATTATATTACCACAAATGTCGGGAGAGTAGTCGGGAGCTTAGAGCTTTTTCAACGGGGGTGGGATTTGATTTTCTCAATACACAATAAAATTACTTCGTTTTTTTCATGGACATTTATATAAAGTTAGGTAGTCAAAAGGTCTTCTAAATCTAATGAAAATACTAATTACAATCTAATTACAATACTTACGTCGCACGGCCCTCCTTTTGTTTTGCATTAACACTGACCAAAGCTCTCCTATCCCGTTAGTAATTGCTCAAGGCTTGTGTTTACTTTGATCCTTGATGTTTTTTCTTACAATAAATAGTTTTGTATAAGTCATCGTGGCCTTTTGAAGATCCTAGCTTCAAGCGATCACAAATCGAATGAATACTAGTATTGTGTGTGTATTGTGTATTTGCATTTTTCTCAGATATCAATTTACTTTTTCTTTTCATGAAAATAGTTGCTATATTCGCTTCTACTTATGCGCCATTCGTCATCTGAACTCGAACGTGAAAGGAAACGCCTGAGCGCGTTCAAAGGCCCAGCCCCAGGAAGATTAAGAACGGTGGAGTTTCGGATGTTTGCTTTACGACCGCCACTGGGAGGTCTGTACTTAGCTTTCCAGAGCAGCCAGACATGCGGTGTCGGAGGCAGTGTGGGTTTTGGCGTGAGTAGCAGAGGTGGCGACCGCAACGACGTTTGCTGAACTGTGGCTCCGGGCGTCAGCCCCCCCCTCTTGACGCCGCTTTCACCTTACGCGAACAGGTTAGCGCGGTCATCTGCATTCGGTCCAGGTGGCGACCCAGCGCAGGGCGCCGCTGGGAAGCTCCCACCAGGCCAGGCGCACGTCAGTGCGAGCCTGTCGCTTTTACCTCGATATGGGTTGTTATTGCCACAACGGCGAGTGGAATATTAATGATGCAGATGAAACAATTGACTTCTTAACTGTTAAGAAAAAAATAGGACACGACTTCCGAGAGATGGGATGTTTTCGATTGTTGTCTGTCGATATTATGTTATCTGTTGTGTTTCACTTTAGATAAGAAACTGATATTATTCTATGCTGAAGTGCATTTTTTATCATCTTCCAATACGTTATCGTAACAGCTTGTTTAATGTTGTTAATTATTGTTAACTTTCTTTCGATTTTCTTGATTGATTTTGTAAGAGAAGTTATCAAATTTTTATTTTTTATGTGAACAGTAAAGGTGTTTCATCGATCAAATGTCATGTTACCTCTTAAGCTCTAAAGATAAAAATAATTTCTCTAAAAGTTTGCAAAATTAAATGTTTGCTAATCTGTTTTCTTTTTAAATAAAAGGTTAACATTTTGATTGTTTGTAATATTTTTATTATTTAATGAGAGGCTAAATTGGCGGCATCTCCTCAGTTTAACTCGTATTGGACGTTGCTTCGGACTTGGTGCCTCTTCCCTAGTTGAACATTCGACTTTCTTCTCTGTAGATGGCCAAAATTACGCTCGTCGCGACGTGTAGGTCGGTGCCGGGGCTTATGACCGTAGCAGTTGACGTGCTCAGAAGCATCAAACAATTGAATAGCTGTTTCAAATTCAGTTAAGGATTATTTTTATAAAATTATTATTATTATTATTATTATTATTATTATTATTATTATTATTATGATTATTATTTCCCCTTATACAAATTTATTTTGAATATTGGATAGAGCCCTTTACTTTTTTCTCTACAATGTACAGCACCCATATATAACACAAATAATTGCACATCAATAACTTAAAAATAATTTAAATACAAGTATTGAAAAAAATTATGTTTCGGTGTCTATGTACTGTTAAAATTTTTAATTTAACAAATATAAACAAGTTTTCAGAAACAAAATTACAGATTCTAATTTTCAAGAAGTTTGATTTGCATTCGTTTGAAAGAAGTAAAATTCCAAAAGATGAGCAAATTTATTAGGTTTTTATTAGATAAAAACAAAACTAGTGTATTCGTGCGTGAATTCTCTCGTGTTGAAACACCACCCTCTTCCGTATCCTTCCATATTGAGCCCATAATATACATGTTTCTTCAAGACCGTCTTATCCTCCATCACTTGCTAATGTTTCCTTGTAATTGTACTAACTGAACGTATTTTAGCCCAACAGTACAATACACTCTTGCTAATACAAAATATTATTATTTAACTTTACTACCGAACAGAGAGGTACAGCCGTGCAATTATCGCATAGAATATAAAGTAATTAGTGTACTTGTACATACAATTGTAGATTCTGCATATCTCTGAAAAGGTGGGGTGGAATCCAGAAGAGCCGAACCAACAAAAGTGTAATAGAATGTTACAGAAAATTCTCATTCTGTAGAGTAGGTTTTGACGAACGTTTGAGATCTTTGGCCTCAATGTTGCGGGTTTTAAGGCCTGAGAACGCTTCGTTTTGGAGTTACATAACTACATAGATTTCACCAACGCTGCTCTAGTGCTGCGGATTGTATTTGACAAGAATATTTAGATGCGTTTTTGTTAATAAACACTTCATATTTTTTAAGTTAAAGTGCAGTTCGTCAAGTCTTCGTAAATTTCCTTTTCTAGAGGCCTTATTTATAAATATTGGTTGTTTGTGAGAGCCGAAAAACTCAGCTAAACTATTGAAATAATATGGAACAGAATACAAATAATAAATACCAGTACAAAATTTTCTACTTCATTTTCAACTATTTTCCGAATAATATTTGTCATCTTGACAGCTAACGCTGACAGGGAAGAGGGGATTCCATTGTAGAGGCACCAATACTTTTTTTAATCTTACAGAGCGTAGTTACTGAAAATTGAAGTGCGCCATTACTTACTAGTTATGCGTTTTCCCTTTATTCATTTGTATTTTATGCGTTTTCCTTTATAAAACGCATCTCGCTGAAATTACTTTTCCTCTGCTTTGCGCGTGTTGTGCAAAAATGTTTCGTTGTACCTTTCATTGGTGAGATTAATGTAAGAGACCTGGGTAAAGTACTTTTATGAAATAAACAAATGACACTATTACCATTCGTTGTTCTACTATTAGTACAATGAGTACGATGTGCATATCTAGTTCTTGATCTGATACAAGCATGCCACCAGACCACGTGTTTGTCGCTCGAGTAAAAGGCAACATCCCCCCTCCAGCTGTCAAGTTCACTGAAATATTATTGATTACAATTTACACCTTTTAAAATATCGTCGATGCCTAGAGGATCCATAATAACGCCGTTGTTAATCTAAACTCACTTGTGTGAAGGAAGAAAATATAATCAAGTGTGAAGTTCTTTAATTAGAACGTCAAGATTACGTGTGCATGTTCGGAAAATTCAGTGTGAAGTCACCTGAACATAATAATTGTTAGCAAGATATTATCTGTAGTTTTAAGCATCTTGTACCAGTCAGTCCCTTTAGTCGTCGATTTTCGCCTTGATCGAGATTGCTGATCCTGTTGCCATCTAAGAAGCGGTTGCGAGTGCTCACGATGAAAAATACATGTAGCTATTGTGTGAGAAGAGAAAGCCAATTATGTGTATCTTATTAATATCTGTGCGGAACAAATATTGCGAATCTCAAATCTAGTGAGAATTGTAATTTGTAAAAAAAAAACATTTAATTTATTAAACCAATTGAATCACGTAGATTTGAAATATTCATTGAACTTTCATTTTCCTTTTTTAATGAAATTTTGCTTGCAGTTTGTGGTGAAAAACTATCATTGTTACCGCGAGAAATGCGGTGGTGGATAGAGTGTATTTTAATATTCAGAAGATTAAGTTAAGAGTTGTGTGTTTTCTACAGTGAATAACCATAGAAAGCCTATTCCCAAAACATTCTGGACACTTGTAGGAGAAGATGCTTTAAAATAGCTGTCATAGCCGATTCATATTATGAAATCCCTACAAATAAATTTTCATCCGCTAAGACATATTTTTTGAAGTTTATCACTCACATGAACAAGCAATAGTGAAGGTTAAGTTAAAGAAGGTGGTGAGGGTAAAAGTGTGTCGGAATATCTGATAATATTCTTACTATGGTTTTTGTATTAAGACGCCATGTTTAGTCCTGTTTTCAATTTTGATTTTAATCCTGTTTTATTTTCACGATTAAATCAATAGTTGCAGGCAAAACATATTACACTCCTTACCTCTACCTTCACTATTGTTTGTTCAGTCATGTAGGCGATATTTTCGACTCATTGATAGTTGATTATATAGACCGTTTTTCAGGACAGGGAAAGACCTACCAAAGAGCGTGCGTGTGTCAAGTGCATCTACTTCCCTTCAATGTAGTAATTATTGGGTAGCAAAGGGACATCCAGTGAAGTGAAATGATGGAAATGGATTTGAGAAGAGGCGAATAATCCACATATTGCCGATTTTTATATTTCTGTTTTTATTTATCTTATATATTAGTATGAATTGTTTTATTTTTAATGGGTTATTTCTTAAATAAACCTATTTTGCTTAACTCCCACTGAGCGTATGCTCATTTGCTGTAATACGTTATTAGTATTATAATTTTTATTATTACAGTGAACCCTCATTAACACCAACACGATTAACCGTAACAGGAACAAAACTTCGGTCTCGGCAAGGTTTTACGGTAATACGAACATTTATAATACTGGGATAACACGAATTTTTATAACACGAACTTCGATTATTTCGGTCCCTTGGAATTTGTGTTAATGAGGATTTACTGTATTTTTATTATTATTATTATTATTATTATTATTATTATTATTATTATTATTATTAATTGTGCATTTTAAACGTCAACTTAACCTGTCGGTTATCATCTGACACTTCCCGACCTCAGCTAATACCACTGTCTTTTCACACCCCAGAGTAGAGTACCTTGACCCGAGCCCTCACTCCGTAATTCCGCCGTGGCTCGTAAGGTCAATGCGGCCGAGCACCCACTCCTGCCGCTTGTGGTTCATACGCCTATGGCGGCATCCCTTATACAAGTAAGTAGGTTTGGTGGCGGCCAGGTGCAGTCACGTTGCGGCCCATTGTGGAGATTTCTACTCCTGGCACGCAGGCAGTCACAGTCTTCTCTCACATTCATGCAACATTGATTGATTGATTTTTTCGTCTTTCCGGGCGCGTCAGCTGCTTTGGTCATTAGTCCCGTTCGTGTAGTGCATATTTTTTCTCGGGAGATGGCGGTGATCTTCCCCCGCTGGATGGTGAGATCCGGCGCCGACCTACCGTCAGCTAGCGGGGTTTCCCCCTAACCAGGCCTCTCTCACCAGCGGGGCACCGCCCCAGCCGGAACAAGCTCTAAGCTCCCGACCGGTCTCCCGGAATATGTAGTAGTGTAGTGCATGTTAGTGTGTGTGTGTGTGTGTGTGTAAGTGGAAAGGATAGGACAAGGAAGAGGAAAGACAGATCGCGCGCGGTCCGTGGCCCGTTTGGTAGTGTACTGCTCCGGCATTCGCCTGCTGTTGATCGGAGAAACCACGGAAAACTACTGCTCAGAGCAGCCAGCTGCTAGAATTCTCCTCCAGACAGCGTCTGAATTCGACCTGGCTGAAAAGCTGGTGTCCTGCCGCCGTCAGGACTGGAACCTAGGACCTGCCGGTCAGAGGCGCTGCAGTGACATCAGTTGATGCACTGAGCTACCGCTCCCGGTTTCATGCAACATTCGGCCCGAGAGAGGTCTGGGAGGGAGTTAGGTATTACATTAGGTTAGGTGATACAAGGGGGTTGAGATACGCACCATGTCTCAACGCTACAGCAAACATCCACACCCAAGGTGGAATTCGCACCCGCAGACCCTGTAGCCACTATGCTACGGGATCCGCCGTATTTCAGTTTATTATTATTAATAATATTCGGCTTTTACATATTAAAACCTACATGAAAATACAAGTAGTTTCCGCGCTGTCCGTCTCTTCTACACCCCCCTGCCATCGTCATTGCCCCCGTGTCCTCCGTGAGCCAGCCCCTCTCCCCCACCTGCCTAGTGAAGCCCTGTGTGCGTCGCCCGTTCCGCGATGTCGGCCGTCGGCGCTGCTCTCTCTCATCGCGCCCCCCGACGCGGCGTCGCTGCTCACGACCGCCGCCCCCGCGGCGGGTCCGCTCTCCCGCACGCGTCCTCGCGCTCGCCACCGGCTGGCATAGAGAGAGCGCTGCCGTAACGGACAGCAAAGTTGCCATTTTTCACTCCTACATTGACGGTTATGCTCTTTTATATCTTCAATTTGAAGGTGAGTGGGCCTGCAAGCGGGCTGGAGAGGCTGCTTGCGTCTGTTCATTAATTCCGTACGTGTTGTGCATACCGTGACCCGGGAAGTGACAGTGTCTTTCCCCCGCTGGAACGTGAGGCCCGGCGCCGACCCACACGTCGACGTGCCGGGGCCCTCCATCCTGATACCTTACCCTCCATCCTGACACCCCTTACCCTCCATCCTGATACCGACCCACCCCGGAGAAGCTCCAAGCTCCCGACTTATGTGGTAGTGTAGTGCTCGTTAGTATGTTCGTGGGAGAGAATATGACAGCGGAGATATAGGAAAGATCGTGCGCGTCCCTGGCTCGTTTTTTAAGGCACTGCTCCGGTATTCCGATAGTATTGATCAGAAAAACCATGGAAAGCTTACCTATCAGAGCAATCATAAACCTTGATCATTATCTCTCTCATTGCTTTCATCGCATTTTCAGCATATGTTGAAACCATGACAGTAAAATAATCAAATATAACCCCATAATCTTGGATCACGTGGAGATTTAATCTTAAGATGCATTTATTTAATACAAAAAACCGTTAACAATGAACATGACTTGGGGAAAGATAGCTACATTTACTTTCTAGACGCAAAACAAGGGACCGTATTAGCAGTTGCTCAATAAGTCAAGGGAAATTGGACGAAACTATTACTCTGGATTTTAAACACAGTACTCATTTAATTATAAAGTTGTCGATACCTGCGGCATACAAGAAAAATCTAGGTTAACTTGGCTATCCGGGAGACGCCGCGTCCAGGGCACAGGTGCCTTGGCACCTGTGCCCTGGACGCGGCGTCTCCCGGATAGCCAAGTTAACCATGACTCCGGCCGCGGAAGCCTACGCTCTCAAGAAAAATCTAACACTATTATAGCATAAACTAAAGTAAGATGGCTGTCGTACATTGTCGTTGTCGGCCTACATACTCCTACGCCACAAGCAGCTAATGACGTAGTTGTTAGGCCTGTAGTAAGAGAAGGTATTGTTCAGAGTCGCCGCAATGGCAACATTATTTGCCTTGAGCTAATTTTGCCGGTTTGCGCCTTTGTGACCTCCCATTTCCTGAGTACAGACTTTTCTTTTGTTAAATCCTGAGTTGGGTTGATGTGAGGTTTGATTACGATAGAGCCATGAGGTTGAGAGTGAAGTATGGGATGATGATTGAAGTAGTGATAGGTGAAACTAATGACTCCACATCGACGTAGTGAATGCATCTGCAGCTTACAAAAGTTCCGAAATCGCAATCTCGCCTCGGCTCCGCCTACTAGGCCGTTGCTGCAAGATCCTATGCCAACAATAGTTTATTCGTGAATCTTCCCACCTTTTAAAAATATACATTTAGGTTTAAAAATTAACATTTTTACCTTTTAAATAATTGCTAACAAGTTTGTGATGTACTGTTTTGTGATGTACGTTTGAAGAGTATTTGCCGAAAGAATGAAATAATATCCAGAAAGAAATTACGTAAATATATTTATTAATGTCTATAAACTTGACAAAAAGAAACTGAAGTAGAAATTTTGTAGATAGAAGTTTTTAATTATCATTTATAAATCACTAGAGAAATTTGAAAGGGTTGAGCATTGATCAGGTAGAAGACACAAATTAAAATTTTGTTCGTGCACGTGATTGGCCGAGAATAATTGCAGGTAGCCTTGCCGCCATGACTAAGGTGAACTAAAATTTCTATTTTAGCTGGGTTTTCTTATCTAGTTACCGAAATTAGTGTACTGAGGTGTATTAGATTGGTGTGCAGTAGATTTCTCTCTTTCTTTCTGTCTCTTTCTCTCTCTGTCTCTTTCTCTCCCTTTCTGTTTCTCTCTCTTTCTTTCTTCCTCTCTCTCCTCTTTCTTTCTTTCTTTCTTCCTCTCTCTCCTCTTTCTTTCTTTCTTTCTCTCTCTCCTCTCTCTTTCTTTCTTTCTTTCTCTCTCTCTCCTCTCTCTTTCTTTCTTTCTTTCTTTCTCTCTGCATAACTGATAGAAAATAAAAAGATAATAACTGATAGGGTTGGCGTAAATGGTAGGAATGCCACCGAAAAAGCTCTCTGGTAAAATAAACACCTACGACAAACGCCTCATATCTATTTCTATAATTACTGACATATTTCTCCATTTCAATCTGAAGCTGCAAACGAAAGGTTTTATGGTTGTGAACTCACAATGGCCGTCGATTATTCTTTGATAAATTGGGTTGAACAAGACTGTATAACAATTTCTCTGTACGCATTGTATGATGTTCCAGGATGCATACATTATATTTAACCCGTCATTTTCTAAATTATTATTTCAAAAACAATTGGAAATGGGACGAAGAACATGTCTGTACCTGATCATTTCAATAAATTATAAAAATAATTATTTGAATGTTATTAATTAAAAAGAATTATTTGAATTTCAATTAAAAAATTGTCTTGCAAAGTATTTTTTTTTTCAATTTGGCAGGCATTTTACTTTCTCGTATACATACGTATATGCGGAGTAATATGCGTAATATAGAGAAAGTTATGTTATGCTACAGACAATCGATTTCGGGATTTCAATGGAAATAAACATTTTGAGGACCCCTGATACCGAAAAAGTGTTGTTTTTCAAAACGTCTGTCTGTCTGTCTGTCTGTCTGTCTGTTTGTCTGTGTCTGTCTGTCTGTCTGTCTGTCTGTCCCTCCCTCTATGAATACTACTAGCGCCTATACATCACGTACGATCTTTTCCAAATTGAAGAAACCCCTGTCCATCTGGCTCTAGTTGAAGCTTTGAAATTTTGAAAAGCATTCTTTAAAATTTGGGGGTGAAACTGAAAAAGTGTTTTTTTTTTTCAAAACGTCGGTCGTCCGTCTGTGAACACCACTAAAGCCTAAACCATATGTACGATTTCTTCCAAAATGGATATTCCATGGTCAATCTGGCTCTACTCGTGGCGCCGCAATTTTTAGGAAACATTCTTTAAAGTTTGGGGGTACTTCACATGCAGCTCCCGGACATTTTCAACATTTTACAAAAATGATTCCAATTTTTTCCTTATATTTCGTGTAAGAATAGAGTAAAAAAAGTGGCATAGGTCCGATTTTCGTCGTTAATAAATTGCAAGATTGTGAATTTTTTTCGGCTTCATCCTACAACTATAGATTTGAAGACAGATTTTTCCTTCAAATGATACATGTTGCTCATAAATAGATCTTTCATTAAGGGGTTATACACATTTTTGAAAATTTTAGTAGTTTTCGTGTAATAGTGCGTGCGATATTTGAAATTTTAAAAAATTAACAAAAACAAAATATTCTCAAAAACGGCTCCACGTGTTTTCTGTAATTTTTTCGTGCGGGTCGTGACTAATGTTCCCTGTACAATGACATACAGGCCGTATAGCTCTATTCCTTTTGTTTTTTCAAAAAATAGAAAATGTAATTTTTTTTCTTGTCTCCCACGTGTGTAATATTTACATTAGAAGTGATTATTCACATTATTGTACTTATGAGTACATGTGCTTTAAATAATGTAAAATAAAGTTTCTCGAAAACTCACCAGTTTTCTTTTAAAATGAGCTAAAAATTCCTCGTTTTCAGAAATGCTCAAACGTCATTTTCTCAAAAATGACTCCAAATTTTTTCTTCAAACTTTTTCAACGGATATTCGTAATGGCACTGTTTAAAATGACGTAAAGTTCATTTTGGTGTAACCATTTGTTTTTTCAAAAATTACACAAATGTGTTTTTTTTTAATGTAGCTCACGCCGTTAATACGCACATTTCCATCGATTTATATACATTATTACATTTGTAATAATGTATATAAAATATTTGTAAGTGGAAATGCTTCAAATGACGTTAAATGAAGGTTTTCGAAAACTCAATAGATTCCTATGAAAAAGAGCTTCAAATTTCACAGTTACAGTAATGCTCAATCCCCATTTTCTTAAAAACGGTTTCAAATTTTTCAATGAAAATTTCCATTTAGGACGACTTACTCTTATTTAATATTCTTGAAATAATATTTCGATTCTATCATTAAGAAACCGAAAAGTTGAGAAAATGTAAAAAATAAATATTGTGGGCAACGATAGATGGTAGCTGGATATGGAGCAAGACCTTATAGCCAGTCCACACCAAGGAAATTAGAAAAAATTGCTACGAGAAAGTCTGTGCCATTCTGTGGCACCTGGAGTTTCTCTCTAATCGAACGTTGTATGATAGAAAAGTGAACTACTTGACCGGCACTATTTCAGTTGGAGCACATTGCGAACTTCTTTCTTTTCCGTTCTCGAATATTTTTTGTCTTCATTATTGCAACTTCATAATTATACGTTGTACAAATTCCTCTTCTTCCTTTTTATTTCATTACGTCCGTATTCGTGTTGTCCATATAATTTGATCATAATTAACAGCCCCATGCAGATCTCGGTTTTTGAAAGCCGTTTTCGGAAACGACTATCTTTAGAAGGAGATAATATCGAATAATGTCGGTTGTTAGTGACTGAATAATTGTTGCCAAATTATCAAGGAAGGATTCGCGTCTCTTATTGCAGCAGTGGAAAAAAATACCCGCATGAAGATTCACCAACACAAAAAAAAGTCTTCTTTTCCATTATGTGTTTTATTAAGCGTAATACCATGCATTATTATCTTCAAATCTATAATACATGAAAGTGAAATGAAGCCCAAAAATCAACAGACAAAAAGCCGCAGCGAATATAGCATATAATCAGTTAGCACGAATTTTTAGCACGTTTGTAAACTTGGATTTTGTTACATGTTCCTTTAGCGACACTGAAGGTCTAACTTTGTATTACGATATTATCATCTACAGCAATGATAACCGATAATATGACAGCAATGACAACCTCCCTGCTCAATGCTGTATTTTCACTTGTAAGAATCTAATCTCATTGTTCTTGGAGAGCCTTCGGCAGATCTTCTGAATGATCAAACGTAATCCCTACGGGATTTATATGAATGTATCTAATTTGGAATGTGTTCTCTGTGTCACTCTTCACATTCTAAACTGCTTTATGTTCTCACTTTCGTAAAAGTGCCATCGTAAAAGAACGATGATTATTGAATACCTTTATTAAAAGCATCGTCATGCGTTTATTATTGCAATTGACAGTCATTAGTGAGTAATTAAAAAAGGTTTCAGAGCGTGGAATCTGGCTTATTTGCTGGCGGCAGTTCTAGAAAAATAATATTTGTATGTACGATGAAAATACCTGCCCATGTACCTACTGCATCGTTATTTTGCATTCAATAAATGTCGCTCTTTGTTAATGAAAACTAAGGTCGAAGGTCGGTTAATGAAAATAAAGGTCACGAGTGGTAGTGAAGCTTGTTCAGTAGTTTGTAGACAATTGTAGTAATAGCATTCGTTCTAATCTTCACAGTAATATGGAAAATAATTTCTGAAGGTAGGTATTATGATTCTAAACCACAGTATTTCATTTTCCATAAAAAGTGTGATAATTTCGCTCGGATTCAGCAAATAATAATAATAATAATAATAATAATAATAATAATAATAATAATGATGATGATTAACGACTTGCGTACTCTTGGGAGAACTCTCACATGGTATATCATCTTCCTTATTTTTCCATTTCATATTAACCCAGGTAACCCCAACGTCCTTCTGGAAGGACGACAGTAGTTCCCGGGAACTTCCGTTGTTTACGAAGTTCTGAAAATGACTCAGTGATTGCATTGTCTGTCGCAACACTTAACAAGGGGCAGTGTTTAATATCCCACTCAAGGTTTAGAGAATTCATTGGTTTATTTGAAGAAAAAAAGGATCAAATACAGGTGACGTTTTGCGATGGACGAATTGAGCGAATCGATTTGTGATGGGTCAGTAAATTTGCACTATTTTTGTTGTAACATCCCTCAAGTTTGGTGTATGTCATGTTGAATATAGGATTAACAACATGTAGAAGTTATATTTACGAAAGTGTGTACGTGTTGGCTATAATAGTGTTATAAAGTTTGACATCCTTCTGGTAGGACGTTAGGATTATGTTACATATTTTTACTTTTGCAGAAAGCGCTTGCTTCTCCATGAGTTAATGGATACAATTTCATCACAACTCATGATAATGAATTACTTGAAAGGGATGTTGTTATAACATTTCTGCCTCCACTGAATGCAAATGATGATATCACCAATGAACGTTCGGAATATCCAAATCCCAATAACCTACCTATTACCCAACTGTATCCGAAGGTAATTGTGGCGAATTCTGTAGTTGCTGCGTTGTGTAGGAATATTTTTTCACCAACTTGTGTTGACAAAGCAGTAACTTAGCGAAATTCATTCACCAAGAACAATGTTAACAAATGGAAAAAGAAAGTCTTGGCTGCTTCTAAAATTGAATGGCGCTTGATTCATTTAGCAGTTGAAGAAACAAAAATTCCACTCATTTGCTTCAGATACTTTTTGAACGATGATGTTATAGAAGTGATAACGATATATGAATCAGTATGTTGCAAAGAAAAACAAATTGGCCGACTGCACTGAGAATGAAATACGTGTGTTTATAGGAATTTTGCTGGTTAGTGGATATGTTGTACTACCCCGCAGATGTACTATAAAATCGATAAAGATTGTCATAATGAAATAGTATCAAATGGCATGTCAAGGAATCGATTTAAGACCTAGTTCACCCGCAAATTATCACCTAATTCACCCCTTGCGACAGAATGAGCGCTTTTCTGGAGCAACATACATGTCCCACATCCACGTGTAATACAAACCTGTAACAGTCATATGGAGGAATAGATCGTGCTGATCAGAACATCTAATTGTATCGCACATATTGGGAGAAAATGGTACGTGCTCCTTATTGTCCATTTGATGTTTCTCAGCAGAATGCCTCGAATTTGTACAGGCGTGGAGGACTATTATACCACCTGAGGTTTCGTCCTTATAATGCAACTTCGATTCTTGAAACATTAAAGCGAAAAATCTTGTCTAGAGGAAGATCATCCCAAATTAGACAAAATAGTTCTGAATATGATTTGCCATATGCTATTCTGGACATGAAAGTGGACAAAAGAAGTGAAAAAAAAGCCATTACATTGCAAATGCTGACACAAGAAAACAACTACCATGTGTTTGAAATGTGATCATCCCAATCATTTGTAATGTTTCTTAAAATATCACACACGTTAAATGTACTTTTATATACGAATAATACTTTTTTCATCAATTCCAACTAACGTTTATTTTTGTCATGTGTTCCCAACGTCCTTCTGGAAGGATAGCTCATTTCTAGGAATCCAGGAGTGTGACAATGGTGAAAGCGGTTTTATTCAATCATGTTCAATACATATAATACGTACCCTGCATATCTTAAAATGTACAAAACAGCAAAAAAATGTTGGGATTATCTGTGTTAAGCCTGTAATATATCTTTTTCTTCAAGACCCTCTTATCGTCCGTCACTTGTCCTACAGGTCTTATTGTAATTGATAACAATAAAATACACCCCTGTCAATTACTATTTTTATTTACTGAGCAGAGAGGTACACCCGTGTATTTCAGTTGCGTAGAATATGAAGTAATTAGTTTAATTTCACATGTAGAACGCGTACCTGTATGTGAAATTAAACTAATTACTTCATGTTCTCTGCGTCGAATCAGTAAAAATGTCAAGAAGTTCATCCTGTAGGTTACGGTATGAGGAACTTTTCAATAATTCAATATTTTACTTCTTAAGGCCATAGAAAGTTTCGTTTAGGAGTTATTTGACAATATAGTTTCATTAATGCTGAAAGTGTTGCGGGTTGCATTTGGCATGAATATTTAGATGCATTTTTTTAAACACCTTCACAGTTTTAAAGTCAAAGTGCAATTCATCACGTCTTCGGGAAATTCTCTTTCTTTAGAGACGTCATTTATAAAGATAGGTTGCGTGTGAGATCCGTAAAAGCGATGTATACTACTGAATACGATAGAGGAGTACGTGAAGACGATGACGATGATGATGATGATGATAATAATAATAATAATAATAATAATAATAATAATAATAATAATAATAATAATAATATAATATGTAGTATGAAGCAGCTGAGTTATTCACCTATCTAGCGACTTTTTAAAAACACTAATAAAATAATTACGTAATTTATTCAATGGTTTTAATCAAATTGGTAAAGTGTACTCGTATGGATGTTAAGAAAATGTAATTGTAGGAATGTAGAAGGAAGTATGTGTTGTAATGTTAGTTATATAGGGTATTGTATATGTATTTGTTGTTTTGTTTTATATGTATAGTTGATGTTATGACTAGCGAAGAAAATTTCGCCAACCTCTGAAAGAAATAAGGAATAAATCCAACCAAATTGGTTTCATAATAGAAATTTTATGGAGTTATTATTTTAGATGGTAATATCGTATCAAATACGGAGTACTTAAATTTTATACCTCTTCCCAAAGAAGTAATAATTTTTATTTCGATTTCCTGTATACGATCGATTCGCGTGCTTACGACATTAAAAAAAATCGTTGAATGGTGCTTCGCAACCCACATTTAGAAGATGACAATTAATTATTACGAACGGGTTTGTTTATTTGTATAACTTCAGGAAAGGCATTGTGATGATATATAAATAAATAGTTATGTAGAAACCATGGCAGTAAATGTAGAATTTAAAAGAGCCCGCGTTTTTACTTTCGTCATGACTTTAATTAACCTCGAAATATACCAATTTTTACTCAAACAATTATGCATGTCAATAATATTTATTAAAAAGGAAGTTTTGTCTACTTTTCTTGCTTTCTAACTTTTGTTTCATGGGGACATTCTTCAGTTTGCGGAGTGATAAAAATTAGTGATGTTACGATTTCATTGTTACTATTGGTTTTTTCAACCATCGAAGTAACATTTTTTTGGTCGCGTTTTGGCCACCTCGGGACCACGTGAACGTGCAACCCACCAGGTGTCATTCATTTATCGAGAATAGATGCACGTGACTTTTTATTGTTGGAGCAGCATATTCATGCCGAATCCGCTTTTTACACCCAGGATTGTTAACCCTGAGGAGTGAGGTGAAATGATAATGGTGATATGCACAATCACAAACATACACACACACACACACACACAAACAAACACACACACACACACACACCGTTTCTTCCCACTTCAGTAGATTTCTTAAGAGTTCTTCAGAAAAACTAACAAATTTATCAACCGCTCTTCTTCAGAGATTGTCACCGACTGCTCTCTTTCCGAAGTTTTAAACGATTCCCGTTTTTCAACGAAAAAAAGACAACAACAAAACAAAACAAAAAAAAAAAAACTTGGCCGTTGTTTCCCTCGCTTTTGCCTCGGGAGCCCATGGCGATATTTAGTTTCTTGTCTTATCTTGCGAATTGACTTTTGGTCAGCGTCGGTTCCCCTCGGCTTGACCGATGGCGACTTTAGGCGGTGACATCGCCAACGCGTCACATTCTACTTCTCGGACCGCTTGAACCAACGTTTCAACTCGCTGTCTGAGGTTCTTGATGCGTGGGCGGGGCATATATTCGGCTTCGGCTCAATATATGTATTCTGCTCAATACATATAAAATGTTAGTGTGTGTGTATGCGCGCGTCTGTGTGTGGGTGTGCATGGATAGATGGGAGTTTGTGGCAGCTGCGGTGCAACAAGCATCAGGTGCAATGAGAGCGCTGGCGGAGGCAACGCCGAGGGGCAGCGGTGGCGGCCGCAGAGTCGCAGAGCAGCCGCTGCCTGACGCAACGCTCCGCGCTACTCGCGTTGCCGCGGGCGGAAGAAAGCGCGCGAGGGCGGCCTTTCCCGCGTCCGCAGACGGAGTGGCGACGGGGAAGGCTTTGAAATCGCCCGATCGCCTCACGCACTTTCCAACACCAGCAAAACCCACAGCGCAGACGGCGCGCCGCCGCTGTCGCCGCCGCCGGCGCTTTTCCTATTGTAGCCCACGCACCGGCGCTGGCCCGCTTCCACCTCATCACGCACCCACATCAACCGGCTTTGCTCCATAATTTGAAATATTATTATTTTATTTTTACATATTGCTGATTCACAGGAAGACCTGATTGTCAAATTACAACGGGCATCTCACCAAGTGTTATTTGCTATTTATTTAATAATCTGAATTTAGAAAGTATCGGACATTGCGGCATGTACTTAAGAGAACAGACTTCTGCATTTTAAAAGCCTTGCAGAGATATAAAGTTTTTAAACTTTTTTACGTGTTTTTCTTTAAGACCATTCATTACTAGAGATAATTATTGGGAGAACGTGTAGTTGGTCCTGTTTCCATTGTTCTGTGATTTGATATGCCATATGGCTGTACTTATTTTTTCCGAGAATGCATTTTGGATGTTCCTGTAGGAAGGGTCTGCAACATCGAGAAAAGTAGTTTCTGACACCTTGAGAGCTATCACAATATCAGGCCTGTTATGTTCTAGAGACCTGTGCATTAAAATTCTGCAATCGAAATAAATTGTGACCTTTTTACTTTCTCGCATACATACGTATATACGGAGTAATATACGCAGTGTAGAGAAAGTTATGTAATGCTGCGGACAATCGATTTCGAGATTTTAACGGAAATACACGTTTTGGGTTCGCCTGATACCGAAAAAGTTGTTTTTTCAAAACGGTCAGCCGGCCAACTTGTCCATCTGTGCGTCTGTCCGTCTGTGCGTCTGTGCGTCTGTCCGTCTGTGCGTCTGTCCGTCTGTGCGTCTGTCCGTCTGTGCGTCTGTCCGTCTGTGCGTCTGTCCGTCTGTGCGTCTGTCCGTCTGTGCGTCTGTCCGTCTGTGCGTCTGTCCGTCTGTGCGTCTGTCCGTCTGTGCGTCTGTCCGTCTGTGCGTCTGTCCGTCTGTGCGTCTGTCCGTCTGTGCGTCTGTGCGTCTGTCCGTCGTCGCGTTGTCGTCTGTCGTTCGTTGTCTCGTCTGTCCGTCTGTCCGTCTGCGTCTGTCCGTCTGTCCGTCTGTCGTCGTGCGTCTGTCCGTCTGTCCCGTCTGTCCGTCTGTGCGTCTGTCCGTCTGTGTCTGTCCGTCTGTCGCGCTCTGTCCGTCTGTCGCTGCCGTCTGTCTGTCCGTCTGCTCGTCCGTCTGTGTCGTCTTCGTCTGTCGTCGTCTGTCTCGTCCGTGCGTCGTCTGTCCGTCTGTCGTCTGTCCGTCTGCCGTCCGTCGTCTGTCGTCTGTCCGTCGTCTGTCGTCCGTCGTCGTCTCCGTCTGTCGTCCGTCTGTCGTCGTCTGCCGTCCGTCTGCCCGTCCGTCTGTCCGTCCGTCTGTCCGTCCGCCTGTCCGTCCGTCTGTCCGTCTCGTCTGTCGTCGTCTGTCTGTCCGTCTGTCTCGTCGTCCGTCGTCTGTCCGTCGTCTGTCCGTTCTCGTCTGTCCGTCGTCTGTCCGTCGTCGTCCGTCCGTCTGTCCGCTTCGTCTGTCCGTCCGTCTGTCTCGTCTCGTCGTCGTCGTCTGCCGTCGTCTGTCGTCGTCTGTCCGTCTGTCGTCCGTCTGTCCGTCCGGGCGTCTGTCCGTCGTCTGTCCGTCGTCCGTCTGTCCGTCCTGTCTCGTCCGTCTGTCCGTCGTCTGTCCGTCCTGTCTGTCCGTCGTCTGTCCGTCGTCTGTCGTCGTCTCGTCTGTCCGTCGTCCTGCTCGTCTGTCGTCGTCTGTCCGTCGTCTCGTCTGTCCGTCGTCTGCTCGTCTCGTCTGTCGTCGTCTGTCCGTCCGTCTGTCCGTCTGCGTCGTCTGTCCGTCCGTCGTCGTCCTGTCGTCGTCTGTCTGTCCGTCTCGTCTGTCTCGTCGTCCGTCTCGTCTGTCGTCGTCGTCTCGTCTCGTTCGTCTGTCCGTCTCGTCTCGTCCGTCTGTCGTCCGTCTCCGTCTGTCGTCGTCTCCGTCTGTCTGTCTCGTCTCGTCCGTCGTCGTCGTCTGTCCGTCGTCGTCCGTCCGTCTGTCCGTCCGTCTGTCGTCCGTCGTCTGTCCGTCCGTCTGCGTCTCGCGTTCGTCTCGTCCGTCGTCGTCCGTCTGTCCGTCCGTCTGCTCCGTCCGTCTGCTCCGTCCGTCTGTCCGTCCGTCTGTCCGTCCGTCTGTCCGTCTGTCTCTCCGTCCGTCCGTCTGTCCGTCCGCCTATCTGTCTGTCCGTCCGTCTGTGAACACTGCTAGCGCCTAAACCATGTGTACAATATTTTCGAAATCGACGAAAGCCCTGTCAATGTGACTCTAGTTGGAGCTTTAAGAGTTTGTAAAAATTCTTTAATATTTGGGGGTACTTTACATGAAACTTCCCGGACATTTTCAAAAAAACAAATTACTCAAAATTTTATCAAAAACGGCTCCAAATTTTTTCTTTTAAATTTTGTGTAAAATACGCTTATAAATGTGGCATAGGCCAATTTTCCGGTTTGGAAATTTGAAAATTGCAAAAGTTTTTTTTCGGCGTCTTCCTGCAACTATAAAATTGAAGATAGAGATTTTTGCTTCAAACAAAACTTGTTGTCCATAAATAGGCTTTCAAAACGGTCAAGTTTTTTTTTAAATAGTATTTCCTGCAATAGTACATGCAACATTTGCAACTTTTAAAAATTACGAAAACCAGATTTTTTCAAAATCGGCTTCAAATTTCTTCTTTAAATTTTTGGCAGGGTTATTGCCAGACGAACGATTTACGATGACATAAACAACATATAGTTCTATTCTATCGTGGTTTTTTAAAAAATTACAAAATTGTAATTTATTTTACTTGTTTCTCGCGTCGGTAATACTCACTTTAGAGGCGACTTTTGCACAGTATTATATTTATGAGTATATGTGCTCTAAATATTGTCAAATAAAGTTTCTCCATAACTCAACAGTTTTCTGCTAAAATTTTCTCAAAATTCCGCATTTTCAGAAACGCTCAAACGCCATTTTCAAACACTCGCTCATTTTTTTCTTCAAAGTTCTGCTAGGGATAGTGGTAATGCACTGCTTAAATGGTAAAGTTCATTTTGTGTACTCTTTTGTTTTAAAAAATACCATGTATTTTTTCAAATCTCCATTAATATTTGAATGGATTTGTATACATTATTGCATTTGTGAGTGAAAGTGCTTCAAATCACTTCAAATGAAGTCTTTCGAAAACTCAATAGATTCCTGTGAAAAAGAGCTTCAAATCTTGTATTTACAGTTACAATAACACAATTTTCTTAAAAACAGTTCCAAATTTTTGAATAAAAATTGACATATTGGATGAGGTTTTAGCCTTCGTAAAGATTCTTAGCTTTTTGAAAGCCTGTTTTAAATTACGAAATAACGTCAAATATCGAAAGTATTTACAAATAGTTCGTATTATCTGCACAGATTTTCTTATATCTTTTCTTAATGCAGGACATTCCTTATTATATCACATTTTGGAAAAACAATAAAGAGAAATTTGCGTTGCCACGTGTAGAACCAATTCGGCGCTCAAAGTTCTCTTTCCTGAAATGTAACAAGTACATTGCCGGCACAGATAAGTGTTAGGATCTTATTTATACGTCACCTGCTTGGCGTTTATTCCCACTAAATTCTTTTGAATTTCGCGTAGATACCACTTCAGCCGGTATGGTCTGCACAGGTTTAGTGCATGCGTGTGTGCCAGCATTCAAAGTGTGTACGTGGCCGGCTAAGGTTTTCAATAAAGCACCGGCTTGTGACGTAAGACGTATAACAGTTCTTGAAACAAGGCGATTAATACTCTCTACCCCATGTGGAAACAACACAGCAACCAATGGCTGGTCTCGGCTCGAAGCTTGTAGCAAGCAAACTACATCTTCTGGGTATTGGAGGTCCTTGAAATCGTATCGTCTGTCGCCTGTCTGGTCAGAGCTGAGCTCTGGTGCTGAATACTGTAGTTAAAATGTAAAATACGAGTTCGCGCCTTCTTTTGTCTCGATTTTTGTGAGAAAAATAAAATTATCTCTACCGGGATAGGCACAAAAAATGCACGAGCTCAGACAGGATATGCCTCAAGGAGACTTTTAATTGTTTAGTAGACGTAAGACACCAAGTTTTAAAAGGATGCTAATGTAGAATGTGGTGACTTTCGATGTAATTATGAGTTACATGGTGACAAAGTTATATTTTTCGAACCTGTTGTACACTCAATAATGAAGCATGTGTTTATTCTTAATGTTAATTCCATTACCCTTCATTAAAGTCTCTAAATTCTATTTCCCTTCATTAAATATTTAAATCACTTAATATACGTTTTCAAAATATTAATAGTTTGCGCATAATTTTGAGTTATATCATTTATTTTTGGACTTGATGAATTTTAGAATTGAAAATGGACATGAAAAACCTGGGTAGGGTTACTAGCTCCACTGCTGGATTGGCTGGTGACAGCTGCCATCACGAATCCACCGTCTTGCTTTCCTAAGTACTAGCACCGCAGGAAGGGTTTCCTTTTTGTTCATTAAGTCGTTTTCATAATCAACTACATTGCATATAGTTGATCTTCGTCTTTTAGTTGTGCGAGTTGCAATCGATCTTTGGAAAATAGTCTTCGTTTCAACTAGCGCGAGTGCATGACGGGATACTAGCAAACTGAAAATATCGACTTTTTTTTTTAGTTCAAAGATTAATGAGGGTTTTAAATGCAACGATTAGTAAAAGTGTATAAAAGCAACGTCCATTAATCGGCTGATATGTCGTTACCAACAAGCGGGAGAGGTGGCTCAGTGCATCAACTGATGTGAATGCTGTGCCTCTGACCGGGAGGTCCTAGGTTCAGGACCTGATAGCGGCAGGACTTTCGTCACCAGCTTTTCAGCTAGGTCGAATTCAGTTGCTGTCTGGAGGAGAATTCTAGCGGCCGGCTGTTCTGATCGGTAGTTTTCCGTGGTTTCTCCGATCAACGCCAGGCGAATGCCGGAGCAGTACCCTACTAAATGGCCACGGACCGCGCGCGATCTTTTCTTCATTTTCATTGTTCTATACTCACCCCTCACACACACACGCACACACACACACACACACACTCGCACACGCACACGCGCGCACACACACACACACACACACGCACACGCGCGCACACACACACACACACACACTAACATGCACTACTCTACCACACATGCCAGGTGACCGGGCTTAGAGCTTGTTCTGGCTGGGACGGTGCCCCGCTGGTGGGAGATACCTAATTTGGCAAAATTCCGCTTGTCCCCGCTGGATCTCCAGCGGGGGAAGATCTCGCCATCCAGTGGGGGAAGATCACCGCCACCTCCCGATGAAAAAACATGCACTACACCTACGGGACTAATGAGCTCAGTAGTTGACGCGCCCGGAATCACCATCAATCAATCAATTCTTACTAAAACGTTTTAATGATTATTATTATTATTATTAAATGTAATGCATAACGTTTTTACGTTAGGGTTGATAGAAGGATTTCCTGGTACCATCCACAGCATTCATATACTAATCTGGGTAAATGTATGACATTTCAATTACATTTTCAGAAATATGTTTACCTTTGTGTTCACTGTGGATAATAATTTATTTATAGAATTTGCAAACCTCCGTTGTTTTATTAATCTTGGAGTTAAAATACTGAACGTCCTGAAGCAATTTTTTTTAGATTTTGATTTTCAGTAGAGTGGCTATGTAGGATTTTTCGTGGTCACTTTTCTACAGCTCTTCATTTTGTGCTTCTTATTATATTTATAATAATAATAATAATAATAATAATAATAATAATAATACTCCATTTACTTCTTGCCACCACCATCACCTTCATCGTCACAGTCATCGTCACCGTCACTATCATCAGTACTTCCAGCAACGCTACCGCCAGCGTTGAAGTTTTTTTGCAAATAATGAAAAGAATGATATACAACGACCCTAAGGCAGTGATCGTGAATCTGTTTTAACTGAAAGGCCATTTTCTTTTTGGAGAAACTCTGGCACGCTGCATTGATTTATTGATTGCATAATGAACTATGATGAGTATAAACACCGACTGTACGAGACGTAACAGTACGACGTCTAACTCTGACGTACGACGTTGTAAAATGATGCAGACTGCAACCGCCTGTAGCTCATCCACGACCCATTCGCACTGCACTTTCATACAACTGTTGAGTGAAAACGCCACGAGTGTCAACAGCATCGCGAACGAATTCAGAGCACCCTGGTAACTGTTTCTCGCTTGAGAAGATCCTACAGCCAACCCCAAAAGCAAATAGTCAAAAATATGCGAAGGATATTATTTTTACTTTCAGTTTGTTTGAAGACCGTCAAAACGTAAGCGATGATCCGTATTATAGAGACCGTATATTTACTGGCCGCCAAAATTTAAAACATGGGCCGGAGGTTGCAAGCTGATTAATTCAAGATTACTGCTCCAAAGAGATAAAGTCGAAAAAAAATGGATACATGTTCTCATCTGGTAGCATGCCACGACATTCGTTGCGAGGTTCCAAAAAGCGGGCACTAATCCTTTAGCTGGTGACGCTTCGCGTGTCCTACGCACAATCGCAGGCAGAGCCCTTGCATGGAAAGTGCACCGCAACGCTGGTGGCGGGCCCATCCCCGCTCCCCGACGCGGCCGGGGCGGGTGGACCACTCGCTAAATATCGCAGGCGGCGGCGAACATGACGCGGCACACGCACGCTGTTATTTTCGCGAGCGAGATTGTTTGAGGTGTAAATACCGAGACTTGTGAGAATAACCGTTAAGTGATTTGCATTACACGCTCATGAACTCGCATGAGCGATGAGGTTGTGCCGCCCTGTGCAGACGGTGTGTCACTCGTTAGACAGCTCAAGCGAGAGCACGGAGGTATTAGGCGACGCGCCGTAATGGACACAAACTGCATATGCAAATCTTTGACAATGATTCATCTCTAGCCATTCATTGAATCATCTGGTAAAGTACGATGACATTCAAAAATGATGTGTCCCAGGAATAGTTTGGAAAACTTTAAATTTTTATTCGGCTTTTCGCTTTTGTTTGTCGTTATGACTTCGTTAGCGAAGCTCTCATGTATAGGCATTGGCCATACCACCATGGCGTCGAAATACTAATTGTGTCCCCAAAAAAGTAAATATAAACCTTCACAATAATTAGTTACTTCTTTAGGCCTGATCCTCACAATCGATGCACGTATTTACAAAAATATGCACAAAAATACATGTAACTCTGGTGCAGTATTTTCACGCGCTGACAAAATAGCTGGCGCGTGTTCTAAAAGTGAATGACACGTTTTGACCATAAACGCTGAATAACAGATATTGAAAATAGCGATGACAAACATGTCATGCGGCCTTCGGTTACATGGCAACAGTGTAAGAGGCTAGGCGGGCAGCCAGGTGCTTTTCTCCTCGCGTTGGCCGAGGAAAGCGCTGTTGCACTAGCCTAGATCTGCATTGCACAAAGGCGTGTGTTGCCCGGCCTACGTTGACCACGTCCGCCCACCACGCTCTGAGTTTCTGTTCTGTTGTGCTCTGCTCTCCGACTTCCCGACTCACCTTGCCTCATTCCCCGCCACCGCTGCGATTCTCACCCGGTCTGCCCCGGCCCAGTCGGTTCTAAATTGCACCGCCCTTCCTTGTCCCACGCCACTTCGCGCCGCCCCGCCCCGCCCCGCCCCGCCCCGCCCCGCCCCGCCCCGCCCCGCCCCCCTCCGCCCCTGCTCCGCCTCCCTCCCTTCCCATCCGTCAGCCCGTCTGTCCGTCTTCCTACCCGTCCATCCCATCCCCAGCCCATCCGCCCGCCCGTCCACCCGTCGGTGTGTCCTTCCGTCCGTCCGCCCGTCCGTCTGTGAACAACAGGAGTGGCTAAAGTGTGCGCAGGATTTTCACCGAAAATAGATATTCCCCAATTGATCTGGCCCTTTTCATTTGAAACTAATATTTCGGTTTCGGCGGTACTTGACATGAAGTCCCAATGCTTTTTACTTGTTTCCAACTGCATGTTGCAAATTATTTGCGAATGGGAGGCGGGATTTTTTACTTGCTTCCAATGTTTCTGACTTACATTAGTCATCAGTAATACTGCAGTTCCATTCACGTAATAAAACGTATACAGCGAAAGATCAAGGAGACAATGGGAAAAGATGCCCAAGGAAATATTGTTTTCCGTAAGGATACATTCTAAATTTTTATTTCTCTAGTTGCAAAAGTTCTGCTATTCTATATCCTACAATTTTTTGACGGGATAAAATTATTTATTTATTTCACTATTGTCTTTTCCATATCGTTTGGCATATTCATTTCCCACGCCCAATACTAAATCATCGGGCGCCCAATTGCAAATCCTCTCGGTTCGGGCGACATACCGCGACTTTCTTCAGGGCGAAATGCGCGGAGGTGACAGCGCGCGGGTTTGGATGGAGTGAATGGCGTTCCCCTCCACTCGGCTGCCGGGTGGTCGCAGAGCACTCCCGGACAGCCGGCCGCGGAAGCCTACGATTTCCGTGGAATGTAGCCGTTTTCAGTTTCAAAGCAATGAACCAAATGAGACTGGCAACCCCCAAGGCCTAAAACTGGGAAGCTCTGGATCATACGCGTGCGCACCACGTGGATGGGCGCCGCGCCCCCTCCCTGGAAATTTCGAAATGGGCCCCGCAGCACTATAAAATAAAACATATTTCCGTAAATGTGATCAATTCCTCATTTTCCCCTTTTTAATCTCACATTTGGGTGATTTCAAACGCGATATTTGGGAAGAACCTCTAGAAACTATCTGGCAACCATGTTGTTGGTACAACATAGAATTATTGCCATTTTTAATTGTATCATTCAAGTTATACTAAAATAATTCACTTTACATTGCGATTAATGTAAATAATAACATAACAAAGGCTGCTCTGAAATTTAGTTCCCTCCTCTTATTTTAGATGCGAATGCCTATGCTCCGGACACCGAGAAACATGAAACGGAGCCCGTGAACCCGTCCGGTTAAAATGAGAATATCAGGGCACCTCCGAGCAATGGTTAAAATCGCAACCCGAAACCCAAAGGGGTGAAACAGGCACGCGTCGTGTTCGATCTTGAGGTTGGCGGAGTCAGCGGCGGAGGGTGCGCGGAGAACAAAGGCGAGGGGGCGGCGCGGGGGGAATTGAACCCGGCGCCCGGAGCGCTGGGTGCGGTGAGTCATCAGCGCGGCGGGCGCGGTCGCCTCAAGGGCGCCCCGCCCCCCCCCTCCTGCCCGCGCTCTGCTCCCCGGCCCGCCCACCCCCTTCCCCTCCGCTCGTCGCGCCTCGCCTCGCCTCGCCTCGCCTCGCCTCGCCTCGCCTCGCCTCGCCTCGCCTCGCCTCGCCTCGCCCCGCCTCGCCTCGCCTCGCCTCGCCTCGCCTCGCCCGCCCCGCCTCGCCCCGCCTCTCCCGCCTTGCCCCGCTCCGCCCCGCCCGACCGCGTTTCCGCATCTGAGAGGAGCGGACTTGTTACAGCCAATGTTGGGAGCTATTCGAATGAAAAGCATCCTGGGCAAGTGATGTTTTATGGTCAGGTTACATGTTCTTCGCACTTGTGAACAAATACAACATGTATTGGTGAGCTTTAATGACGCGTTATGCACTTTTAAGCGACGTGCATTTTATTGCTCTTCCCTTGTTATCTTATGAACAAGGCTCTCCTGGAGTTCCTTACTATTCCACGCGAAATTTGAGGGTAGGACTTAGTATCCCTAGTTTTGAATATAAAACGAATTGTACTTATGTATAATTATTCATTTATAATATGAATACATCATATACGACGTTACTACGCACTTATATTTGTTGTTTACTTTAAGGCCTCTTGAGGTATCATAATCGTATAAACGTATGTGAAATACTCATATTCGTCAATATTTGTTTGGAATGTAAACATACGTTAAGATAACACCTTTGTGACCAGGGCTCGTACAAGAAAACATGTCCAACATAATCGTTTACCGTTGGCGCGGTCTTTTGCTATCTCATAGTGACTCTACATAACAAAACATGTCCGCATAACAGCCTGATTCATGTGTCAGCCGGGCCTTCTTCTCGGTAGACAGAATATTCGTTTTCCATCCAGGCTGCTGCTGACTCGTGTCGGATCGTTTGTCTCGGTCAAATCAGCGGCGCACGCAACGCGGTCGGAAAGTAGAGTCGAGCAGCGAAGAAGGAGCGAGCGTGGGCTGACTTATGTAAGCGTCGCAAGAACCTACTAGCGAAACACCATCCTCAAGCCACCGCCTGGAGAGTCGCTTGACAATAAACTAAAGAACCTGAAAACAGAAACAATCTTCCAAACATCACATCAACTCGCAGACAGATAACAATCAGTCTTTCACAACACTAGAACTCCGACTGAGTGCGGAAGATGCGAACAACATTTTCGGCGAACTCTATTTGCGAAAATTGCAAAATTTAACATTGGTAAGATACAGTATTGATGACAGAAGTTTTTATGTTAAATGTGAAATCTGTTCTAAAAAATAAATTCTTTAAACAATATTTCGTTTTTTAATGAGTAGTTTACCGTAAATTTTGCGATCAGTTCTTTTGTTAGATTCTTTCAGGAGTTATCAGGTCGCAATACAGCAATGGGACCGCCGCATGGCAGTATGAAATTCTCAGAATAACTTCTCATAGTTCGGCGGGTTTCTGGGCAGATGTCACTGCAGCGCTTCTGCCCGGGAGCTCGTAGGTTCGAGTCCTGACGGCGGCAGGATTTTCGACACTAGCTTTTCAGCTAGGTCGAATTCAGTCGCTGTCTGATTTCTCCGATTAACACCAGGCGAATGCCGGAGCAGTACTCTAACAAACGGGCCACGGACTGCGCGCGATCTGTCCTTCCTCTTCCTTGTCCTATCCTCTCCCCTTACACACACACTTACACTAACATGAACTACACTACCACTATTCCGGGAGGCCGGTCGGGAGCTTAGAGCTGGTCCCGGCTGGCGCGGTGCCCCGTTGGTGGGAGAGTCCTGGTTAGGGGTAAACCCCACTAGCCGACGGTAGGTCGGCGCCGGATCTCGCCATCCAGCGGGGGAAGATCACCGCCATCTCCCGAGAAAAAAGCATGCACTACATTAACGGGACTAATGACCTAAGCAGTTGGCACGCTCGGAAACACGAAAAATCAAATCAAATCATTTCTGGGCAGATGAAACGGAGTTTTCAATTGTCGGATTTGTATTGATATAATACCTTCAAATGAATTTAATTTTCGCGCCTAGTGCGCTATGGCTGGAAATGAATTTTACAAATGATATGTTAATATTAACAGAGACTGCAGTATTATAATTTTTCGTGACCATTACTGTTGCGAGACCGTTCGTGCTGTTGTAGCACCATTGGCTGACTAAAATTAACGTTTGACTTACAGATTCCATGCTAATTATGGGATCTATACCTTTACTGGAATTTTTTTCTGTATTCCAAAACTTAAGACCCAACGATTAAATTTTTCCACTTTGTTCACTAAACGTAGGCGTCGGTCAGCGCTGGTCTGCGCTGCAAACGCGAGAATTTACAATGCAAAATGATGCCGATAGGATTCCTCGTTGAATGATGTTACAAACGTCAGACAAATGCATGAAGCCAAGAGCAGGTACACGGTCTGTTTCAACAACGGACAGACCAAACCCGTTTTGATCCAAGGGATAAGTAAACAAGAAGCTTTACAAGAAGCCATGATCTTTTTTTTGTAAACAGACACCGTATCTGGACGAGGTGAAATAACACAATGTTACTTTTCATGAAGACTAGCTAAGAACTGCAACACTTTCGACAAAGTAAAAAGTCTACCAACCTGATTAATACATTCTCGAGGCGTGACGGGTAGTCTTGTTTTTCAACAAACCATTCATGTTAACATTCATTCAACAGCCATTCATGTACATCTGTATTTATTAGTCATATGTACACATTAGTCAGAGAAAGTAAATAAATATTTGACAAAGTAAAATACTGACTCCCAAAATCTCAACCAAATGAACAAGAAATAATACAGAAAAGGTATATAAAATCAGTCATGAAAAATGAATTTTCAGGACTTTCTCCCTCTAAGATTAGAATTGGTTAAAATGCGTGCGACAATCCGTTATTTGGTAATATTGTAAACGACGTTCCAGGATGAAATGCAAGTTATTAACTCTCCAAATGGGCAGTTTTCATGATGATGACAAATTAACTGCTGATAATAAAAGTACATCGCTGACGTTTCTTTCCAACTTTTCATTACACCACAATTAAGGCTAATGCAAAGAAAATCATCCCAGTCCACAGTTACTCAATTCAGAGTCACAATCATTTGACGCATATTTTCCCTGATATTTAAATTTCTATTTTTTTGTTATTGTTGTAATACATCATCATTCACTATTTTAGGATATAGCATACAGTTGTGAATATAACCCCACTGCAGTACCAAGGGTGATAGGTTCGAATACGGCATCGGGTAGAGGCATTTATGAATTATGGCGACAGACCCTTTTGCGGGAATCCTATTTTTCGGTATCAAGAACTCACAAAATTGATTTGTGACCACATGTTAGAGATAGTAATTTATTACATTCATGAACAAGAGTGATCCACTTTTAGCACTTGTGCCGAAAAATCGCCGTTTTTCGCAGCTGCTTTACATAACTTCCTTGAAACTAAATAGTGTGTGAGAAAGTAAAAGCATTGCCGCAGCATATCTGTAAGTTCAGTTTATTGAATTATTTTAACATATTTCCGAGTTAATTTTCAAGTTCTTTAATACTTATTAAATTCCGAGTTAATTCTTAATTATGTCATGATAAAGCTTCTAACGTCTTTTGTATTCTACAACATTTCCGAGGTTTGATTGCTGCCCAAAAAGACTGGAAGACATTTAAGTTCATGAAGTAGCTGCGGCAGAATCTACTTTCCACGAAAAATTTAATGTTTGTTTAGATAATGTGTCTTAAATTCGAGAGAGGTTTCTAATCATTATCTTCATTTCATGAATAAGGATGTCCTTGCATGTTTCGAAGACATTAGATAAAGAGTACTCCTTGGAAAATGTTCCCAAGACTCAAATACAGGTTATTCACCGTTTCTCGCTTCACTGTTATGTGCTTTCTGCCACGGCCTTCAGGTTCCTCTCCTGTATGGATATGAATTGAATTTGAATTTTTCTTTGAATTCTTCCAATATAACTTCTGCAACAGATCTTGTCTAAGCCATCGACAGCACCGTATCGATGAAATAAAATTGTTAGTGACGACGGCATCAACTTGAATTAGTCTCGTTACCGGTTTAATTTAAACCTTTCGTTGACATATTTTCCGCGTGTCCTGAATACGGCAGGTAGAAGACGCTTCGCCTCGTTAGACGTCGCACGGTGATGAGAGCGCTAGCCCCTTTAATGGCCAGTTTTCGAGGGCAATCGAGACGACGATCTGCGTACTGGGAGCGAGTAGTACTGCTGATCCATGGAGCGGAATTACAGAGCGTGACTTGCACTTCGAACTTCCGTTCGTTACGACGATTAGAATAGACTCGGCCGCTCGGCCTCGGGAATATCAGATTTCTTTGTGTTGGCGCGGAGGGCATCCCTCCCCGCTCCTTCGTGTGCGAAAAAGAAACGCGGCATACACACTTCATCCACTCCCTCTGCGTCTTTCTCTGCTTTAGAAGTATGCAATGTGCGATTTCTCTGGTGAATTGTTGCCGTAATTGGTTGTGTGTCGGCTTTCATTTCAGCGAATTTTTTTTCTTTATAGATAAAAAAGGACAAGGTTGGGTTTAAACGGCAGTGACTTGTTTACAGTGGGCACGTGGTAATATTTCCCATAATTTTCGAGAAAAGCGAAGCTCGTTTTGGACGACTGAGAGAACCCAGAGGCAATTATCCCACACCACAGCAACTGTAAGGGATCTTTCGTATGAATGGCTATTGCTGCAGATCGGAAGATATCTTTGATGACTGCTTTCCAGATTTTATTGAACGAAGGCGATGTGTATTTCAGTGATAAGCGATTTCGTTTTCTTTGCTTTGGATATCTACCAAATGAAGGATTACGTAATCGATTAAGAACTACATTTGAAGACTTGCTAAAGTATAGTTATTTTTAGAAGTATTTCGCTTATTGTTACAAAACTGAAATTTATCCCATATGTGAGAAAAAATGTAAAAGCTAGTGCTATGAACCGAAGTGCGTCCCTTTCCTACATCACATTTTTTGACTTCTCGTTTCTAATATTACAGTGATTTCCTGGCAAGTCGAATGCTAAGACCATTTCCTGTGGGAACTCACTATAGCCAAACGAAACGGCGCAGTAGTCCGGAGAGCGAGCAAAACAACGCGACTGCGCAAATAAAAACACGACGGCAGAATAAATTAGATCGGAACAAAACCGGCCTGAGACAAAGAAAAAACCAAAGCACCAGGAGTAATCGCCACCTCACCGTCGCCACTAGTTCCAGCTGTGTATGGCTTACCCGCCCCACCATCCCAAACTCTCATATCGCAAAACCTTCAGACGGACGACTTATGATTCTGAATCTAAATGTGCACGTAATTCTTACGTGGCGTGCTCTGCCCTGAATGAAGCTCTAGACGAGAAAATCACCACCGTTAGTTACTTAATTCCTTAATTTACGTGGCGAGACTCAGGCCGTCAAGCCCGCTCTTCCGTCTGACCGCGCAAATTTCGCTACGCCCCTTTCATCCTCTAGCGGCGAAAGAAGGCATTATTCGGGCGACGAAACGTGATTTTGAATTTAGCTCTGAGGCTTCTTTTAGGCTTGGGGATCTTTTACGTGCAGTAAATCTACAACGCGCTCAAAACGATGTCTCAGTGGTGCGCTTCAGGAATGAATATGTTGGAATAATTGGAAGGCATCCGCGAGGGGCATCTGAAGGAAAATAGCCTTGTGCGTCGCAAAATGCACATGGAGTTATCGAAGTGAAACGTTGTGCCCATAAATCAGGCCCGCTTAAGTGGCGCTAGAAGAGGCTCGCGCCTGGGCTCTGAGCTGAGAGGGGAATGATCGCGAGGAGAGGGCGCGCTTGTGGTGGGGAGGGAAAAGTGAATGCAAGCGAATGAATTTCAGAATGAATTGGCGCATGCCTCGCGCATCGCGGACTCGTTGTCAAGTACCTAATGAAAGGTACTTCCGAATTGGGCGCAACGAAAACATTCGTATTTCATAGCATCACTTATTAAATTATGCAGTTTTTTAATATCAATTTACATGTAAACCTTCTAATTTCATTTTGTAATATTAGTTCGTCGTAAGAAAAAGGTCTAGCCGGTTAGGACAATTAAAAAGCGAAATGAAGTAAAACGTAAAAAGCAAAACAAAAATGATGACCCAAAATAAATGTACAATCGGTTTTTGCCCCCCTGCGCCATAAAATCATTACTTTTTTACATTGTTTTTAATGAATGCTTTACATTGTTTAATGCTTTAAATTGTTTTTAATGAATTATATCTGCTTCATGCTTAACAAATGACACATTTCAAGCATAAATTCAAATAATGTATTTTGCTTCAACAAAATTTTCGAAATTTCTTGAAGTACCAATGAAGTCTTTGCATATTAATTTCAGGTGCGTGTCAATGTACTATTGTGAATATTCAACGTTACACTGTAATTGTTATATGTATTTTGTCCACAGCAAAAAGAGTTTCAAGCAGTTTAAAATCTCTAAACTTATTACACTGGTTTCTAATTCTATTCGCTCAGGCAGGCTTGTGTGCTCACTGTCCCTTACGAAGGGTTCAAAGCGAAATTCTGTGACATGCACCCCACAACCGATGGCTACGTGGGTTCAACTCCCCAGCATCCCGTTCCAAAGCTCTTTTCCTTGCTGCAGAGTGACGTCCATCCTTTCCCGACAGATCGCAGCTCGCGGACGAATTTCCAGGCTCAAGAAAAGCAAGCGTGCTCGTGGCCGCTCCGCGAGCCACCGACTTGAGCAGGCCTGCCATAAATGGAAATCGAGCACGCTATCCATTACGCTACGAGCTGCCACGTATATTATTTAAGGAATGTTCCTTCCTCTTTTTATTTGTGCCTGCGCTCCGTTTGGACGCGGGTTGCTCCCCCGTCCGCCCAGCCGTGTGTCCGAAGGTGAGCAGGCGATACGATCTGCGTGGGCCGCTGAATGAATTGGCCCCGCGGGCGGCCACGAGGAGCGGGGCCCGCGCCCGCAACGCGCGAACGTAAACACGCAAGTGGAGTGGAGCGCCACAGCGATTGGCGCTGTACGGCTCATTCCCGCGCGACCAGTTCCCGCCAGTTCCAGCAGTGGCGGATTTCCGACACCAACACTGAGCTTGATTAGTGATAGGTCTGAAGGAGAAGTCTAGCAGCCGGTACTCTGATCGATGGTTTCCCGTAGTTCCTTCAAGCAACAAATGGGCCACGACCGCTTCCGATCTTCCCCTCCTAATCCTTGACCCGTACTCTCCCCTAACTCTCATTACTCACTCGTACGCGCACTACGCTACCACACGTCGGGGGGGCCATTCGGAAGCTTAGTGCGTGTCCCGTCTGAGGCGATGCCCCGCTGGAAGAGAGACCTGGAGAGACCTCGCAAAGCGTCATGCAGGTAGTCGCCTGGCGTCACCATCCAGAGGTGAGGAATCCCGCCTCTTTCGGGGATAAAACATTGACTACACTAATGGCAACTAGGGTGCATTAATTGGCGCTCCAATATTCAATATTCACTCATTCATACACTCCAAGCTTACGGTGTAATGCACACCAGCGTGTTCTGCTCCTGGAGATGAACATTAGTCTTATGTTGTTTTACTGAGAAACACTTCATAATAGCTGGTACTTATGGGGAGTCGAATTAATAAGCATGTTTGTAGGTGTCACTGGATAGAAGATCCATTTTGTTCGCACCCTAAGTTTGGAAAAAGTATATTTGAAAATTGATTGTCTTCTGGTGCTTGTAGCGAATCGGATCATGTCAAAGTTCTGTGAATGTCTCCTGCGACCCATGCTCTGAAGATGTAGCGCAACGTTTCGAACATACATATTACCATTCGAGTCTATCAGTGGTGCTCCAATCAATCAATCAATCAATCAATCAACGACACCGACTTGATGAACTGAATTCGTTGTGTAGTTAGAGATTTTAAAATCGGGTGAAGGAATTCGTGTCATATGTGGTAACCTGGGGACTTTTGTCGATCTTTGAATATCCGAGTAATCATATCAGGATAATTAATATCCAGTTAATGACGTTTCGACAGTATGCACAGTATGGAATTATTACTCGTGTCAGATGAAAGTACAGCAATGTGGTTATTGAAGTGTCAATATAGAATCGTGAAAATGATTGTTTCTGACAATTCAGTGATCAAGGCAGGATTGAATTCGTGGTGGGTGGAGTTCCGAGCCAAGGGGCACGAAATGCACCTATCACTCTAAATCTGAGTCTACTTGTCCAATGGCTTTTTGTCCTTTTTCTCTTGATGTATTGGACGAATATTGAAATGGGCTCTTGCTTTGCTTCTGGGCTATAAATATTAGTTTCACTATGTGTATGTTTTTGGGGGAGTTCTCTTTTTGCTAGTTGATGGGAGAGGAGGGCCAGGGTACCGTTATTTTGTCAGCAAAAGTCTAAAATAAATTCTGTAGTTCATTTGCCGATCCTAATACTTTTTCAACAATTTCTAGTTTTCAAATGATGCCAACCATGCTTGTTTGTCTTTACATTCATACTTAATTTGTGTATAATAAAAATAGTAAGAGTGAGGTAGGAATTCTGGAACTCAAGAAATCGTGTAGATTATACTTACCGCGTAATCGTCTCATATCCTCAAAATTAGATTTAAAAAAACTTCCATCGTTCCCGTTTTAAATACATTTTTCAGTGACAGAAAATTGTCCTCGCGCGTCGTGAGGCTTCTTACTTAGCGCTAGCAGATGCGGCGTCGAAAACAGTAAGTACGGACTGCTGCTTTCGAGTTTTCATACCAAGGATACTTATATTATCAAAGAGTTCCGTGTTGAATTAGTATTTATTTAATGTAACATGATTGCAACGTTTGAGGCAAAGAGCTTTTCTGAAGGGCCCTGTGCAAAGTAAGGGTCTATGTTTTGTGGATCGGAGTATTCGATATTACGAATTTAGTATACAATTGTTCAGATTATTTTCTTTCCATTTTAAATATGAGAGGAGATTTGGAACATATTCTCCCTTTGCTAAAATAATGATATGTAATAATCTACCAAAGGATGTTAAATTAATTTTAATATCAGAATTAGACTCTGAAAGATGTAATTAAGTACCAAATAATGTCAAAAAAAAAAAAAGAATGTGTTGCGTCATTTTATGTGCCAGGAAGTACTAGATGTTGATTGCTTTCACCTGGCAGTTCACGGTCTTCCAGGTACTACATTAAGACGTACGATGAAGATGTGACATTCAAGGTTGCGGAGCTGAGGGATAATTAATATTCGAGAAATTTGTACTCACATGAAGTGTGTTGTGTTTATTTGTGGACAGGAGCATTTCGTTTGCATGTTTTGAATTTATCTACAGATACTAGGAAGTAATTACAAAAATTGGCCTAAGAGATGTTTTGACTGGAAACAGCTGGTAGTTGTCGGCTTTGAAAAAGAGCTTCCGCAAGCGAAATATTCCTCCTTCGCGTAGTTAAACACATGTCAGGTAATGCAATTTGTTGTGAAATGTTCTGCGAAATACATATTCTGTTTTAAGGAGTAATGTTCAAACGAAAATTTTACTTTTGTGCGATTTTTTCGAAATGCACTCGCTCGTTAATTTTCCTTCGATGTGGAAAGAATTTTTTTCTTTTTTTGTAAATACCGTAACAATGACGAAGTGTGTTCGAAAGAACTGCAGTAAGTTCAACCTACAGAGGCATTACGCAGCTTTGCAACCCAGATAAACCCGCGAAATAAAAATGATTTCTGCGAATTGACAGATAGCCTGTAATCATGAGACAAGTAAAGAATTTTACAGATAGAAGATTATGGCAAAAGGACTGAAAATCACGAGGATTCACAACATTCTCAAACAAAACTGTACATCAAATAATCAAGCCTGAAGTCCAAATTCTCCCTCGTGAGCTCTCCCTGGTATCTATTTGTTATCATCAATAATTGATTCGGGACGAACTAAAATTGTATATTATTGTATAAAGTATTATTGTACTAGAGTGTTAAAACTGTCTTCTCCAAAATGTTATGTAATAGAGGAATGGGAATGAAATTACTTGTAGAGTACTGGTAATGATAAACAGTCAGGTATTACTTTGAGTTACGTAATAATTTATGTTCAATTTTCTAATTCTTCATATTTTTATTGAATCATAAACATATCAATAATAATTGCCATTTACAAAACCTATTATTGAGGGAACTGTTCCTCACACTTCCGTACCATCATTGGTGCCTGCCGCCGCATCGGGCACTTCCTTTTCTCGAAAATGTCTAGTTTCTACATGTGGCTATTTTCGCATTGTTGGCGTACTTTATTAATCGCTCAACTATGTATAATAAAAGGGTGAGGAACTCAAGGAGCTAACTGGAGCTCAAGAAAACGTGCGAAGATTCTTATATTTCTCCCGGATACCTCTCGTGCAGTTTCTATAGTTTTCTGCGAAAATAAAATTAAAAGTAAAATAGTAATTAATTGGTTTGCAATGCAGAGCGATGCGTAAAAGTGTGTCCAATATTGAGATTCGTAATAATATGTCCAATATTGACATTGTTACAACCTTGAAAAAAGTGTATCTCATTCACAGTGAAGCTAGTTTCTGAGCCGGCTGTGTGACTTTGACAAAAAAGAAGGCAACACATAATATGGTATATAGTAGAGTAGAGTATTGCAGTGTAGAGTAAACTCCATAAGCGATATGATTGTTTGGCGACCTGAATGACGCGTGGCGTTAGGCAGGGGCCGAGTGACCTGGCGTACGTGCGCCGCACGCTGGCTTATTTCCAATGCTGCCAACCAGAGCACGACGGCGTGGCGCCCTGTTTGACCTCCCACTTCTCCCCCTCTTGTCCGGAAGCAGACGTTGGAGGTTGACATGCTTCCGCTGTGAGGGAGCGGTGGACTCTAAATAGAACAATGTGCTGGCGACGTACGACCTTCCCTGAAACCGCTCGTGCAGCACATGCCAAACGGGGCGAGCTGACGCTGATAGTAATTGCAGACTGGCGGAAATGGAAAAAATCCATTCCGTTTTTTAGAGTAACGTATGGTGTTTATGAAATTAAGTTCATTGAATTGGCGTCGTTTCGAAATGCTATTTAATCATCCGGAAGCATTGCGATTCACGTTGTAACTATCACAATGCTGTCTCAAGTAAAGTCGATGCTCCTATTAATAAACATTACGAACTGTCAGAGAACTGTTTTGATTATTAAACATTAATAAGATATACGATAATATTTCATTCATTGGATAAAGTCAGATTCCAGAATCTTTCTGTTTGTGTAATATTTATTCTAATTTAATTATTGCGATAATAAACATATTAAACCTACATTTGGTATTAAGTTGCGATATATAAAGTTCCAAAAAATACCGATGCTCTTAATAGGCATTTCTCGAAAATAATGTTGGAAATTGAGACAAAATCGTCAAAATTATATACATATGACAATGTTATTCTTTTATTTTTGAGCCGAAGCCGAATAGCTTACGCACCAAGAACCTGAGACAGTGAGTTGAAACGTTGGTTCTAGCGGTCTGCCAAGTTGAATGTGGCATGTTGGCGACGTCACCACCTGACGTCCACATCGGTCAGGCCCACCAGAACCAACGCTGACTGATAGTCAATTGGCAAGTTAAGATAAAAAAAAAATATCGCCATCGACTCCCGAGGCAAAAACGAGGAAAACAAAGGCCAAGATGTTTTTCCCATTGAAATATTGGGGTTCTCGAAATTTTTGGAAGAGAGTAGTCGAGACCAGTCTGTTAAATTGGGAGCCACTTTAAACTAATTCGTGCAGTAAAACTTACGAGAGCACGATCCACCCCCAGCACTTCCCAATACGCTTCAATAGCTGCGACGAAAATTCAAAACCACGCAGTTTCCGATCGACGCGCTTTGAAGAAAAGGGCGAAGTCGAAAGAAACGAGGCACGAGCGTTTGCAGCCGAGAAGCGGCGAGCTCAGCGTTGGATCCAGCCGACCGGCATCGCATTTGCTGGTTTAGAGGAAGGTTTCACCACCGAGGTGGCGAGGGTCTACGAAAGGGTGTCGTCCGCCGGCGAGTCGTAGCAGCGACCAGGCCGAGCCAGAGCGCGCCTGACCGTGAGGGAAGGTCGTCGCGCGGAGGGCCAACCGCTCTCGTGGGAGTCCCGCGATAGCTTCGCCCAGAAGGTAGATCCCGCAGAGTACATTCACTCCTTCCACGTTGCAGATGCGTAAGCACCCGTGTGAACAGGGACAGGGATAATAATATATTGTTCAACTACAAGTAAATTATTACTGTCCAAATTGAAACAAGAATTAAAGAACTGATTAAATCGAACATTAAAAGAAATTGAATTTAAAAAGAAAAGCTCAAATTTGTGGAATAGTAAAGAAAATATTAATGAGCGTTGCGTGCAATATTTTTGTGTGTGATATTGTCGACATTATTAAGTAAAAGCTTCAATCTTTATGTTAATTGTGAATAATCAAGAGCTCATAAAATAGTTATTTTTGCAAACTTAATTTGGTTAAAGCTGGTCATAAGTATTAATGACATCTGCACCAGCTGGTGGCTGAAATAAAGAATAATTATTAAAGAAAGAGTTCAGATTTATGATTAAAAAGGGTAATTTGTTTTATGAACATCAGTGTGGCTGAGTCGTTCCAGTCCAGTGCCACTTACGAACGCGAGGTTCGTGTTCGAGAAACGAATTCCAGACAGTAGAGCTCAGTCTTTTTGTGTATGTTTAGTACTAATTGAATACATGATGTGTCACCGAACCACAATCTTTGATTCCTTAGTTGCAAACTTACCTGTATTCTCCGAAACGTGCATTCCTAGCAGAAGCCTCCGAAGAACAATTGAACTATATCAACTCGACAGTTCTAGCTACGGATCGGCAGTGAAGTGTCGGACGTTGGAGCCCACATTGAGTGAAGCTCACTTAGGGATAACGACGCCTAGTCGGAAGAGTCGCAAATGGACGACGCACCGCGGGAATTTTGACGGCGTGTTCCGTGACATTGTTAATTTTTTAACATTGCTTTTCGCAAACGACGGTTGATAATATTCAAATATGATTCAATGACCATTTATTGACCCAGCTACTAATTCGTCCTTCGCCCGATCTGCAAGTACTGTTGCTTGGCACGGGTAACACGAACAAGTTATTTACTCTTCAGTGGAGTACTGAAGAGTGGTGTTCGCGTCAGGGGCCGGAAAAGAGCTTTAGAATACTTTGTATTTTTAGAGAAAAAGGATTCGTTTTTCGAAACACTCTCAATGATTATGCTGCTAACGCCCCCATGAATTAGGCTACCCGAAATTTTAGCCTTTGGGTGCATACAGTGATATAAAGTGTATCCTTCTCTCGAGTCATATTTTGTGAATTGTTTTCCAATTGACTCCGGTGCCCGTTGTAGGACGATAATGGTTATCATGTTACACCGAGTCGGAGACTAAATATGACGGGCGCAAGTTCTGTAATGAATGCGGATCTTTCCGCACGGTAGATTTTTCCGAGTATGGATTTGCATACCTCAGAATTTTATGGCATTAAGCCATTTTTAAAGCCATTTTTAATCAATGTAGATTTAATTATTATTTTATTTCTTGTACGTGCTTTTTTTGTTTATCAATTATTTTAGTAATAAATGTTTCGTTTAAACAGCTTTGGCGCTTTTTGGTTTACATAAGTTATGTTTTCCCCTACATCTATGCCTTTCGGTATTGGAAGCCCTGTATTCAGACTCAGTAGTCGATATTTCAAGCATATTTTAAATCCCAAACTTGGAATGATTTAATAAGTAATCACAGAGAAAGGTAAAAATGTATATAAAGAATTTTATAAAACTAAAAGAAACGAAGGAGGTAGTACTATTAACTATTACAAGTGTTTACATGTTATGTGGATAATTAGGCTTATTGACTTGTTCAACAGTTTTAGATATGTTGTATAATATGCATTTTTTTTGAAAAAATACTGTTATATTTACGACCATGTATTTATCTTTGCTAAATATATTTGATTAATTTGTTCATACAGCGCAAGCATTTTGTAGCAAACCTGTAATCCTTTTACTTTCTATACTTCAAGAAATCAGTTGGCGGAAGCAAGGTGCTAGCCATATCATCTCCACCTGGTACTAAAGGCGCAGCAAAAATTCACTCCATTAGACTAGAGTGTGTACGTCTCTTTTGCGATGAGGGTGGCTACGAAAGCACGGGGGTCCTCAGTTTTTATCTTTAGAAAATCTTGCACGGCCGGCCTTGCCTCGTGTTATAGCGGCAGTGAAATTTTTGGCCGACAAATCGATCTTTAGGCAAGTTTTCTCGGAGTCTATCCGCTTCCCCTGCTTCTCAATCCGTTTCTCCGTCATCATTCACCATATCATTAGCATCATCACCTGTATCTGCTCTTATGATAATCACTTACAGGCTTTAAGTTCTTCAGCACCTTCCGTTTCTCAGTCACCATTCACCTCAACACCATTATCTGATTCATCTACTCTTTGGATCATCACACAAGGACCTCAACAGTTGAGTCCCATATGTAAACTAGTTATTGAAGGCAGCGCAGGTCGGTAGCTGCGCGGCCGGCATTGCCCGGCTGTTCCCCTCACTGCGCACAGCGTCCTGGCCTGCTTCGCCTGCTTTCCTCGCGGGAGAGAGCGCCCGGCGCGGCCGCAGGCGGGGGCTCGTTGCACCCCTCCGCCCCCGCCCCCGCCCCCGCCCCGCCCTCGCGCGCTCTCCCCTTCATCCCAGCTGTGACATCCACGCGCGACCGCGACACTTCGGAGACGGCGAGAAAGGAAACTGACGCCCATGTCTTTCTACCAAGCTTCAAAGTAAGGAATTTATGTATTATATTTCAAGAAATTATTTATTAGTTCAGGGAAGTTACACGGCATACTTTTTCAGCCTTCGGTAGGGGGAAACTCAGGCATGTACGAACGTGCTTGTGCACCTGATGCCGTTACACACAACTAAAATAGTGTGACGGTTGGATATCAATTTAATCTTTTTTCTTTCTACTACTCTTCTCGGCAACAGATGTTGCAGATCCATCCCCATAGCCTTCATTCTGTCCTGCGCTTGTGTATGCTCCATTTTTTCCACTTTAATGTACATTTTTGCGATCTCCGTATTAACTTAAATACTGCTTCTTTCGCTATTCCTTCCTCTTGGGTTCCAAAAGCTTAATTATTTTCTCATTCATATCAAAGGCTCTGTTCGCTAGAACATGATGCTGTTTTGCCTCCTCAGTTCAGCCGCTATTGCTTCTCTGGTTAGAAAATCTCTCTCTGCGTGGTTCCTGCTGGCTGACAGATCTATCCTCTCAAGGGTCAAGGTGGCAGTACCGCACAAAACGTCTGAAGAAGCGAGTTCTGGTGAAAGTGATTGACAGTGTACCCTTGAAAGGACGCACATCGCGAGATGGCGAGGGACCAAAGCGAAGCAAAGAAACCATTCCTGGGTAAGAGTAGGGGAAAGTTCCCTTTTGCTCCGAGAAGTAAGCTTCTTCTTCACAGTTGTTTCGTTCGTGGTGCATTCATAGCTAACTTGCAACCAATAAGGTTTTCATTAGTAGTTATATGAATGCTTCTTAAGTGGCTGATCCAAGAGTTAAGAATCGCCGAGCGATTTTAATGGAAATAATGTGGTATTTGTTAATACTACTCGGCCAGTGAAAAGTATAATTAAAAATATTACTTCATAAAAATAATACGAACTTAAATACGTAACAATAAAATACAGTAATTATGTTAAAAGCTTGCTAATGCTCGTCCTAGAAAGACATTTTCACAAACCTAGTGATCAAATTTCTCGGATAATATCGTTTATGATAGGTGACACAAAATAACGTATTCATAAAATGTATTGGTTGTTTTTTTCAAGAATGAAGTAAACTGAGAATAATTAGTCACATTTGATTACAGACTTTGTAACATTTTCTGAGATTTCATGTGTATTAATAGAATGTATACAAGAAAATATAAACTTAACATACATTAGATAGTTGTATGCAGAATTGAATGCACTCCCAGGCGATGATTAGTAGGTCTATAATACTGTCAGTATATTGCCTGCTTCCTTCTGTAGCCTCTCGTCGACGACGCAGTTGACCTTTTCTTCAATAAATGATTGGCGGTGGTTTGTTCATGTGATGACGAGTTGTGTTTTGAGATGCTGAAGACCATGTACAGTTTTCTGTTACAGCAATATGTTATCATGCTCTCGTAAGATATTGCACATTCGCTTTTAATGCTGAGCCCAATATGGGGGATGAATTTTATGGTCATGGAGAAATGTTATTTCATTTATTCCTATGATTTTTCAACTCAATTCCATTTTTTTTTGTGGAGATTACAATGAATATGATGAGCAAATAAATTACAAAATATTGTTAACATATTATTTGTGTTATAATTCGTGTAAGTAATTTACTCACTAAATACGAAAGACCATGGAATCTTGAAGTCTACAAGACAACTTCTACTCCGCCAAGCTCCCTTACATCTTTCTCTCCTCCCATTCGGACTGCCGGAATATGAAGTGCAACGGATCGCCATGCAATTGCTGCATGGCGCCTCGACGTCAATTTCTCTCCGGGCGTTCTGTACTATGGTGCTCCACGTATGTATTGGTTTATGTATATTGGAAAGCCTCGCGTTTTATGTGAAGCGGGTGATGTAAACGCGGTAATCCAAACGAGTGGTGAGGCTTGGAGCAGCCACGACACATTTACTTGTTTTTGCGAGACAATGACACGGATCATACGGTACTCGAGTGTTAGTAATGCCAAGGTGAGCCAGTCGTTTCGATCGTTTATCTATTCTCCTCCATCAGACTGTTTACTTCGCTTTTTATTTGATTTGAAACCAAACTAGAATCTTACATAAAGTATTGTAATGCATTGTTATTTCCGTAGATGCTTTCTAGTATAACGGAAAGTGGTTGGACAGTCTCTAGGATAACTAAGGAGAATATTCATTTTTAAAATAAATTTACCTTACACTGAACGAATATATTCAAGTCAGTTAGCTGTTGATGAAAATGGTACTCTTGATATACTCTTTATTTACAGCAGAAACGTCTATATTTTTTACGCGAAATGGTTACTGGTCAGCTCAGAAGCTGATCGACTTGCAATTTAAAAGTTCTTAGGAAGTACACCGATCAGTTATGCACTTTCGAACTGCGACATTATTCTACAGTATTTAATGGAGTTTACAAGTGAATTTATTTGACATAACATTGGTAATACTATATATAATCAATTTTGCTGCGTTCTTATATGCCTTAGCATGTATACGATTCAAGCAATGCTGGATATGTATTGAATAAAATTTGCATAAGATGCGACATCTTGGAGATGGGATTCATTTCTCAAAGTTACCTGCCATTTGTTATATGGTTCGTGCTTGTTGGACAATAGAGAGAGATGACTAAATTCTAGTTTCAGAAGAGTATGCAGGTCATTGTATTAGAAAAAGGAATAATCGTTACATAGAGTAGTCACTTCAGAGTCAGCTGCGGCTACTTTTCTGTAGTAATAAGATACATTGTTTTTCATGATGAATATTGTCCTCCGATTTTGAATTCTCTTATATCTTTTAACTGCAGAATTTTGGTAAATTGTTGACATTTTTTGAGTTTTTATTAATTTACTGAAATTAAGATTTGTGTTTGTCTTCAATTTTATTGGAATGATGTGTTGAACCCAGTGTTTGTGTTCCTTTTGAAATGAAGCATTCCAAGGTACTTGCTTGATCGTACAGTTCGATTTTTTAAGGAAGCACTAATTGCATTAAGAAGTGTACAGGTGTTTTAATGAGAGGGGATATGGGAAGGACCATACAAAGAAAAACATTGCATAAATTTTATATTTTATTTATTTAATTAATTCACGTGACCTTGCTGAAAAAGGCACAACTTAAAAAATATTGACACATACTCTCTGAACGCGCCCGTCTTTCAACCCAAAACCCCCATCCAAAAATGGAGAAGGGCTCTGATCCCATTGACATTACATCTGACACCACCAGAACTACAATTAATTTAATAATAAAGTTAAAAAAATATAACTCGGTTGGGAAGATAGCGAGAATCCATCTTCCAAGTATACTGTATGCTTAAGAGTCCTAAAAAACAGCAGCTTCTTGTAGAAAGACGGCGCCGTCACGGCAGGCTGGATACTCGCGGTTTGCATCTTGCAGGGGACAACTGGAATTAAATATGTTGGTCGAGTATCGAGTACGCCGTGAGATGTCACATGAATGTCGAGCGGAGGCGCGAAACGCTTTTGCGTTTCAACCGACAAGGAGTTGCCCCGTGCCTGCTAAGAGAGAAAATAAAAAAAAAATAGGTGGGAGAGAAATTTCCTTTTTTATCTAGTAGCCAGGCATGGGGCCACTGCCAGAGGTCCGGACATTCAGGTGAGGCTGGCTGTGCTCGAGAGCTGTTTTTTTTTTTCCCCTTTCCTACCAGGAACATTTCCCGCAGTCCTCCTCCATCCGTGTTGTTTTTTTGTTGTTGCGTTTGAGCAAAGCGTCGGCTGGTCTGCCGCTCGCGCCGCGCGTGTCCCGTGCGGGTGTGCGTGCGTCGTCGGACATTCAGGTGAGGCTGCTGTGCTCGCGGCAGCCGGCGCCGTTGCCGGACCCGCCGGCCGCGTTTCTCCTTAGCTCGTCCTTGGCCGGCACCTCGGCCACGGGCGCCGCGGTGGATTCTGGCGCCTCCTCGGTCTTTTTGCTTTTTCTCTTTCGGCGGGTTTTTTTCTTCAGGTCCGATTCCACGGGCACGACCTCGTCGTCCAGCTTGTTGGTCTTCTTGTTCTTGGAGTCTTCCTTCTTCTTGGGGTCCTTCTCGACGGCTTCGCGGGCCTTTTCCTTCCTTTTCCTCGTCCTTTTTTCCGGGCCTCCCCTTCCGGCCTTGACTTCCTTCTTTCCGGGCTTCCTTGGCTCCTCCGCGGGGGCGGCCGCCTCGGTCTTCTTCTCCTCCTCGGGCTTCTGCTCCTCCCGCTTCTTCTGTCTTGCGAGGCTCGTGTCGGCGGCGACGGGGCTTGGGGGCGCGGCGGGGCGGCGACGGCGGGGGGGCCGGCGGCGGCAGGGGCGGGAGCGGCTACCTCCGGCTCGGCCTTGAGCGTGTCGGTCTGGGGCTCCGGGTTGCTGGCGGCGACCGCGGGCCCGCGGCGGCTGCGCCGGCCCTGTCGTCCCGGCGCCGGGCACGGCCTCGGGTTCGGCGGGGACGGGGGCGGTTTCTGGCACGGCCTTGGGCACGTCGACGGCCGGCGCTGGGGCCCTTCCGCGGCCTCCGGTTTCGGCTCGGCCGCGGGCTCGGGCTTCGCCTCGGCGTTCGCAGGTGCAGGCTCCGCCTGCAACAGAGCGCGCTGGTCAACGACGCTACCCTCAGCCTAGGGTTTACAACTTATACTATTATTAGGGCATCTGTTGTTTCCAGTTTGGTTTGGAAGTCTTCCTTGTGTAAAATTATCATGAGAGTGAAATTTTACTGTGGGAGTGATCTCCGAAATAACGAAAATATTTGCATATTGTTTCCAGAATTTACACTGTCAACACGACGCTAACGAAATCAGTTTTAATGAATTATAAGTGTACGAAGTTTTTGATATTTATATTCCTCCGTGTGCTAAGTTGGTTGCAGTTTACGTATTTCATTGAGGAAAAGTTTTTAAGATAGTGTGGTGTCAAGCAACAACTCTACTGCCGGGTCGCCTGGATATACTACAGAAACCTAGTTGAGTCTATTCAATAAAATTATTTTACACCTTTATTGTTTTATTTATTATTATGTTTAATAATAAAGCAAAAAAGGTGTGTGCCCAGTTACTCTACCTAATATTATGTTAAATTTTGCGTGAGGGGAAAAGCTGTATTTTTTTCTGGAAGAGAACCTGATGTAGTGAGCAATTGGCAATACAATTGAATCGAATCAGTCATTTCGAATGCATCATTTCCCGTATTCGGTGCCCGCTTATTCTTGGAAAAGGGCACATTCTAAGACAACAAATGCCCACACCTGGTTAGATGCTTTTAGGAAACAATGGATACTTGGCGTTGTCACATCAAACAGACGAAAGCTATTTCTAAATCAAACGGTCAGCTTAATCCATTTTCGCGAACACTGAAGATGTTGATGTAAGAGATTGAATAACTGCGCGGATCGCCGGAGGGGAGGTGTCGTGAGATGCCGGGCAGCGTGCGTCCTCACCTTGAGCTTGTCTTCCTCGGCGGCGGGGGCGGGGGCGGGTTTGTTCTCGGCGACGGGGGCGTCCTTGGCGGGCTCGGCGGGCTGCTCGTTGCGGACGGCGCTCTCGGCCGGGGCGGGGGGGCTCCGCGGCGGCGGCGGGCACGGGCGCCGCCGGCGCAGCGTCCTTGGCCACCGACGAGTAGTCGGTGATGACGAGCGGCACCACGGGCCGCGGGCCCTCCTCCACGCCCACGGGCATGGACAGCGCGCCCGCGCACAGCGCCAACACCAGCGCACAGACCTTCATGGCTCTCTGCAAGCAAGACGGGGAACATTATGGAGAGTTGTCAAAATAATGAGCATAACAACACATGTGGATAGAAATGATTGTGGCTGTTGAAATTTTTATGAATTTACTGGTCGTCGTGGTTGTATTAACGCTCTGAAATGAACTGGTTTGTGACTTGGATGTTTGTTTTGAATTTGGTTTATGTGGTAATGATTGCAACTCGCCGGCTGTGGAATGTATTCCCTTGCTACTGGTCGTCGATGGCCCACCTAGTCAGGTAGATGACGTCGCCAGCAACCCGAAGTTGTCGAGCGGAAAGGCGTAAGCCAAGAATCCTGCGGGGCGATGGCGAAAGATGTGTCCAGCGGAGCAATTTCGTCGGGGGGTGGGGGCAGGAGGGAAGCGGCAGCCCAAGTGCGAAGTCGTCGAAGGGGTGAGGGGCGGGGGGCGGGCGTTGGCGCGTAACCAGCTCAAGCAGCTAACCAGCGGCCAGCGGATGTGGGCCCATTGGGCTCATGAACGCGCCGCGTGGGAGTGGGACCTCCCCTCCCCCTCCGTCGCCCGCCCTGTAATTGCTGCCGGCGCGGCGCGGCGCGGGTGCCAATCTCATCTCGCCGAGTCTTCTGGAAGCCCCGCCCGGAGGACCTTGACCGCGGCGCGGCGATGAAGGAGAGCGCGGTGACTGAGCGGTTTTACTTTTGCGTATTGACTTGGGTGAACGTATTCTAGAGAAAGAGATGGAATACTGGACATCGAATCTGAAAGAATATCTGTTGGTCCGGTTCGAGATACAACGAAAATAGAACAAAGGAGAACTTCTGAAACACGAACTAAATAAATGAAAAATTGAATAGACATTTGACTGTTATGTTATAGGCCCCACGTATCGGCAAATTATATTTTGCTCTTTTCCCGCAGACTGCAGGTAGTGCTAGTATATATTTCATTCACTTGTGCTGGTGATTATCTAAAACGCCAAACTGGAGGACTCGTGTGGTAAACAATAGAGTTGAGCAGATTGACATTAATTTGATTTGTTATTGTTAAAGAGGAATGAGTTACGAGATTTCAGCTTCCCCTTCCTCACGCTATTTCTTCGAATGCCCGAATTGAAATCCAAACTGCGGTCTTTACTTCTCTTCTATCGCTAAGAAGTTCTCCCGCCGACTTGGGCTGGGATTGAAATAGCGACCTTGAGCGTTCGGTGCCGGCACGATTATCCGGATAGCCCTGGTCAGACTAATTTTCGAAGTTGAAATCACAGGGAACGCAGTCATTAAGTGCGGCGGAAACCGCAGCAGGTGGCGGCACCCAGCAGACACTCATTACGCGCGTCTGAGCCGCCAGGTGAGGCGTCGGGACGGCGGCCGAGAGGGCAGCCGCTTTGTCCGTGCGCGCCAGATGAGCCATCGGCGCAGATTGCTCCGTCGCGCAGCACCGTGGCTGCCTTTTTGCGCAGGCGAGCGCCGTCGTTCGCCACCTGCCGCCCGGGCAGCTGCAGCGGGGGCCGGAGCTTTCTCCGCCGCCCCCGGGGCGCAGCGCAAGTGCAAGACGCGGTGCACGTAGAAATGGCGTGGCAGTGGTGCAGTTGTTGGCGGAGGCTGGGTGGCCGACGTTGAGAGACCTGAGTCCCCTGGTTTCGTGAAATGCTGAACTACAAACGGCCCTCTCCGCACGCGTCCGGTTGGTGCGGCTCGTGGGGGAGCGGTTGCTCACCGCGTGGTGTTCACGTGGACTCGGTCCCTTCTCCCTCGCGCTGCGAGGTCTCTAACAATCTAGGGCTAAATCTAAAAGCTAGTGCTTGTAGATTATAGTAGTTGTAGGTGGTAGTTTCATTCGTTGGAGGAAATTATGGTGGTAGCTTTGTTTGTGTTCTAGGGAATGGTACGATTCTTTATGGTAGTAGTTGAAGATTTTTGATGTTTTTACTGTGAACTTCGTGCAAGTGTTAGTTGCGAAGTTTTTTGTTACGATGGTAGGGCTAATGGAAATATCGGCGGTGGGCATTTCGATGTGAAATTTGGCAATTGGATAAGAATGGACGAAGTTGGCGATTGGATTGTTTTGGGCTACACGGTAGCCTTGCAAATATATGGAATATTAATGAGTTATTAATTTGACTAGACACTTCAGATTATTCTAAAGTGTCCATTTTCGTGGTGAATTCTCTATAGTGCTGTCGTAATGTGTTGTGGAACGCCTTCATTGCGTCAGAAAGTCACGTCCCAGTGCAAAAGGAAGTATTATTGAACAACCACCACCACTCAATTTCTTTCGGTGACTCCAATTGTTCCCCTGATTCAATATTGCGCACTCTTCGCTTATGAGTATTGGCAGCAATTCCGATCGCAGCAAAACAACGAGGCGAGCGGGCAAGAGGCGGTGTCTGCGTCGTCGTCGGTTCTCGCGGCCTTTCTGCCTTCCGCTCGCGGGATTCCTGCGGTCGCGCGGAGCAGCGGGGCGAGGCGCAGCGCCCGACTTTCGTTTCGCTGCGAGCCCATTGTTACGCAACGCCCCCCCCCGCCCTCGCCACAGGTTCACGCCCGTGCTCTCCTTCGCGGCTCCGTCTCTAGCGCGACCCACCCCTCTGCGGCGTGGCTCGTTCGTTTGATTTCGTCCGGCACTGTGGTCCCTGATGTGCGTTTTGCTAGCTGTTTGGGTTAGGCTACGTATTTTGCGAGTAAAATTTGTTAAAAATAAAAAGTAAAATTTTGTAAAAGTGCATTTTAATACTTTTGACTATTTGAATTTTCATTGCATTAACACTGTGTGAGAAAGAAATAATACTTTGCAGAGAGGCGCCTAGAAAAGAATTTCTGATTTAAGTTTACAGCTGACATCCTGAGTAATTATATAAAATTGAGTTTGTAGTGAAATTATTGTTGAAAGCATAATATATACGGTGTTTAAGCGTTTGAAATGCTAGTGTTTGAAACACATTTATGTTCTTTCTATCGGTGCACAAGACGAGTGGCACATCCAACAAAATGTCATATTTGAGTGAAGTTAATACTTGTTAAAGTTGCATAAAGATGATTCGCCAAATAGCTCGTATGTTTGTCCGCGAAATATTCGAATTAGTTCATATTCAAACCATTGTCCTCGATATGGTCTCTTTTCGCGATGTGTTCTTTTTGGTGAGCATCGATCATATTAGGATCATAGAGACGAGTGTGAGAGTTTGGCGTGCCCAAGTTGCACTCGCTGCGCGTAGCCGTCGGCGCAGCGCGGCGCGGCGCGGCGCGACGCGGGCTGCAGCGAGCTGCAGCGAGAAGGCGTCGCCGCCGCCCCCGCCCGCCGCCTGCGATGCTAATGGCTTGCTGCGCCGCGCCGCAGGCCTTGAACCGGCTCCATTGTGTGCAGGCAGGCATTCCTCGCCATTCCCGGAGGCTGCGGCTCCGCACCCCGCCGCGCCGCCCGCCCGGCGTCCCTCGCACCTCGCACTGCCGATGGGCTCTCTGCGAATGCGCCCGGCTCACACTCCCAACCTTGCGCCGCCCCGCGGATGCCGTTTTGCGAAATTAAAAACGGGAGGAAATTATACACTTTTTAGTACACTTTAAAAGAAATTTTCGTACTTGAATAAAACGTAGGGTTCGAAATAGAAGTTCTAAGTAGATTTGCCATACCTTTAATTCTCACAGTTTCATTACTTCGTCTGTAATGAATTCCGTGAAATGAGATGTACATATTATTACAATGTCAGTAGTAATAAGAAGGGTTCATTTTTAAATCTCCGATGTTGTAGTCAGATGACGATAGAACTCGCTGGTTCACTCCCAAAGATCTACCTCCAGTTGTTCAAAACTGGAGGAGTGTAATATTTTACAAAATTATGTCTTGTAAATGCATGCCATATCCGTTTTTTTTTATCATAAAGATGATCTGAATACGAAAAGCTAACGTGATTTAAGCTGTGTCTATAGTTTGTGCATGCGTGTTGGACGTCGCGTACGAGCTGCTTTCAAGAACCTTGGGGACAAGTAATTTACTCGTGTCTGTGGAGTTCGTATCCTGCGTTAAATAATACTCGAACGCAGCTCACGGAGCTCATCGTCGTGTGCGTGGCGTTGTTTTGCATTTCGCACACGTAACACACGTTTACGATTGCATCATCGCATCATCGGTAGTTCCGGAGGCGCGGCTCTGGGGAGCTGTGTCCAGCGGGGCCGACGCTGTCGTGTGTTCGGCTAGTCAAGGTTCTCGGCACCGGGCCATTGGTTCAGTCGATTGCAGATCTCACCGTTTCATTCACAGATTGTTTTCATCCTAAATCCAAAGAATATATTCTGCAAACACCTGGAAGAGCAGAGGCTCGCTCCTTGGAAGGGATTCTCTGAAAAATCTGCATTCGATTTTGCGCACAATTGGCAAAAGGTTACACGCGTGTCTCTGGGAAGACGCGAGAATTAACAAATTAAACTATGGTTAATAGCAGTTGTTAAAAAAGAGACGCAAAAAATAATAAATAGTACATTATAATAAAATAATAAAATTAGATTATTTGTTACTATAAAGTGTTGAATAAGTTATATTTAAAATCTTGTCTTGAAAGCTACTTTGAGAGTGGGTACATTTCCTATTGGTAAGCACAGTCGCTCGACCAGGAGGAAATGCAAACCGAAGCTGCTCATGTGTGTATGTGCGTATGTGGGAGTGAAGCGAGAAGAGGGCGCGAGAAAGTGACTGCTTGACGATGGCGGCGGCTGGAGCACACAGTGAGTCGAAGCGGCACCAGAACCTGCATGGTAGAGTTGATATAATGTTCACGGAAATATTTGCCCTTTCCGTGCTAGAGTGTTTGAACATAAGTAAATTGTGTTTTTGTCGTTTTCCATTTTCAGGCCTGGTGTTGCATTTTTTTAAGATCAGGGAAAATTTTGGATGAGAAAGAATGTACGAAACCCGGTGCAATGTTTATGGATAATCAGAAGAAGAGGCTGCATTGCTGACTCGCGAGGAACCGAAGAAACCCTTTAAATTTCGTATGGAGTGATTAAGCGGTTATGTCGGGGAAACCCGGAAATGGAGGCTTCACCAATCCCAATTAGATGAGTTGCTGTCTGGTATCTCAACCAAGCCAGTGCAAATGAAGATGGCTGGAGATTGACTGAAGAACTGAAATTTGTTTGGAGGATATTCCGGCCAAATTTAGTTACGTTTGGAACCCCAGCAGTGTGGATATCAAGCTGTTCTTGGAACATACGTGCGTGCTTCTTCGTGGCGGGATCAGCAAAGGGCGACGCCCTCGACAGACTGCCTGTGAATGTGTGAATGCTGTACCATTTGCTGTGTCTGACCATTCAGGCCACACGGAAATTATTTATGCTTAAAATAATACTTGAAATATGCTTAAAAATATAACATTAGTTTGCGCATGTATCGCCCTCTTTCGGACCACTGTGCGTTAGCGGAGGTGGCGGGCTGCCTCCCCCCGCGCGCGTGTGCGAGTGTGAGTGTGTGTGGCGAGGAGGGGGGCGGGAAGGGAGACGAAAGAAATCGGTCCTCCCGTCGCGAGCGCTTGCGCGCGCGTCGCTGTCTTGGCGAGTGGCAAAAGTCAGCTCCTTGGAGCCGCAGCTGGCGGTGATTCGTCGCGGCGCGGCGCGCGCCGTCAGCTCTCTCTTCCCTCTTCCGGCACGCGCCCGCGCCGCCCCCGCCCCCGCCCATCGCTGCGCTAAGAGCCGTGCGCGGAGCGGCCGGTTTGGAGGGGTGAGGCGGGTAGGTGGTTAGCTGTTGGCTGGAGAAATTCGCTAATGTGTTGGGGAAATGCTGGTGTCTCGGTCAACCCCTCATCCTAATTCATTTTCGTGGAGCTCAAGAGCACCCTCATAAATATAGAGTATGGATTTTTAAAATGAGTTCAGTTTTAGTAATATGGAAATGGAGGATGTTATCATAACAACATTTAGAGTATTAGGGAGCAACGTTCGGACTGAATCGGCATTGGTATTAATATACCACTTACCATTAGATTTTTAGTGAACGATATTTCAAATGTATCATCTCATTTGATAAAACATTGGAAGAAAAACAAAATTTTCTAATTCTTTTTCCCTTTCAGAGGAATGGAACCTGCGTAACAGGCCAAATGTGACTTTGGTTTGGAAGGAGGATTTTGTAGTATATGCTCGAAGTTAATACAAAGAAACGAATACAATCAAGAGAGGGCGCAAATGAAACAACATAAATGTGGGTTTCTTGACCAGTTTGTCCAACATTCATGGATCCCATGAGAGTATTTTTGTGTGTTCACATTATAAGGTGCATAAGCGATTTACCAAGTAGCGTGTTTCGCTCGCGGAGTGTGTTACGCTAGTTGCCGAGTTATCTCAACTCCACGTCGCTGTCGAAACTGCAGTCGGAGCCATCGACTCCCCGGCGCGTGGCAACAAAAACGGCCAGGCGCATGCGCGCGCGCGCGCGAGACGTAAAGACACGGGAGAGATGAATGGCGTCTGACGGTGACGAAATGTTTTGGCAACGGGTACTTAACCCCGGGCGGCGCGACGCAGTACAAGCCGCGAAATGCCAGCTCGCGGCCGCATTGTCCCAGAAGGTCGAGAGGCGAAAGCGCGCGGATACGGTGGGAGGGAACGCGCGCACTGCGCCTCCGGGGTGCGTGAGGCAACGAGGAAGCACTCGACCCCCTCTTTCAACCCTCCCTCCCTCCGCCCGGGTGGAGATGGCGCCGTTTCCAGCAAAGCAGACGTTTCCTCGGACCTCGGAGTCGGGTAGGCAGTTGAGTTATAATATTCGATAAATTTCAACTCACGTTCATTAGCCGACTCAAGCACATCCCTACTGGCAGTCCCTTACAAGTATTTGAGTTAATCCCTTCTTGAAGTGTCGTGACGAGTGATAACTTGGTAGTGACTGTTGATTCAAAATCTATTATGCTTGGTAGTGACTGTGTATTCAAAATCTATTATGCGAGAGGAAAAAGATCACAGTACGCCCACTATTCACTTTTGAAATTTTTGATTACCACCACTATTAAATTCTAATTATTTGGTGCCCGTGGTCTCTGACTGGAATTATCAACGTTGAATGAATTTCTGCACACACGTGTAAATACCACGTATAAGTTCGACAGCACGCAAAATGGTATAAGCATTGGTTCTGTAGTGAAATTGAAGAAGTTGTATATTTTCAAGCTCGGAAAATGTTATATACGATACCGGAAAAGACAAATTTTCTATTTGGTTTTATCTCCTAAAATGAAACATGTTGTGTTATATGACCTTTTGAGTATAAATTTGGTTTGCGAAAAAATATCCTGGGTGTGGACACTGCTGAGCGAGGACAACCAGAAAGCCCGTCTGACAAATCGTCCGTGGAAAAGAAACTATCGAATTAACAAGCAACTCAGTCCGCCTTCTCTCGACCCTGGCATATTTCGTATTCAGAGGGAGTTCTGTCTCCCTAGTATGTAATTCATACACGCGAACATCAACTCGTTATGAGCTACTTAAATCGCACAAGCAATTTCTGCACTGTCACCGCCAACATTGTCTACAGTAGGTGCCGTATCCCCTCGATACGAAAGAATACATGGTTCATGAATTGTTGGAATGTCGACTGTGTTGAGAAAAAGTTTCGGATTGATAACGAGCGAATATCGACACCAAATTCACTACATGGATATTATTTCAGGACAAGATTTAAACATTTATACAGAAAATCATATCGTAGATTTTTTGTTTATACCATGGTCTTTATTTTGACGTAAATAGGAAAACAATGAACAATTTTCAAATGGTTTAAGAAGATGTTTTTTATGAATTGAAGGATTCAAGAATCAACAACCATTGTTCTTCATGACGTGGAAACGAGGGTTATAGACAGACGCCTGGGATGCCTGGGGTGTAACGTCTCGCCACACAATAGGATTGCGGGGTGCATTGTGCGCCACAGCGGCGCATAAGTCACCGCGTGGGAGTGGCGCTTCATTGCCTGTGGCGCAAACGGTTCCCATGGCGCGCGGCCGCGAGTGGCCGACGCACGCCGGCGCTCGCGCTCCTCGTGGTCGCGCGTGCGTTCCTTTGTCCGCCGCCTCCCATGGCGAGACGCGCGTCCCACGCGGGGCCTTGGGGCTTCCGGGGTCGCGGGTCACGACCGGTGCTCCCCGTCCCGCTCCGCCCCGCCGCCGTGCGCAAATTGCAGGCGGGGGGCTACAACACTCCCCGCGCTCGCCTTCTGGACGAACGCTCCGGCCCCGCCCCCGCGCCCGCGCCGCTCCGCTACGGGTGCCTTGCCGCTCGCCGGGAGCGCAAGAGACACGTTACGTAACCCCGCACCATCCACGGCGTCTCTCTTGGCAACCCGCAAGGTTCTTCCCGAGCGCAAGAACGGTCTTTCCGGACTGAAAGAGATTTCAGAGTTGCCGATGCGGTTCATGCTTTACGTAATATTTACTATTTGGTAATTTCATGTAATCGAATTGATTATATCATGAAATCGAGTGATAATTGAAATATTGATCTCGGAAAAAAATAAGATAATTACTGGGATTCAAGAATAGCTAACATCTCGTTTCTGATATAACTCATTCGGCTTAGAATAAAACTGTGCCTGAATAAAGACTAGTTAAGGGCTCAATTCAACTATCGTTTGTGAATACTGATAAAATGCATCCCGAAACTTTATAGATGTTTTGTTTAGTATTCTACATAAAATATGAAAGTGTGTTAAACCTACATAAAGTCTTATGTTTTAGTGAGGAACTGTGTGCAACTCGTGTGCGATTTTTGAGATGTACTTCCAAGTCTGGATTTTCTCGATTTAGATCATTCTATTACGTCAATTTCTATCTTACGACACTATCGTTTTATCGTAATTCCCACTTTGCCGGAGCTATGCGTAGAATGGCGCCCGTCGTTATCCCGGAAGAGTCTGCCGTTCTTACTGGCGTATTTGGTGAGTCCCGTTGCTGGACATTGCCGGTTGTTGCTCGCACTTCCTCATGTGGCTGACGTGTTTTGGTGCGGTGATGCAGGAAGGAGCTAAAGTGGTAATCATAAATTCTGAGGTCGAAGAGTCGCGGCTTGTGGTTTTTGGCGAAGTATCATAACTGTGAACGTTCATCTCAAAAGCATGGTGATTGGGTAAGACATTCGTCGCTGTGTTATTAATATGCAGTTAATTAATTATGAAGTGCTAACCTTTTACTTTCCTAATGGATGCTGAGCATGCAACAAACGATGAAAGAAGTGCACGTCAATATCGGATGTAAATTACTGTATTCATTTCATTCCACTATTGTTTACCACATTAGATGTGTAAGTATTATTATCTTAAACCGTGTGCTCGTGAAAGGATGCAAGAAAACATCCACTAGTACGTTTCAGGAGAATCTACGTCACCCGCTAAATGAATTCAATAACGGAATCCGATCTCCGATTATCCTTCGGCAACACGAACACACCTTTAACCGCGGTCGCGTCTCGGAGCTGGAACTCGACGTTCGCTCCTCCACGTGACTGGGGGCGGCAGCCAGCGCGGCGCGTGTCTTCGGCCGGTGAAAGCCACGGGAGCGGTCACGTGGCGGATTTTTTTTTGCTGTCTTTGGTGGAGGTCAATCGGGCGGCGGCGACGGTAGTGCCGAAGACCTTCGAGAGCCTCGTGCGCGGACGCCGGTCGCCGAGGTGGTGGAACGCGCGCGCGTTGCGCAATCCCGTTTGTTTATAGTGAGCGCGCGTTTGGCGTCGCGGCGCGCATGCGCACGCGGCGGGCGCCGCGGTTCCGGCACGCCGTAATGGATGGCGCGCACCGACCGCGCGTCGCGCCCAGGACCCCTGCGGACCGAAATGACACGGTGTTTTCTTTTCGTGACTGACCGGGAGACTTCGGATACGTTGGGAAGGTGCCGACGTCCAGGCCGTTGTACTGCGTCCTTCTTCAGGTCTAATGCGCGGAGGTACGCTGCGCACGCATTACTTTAGGCGCAGCTCTCTTGCCTCCGTTAGCCATGAGGAACGCTGCAAGATGGCAAGCGAAACGTTCAAATCTTTGCGGTGACGCGGTGTCTTCAAACTGTCAAGAACCCATGGATTGCGGCCATGGAATTTTCCTTCTTTGTGTTTTCTCTCGGTACCGATTTAGCTTTTAGACCGGCAATTGATGGTAATTGGTCATTTTTAAAAGATTGTAATTAGTTGTTAGGTTGTAATTGTTTTTCGTCTTTTCTCCTCCTTCCTATGTCCTCCAGGATCCAGAATAGCGACCTGCCCGCGGTAAATGGGCGTCCGTAATCATGCAATTATCTCTTTTTTCTTTAAAGGGTTTTAGTATATAAAGTGGTGGATATTGCAAATGGAGTTCAATTAAACATTATTTTAATACATTAATGTAAACATTTTAATAAATTTATGTTAAGTTTATGAATTTAAATTGGATGTCCGTTCCATATGACCCCATCTCCTGGCATTATTAGAAAGGGGTCTTTCGGACTATCTTTCCCCTTGTGATAGAAGTAAATCTAAATGTGTTTTGTGGGTTACCGCTAATTCAGCCGAACCCCGATTACATCTACATTTATTTTTCATTTCATTTGACTTTCTCGAAAGTCTTGGTGTTCGGCTACTCGAACCTTGAGGAGTCAAAATATTCCGTGACTCGGATTTTTTGTTTTGTTTTCATTTCATCATTCCAAGAGCTGATCTACTGCAGTCAACATTTACATGTCAACATCAGGTTTTAACTGCCCGATATAGGAAGAAATTCGTTAATTACTATCTTTGGAAACTTACGCATTTTGGCATACAATTTTAACTTTTTCTTTGGACTCATTTCTACTCGTTTTGAAATACTGTACGTCGAGCTTCGCCTAATATTCACTGAGAAAAGGTAAATTACGTACGAGTAATTGGAAAGACTCCATGGCGGGGTGGGAAGGAATTGGTTTTCAGAAATGGTATTTTGTTTGGGGTGTAGTACATTCCAGTAATGATTCATCGCCGTAGTCGAGCTAGACGAGTTACTGAAATGAACGTTCAATTCTTGGCATCGTGGGTCCGTGAAGGAATGTTTTTACATCGTTCGCGAGGGAGAACAAGATTGCCTTGAGTAACAGGGACCTTGAAATGTTCATATCCCTTTGTTACAGTGTGTTCATTACGTGAACATTTACGTTACTTGCGTTCATTATGCTAATTTCTTCCTGGATTTTACAAAAAAACTGAATTTTTGTGGATTTACGTAATTCTACTAAAATAGAATTGATACTAATTTCGTATTGACGGTGAAAAACTAAGATAAGCATGGGCCTATTTGGTAGCACGTTTCGTACAATTTCAGTAATCCGAACAATGCTGCTATGACACGTAATAAGTGAAAAAGATCAAACCTCAAATGGTGGAAAAAGACGAAAAGCGTAAGCAGTAAAATTGAGAAAACTCATGTTATTCACAAGCTTAACATGCAGAAAAGGCGATATGAATCGTGGCAAGTCATTCAACTTGATCATGGAAGCCTCTCATACCTAACACGTAAAAAAGAACAACAATTTTTTTGAAGCAAACACGTTGCGCTCCCCCTGAGAAATAATCATTGTCAGCAATGCACACGGGCTGGCAACCGACCACCTCTGCGGCGTGGACCACCGCCCAACCACCCGCGTTGCGCCTCCCGAGATGCAGAGGAAGCCATTAGTTACGTCCGACAGCGGCAGAGTGCAGCCCACCGGCCGATCGGGGGGCGAGATAACTCGCAGCGACGCGACGCAGAGCCGACGCGCCCACACCGCGTTCTTGCGTTGCTGTGGCTCAGAGGGAGGACCAGCTTAGGTGGCTCAGGGCATCAACTTTGGGTGGCAGGATTTTGGACACTAGCTACATCGCTAGGTTGAGTTCAGCCGCTGTTTAGAGAAGAATTCTTGCGGCCAGCTGCGCTGATCCATGGTTCCACTGATCAACATCAGACGAAGCTGTATCCTAACAAACGGGTCACGGACCGCGCGCGATCTTTCGTTCCCCTTCCTTGTCCTAGCCTCACCCCTTACACACACTAACATGCACTACACTACCACACATGTCGGGAGACCTGTTCGGGGATTAGGGCTTCTCCCGGCTAGGGCGGTACCTCGCTTGTGGGAGATACCAGGTTTGAAGTAGGGAGGTCCCAAAATAGCTTGAAGACACTTTACTGTGCGATCGACGCGGGCGTTTACTTCCCTAATCTTTCTTTATTATGGTTAACACCACGGAATATACGTTGTGTCTCAAGATGACGCAACTTGTCCCGGCAACTGGGATTTCCAATGCTTGACGAATATTTTCTTGAATCAATAGGAAATGTAATGTATAAGAGCGGGGAAATGGAGGAACAGAATAAGCACCAGGAATGACCTTAGAATCGATGGAAAGACGCGTAAAAGGTTGAACGTGTAAATAGCTATTCGCATGTGAAACTGTGGACCCTGCTGCAACTTTGATGAGTGCATTAGAAACTTCTCCGTCCAAGTTTTGCGTGTGGAGCGCTTGAAAGAGAGGCTTCCAGCGGAAACTGCTCTTTTTGCGGCGAAGGAGGCGACGAAGACCGGAGCCGAGCGCGGGCGGCGGAGCGCGGCAGAGGCGGAGGCGGCGAAGGTGGCGAGCGGTAAACGGCAGCGATCCGCGGCGGAACGGGCGCATTATTCCAGGCAGCGAAGCACGCTGCCTCCCGCGGAACCTGTGCCGCTGCGCCTGCTCGGCGCCTCTTTCCCGGCGCTAGCTTTTATTCGGCAAACAGCCGAAGCAAATGGGGAAATGGAAAATGCCTCGAATGCGCCAAAGAAATCATACGGTTCAAAAAGTTGCCGTTCTTTACTGCTACTATCACTAAACATTCTTATTTAAGTGTAATAGTTTCATTGGCCATCTCCGACTTGACTTTATGCAAAGACTCAGGACTATGTGATGTGACGACTACTATACTAAATGTGACGAACAAATTTGCGTCATTCCTTCTTCGTTTGCAAAGAGCACAGATTTTGAAATTGTAACTATTTTGTTAATACAATGCCACAATATAGCCATTGCAAGCGATTGTTGCGTGAATGTGTATTCCACATCTAATTACAAGAAATAAACTTTTCTATCCAAAATGGACTATAACTAACAATCGTTTTCTGCCGCAGTGTGGCCACCGAATATTGTACTCGTACTATTTATCTTCTTGCGTGCCATGTTTGCCGTTCTGTATTTGATGAAATCAGAAAATTGTCTGTACTGTGAGTGGTGGGTTTGGGTGTTCCTCCCTACTTGTAATTTCTAATCAATTATAAGTTCAACTTTTGACGAAGTTGAGGGCGAATAAGACCGACACGAACAAACTACCATGACACTTAGTATCTTTCGGTTTGCATTAAGCTTTACAACGCTTGCTGTAACATACTGCTCGTACGCGAATAGTGATTCGTGATTTCTTTCTTGTCTTCCCAACCCCTCGAGCAACTAACGACACTTACATCGTATTTGCATCGTTGTGTACGTCTCTTATTACAATTAAAAAACGTGCATGTGTGATACTTGTGTGGATGTTGGTGCGCTCGTCTCGCCGGAGCGGCGCCCAGGCCAGGCAGAGTCATCGCTCGCGTGCGACCGCCGCGCCGTCGTGAGCTCAGCGGCTGCAATTACTCTCGTATGGCACCTGCAATTACGCTGCGGCTGCTGCAAAACGGCGGTCATGCCCATTCGCACGCTACACGTTGCCACCCCAAGCCCTGCATCTCCGCGCCCTGTTCATCAGCAGCCTTCGTTAAGGAAGTGGACGTTATCTTGCCCCAGAAATGTTCATGGATGGCCCTTTCTCGAGACATAGTTTTGGCATTTCAGGCAGGAAAAGTTTCTCGGAAACTCTCGTGCTTAAAACGAAAACTGTGTTAAGACCGCGCCTTTTTTTGAACACACTCGTGACAAAAATGACGATGACTTTCAACAGCAGAGATGCGGAATGTTTGTGATGTTTCTTTGAGCAGTTGAGGGTAGTTGTGCGATATGAAGTTGACAATTTGAAAGAAAACATTTGAGACATTAAAGTTCGTCTCCTGGGTCATTATTCACGGAGGAAACAATAAGTTCGTTATTGATTAAGTAAAACTAATTGCAGAGCAATGCGAGCTGTCAAAATTTGATTTACAATTATAATTGATTTAGCGTAGCTATTTTAGCGATAGTAGTGACATTTATTGAGTATTGTTTTGATGTGCCCATCACATTTTTGTATTCCAATGCACTTTCATCTTCCGCTGAGCGTAGGTCTGAATCCCAAGAAAATCATGAAAATCATCGATTGGCCAGTGAATAAAATAAGCTTGGTTGCCCATAATGCCATAGAGTACTTTCCTCAATTATGTACCTTGTTTACGAAATGTTATGTTGCGACAAAACGGAAAATGCGTAATGAAAAGTCAGGAAATAGTAAATTTTGTATTGTTCAAATTTCCGGAAGGAAGTGAAAGAATTATTGTTCCGCACTTGAGATGTTTTATTTTGCGATGAATGTGACGACCTATTTTCAATAGAGCTCTTTTCTAATTGGGTCTCTAGTTCCGACGTAATGATAAATGTTGTAACGATATTTTTACTATGGTGCTTTAGCTGTCAGGAGACTACCCTCCGAACAGTATTTCCGCGTGTTATGATAATTGTCAAGCCGATGAAAATCTACATACGCGATTTGTATCTGCTTTGAAAAAATCCGGAAAATCTCAATGGTTGCGCCCTGTTAGTAGATCCGACGTTTATTTGTAGCTAGTTGGAAAGATCCTTCGCCCTTTTGTCGCGAAGCATCCTTCGAGGCGAATACGCCCTCTCCTTACGTGGCTGCCCTCTCGCACCACCTCTCCCTTGATCACGCGCCATGCCCCTCCGCCTCTCCCCACCCCTGCCCATCCTGCCCGCGGGCAGCGTCGTCCACCGCCGTCGACGACATTGTCATTCCCCTGCGGTCATCGGAGTCCGGTTCTCGCTTCCCGGATGCAGCGGGGCGGTGGCGGCGGTTCGCCGGGGCCAACGACCCTGGACCGCGGCGCGCCGCACCGCACCACGCCGCTCCGCGCCGCTCCGCGCCATGCCGGCCGAGGGGCGAGGACAGGTCTTCGAGCCTCGGTACAGTTACGCGCCTCGCGGCGGCGAGCATTTCCGCGTGCGCCGGAGGGCCGCGGAGGAAGCCGCCGCCGCGCCGCGCCTGGCTCGTCGGAGTCGCTCCCGTTGCGGCCGCGAGCGATCCTTTCTTTTTCTCTCGTGTTGCCCTCGGCCGCCGCCACCGCCTCCGCCGCTGCCCCTGGTCGCTCGCCGCCGTCGGGCAAGCCGGCGTGCGAGTAACGTTTCCACATTCCGTGCTCGGAACGCGCTTCCATTATGTATCGGCGCGCTCGAGGTCGCCAGCCGCGGGCAGGTCGGCGGGCAGGAGGACCGGCAGTAGCTCGGCTCCTCGCTCCGTTCGACTCCGCCCCGCCCCGCGCTGCCCCGCGCCGCCCCGCTCCGTTCCGCCTGCCTCGGCTCCCGCCACGCCCTCTTCCCGCTCGCCTGGCCCCGGCGTGCTTGGGATGCGCGCCTCCTCCGGCGGGACGAAGAGGTTTTCGTGTTTTTCTGCCCGACTCCGTTAGTTTCTCTCGTGTTCGCCGCTGCGAACGCGTTCTCAACGGTTAAAGGTTTTGCGCCGGGATTAGTGTAGTAAATCCTTACCTTTTTTTCTGCGGCTACAGTTTTTCACTTCAGCCACTTCATTTCCTCTTTTATTCGTTTTTTCCTCTTTTCTTTTATCGTATGTACGAATAGGCTCTTTCATTGCATTTGCCTTTCCCTTCCCTCTCTATTCTAAACACTTTCTCTGTCACTTGTACATCGCGATTTCTTTTTTAGTTGTCTTGCTGTACTTATTTTGTTCTCCGTGCTTTTCATTAACGCTTGTCTTATCCCAGTGTAATCCTTTTTTCTTAAGGCATATTGAGTTGTTACCCTTGAATAGTTGCAAATAACATTTCTTTAAGGACTTCGACGCCCGGTTTACAATTTACGTGAAATAACCCTGAGAGATATTACAATTGCAAGCAGGTTCAATTGATAACTTTAAGAATATTTTCACGTTGTTGAGAAAATATTAAACGACCGTTACAACACATTAAAAAAAAAAAAAAACTTTCCAACATATATACACATACATATAACACTAATTTCTCGTCATCCTGATATATCCGAACTTTTTAGCAAATCATTTCGTAAGGTTGTGGTGCCGCCCCAGGGACCTGGCTTCTTAATTGACTAATTTGCCGTGTCCTGCAGGGGACGTTTCTCTACCGCGGGTGCTGCGAAGGCACCCGAATGCGGATATTGTCGCACATTAGTGTTTTCCCTTGGAAACTGGTTTGAGACGTTCACATTAGCATGGAAGAAAGCTTGCGGGAGAAAGAGTGAGCTAGCCAGCGTACGGTTTAATGTTGAGAAACATATTTACGAATATGTGTGGATATTAACAAAGGTCGTTCATGAATTCAAATACCATCTTAAACCGCACTGTTGAATGGTGATTTGGTATGTCACGTTTCAGTTTTTCCTTTGATACGAACGTTCACCTAAGTATGGATTTAAGCAGAAGCCTTTTGGGGTTCTGTTAGAGGAAGGTATAGTAGATCCTCCGAGGAGGAATTCGTAAGCTGGAACAAATCTTCCGATATTTCACACCTTTTCTGCATGCTTAGGAATAGTGCATGTTATGGAATAGTGGAATTTTTCCACTAATCCCCCAAGGCGTTAATAAAAATGAAATGTTAATAGCCCGTGTGAAAGTCACCATTAACACGCACGCCCATGTTAGTTGCTTAGCGATCACCCATTCCCATATACCCGTTGGAACATCGGTGCCAGTCGACAGAGAGTGAATTCGCCTAAGTAGAGAATATCTACTGGGTGAGATGTGTTTTTTCCTCAGAAATAATGCGATGGCACATTAACATCCGTGATAATTGGAAGATTTTTCTCATCTCTAAACATTCTCAACCGCGTCGAAAGTTGTCTTTAAAATATTACGATTGTTTTAGAGTTTCTGTGCACATAGAGGATTGGAGATACAATTGAATAACATGCCTAAGTAGCTCGTATTTTACCACCATAGCTTGTTAGCCCGTGAGGGTTCTCCTGTGAGAATTATTGGGGATTACATATGCGATTCACACTAGAAATTGCATGCAACACGACGTATATGTCGCTAATGACACTTACGCATGCACTGACCGGCGCTATCCACGATTTTCTTGTGGGAAAGTTGCGGCATAGCTCGGAGAAACATGCATAAATATTAATTAATCGCGATTTTCACATCACATTTCGTACATTGGGGTTACTACAGCAGTGGAATTTCTTAAGAACCAGCCCTTCGTGCTGGCCGGTACTTTCGCCGCTTTGTCGTCGACGTCCACGTGCACGTCGTCGTCGCCGAAACACACCGGGTTGTGGGCGTGGGGGCGCGAGCGTGCGTCGCCCCTGCGTGCGACCGCGCGCGTGTGTCGTCGGCCCGCGTGTCCGTTCGCCCGGGGCGGTGCAACGGCCGGCGAAAGTCGCCGGCGACTCGGCAGATCTGTATCAGCGGCCAGGTGCAGAGGGAAGTGCGCTACGAGGTAGGCGTTTAAAACGAAACCGCAATTTCCCTGCTATCGGAAGCAAAACAAGGGTTTACGGCGCGGTCGAGTGGGAGTGGTTGCGGGGTGGCGGCGGCGGTGGTGGGGAGAGAGGCAGCGACGCCGCCCGGCGCCCGGCCGTCTGCTTGGGCGGCTGCAGCGCTGATGTCAGATGCGCCTTTCTCCGGCTGAAGCGGCTGCTGCTTTTTTTTGCGTCCTTTGGAGAAACTTGTGCATTTTTGCGTCCTATTTTTCTGATCTAACTGCTCTAAGAAGACTATTAAACGTGTTTCTTTTTATCGTGGCGGTGATTGTATTGCGTTAGTTAACTTGTGATTTGAGACTTTTGAGGTGCTTGTGTTGCTTTGTTTGTGTAGATTGTTAACGGTACGTAAATGAGTAAATAATGTTTTAGGTGTAAAAATGTTCGGTGCGGGTAGAGTAATAGATAATCTACACGTATTTTAGTCGTGGTGCTCCTTTGAATGTAAGTGGTAATGAAGAAAAATCTCGAAAAACAAAATAAAGGTCATCCTAGTGATAAGTTTCATTATCGTTCAGACTGTCTAGATACTACACGAACGAGACATAGGCGTTCAGAATATTCCTGTTTTCGTGCAAATTTTCACAGTCATCCTTGCTGCAGTGGACTAAGTCATTTAGAACTTTCTCACTTGTTACGAAACATTTTTGCCTGGTATTTCGTAAGTCACCAATATGATCATCCAGAACCAGACAGGTTACGTGTTTTAGTTAGCAAGAAACTCGGGCAGTTAGACATTCAGAACGAACAAAAAGTTGCTCACTGTGGTTATATTTCGCCCCTGGCGGGGGAGGGGGCTAAAAATTAACGTTCAGATCGCTGTAGTATTACATTCTGTACTAATACTTTTGAAATTTGCTAGGAATTTTGACTATTGTATAATGAGATATTAGTAACTGGTTCTCAGACACAAATTTCTTTAGCTAACTTTTCACAACGATATAATGCATGGCACTTGTAAAGTTTAGTATTAGATATAAAAAACGTGCTTTTAAAAAACCTAGAGGCAAACATTACATATTTGGTACGTGCTTTTGGAAATGGAAGTAAACAGAACGTGGTCGTGTCCACTGCAGCGGGTTCGTCGCTCACACGTGCGTCGCAGTCTCCGGGGCTGCCAGGATGCGCGCGCGTGAGCGACGCGGGAGACACAGCTGTGCGCGCGCTGCTGACGGCGGCGGCGGACTTCTTACCTCAAGTTTCGGCGTTGATGGGTTGTGGGAGCAGGTGGGCTGCTCTCGGACGGGCACTGAGACGGCCGGACGGCGGGTGGGCGCACGAGATACTGCGGGGCGGGCGAGCGAGTGACTCCTCCCGACGCGTCTCGCCGCGTTTATATAGAGCGGCGTGGCGCGGGGCGGAGCGGGGCCGAGCGGGGCGCAGCGGGGCCGACGCCCCCCTCTTTGCCCCGCGCGGGACTCCTCCCGGCCCGCTCCCCGCCCCCTCGCGAAGACGGCGGTGGCGGACCGGAGGCCGGCGCTCGCGATACGGCGCGACGGCGGCGGCGGCGGGACCGCTCCCCTCCTCGCGCCTCTCCCCCGCACGCCGGCGCCCTCTCTGCGCCGGACGCTGCTGCGCACCACGCGGCGCCATTGCCCGCGGCGGCCGCGCAGATTCCGCCCGGCGCAGCGCGGCGCATCGGATTTCGACTCGGTGGCCCCGTTCCCGCCTGCGCGAATCTTTCGCCAAAAGCATGGTTGGAGGATTTATTTTACTTTCGACGGAGTCTCTCGGTATCCAACAGGCATTTTTATCATCGTACCTATTGGCGATTTTTTGGTTATCCTCCGTTGCGTTAATTTCATTTTTGTGCAGCCACTCTCTTCTTTGCATATGCTTCCTTTGACGTAATTTCCTCACTTTCCTCGTAAAAGCCTTAAGTTTTCGGAACCAAAAGTCGCCAAAAAAGGACTAACAATGGAATTCCGTGTCAATGAAAATAATTAAATGGAGAATTTAGTCTCAGGGCAAAATGTCTTTGTTATATTTAGGAATATAATGGGATTTTCTAATTTTAATTTCATTTGCGACGTATGTAGAGAATAAGAAAGGTTAGTGCGTTAGTATTGTTTCAAATAGTTTCAAGATTGGATACAATTTTCGACTGCGCTTGTGTTTTTTTTTTTGTTTGTTTGTTTGTTTGAGAACATATCTGAAAACACAAAATTTTCATACTTCTGAAAGATTGCAAATGGAAAAAATAAACGTTGAAGAAAATTGTGATGAAGCGTCGCTGTTCTAATATTTTCATTTTATATGGACTTCACATGAATTTATAACTTACAGTAACCGCCACATATTTTTAACTGCAGAGACCAGATATGTCGTGTACGTGACCAATCGCCAATCGTTAAGTGTTATCCCGTTCTTAATATGACAAATGGAGTAAGGTTATGGTTTACGTGCATGTAATCTTAAAGAGGGGCCGTTAGAAATGCATCTGCGTTACTGAGATGGCGGTGTACGTGGAATCATTTCATTTCCTTCTGGCACGTGCACCAATGCACTTGTGCAAAGAGACTTACTGCATGAGTGCTAGAATTGGAGTGTCTTGGACAGCACAAGTAGGAACATGAAAAGAAGAATTAATATCTACAAAATAATTACAATATTATTCCGTTCTGTTGTATTGCATGTTGCCTCGTTACATATTAAAGTGCTATATTCAGAATAATTTCAGGCTTGGGATTAAACGACTTACATGACATTCGGAAAAAAAGTATATTACCGTCAATTCGGCCCTCAGCTTTCCTGTTTCTGTCTTAAATAGAATTAAATGTTGCCTGCAAATGGAAGAGTAATGGAGTTAAGTTTTTTATATTTTACAGTTGTAGGCGAAGGATTCGTGTCACAATTGATATCAATCTGAAATTGCTTTGGAACTATCTGCTCCGCGCATTTCTATTTTTGATGATTCAGTCAATCAAAATATTATTTAATCGAATTCTGCATTATGAAAATAGAAGCTCATCACTTAAATGGAATCTGATTGTAAATTCTCGTTCGTACTTGCAGTTGATATATGAAATCATGAGTGTCTTGTAATTGTAGGGTCTTTCTTGGAACTATAGCGCTGCGGCAAATGACCATCTTACTCTATTATTGCAATTCTGCTGAACCTCATGCCGTCGCGAAATCGTGACTTCCTGAGTTGCCCTGACCGCTCGTGCATACTTAGATACCTGTAATTTCAACAATCCTATTGAAGCTACACAACGTTTAATCAACTTCATTTTTATTAGCGCTTTTATGTGTGATACAATTCACGTATGATACAATCAAAATGTACACACTGCAGCTCGAATTTTAGAACAATCAATTTATAATATGAAATAAATTATATATTTTGAGGAAACCTTTTGCAGATACTTCATTTTAGTGATACATTTTACATCTCGATATTCTGCTCTTACGGGGCAATTAAAATGTAGGGCCTGCGTGGTGGATACCTTACTTTAACGATTTTTCAGTGTTTGATAATGGTGACGATCACTGATTGGACTGTTACACAACATGTAAAGCAAAAAACAGCCGTGGTATGACGGACACCTAGCAGTTGAATACTAAGAAACATCTAAGATTGTAATCTCAGGCAGAGTTCCTCGGCCAGTAAATGGCCATTGTTTTTTTCTTGCAATTGGTGAATTTTTAACTTATCTCATTGTCACCCTAAGTACTTGTATTCATTTAACGTAAAATGATTTTGAATCGATGTACATTCTGAGGCACGCGTTATTACAAACAATTAAGTTATTTACTTTAGATACATAGTCTTTGCGAACATTATTGGTGTGGAGAATTTGGTGTTTTCTGTTTTCCATGCTAGAAGGGAGGAGAAATAGTCCATTTTTTTTCGAATATTTGAATACTTAAACATTATTAATATCAGGAAGTAAGGTGAAGGAGAATAAGAGAATCGTCGCATATTCATGAAAGCAATTATAATTTTAGGGCTGTGTTGTGCTGGTAGTGGTTCTTTAATTTATTAATAAGAATTTCAAAGGTTTTGTGGCACTTAATCCTTATGTAAATGAGAATTTACGCACATTGGCAAAGCCACATTCCAGCCAGTGTCCTGTTCAGTGTAAATATAATATTGATGTTTTATTTTACATGTTTCAATATTGAAATAGGTTGTGAAATTCCGAAGTGAGGTAGGGACAGAGGGAGTACAGCAAAAGAATAAACGAACAGCGATTTTATTGTAAAAAATTGAAAAAGAGGTATCACAAAACGCGTTTTTTATAAAAAAGTCTGAGATTAATATTTGCACCATTACGAAACTGCAGAACTCTACAGTAATGCATAGTACGTATAGGAGAAATTATATGTAAGTTCTTTTTCATGGCGCAGTCCCACAAAGTTCGGGACGCAATACAGTGTTCTCGCCCATTCACCTTTTGTACTATTATTTTTTCTACTTTTCGGAATATATTTTCATGTATTTTAAAAATTTGTATAGAATTCAAATCAAATCAAAATAGTTTTTGGGAGAAAACCTAGGATATTGGTCGAAATATTAACAGATACTGTGTAGATGTTTAATTTGCAAACTTCTTATAAATCAGTGTATTGGAGTAAAAGATAATGTATTTAATCGTAGTTGTTACTATAAATGCATTCAATTAAAAAAAAGGTTACTTGATTCGTATAACCTGGCCCGTCTCCTTACCGTTTCCAGCGGCCGCCCTTGGCCGTGGGCGGGCGTGCGTGTGGGGTGGGGGTGGGAGGAGAGTGCGTGGGTGCGGGCGGGCGCATCGGCCCCGAAGCTTCTGGAAGACGCTCGGCCCACCGCCCAGGCCCAGGGCGAATGAGCGCTAACGAGGCGTAATGGGCGGCGGCGATAGGTCTTCGTCGCCCGATCCGCCATTGACACTCCGCCGCCTCCCACGCGGAAAGCGCGCCCGCCCGCCCGCCCCCGCGCGGCTTGGTGCGTGCCGCGCACAGTGCTGCGCAACGGAAGGAAAGCGGACGCACGGCGAGACCGACTTGGTGCTTTTATGGGCTTTCAAAGTCGTTGGATTTTAATGCCATCTTAAAAGGCCCAAATTCATGTGTGTGTATGACTTTGAAGCCAAGTAATATCTAATGTTAATAGAACTATGATTCGTCGATAAACTTAAAAGTACAGCCACAATATTACATTGACATGTAATATATGGATCTGATATTTCACTTTCGAAGGAAAATGCACTGGAATACCACTGTTAACATGAAGTGAGTCGCATATGCCAGAATGTAGTGTGAATTACCATAGCCATTAGTTTCCTATTCTCGAAACTAATTGTTGCACAGTATGAGGGTGTATGTAGTATGTATGCGTTTATGTGTGTACGTGAGAGTAAGTGTGTGTGTGTGTGTGTATATATATATATATATATATATATATATATATATATATATATATATATATGTGTGTGTGAATGACTTCATGCACTTGATAATTTGCTTAAAATTACTTTTTTTTATTATATGTATATGGTTCATAAGTATTTGTCTCGAACAAGCAGCGCATCTCGTGTGGCGTGGCCCACTGTGTGGAGCCGCCGGAAGGGCGCCCACCGCCGCTGCGGCAGCGCGTGCGCCGCCCGGCGCCGCCCACGCCCTCGCCCCTGCGGCGCCGCCTTTTTCACATCCTTTTGTGCGCCAGCCCTGATTGTCGCACCGCGTGCCACTCTCCCCTCGCTTAGGCTTCAATGTGGATGGGAATGCATGGGCGCGACCGCGTATACGCGAGCGTTGTTGCCTTATTTCTCCCCAGGGCCAAGGTCACCCCTGGAATTGGATCGTTCGCTCTTAATGCCACGTTTGAGCTCCTGTGAATAATGCCGGGATGTGTGTTGGATTGTTCTCGTTGAATACCCTCATTCGAAGTGATTCTGTTGTTTGGAGTCTTTCTGTAATTAATTTTGTAAATAGTATGTTTGTTGAATCGCGTACGACTCCCTTCTCTTTACATTCATGTGAATTTATATGCGTGGGCGTGACTACTTGTTCGGGTGCTACAGTATGTTCGTTCATATTCCACTAGAAGGAGTTGCTTAAAAAATGAGGAATTCTTTTACTCAATGTGGATTTCTTATTGCTGCTGTAGACATCCTAGAGATCTACCTTTTACTATTGCAAATGATGGCGCACGATCTTGCGTATTTAATCTTGCTTATCAGTTATTGTAGATTCGTATGTGTAATGCGTGCGTGAATGTGAGGGTGCTACCTTATTTTTGAATCCGACTACTATCTTTATAATTTTCATATTCTAGAACGTAGTGATGGGGATATATTCATGACGGCTGAAAATGAACGAAGTAATTCTTTTGTATCTTCATGATCATTCTTTAAATTTAAGTTATAATTTAAAAATTATCAGTTGAAAATTTAAGTCCAGTTGAAAATTTAAGTCAGGTTAAAAATTTAAGTGAGGTAGAAAATTTAAGTGAGGTTGAAAATTTAAGTCAAGTTGAAAATGGAAACTACAACTTCATAATGATGGTTGTATTTGGCCGCAGTTTTTAAAATACAAACGTACTCATTTTCTTTTGTCGCTTTTGAGTCAACTTTGCTGACCAATATGTTGATGCTATGTCTTAGTAGTTTTAAAATATTTTTGAATTATGAATTTAAGTGTGGAAGACGTTGCGAACGGTTATCGAACCTTCCGTATAATAATGTACGATGAGATTGATCAGGCAATTAAAATAAGAGGAATTTGGATATAGGGTTGGTGCACTGGGCTTCGCTTTCCTACTCCTGCCATCGGCGGCACGCACGCCGCGCCGAGGGTCCCCTGTTCTTTTTTCTGAGAAAGTCTCAATTGTCGCATCACACGCGATTCTTCCCACGACTCGTAAAATACGTGCGCCTGACAGCGCAATGTTGCCGGATTTTCTCTTCGCCAAGGACGCTAGAATTTTTACATATCGTTTATGGGCAACAACACGCGAAAATGGAGTTTTAGGATAAAATAATTACGCGCGTTAATTGAATATTTGCGGGCGAATGAGGTGCAGGAATCACGTGCTTTTGTTAATAACAATTATAAAATTTAATGTATAAATGTTTTTCGAGTTGCACCAGTACTAATCCATGTGAGAAATATTACATCATTACTGAAATTGCTTAATGAAATATTCCAAATCTTGATCGTACATACTGTATATTAAAGGTCGATAGGCTTCACTATTTCTCGATTGTGTTTACTGGGAAATTGATCTCGTAAAAAATACCTTTGGACCATTATTCAGTTTATTATAGATTTCGGAATTATTGTGATACCTCCGAAAAAGCAGGCTGTCTACAGATCTATTTACATATTGTTTTAAGATGCACTCCTAATTAAATTCATTTTCAGAACAAATACTTAGGAAAAGTAAAATTTTATTTCATCACACAAAATTTTAATTCGAAATTCTCAATTTTGAACGATGGGCATGTTTACGTGAATGATTTTCAGAGAGCTTTTGTAGTACCACTTTATCGATATCAAAATTTAGTAGTTTCAATCTGCGCTGTGCTTATAACCTTTTCATCAAATGAAGAGACATTCATTTCTCAATTTCTTGGCCTTCCAGCCGCATCTTCATTTTCTTAGGATAATTACAAAAGTTTTATGCTGCTTCAATAAAAACTCGTTAATACAGCTCGGAAGTTTGGCAATGGTGATAGCATCAAAATAATATGATTACTACTTATCACAACGTATCCTCAATGTGGAATTTTAGTTCTCTTTGCGAAAACACCTCTTAAAACACAACTTAAAGTTAAATCTAAAAGTTGAAATTTTTACTGACGTTTAGTGCCATAGCGATTTATTATGTGAGCAATTTTCAGATTTTTATCTGATCCCCCAGCGGAGATATTACAGTTGAAAATTTGAAAAAAATTCAAAATTCCAATTTTTAAGAGGGTGTAATTTTCAAAGGGTACGTTACTTGTCAATGATACTTGACAGAAAGTAACTATTCTGTTATGTGTAAAAGCACACAGAAAATTTAAGGCTGAGATTCTATTCCTTCTTTGAGAAATTACTCTCTGAAAATCGAACTTGGTTTATTCGCGTTCCATAGATTTGATTACAAATATTTATCAAATAAAAAAATAGAAGGTAGGTAAATAATAATTCTATTTCTAGGCCAGAGTATACCGAAACCAGTGCCTTTTATTCTAGAATGCGAGAACTATCCAGAGCTGAATAATTTAAAAAAGAGTAAATGTCTGCAAAAGCAAAAAATGGCGCACGCTGTAAAATAAAAATGGCCGCCATTTGTAAACCAGATACAATAAAAATAAATCAAAGATGTTTTTGAATAGCCAAAACATAAGGAAACTTGTGCACAAAATATGATTTTTTGTCGAGATGGTCGAGTGACCAGTGCTGGAACACTTAAAATGTATTGACCTTATAATATAGTATAGAGAAAGTTATGTAATGATGGGGAAAATCAATTTCGAGATTTCGGTGTCGGTTTTGGGGCTCCCTGAAATGGAAAAGGTCCGTCCGTCTGTCTGTTCGTCTGCATGTCGGTCTGTTCACTGTCCGTCCGTGTGCCCTTCAGCCCCGATACGCATGAAGGAAATATAATAGAGATCACCATGAAGAAAGGAAAGGAAAAGAAGAAACTATCGACTTCCTAATGAGCTGCTGATTAATGTTCGGGTACATACCATTCTGCTTGCCTGCGTAGCTTAGACTTCTCTATCGTTTTTATAAAAACAATTTGTTCAATCTTCGTTCGAAAACGACATACGTGTTTAATGACGCATGCCCGATATTGGCATTCCCATTTTGACGATTAAATGGTATTTAATTGTGCGTTATGTTTGTCTTGCACAGTTTCGAACTGGAGTATTTTCTGTAAACGTATGTTTGTCTGGCGACACTAAATTTTAATATTACCTTACATACTGTACATTCAGTCAAGTTTTACGCGAACTCATGTTTGCGTCGCATCTGAGGCAATTTTTCTATGTAAGGGAGCGATTAGATTGGGTAATACTTTCTCAGCGAACCTCTCTCTTCGCAACCCGTCTAACTGAAAAATCGTCAATGTCACGACGCATAATCAACACAGCGTTTTAAGTTTGCAGCGGCCACTCTCATGTCACATCAATATTCAAAATATTTATACTGCATTCACTTCGAATGTTTTTACGACTCGAACGTAGCTCGTCATGTACACATTGTTGTACCAATTAAATTGGTGCAAATAAATACTTCCTGTTTTATCTTCCTTTTCATGTTCCGTTTTTATTTATTAGTTTACGCCATTACACTTCCTACAGTAAGTACTAATTCGCTTATCACTATTTTGATATGTTAATGTTTTTTAATGTTTTATAAAAAAACATCAGATATCATTGTGTGAAGTTCGTTATTAGAATCATCTACTCTGTAATATCATTGTTTTTATTAAATGTTAAAATAAATAGAGGTCTGTTTACACTCCCTACACTACTATGTTGTCTCCTATTTCGTGAGATTTCTCGTACTCACTTGTTAGACTTCTGTGTCCATCTAGAGCTAGAACCGCGTGACGTTTCGTGCATTTCCTGTCCTACTAAGTCGGAGAGGTAGCCTTCTAGCAGCTGAGGACAACTGACGATAGCCTTCGCGGTAATAGCAGGTTTCGTTACTGTCGTCTTGTTTCTTTGGTCTCCTCCGCTTTTCCTATTTCTTTGGGGGTCACCGGTTCTTGCCTTAAATTCTACTCTGAGCATCTGCTTGACTGACGATTCGTACTGTGTCTGAACCTGTTATTTTCGCTTCTAGCTAGACAGCTAGTTCGACTAGTGGTTGGATTCCCTGATCGTGGTTTTTCCAATCAACAACAAGCGAATGCCGGAGCAGTGCCCTAGCGAACGGGGTACCGACCGCGCGCGATTTTTACTTTCTCTTCCTTGTCCTATCCTTATCCCTTACTTACACACACTCACACACACTCGTATGCACTACACTATCACACATGTCGGGAGACCAGTCAGGTGTTTAGAGCTTGTTGGGGCGGTGTCATGCTGGTGGGAGATTCCTTGGAGAGAATCTTCACAAGTTGACGTCGGTCGGTACCGGTTATCGTCATTCAGCGAGAGGAAATCAATGCACTACACTTACGGAACTAATAATCATCCCAGTTGAAATGCCTGGTGTCACTAATCATTCACACACAGTGCACCTGTTATGTAGTCATAGTGCTTTTGTTTTATCGCCCTTTCCATGGAGGTTTAGAAGTTTGTTCGTCCTTTCCTTGGTGATCTTCCATCTCCTCTAAACATATCCCGTAACAGCGCAACCTTCGGTATTACACTTGTCTGGAGTAACAACAATGCAAAACATCTGTCACTTCTCCTAATTGTCCTATGCTTTGTAGCTCGCGTTATTGTCAACCAAGATCTCTGCCATGCCCTCCCCTGGACTCACGTAATTGTGTGCTTTGATACCATAAAACATTGCGGATATTTTAAAATTTATTTTTTACTCCCTGTTCGGCAGTTTTGCCTTTCAGGGGTTCGTAAATTTTTATTTTTAATATATAACATTTGGTCATACATTCAAAAAAATATCATTATATTGGGATGAAAATTTACATGCATTATTGTAGTGTTTTTTTATGGGAGTTTTAACATGTCTTTGGGATATTGTGAGTGTATTCTGTTGGAATTGTTTAGAGTTTTTCCCATTGTGAATTTAGTACTGCAAGGAGAGGAAGGAAGAAGTGTAAAAAATTTGTCACGTTTTTTCTTATATGTTCATTTTGGGGACTAATTGAAGTCCCCTTTGAATATTCGAGATGAAACAAGGAGCCTTTGCACATTTTCGTAAAAATTTGTTGTGTATTGTCTTGATATTTTGACATATGTCGCGTTGGTTTTTACTTCAATGTGATTTTTCCAAGATAACCTGTTTTCAATGTGAACCCCAAGGTATTTCACTGGTGTATCGAATGGAAGCCATGGGATAGTAGTGTTATTTATTTTAGTGAGCGAGGTAACTTTGGTTTACAAAGAGAAAAAAAATGCCTGGGTTTTGGTTGGGTTTATTCTTTTTCTCCACAGTTGAGCCCACTTTAGAAAGCATGACATATCCGCCTCGACGTTATCTTTTGCTATTTTCATATCTGCACGAGTTGTGTATATTGCAGTATGCGAATAGTGCTAAATTTGAATCTCCTGATGTGGGAATGTCTGAAAAATAAACATCGAAGAGGAGCGGCGATAGTGCAGAACCTTGAGGTACCCCTCCTCTTATTGTTCTAGTTTATGAAAATGCGCTGTTTACTTGAACTCTATACGTTCGGTCTGCAATAAACTACTTATAATATCCTGTAAATTGAAAGGTACTCCCAGATGTGTGAGTTTGAAAACATTGTGGACTCTGAAGCCTACCTGTTAGTGCTTCTTTTTCGCTCCGCTTTAATTAGGTGAAGAGCCGTATAATGACCTTCCGATCAGTGAAACCGAGGGCAAATAGGAACTTGTGAATACAGACTTGTCGCTAAATAATTGTGATCTCAGACTACTATACTAACAATGAAAATACGTGTTTTGTAAAACATAATAAGATATGTATGAACTCTATTATTAATGCAGTTATTGCCACATCTTAAACTGAATGACTTCATCAAGCAGAAGATATGCATTGAGAATGCAACTCGCGAATGCGTTAAATGTAAAACGCATTTTACTGAACGTTTGTCGAGTTTGTAGATATTTTGCGGCTTCTTACAGACCATGCATACTCACGCACACATGTATAAAAATCTTATAGTCTAAGACGGGTAGTCTTTTACTACTAGATTATTTAGACAATCTTTTGTTTCTATGAAATCCTAAATCCCTTTCAGTTGCTCTGTGGCAAGCGTTAATATCACTTAATTTCTCAAAAAATAGGTGTCCGTAATTCTGTTCACATTTAAAATAGAGTGGGGGGGGGGAGAAACAAACTTCACTCTTAAACTTACCTAAATAACCACCACTTCAAAGTACACATTTCTTACAAATGTATGCATATTCAGGCGTCTGAGATTAAATGTTACTGACTTCCAGGACAAGTAGGAACTCGGAGATTATTCCTCCAATGAACGTGTGGTGGGAAATGTCGTATGTCGAAGTTACCCACGTGACTTTGTTCCTGAATGTAAGGCATCTTATCATGCACTTGCAGGTGCACGAAATATCTTTGGTTGCGTTGGAACATGGCGGAGTGGCAGTTCTCGTTCGCAGGAATTTTCTTTTAGCAAGGGAACTACGTATTATTTTAAGGGTTGTAGCCTTCGAGACAAAATATATAACTTAGTTAAATTCTATGAAAAGTATTATGAACTGTTCACTTAAGTCTATATATGATTCAGTGTGATCGTGAATTATTGGTACTGTGCAAAACCTAAAATTTTGACCGTTATGTTTGTTTCAGGTGAGTCATGAACTTCCAGAATATTGAATGCCTGCCTCTTAGATATTCTTGATGTAGAAGCAACAAAAGTGAGTAATACTCCAAGCAAGATATTTAGTATTTCTAAATATGTACTGGAAATTCGACCATGACGATTTTGATGCCAGGCATTATGGAGTCTACAGTTAGATAACCCATTTATTGAATTAGAAAATAAAATGGTCTCATCTTGTGAAGCTCGCATGTCTTCGCTTTACACGACACAAAATGAATTTGGGAAAGGTATTTCTTATACAGTTATTTAAAAATGCAATTAAAGTCCGCCCTGCTCCATTCTTCATTTTTGGAGATGTGCAAGGTGTTACTCGTAACTTTTGTCTTGAACATGATGGCACCGCGAAAGTAGTAGTGTGTTTTTTAAAACCATGTGCGAACATTTCTTGTGGTGTTTCATTCTTAAACTTTTGCAATCCGCACATTTCTTTGCTTGCGTATGTACTCTATACACGTTCGAGAAACGTACCGGTTTCGCCTATGCATATTTGCGCGACTAGTGTTTTAACCGTGCTCCGAAAGCGCCCGCACACTCCCGAATTTTTCCATCGGAGTTTACAGCGTCTCGTGTCTCTTCACAACACTGCACTCTTTTCAACCCACCTACCATCCCGCTGCATGCGTTTGTCTCGGTGAAGGCTCGTTGCTACCGGCTGTGTCAGGAACTGAACTCCCCCACATCCAAGTAACGGTTGACCACGGACATCGTCCCTCAAGAAAATCAGGCGATGACTAGTTCAGTGGACTATTTTACTCGCGGAGTTATGGCCACAGACACTTGTGATTGCCCAGACAGGTTAAACGGCTCGGATAAAAGGGTGCCGTGTCCATTGATTGATATTTTCGGACTCGTTAGCTGCCATGGTCTTTAGTCCGGATAGTGTAGTGAATTGCAAAAATCTAGAAGGTGGCGGTGTTGCTACCCTGGTGGGTCGTGAGATCGGGCGCTGACCTGTACGTGGGATTGGGGGCTTTCTCTCATGTCGGTACCTTCGGTCCTGCCGGAACGAGCTCTAACCTTCCCATTGGTCTCCAATCACGAGGCTAGTGAAGTGCATATGAATGTGTATGTGTGTGCGCGCGCCTGTCTGTATTTGTGTGAAAGGCGAGAGGATAATCTGTGTGTGTGTGTGTGTGTGTGTGTGTGTGTGTAAAAGGCAGGAGGATCTAAAGATATCTAATGCCAAAACTTCCGCCTCCGTCGGGACTCGGAACCCTAGGACATCCCGGCCCGAGTCGTTGCAGAGACTGCGGCAATGCGCGCGACTGTGCGGGAACTGAGCGGGTTCCCTTACCCAGAGCAGGTGTGGGCTGTGTGTGCGCTTGCAAGGGGAGTGGCCCAGAGCAGAAGCAACATGCGCTTTTTGCGGCGCAGTGCGCGTCGCCTCCCCTCGGCCCTCGCGGCCCGTGCCGGCGCGGCGGCCTTTGTGTGGAAGGAGCGCACGGGCTCCATATGCATGCGCAGGGACCCTTTCACACCCTTTCCACTCCTTCTCGGGGCTTTTTCATGGCCTGGCGCTTAGCGTTTTCAGAAATATATTTTTAGACTAGAGTTAGTTATGAAATATTTTGCGGACATCTGTACTGTTCGATTTTGTCTTCCGAACATCAAAAGAAATGACGCGGAATCTGTTTTTCGCGCGTAAGGTCCTCCGTTTCGTCACTCTGCTGGTCATTTTGCTTGTTCTTCTCCGATACTCTAAATTCTCCCGAGCATCCTAGGCAGTCATCGTTGGTTGTGAGTTAGATGTGTATGTGCTATCATGTGCCCGAAGTTGAGTAATACTTAAATAAACATATCGTTAAATGAAATGCTTAAGTAAGAAAGGATGGCAAGACAGGCAGAATGTAGCGGTAAATGCGTAGCACTAATGTCTGTTCCCAAGCGAGTCTGAAAATACTCACCGCAAAAGTTAAATTAGAAAGTCAGGTGTGTGTTATTAAGATTTTTCGTGGATGGGATGGGCTCTTCCGCCGTATCGCGCGTTGTACGTTGCCATCGTTGCTGCGCAGGTGGCCCGTTGTGCCCCGCGCATCGCATCGCATCGCATCGGGTCGCGTGCGCCGCCCTCGCGACGGCCCAAGGCCGCCCCTCCCCCCCCCGGCCCCCCCATCCTCTTTTCCCACGTCGCTCACCCGAAACACCTCTCGCTTCGCGACCTCCGAGCTGCCCGCCGGACGCCCGCAGCGCTCGCTCTGCAACTCCTCCGCGCTACTTGCGGCGTCGCTCGCCTCCCTAGCTCTTGACAACCAACCACTCACGGCCAATCTCCATCTCGTCCACTTTCCGAACAGCATCCCCTCCAACGTGCGACAACTGTCCAGCTCCCACCCAGCTTCCTTCCCAGTTCCCCATTCAGCTGCTCGTTGAGCCCTGCATCCAGCTTTCCACCATCTCCCCGTCGAGTTGTTCGTTCCGTTCGCCGTTCATCTCCCTGCCCAATCCCCGCAACTCCCTGCCCATCTCCCTACCCATCTTCCTGCCCATCTCCCCGCCCATCACCCCGCCCATCACCCCGCCCATCACCCCGCCCATCACCCCGCCCATCACCCCGCCCATCACCCCGCCCATCACCCCGCCCATCTCCCCGCCCATCAGCCCGCCCATCTCCCCACCCATCACCACGCCCATCACCCCGCCCATCACACCGCCCATCACCCCGCCCATCTCCCGTCCATCTCCCGCCCATCACCCCGCCCATCTCCCCGCCCATCACCCCGCCCAGCTCCCCGCCCAGCTCCCCGCCCAGCTCCCCGCCCAGCTCCCCGTGTAACGTTTCAACTTCGTTGGCGGATTTGCCAAAGTTAACATGAGATGTAAATAAATATTGGAAACATTGTTAAAGGTTACGATAGTAACAGAGAGTATTGATATGATATAAAAAAGGTTGAGAGATTGAAAGACGAAAACGATGTTGATCAAAAGTTGAAATTGAATGAATTGTATGTAACCTCTGAAAGGTGAAATAAATTGTTATTTTAAAAGAAAGAATCTATCTCATATGATATCTGAAAGTGAAGAACGTCAAAGAATATAATAAACAACAAGATAAAGATACAACATAAAAAAAAAGGATGTTGTATGGATATACAAAGTTGTAACGGCCAGTTAATAAGGCAAGGTAACGTGGACGTTACAAAATTGGTGGCAGCGGTGGTACGACGTGGAAATTGTTAGAAGAAGCGGTGGTACGACGTGGAAATTGTTAGAAGAAGCGGTGGTACGACGTAGAAATTGTTAGAAGAAATGGTTGCAACAACTTGGTGGAACAACGCGGTGTGCCTGGATTTGTAGTTCGCGGAAAGAGTGTTCAAAGAATCAGTGTTGGTTGCTGTGGTTGGTAATCAAGACGTATTAATTGCAGTGGTGGTTCTGCGTGGAGTGAAACATTATACGAAGGAGAACTGTGGAATGTTTTAACCATATCTGAAGATTTTGAAGAAGCCTAGAAACTGTCAGATTGAAACTGGTGGTTCTGCGTGGAGTGAAACATTATACGAAGGAGAACTGTGGAATGTTTTAACCATATCTGAAGATTTTGAAGAAGCCTAGAAACTGTCAGATTGAAACGTGAGTGACAGCTGATGTGTGTGAAACGGGTATTCAGATAGATTAATTTAAGTGTGTTTCCTTGTCGAACTGGTCAAACAAAGATAATGGCTTTTTTCGGAAACAGAGGATTATGATGAAACTATAGTAAAAGAGATTTTAGAAACGGTAAGGTTGGAGGAAGAGGATAGATTACAAAGGGAGGAACGAGAAAGGGAGGATAGATTACAAAGGGAGAAACACGAAATTGAAAGGGAGAAATACGAAAGGGAAAGGGAGGATAGAAAAGAGGAACGAGAAAGGGAACACGAAATTGAACTGGCAAAAATTGAGTTGGAAAAATGTAAGGTGATGTCGAGAAATACTTCGAAACAAACAATATAAATAATGAAGGTCAATTAACTCAGGGATTACAAAGTAAAAATTCCTTGAAACTCACAAGTGCATGAAACATTTTCAATCAAATGAAAATGATATTTCTTTATACCTTCAACAATTTGAAAATTTTGCTTCTGCTGATGACATTTCTAAAGACCAATGGGGACCTTTGTTAATGACACATTTGCCAGGAAATGATGCGGAATATATAACGAGAGAAATGGTAGGGGAAGTAAAAGATTATGATGAAATAGTGAAAATATTATTGAGTAAGTACAAAGTAACCGCAGAAAAATTACGACAGAGATTTCTTTCGATCAGAAAACACCAGATAAAACGTGGAAAGATATTGCTTATGAGCTAAAAATAAGTCTTAATGGTTGGTTAGAAGGCGTAAATGTATACTCATTTGAGGAATTAAAGGAATTACTAATAACAGAACAAATAAAACGATGCGTTCCGTTTGTAGTTAAAGAGCATCTAGTTAGCAAATGGACTAAATATACAAAACCTCGTGACATAGTTGAAGAATTAGAAAATTATGACATCACTAGAGAAAATTTTAAATTGAAGACTTGTGATCAATATTTACTAGAACAAAAAAATAAGATTTATAAATCAGCTGATACTACCAAATTCTATGAGAAATCCAAAATTCAAAAGGAAAGTAATAAAAAAGTTGATACAAAACAGGAAATTGAGGAAGGATTCGAAGAAAGGAAAGAAGTACATTGTTATTTTTGTAACGGTATAGGACATATAAAACCATTTTGCCCAAAATATAAAAAAGGTTGAAAAGAATATAGGATCTGAGCACGTTAATTGTTTAAAAACTTCCAGTAAAGATTTATTAGCACCTTATACGTTCGAAGCTTATATAAATGGAAAAAATTGAAAATTTTGCGTGATTCTGGTGCTTCTATAGATTTAATAGGAAGAAAAATGTTAGAAAAGAACATTATATTGGAGAAAGTGTCTGGGTATGTACTCCCTTAACAGAAAATCCCATATGTTTGCCTGTAGCAGAAGTGGAAATCTGTGGTCAATTTGGAAAGGTTTATGGAAAAGCGGTAGTAGTTTCAGATAAGTTAGACAGAGATGAGTATATATTAGGAAATAAAACTGCAAAATTGATAAAAGAATTGGATAGAGATCTTAGAGATGAAATTAACGTATTAAACGTTAATGAAGGAGAGGAATGTCAAAATAATGATGAAATAGAAACGGACGAAGAGTCTGAAGAGAATGGAGAATCCATGGAAATAGAAAATCAAGAGTATGATATAGATGACAAGAGTAAATATTTCACCAAATTTCACGAAGATGGAGCTGTGAAAGAAAGGGATTCTGAACTATCTGTTTGCAAGACTTCAATTGATTTGGAATGTTTATCTTTGAAGGATGAAGTCAAATCTGAGAAGAACAGATTATTGAATTGAAGGAAAGAGTATCGGTTTTGGAGGAAGAAATAGAGAACAAGAAAACATTACTTGTTGAGAAAGATAGTATGTTAGCTAAAAGGGAAATGATAATCAGTGAGGATAATAAAGAACGTGAGTCTTTCAGGAAAGAAATTGAGGAGAAAGATGCGAAACTTCTAGATACTGAGAGTAAAGTGACTTTTTTAAAAGAAGAAATAATTTTGAAAGATAAAGAACTTTCGTCAAAAGTGGCAGTAGTTTCCGGGCTCACTGGTACTGATTAAATTACTTTTTTTTAAGAAGCTAGTAGCATATAAAATGTGATGATAATTCTGAATTGCAGAAAAACATTAATTCCTTGCAGGGGAAATTAAATTCTGTCAATAAAGTTTATAATACTGAATTGGAATCTTTTCAGAAGCTAGTTGCAGATAAAGATAGTCTTCTGTGTCATAAATTGGAGAAAGAGTTAACTCTCAAATATATAAAAGAAAAAACAAATGCAAATTGTAAAATTTTAAGATGGAGTTTGATATTTCAAGCATATAACGTTCAGATTCAGCATAGACATGGAAAGGCACATGGAAATGCCGATTGTTTAAGTAAAGGTTCCGCAAATTCATTTCCGGACTAATCTAGTTGTCATAAAATAAAAGTTATTATTGTATATTAATTTTAGACTTTAATTATAAGATTTATAAATTTTGGCACCAAGGTGACCAAAATTCTTGAAAGAGGGGAGGTGTTTGTAACGTTTCAACTTCGTTGGCGGATTTGCCAAAGTTAACATGAGATGTAAATAAATATTGGAAACATTGTTAAAGGTTACGATAGTAACAGAGAGTATTGATTGATATAAAAAAAGGTTGAGAGATTGAAAGACGAAAACGATGTTGATCAAAAGTTGAAATTGAATGAATTGTATGTAACCTCTGAAAGGTGAAATAAATTGTTATTTTAAAAGAAAGAATCTATCTCATATGATATCTGAAAGTGAAGAACGTCAAAGAATATAATAAACAACAAGATAAAGATACAACATAAAAAAAAAAAAGGATGTTGTATGGATATACAAAGTTGTAACGGCCAGTTAATAAGGCAAGGTAACGTGGACGTTACACCCGCCCATCACCCCGCCCATCTTCCCGCCCAGCTCCCCGCCCACGAGCACTCCTCTGCTTCCCGCCCTGATTCTGGCCCAGCCTCCGCTCATCCCCCGTTTAGTTCCCTGTCTGCCATTACATGAGCTCCCCGTTCGGCATTCTAACACCCCCACCAGCATCCTGACCAGATGGCTCAACGTCAAGCTCCCGACGAGATCCTCGTTCATCTGAAATTTCCGCAACCTCTCCTGTCCCCGTCCAGTTTCTCGCCGTTCCCCGTCGCGATGCCCTTCCGTCGCTTGTCTGTTGCCCAACTCACTGCCTGCCCCCTTCCCTTCCTCCTTCGTCGATTCTACTCCTGCGATGTTCCGCGAGCGATAGGGACCCTTTCATTAATCTCGCCGTCGCGTCGCGGCGCCCGAGGCCCCGGCGCCGTTTCCGGAGGCCGCGCGGAGCGTGGCGAGGGCCGCGGAATTGTTTTACGCCTTCTCTGAGACCCCCCGCCACCTTAAGGCATCTTCATTTATCACTCGGAAGCAACTCACGTCTGAATCGTAACGAGAATCATGAATGCCGGAAGGTCGTTCCAAACTCATTGAAAGGCTGCGAGAAGATGAGAGGGAAGTATGCTTGCTTTTGACGTAGGACCCGTCGGAGGAGCTTTTAAATAAAGTTCGTTTTTGCGGAGTACCAATACTTGGAAAAATTTATTCTACTAGTCTTTGTACTCTATTAATAGCTTTTTTTTCTTCGCAGTAAAAGACTGTTCATTGCATTATGCGGCTTTTACTTACTAAAAGTCAGTTAAGTCCAAGCTACTCGTGCGTCCTGATACTAGTATTGCTCTTGTAGATTTTCTGTTATTCTTTATATGTATTATCACCATATGTTTCTTGGAATAAAAAATTCGAAAAGTACACCAAGAATTAAATAACATAAAGATCACGCATTTACATGTTAACAACCACATTATTGAACCACGCCAATTTATCTACCTTCCCTTACCTTGACTGCAATATTTAAAATTGCAGCAATTCCCATACACAGGTGAAATTGAAACAGTAAAGTGATTGGGGTTATGAAGAGGTAATTTAAGAACAAAATGTTAAATAGCATGCTAATGTAGTTAGATAACCTGGGATCTGAGCCCACTCTCTACTTTGCAAGTGTAACATGGACACTGAGAAAATGGACGAAAAAGGTTCGAATCTGCCGAATGAATTTGTCTAGGACACTACTTAATCTTACTGTGAGAACCGAGTATTAGATTGTGAGTTCAAAAGGAAAAAAAAAATTTTTTTTAATAAATTAGTAAATTATAATTATATTATAATATAATAATATAATTATATTAGTAAATAGTATTTATTCTTTATTAGTGTCGATGCTCAGGCCAGCTGGCCTGCTCTTCCGCCTGACTACTTTCAAAACGTTTATTACAATAGTACAAAATAAAATGAAAGTCATTCAAAGAAAATACGAACGTAATTAGGGTGAAGAGTTCCTTACATAGGATACAAAAGTGAAAACGAGAGAGCAAGGAATTGATAGAAAAGGAATGCTCTTACAGTATTATTGTTGTTAAAATTTCTTAATTTCAAGTCAGAGATATATTTAAAATTAATCACAAAATATATCAAGTTGTTAATAAGTACTACTAATTGTTCAAAGGATTTGAAGAACCTAAAAATACGTACTTATTTTTGAATTTGAATTCTAACACGTTGTTATAATCAGAATCCAGGTTTTTTGGGTCTTTGATACCGAAAAATCAATTGACAGCAAAACGTCGTGTCTGTCCGTCAATGGTCAACACGAGTGCCTAAACCGTTCAGCAGACTTTCTCTAAAATTGATATTCCCCGATTTATCTGAACGAACCCGAGACCCAACAAGTTTACAACTTTTATTTTGATTTTGGGATGTACTTTACATAAAACCTCAATATTTTCTCAAAAAATCTCAACAATGACTCCAAATTTGTTTATTTAACTTTCTTGACGAATAGCGTAAATAATGTTTAAAAAATTGACGCAGGTTTCCTTGAAATACTGTGTATAAACTGGCACATCTACTCGTAAATTAAATAAATTGAAAATTATATTCCAGAAAAAGCTTTAAATATTAAAATTCTCCTTATTGTCGCTCCGGATTTGCAGGCAGATTTAATCGGTAGGAACTATTAAATTTGAAGTCATCTTTTAGATACACTTTTTTAAAATAGAAAACAACTATTTTCAGTTGCAGTTACTTCACGGTTCTAGAATTTATATTTATGAAGAAAAATTGCGTTTCAATAAATCTGCTTTTTTCCTCTCTCATCGTTTCGGCCATTTAGATCAGAGTATGACGTCGCTGCCGCCACCACTGCCGCGAAACTACTCCCCAAAGTCGAGACCGCACGCGGCCATCATAGGAGAAAGCAGATGCTACGGATCATTATCGACAACTTTCTCCCTTGCGAACGTGTTAAGTATACAGTGCGTCTGCAAGTGCACCTCAGGTGGCGACGAGCCCTTCCAGAGCGACCTCGCAGCGCGCTCAGTGGCCGACACCAATTGGACAAGTAGCTAAGGGAATGTAATTAAAATTCCTAGGCGCTTCTTATTTTGAATTTTATATTTTTTTACACAATAGGCGAAACAACACAATAGGCCACATCGATAACTTCAGAGGATGACATACCAGAGGTTCACTACATCCAATAATGCTAACATAAAATACTGTTTCTCTCCTGTAATTTTGTTGTTTCAGAGTATATTACGATCAAATACCAATGCGAATTAAAAATTCCAACCATTCATTGAATTTTAAAATAATTAATCGGAGTTAGTTACTGCTTCATGTACAATTTTTTCCCCACTTTTTTCAGATCTATTCCCAAAGTCAGTATTTTCTCTCTGTTGTTCACTACCTCGGAATACCTTGGTTCAAACTTGAGATCCTTCAGCACTTCTTGATTTGTTGGAACACTTTCATTTGTGTCCTCTTCGTCATCACACTCACTCTATTCTGTTGAGGAAAACCTGCCGTCGCAGCATTCACTTTGTCGTAACCATCTGGGATTTCACTAGCGTTTACCTTGCAACGCGCGTCGATGAAGTCTTGAGGCTCAACAGAATGCTCATTTAAAAGTGATACACTCAATAGTACGATCTTTTTGTTCTTTTCATTCGCCGTAAGTGCGTCAAAACTAACTGACGAAATCCCCCATCTTCAAACACTCAGTGTTCCTGGAATTTCTAGAGCCGGATAGCCTGCTTCGGCAAAGCCATTCGCGCTTGGTGTGCTCTGCTCTGTCCTCGGGAACATCTCCGCGCTCCATTCCATGCCTTCTCCACGTGTACCCAATGCTCGGCACAAAATGCTATTCATTTCAAAAGCAAAACAGGAGGTACAGGAGGACATCTTCAAATAGGGTCATGTACAATTTTTCGAAAATTAGTTGTTTTCAGTAATTTTGCGTGAAATATACGCCATTTTTAAACAATTATCAAATCGGTCCGGTTTCTTTCCTTGAGGCTTGTCAGTAGTAGAATACATCCTCTGGCCGCGTTACGGGCGCTGCGCAGGTTGAGTTCGGTAGAGGGGCTGCCTCCTTGGAACTATAAGTAAACGTTTAAAAAGATAGCCCGAAAAGAAACCCAATTAAAATTTTATGATATTATGGCCCTCCCAGTTTTACTGTATGGATGTGAAACTTCGGTTCAAAAACAAGAAGATTTTAGGAGGATTGAATCAGCAGAAATGCGATTTTTGAGAGGAGTAAAGGGCTGTACATTAAGAGATCAAATAAAAAGTGAAAAAATAAGAGAAGAACTAGGGCGGAAAGAAACAGTATATGAAAAAATTAAGAAGTACACACAGCAATGGGTGAGACATATTGGAATTATGCCGCAAGACAGATTTCCAGTGCAAGCCCTGAATTACAAGCGTAGAGGAAAGAGAAACATTGGAAGGCCAAGAATGAGATGGAAAGAGGCTGGAACAGGCAATATGCCTAATCTGTAAAGGGTGATGATAAACAATTATTTTCTTAAAAATTGCTCCAAAAGTTTCTTTAAATTAGTTCCTCGAAAGCAGAAAAGGATGGTACAAAATGTGCTGATGGTCTGTTTTCGGGGAAAACATTTCCAAATGTTGAAAAAATAATATCATCACTCTTGTACTTTTTGTTGAGATTTTTGTCTTATATATCATCCATTCTAAATCATTCAATCTTTAAAAAATATACTGCACATTTTCATTAAAAAACATAGTACTTGCGTAATTCGTGCTTGAAGTTGGTGCAATTCATAAAAGAAAATTCTCAAAAGCGACCCCAGATTTTTATTTTTTTCTTTCTATTTTCCCCTCGGATGGAGTAACTAGGTCGAGTTCTGTCGCTGTCTGGTGGCGAATTCTAGCGGCCGGCTGCTCTGATCGGTAGTTTTCCGTGGTTTCTCCGATCAACACCAGGCGAATGCCGGAGCAGTACCCTAACAAACGGGCCACGGACCGCGTGCGATCTGTCCTTCCTCTTCCCTGTCCTATCATCTCCCCTTATACACACACTTACATTAACATGCACTACACCATTACATATTCTGGGAGACCGGTCGGGAACTTAGCTTGTCCCGGCTGGGGCGGTGCCTCGCGGGTGGGAGAGTCTTGGTTATAGGGAAACCCCACTAGTCGACGGTAGGTCGGCGCCGGATCTCGCCATCCAGCGGGGGAAGATCACCGCCGTCTCTCGAGAAAAAAATCATGCACTACACTAACGGGACTAATGAACAAAGCAGTTGACGTGCCCGGAAACACGAAAAAATCAGTCAATCAATCGGATAGAGTAAAATGCACCCTCACGGAAAGAGCAAAATTAACTCCCCGAATTTTCTAAAATTGTACCGTTAGAAGTATTTCGAGATAGAATGTATTGTTGTAGCACCAATAGTTGAGATTGGATTCAACAAGTTTTGCTCATGAAAACCTCACTTGTGTTATTAAAGTAGAACTTCGTAGTAAACCTGTAAGTGAAGATATGTCGGAAAATGCAGGCTGTTAAGGGATACTAGAATATCATCAGCACCTTACGTTTGCTCTGACTGTAATAAGTTCCAGACGTGTTAGATTCAAATCAAAGTAGAAGGATTGTTAATTTCTTAATGTAAATAACCATAGGAAATGTTTGGGATTGTTGAACAATAAAAAATTTCTAGAGAATGTATGTAAATGTACGTATTTCTTTTCTTCCTGGTAGATTCTTCTTTTCTGCCTGGTAGGCGTACACCAGGGAAAGTGCTAACTAGAAATGTTTGTTAGTTTGCTTTGTTTTAGTTGCGTATATGTCGTTCATTTATGTAGTCAGAATTGCACAACTTGTCATTCGTAAATGATATTAAATCATGCACAAAATTAGAATAGAATGATACAAAATATGAATTGAAATTTTGTAGTTGTACAGCGATAGGTTTCATAATTTTTGTGTGTTCATATTTTGTGATTATGCCTCAAATCCAAATTACACTCATTGGACCATCAATGGACGCTGCGAGAAGATCGTATTTGGCACAGGTTCTTCGGCAGATTGCAAATACGAAAGTCATTGGCACATTGGATATTCCCTTCTCAATTGTGTGCATTCGTTTTACGCTTCACTGAAAGCTGCATGTTTACTCACGCAATAGCCGTTGAGACGTTGTTTGTCCTCGTGAGAAAACTGATGAATGGGATACTTTCGCTAGAAGAATATGAGGGAACGCCTGTCCAGGATGCCGCTTGAAATATGTTTACGATGCTTGATACTACTTCATTTGGAGACAAAACTGCGAAAGAAAAAAGTCGCAAGACCATCAGAAATCTACGGAATTTTGTAAGGTTAATGCCTGAATAAATGTGAAATATTATGAAATTAAATGTGTTATTTCTTCCCCTAGGTGCCTTCGTCTTAATGTAACACTGTCCTTGTGGTTAGATGAAATTTGCGCTCCATTGAAGCTGAATGCTAATGTGGAGGTAGTGTTGCAAATTGGATAACGCTGTGGAGGAGCCAGACAAAGTGGCGTCCTACTACGACCCGTCAAACCAATCCTGTCCAGCCTACGTCTGCGTTGCTTCCTACGCAGCAGCTAGCGTTTTCCCATAGGTAGCGTTTCTCCCACTTACTTGGACCTCATCCCTCTCTGTGGTTTCTGTTCTATTGGCCGCCCAAGGCCCACTTGCATATTTAACCCAGTGCTATTAGGTTTCGAGAGCTAGAGAGCTTTTCACCTTTAACTTCCTTTTTCTTTCGCACTGGGAGGGAGGCTTCGAAGCAGGTGAAGGCAACCTGCCTGTTAGAGATGCGACGGCGATGTCGCATGTTTTCGAAACATCTCTTTTACAGAAACATGGGTGTTTTAAACATCGATTTATTATGGTTGCTGTTTTTTTAACTTCGATGTTTTGTTCTCAATGTTTTCACGTTTCGATGTTTCAGTGTTTTGATCTCGACATTGTCGATGTTGGGTTGGGAAATAAAATGTCCCATATGCGAAACCCTTCCTTCACATTATATCTGATATTACTAGCCCGTGATATTACCTAAAAATAGTTCTACTAATCTTATGAAGGGGATTACTACCACTGCTATTATTAATATTGCTATTTCTACCGTTGCCCGGCTACGCCAATAAATTATCTCAATGTTAACACTAATTTACTAATTTTACTTTTAATTTAATAATGAGTTTCGACATACAGCATTTTACTCCTTACCTGTTGCATGTGGTCGTGTAATTCTATACAGAATCACGATTCCTGGAAGTTCTATTGATTTCATTGGATTAGATTGATTGATTTTATTAGATTATTAGATTGATGGCAACTAGTATAAATGATCAGCCTTTCTGGCCAATAAAAAATTCATATTTTATTATTTTATATTTACAAATTCTATTGAGCTCATGAATAACCACCTTTCTCTGTGTTCATCATCAACATACCGTACGGTTCTGAGTACAGATCGTTAGCTTACAACAATTTCTTGTTCGATGACTTCTCCGTCGAATCAGCAGAATGTTATCCGTGGAATGCCCTTGGTTGGTATCCTTATTTTCGCGTTCTTGCCTATCTTTAAAATACATTAAAAATGTTCCGGAATGTCCTTAACAATTTGGTATGTTATAGGATTTAATATTTCCCATAAAATCAATAGTATGTGGTCGCGACTTTCCGTAGCTCTGCTTCGTATGAAACACCTACCCGTGACTGTCAATCTTCAGCTACTTATCGCAAATTCCTCCCGTCTTCGGAGCTATCCTAATATTCGTACATCCTCTCGAAACATGGAGTCTATTTTACTTCAAAATTCCAACTACATTAATAAAATTCACAAATACAATTCAATACTAATATTTAAACAATACTACGTTATGACGTTATGAGACTAATAATAAGTTCCCGCATCACTAACATTTAAATAATATTCCAGCCTATGCTGAAAATCCATTCGCACCTCACCACCCGCCTACGTGTGAACGCTTCAATATCTTTTAAGAGACTGATTCTTTGCGTCTTCATACAAGATAACTATATTCAATGCCCTCCCCACACCTTTTGCGTGTAATGTGTTCGGGGCCGTGTTTCCCCATCTGAACAGCGCTATGACACCAAGCATGGAATATTTCATTTTGTTTATCGGTTCTCCTAACAACGCGTATTCTTTGATTTCGTATTTGAATACAATGCCATTATTACTAACGCTGGATGCCGATTTTAGCTCTCAAATTAAGTTCGGGGTGTTGGCTTATGACGTATAATCAAAATTTTGTGTAGTTACAATATGAAATAACTGATGCCAATTCATGTGCTCGAAGCGAACGCTGTTTCGACTACTTTTATCAAGCAGACGTTTTCTCACTCGAGAGTCGACCGGATGCCCTGGTTTTACCAATGCGTTTCCTCGTTTTTCGCACGCGGAGAGGTGGTCAGTGCAGGCGCGATAGGCGTATGGCCTCCCCTTCTTCTTGTACCATTGCAGGTCGACTTGAGGAAGCTCTGAACCCTTCAAATAATCCTAAGCGTTCAAGCTTCAGACTCATGTTAATTGCTCTAATAACTTTTACTGTTCGTTAAATGTTAACTACAAATTAATAAAAACCCGGCAGCTTCCAAATTAAATTCTCCCCAACGCGAACGCTGATGATAAGAGGTTACGAAACCAGATTTAAATAGGGATGCTACTGAATGGTTCAAACTTTCTCGTAGCAAATTTTTCTTATTTCCTTGGTGTGGTCTAGCCTTAAGGTCTTGCTCCATTGTCTGGCCAGCTGCCATCTATCGTCGCCCAAAAAACGTTTTTTCTACATTTTCTCAACTTTTTGCTTTCCTAATAGTACAACCAAAATATTACTTCAAGAATATTAAAGAAGAGTAAAACCTCGTCCGAAATAGAAATTTTCATTGAACAATTTAGAGCCGTTTTTAAGAAAATAATGATTAAGCATTACCGTAAATGCGAAATTTGAAGCTCTTTTTCCCAGGAGCTTTCGAAAAATGTCATTTGAAGTAATTAAAAGCCCTCTCACTCACAAATGCAATAATGTGTACATATCAATTCTTTTGTTTTTTTTAGTTAAAAATGTATTTTTTTAAATATGTCTCACGACGTTAAAATGCACATTTCAAACGATTTGTACACATGATTGAATTAAGTATCATGCATCTGCCAATATAATGCAGTGAGTAACACATGCTTCTGAAATCCACCATGGTTTTACTAAACTTACGATAGAATGAATTTTTAGTTTTGTCGTTTCATTGAAAGTCTTTACTAACCCATTTTAATAGTCCTCTTACTGAAGAATATGATTTTAAAGAATTTGTAATATTTGCCAATATTTTGAAAAGTGCTTGAATCTTAGTAGAATATTTCAGATTGATAACGTAAAAATGATGAATGTAGTTGCGATGCGCTACAATGTTTTGTTTGTTGTTTTTTTAAATGAAAGTTCATGAAAATAATTGGAAGTGATACACAATACGCCCCGAGAGAAAAAATTGAATGGAGTGCAGGGGAAGTAGAGTTCAGATAACTTCCGAATGCACTCGTTCGTGGTACGAAGTGTTTGTTTTTTTCCCATCATTGTAGTTCGTAAGTTGATGCAACAGCTTTCCTCTGGTGTGTGTTCGCACGTGCGTTGGCCGCTTCCGCCCCCTGGCTGCTCCGGCGGCTGTGACGCAGGCGTCGCGCCGCGTCGCGTCGCCTCGCATTGCGCACGCAGCCGGCGCGCCGCTCTTCCTGCCCGCTTCCTGCGCCGCCCGCCAGCCGCGGAACTCGGCACCCAGCAACCCCACCTGACACAAGCCGACCTTCCACAGCACCACCCGACAACACCACCTACTTTCCACTTCACCACCACACAACTCTACCAATCTTACACGTCACCACACAACTATCCTTTCTCCACAGCATTAAACAAACTTCATCTTCTACCTCTCTACTCAATAACCCTACTTTACCCTAGCATAGAATAACCGTACCGTCCTTTAGAAATGCTGCTGTAAGAAGGGACCAGTTTGACCGATCGCGAAACAAATGTATATTAAATCGGACGATGCCTTTACAGGAGGTAGTGTTGAAGCCACTTCAAAGTGAGCCAGCTGCAAACAAAGACATTGACGAATTGAGCGCGTGAACATAATTGCAGTTTTGTTGCCAACGTTAGCCTGACAGGAGGTGCGAAAGCGGTGCCTTCTTAAAGGAATCTCTCAACACCAATATAGTACCAACACTCCTATAACTTTATTTCCCTACCATCCGCCCTCCCCCACGCCATCCAACCAAATGACCTCTCTCGCGACCGTAATGTCCCCCTTGACCGGTGCCGGCTCTCTCTCCCTCTCCCTCTCCCTCTCCCTCTCCCTCTCTCCCTCCCTCCCTCCCTCTCCCTCCCTCCCCTCCCTCCCCCCTCCCTCTCTCTCCCTCTCTCTCTCTCCCCCTCTCTCTTCCTTCCCCGCCTCGCCCCATGACGCAGCCCCTCTCCCCCACCTTCTTCCGAACGAGAGGCTGACGCCATCCCCCCCGCGCCCCTCTCCGCGCCGGCGCGCTGCCCGTTTTGCCCCGCCCCGCCACCGCCCTCTTTCCCCGCCTTGTTTTGCCCCGCCCTGCCGCTTCGCCCGCCCCACCCCGCCCTTCCTAGTCTCTCCCCGCCCCTCGTTAAGTTGAGGGCGGCGGCATCCGGCTGCGTGCGGACGCTCGTGGGCACTGGGCACGAGGGGCGCGCATGTTGCGGGCGGCCGCAATGTTGGAGGGCAGCTCCCTGAGGCTACTATTCAGCGTTTTGGAAACACACTGCTATTTCCACGGATATTATTGGAATAACTTGTAATCACGCCGTCCTTCGCTGAGCAACTGAAGCAACCGGGCCCACGTCATTGGCGACACCTCAGATCAAAATTTAGATAGAACTTCTCCGCTCAAAGTAATTCCTTAATTCGTAGCCAAGGAACAATGAAACTATTTACCTGCTTCCTGTCTCATAGGAACTGGCACTGCGTAATAAGCGTAGCGATCAAAGGCTGACATGGAATCGTTAGTAACCATTTAAACCAGGTCACATGCTAATCCTTGACGAATGATGATGTTTGGCAAATGAATTTTTGTGAAGTTCCGGTGGTCCCATAGAAATAAGGTGTGCCGGGATTGGTTGCTTTTTGAATGAGACAATCGCGTACTAATTTTAATAGGAGATCAGGAACAATTTAATTCCATAGAACGACGTTCATTCCATTCTTTTTAGATCATGTTTGGTATTGTTTCAGTTTAAAGTCAGTTCGAATTTTACTTTTAATAATGTGAAAATAATAAATTACGCAAAAGTGTGCTGAGCATGTTATTCGCGGGTGTTGCGCTTTATTGACACCCTATATGGGAAATATATTTCACAATCGTGTTGCGATGTTTTGCGCATGGTTCGTAATGTTTTGCAGTTTTGATTAGAATAAAAAATAGTTTGTATTATGAACCACCCATTCACAGGTCTAAATGTTTCTTTTTTCATCAATTCATATTACATAGAAAAATTAATAGAGAATTACGTTGAGAGACATCTCTGAGAGGAAATTCTTAAGTAGCATCATAGAACCGGCCGTTTAGAAAGTCTATTGATCGCTATTCCTTTCTGTGTCCGGTCTTTTAAATTCTCAAATACGACAATACTATATAATGTACGATATAGTTAGATATTAATTCAGTGATATCTGAAGAAATCTTGTAGTACTCCACTGAATATGAATACAAAAATAATTCATGAGCATTTCATTGAAACGTAAGCTTTCGGAGATACTTTTCCCATCTTTAGTGGAGATTTAAAGGAATAAAAATTAATAAACAGGTATAATAAAATGTAAACTGAAAAATTAAGAAAATACTTATTACCCAAGTAACGTGCTTCACACTTGGAAATATAATCTATCTGAAAATCAAAACGAGCGAAGAGAAATAAGAAATAATTTTGTGATATGTGAGCACGAGGGGAAGAAGAGGAAGAAGTTGGAGAAGGAAACACTAATCAATAAAATATTTAAAAATGACAACAAGTATTACCGTTTTTTTAGGTTTTCTCACATGTTTGTTAAATGGAAATTTTCGAAATTTTTAGTAAGGTTCAAAGAGTGGTTATGTAGTTAGAATTTTCAACATTTGTTGTGTTCCTTTGATCCGGTAGAAAATATTCTACATATTGTAATTTTACAGTGCATACTATCCATTGTTCTCTTCTTTAAGCTCTCACCCGCACTTGCTTTGAAGACCAACATTGTTCTAGAAGAGGGCATCCTTAGATGCGAGAGATAGTCATAATAATTGGCTAATGGATCTTGAGTGACCGTGGAGATTTTGTTGTGCGCCGGGCTGCTCCCGCTGCGCTGGTGTCGCCCGTGGGGTTCCCTGACCTCGCCGCCTCCGCCCTCTCGTTCGTCTTCGCCTCTGCCGCCTCCCCCCGCGGCGGTGACGCCACGACCGGACCTTTCTCCCATTATTTCTACTTTCGTCGTCTTCTTCAGGAATTCCGACGACCGGGACCCTGCGCAAACCCTTGGGGCTGTTACGCGTCGGATTTTTGGTAATTTTATTAGGTCCTTAAAATCTACAGTGTTGTTGGGCCATGTATCCGTTTCATAGCCTGAACCCTCTAGCATTTTTTTTGAGTATCCGTAAAGTGCGAATTTTGTTGGCGAAGGGGTCAGTCCGTGTGGGCAGGATTGTGCGACGCATAAAGTTGTCTCCGTGTACCTTTTGCAAATGTCCCGTTACCGGGTCGAATGTCCGGATGGAAAATTTCCATGACCCCACCACCACCTGCGTTGCAGACACGAGCTGAACCACCGTCTAGACTTCAGAATATCTCTCGGGAGGTGATGTAACACTAATTCTCTCTAAGAACTTCTCACTATTACTAACCTATACTATTACTTCTCTCTAAGAACTAACTATTACTCCCTAAGCACTTTTTCCAAACTGGGAATAGGGTATACTAATCCAAAGTTGTAAATGCAATTTTTTTGTAAGCAAAAACCTGAAAAAGTTCATTTGGGCTTATTCAATACACCTAATTGATAAAATGGAATATTTTATAAAAGTTTCATGTAATTGAAATAAGGGTAACGTAAAAACAATAACAGTCGTTCTGTATTTGAACTAGAGTTGCGAGTGGTTGCCTGACATTCTACTAAAACCCAACAGAAAAAACTACTCGATTCCTTGAGGATTTTGATGAAAGGAACGCATTCTATTCAGTTTTGCGTTCTATGTAAAATCATTAAGATCCAGATGATTTATGATTACACATTTTCCTAAGTAAGCTCTGTCGAGTCAAATCAAAAATGTGCTCAGGTTTTATGTCGGTTAGGGCCTAAAAATGTCGACATTTTACTTTTGTTTACATATTGTACCCGAAAGTACATAGTTTTACATATTGCTGAATATTTCCATTTTCGTATAATTTTTCGGGTATCCTGTATGTTTTTGGTTAGGGATCGCCCAGGCAATTTAGCATGGCCAAACACGTTTTTTCTTTCCTCTAAAACGGCGCTCTTGCATCGCGTTAAGACGAGTCTGCCAACAAATAGGGCGGTATTGGAAAACAAAAGGACAGAGTCCATGCAATGCATAGTTTCCGGTGAGTTAGTTTTCAGCACGAGTAGAGGACAGGTTACTGCTCATCACACTTGTTTCAACATTCCAAACATGTGTGTATTGAATATGTCGTAGTAAGTGCAAAATATTTGAAAGTTTCGCTTCTTGCAGTAGGGGCAGGTAACGACCGGCGACGATCACGTGATCCTGGCGTGCATTAGGCCAACGCGTTGCGTCGGGCGGCGCGGCGTCGGCGTCGGCCGTCCCCACGTGGTGCAGTGAGCGCCGCCGCCGCCGCCGCCGCCGCCCACTCCTTCACCGGAAGTTACCGAATGGCGTTCGTGCGCCGGCCATTACCGTTTCCGCGACCTCCACGCACCGGAAGCAGGGACGTCCCGGAATGTGCGACGTACGTCTTGCAGACGGTTGTCTCGGAGCTGCACCACCTCGGCCCGGTGCGATTCCGTCCACCGAATCTCCAGGACGTTGAGTGGGGAGGCGAGTCTTTCAGTCGCCGGTGGATGTTGCTCTAAGAGTTCATTGTTAATTCATTATGAAATGCACAAAACTAAAGTGTATATTGATTTAATTTATCAAAAACTAGTAAAAACTGAATGTGACGTATGTGGGAGAAGTACAATCTGCTCACGTTTTCTTGACCTCCAGAGACCCTACCCTACTCTTACTAATAATGAATACATAATTGTACTGATACGAATGAATACTGAATTATGAAATAGGTACCAGCAAAGCGTTACATCATTAAATATTGTATATACCTACAAATCGTTATTACTTGAGCTTATGAAAACACTCTTCCTTTTGTAAAGCAATAAATACGATGATTTATTTCATTATTACATCAAGTTTTTATGAACTAAGCAACATGTTGTAAAAGACAACGTTTGTTGACCATACAAATTTTGTGTTAATATTATCTCTGCACCGTACCACCTCTGTCATCTGCGTCTCATTAGCATTCATTTAATATTCGTATTTTTTGTACACTGATAATTCGGTATTGTCGACTACATGTACAATGATCTAAAGAATGTAATAGCTAAAAGAAACTGCCGAGGAAATGTGTGCAATTACGCCTAACGCTGTGAGAATTGATGGACCACCATTGATCTTTTTACTGGAGCTGCAAGCACCAAAGAAGATATTAAATGCGTTTTCTTCCTTACGGAGTAAATTCCTTACTTGCGATGTGATGGAATCAATAGATTTAACTGCATGTTATTCGCCGACATCTGATTCAAATATATTTCATTCAGCTAACCTTAGTCAACATCTTAATCATCTACATCTTAATGAAAAACACCTTAGTCACTACACCTTAATCAACGTCTTATAATTAACATCTTAAACACTTAACATTTAACATACAATTAACACTAATTAACACCTTAAACAATTGTTGAAGGGTTTTTGCTGGTATATTAGTAGACGACGTTCATTTGCGTCATGGACGTAGATTGAAAACATGAATTAGAAGTTTGCATTCATCTTTGAAATGCGTGTGCTAGCTATATCGTGATACAAACATCTCATTATCTCTTTGACGCTTGGTTACCATGTCTGTTTTCGAAGAATTAGTGGTTTGATTTAATGATCAGATCTGCATAAAAAATTAATTTCTAAGAAGGCACCTTTATTTTGGAAAACCTCTTTTGCTCTTGTAGAAAGTATGAAATTCGAGAATGGACTTTGACCTTTTTGACTCATCTTTAGATGGCGAATAGAACTGTTTTTATAATATAGTTGTGGTGCCGCGTTTGAAAATAAGTTATAGTTGGTTTTGGAAATGACGAACTAACGAACAAAATAATTTTGCACATTTTGTTGGTTCGATACATAAGAATTATAGGCCTGAAATATCTTAATTTCTTAGAAACGTTTTAATAACTTCTTGGGACTGGTTTTCTAGTATTTGAATTCTCATCTTTACCACAGTGTTCTGAGATTGCCGTCAATACAAGGTCATAAAGTATTTCTTTGGAAACTCCGTTAGTCTTTCTATGCTTCCCTGCAATGAGTGGGAACCCTGCAAAGGTGGTTGCCTCTTTCAACAGCGCATTTCACTGTGTAGCGTAAGCAGCCTAGATCATGACGATTCCCAGCGTTGGCAGTGCTGGAATACGGGTCGTGCGAATAGTTCTCCAAACGCGGTAATGTCCTACACGTTTATACACGGTCTCAGTTTTCAAGAAAAAAATGCTTACTTCATTTGGAAACCATCAATGCGGACACAGATCTGGAAAATTGCGAACTATGAGGTAATCTGTTGAACTGCAAAGATGAGAAAAATGAGTTTTCTTTATTTGAATGGAAAAAATATTTTCAAAGTACTCAAATAAAATAAGAAATTGTCATAACTTAAAGGATGAATGGAAAAGGGCATGCACTCTGAAAAACAAAAATCGCTTCCAAATTTTGTTTGTGAAATAATGTTAATGTTGAGTTGGTTTGAAAAATACCTAGCTCTTAAAAAGTGCATTATGCACAACTGTTGTCAATTGTATAGCGCATTAAAGGGTCCATCGCCTTTCCGCACGCGAGAGGAAGTGAAGTGTCCGCCTTAACCCCGAAGCATCGTTCTAGTACACAGTGAACCAGCAAAGGCCTACCACGGCCAAAGAGATCATATGTATCAGCTGACAGATCGTTAAAATTTTCTGCGAGTTCACGGTGGAATCTCCAATATTCTCTTTCTATTAGTCTTCATCGATATTTTCGGCTTCTTGAGTTTAGCAATTCTTTAAACTTTTCTCTAGATATTCGAAAATATAAAAAATCGAAGGCTTTCCGACATATAGTATGTAAGACATCGAACTCCTCTCTTTGTAATTTATTCTGGTTTACCAAGTCGTTTTTCTCTTTCCTTCGTCATTAAACATTTTGAAATGATTACAAGTAAATTCCACGATGTGCAGTTGGCCACAATTTGTCCGCTCTGGATTACCCACAGTCTGTGACTTATCATCCTCCCGATAAGACAGTCCTCTCTCTGGCAGATTCGTAAAATGTTTAGAATTATGGTGAATTTTTTCTAAAAGAAATGCCAATGTTTTATTTAAATCAGATTTTTTACTTTAAATCAGATGTTTCATTTCAGTTATATTTCTTCTTCCTCTTCTTCTTCTTGTTCATGCTAAAGTAATATTGCCTGTTGCATCCATTTATCTCTCCATCTCTGTGGTGGTCGACCAACATCTCTTCTTCCTTGTGGGATATATTTATACATTGCTGGAGGAACTCTTGAGGCATTCATTCTTCTACATGTGTGAGCCTTTTTCTCTATATGTTGTTGTTTTTTCATTGATGACATGTGTATTAAGTTCTTCTCTTACACTATTGCTTGTCATATGGTCTAATTTTGAATATCTTGTCACCCACCGTAGGAATTTCATTTCACAGGTTTCTAGTCTTCTTTTATCTATTTATATTACCCAATTATCACATCCATACAGCGGAATGGGACCTGAAACTGTTGTATAAAATTTCAAGAGGGTATCTGTATTTAGTTTTCTTTCAAATGTTCTTTTGAGAAGACGATTAATATAATTACTTCTTTCTATTTCTAGTTATATTTTTATTAATAATATACTTTTGTATATGTATATTTTATTATATTGATCAATCATAGACGTGGACTATTATTAACATTCTCATAGAATAAAATAATTGATGTAATTTTTAGTTAATTTTACGTGGTCGTAAACAGAAACTTTTGCCAAAAGTTTTGTGATTAGATGTTGTTAAATATTTTTGAACTATTTAAAAAATATTTTTATTAAGAGTTTATATTTAGTTTATTACTTAACGTGCAACTGAAATAATATAAAATATTTTATACGTTAAACTTATATTCAATATAAGACATTCATATTAATTAGCAAGGACTAGTAGCCCAATTGGTACCGTATATACTTTCCGCCACCTGGCGTGAGTTTGATCCCTAGGATATAATGCAGTGTCTGAAATACAAAAAAATAAAAACAATAAAACTAAATTGATATAGTGATTTATAAGGTTTTCATGGTATTGCGGTATTTTAGAACTTTTTTGTAGACCAGTTAATTATGAGAAATGTGTTTATTAAGGAGCGGGAAGATAAAAGTTCTGCAAGTTAGAAACAAGGGCATTTTTGAAGACTAAGACGAGGAAAAGTTTCCGTGTGCGTTCTGTCCCCTTGTTTTAAGGAATTGTCTTGCCGCGCATTTTCCTTGTTGGGACTTCCCTGCTGTGATCTTGATGAGCAGTGAACAGGTTTTCGTCAAAACAGCGTTTCGTAAGAGTAAAGACTTCGAAGAGGTTTGGCCTGTTATTCAGCCTGCTTCTGAATGATGAGTAAGGCAGGGAAATGACAGTGCTGAAGCGCGCGATATTTTTTACCTTTGTTTTGGTTTCGTTTTTGCACCGCTGATTCATTTTTGCGTAATCGTGCTGTAAACACTTCGTTAGAACCGTCGCCACCTCCAATGCCACTTAATTTTATTCCTGTCTTTATTTGAATGTTTCCCGACACCATTCCGCTATCAGCTGTGACAGATTATCACTGTGACTTCCGGAAACGTCATTTGTAATTTCCATTTTAACTCTTCTTCTATAATTAGATTCTGCATTAACCTATAATTTTTGTGGTTTTTTAATGAATTTTGTGTGAAACACGTCGCAGTCTGAGGCAACCAATGGAAGATGTCAATAAAATATTGTCTGCTCTTTGGTGTAACATAACAGAATGCTGCATATTGTATATAGCATATATTTAGTGATTGATGAAAATGATTTATTGGCGATCTTTATTTAATCACTTTTTTATTTTTTAAATACAGTTGAAGCCATATTCAAATTTAAAGGAAACTGTCCTCATTCACTGTTTAGCTGTCATAATACAATAAAATTTAACTGTAATATGCAGAAAGAAGTTTCTTCACTTGAGAGTATTTTTCTGGTCACAGTGCGTATAATCTTTTCAACTAATTGTATCTAATAAGATTCTATTACTACGTTTAGTGTCTTTAATGAGAAACCTATTTTATTTATTCGGTCTTTACAATTAGGGGGAAACTAATTATGGGTTTAAAAGGTAGTTTCTGCATTGACATTTTTGATATTTTCTATAAATAAGGTAAGTGATCCTTCATTTGGGAAGGACTTCGAATGATGACATTAAATCTGAACAAAAATAAGACAAGTAGCAGAAAAACGAGTTGAGTTGTTAAACATTTGTAAATGTGGTGTAGAGACGGCGGGTTATTGCAAAAATAACCAGATCTAGGTTATTCTGCAATTTCATCTCCAATGCACGTGTGGTGAATGGTTAATTGAATGGGTTGAATGAATATCGTTTCCATGAAGAGGGAGCGATGGTGAAGAGTGAGGAAGCGGAAACTGGAGTGTCCTGAGAAAGCCCGCCGCAAACCCGCGTTGGCCATCACAAATTGCATATGCGCGTGTACATTCGACCGATTCCATTAATACAAGCCTAGCTGTCGAGCCCCGACGGTGACGGAAATTTTGATCCATCTAGCTGGGTAGCTCGTTCGATTGAAGCCGCTAACGCTGTCTGGAGGAGAATTCTAGCGGCCTAAACGGGAATTTTCCGTGGTTTCTCCGATCAATTCGAGGCGAATGCCTGACCAGTGTCCTTACAAAGGGGCCAAAGACCGAGCGTGATCTTTCCTTCCTCTTCCTTGTTCTACTCTTACACCTACGCTTACATGCCCTACACTACCACACAGTCGGAAGCTGCGTTTTTTCCCAGCTGAGGCGGTGTCCCGCTGGGGGAGACATCCGGAGGGGGAAATCCCACACGACGACGTGTAGGCAGGATTTTTGACACTAGCTTTTCAGCTAGCTCGAATTCAGTCGCTGTCTGGAGAAGTCTAGCGGCCGGCTGCTCTGATCGGTAGTTTTCCGTGGTTTCTCCGATCAACACCAGGCGAATGCCGGAGCAGTACCCTAACAGACCGCGCGCGATTTGTCCTTCCTCTTCCTTGTCGTATCCTATCCCCTTACACACACACACACTTATACTAACATGCACTACACTACCACATATTCCGGGAGACCGGTCGGGAGCTTAGAGCTTGTCCCGACTGTGGCGGTGCCTCGGTGGTGGGAGAGTCCTGATTAGGGGGAAACCCCACTAGCTGACGGTATGTCGGCGCCGGATCTCGCCATCCAGCTGGGGAAGACCACCGCCATCTCCCGAGAAACAAACATGCACTACACTAACAGGACTAATAACCAAAGCAGTTGACGCGCCCGGAAACACAAAAAAAAAAACCAACCAAACGACGTGTAGATCGGCTCCGGATCACACAGTCTCTTGTGGGGGGAACCTTGGATAAAGCGTTCTCTATAAACTGGGGTGTACGGATCATCCGTGTTGTGCCCTGTTGGGCCGGTCCTGGTCGTCCGTGGCGTGAGCGACGGCGTGGGCAGCCGCCGTCCAGAGCTTCGCGCAGCTGCTTCCCCGAGCGCGGGGCAGAGCTCTGCTCCAGCAGCGCTGGAAATGCGCCTCCGCCGCGGCGATCACGATCGCGTTTTTCGGCGGCCGCTGCACCGCAGCGGGAAATCCGCGGGCGAAAACACGCTTTCCGCTTTGTGGGCTGGTCCCAGCGCACGGCGTGGAGTCTCGCCGGTTGGACGACAGGAGCGAATAGCGGGACCACTTTAATCACTGATTTAGAGTACTGCTTTTCTTCCTTTACAAAGTTAAGATACTAAAGATGGCAGCGATAACCATGATCCATTGCGGCGTTGCGGAATATTTGAGAAATTCGGATGAGGAAAGAACTGAAGCTAGCGAAGTAAGTGGTAAGAGCTGATTACTAATATTTGTAATTGTTTTAAACATTTAAAAAAAATTATTCGAGTTCTTCCTGCTATCTCGTTGGGATGTCGAACACGTCGGAAATAATTTTCTGACGCAGAGACTCAGATTTGATTCCTGATTATCTGGTAATGATTGCTAATGCCGTAAAGAATTTAGAGGCATTGTCTTATAAATATCGGAACAGAAAGTGTCCATGTCAAAAACATCGATGTTTTGTTCAAAACTATGGATGTTTCTAAATATTATCGACGTGAATGAAACATCCTCTTTGTGGAGCGAAGTGAAATCTCATTGTGGGGCGAGTATTATTTCATAGAACAAATTTATAAACGGGACACGTGTCGAATGCTCTGTATAGGGCACAGTGATTCAAAAACATCTTTTTAGCAGGATACTAGATTTAAATTAGAATAGCAGGAAAATCACCAATTTGTTCTTCTGAATTTGACTGGCTTCTCTCGCGCATTTTCAAGTGGACGGCGAGGGGTCAGCGAGGCTCTTACCTTTCCCTCCGCGTCTTCCATAAAACAACTCGAGGTCCAGGTCACGCAAATTCTTCCATTCAATTTACACCAAAACACAGGCGCTGCTTATCTGGTCTTGCTTCCGTCGCGTAACTACTAATAAAATATTTATACGCTATTAAAATCTCGCAAACCACACGGGCTTCTTTCGCCCATAGATTGTTTTCTTTATTTTTTATTTTTTAAAATAAAAAAAAAAATTTAAACAAACGCGCGGCGCAATCGGCGAATGAAGCGGCAGAGAATGATCGGCAGAGGCGCGCGGCGCGGCGCGGCGCGGCGCGGCGCGGAGCAGTGCCCGAGAGCCTTTCGCCGCAGAGGCAGCAAGCACCGCTCCGACCGCATCCGCTGCGCTTCAGAAACGCCGCAACGCCTTTTTCGGGCCGACGGGGGCGATGGTTGCACTTTTGCAACGCTGACTCTGAAATGCACGCTTGGCTTCAAGTGGGCGTGAGCTTCTGCCGTTCGGGAAAGCCTAAGCCGGCCACAGTGATGATTTTTATCGTAATCAAATTTGCTAAGAATATTGTATAAAAACTTTACAAAATTGTAATAATAATAATAATAATAATAATAATAATAATAATAATAATAATAATAATAATAAAAACTGCAATGAAGTTGTAATAATTTTTTAGAGTGTCATGTCAATTCCTTTTTCAAAACTCGTGCATGACTACTTCTTACCTCCATTATTTATTGATTGAAAAGTGCTACTTTGTCGTAGACTTCGCTTAAACTTTGCTACTTGCAAATGGACTTTACTGGAGCGCTAAGAAGTCATTTCCCTGTGGACATAATGTTGAAACAAGTTACCGTAACGTAATTTAAACATTTCCTTCAAAATATTTCTCTTCTGCTGTTACACTGCTGTTACAGCGCGTGTAAAGTGACTGGAATAATTCCTGGAAGTCATTTCTCGACATAGGGCTCTCGTCTCATTTGCAGTAACTTCTCCAGCGTTCACGAATATTGCCCACTTCAAACGCGCTTTCAGCGGGGGAAAAAGAAGTGTGATGGTGACTCAACCGGAGCGTGTGATCGATGCTATAATCCAGTAATGTTGTTCCTGGCTATATATTTTTTTAAACTAAACTGATCTACGTGATGATTTATTGTCGTGCAAATGAAGCCAGGTGATTTTTGTCTATTTTATCGGACGTTTCCTTCTCACTGCAACTCTTAAAAAGATGATTTGGATTACCATTGCATGACTATCGTTAAGCCCTGGTAACATCTAGTTTCGTCTCTAGCGGTTATGTACTTTACAAATTGATCATCTATCACCTTGATTGTTGATACTGATCGGACTTCCAGCAAGAATCACTTTTATTTCTTTGTTTTTTGGAAGTAACATTTTTAGATCTAACTTTTGTGATACATAGTAATACAAGCTCAGAGAATTGTGTGAATACTTCCAACTGAAATTCGGACCGCTTTTGATATCTCTTTAGCTTTCATCATCGCTTTCCTCGACCACCCATCACAATAATGTCTACACGCTGAATGATAGCTTTATTTGTCGCAGTTGTTGGTCAACCCCGCAGATCGTCATTAACGCTTTCGCGGCCTTCACTGAAACGTTTATAGCAGACATACCTAGCTTTTTTCCATTTTCATTTCACTTAATCTTCTTGGAGTATTATTAATGTCTCAGAAGGACATTTGTGCAATAGAACCCAAAACTTCATGTTCGTGTATTGCTGTGTTGCCAATGTGCTACAATAAACGAAGACACGCACAAACAACAAATCCTCGATGCTATGCAAACACAGCAATCGCCATGATCATGAAACTGGTTCAAGAGGGACGCCAGGAAAGTTACTATGATGTAATTAAAAAGTATTGCTGCTATCGTAAACATTAATTATACTTCTCGGAAAAAGCCTCCGGAATATTTAATTATACATGTATTCCGGATATTAATAATAAAATAATCCAGAGACTGTTTCTATCTAGTGGGAAAATTATTTACGCCTACTGCCATATGAACCAAACGTTGTGGTGAAGTGAATCAACATGGCGGCCGCTTCATGCGTTGAGAACTATCTCAAAAGTCTACATTTGTAATTTTCCTTCAATTCATACTAAACAAAATGTTAGCAACTCGTACGTAAGTGCCATTGGCATCCTTATTTCAAAACGCCGGACTTGGCTCATATCATCTCGTTCAACATTTTATTTACACAAATTTACGAACTATTATGAATTGTTGGTGACTGAAAAGGTGACTGTTCATGTTCTTACACCATTGGTTACCATCTTCACATTGTCGGTAATTAAAGAACACACTTTCACGTATATACAGACCGTGTCATAATGCACCATGTAGGGAAAGAGGTGCGTTGCTTACATCACGGTGCTGCACGACCGAGCGTGACACTACACACCTGGATGATTCACAGGGAATAAGTGCAGTTTTCCTTTTGCTAGGAGAGAACTATTCTCGCGATTATATCGTGCTTGATAAATGCCTATAATTTGTGATATCCAGTGCTTGGGTATTCTCCTCAGGGAGGCACTTTCTGCTGAATGTTCTAAAAAAGTTCAACTCGATGTTTTTGTAAAAAATGCTTGTGTAGCTGTAAAAAATCCTAGAGAAACAAAAATTGTGAAATGTGAAAGCAGCACCAGTAAGCATAAAAATTGTAGAGCGCGATCTCCGTGAATTTTAATAAGCTAAAAATATCTCGTGTGTGAGAGTAGTTGAAGAGCGGCTAATTTGGTTGGATGCGGGGAGGCGCATTCCCGCAGAGGCACTGGGATCCACGCAGACACGCCCCTGCTCGCCCCCGCCAACGCCCTCCCTCTCCTCTAATGAAGATTGCGGTTTCGAAGGAAATGTGCTCCACCTAGCGCCATCGCCGTCGCCGGCCTTGCATCCCGAATCCCTCCCCCCCCCCCCGGTTCACTCTCGTGGCTGTGCAAGACATCTTTACAGCGTCCTGTGACTAATGCCGTGTTTTGAAACAACCCGTTGCCCAACCTGTTTTGATCTAGTGTATCATCCCGAGGCGATTTAATATCTTTTTTTGCGGCGCCAACCGAGGAGGGAGTGGGGCGGAGCGGGGCGGGGCGGCGAGTGGAATCGTCGTTTCCCGGTAATCTGCCCTAACGAGCAACGCCGCCGAGTGGGCATGTGGTCCGGCACGTATGTGGAGGAGGAGCAGGAGGAGGAGGATGTGGAGGTGGCGATGAGCGCGCGCCCGCGGGGGCCCCGTGTTTTGCCGCGCGGATGCACCGTGGATGCGATGGCTTCGGGGGAAGCGAGGGTCGACGCGGTGGCCTTGCGAGGAAGATGTAAAAAGGAACAGGCGAACGCTCGGTTGCATCTCGGGTTAAAATCTCGGACTGGAGCCGTCTCGTCTTGTTCTCGGAAGCAATTAATGAGGCTGGAGGTAAAATAATTTATTGATACTCGGGTAATGATTTAGATGCGATCGTTCAGGAATTTAGATCTGTACTGTAAATTGGTAGTATTTTAGGAACTCCGTAATTGCAATGCGTTTGCTGCACTTGCTGCATTTTGGTAATTAATTACGTCTACAGTAATTAAATATTGAAATCGTATCGTTACTTGTGTGTGATTAAAAAAAGATGTAATTTTATATCGTCATCAATGCTGCCAAATTAACAAATTTTACACGATAATTCCTTGTTTTTTCATTTTTCATACTATATTTGCGAGTGATTAATATTTTAAAAAACGCGTGGAAAACCCAAGGAGAACAATATTTAGAACTTATTCTTAAATATGTGGTTTCTGTTCGTACTATTATCACAGGGTGAGTCTCGCCCTTGGTTCACTAACAAAACAGGCCACGTCCATTTCGATTTCACTTCGAGAAATTGAAATTGAAAGTCTTCTACAATAATCAATTCCGGTGAAGTAATAAAATAAAAACCAAACGTTCTACGTCAGAATGGGAACTAAGAACTTGGTTCGCTATTGCAGGGAACAAAACATCGTTTCCTTTACTACATAATCACATTTTTACAAATTTCTTAAAATATGGCATTGGTCTGTGATGGCTTTGAACCTCTCATTTGATGGTTAAGCTTGAACTTCAGATGAAGTCTGCAGTTCAAATTTTATAATGAAATATAGAGGAGCAACTCCGAAAGTAGGCACGCAAATGTTATGGATATCAAAAGCCGTCTTGGCAGAGGGTGAGTATAACAAGGAAACCACAGAAATTTGTGCGTCACGAAGCTGATTCACTTCCTGGAATTCATCAGTAAACAAGTGGACACGGCATTGAGGTTCGATTCGTGTCTGCCATCGCGAGTCTTCAATTTGCTTGTCGAGTAATTGCAGAGTTGTCGCCGCCCGTGCGTCCTTTGCTGGCAGCTTCTTTCTCAAGATCGTGGCTTCCTGTCCTCCAGGATCTCTTCAGCAGCCCCGGTAAGAAACGGGCAATCCGAGTCCATTTCCTCTCTTTTTTCCGCTGTCCTTGTCGGCGAACTCTGTAGAAACTGTTTTCAAGCGAGACTTTTTTCGGAGTTAAATGCAGAAACTGAACACTAGCGGATGCTGTTGTTCAATACCAATATCTAATGGACACATTTACATCCTCGTACTACCAAGCACGTTGTTTGCTGCGTCTCCAACTTTCTCCTTATCTGCTGTTATGCCATTTCACGTTTTGAAATTTTCTTATTGGAAATAATTCATTGAATTCCTTCGAGTGTATATTTTTTTGAAAAAAGGTACCAAGTTTTCGTACAACCCGAACTACTACAATTTTGGTAGATTATTTATAACCTTGTATTGCTTTGATCATTGAAACATTTATTTAACTGTTATCCCTTATTTAATTGGTAATGATTTTCCTAAAGATCGTAGAATTACTAACAGCACCATAAGTAAAAGGGTCTTTGACGCAAAAGGCAGTTACGTTGAAACTTATAACTGCTGAACGTAGGAGTTGCGTAACCTATTCAAATGGTGGAGCGTGGTGAGGCAAGCCGTGGCGCGGCGGAAACGAGGGAGTGTGGGGAAGTGCAGGAAGTGGCATGGCTGGATTGGAGGGTCAAAGTGGCGTAGCAGGAAGGGGCGAGACAATGGAGAGTGACAAGGGAACCGGGGTGGGGGGGGGGATGTGTGGGCTGGAACGAGGCAGGACGTAAATGGATGGTTTTGGCTAGGATAGGACTGAACAGGCCCGGGTTGGGTAGGTTGTACAGGCGAGCGCGGGCTTGAACGGGGCTAGAGTAGACTGGACTGGACTCACAGGACTTGACTCACAGGACTTGACTCACAGGACTGGACTCCCAGGACTGGACTCCCAGGACTGGACTCCCAGGACTGGACTCCCAGGACTGGACTCCCAGGACTGGACTCCCAGGACTGGACTCCCAGGACTGGACTCCCAGGACTGGACAGGGAGGGGTTGGAAAGTATGTGCAGCATTGGGTAGGACGGGAGCGAAGAGATCGGGCTTGAGTGGAATGCACCGGGCCACGACAAGACGGGATTGGGTAGGACATGACAATATGGGTTGCACGTTGGAGGTAGGTGTGATTGGGCGGGGGTTGACTACGACTGGATATTGCAGATGAGGACGGAACATGACGATTCAAAGGGGAAAGGAGCGAGGCTGCGCTTGCATCGGCTGCTGTACTTTTCCAGAAGGCCAGTGCTGCGGGGGCGCGCGTCTTCCTGGGCCGGGGCCTCCCCCCAAATGACATAATGCGCACCCGCTGAATGAGGCGCCGTGATGGATGTGAACTTGACGCTAAGCGGCGCTGATGGGATAAGCGGTGCGCTGGGCTGGGCCGTGCCGGGCCGGGCCGGGCCGGGCCGGGCCGGGCTGTGCTGGGCCGGGCTGGGCCAGACTGTGCTGCGCTGCGGCGCTGTGATTAGGCCTATTGAGTGGTGGCCGCGCGAACGAGCGGATGGGGCGTTGGCGACCGGAGACTTTCCTTCCTCATTCCCCGCTGGCCCTCTCAGTCGCGAGCCTTCTCTCATGCTAATTGCCCGCTCTTGGCTCCAGGAGGTGCTTCATACTATCAAGATGTGTGCGCAGGGTAGTCAGTGTGATGTTCGACAAAATGTCGAAAAAAACAAACAAAACACAGACAATCAATGAGTTCGTCGTCACTGAGTTCGTCGTGGAACGGAGGAATTGCATCTATAATTTGTTTGCTTATTTATCTCACGAACCAGCTGATCTTCACGCTAAGGCTCAGAGGAGTTCATTATAGAAAGTAACAGTATCCTAGAAAAATAAGAAATCACAATGGGGTTTTAGTAAAGCGGAGAGTGAACTTAGCAACATGTCGTGGGCGGATTATCATGTACAGTTCAAATATTGATCTGTTATCGCTTTTGATAAAACCCACAGTGATTTGCAATAACCACAGTATGATTTTTAAATATCCTAGAAGATCTCGCTTTCTTAGGGTATTTTCCCCGCTTGCGCTCATTCGAGTTGAAATAACGAAGTGAAACAAATTAATTTTCTGTGTCCAGATGTCTCTCATATACAAACTGCATAGCCATATTACGCAATCTAGGGAAACTTAGAGAGGAAACTATAATTTATTTTTAAGTGGAGATTTCAAATGTCGAATATACGGTAGAAAGAGTATAGAATAGGAATTAGTGTCTTTAGGAATTGTGTTATTATCTACATTATGAACTGTAATCATATTATGTGTATTTTATATTTTAAACCACATATAATAATCAGTAATATTATGTTAATGTGTCGTTACTAGTGAAACCTTTGTGTGTCTAGGTATGAATTAATGATTCTGTTGAATAAAACCACTCTATTTTATTAGCTTTCTTAAAATATTGATATATTGTATCAATATGTGCACAGTATAAACGTATTAAATACATTTTGTATCTTACCCTTTTGTATCTTCACACTATGGAGATTATAGTTAATACACGTGGATTGTCTGAAGTGAAACTTCATGAAACTGACATCAATGTCATATTAAGAGTTTCTAGCTGGATCCGCGTGAACATTCCGCTGGAACTAAATAACAGCTTACTAAATAAGAGAAAATAGCTTCATATTGAGCACAACTTCGAACGATCAGCCTCTCAACTGAACGTTAAAGCATTGTAGGTCGCCAAGACGAGCCAACTGAAGTATCGATTTAACATTGCATAGATTTCGAGATTCTACTCGATTCTAACCACCCACGCATGCTACGGAAATGGAGTACCAAGAAAAGCAAAATTTCCAATATTGGAAAAGAAAATTCAGAAGGGCCTTATTTAGTTCAGTAATGTTTAAAGAAACATATCAGGCTCCACTGGCCCCCTACATGCTCACCACATGTTCCCGGCACGTTCTCAGCATGTTCCCCGCTAGATTTTGGCATGTTCTCTACAAGATCGTCACGTGTTCTCGACAAGCTCCTCACGTGTTTCCCGCAAGTTCCTTGCATGTTCCCTCTCGTTCTCGGTCCACCGGCTGAGGTGGCTCAGGGCACCAACTGAGGTCACTGCAGTGCATCTGACACTAGCCAGATAGCTAGGTGGAGTTCAGCTACTGTCACTGTTCAGGACAATTCTAGCGGTCTGCGGCTCTAATCTATAGTTTTTCGTAGTTTCTACGCTCAGTACCGAGGGAATGCCGAGTAAGTACCCTAGTAAACGGACCACAGAATGCGCGATCTCTCCTTCCTCTTCATTGTTCTTTCCTCGCCCCTTCCGTACACACACTTACACATACATCCACTACACTACTACGCATATTGGGAGACCAATCGGGAAATTAGAACTTGTTGCGGTTGGGGCTGTGCCCTCCTGGTGGAAGACACCTAAGCGGCTTAGCAGGCTCGCGGCATGAATTAATGTCACTGCAATGCCTCCGACCAGGAGATCCTAGTGTTTGAGTCCCGAGTTTCGACACATGATTGTTAGCTGGGTAGGTTTCAGCTGCTGTCTGGAGGATAATTTCTAGCGCTCGGCTGCTCTGATCGGTAGTTTTCCGCGGTTTCTGCGATCAAAACCTGGCAAAGCCGGAACGGGCGACGAACCGCACGCAGCATATTCTTCCTCTCCCGTATCCTATCCGCACCTCTTACTTACACACACTTTTGTTTTGTGTACTACATTACTACACTTATCGGGAGCTTAGAGCCTCTCTCGGCTCGAGCGGTCCCGACTGGGGCAAAATCAATACAGCAAATATACTTACATGGCACCTTTAAAGTTTCAAAAATATTCATGTTTGTATTATATGTAAAAATGGTTTATCTTTATTACTGTGTGAAATAAAAATAAAAAATGTGGAATAGTCTTCTTTATGGAGAGAAGCAAAAATTATAAACATATAATACTATTTAAAAAATTAATTTTATTAAATTGTATTTTATTAACAAAATTTGTGTATACTTCCGTAAACTACTTCAAAATTATTAAATAAATGAAAACAAAATATGGGAGATGTAAACTACCAAAATGGAAGTTTCGAAGATGTCAAAATTAGGAAACAATACCTCATCACTTTAGTGCCTTTTGTTTAGTGATTGTAAAACTTAAACATTTTGTTTAATTATAACCACAAATTAAATTTTTCTTTAGAGTGTGTTTCAAAACCTACAACTTAATTCAACACAGAGGCGTCCTAGCAGTACCCTGCTGTAGAAGCTGCTCTCTCGTACGGCATCACGTGTACAGGAGCATAGAGGTAGAGGTGACTGGCCGCAGTGCGCTCCCTTGACCTGTGGCACCTCGACCATTGAGAGCCCAGCGTCCACCGCCAGCGCCCGCGGCCCGGGCGCACCATGGCAATCGTCTTCCCTGCGGCGCGGCGTGGACAGGCGCCGCTTTCGGTTTCTCCCGCCGGAAGCAACTGGCCCGCCGCCCCGCCGCAGCTTCCTGTTCGCGCTTCGCACGCGCGCCCGCCTCCCCTGGACGCGTCCGCACATACACACACACACACACACACACACAAACACGCGCACACACACACACACACAAACACGCACACACACACATACATACACACATGTGCGTGTGTTGCATTATTATTGAAGTCCCCGTTTCCTCCGTTGACATTTGGCAACTTGTTAATTTCACCACTACCATTACCACTAGCGCCCGCGCGTTAACGCGTTAATTTAAGTGTTTCATTGGATGGCGCTAGTCTTTTTCTATCTGTCTCCATCCGTTTTCATTACCAAATCAGAAATTTAGGCCGACGCTTCTGATTTTCTGTGAGAATGTAATATTGCCGCAATTCGCTCTAGTGGCATTTCGAAGTACGTATTGGCACCCTTTACAATCTCCGGCATGTACGTGTACAAACGTGTACAAACGAGTACCAATCGAAATCAAAACGAAATTCATGGATTTCTTAATCACCTGCACGGCGGAATGCAATGTTAAACGCTTTTCCTGACTTTCGGTCGCTTGGTGCTGCGTTGGAAGCGCCGACACGGACGCGGAAGCGAGGCGCCGATACCATCACCTCCAGTGAAGAGGTCGCGCCGTGACCTCCGCCGCCCTCTCCTCCCACTCGACAGTGGGGCCGCGGGCCGAGAGAGCGCCATTAATGAACCCTGCTATGGTCCCGTGGAATGTACGCAGCGGCTTGAAACAGTAGTTAATGTATCATGGCCGAAGTGTGGGAGTTGGCAAACGACAGAATCAAGAAGCATTCACTTTTCGGCCAATATGCTTTCAACGCAATTTTTATATACCTGCATCTTATAATAGCTATTTCTGTACTGTAATAAAGCGAATGCCGGCTTGCGTAACTGAGGTCGCTAAGGCTGAAGTGGCTGCTTTGGCTGGAAGGGTTGCTGGTTCGAATCCCGCCTCGAGCATGGATGTTCGTGGATGTTCTTAGTACTCCAAAGTTAAAAAGTTACATGGGCGCTATGTGTCGAAGCTGTTGCAACGCGACCGAAAATTTTATAGAAAGGAAAAATAAATAAATAAAATTAAAAAATAAAGTTAGTACAAAAACATTCTTTTTGGCAACGTTTTTCTTCTGATTTTGTGTTGACGACTGATATGTTGACGTTGGCACGCCCATGACCCTTGTTTTGTTCATTGGTCATCAGTTGTTAAGAAACAGGATCTACTTGTATTGAACTGTTTCTGTCAATTATGATGCACCACATCTGCTCATCTTTTAGTTCATCAACTAACTAGTTCAATAAATCATCTTTTAGTTCATCTACTAGTTCAATAAATGTTATTCTTTATTCAGGCCTAGATCATCAACTTTATGAATGAACAACTGTACAGAAATGGCTTCTTTAAGGGAGGAGTGTTTAATAATCATAAATGACCCTACAATAACAGAATGTCTTAAAAATTATTATATGTTGAAAGGTGGTGTACTGAATCTTCTAAAAGAATCAGTAACATGAAATTGAAACGAGCATTGACGTATTTCTTTCTTTAAATAGTGTGATGTAAACTAGAAAAATATATTGCAAAGAAAATGTAAAAAAAATCAAATTAAAACTTTTAACAATGCGAACCTGCTACGATATTCCTGCAGACTTCTGAGCCGCAGAGGCAACAACGTCTGTAGCTTCGGATGTCGCAGGGTTCGAGTCCCGATGGCGAAGGATGTTCTCATATTTCCTTTGATAGATTGTGTGATTGTTTTCGAAATATTTGCGAAAATCTTAAGAGTGCAGAGGTAAATTTTATTTCTATGAGTGGAAAGGAAGATGGGTATAGTTTGATGGTATTTATATAGTACCTTCGTATTGTTTTGATAATTATGCGTACACAATTTCATGAAGACCGGAAGAAAAATGTTCATCTTCAAATCCAAACAAATAAGTATTCTTCTTTCTGATTCAGAAAATAATAATTTGCAAAATGTATCGTGAGTTATGCCTGCCAAATTCTGTACCTTGAAAATCGTATAGAAATCGGTTTAGCCGTTCTCGATAGTATCCCAACGAACGGACAGAAATTTAAAAAAAATTATTTTTTTTTCCTTTCTAAATAAGCGCATGTGATTACAATTAGTCATATATTTTTAAATTACTGACAGATACTCCAATATTATTTATGTAGATTGAAGACGTAATATTAAGTAAAGAGATGACGAAACGCCGCGTGATGGCTTTGGCCTCCGGCATTGGACCTTGGGTGCCTTTTGCCCCACTGTGGCTCCCCCTCGTCGGTTGGGCCTCCCGCGGCACCTCAGCTGCAACCGTCGGTGTTAGAGCCTGCGTCGGGTCACCGGGGGCCATGAAATTCTGTCGCTGGCCATGAATTAATGACGCGGCTCCTTTCGTTCACTTGTTCCTCCTTTTCTTTTGGAAAGCGCTGCGCTACGCCACACCGCGCAGCGCGCTTTGCTTTTCGACCCGTGCACCATCTCTATGCAAAATTTCTACCTTGTCTTTCTGTTCGCGAATACCGCTGGCTGTTGGGATCCTAGCGAACAGAATGTGTACAGGACCTGTCGCGGCCTCACAGAATTTTTTGTGGTGTAAGAAAAGATAGAAAACGCTAGGGCGATTTCCGGTCAGTAGGGTGGATTGTCAAGCACCTCCGAGCGGAAGTATGCAAAATATCTGTTGTGTGCCGACCTGTATGTGGCAGACCGTACGCAAAAATCTGTCTGTCCGTCCGTCTGTTTGCCTTTTTTCCGCCGTCCGTGTCTCCCGTCCCCGCTGTCCTCCTCGTCGCTACCCGTCCGTCCGTTCGTCTGTCCGTCCGTCTATTCGTCCGCCAGTCTGTCTGTCTGTCTATTTGTCCGCCAGTCTGTTTGTCCGTCCGTCCGTCCGTCCGTCCGTCCGTCCGTCCGTCCGTCCGTCCGTCCGTCCGTCCGTCCGTCCGTCCGTCCGTCCGTCCGTCCGTCCGTCGTCCGTCCGTCCGTTCCGTCTTTCCCTCTCCACCTGCCCGCCCGCTCTGTCTTCGTCCGTTCGACTGTCCGTGCGCGAACAACGGCAGCAGCTAACCTGTAGCCACAATTTGTGCCAAAATCGATATTCTCTGATCGATCTGGTGCTGAGGTCCCTTGAATATGGAATTCATATATATTTTTCGGGGGAATATTGTACATGAGATGAGGGGGACATTTTCTAAATGTTGGAGAAAAAGTTTTAAAAACTGTGGATTAAATGTTTTGTCAATGTACCTACGCGTATAAAAATGACCCAGGTTTAATTTTGCTTCTTTTCTTTGAATTTTCTAGTTAGATTCCTTAATCAGGTATAATATTTTCAAAATATGAGAAGTTTTCACGTAATTTTGCCTGAAATAGAGGCAATTTCAAAAAACAGCTTCATTTTTTATTTCATTTGTTTCTCCGATTGTACGAAGTATGCTTATATAAATGACGCATGTCCTATTTTCGTTGTACTCCCTGAATTTTTAAAATGGCAAAAGTTACAAATATGGCCAGAAAGATTGAACGGTTGTAGCATCACTACGTTTCTTTTCAATGTTTTGGATTGTGTTGTTTTCATATTCGCAAAAGTAAAGCTACTCCGCCTTCAGTGATTTTACATGTGTATCTCTGCTTTATTCGCATTTAATATCTGATGATTAGACCGCACAAGGTTGAGACGTGCAAAGAAAATTACGGTATCGTGTTATCGTTCTATTAATGCTGTAAAACCAATATTAAGTGTATTAAGACGTGTGTGTAAAGAAGGGTGAAACCTGTCACTGAAGTCTTCATTGTGTTTGTAAACGGAATACATTTAGACACATGTACCATTATCTTGTATGTTTACGTAATAAACGTAAACGAGCATTTTAAAAAGTGATGCAAAACAATTATTATTTTTCTTTTTCTTGATGTGTGTTCGTTGTTCGAAGATGTTGTATAGAAAATGCAGCAAATACTCTTCGCGCGCGTTTCGCGTGATTAGCACTGCAGCGAGCGGCCGCCACCGCCAGGGGCGAAAGGCCCATGACTCGCGCACGCGCGTCTCTTCGCGCTGACGCGACACCGAGATTCGCAGCGGGCAGGCAGGTGTGGCACGTGACGCGTCCCGAGGCCGACTCCACTTCCACCAGCGCCCATTGTCGTCTGTGATGACGCGCGCAGGCAGCGCGAAGCGAATGAATTCGACGTGATGTATTTCAGGCACAAAGCCTCCATTATGTTCTTCTTCATCTCGACAATAAATAATTCATTTTCACCCCAAGGGCGAGTGTACGTGGAGAAAGGTTTCTTTGGTATTTTAGAGATCATTCCGGGCCTGGATCTAATCAAAATTCCCTTGCAAAGAACTAAACATTTTCAAGATTCAGTTCTTTTGGTAAGAAAGAGAACATAGCACTTTCAAGATGAATACGCTCTATGAAATCCAGTCATTCCAGTTTCTACAATGCTGTTTAACGTGCTTTATGCTTTGAGTTAGGGCACGAGCTTTCTATCATTTTCAGTTTTTTTTAGCAATAACTGAAATAAAACGTCAATGAAAATAATAGTTAAAATAGCGGCCTGTATAAGCAAATGTTGCACTTTAAAACAGAACTATTCCTACATTGTTTCTGACTTGTAATGCCCAGACAGGGAGAGGTGGCTCAGTGCATCAACTGATATCACTGCAATTTCTCTGACCAGGAGGTTTTAGGATCGAGTCCTGACAGTGACAAACGTTTAGACACTATCTTGTCAGCTAGGTCTAATTCAGTCGCTGCCTGGAAGAGAATTCTAGCGGCCGGCTGCTCTGATCGGTAGTTTTCCGTGGTATCTCCGATCAACAGCAGGCGAATGCCGGAGCAGTCCCCTACCAAACGAGCCACGGACCGCGCGCGATCTGTCCTTCCTCTTCCTTGTCCTATCCTCACCCCTTACACACACACACATACTAACATGCACTACACTACCACATATTCCGGGAGACCGGTCGGGAACTTACAGCTTGTCCCGGCTAGGGCGGTGCCCCGCTGGTGGAAGAGTCCTTACACTTACGGGAATAATGACCATAGTAGTTGACGCACCCGAAATCACTAACAATCAATCAATCTAATGCCCGGTTTGGGCCTTGGCCATTATCCATATGGCAATGGACAAGCAACGCAACACTGGGTCATATGGGTGGGAGCGAAAACAGACTGGGGAAGGACATGGTCCATAGCTCCATGTTTAAGGTACTGCGCTGGCATCCGACTAGAATTGATACTCAGTGTATTGTGTTGTCGTTCCTTTGTTATGTAGATAATTACTTGGAGTACCACTGTTACGCTGAGCGAGTTAATAATTTCATACGAGACACAAAATTCACTTTTGACTGAGGCAACATTGTTATCATTTTCCCGTAGATCGTGAGTTAAAAACGAATATAATGAGATATTTTGTAGACTGATACATGCCGTGTTATTTTCACAATTTTATCTTATTGGCTTAAATATATATTTATATTGAATATTTTCGAACCCAAGTGTTAGAGTGATTGGCAACTGTGGATTGCGCATGATGTGACGTGCTCATTTTCCGTATGCGGTCGTCTTTGAATAGATATGTGAAATTCAATTATGTAAATAATAGATTTGTTTTAAATGGGGTCTCAATCTAATTTTATTACGTCAGCAGGTGATGCATTTTCAATTAAAAAAAGTAGGTTAATTTTATGATATACAGAGCATGTGGACATCTGTTAATAAGCGGCACTGGACTGAGGACGTGAAATTTTGTGAAACGCGAAGCAAAACGTACTACGTAATACTACGTGTACTAGCAAAACGTAATACTAATGTTGTGCTTTTGAAGCTGAATCTAATTTCATTTAAAATAAGAACGATTGTTATTCATAGTCCCAAAGCTTAATGCATTTAATTTATTTCAATTAAAATCGGGGAAATCTTGGTTTTTAATGCCGATAGCCTCCAGTAACCTAAATCAGTAAGTAGTAAGACTTGGTGACATCCCCTTTTCCGTCCGGTTCCGTATTTGTGAAGTACTCTCAGAATTCCAACGCTGGATTTATAGTCTAGTATTCAGACATTCCGCTCTTAAACTGATTTATTATACTTAATGGTTTTGAAATAATGGAAGCCAGAGGAACATGTATCTGATATAAATGGAGTTTAATTTTATTAATTCACCGATTATTCTTTAATTTTACTTATTTTCACGTTTTTACTTTACTGCGTCTAAATGTAATGAAGAAAAGCATTGGATTCAGTCAAAAAATCGATGTTTCGGGGTTAAAATCCATTTTGAGGGTTCTTTCTAGAATAAATTGTTTTCAACTTGTTAGTATAAATGGCTGTGGGCTTGAATACACGTGTGTGTGTGTGTGTGTGTGTGAGTGTGTGATGTGTGTGTGAGTGTGTGTGAGTGTGTGTGTGTGAGTGTGTGTGAGTGTGTGTGTGTGTGTGTGTGAGTGGTGTGTGTGTGTGTGTGAGTGGTGTGTGTGTGTGAGTGTGTGTGAGTGTGTGTGAGTGTGTGTGTGTGTGTGAGTGTGTGTATGTATGTATGTATGTATGTATGTATGTATGTATGTATGGTGTGTGTTGGTGCCGGTCAGGGGGTATACAAGCAGTTTTGTACCAACAAGTAGTACAAAAATTTTAATACGTTGCGTAATGCTAGCCTAAGGTAAAGGAACTGGTACAATGGATAAAGCCGGTGTACCGTGCTCGTGTCCACAGTTCCCATCACACACAACCCATAATGCATGAGTCTTCTCTGGGCATTTGGTGGAGAAATAAATGCTTCGGTTTAATTGAAAAATACTAAAGCCGGGGGGGGGGTAACCAGTTTAACCTAAACGTATGGTAGCTGGATCAGTGGGATCGTTCGTCAGACAGTAAGACGGGGTAACGCTACTCGAACCTACCTCAAAAGGGAGAGAACCGTGCAACATCATGGTGGTGTTCCACCATGGAACAGTGCACTGTTCATGAATACCCTAATATATTACTGATGTTTGTGAAACCTTTGAACTAAATAGTAGTATCTGTGGTGTTAAATTTCCTCCTAGCCATTACAGTTTCTAAATTCTGAATTTCACGAGACTTAAGAGGAATAGAAGTTTCCTTTTGCCACGCCCACCTCGTTAACGTAGGGAATTACTTTTGAAACAAACTACTTAGAATTCTATTTTATAATGCTTTTGGTCCATGTAATGGGTCAGGGTGTAAACATCAATATACCTCGGAATTCATTATCTGCCTGCGGACCGCTAGGATCATGACAATGACTATTACCATATGCGCTTTAATGGGTCTTGATGCGGCCGCAATTGTACTTCAAATAAAGCAATTCGTTACCTCTATTTACGAGATTGAGTCTCGGAAGTGCATAAATTGTACCGCTATTTCTAGATATAGCATTTATTTACCGGAGTAAAACTACAAGCCTCAAATCTTTAGAATTGCAGTTTATTGCAGTTTTACGTACGGGTATGTTTGGTGGTTGGAAGAAAAAGGTGTTGTATATGAGGAAGGAGTACGCACTAAGCAGGTGCAAGGATTGTGATTGTAAGTACTTCAGGGAAGTAACTGTAAATCGATGTATTGCAGAATGGTTTACTGCAAATGCTTGTACAACGCTATTTCACGAACTGGAAATATAATTGTGGAGAAATAGAAAAGGAAGGTCGTGGAACTGTCCATTCGAGTAAAGTTGAACGTGACTGGTGACGATTACTCAGCATAAATTATATTTTCATTGAGGTTATTGGTTACCCATTTTCAAGTTATTGATTTACAGTTCTTTAAGAATATCGATTTATTTATTGATAGAATATTCTCATGTTAGAAACCATTATTGTACTTAAAATATTAATTCTTAAATACACTATGGGTCTTTAAATTTACTTTATAATGACCATTTAAAGAACTCATAATTTCTATCTCATAGTTTCAAGGAATCATTTCAAGAAAGAATTAATGACATTTCACCTACAAGGAACCCAAAATGTTAGGCAGAAGAATTTAATTCATTTAAAATTTTATTTAAAACCGTAATATTGGTTTTTGAAGAACCGTCAATTTTACGATCTTTAAACTTAGAAATCGCCAGGGAGGTCGGGTATTAAGAAAGGACGTATTTTTTTTCTGCAACTCGCAGTTTTTGTAGGTAATACTTGTTGAAATATTTTTGTAATATTTTGTTGAAATTTGATCATTATGTTAATGTTGAAAACATCCACAATATTCACAAAACGATGACTTAAAACCATGTTTTTTTTATATTTACTTCTTGGTTCAATAAACTAGATTGTATTTAGCATTATTTTATTGTAAACAGAAATGTTATTTTGTCGTTTCTTGGTTGAATGATCGCCTTTCTGTGTGTTCTAATTATTAATGAAATAACTCTACATGATATTTCTAATAATCATTAGAAGTGGTTATTCTTATACCTGCTCTGTTTAAATACCTTTTTAAAACCATGAATTGACTAGAATAACCTATTTCCAACACTTTCAAGATCGGTGTTTCAAAACTTAAGTTGCGGCGTATGTGCTGTGTGTGTGTGTGTGTGTGTGTGTGTGTGTGTGTGTGTGTGTGAAGGGGAGGAGAGGTAGGATATGCAGAAGGGCCGGCTATGCAGTTAATGAAAGTAATTCTGCTAAGGTCAACGATCGAATGTGATTGCCGGGCCATTACGGAAGATGGCTGCATTCGAAGAATACCGCCCTTGCTATTGACACAAACACGTTCATTTGGTAGCTTTTTAGTTACACTGCGAAAAGGAGTGTTAAGTCTAAACCACACCGGAGGTTGAGAAACAAACAATATGTACAGTTTCGTAAAAACAAAGAGGAGTTCGTGGCGTAATGGATAGCTCATACGTCTTTCATAGCTGGGACCAGGGTTCGATATAAGGACAATCGATATGGACTTTGTGGTGGACAAGGCGAGCGCTCAGAATGCTTTCCTACGGCTTTCCATTTGTCCTTGCTCTCATTCCACTATTTCTTTACTTATTTCCTCTTCTGACCGGGAGGTCCTAGGTTCGAGTTCCGACGGCAGCAGGATTTTCGTTAGCTTTTCAGGTAGGTCGAATTCAGTCGCTGCCTGGAGAAAACGTCTGGCGGGCGGCTGCTCTGATCGGTAGTTTTCCGTGGTTTCTCCGATCAACACCAGGCGATTGGCGGAGCAGTAGTATAACAAACGGGCCATGGACCGCGCACGATCTTTCCTTCCTTTCCTTTGTCCTATCCTCACACCTACTTTAACATGAACTAGATTTATTACATTACCTGTACACTACGTTAACATGAACACTACCACAAATGCCGGGAGACCGGTCGAGGACTTAGAACTTGTCCCGGCTGTGCGGCGCCCCGCAGGTGGGAGATACCTGATTTGGGAAAAACCCTGTTAGCCGACGATAGGTGGCGCCGGATCTGGCAATCCAGCGGAGAAGACCACCGCCACCTCCCGAAAAATACATGCACTACTCTTACCGGACTAATGAAAATAGTAGTTGACGCACCCGGAATCACTATCAATCAATCAATCAATTTACTTCGTTATTGTTGATGGTGATTCGGATTGAACCATTATCTAGGAGGACCTCAATGACCTTAGTAGCTAAAAGATCCCTGAACCCTAGTAAATAAAGAAGAAAAAAACGTGCGAAAAGGTGTGAATTGTACTTAAATTGGTTATGAAGCAAGTGCTGGGTCACGTTGAAATGCAGGGAAGTGATATAATCTATTCAGAAAGATTGCAAACACGTAACTGCAGCCTATCGGTAAAACAGGAAATCCATATCGTTTGCGAACTACACTATCGTAGATTAAAGAGAGAATTTGAAGCGAAGATCTCACGATAGATGTGTCGTTGAGTACTAATTGAAGATGCTCTGGATGGAATTTCAACTTCTGGAAAGCTTGGGGATTTCTTGATTGTCAAAACCCTATCGCAAGAGAAGGATAGATGTGGCTTCTCTGCTGTTGTATTTTCAATGCTCGTCTCATTTACTATGCCATATAATTGGAATATGGGTGCATAATTGGGCACAACAAAATAACAAACCAAGCGTCCGTGAATTGCTGACACGTTGTCATTTCTCTGTAAGATTTCATTGGGCTTTGGTTGCTCGTAGAACATGTTGACGATAAACCTTTTCAAACAGATGCGCTCCGATTCCTCTATGAGAAAGCTGCGCATATCTTTTTTAATTTTATTGATTCAAGCTTGACCATTGGCCCTCTGCAGCCGCGTAAGACTAATATATTGATATAGAGTATTTACAAGATATCATTTGATACATAATTTGTATACAAAATTCTAGTTTGAGATCAAATACAATATTGGGGTTACATAATTGATAAAAGTGAAAAAACTCATTGGTTTTTCTCTGAACGTTTGAAAGTTCTCTAGGCAACTTTTTAATCTTTTGCGGTACAGATTCTGCTTACCTATGTGAAAGTGAAGTTCTGACGGAATCTTTAATGGTTTACAATAGAAAGGATAGGACGGAAAAGTGGATGAAAATGGGTGTAATGCCAAGTTTATTATGTAGCTGTGTATTTAGAATATATCAGAGAGCTTTTGTGATAGTGCATAGGAATCTATTTTGAAAAATTGGCATTTTGTTGATGCTGGTTTTGGCTGCGGCAACCCAGGCTGGGAGAAGCATAAGAGAGTATGAGACGGATCATTGATTTATAAAGAATAGCCACATGTAATTGATGGGCTCTACTAGTGGCTAGCGTTATTCGATGTTGAATTTTTTCGCCATGTAAGTCTTTTATCGTCATGTAAGTCTTTTATCAAATAGAACTCGAAGGTATTTGACAGTTTTGCTGAGAGGAAGCCAGGGGATGTTTTGTGATCAATATGTGAAATTTGGAGAGATGTCTGTCTAGGGAGGGTAAATATTTTTGTCTGCCTTTTATTTCCATTTATTTCAATGTACTGTGTTGTACCTCGTTAGAAAACAATGTGAGGTGATATTGAAGATCTTTCTCTGCAAATTGATCACTGCTGTTTGTTAAAGAAAGTGCTGTATCATCGGCCAACAGAGCTATTGAAGTATTTTTGGTGGTTGGAATATCAGATGTGAAAACATTAATTAATGTGTGGGAGAGGGTAGATCCTTGAGGTACTCCTGCTTGTATAGTGAAAGGTCCGCATTTCTAATGCCAGGAATACAAACCACTGCTATCGAACATTCGGTTAGGTGTTTCGAGAGACTGGGTAAATGAATTGTACATTGTACTATGTTGTGGCGTTCAGTAAATATTCCTTTACTGGCAATCATCAATTTTTTTTTAAACTGCAACTACCTTTGTATTTCTTGGATGAAGGCAGTTACCAGTGCATTTCCTTGTCTCAGTCACTATTAACTTCACACGTTATCCATTAAGTATAAAAGGAGGCTGATTGTGACCTTGAACGCAGGCGCGCCCGCGATGTGCGCGCGCGCGGGCGGGCAAGCGGGAGGGGGAGGGGGAGGGAAGTTATTTTAGTCCCATTATGCGCGCGCGGCGGTGTGTGCGGGCGTTGACCTCGGCGGGCACGGGCAGGCCATGAAGTTCCGCAGAGCCCTCGTTGGAAGCAACGGGTTTGCTACGGGCATTAGCTGGAAGACGGACTACGAGAAGAGTGGGCAATGAAGACTTAACAACCAATTACTGAGAGGGCGTTGCTGTGGACTCGTTAGAGTGTCACCCCCCTCCCCACGGATTCGGATCCTGGAATCTTTATTTATTTTCCCCACGAATCCTTCGAGTTCTGTGCTTTGGATATCTGTTTATTCTCTCCACTATTTTTCTTGAACCATATTTCTGTTGGAACTTTCACAACGAAATGCGCATAAATGATCGTTTCCCTGCCTGGGATTTTGAATAAACAATGAGAATGAAAAACTGAAGTGCTGGATGCCCCCAAAAAACTAATGAAGTGACGAATTTAGAAAAGATACCAGTAATTTACAGACAAGGATAGCAAAGTGCAGGAATTAATAAAAAAGTTTTAGTATAAGAACCATCATATTAATAATAACAATGATATTAATAACAATAGTAATACTGATAATATAATATATTAGTAGCAATAAACATTATAATGATGATGTTTTAAAGATACGTGCCTGTCTGGGTGAGGGGTTTGTAGCTTCGTCCAACTACGCGGATGAGGTTGAGAATTCGAGTTCCGTGGAAGTCTTGGGTGCTTTTGCGATGTGGAAGTGACGCTGTTGGGATCTGTTACCACCATATTACATGTAAACCATCAGCCCGTCCGTAATCATTCACCCCATGTGTGCACTCCTGCAGCCTTTCAGTTGAGGGCAACGGCAAACCACCACTAAGATTACTTAAGAAAGGGGAGACCATTAAGCCATAAGACTCCACTCTCACATATGCTCGGGGAACGGGTATGGTACTCATTATAATGGGATTGGTAGAAGGTTGGTGTTGCATTGTGTCTCGCTATTATACCAGAAGCGTGCAATCTTTCCTTTCGTCGTTACTTGCACTTTACTGTCCGGAGATAAGCGGAGAAGCTGAGAAACCACGGCCCTAAACATTCAAAAATATTATAAATGAAATTTTTGTTCGGTTAAAGGCGCTGTCTCAGAAGACGATCGGAAATGAAGCAATAAGGACAAACTAGAGATGCAATCAATATCCGGAAAGTTCTGGTATAAAGAAGACTAGTGAGAGCATGCCCGCGGTACGCCTTTGCAAACGATTGAACCCGAAATGGAATTAACTCACTGGACGAAAATGTGTGGGAAAGCCAAGGAAGAAATGGTGAAAGGGCTCGGACTTAGGCCTAAACCGGATCAGGTAGCAGCAGCAGCAGCAGCAGCAGCAGAAGAAGAAGAAGAAGAAGAAGAAGAAATACTAATGGTCCACGTCTCATGCACTTCAGGCAGTGCATTTGTCGTGGCAGGTCTGCAAAGATCGCAATGGGAGTATTGCTTTTGCTACGGACGTTATCTTAAACTTTGAGACAAACGAGTCATTAAGAGACGCAATTACCAAGGAGGCGTTTTGATTTCTGGGGCCTTTCATTCTTCTATAACACCATCGTTTATGTCAATCCTGTCGGTCATTTTTTTTTTCACCAGTCACTCCAGAATGATGTGACGTGCGTAGTCGAATTGCGTCATGACTTTTATGGTGGTCCTATCCAGAATGCAGTGGATTTGTCAGATGGGAAATTACTTTCGTCCATTATGCCGACTCCAAGTATTAGTTTCATTACTGCTTGTTCGTGATGCTTTATAAAAATTGGTTGAACATGAATCATGATCTTCATATTTTTTGTTTTTCGTTGATTGCAACTTAGAACCAATGATTTAGAAGACACAACGTGTCTCGTAGTTTCAGTAACTTGACTATTGGCTATCGATGTTTCAGTATTAAGCATGTCATTGTGGGATGATAATTTAAATGAGAATTGCATCGACTCGAATTCGCAACCTCATCGACGCACTTGGACAAAACTTCAAACCCCTCGCCAAGACAAGCACTTATCTACATCTTCACTCTTCATCATTATAATAATAATAATAATAATAATAATAATAATAATAATAATAATTAATTATTATTATTATTATTATTATTATAACAACACTGCCTCCCACACAGTGATTTGAAAACAGCGTATTTTGCCAGAATATCATCACACCTGCTCCAGTATCCCCTACTTCTGCTATGGTGAGGTAAGGGAAATGGCGCAGATTGTGTTAGAAGTTGTATACGCCGAGTCTCATTCCTTCCTCTCATCCGATTCACTAATTTCCATCGCTGGAGGCGCACAGCCGCCCCAGCGGGTCAACGCACTGGGAATCGACGGGCGGCCACGGCTCCATCGCGGACGCGCGACGTGCCTTCTGGAACGCGGCCACTTTACATGACGGCCGCTACGCTCTATTTGGAGACGCGCGCCGTTCATTTGGCGGTAATGGGCCTGCTTTACTCGCGTCGTGGATTGAACGCTTATCGCGGTGAGCTTTCTCGTTTTCTGCGTACTTTACGTCTCAGTGCTTTCTCTTAAGTTCCGATTAGGTAGGTTGGATTCTGTGTGGTGGTGATCTGCTTGCTTGCCTTGCGTGTTCAGAGAAGAAATGTCACCGGTCTTACTGATTCCATCTCTCACCCGTGTAGGAATTGTATTCTTTTGACACTGGAATAAATTATTTGTATGTAAAATCCACTGTGTGAATTTAATTGTTCGGAATTTTTTTTAAAAAAAAATTTTAGTAGTTACTTGCTTGAGAATATTGGGCTTGCTTGAGATTATTAGAATGACTGGGAACATTTTCCTTCTCTCAAAGAGAAAATGTTCGTAATAGAAGCTTCGTAGTAATCATCATGTATAGCAGGGAGTAGGCCTTTAGCTCTGTTCCGTCTCCAGGAGTTTCATTTGATCACTAGCTTCGTAGTAAATGCTTAAATTGTGTTGAATTAAGATACCCCAATTGCATGCAATGCATGTTGATTATAGAGCTTTCCACGGAATCGGTTCGCTTCATTGATGGATTTCGGCGCATTGCAGGATGAATACTGGAAGGGGGAGGGGGCATGAGATGCCACTGTACCTTCGTGACATTACAACCTAATCCTTTCCCGTGTCCTATCCTCTCCCCTTACACACACACTTACACTAACATGCACCACACTACCACATATTCCGGGAGACCGGTCGGGAGTTTAGAGCTCCTCCCGGCTGGGGCGGTGCCCCGCTGGTGGGAGAGTCCTGGTTAGGGGAAAACCCCACTAGTTGACGGTAGGTCGGCGCCGGATCTCGCCATCCAGCGGGGGAAGATCACCGCCATCTCTCGAGAAGAAACATGCACTACGCTTACGGGACTAATGACCAAAGCAGTTGACGCGCCCGGAAACACGAAAAAATCAATAAATCAATCAAACCTTTCCCGTACTTCTCAGGATCATTTCTTTCTACCAGAATAATATCTTTTTACGAATTTGGACACATGTGTGCTCTAATTAAAGAGAAGAAGACATCTGAGTGATATTTTTGAGCGCCCAATATATAATTGTATTTTAGAAGACGCTTCTCTGTTTATAAAATCGATCAAAATTCAAGTTAGCCTTTTCGTTAGCAGGCCACTGCCCCAGGTCACCTTTGCCCCCTTCCATTCAACTGCCAGTGCCTGCAGAGGAGCCCCTCCCGCAGGCGACGACCTCTCGGCTAATCACCCTCCTGCTCGCTCCCCCTCTCGCCCCCCTCTCCCTCCCACACGCGTGTTCCTGCGTTGCTCCTTGCACTCGGCGGCCGTCGACGCATCCTAAAAATAGCCTCTTCGTATGCACTACTCGTAAATCTATGTGATTAGCCCCCCTCTGCCTCCCCAGAACGGGGAAGATTCTTCTGCAGCGGGATTGAATTGTAAATTGTCTTCTGATTTACGGTTTTCTCCGCTTGCGGTGTGAGCGGTGCCCCGAGGTCGCGCTATAAAGAAGAATGCAGATTGTTCCCTCCGCCGATCCTCGAGCATGTATGTGTGTGTGTGTGTGTGTGTGTGTGTGCGCGCGCGTGTGCGTCTGGGTACGTGCATGCCTGTGCGTGTATGTACGCGCGCGTGTGTGTGATGCGTTTGAATGTGTATGTGGACGGGCTGGTTGGGTAATGGGTCGTTTTCCCCTTTATGATGATGAACTGGGAGGCACGCGTAAAAAGCGAAGGAGCAAACGCCGGGCTCTTAAGTGGGAATTTTCTTCCGGCTATGGCCGATCGGCGGCGCGCGGCGCTTCCAGCCTGCCTGCTTATGCGCCAGCCGCCCTCACTGTGCCCTCATCTTGAGGCGCTTCAAGAATGTAATACCGTGAAGTGTGTATATAAAGTGCGTATCAAGGGCAAAAAATAGTTTTGCGGTAACAAGTTGATTGCACAGAACATAAATCCCACGTTGTTACGAAAGCTAAAATAATCAGGTTTAAAACTTCAGACGTGACTATCGTACTAGGTCAAAATAAATTTGCAATAAAGGAGCACATCTTAAATTTGAAATTAAAAAGGCTTGTTCCAAACACTAAAATTAAGTGTACTCTAGAGATACGCCATTTATTATTTTTTTGTGGGGCTTTTATCCAGCCAACTGCCGTTACCCTTTGCGTCCCGACGGGACATACATTTGACCACACTAGACCAACACACTTGCGGGCTCCTCTGATCATCAGAACGCGAGGCCCTCCGCGATAACACATACATGAGAGACAAGGGACAAATGACCATACTCAAGGCGGGACATAAACCCTCTACCCTTCGGGGAAAGCGCTGATTCGGTACACACTCTTAGCCACCTCAGCCAACCAGGTCGGCTGCGCGATTTATTTACTGTGGATAAATTCAAGTAGGATAATACACCCGTGCGTGTGCAAATCACAACAATAGAATGGAGACCCTGCAGATTTACTATATGGGCAACCAAAAACAATATTCTTTTAGGAATCACGTAGGCATGGTAAATTCTGAGTTAGAATAAATGTCTGGCTTAACATAATTATGATATTGACGTGATATTTAATTATCGTGTTGACATGCTGCTGATCATAATTAGGGAACGGATTTTCATGTAAATACATATTTGTACACAAACAATATATTTGCATTTAATCATATTTTTTGGTTTAAAAGACATCTGAATAAATTAGAGCAATTTTCGTTTTACATATTTTGATATTATTCCATATTTTTACACATTGTACCGAAAACCACATGTTTAAGGTGCAATATATGTTTCTGAATTCATCTTTATTACAAACCAATGTAATGCTATCGCGCTTATAGGGTCACCGGACCTTCGCCATGAATTCTTAATCTTACCCCCCTCTGCTTGTAAACCGAGTTCTCGGTATCAAGGATGAGAGCCGAATCAGAAGAAATTTCAACTACTCACGTGCTTTGTATTTCATTGTGCCTATGCTTAACTTGATCAAAAGCTATCGCAATGTTCCTTGGGGGGGGGGGTCTTTATCTACCTGATTATTTTATATTTTGAATAAAACTCGTATGAGTGGTGAAGGCGAGTGTACAATTACTTCTGCAAAGGGAGAACTATCTTTCAGCCGCTCCGAACATGTGTTAAGATCTGATCGACGACGTTCTATCCCCGGAAAATACTTCTGTAGAGCAATTGTGAATTTTCGTGAATCTATCGTGAATTTTTATTTTACATATTTTCTGTTTTTCATATACATGTTTAAAAGTTTGTTAAAAGTGTACATATTTAAAAATACATAAATACATATTTTACACAATGTATTCCGTTCCCTAATTGTAGTGAATCATTTATCATCAATTTATTCTTTTGAAGGGAAAAATGATTTTAGCTTTGAGAGTGGTGTTTGAAGATGATTACAATTAGAGTAGTGTTTAAGAACCAAACAAAAACTATGTTTTATTTGCATGAATATATGACCTTGTAGGTCGATTCAGGCAAAAAGTAATTGCGCTGTACAATATCTGTATTGGTCATCCTCCTTCGGGGGAAGAACTCCGGCTGCCAATTAGGAAGCAAATCGCCGCAATAGGCGTGATTTGCTTCGAAGAGAATTAAAATATAATTGGAAAATGCAAAGAATGTATTGGAGCCGATGGGCACCACATTCAGCGTCTTGTCTAGGGTAAGTTGGCGCGCATCTCAGCCCGGGAGCTCGGCGCATTAGTTGGGAAAGCAACTTCTGTATTGTGATAATAATTTTGTGCAAATATACACATAACTATACTCAGAATGTGCTACTTTTTGTTTCTGAAAGATTAGTGGAGAATTCAGATTGACATCTCCATTATTTGAAAAAAAAATTAATAAAAGACCCTTAAATCATGACTGAAAATTTTGAAACATGTCAAAAAACATTACACTCAAACAGTTCAAAATAATAATATTAACATAATACTATATTTAGAATTTTGTTTCGAAACTAATCAGAATAAGTTGGGGTTTAATAAATTCGCCGAAATTCCTATTCTAAAGACATTTTTGGCACCAAACTGATATACAGTTTACCTTTCTTTGCTTATAAATAATTACTGAACCACTTTACACTAATATCTCTTTTAAATTATTATAAAAAAAATGAAGTTTGACATACATACCCATTGGGAAAATACGCGCAAAATGTGAAATTAATAACCATAAAATTCGGTCACAAAGTAAATATCTAATTTTCCGCAAATTAGTGCTCTTCCATTTGGGTTTGAATGAAACAGTTGTGCTACCTTTGAGAACGTGCTTCGGGAGACGCCTCCCGATTTTTCTGTGGTTAATAAGTTGCCGGTACTGGTATTAAAAATTAGCATTTCGTAGACAGTAAAGTCTTCGGCAATTATGAAAACATTTTGAACGAAAATTTGATCGGTAGAATTTCTTTCCTGAGATGTCTTCAAATGACGAAACTGGAGGGGTACATTACCAAGAATTTCTAGAACAGCGTGGATGTAATCATGGGACTAGTAACCTAAACAGGAGAACCATGAGAGGCGAATGCGGAGAGATGGTTGAAAAAGATCAGTTGCGAAATCTCTAATATACGAAAAAAGTAGATTGGTTCCGAAATGGACTACGCATGTGAGAAATGCCATAATTTCTCGGAAGTCGGAATGATTTCGCATTTGAACTCGCAAAATGCGTAGGAGGCCGGGAAACTAACGTGAAGGCCGAGAGACTCCGGAGACATCGCTGCGCAGTGCGTTGGACTGCGGTCTTCCTGAAGGCCTGCACTGCGGCGTGCGGGGGAAGGGAGCGCGCCCGTGGCCCCAATGAGGCACGCAGGATGTTTTTCGGGGCTCATCCTTAATCGCCCGCTCCTGATGACTGCCACCCCGAGCAGATTCAGTCCAAGGGCCGTCCTTGCCTTCCTGCCGACTGTGGGTTACAGTTTCTTCCAAGAAAAGACAACTTTTTGTTGTCTTTTGGTGTGTGCTTTCCACTTATTTCCCTATCAAATGGGTTAAGCATACAACTTTCTGAGACATTTAGAAAAGGGAAATGGGTGATTTAACAAGGGGAGGCATGGCATACCGAAAGTTTTTTCTCTTTTGTCTCGGGAAATACACAGTATGGATTGCAATGGTACGTAGGAAATGAATTTTCGTACGTAGGAAATGATATTTCGAGAGGGGGTGTTTCAGGAATGAAGTTTTGAAGTAGGAATTTTTAATATCACCGAAACGAAACCAATGAAGTTTTCATTGCCCAAATCCATAATGAGACGACATACTATTTGAGTTACTAAAGTGGAGTAACTAAATGTTTGTTACTAATCCATTGTGATGCATGCTGTAATGTATTTATTTAATTAACTCTTTGTAGTACTGACAACACCCATTCGCACATTGTTATGCGTTGCAAATCCCCTTTTTCTTGGGATAGCCTTTCCGCTCTTTAGTATTTTTCTAGAACATTATGTATTCTCCTTAGGAACAACGTTTCAGTGGCATGCGTCACTTCGCTTTGTAGTCCTTGCGAGCGTACTATTGCCGATGATGACCTTTCGAAGATACCTTACCATTCACGACTGTCTGAAACGAATGCTGCTTTCCTAAACTCCGCAGATGGGAACGGCGCCAGCAGCGCTCCGCGGACGTCTAGCGTCGCTCCTTCCCCGCGCGCGCCGCCGGTGGGAAAATGGCTCCGTTTCGGTATTTGCATGCATCGCCCGGAACATCGCGAGGAGAGAATGTGCGGTTTCTGGAGTCCCTTTAAGCAGTGGGCCCTCAGGACGCCCCGCCGCTGCCCAGCCAGCACCAGTGCTGCTACAACAGCACGGACTTTCTCGCATTATTTCTCAAATTGTCGTCTTCCAAAATTCAGATAGTTCAACGAAAATAGAACTAGTACCAGTTTTCATATCGAGATTGGATATAGACAAGGAGAAAATTTGAAGAAAAAGTTGGAGCCGTTTTTGAGAACATAGTTGAACAGCAATTTGAAAAAAATTCCTGTATTTCACGCAAAAGTACCCGAAAACTACCCTTATTATGTAAATTTACCTGACCTTATTTCAAAAACATTCTTTGAAGAGCATATTTGAAGACGAAAAGAAATTATATCTGTAATATTTTGGTTGTACGAAGACACGGGAAAGAATTTTGAATTTTTACAATTTTTGAAAAGGCAGAAATTTTAACGAAAATGAAACCTACACCATTGTTTTAAATATCCTGGATGTTATCCTTGGACAAAGTTGAATCAAAAGATTGGGAGCCATTTTTCCTCAAAAATGTTGAAAATTTATTGAGGCTTCATGTAAAGTACTCATAAAATCACAATATGTATCACATTCGCAAGGCATTAAATTTGTTTAAATCTATCGATATCAATTTTGAAGAAAATAGGTTGAACGGTTTAGGAGCTAGCGTTCACCACCGACTTTTTCCTGCCAATCGATTTTTCGGTATCAAGGACCAACAGAACATGGATTCTGACTACACAACTTGTTAGACACGGTAATTTGCTCCATAGGAACAAGATTTATCCACTGTTTGTCATCAGGACTAGGCAATATTCTTTTTTCTGTCGAAAATTCGCTGTTTTCTGGAGAACAATACAATACTTTCTCTCATTTAGAAGTAAGGGCGAGAAAGTAAAACACACAAAATGATTGTATTGTAACGTATTGTACGCTCCACTCAAAATGGCGGCGCCAAAGGGATTAGACGCAAGGGCCAGGCAGGATGTAAGAACAATGCGGTATTGGGAGAATTCCGAGAGCTAGGGAAAGGGATGCCCAAAATACGGGACAGCGCATTTTTGCCGCGTGCCGCGTGCAAAATTCTTAGAATCCAGGGAAAGGGATGCCCAAAATGCCTGGCAACGGACTAGCGCGGGCCGTGTGAAAAACCCAGTGACGTTTCAGGTCACGTGGGTGGGGGCTATATAAGAGCGAACGGAGAGCGCGGGGGTGGGGTTTGTCGAGCTGAGTGGAACCCTCGTGCGAATGCACAAACTTGCGCCCAGGGCGGTGCGGAGCCGAGCGAGGCTCGTACGGCAACCCATGTGTTGGGACGCCGGGGTGGAGATTTTCCACGAGTGACCTACGTCACGGGAGCCACGTGCTGTGTGCATAAGGTTCGCTGAGGAGTGGCGCGGGCCACGAGTCAGAATACATTTTTAAGGATCGCTCCTGCGATCAGGGAAGTAAACGTTTTCCAAGAGCTAAAAGTAACTTAAATGTTTATTGTACATATTGTGAATAAACCTGGACATATTTATCATTGAAGCTCGTGTCTGTGTTATTGTGTATTCCCACGACGTCACAGTATGTTGTGTGCAATTCATGCAATTCCTCACCTTACATTGTCTACGTTTGAATAACTGCATCGTTTCATAACTGTTTATATGTAATTCCGTCTTATAAAGTAAACTGAACTTCACTCAGAATTTCCAAAAGTAGGAATTAGTAAAGATTTTCAAAATTGATTAAAAAATGTATTTCCGTGCAGTTAAGAACGTGCTACTTTTAATTAAAAATAAAAAAGGGCACAAATGTTGGTCTTAAGTTTTCCATTCATATTCAAGACCTCTAGCAAATTCCATTTATTTATTTATTTATTTATTGTACGTCAAAAAAACAGTTAAAAACTGCGTATGACGTGCTATGGGGAAAAGTGAATTGTGTGCACATTTTCAAAATTCTGTGATCCCTACACTAAGTCATATACTACTTAAATTTTGAATTTACATCTTTCCATCTTTCATTTTCATCTTTCATCACAATTTCCATCTTTCCATCTTACAGTCATGGTAGAAGAAGGCCCATTAAGCTATAGTAGAAGCCTCAGAGGGTCTTAGAGAAGAATACCCATTCAAACAATTTTGCTTTATTGATCTAAGCTACATATTATGCAATGTCATTAAGATATATTATCTTGAAATTAAAATTTATGTATGATTATTATTTTTAATCAAATAATAGTTCCCTGAATTAGTATGGTGAAGAATTGGATATCTTCACTCCACTAATTGCGTATTATTCCTTTTGATTAACACTAGCTCTAAGGCATCCAATGTATCACTCCTAATCTCCAAAGGTATGAAAGAGTAAAAAAAATTGCAACGAATGCGTTTCTGGACTTGTCTTTGTTTCATCCCTGTGCGTGTCCTTTGTTTGGTTTGGGCCAGTGTGCACCAACCGATAGGAGAAGAAAAAGCGGGCTGCGCGTGCGTGTCGTGGAGAACGCACGTTCATTGTTCCAGCCGGGAGAGGAGTTCAGAGAAGCGCGCGCCCGCTCCTCCGTCACTCAAACGCCACCTCGCGCTGTTCGCCCTGTCACTCCCTCGCTCCGCCCCCTCTCGTCTCGTTTGCCACTTCCGAGAAGCAGCACATCTGATGGAGGCTGTGCTCGTTTGTTTGCGGTTCTTCGTGCTGTCTCGCCCCGCAGGGGGCGGGGTGCTGTCGATTGTGTGCACGTGCTCCCCCTTCTCTCCCTCCGCCCCCGCCCTTTGTCGTGAAGGTTGGAGTGCCTATTTATAACCCCTCTCGTATACACGTTTCTTAAGTTTTGACTGTTCACTCGTGGACCACGATTTTAGAGTTATCTTGTGACGCTGCTTCTCCCATTTCCTATATATCTGGCATTCTCCTTACAATTTCCCTTTGAACATTTTTCTCAATTCTAGTTTCTGGCCTTTAAAGGCGGTATTGCAGTTTTCTAGTTTTGCGGCCCCATTTACTTTCTTGATTTATTCATTCTTATGTAGTAAAGAGAAAATATTGTAATGCTGCAGCGGAAAGCGGGGATTTTTCGTCAGAAAATCTCGTACACAGGAGGCCCGTAAAGTGAGTGGATAAATCTTGTTCCTATGATATGTAGTAAATTACAGTTCGTCCGTCCGTCCGTGGTCAACGGTGGAGCCTAAACCATTCTGACTATTTTCTCCAAATTTGGTATTCCCGAATCGATCTCCCCGACTCCAGCTCCCGCGATTTGAGAGCGGAAATTTATTTTTTGGAGGAGGGCACTTTACTAGAAGCCTCAACATTGTTTTCAAAATTTTCTCGAAAATGGCTTCAAATTTTTGAATTCAACGTTTTTCTTGAAAAGAGCAAAAGGACTCTTAAAAATGACGGTCGCCTTTTCGTTGAACTGAATTTTCAAAAATTCCGCAAGTTTAATTTTTTTTCGCTGACTGTATTGTATATGGAGATTTTTACTTTCTCGCTACGGAGTAGAGAGTGTGTAATGTAATGCTGCGCGAATAAACGGTGAATTTTCAGCAGAAAACTCTTATTACTCGGACGTGGTAACGAAAAAGGTGATAAATCCAGTTGCTAACGTTAGGAGAAGAAAAAATACTTTAACTCGTAGTGAACCCAGAATCCATATTTTTAGGGTCCTTTATACCGAAAAATCGAATGTCGGGAAATCTGTACGTCCGTCCGTCTGCTTGTCCATCTGTGAACAACGCTAGTGGCTAAACCGTTCAGTCGATTTTAATCTAGAATTGATATTCCCCAATCGATCTGGCTGATGTCGCGGCCTCTTGAATTTAAAACCGATATTTTCATTTTGGAAGGTACTTCGTGTGAAGTCCCTGGGATATTTTCCAAATTTTCATAAAAACGTTTTTGATTAAATTTTGTCGTTGTATAATATGAAAGAGGTTTAAGAGAATAGTGCAGGTCTCATGTTCATTGAAAACTCTGATTGTTCCTTAATGAAATCTGTTTTTTAAAGGGAGATCTTTGAATGTCTTGAGCAATTTTTCGAAAATATTAATATTTTTTTGCGTATTTATGAAATGTAAGCACTTAAAAAATACTTCCTCAAAAAACTCCACATTTTTTATTTATATATTTTCCCTGATTCAGCTAAGGACGCTTACGGATTACAGCAAATGACCAATACTGTCAATTTCATTGAGCTCTGTGAATTTTCGTAAATTGCAAAAGTTGCAAATAATGCGAGAAATTATGTGCTGTTGTAGCGTCAGAAGTTTCCGTTCTATTCTTCCATCCTTTATTTCCTATTTTTGCATCTAGAGTATTTGTCTTTTTGGAAAATTTCCTGTGGCTCCATTTTCTGGTTCTTGGCATACACTTTTCGAGTTCTATTCCGCGCTGCATACATGATCTATATAACTATAACTTTTGGAGTATCTTTCTATATAACTATAACTTTTGGAGTTCTATTCCGCGCTGCATACATGTTCTATATAACTTTCTGATCCTTGTTGTCTGGTCACTGTTAGCAGCGATCTTCTATATTGATATTGACTTGAAGTCGTTTGTGACTCAACAATCATACGTGATGAGTAAATTCATTATCCGTACTTGCTCCTGTGATTTATAAATTGGATTATTCCCTTTCTCAATCCTGCCAGTCGTGACTGGTGCATTTTTAAAACACTTTGTTGGTTCTCTCTTTGTCTTTTTTAATTTCTCAGGTGGTTTCATTTAAATTCAGTTGATGTACTTGTGTATCATTAATGATGAAACAGATTTATGTGAGAAATGTGCTAAAAAGCTTACTGTAAATGTAGAGACTGAATACTACATTCATTTCTTCAAATGTATCCTCAAATAGAGTATTTTCAATGTTGAACTCGCTTTTTCGAACATGGATGGATGTCTGTGTCGCAGAAGTTTGAAACTTAAAACACAATTTTAAAGAAATCAAATTTAAAAAATTTTTTTTTTTTTTGTGAGACCTATTATTTGCATATTTTGTTAAATATTTTTTCAGATCAGTATCAATATTTGTTAATGTAAAGTTATGATCAAATGTCTCTTCTGTTTCAGGTGAGTATTCACGAGCCAGCTATTTTTTGTCAGATTCAGCCACATTCAATGAGTGAGTGTTAAACGTTATCTCTCCATATAATATCAGTCTTGAATATGTATTTTGCAATGCATGTGACTCATTAGATGAACGAACATTCATTTTATATATATATATATATATATATATATATATATATATATATATATATATATATATGGAGTTGTGCGAAGATATGCAGTATGAAATGCCTCAATGTATTATTGTCGCTTCATTCGCTGATTGTTATATTGTAGACTTTGAAACCGAATGATGCGCTTCGCTGTCCGATTACAGTACGACTTCATTATGATCGTAATTGTTGATAGAGAAAGGTTAAAATTTTCTTCTTTCAGGAATTGAAAAAAAAAAAGATGTGCTGAAGTCCATTTTATAAATTTGAATGCGTAATGTGAAATAACCATTCACACTCATAAATTTATTAAAATTATATTCAAATTTAAATTGAAATCATCTGATGACTTTCAATATCCATTAGTCGGGGTACCTATTTACATTCAGATCTCGAGTTTCTAAATACAAAAACGATCAACTATCTTTTCCTTAACGTTTTCCCCCCAGATCAATCTAGTTTTTACATCACGATTCTTTTGTTTACAAAATATTCTTGGAGATGACATGATCTTCTCCAAAAAGTCAATTTTTGTAAAAGAGTGTGTGTCGATCGTATTGAAAATGATTTGATTATCTAAGGAAAGATTGCGCCACTGTCGAATTATCTCAATTTTGTTTTCAAAATTGTAATTCATTCCACGCAATTCTTCGAGCACCGACGTTTTTCATTCAAAATTTTACAACGTTGAAGTTACGAAACAAAATTCTCTTACCGACCGCCCATGTCCTTATCATTCTGTTGGACGCTCTCATTACCATTAAAGCATTCCTGGATGTTGTTCCCAAAGGATATTGCGCGAATGGAGTGCAAGAAGGCGCAAAGCATTTCCACACTCGAATCGGCCCATCAGCGCCTCGCGCGTCGATGCGAGGCGATAAGGTTCGGCGCCGTTCCACTCGCCTCTTGGCAGGCGACGGGCGTCGGACAGCGTGCCAGCTCCCCCGCCGAACGCCGTGGGCTAGGTCGCGGCCGTGGCCGTGGCCGAGGTCGGGAACGCCAGCACCATTCGCCATCTACGCCCCTACGCCACCTACGCCCGTACCTTGGCACTCTCTCTCTCTCTTTCTCTCTCTCCTTCTCTCTCTTTCTCTCTCACTCTCTTTCTCTCTCTCTTTCTCTCTCTTTCTCTCTCCTCTCTCTCTTTCTCTCTCCTCTCTCTCTCTTACCCCATCGCCAACACCAACATCATGTCCTGAGATGCGCTGTAAATGTAACATTTGTTTTTGTTTTTCTTGTTCATTGTGATTAGAATTTCTCTTTTAGCACATTCATCACCTATTGACTTCAATAATGACTTCACCAACGACTTCAATAACTTTTCAACCTTATAACATGAAATCACTGATACTAGGTACAAAAAACATTTTCCAATTTAATGTTGTTTTCTAGGAATTTCTCGATCTTCTTTTTGCGTTGGATAGAAAGGAGCTTAAATAGAATTTATTTCCTTTCACGTTCAGTGGGAGAAGAAGACAGGCATAAAGGCTGACGTTCGAGGACTCTTTATTTTATCTTGGAATCTAAAGCTGCACTTCCATTCGCAACGCTTTCTTGCAATACCGCGGACGCCATTAGCTTTGCGCTGCAGCACATATTTGCGGTTCGTGAAGCCTTCTATGTGCTTTGAATTTATTTCCATTCGGTGTTGGTCATATTGTGAAAACTCGGCTCATCGACGCAATGAAATTTACGTGGCTTTATGGACAAAATCTGCACGTCACAAAAATGCTGAAATATGGTGTCCTATGGAGACAAAGCATGAACTATGTCCAGAGAGACAATATGGCGAATAAATTCATTCGATATTTGAGGTCTGGTCGTCGCATGTCGCGCGGATTATCTCAACGTCCCATACTTCGTATATCCGAGTTCCACGATGTTTGTAATAAATACAGGAGAAAGAATAAATGAAAGGTTAAAATAAAATATGTGAAAAATAAAAATTAAGACTTGGGCCATATTATATGGGATGAGAAAAAACTCGTTATTATATATAAAAAAGAAAAAAAGAACATGGAGGGAAGAAGAGGATGGAGAACATTTTGGCTGAGAAAATATACGTCAGTGAACAAAAATTATTACACCTGAACTACGGGTAACACATGCTATATTCTGGAGGAATTTTTTTAACTTTTAGGTAACGGTGGGGAACGCATACTAACAACATACATACGTGCCCGGACCAGAATTCGAACCCGCGACCCTTCAAGGCAAGGCCGCTATGGCCCGTCAACCTCCACGACCTCGACTATCCAGGCCGGCGGAGGAAGATGTTGGCCAACGTGAAGACAAGAAATTCAAGCACAGACGAAACACCATTTGCCAATGCGTGCATTATTAATGAATTACTAATGAATTTAAAAATATATTCTTCTGAATCTAAAGCGGTAAAACCATAAAAGTTGAGATAATAATAAAATCTGTTAAACACATCTGTCCATGAGGTTGTGCACGCTTTAAATGTTCAAGAAAAATTGATGTAATATACAGTGTCCTTTCGATTAAAAAAAGGTACACATTTGTGAGACGGATTAGTCAGCTTTTTCTTAAAATTTTAGATGCGTTGATGATAGGCAGCATTGTTGTGTCACTGCTCCTGCAAGAAAAACAAACATAATACTTGCCAAGATAGTCTTGCAGACGAAATCGGCGCTCATGGCGAGCTTGCAGGCGACCAGAACTTGCATACTGACAGGCAAGATTGCGGTAGCTGGCAGACTCATAGTGTGGAGCAATCATGCCTCATGAGCACACAAAATCTAAGGAAAAAGAGCTTTTTTGTACAATTTGGAATGCACTTGAATTCAGCCCTTACTTTAAAGGGCTCTGTTGCACCCTGTATTCTTCACAGTGGAAATGAAGCAAATCTGAGAAAATAGGCTTACCCTCGTGATCTTAACAAAAAATCCATAAATATGGCAGATTCATGTTTGAAGATGGATTGGTGGTAGTGTAATACAAACAACTACTTTATCAGCTGTAGGTATTACAATTTCGTGACTGGCCAGTCGTGTCGTGAAAGAAATTCTGTGCCTGTCCACCAAATTTTTGGCAAATGGCAGATCTTTAATGTACATCTCTTGGGAGCAACTTTGCAGGATTATACTTTATGCTTGTTTCCAATCCTCTGATACAACCCAAGTGCAATCCTGTGATGCAATCCAAGACTACTCTTGAGTCTCTCCAATAAGCAAAATTTGAAAGTGACATTTTTCAAGAAATTGCATTCTTAATTCTAACCGATTTTCTGGATTTCGACTAAGTAAAACGCCAATTTTTTCATATTGTATTATGACACACACACCCAACAAGGAAATTATACCCAAACATATTGGTACTGTAACAATTTAGAGGAAGACTAATATGTCCATTCATTTGTGATAATTACTGTAAATTTTAAAATGTAATGAAAGGTTCTGTTCGTCATTTGTGCAGGGATCGTAATTACGAAAATAAAATGTTTTATTGAAGGCGACGATGGTACTTAAATATTTTTGAGAGGGCCACGCCTTCCCCTCCTCCGCCTAGATCGGACATGTACTGCTGGCTTTCCACCTGCGTTAGGTGGATTGTGGACAACCGTGAGTGCGTCTGGCAACCTCCGTCAATTCTTCGCGCTGTTTTTATTGCCTCGTAAAATCTTTTTCGTCGTTTTATGCGAAGAATGCCTTTAGTCTCGGTGTGCACGTTCATCCATCGCTTCTTCCTGCGGGGAAAAATTATCCCTTCTTTACGAGCCTGCACCTTTCGCCGTCGATGCCGCAATTTATCGCAGAGATTTCGCCGTCCCTTCCACGCCACCTACGCCACCAATTTCTCGGCCACCACTGGTTTGGTTTGTTTTTTTCGTGTTTCCGGGCGCGTCAACTGCTTTGGTCATTAGTCCCGTTAGTGCAGTGCATGTTTTTTCTCGGGAGATGGCGGTGATCTTCCCCCGCTGGTTGGCGAGATCCGGCGCCGAATTTCCGCCGGCTAGCGGGGTTTCCTGCTAACCAGGACTCTCCCACCAGTGGTGCACCGCCCCAGTCGGGACAACCTCTAAGCACCCGACCGGTCCCCCAGAGTATGTGGTTGTGTAGTGCATGTTAGTGTAAGTGTGTGTGAGGGGAGAGGTAGGACAAGGAAGAGGAAGGACAGATCGCGCGCGGTCCGTGGCCCGTTTGTTAGGGTACTGCTCCAGCATTCGCCTGGTTCTGATCGGAGAAACCACGGAAAACTACCGATCAGAGCAGCCGGCCGCTTGAATTCTCCTCCAGACAGCGACTGAATTCGACCTGTCGAAAATCCCGCCGGCGTCAGGACTCGAACCTAAGACCTCCCGGTCAGAGGCGCTGCAGTGGCATCAGTTGATGCACTGAACTACCGCTCCAGGTACCCACCATTGGATTACGTCGATTTTAATTAAACCTTCCCCAAACCACAACACCACCACACCACCACACCACCAACCACCACCACCACCACCACCAACAACAACAACAACAACAACAACAACAACAACAACAACACTGAAGTACTCTATAACAACTACCGCCGCCCCCTACTTTCACCACCATCACCGCGAACACTGTCGCCTCAAGGAACCATTATCTCCAATCTCCATCACTATTACCACTGCCATCTGCCCGTAGTAATAAATTTTAATTGAGCATTCAGTAATTTGCTTCTTAGTTCTACATTTTAAGAATATTACATAAACATTATTCAGAGAATTTTTCGTAGAGATATGTTGCCTCTTGAGCCGTTGTAAGTTTTAAATCTTGTCTTGCAGGTTCGGGCTAAGATGTTTGGATGGGTGTTTAGGCGCGCCCGAAAGGTGATGCTGCGTTATTTTATTTCTTCGTATGTGGTGCGAATTTGTAGAATTTGTCTATAGTTGTTGGATACGTATAAGGGTGCAGTGACTGCTTGGTGGAGGCATTTTGATTCAAATTTACGGAGAAATGCGATGCTAGATTTACTGGTACAAGCCCATAGCTAGGTTACGTAACATCACGCTCATCGAATTGTTGCTTTGTTGGGTGCTTTATTTTGCAGTGACAAGTATGAATGGCGATTAACATGCGATCGAATACTATTTTAATTTTCCTTTATGTTTCAATATGTTGTTTCCATGTTACTTGTTGATGGTATACTTCGCTGAGTTTCATTTTAGGGCATTGTTTCTCGCAAAGCGTGAAAGCAATGCATTTGGATTTTTAGGCACTTTTTTTAAAAATGAACTTCCGTCATAACCATTGCCGCAGAAGGTCTAGGTGCATTTGTAGAATTTGTTGAGGTCTGGTTTGCGTCTTCATATGAAACAGCCAGTTGAATCACCTTTCTCCAACAAAACCACCACCTCCATGATACCATCCGAAGTCCACTGACCATGATTTAATAAAGCCAATCCTGTTATTAGGAGAAGGTAGAGTGCGAGATGTGTACGATTACAGCGCCTCTCTGCGCGCGTTTTTGTCTTGTCGGAATTCCCTCGGTCGGGCGAGGACGGGCGAGGGGGCGGGGCAGGCATGCAGCCCAGCGGCCAGCGAACCTTGTGCACGGAGCGGAGCGCACCTGCTCCTCCGAGCACTGCCCCTCCCCCCTGCCCTTTGTCTCCCACTCTTCAGCTGGACGCAGTGTATCAGCTCGTATTCTTAGACATTATAGGTGAGGGTGAAACTTTTTTTTCGCCAAGTACATCGAATCCTGAAAAGAATAGCAGATTCTAAAACTACGCACTTTTTGTTCATCGATTCTTAACATAAATCGTTTTGAAATCCGTACCCTTTAAATATGGTTATTCTTCGAATCTATATAAACTAAACACCAATAACGTTTTTTTACATCATAATGTACTGTAAAATGAGTTTTCTCTTAACAAATGCTTAGTTTTAATAAACGTAAATAACACGTTTTCAGATGGTAGGTGTAATTACATTAAAATATTTCCCTTGATTTGAAGATTCATTCACAATAATTTGTCTCTGTAGGTTTTCTGCTGGTTTATTTTAGAATGTATTATGTTGATAATCATCCCAGTAGCGAAAAAGCACTGAGAATGTATACAAGGCTACCCTGTGCACAAATGATAATTAATTGGGGTACTTGTATCGGTGTCTAACACCAATTTCCATAAAGTACCTCTTCACGGGCTTGATATATCAACTACTATTAATAGAAAATTATATGGTTTAAATAAAGTTTATTGTAAGTTTCAGTTACCTTTTGGTTTCCATCAATAGTTGAAAACCATAACTGAAATCCGCCCTTATGGGGACTTTCGGTAAACAAGCAACTGGCACCAGCAACAAGCTGATGTTACACTTACTGTGATCAATATTGTTACGATAGCTATAATTAATATCGTATTTTAAGAAAAGTTAGCTTTGCCGTATCCAAAATCTGTATTATAATTTAAATTTTTTTAATTAACCGCTAAATATAAATGTTCGATTTGTAATGTAGCATAAGAATATCGGTTTGTTCAACACGATGTGCCAAGACTATTGCACGCATAATAGAACCCTATTGTAATGGAACGTCTTGCCTACTTATCCCAAATCTGTATGTAACCGCACCACGTTGCGGCGACAATATGAAATAAAACGACTATACCTTGAATCTCTCTACTCTATATAAAAATCTATACAAATTTATGCCCTGCTAACTTTTGCCTCCTTTATCTAAAACTGTGCCCGTTACTTAGCTACTCCTTCAATGTTATAAAACTATTGAGCGTGAGGCTGTGGTTGGCCTGTACAGGAGCCTAACGAGATACTTGGACACTTGGGCGTAGGTCACTGTTTAATACAAAATCACGAAATCATATCATATGGCTTACTGTCGAACCAAATACGTCCGGCATTATTTATTCTTTTCTGATTTTCACTCTCTCCACACTCCGCTGGAGACATAACAACAAAAACATACACAAATGCAATACAATAAACAACAAAACACAATACCTGAAATACATAAAATCACATTCACACTTACTATTTACACAATCGACAAAAAAACAAAACAAATCATTCACACTTGAATGCGCATCCCCTATTCTGTCTGAATATAGCCTATTATTATTTCCGCAAAACTTGGTCTTGTACATTAAAATCTAGTCTGTTCTTTCTTCCCATTTATCTGAACTATTAAATTACGAAAGTTATTGCACTTTCCTTTCGTAGAAATCGGCCATCCGCGTACGTTTGTTAACGACAAATTTACTTTAAATGAAGAATATCCCTGATTAAAACTACTCACTAATTACTATACTAGTTTCTGTTAACTGCGACCGACAATATGGCGACAGTGTTCCGCGAACACTGTTTTCGTGAAATATATAAATATCTCTTCCACGTTTTATCTTTCCATTAACTCGACAGTTACTAAACACGATATATTTCACTCTATTCACAAACTGAACGCAATTTTCTATTAAAATAAAAATTTTTTTGCGGAGCGTTTCAACATGCATCCGTATTCAAGCTACTTCGACCGCGCTCTCCCACGTCATTGTTGTGTCCGGATCGTCAGCTCTTTCTTTCTTTTAACATCACACGATCGCTGTTGCTTCTCCTACAAAATATTACATCATTTAATTTAATTCACATTTTCTGTTCTGGCGTAGCCCCTCGAAGTTTCCCAACGTTGCGACTGTTACCATAATTTTCTAAATGATTTATTCTGTTGGTTCTTAAAGTTTTGTTTGTATTGCTTCACGCGTTCTCTTAATTTTCGCCACAAACACCTTTTGATTTACTGAACCTTAAAGCACAACAATGGCTATCATGTCTGTTTACAAGCTGGAATTTATACTATACAAAAATGTTCATATCTTTCGAACGCGTGATGCGATTTCCTTCAAATAACTTGCAACGACTTCGCTACATGAACGCTACTCCCTATCTTGTCCCAATTGTGAATTTGTCGCGTTTTCCGTTTACTTCTCAAAAACTATCGCTACGCGACATCGCCTTCATCTGTTTTTACAGTTCATGTTAATGTTATGCATTTTCTATTTATTCTTTGACTTGTACCTTATTCTTGGGGGGAATCATGGAATATTACACTATGTTCAGTACGCAGTGATGATTATAAAACGAAAATATATTGTCATCGAATGTTTTATGCAAATCATTAAAATTAAGAAAAATAGTTGATTTTCTATAAATCAGTAGATCTCTTTCAGTACAGCAAATTCGCTGTTTTTCATAACTCAAGTCCGTAATAATGTTTTGTATTTGTTAAGTGCAGTGAAGAAAACCTTAAAGAGCTCATGCCACTTTACCAAACGTTGCCCGTTTATTTAATATGGCATGTTTCTGTACTTCCCTTCCAATGTTATTTCTTATGTTATTCTGTGAATACTGCTTTACGCAAGAATTACATTTTTGATCGAACGCGAGCGGGAATAAATAAAGGAACAGCAAACATTGTAATTGAGAGTTGTGTTTACATGGTGGCAACACGCAAGGAGACAACGATCCTCGCTTTTGGCTTCCGAGCCACCACTTTGGTCAACATCCCACTCTACTCCACTCCGCTTGAAAAAAATCCACACCACGTACCTGCTTCTTCCAGTGTTTGTTTAACACTGGGCGAGTGGCTGAAGCTGGTTACTAAACACAGGACGAGGAGCGGTGTACAGTAGAACAAACGATATAAAATTAGTGGAAAAAATCCTGCAAATCATACGCCGACTAAATTGAACTGAATATATATCATCGCAGAGAAAGAACGCAACGCTACGATTTCGCAATGTTCTTGAACTTCAGTACAAGTAATGAAATAACGCAATAATGACAAGTACGTGTTATTAAACAGAGGTGAAAGAAACAAGATCTAAAGTGAAAGTATTTAATAAATTGTTAATATGGTGTTTAAAGGTAAGAAATGAACAAGTTGATATGTGATCTAACAAATCAGTCCAAATCATGATGACCTAATAAAAAGGAGTATTACTCTGCGAAGACACGAAAACGTTTATTCTCTTAGAACGGAACAAAGAGAGATACTTTGCAATAGAGAGAACTGACTTGGTTATGGCAGACTTCAAACATTGTAAGAAACTTGAAATAAAGGTAGCTAAATGTCTGAAAAGTTCAAATGATATAATTTTGACGTAACGAAAATAATAGACTCGAATCGCTTATGCAGAACTTGACTAACGCGTCGTGGGGCGAAAGCTATTCTCGTTTCACTGTGATGATCACATGCAACTTATTTAATTATTAAGAATAATACAAGACCTTGGAGAAGAGTAGACACGTGGGAAAACGGAAATGGGAAATTTTATTGAACTGGAGCAGTCAGGAAACATCAAAGAAGTTTTATAATCTTTACAAGCAAGTGAACTTACTTGTACAATTACAGAAGTACATATTATTCCTTTGTTAACTTGGTTCGTTATTTTTTGGGGCGAGTTTAATTTGTTAATAACATACCTATGGTTAATGTTTTCTTTCTCAAGGCGAAATTTTGTATCTTACTAATGAGTAAGATACAAACTCAATCCTTGTTTTCCTTTAATACTTTCCTTTAAAATAATCTTGTGAAAAAATTATATATAATATAATATATATGTATATATATATATATATACACAACAAATAAAAGATAAGAAATAAAGAAATATTGATATTCATAAGAAATAAATATTGATAATAATATAATATTAAGTATTGAAAATGGGCAAAATGCAAGGCTACCTGTTAGAGGAAAAGCGTGACCACCCTTTGGAGGGTCAGTTCACTGTGCGGGCGGGCAGGCAGGCGAGCGGGCAACCACCTCGGCGCGGCGCGGCGCGGCGCGGCGCGGCGCGGCGTGCGCAAACAGCGGGTGGCCCGACGCCTTACGCCGCGGGCGCCGCCGCCGCCTCAGCCGTTTGCGGCCGCTATTTCCGGATCCGCAAACACTCACGCAGCGCGACGACCTCCGCGCGTGCCCTTGGGGCACACCTCGACACCTCCCCCCCCCCCCGGGGGGAGCTTGCGGCGAGTTCAACCCGCTCCCTGGGGTGAACGCCGGTCATTCAGTGGATCGCGTAGTGATGAGGTTGGGGACATCGTATCCAACCGCTTTCAGGCAACTATTGGAGGATCGTCTCCTCACCGGTGAGTATCTGTTATGAGACTGCCCGAATTGGAGACGATGGTGGTCCTAGAATAAGAAGAGGGAATCGTGCGCGGCCCTTGGCTCCTCGAATACGGCACTGCACCGGTGCTCGCTTGGAAGCCGCTGGTCAGAGCTCGCACGACCCTGCGCCACAAATCTGCTAAGCTTGAACCCATGAAACTAATTTTTGGCACCTAGTAAAATTGGCGTAGTGGAAGGAGGCGAGTTCTGATTTTGAAGTTTAATTTTAGGCACTTAGGGTCACGCTTTAGGCTGGACAGCCATTCTGAATATCCAGTACTTATAATAGTTTTTGCTGAGAAAGCGGATGAGTCTGTTGAGTCTGTTCTTTACGAATGATCCATAACTTGCGTTCCAGGGATCGGAATTTATTTTTCCTCTGAAGAAATGACTTCCAAAATACAGTTACGCCCGATTTGGCCCAAAAGGCCAGAGATTGACTTTGATTGACGATGAAGTTGATGTCATATGTTATGGTTTCTATATATCTATAATAAATATATATTCCCGCCACCCCTTCTAAATATGCCTTCCTGATATTACACAAATAAATAAACCCGTACCTAATTATCTACCCATGGTTTGCGAAGCACAATTCTAACAAATTTCTTTGAAGTCATGAGTACCCGAATCGACCCTATACAGGGAATCGAAAATAATATTACTGCCTTGAGAAGAGGTATGAATTCAAATTTATTCGTATTTTGCTGGGATAATACCGTCGGAAATAAGAACTTCTAAGTTTTCTAATTAAAAGCAAATAACTTCAATCTGAATTTAGTCTGAATTTTCTTTCTTTTTTTTCTGAAATGTTGGCGAGAATCTTCTCGCTACTTGCAACTAATTTAACAAATAACAACAGACAAAATACATGTAAAACCCTTTTTACAATATCCTAACAATAATATTTACAATTAATTTTCTTTGCTTTCGCCAGTCGAAATTTTCATCATTAAGCAAGTGCACGTTGTCGATTTATTAAAACAACCATTAATTTAATCCTTATAAATTTATGCATATCCATGTTCTCTCAATACCTTAAAATAAATGACATTCTTGGCCTTGTTATAATCTGGAAATAATATAATAATAAATGTTTGTTTATACTTCCCTTTGTTGTAGTTCTGCGACCTATCGATCTTTACTATCCATATCGTAATCAACACTAATTGTAAACAGGAACATCCTCCATTTTCCGCTGCATTTCAACGTTCCAACACACTTTCAACATCCGCGGCTTAATCACCGATCCTCCTCGTAACTCGGCTCGACTGCGTCTCAAGAAGTTATATGTTCTGACTACGTTGTTTTTAAAAACAAACGACGACTTGTTCATTACGATGTTCTTTCGTTTCTCTACTTCTATTTATGTTACTCACTCAATAAACCTGGCGGTATTGCCACAATTTCCACAAAATTGTGGAAATTGTTCCCAATTAATGATATTGTCCGTGGTTCATTTTAGAAATACTGGATTCCTTTTATTTAATAAATACATACAATTCTGTTCGTCACCTTTTTATGACATCTGACGGTGTTCTCACAATTAATAATGTTTATCATTACGAATTTTATTTCCTATTGGACGGAACAACTTGGTGACATATTTTTATTGTCAAAAATTGCCATAAATTTATTTTTTGTTGTCCCCATAGTATATTTGAATCTTCGTTTCCGATAATGTGAACAATAGCGATATATTAATTTTCAATAATGTACCTCTCTTCGTTTGTCCATGTTTTTTAATAGAAAATTAAGCGTCTTTTTCTAATAAAAAAATAAACATTAAGACGCGTCTTAATTGACCGTCACACATACAAGGACTTAATCTATTCTATGGATGATTCCGAAACATGCAACATGCATGCCGTTCTGTAGTGTTTCTGCACGGTTCATTATAAATGTTAAGGTTTCGCAAACAAATCTCAGTACTCTTTATTTGAAATCCAATTTAAAAGAGTAAGTTGCAAAATTAGTTTTTGAATTGGTAGATGAAGCAACAAACAATTCTTGAAATCCTTTAATTCACTTGAACTTCAAATGGAGGATTGGGAGCCATGAGTTTTCACGAACGTCTTACCATATTAATTTTAAAAAATATATTTAAAGTCACATCAACGTCAATGTTCTTAGCATTCCCATGCCGTCTATTATTACTTTTTCTCTACCGCTTATGCAGTAGAAAGAAAGTGACGTAATGCTATCCGAAAAAAAAACAACGCATTTTCGGCAGAAAAACATGACCCTGGTAACGAGAAGGTGGATAAATCCAGTTGCTAAATTTAGAAATATGATTTTTCTAAAACGTGTGTAGCGGAATTCATATCTAGTGGGACCGTGACACCGAAAAATCGAATGACGACAAAACGTTCAGTGGTCCGTCGTCGTCTGTCAGTCTGGGAACAACGCTAGCGGCGAAAACGTTCAGTCGATTTTTTCCAGAATTGATATTCCCCACTCAATCTGGATGATGTCGCAGCCCTTGAATTTGAAATCGATATTTTAATTTTATTTAAATACTTAAAATGAAGCCCCAGGGACGTTTTCAAAATTTTCCAAAAATATTATTCTATCGCTATTTATTAAATTTTGTTGTTGCAGGTGTGAAGGACGTTTAAGAGAATGATGCAGGTCTCATTTTAGTTGAAAACTTGATTTTTCGAAAATTGCAGAATTTTTTTTTTCGGGGGCTTCCTTCAATTGCATTTAGGAAGATAAAGATTTTTCCCTTTATGAAATCTGTTCCTTAAAAATAGATATTGAAATAAGGTCATATACGATTTTTCGAAAATTTGAGTATTTTTCGCGTTATCTGGGGTGAAAATACAGGCCAGAAAGTACATTCTGTTTTAGCACCACTAGTTGTTTTTGTTTTGCTTATGTTCTTTTGATGCGCTGTAGTAAAATAAATCAATATCTAAGCTTCATTTAATATTTTTGCCAGTAATTCGCACAATTTGGTTTACTCGCTTAAAGATTAATCCTTTAAACTTTAATTCTATTCAACGGCGCATGTCTTGCATCGAGGCTGATCCTTCGATAATTGGATAATGAAATGTAGATTGGTTCGAGAATTCCTATGTAAAATTGATTAAACTGTAATTGTTCTCCGTAGTCGTCTGGTCATTAGCATCCTTAGATCACGTGCGTATAATATTCCCTATTTCCAGGTACAGGATGGCCCAGATTTCTTAACCGTGGCTTTGTGCTTTGATACTTACCGTTCGTTTCTTGCCCTTTCAATAATTATTTTAGTTGTACAGTCTCCTTTACACTGTAAACTGCTGCTCCTCTTTCGTTTTAAAGTACAGAACTCTTACCGTACATGATTTACTGTTTACAGTAAATCAGAAGTTAATCCATTTATAATTTATTAACATAACTGTTGTTTATGAATTGGATTTGAGTTATTTCTGACGTGAAAGATTGTGCTGTGGGTTTGCTTTGTGAATAAGGTATTCGAGATAATTAGTTTTTCATATTTGCAGACCTTTTAACTGTTTATTATTAATTTTGTTATTATTAATCCTTTAAAAATAAGATGTAAATTGTAATAACTACTGTGAGTAATTATATGCACTGTGAATTAGACATGGAATGTGTAGTGGTTCCCTTGTTTTGTTGGAAGAAGTTCTGTTGTTATTGCTTGTAAGATGATATGTAAATGCATGACTAGCAAAGTGTGTCGCAACGGCTTTTCTCATTAAACTCGGTTTTTTAAAAGCTGTTGGGCAAGAGGTGAACACAACCCACGCGCGCTTAGTGACTTTTATGATCTTTGGCCCTCAGCAGAAGCTGAGATTGCAGGTACCGTTAATTTCGGAAAAGCACAGCATCTGCGCTACAATTACTGATCGACTGATACGAGCGTTACTGCCACACTTCACGCTTTTGAAACGTGTTCTCTGTCGATGCTGCCGCTAACCTTTCAATACCTGTCGATCCGCCACCGACCAATTCGATTATAGATATCTTGTAAGTACTCAGCATGTATGACCATTTACGTGGAGATAGGTATGCGATAAACTTCCCTAAGCGAGATCAGAAAATCTAAAGACCACTAGTGGCCCTCTGCTATGGTTTTCAAAATTCCCCCAATATTTTAGATAACTGAAGAATGTATATTGTTCAGTGACTTGTGATGCAACGTTCATACAATTGTGGAAGCAGAAGCAGATTTTTTTGTGTAAGGATGTATATATTTAATCTCGTTGAAATACGGGGATATACATTTTTTTATGCAGAAGAGGCACATATACTGAAAATTGTAGTTGCTAATGCAGTGAGGTAGTATTATTAACGTGCGTAATAAAGAAAGGTATGCATTCATTTCTGTTTGGTCAGTTAAAACTTTCTCTCGTGATTGTCTAATGTCAATGCCACCTTCAAGGGCTGTAGTGTTCACTCGACCAATTCCCTCGGTCCAGTGGTCTTATCCCACGCCGCTGCGGTCACCGTACCCAAACACCGCTCTGCGAGGGCCTGTAGACCTCTCTTCATTCGCCCCTCTCCGCCGTCTCCTCTGTCCTCACTCCTTCTCATCTCCTTCCAGCCCTCTCTGTACTCATTCCTCTACTCTTACCAATTTTTCTCCCTTCCTCTCTTTTTGGGTTTCTCACTCTTCACTCTCCTTCTTCCTTCTTGTCTCTCCCTTTCTCTCACTCTCTTTCGTATCTTTTCGCCCCATATCTTTCTCTCCGATGGTGCTGTAGACCAAGGCAGATGGTGCTGTAGTCAGATATTTTATGCGCGCAGAACTGAAGTTCCTCTAGATAATTAAACAATACATGTATAAATACTACTACTTATTATAAAAGTGCTGTTATTCAGTTTATAGTTGAAAATGGGCCACTTGTTCTGGCTCTAGGAAGGAGTGGATTCGGAAAAGCTGCACGATATATTCGGCGTCTACCTCAGAAGGACCAGTCGGAATCGACCGCTCAGAGCCATCCGTCTCCAAAATTCTCAAGCATCGTTCGACTCACGTCCTGGAAGTTAGCATGACCATCCAATCACAAAACTATAGCTCATAATGGGCCGCTTTTTTGCAGTTCTTAAGATGTGAAAACACAAAATTTGCCGCGGGTCATTTTCTCAAAATAATCGGTGTTCATGCTAATTTCCATTGGAAGTTAGCTGGACCACACCTCTGAATCCAATAATAATTCAAGTATACAAACAAAATTGATCTCCAAATTTGCCGCTTTTTATTTATAAACTATTAGTAAAGAAATCAAATTGATAACTCCATTGTTGAAAAAAAGATTTACAAAAAAATTAAACATACGTTCGTCTTGCGAGCGCCGTCAAAGAAGAAACACGTTCGCAGTAAACAATCACCCGTAACAATTTATACTCTACGCCCAAATTTGCCGTTTACAACTGCTGTTTAAACTAGCCGCGGACCGGTTAGTTTAAATTACTCTGGTTGAAATCCCAGAAATGAGCCTCGTGGGAGCGCCTGCTCAAGGAATAGACATCGTTGCATCCAAACCATCGCCCGTAACAATTTATACTACACGACAAAATTTGCTCTAAACAACTGCTAAATATAATGTGTAATAAAAAACATTTGCCACAGACCGGGTAGTTTCAATTACTCGGATTCGAATTCCAGAAACGAACCTTCTGGAAGGTCCTGCGCAAGGAAAAGACTCCGTTTCTCCTAAACCATCGGCCTTAACAATTCATACTCTACGCCAAAATTTTCAATTGCTAAATATAATTTAAAAAATTGTCTCGGCCCGGTTAGTTTCAATTACCCGGGTTCGAATTTTAGAAATGTGCCGTTTGGGGCCCCCCTGCGCACGGAAAAAAACACTGTTTCTAAACCATCAGCCTAAACAATTCATACTCTACGCCACCATTTGCGGTGAACTAGTTCTCAATATAATCTGTAATAGAAAATATCCCGCGGACCAGTTGGTTTGAAATATCAGAGTTCGAATCCCAGAAATGTCCTTCGTGCGAATGCTCTGTCCAAGGAAAAGAGACGTTCCTTCCAAACCATTGCCCGTAACAATTAATACTTACGCCAAGATTTACCATAAGCGTGTACTACTTATAAATAATAATAAAAATATTTGCCGCGGAACAGTCGCAACTATCGAGTTCTAATCCCAGAAATATTGCACGTGCCAACGCGCTGCGCAAAAGGATCCTCTCAAACCATTGCCCGAAACAATTCTTACTCTACGCTAAAATTCCCTCAAGTTTTATGTCCGAAGAGTGAATTCTTTGTTGCCCCGCAGAAGTCTCAGTCGCTGCTGCATGCTACTTGAAGGTTGAATGTACCGATGTGGTGTCTAAGGATTGTGGATGGAAAAGGTCTGAAAGGTAAACGTGATCACGGATAGTGTTTTATATATAAAAAAAAAAAGAGCGACAAAGTCTCGCGTTCCGATTTTTTAAATTTTTTCGCCACCGCTTACGCACTAAAGAGAACACCGCGCGAAAACTCGACGAATTTTCAGGAGAAAAATCTCTTATTACAAGGCCCTGTTAAAGAAAAATGGATTAATCCATTTACCAAAGTTAGAAGAAAAAAATCCTCTAAAACGTTGTGTAGCCAGTATTGTGGGTCATTGATACCGAAATCTCGAATTATGGCAAAACGCCTGTTCGTCCGTCCGTCCGTCCGTCCGTCTGTCCGTCCGTGAACAACACTACTGTTTAGCCGATTTTATTCAAAATTGATATTCCTCAATCTATCTGATGACGCGTCCCCTTGAATTTGAAACCGGTATTTTAATTTTGGATGCACTTTACTAGAAACCCCTTGCACATTTTCCAAATATTAAAAAATATAACTTCATCGTTTTTGATTGAATTTTGTTGTTGAATAGTGTGAAGGACTCTTCAGAGAGTGATGCAGGTCTCATGTTCCTTGAAAACTCTTGTTTCGAAAATTGCAAAAATTCAAAATTTTTTCGGTGTCCTCCCACAACTATAATTGTGAAGATAGAATTTTCCCCCTGAAAGACATCTGTTCCTTAAAGCTAGATTTTGAAATAAGGTCATGTACAATTTTTCGAAAATTGGAGTACTTCTCACGTACTTTTGCGTGAAAATACGAGCACGAAAGTAAGTGCTGTTTTTAGCACCACTAGTTTCAATCCTTTTAATTTAGAAAAAAATATGGGAGGAAACAAGCCAAATCTTTAAGGCATTTAAATAGAATTGATATTAAGTTGACTCCAAAATTGAAAGTATGTGATTCTTATCGGCTGCGGATTTCGAAAATTTCAACAATCAGAAATTTATCTGGGGACGCCGAGGAATCTTTTAGCGGGTAATCCACTTCAAGTAAAACCAGTAGTCTATTTAGTACATTGTATGTATTATTTTATTGCCAGATGAAGTTTCGTGCCTTCAAAGCTCATCTCTTCAGGCACTGAATATAAAAACACACCAAGCATTAACATTGGAGCCAGAATGAGGCAAAGGCATCATTCTACGTGAAATCGGACAGGCATGAAATACATTTACCCAGGTCCCTGATTTTTTCTCACCAAATCTATTCAATAAAAAAGTGTATATGTTATATTATTATTATTATTATTATTATTATTATTATTATTATTATTATTATTAATTTTAAAATTATAATGAGTGAATTAATTTTACAATTACTTAAATTCTTTGCAATGTGAGCACTACGTAACTTTTAATCGCCATTTGTGTGCTACACAAAAAATATGTAAATAATCCTATTATAGTTGGTTAAGGGACATTCTTTTTATGTAAAAATTTAAAAGAGAACTTGGAATAAGGAAATGTGTTTTTTATTTTTAATTCATATTTTTTAAGTGCAATTATACATTAGCACGAGGATTAAAAATTCTAAAACTAAATTCGTAGCGTGTCACTATTTACAGAACCGCCCTGAGTAACACAAACCAACAAATCGTCCACTTGCCTACACTGACAAGCACAGCAAAAGCAAAAGGCCATTTTATATGCCGTTCTCTACGTACTAAATGCGTAATCAAAACCAAATAATTAAAAATAAAAGTGGCCAAGTGACCTTTGGCTGATGACAGCCAAAGACCATTTAATGTCTTTCCCTACCTACTAAATTAGGAAACAAAACCAAACAATTAAAAAATAAAACGGGCGTTTAGTACTTTGGATCTAACCTTTCAGATTCGTGAGTTTATTCCAATCTCTTTTTCAATAAATAACTCTTAATATCCATCGTAACGGTTCATGTCTAACAATACATTCTCTCTCCGTTCTAATGGAAGTCGTTGTGCTCAAATCCCTTGCGAAGCGCACAAAAATCGGGTAAAAATGTAAACCAGCTGATCACATTTAAGTCATGACCTAGATCTTATTAGCCGACTGCGAGTTGGTTTCGCGAATGTGAAAATATTGAGAGAAGTATCTCGGTCAGACTGGTTCCCGTCCTCCATTTTTTGTCTCTATACCAGAAACCAGAACTAAATTCTGTCCCCCTGTGTCTCTGCCGCATGTTATGATTGTGCATTGATTACTTCTACTTTGACGAGAAAATTAAGCCATGGACGTATAATCCTTTGAAGTTTGACAATAAAGCAGCTGAAGTGTTTAAATACAAATGAATGGGTATTAATATGACAGTTCATATGTGAAAAGAAAAAAAGCAAGGTATAAAAGTCTGTATAATAAACTGACTTATTTCGCTGGATATGCGGTCATGATTGAGGTACTGCTGGTACGTACATATCACTGATTTCTAATTTGCGATCGCCATCTTCTTCGAACACAGGAACATCGCCGAACGCGTACACCAGCCACGGCACCACATTCGGAGGACCTGGTGCAGGATTACCTGCACAAACATGAAGGGGCATATTCTTGTGGACCTGAAGGGCAATACATTTTTAACAAATCGGTCCAGGTGACCATTGACCTCCACTGTAACTGGATAGGACGCAGCTGACGGAAATTACATCTTCCCGACAGACATTACTGAGAAAATGCGTTCCCCAAAGAAGCAGTCATCAGTTAATCAGTTGGCATGAAACCAACGTGTGAAGAAGTCATTCATTGAGAGATATTAGAAACATTTTTGATAATTATTTTGCTTTCTTTTTGCTTTATTAGGACCAACTTGCGTTTCACAATACATTATCGCGCTTCGAAATTGTTCAAAACAAGTTTAGTGATGATTAGGAATGGAAATGTGCATTGTAAATACTGCATTTTAATTCAATAGAGTGCATATTGCAAACAAAATACCGGTATTTATGACACGATAACTATGAAAAATTGTTTTTATTAGGCCCTATATTCATTGAGAGAGGAATTTTAGTGATTACACATGCGTATATGACGATTTCACTTGCTAAATAGTGGTGAACTACAGAATAGCACAGGCTTTCTCGTATTAGTTTTATTTCTTTGGTCTGCGCTAGCTTTTCGGACTTGTCACATAGCAAACCTTCTCCGCCCAAAGTACATTTTTTTAAAAATTTCCCCAATTTTTCGGTTTTCTAATGGTAGAACCGAAATATTCCTTAAAGAATATTAAATAAGAGTAAAACCTCGCTCTATAAAGGAATTTTTGTTGACAAATTTGGAGCCTTTTTAAGAAAATGGCGTTTAAGAGTTAATGTAAACGCGAAATTTCAAGGTCTTTTTCGCAGAATTCTTTTTTGTTCTCAAAAAATTTTATTGGAAGATATTTGAAGCGCTTCACTTACAAATGTAATAATTTATACGATTCGCTAGCAATGTGCATATTAAAGACGTTAGAGATATTTGAAAGAATTACATTTGTGTAATTTTTAAAAAAAGTTACAAATAAAAGAATACAGCAAAATTAATTTTATGTCATCTTAGTGCATTAGCTCTATCTATCCCTCCGAAACGTTTGAAGGAAAAATTTCGAGCCATGTTTTAGAAATTGGCGTTTTAGCGGTTGAAAACGGTGAATATTAAGCTCATTTTCATAGAAACCTTTTTTGAAGCCATTATTTCATGCACATGTACTCATAAACGCAATAATGTGAACAAATCGTCGCTAATGTAAATATTAATGAGGTGAGAGTCAAGTAATTTTTTTTGTAATTGTTGTAACACAAAGAAATAAAGGAGCATAGAGCAATAAGCCGTTTATGTCATCTGATCGAGTACATTCAGCACTATCCGTACCAAAAGTTTAAAGAAAAAATTTGGAGAGGTTTTCGAGAAAATCTTGTTTTTATTCTTAATTATTGCACACATTGCCCGTATTAGTGCGCAAAAAGTACTAAAATTTTCAAAAATGTACATAATGGTAATGAAACAACTATGAAGAACAAATTTAGGTGAGAGCGTAGGCTTCCGCGGCCGGAGTCATGGTTAACTTGGCTATCCGGGAGACGCCGCGTCCAGGGCACAGGTGCCAACGTTTCGGTCGCCATTCTGCGACCTTCCTCAGCACAGCACCTTCCTAACCAAGAACAAATTTAATTTGAAGGAAAAAGTCTTCATTTTTGTAACAATAGGAATAAACCGAAAAAAAGTTCAATCTTTTGAAATTTTCAAAAATTCATATTTAACAGTGAAAAAGGACATATGCCATCTTTATAAATGTATTTTAATCTATTCTTTCAAAAAATTTAAAGAAAAAATTTGGACCCGTTTTTGAGAAAATTTTGAAAATGTCCTTGGGGTTTCATGTAAAGTACCCTCCAATTCTCAATAATATATTTCAAGATGACAAAGTTTCGACTTTGTATCCATCGCTTCGGCAAAGCTTCGACAAAGCTTCGACAAAATATCCATTTTGGAAAACGTCGTACGCATGTGCTAATGGTGTTCGCAGACAGGACGGACGGACGGTTTCGTGGGACGACCAATCAACAAAAACGCAGTATAAGTGGAAATTTGTTTCATTTTTCATGTAAAGAATGGTAACGCAATTAACGTATCCTAAGAAACTTGATGATTGAGATCCGATGGACGTTTCCAATAATAGAACCAGTGCTTCAACACGGTGCACTCGTTTGGCGCGGGATGTCACTTCCCGGGCGCGCCCCCTCGCCGCCGGTGGCCACTGGAGCAAGGCCAGTGTGGGTCGCTTGGGCGACCTCCGCCAAGGAAACGCGCCCGTGGAATTTCCGGCTTCGATCGCGGGCCCTCCCCACTGCTCGGCGGCGTGGAGAGGCGTGGCGTGGCGAGGCGTCGGTGTTGGTTTGGGGCGGCCACGGGCGTCGCGTTGAGTCCCGGCGCTGTTGAGCTACGGCGTTGAGCGGCGTCGGCGTGGCGACCAGCGCCTGCCGGTTGTCGCGCCGCCGTGCACCGCCGGACGGCGGCGTCGGCCACTTGGTGGTGGCTGCTGCGGCAACGGCGGCGGCGGCGGCGGCGGCGGCGGCGGCGGCGGCGGCCACGTGCGGTAGGGGTCGTCGACCCTGCGGGTCACGGCCGCTCCGCCGCGCCGCCGCGCCGCCGCGCGGACGCAGAGCGCGAGGCGGGTTACGCAACTGCCCCGAGCGGACGCTCAGCTCCTCGGAGCGCCCTTTCGTCCTTTGCGCACCCCCTGCGGGCGGACGCCACGGCGACCTGCGAAGCCTCAGGGAGCAAATCACGGTCTCTTTGTACGGAACTTGTGTTGGACAAAGTGGGATGTCAGCTACGTTGCTCAGAGTTCACTCCATTCGCCTGTCTCAAATCATAGCATTGCTCCATCACCGAAGTTTATCATATATCACCATTATCTCTTTAGCGTCAATTTCATTCACCACACCGTCCGGCTTTCATTCCCACAACGGCTAGGCACTAATTGCCTCTTGGGTGAAATCCCGTCCACTCCAAGTACACGTGGGGAGGACAAAGTGGATTCACTAGTTTGTTCGGGATTTCCCCTTTCCGCCAATTACACCATTGCTCTGCTGTCTATCGTAATAAAATTGTATCTGTAATTCCAAAATGTTTCTTTTCAGAAGGTCGAGTAATTACGACCGCTGAATGGCCGTAGCTGCCTCGGCTCGAAGAGTCCCAGATTCGAATCTCGCCCCGAACATGGATATTTGTATTTGTGTAGTCCTTACGTGTTCTCCTTACAGTTAAAATAATCACAGTGGTCGCTACATGACCAAGTTGTTGAAAAGCGACCTCAAAAGAAGGAAGAAAAAAAAACATTCAATTCTTTTTACAATTTCTGTCGTTGACTGTGGACTGTCCGGGCTAAACGTAAAACAGGTTTCCCTGTAGAAGACATATTTTGTATAACTAAGGCGACTTTTTTCTGATAATTGTTTTCTGTTATATAAAGAAGAATGACGTTGTGTATACATTTCTTCTGTTGTATTCCGACGAATGGAAGTTGAAAACTGAAAGTTAATTCCCAGGTAGCGGAGCAGGGAGAACGGGAGCGTCGGGAGGAAGGCAGCGGAGTGGGATGGAGCGGGGGTGCTTTAAAAGTTGCTTCCAATTTGCATTACGCATATAATTCATTATTCTGTTCTGTTTATTATTATTATTATTATTATTATTATTATTAATTTTGCTTTTTTATGCTTTTTATGAGAAAAAGTATTGGAATGGCCTCAACAATACGGACTCGAATTTTCGTCGAAAAATCCGTGTTTAAGGTTCCTTCAATTTGTAACTTCGCAATACGCCAGTATTAAGGTCGGTTAGTGCTGTTTCAAAGGTGGTTAATATTAGCGAGCAAAATACACAAATGTAGCCGAAAATCGGTATATCTGTATGGATGGAAATATGTGTCACTCATAACTCTGTCAGATTAGATCCTTCTGAACTGAAACTTGGTAAATTCTTCCGGTGTAAAATTTAATTCTGCCGTTACAAAGACCATTAAGATATTCTTATTTTGCGGGTACTTGCCATGAAGCCATTGTAACATTTTCAAACTTTTCTGGAAATGGGCTGCAATTTTTTTAAATATTATTTTGCTGAAAAAAAAAACGTGCATTTTCAAAAATAATATAATTCCGATTTTCATTCAAATATCTTTGAAAAATGCATTCTCACTAAGTATTCTTATGATAAATAAAAACCCGGGCACCGTCGGGTTACTTCCGCTAGTATCAATTGAATCATATCTCCCTCTAGTGACATTCACCCATCTCATGACAGGCTCAAATATTTGAGTAATTTATTACTTCAGTTCAACCACTTCCAGGTATGCTATGTGTTGGAGACGGACTCGCAGCTGATTGCTGTTTCTCGGATCTCGCACACTTGTCGGAGATTGCCTTGAATCAAGGGGAGATGGGTCATGCGATGTTTGGAGCTCCTTGACTGCCCATTGTTCGGATCGATGGCTGGGAACGAACAGAGAATGGAGATGAAAGGCCCGTGGCCCATTCACTGACGACTGTCCTGCGCCCCTCTGGAAATGTTCGGAGGATACCACAAATCAGAGCGGCTGGCCTCTAGATTTGTTATCGTGGCAGACATCGGCAGAGGTGGCCAAATTATTAAACTAAATATTTTTTCCTTGACTGAATGGATTATGAAGTGTTGTGAGAAGAACATGACAAAAGTTCGAATTGTAATATATATTAGTGGTACTGGAAATGTTTACATAATTGATGCATAATAAAGCATGATCAGTATCTAGGGGTCCTCAGTAACCAATGGTTCCTGAAATAAATGAAAGAAAAAATCCGCGCATATTCAGACTTGTCTTCACTCTATGCCACAATAGAAAAGAAAGTTGGAAAATATGAAGACATTGGTGGGACAGTTCCAATGGGCTGATAATACCTCTGACGTGAGTCTCATAGAAAAAGTTCAATCTCAAGTTAAAACAAACTGAAGAAAAGGAGGTTTCAAACCAAGCTCATGAAACAACCCATTTGCTTCTGGCAAAATGACATTGAAATTGAAAGAATGGATTAAAAATTGATTTTCTTCACGCAGCACCCCACGTATATTAAAGATCATGTTTATAAAACATTAAAAACCTTTACACACGGTTTATTGTTAAGATCTGTGGTCAAAAATACATTTTTGTCTCATTCAATATATCTAGCCTGATGATGTGGCCACCTCTTTAGGTTGAAAATCCATTATCAAAATCCATCGAAGGAATCTAATCTGATTGAGGACTTCCGCTCAACGGAAGTATTTGCGTAATAATGAAGTTTAACCTCTTTGCACCTAGGCCGCGGGCAACTCCAGTTTCTTTGGTCAGAAAGAAGTTCCGGGGGAAATTAGATCGGGAAGGTGTAATTCTACTGTCGGAGAATACATGACGATAAAAAATGAAAATTCAAAATAATCTTTTTCGCTATATGACCCAACCAGAAGTAGTAGTCCACATTAACATATTATCTGGTGGGAGAAACACTTCAAACATTCCTGCTAAGCAAGGCGGTTGATGAACTCCTCGTGAAGATTGCAACACTTCGAGCTGTCTAGAAACACGAAATCTCAATTTAATCATGGATTCCTACGTGTCGTGAGATTTGAGCAACTAATTAACGTTGAAGTTGTCGGGAACTCGCTGTAAATAACACGCATTGTACAAGTACAATTCGCTCACATAATAAACATTCATCATTTACAATGAACGTGGATTTCAATTGGTGGATATTTTCTGCCAATGCATTGTCGGAACTGACGAAAATGTTGTCATAATACTTGTAAGGTCCTAACTCTCAAGTTATTACAACTGCTGCCGAGAAAATCTAAAACGTCCTCATCCAGCAAAGCTTCTCTGGCTCACAACTAAGGAACATGTCGCTGTTTGAGTAATCGAACCACCGACCTGGTCCCAGTCGTCGCCTTCTCACGTGGGCCGCCCCCGTTGCGGCGTCCGCGCGGCGCCGTCCCGGGGGATTCCCCCGAGCATGGAAGGGGCGTGGCCCCTGGCGGCGCGTCGGCGGCCGCGGCGCGCCGGCGCCGCCCTAACCTGGATTCGGGGGCGCGCGGACGCTCCGGCCCGGAACCGGAGGCAGCTGGCGCCGCGACGCTCATCGGCGCGGCGTCACGCTGGCGCCGCCGCCGCCGCCGCCGCCGCCGCCGCCGCCGCCGCCGCCGCCGCCGCCGCCGGAGGAAGGCGGTGTAGGAAGCCGCTTGCCCCGCGGCGCGGGCTGGCGGTGGCGGGGTGCAAGAGGCGGTGGCGGTGGATGAAGTGTGCGCGGAGTGGCAGTGGCAATGAAGGATGCAGGGGACCCTTTGGCGTGGCGGCAATGGTGCTGGTGCCGGTAGCGGCGGAGGAAGGCGGTGTAGGAAACAATGGTGCAAGAGGTGAAGTGGGTTGTAGGGTGCGTGGAGTGGCAATGGCAGTGAAGGATGCGATGGCGGTGGCTGCGGCATTGGTATTTTCAGTTGCGGAAGTGAAGATTCCTAATATAGTAGAACGAGAACGACTTGTGTTGTATACGGAAACTGTGACCTGGGAAACTAATGCGTGTGCCTATTGAAGCGTGGGTAGCTTAGGCTATAATTGTGCTGGCGTCGACATTTCTCGTGGAATGAGATTGCATTCCTGACCGCAGAAGCAAAGGCGAGGAATTCGGAATCCTTTGCTAATATCTTTGTTAAAGAGGGATGTGACCTGGCAGGAGGAAGTAAAGGACATGTCTTAAATACATAATCGTCAACAGGCAAAAGGTTAATACATTTGAGATGAAAATGACAGCTTTGCAATGTAGCAGGTGCTATGAGTCTATGGAGATAACGAAATCGGCGACAATATTTGTCAACTCCGATGACATGCCATTTTAGCCTCTAGAACATTTCAGACAAGACATCTTTGCGAGGAAACAGCTTAACATAGACTTCAAAAGCAAAATGCGGAACAAGCAAGGCGGCATTACATAAACTACCCCTTCCAACACCGTCTCCCGTGCCACTCATACTGCTTAAAGCGAATTACGCCACGCCAACGGCTTTCGCATTGCCTAAAACGTCGATCAGCGCAACAAACACTGGCGTGTCTCTGACTGGAAGATCCTGGGTTCGAGCCCCGACGATACCGATTTTTGTATTTTGAAGCTAGAATATAGCTAGGTTAAGTTCAGTCGTTGGAGAAGGGTACTCTAGATGACTGTTGGTGTGATTGGTAGTTTTCCGTGCTTTCTTCTATCAACACCAGGCGAATGCTGGAGTAGTACTTCAAGAAATGGCAAACCGCGCGCGATCTTCCCTTCCTCATCTTTATCCTATCCTCTCCCCTTATATGCTCACACAAGTATTACACTACCACACATGTTGAAAGACCAGTCGGGAATTTAGAGTTTGTCCCGGCGGAGACGATGCCTACTGGCGGTGATGTCTTGAGTTGGGAAATCTCGCAAGTCGATCGAACATTCCAGCGGTGTAGGAACACCGCCACATCTCGGGTTATACCACGCACTTCTTCTAGAGGACTACTGTCTATAGCAGTTGGCGCGCCTGGAAAAGCAAAATAATAAATCCATCAACTAACAGCATTCGCATGAGTGAGCTGACACAGATCCCAGCAAAAGAGCTGATGGTTGCGGTGGAGATGTAAATGGCCCCGCCGGGCAGTGGTTGTGGCGGGCGGTGCGCAGAATTGCCGTTTCACGTGACCAGTGGCGGCGGCGGCGGAGGCGACGGCGTCCGCGGTGCGGGTCATGTGGCGCCGCAGAGGCGGGCCCCGCGCCACCGCCGGCGCCGCCGCGGCGCGGAATCGCGGCTACGCGTCCGGCGCGGGGCGGCGCGGCGCGGCGCGGCAGCGGGCAGGGGCGTGGCGGGGCGCTCCGGATCCGCGGCGCCTCACGCGCGCGCCTGCACATCCGCCACCCTCTTCCACCGGCTGAGTGCAGCTCAAAGGCAGCATTGGCCGCCACCTTCGGTGGTCCTACGGCTTCAGGGTGGCGGATTTTGTACTCTAGCTGCGTAGGTAGGCCGGATTCAGCAGAAGACAATTCTAGCGGTCGAGTGCTTTATCGGTTAGCTTCCGTGCTTTCTTCGATTAATACCCGCCGAATGCGGGCGAAGTACCCTAACGGAAGGGCCACGGATCACTCGCAATCATTCCTTCCTCTCCCTTGTCCCCCATACTAAAGTGCACTTACACGTACGTGCACTACTCCCACACATGTCGAGAGACCAATCGGAAGCTTAGAGCTCGACCCGACTGGAGGACAAACCCTCCAGCCGACGTGTAAATCGACGTCGGATATCAGCCGGCAGGGGAGGAACATAGCTACCTCCTAGGATAAAACATTCACTACTCTAATGGAACTAATGATTATAGCAATTGACGTTACCGGAAACATCAATCAAACGCCCGGCCCCGTAGCCCTTCTGCACCCTAACAGTTTTCACGGCTTCACAATTTTATGTATGGTACGTGCCAGACCCATTTCTGACTTACTGTTTTATGTCCTCTCCTTTTCTAGACAGCCGATCACAGTAATGGTTTCATTTCCACAAACTGTATGGGAGAGGGATGAGATTATGAGAGGATATCGATTCAAATGTGACACGTGCTAAAAACCTACCAAGCCAAAACTACTTAGGGGAAATATGAATGCGAAATTGTTACGCCGGTCATCGGTTCTTAGACTTCAACGTTGCTTCCATCATTCTGCGCCACCGAGGCCGGTTAGAGTGACAGTTTCATGAGATACTTAATATCGATAGTGCAGTAAAAGCAATGCACCGGGAGCGGTGACTCGGTGCATCAACTGATGTAACTGCAGCGCCTCTGACCGGGAAGTCCTAGGTTCCAGTCCCGATGGCGGCAGGATTTTCGACATTAGCTTTTCAGCTAGGACGAATTCAGTGACTGTCTGGAGGAGAATTCTGGCGGCCGGCTGCTCGGATCAGTTGTTTTCTGTGGTTTCTTCGATCATCACCAGGCGAATGCCAGAGCAGTACCCTCACAAACGGGCCACGGAACGCGCTCGATCTGTCTCTTCCTTTTCCTATCTTCACCCTTTACACACACACACATTAACATGCACCACATTCCCTCTTGTCGGGAGACCGGTCGGGGACTTAGAACTTGCCGCGGCTGGGGTGGTGCCTTGCTGGTAGGACATACCTGGTTGGGGAAATCCCCTTTAGCCGACGGTAGGTCGGCGCCGGATCTGGCCAACCAGCGGGGAAAGACCACCGCTATCTCCCGAGCATAGAACAGGCACTACACTTACGGGGCTAATGACAATAGTAGTTGACGCGCCCGGAATTACTAACAATCAATCAAAAGCTATGCTTTGGTATTTTTTTAAAAAAAAATTATCATTACCTGTTTGTAGCTCTATCATTTCTTTTTTATTTCAATATATCAGTACATTACGTCAAAAAATGTAAATAAACAAAACGTCTCCGATTACTTGCGAATATTGAATGAATACCTGACAAATCCTATAAATGGTTTGTAAAAGAAAGGCTCCGATTACTTTAGGATTATTGTTGTATGAATTCCTGACAAACCCTAAGAATGTACGTCATTTCTTCTATGACTAAATACGCCACGTAACTATCCCATACCCTGGGACAGTTACGTGTCACAGTATCAATGCCTGCGATCTGTCAATGAATGTTTGAATCATTAACAAGCCCAAAAGAGCTACACTGGCTGTCATAATACTCTCATACCGTTTCCGTAATATCGCTTTGTAGAAAGACATTCGAATAAAAATGTTATTTAATTGGTCCTTGTAAGAAAAAGAATATCAATACCGTCGAGAAAAAATATTTAACCGCTTAATTAAACCTAGAGACTGGATGTGCCGATTCAAATATGTAATACCGTGTCATGTTTTATATTTGTTACACAAGGTTTCCAAAATATGTGGTAGATGATATTTCTGTGATGGAGATAATTATAAATTTCATTTTGGTATATTAACATCTAATTTTGTTAATGGCAGCGTGAACGCTGCATTGCGACAAGAAGCTTATTACATAGATCTAACATAGCCTCTCCCTAGATTATCGCATGAGTGCAATTTTAACTTTCTAAAGATAGCTTATTGATTGTTAAAATGTCTGGAAAAAACACTTAAACACGAGCGTTAAAAAAAGCTTGATACTCATTATTAAATATTGAAGTCAAGTGCAGATACCAGTGTTCGGTAGTAGTCATCAAGTGAGAAAATTGCAGTTCATTATACTACGAGATGTGTAATTTCAAGACACGGGTATTGTTAAATTTAAAACCAGAATTCGGTACGTGTCGCTTCCTTTGAAGATAATAACAACATTATGCAAATATTCGCGTGTTGTGTCCATGAAAAATCTGTCGAAACTAATTTCTGGCAGAAAAAAGGCGAGGGACTTGAGGTGTGAAATGAGGAAAGGAGCAACAACCTGCGACGGCCCGCCTATTGTGCGGCTCGGCGCGGGTCTCGAACCCTGCTGTCTAGACTCAAGCGAGACGCGGAAGGCGACGGCGGTTTACGACGGCACAGCGCGGTGCGCTTGGGCTGGGCGGGGCGGGGCGGGGCGGGGCGGGCGGGACGGGACGGGACGGGACGGGACGGGACGGGACGGGACGGGACGGGACGGGACGGGACGGGACGGGACGGGACGGGACGGGACGGGACGGGACGGGACGGGACGGGACGGGACGGGACGGGACGGGACGGGACGGGACGGGACGGGGCGGACGGGACGGGACGGGACGGACGGGGCGGATGGGACGGGACGGGACGGGAGGGGACGGGACGTGACGGGACGAATCGGACGGGACGGAATGAAGGAGAGAGGTGGTGTGAGATACAAGGCAATGGAGCCTGGCGCTTTTGCTGTTTGAAGTCCTCATCAAAGATGCGTTCCTTTTCTTCCCACTTGCAATTGCCTCCTGATTTTCCACCAAGGAAGGTTGTTATTCTGCGGAACGTCCCGTGTTAATTCAGCAAGACAATATTATTACGCTGTAGATTTGCATTATATCTTATCAGGGTTGTCACTGATGTTGAAAATTTTGTGAAAATGTTGAATCGCAGGATAATTCAGGGACTTGGTTTAAAAAATCGGGATTGTGTAATTTTTTGCAGTTTGATGTACTAATTATTGACAAATTTAGGTAACTTTTCTTGCTGCGTGGTAGAATTTATTAGATATAGCGAATCCACCATTATAGTACTTAAATAATTACTAGCTGAACCCGTCAATTACATCGCAGAACTGATGAAGACCTGTAGAAAAAATTGAACAGAAAAGACCTGATATAGAGCACCCACAGAAAAGGCTCAATATATTGACCCGATATGGAAAAATGAAACTTCGAGACAAGTGCTTTATGTTGTTCTGTAGTTAATTTTTAGGACTAATAAATTGAGAGGTTTAGAAATTCTGGAACAATATAATCACTATTGTCTGTGGTCAAATTACATAAAATGTTTTTGGAAAAGTAATTGAAATGTTTCATATTGAATAGGTATATGTACAAGTATGTTGTATACTGTCGCAGGAGATCCTGCGATCCACGGTAACTTAAAATTTGAATGCATCCTATGTAATTATAATCGCTGGACATGCGTTGTAAAGGCACATTCAGAGATACTGGACATTTCGTTTACATACATATAATCTTAGCGTTTAAAAAAGCCCATTCGTCTTTGAACTTGAAAAACGCTATAAAACGTTTACTGCTTCCGATCTATTGCAACTCGCAAAACAAAATGACCAAGACAACAAACTATATGGGATATATGACTTGAATACGTCGTAATTAACAAATGACGGCAAATAAACGTTCATTGAGTTGATTTTAAGATATTAAAATCTGTTGAAAAAGGTCGTAAAATCTGTCTAAAGACAGTTCTCCCTGTTACTCTATGTTCTGAAGAATGGCTGTTAATAGCCGGTCCTTGCCCCATGTATTGGCGTGCTGCCGCGAGAAAACCTCAAATTGAAGTAATGTGAAGTGATTGTAAAAGCATTTGTAGGGCGTAGATTTGTCGTAAATTTTGCATAAAGCTTTTTCGGTCACATTGCGACCATCTTCAGTGAGATTGTGTGGCGGCTGCAGGCCGCAGTAAAAACGAAACAACAGCCGAAAAAACTTCATACTAATATAAAGTGATGCCATGTTGGTTGACGTTTGTATTTAAGATCAATGCATTCTTCTGAAGAACCATTTTTTCGCAGACACCTCTGTTTGTACAAAAATGACATAAATATGAGTGTAATACAAAGTATTTAGGGCGTCGCAATGTTTGTAGAAAAAACTGCCTGTGAGTCATCGGGTGGCGTGGAGCGCACGCTGCCATCTGCATAACACGGCAAGGCCACCCTTCCCATTTGCAGGCCTCTTGTACGTGCTGCGCGCGCCTCTTTTTCCAAGCCCTCCCCGCGGAATGCGACCAGCCTCCCTCGTTGCTCCTCGGTCTCTCACTTCGCTGCTCCCGCCGCGTCGTTCCATCTCCTCAGATACACCTTGCAGCGTCTTCTTTCCGTCTCTGCCTCTGGAGTTTTCTCCTCACCGAACGCGACATCTTGTCTGTAATTTTTCTTCTTTTTTCCATTCTGTCTCTTTTATTTCTGTCTTCCAATGCCTGTTTGTCTTACTTTTTCTCGATTCAGTTGTTGATTCCCTTTTTTCGATCTTGCCTTGCTTCTCTTCGCTCTCGCCTGGGCGTTTGTCTCCGTTCTCTCCTTCCGTGTGCAGCGGCCTCTGGTCTTCCCTCGGCCGCTCCGCCAGCGCTGCATCTGCGCCGCGCCGAGCGCGAGCGCTGAACCCGCCGTCCGCCTGCTCTTTTTTGCGCCCCCGGGAATGCCTCCTCGGACGCTGGGGCTCGACGAGAGCGAAGGCCGAGGGCGCGGGCGCCTCCGTCACCACCACCACCACCACCACCACCACCACCACCACCACGCCGCCTCTGCTGGCTCGGCCGTAGCAGCCGTCATCGTATCACAATCGACAACCTCTCTACTTCATCACCCTCACATAATCTATAAATCACTACCATTACGACTGCTACCACACCACTATCGCCACTAACACAACTGTTACCGCCTCACCATCCCATCTCCAACGCAATCATTGCCATTGCGTCAACTGTACATATTCTAAATATGACTGACAACAGAACCATCACCCCCACAACAAAACTGTCAGCTGGGCTACTGCTGTAATCTTCCGAACCACCACCACATCGTCGCCATGTGGCCTTCTCTCTTCTACAAAAGTTTTCATGCGCTTCGGTCCGTATCGTAGCCACTGCCTCCGCCGCTGCATGAATCTCGACAGCTGTGTTCGACGTCGCCACCGCCAGTATAGCCGTGATTGGCCATATTTACGCCATTATTATAGTGTCAGTCTTCGCGGACGCTGCCTCCCTCTCCACTTCCTCCACCATCATCGCCACCGCTCTACCCACCATCACAACATCCACCACGTCTGCCACCCCCGCTGGTGTCACAGCCTTGTGTACCTACAGTTGGCCTCGCCCATTGCCATCACCCCCTTTCGTTTTTTTCTCGCCTCTTCCCAACCGTCGTCCGCCAACCATATAAGCGCTTCGCCTCTTTGCATTGAAAGATTGCATTCTGGCGCGCCGGTTATAACTCGCCGCGTGCGCTGGCATGCCGCGCTGCCCGCTTCCTGTCCGGGACTCGCCGCCTTCACCTCGCGGTCATACACACTCGCACGCTTTGTGCAGACGGTCACTTACGGGCCCTACAGGATGAAGAAGGCAAATCGCAGGCGTCTCATTCTGCGACAGATCTCGCAAGATCCAGTTTGCGGATCACACATTTTCAGTGATTCTAATTGTGTGTGTTGCATTACGTTTGTTAATTGAAGTTGATAAAAGGATTTCTACAATACTCTACTACAGGACACATGTACAGATCTTGGTGAAAATAAAATGTTTCAATTACGTTTTCAGAAACATGTTTAACTCTGTATTTATTTGTAAATTTCCTGCAGATCTGCCTTGAGTGCGATATAATTGCAAGACTTCGGCTAATAGTTATTTATATATCGAGGGCATGTAGTATATTGTTTTGCTCCATGGGCGCCGTCCAAACCCGTGGGCTTGGAAGTCGTTGGGGGAGGAGGGTAAGTGACATGGTGCACATAAGACTTAATGATTTACTGCATTGTTGCAGAAGCAAATGGGATATCGAAAGATTTTTAACGTATTGCATCAAAAGTGAAAAATATTTCAGCCGTCAGTTGTCAATATAGCGTCAGATAAACAAATGTAGAGTGCATATCTAATTACTATTGCATTCTCTTAGTTAGACTAGGGTTGTTCGCACTAAATGGAAGAATATTGTGAAGTTATTACGGAAATACTCGAGAAAGCTCAGAGAGCTGTAGACAATTAGTATCCAGTACTATGGCGTATGCAGGTTGAAAAAAAAAAACTGTGAAATATGCATAAACTTTACCTTTTCGTTATTTGCGACTGTTGCTGAAAGCTGTTTTGAAGATTTCAGTTCATCAGAAAATAACATTTTCAGTCTTCTTGCGCTTTCCGTGTACATACATTATGACTACAGCTGCTAGTTAAGAGTCAAAGTCAAAAAGTCTCTATTTTGCCAATAGCATAGAACTTACAATATTTCATTGAAACATAATGGGCAAAATAATTAGGGATCCCCTATAAAAAAAAAAGGGGATCTCCATCACCTTTGTACGCGAAAACAAAATTGTCAGCAGCGAGAGGCAGCTCGTTCACTCGAATTAACAAAACGAAGTTTTTGAACATAATACTTCTGTACACTAACAATATAACAAAAAACATTCAGATCTAAACATATACCACAATACTAACGAACTTGATACCAGAAAAAATATGTTACTGTCCAAGGGTAATCAAATAACATTTTTAGATTACATAATATTTTTCAAGGACAAAAAAACGGAACAATGTATTTCACTTACCTATCACAAGAAAATTGTCAATGTCTTGCGAAAAAAGCCATTTTCTTATTTTTTTCAAAAACTGACCGATGACTAAAAGCATCTATTTCATTGCTCAAAATATTAAACATTCTTAGTCCTACACTACTATAAAATATTTGATGGGCTGTTAAATTTGATTTTGAAACATAAGAGTCTTCATATCTTCCCAAGTTGTACCTTTTTTCATGTAATATTGAAAATGCTGTGCTTCTGATGAAAATCATTTTTAAGACTTTAAAAATATATTAGTGTCTTAAGGGAAGAATTCGGAGTCATGCGCATATACACATATTACTTACTCGCCGTTACTTTGTAAAAAGAGAAATTATTGTAATTGTACGCCAGAAAAGTGGGGAATTTTGGGGAGAAAAATCTATTGCCGGTCGCTGATATTAATAAAGTGGATAAAACCATTTACTAAATATAGGTAAAAATCCTCTAACACGTGGTGTAGCCAGAATCCATATTTTGTAGGCCCTTGGTACCGAAAAACTCCATTGACGCGAAAGCGTCTGTCCATCGTCCCGTCCATCCGTGTGTGGTCAACGCTTGCGCCTAACTTCGTGCTCGGCTAAAGACATTTCAAAGAATTGAGCAGGTCTCATTTTCCTTGAAATATCTAATTTTTCTTCATTGCATAAGTTCAAAATTTTTTCGACACCTTCCTACAAATACAATATTGAAGGTAGATATATTTTCCTTAATAAAATCTGTTCTTTGAAGACAGATCTTGAAACAAGGTCATGTACAATTTTTCGAATATATGAGTAGTTTTTGTGTAATTTTGCATGAAATGGAGGTAATTTTAATTCCCCCCTAAACGGCTCCAAATTTTTCTTCAAATTTTCTCGTCGTATGTATCAAAGAACGGTAAAAAAATGCCACTCCCATTTCCGGCGAACTCTTTTATTTTCCACTAAAAAAAATCAACTTTTAAATGTAAAAGTAAGAATCGCATCGCAGTTATCCAGCAGAAATGAAAACTGAAACAAACCAGCGCTTGGGACAGTAGCAAACGTTCCTGTATAGTCTTGCCATCCAACTCTCACCGCCAGTTTGTTTTTGACAAAATAATGGTGTAAAAGCAGTACTGTGAATTGTCAGGGTATCATTTTGGATTTTACCTGATTAGCGTGAATGCCCAGCGCCTGCAACCTATTAAGTAGGCAGCCTTCGCGGCACCCGAGTAGGAAGAATTGCATCAAACCTGCGTTCTTCTTTCTGAACTAGAAGGGATCGTTTGTCCTGTTCCTTTGCATTGCCTTGTTGCAGTATGCATCCACTCAAAATTAAGACTATTGTCTCCTAAATAAGTCTCCTATAATCCTCTAACTATTCTTTTGAATTATTTAAACTTATTTTGCCTTCGCACTCGAGCACTTTTCGGATTGTACATTTGTTTGTGTTTTTTTTTCCCACGTCATAATTTTATCAAAGACACATTTAATTAAAAAACGAAAACTATCCGAAAACGAACTAACAGTAAAGCTCTTAAAACTATTGAAAGTTGCAACAATTGTTCCAAATTAACTAAAAATAAATCTCACTCTGAAAAAAATAAATCAAAAGTCGAATAGTGATAAACTATTATTCACAACTAATTAATTCATACATGTTCAAATTCTGTTTTTTTAATTGTAAAAGACTTTTTGTAGAGATAAATGGGCTGCTCAATCACATTCTGAAGGTAATGGTAACGATTCTGGAGAATTAATGATATATTTTCTCATTATCTTTTAAATAGCCTCATTTTCTGTCAATGTCTTGATATATAGTTCGAAGCAATTCGAGACGACTATCGCGGCTTTGCGTTTGCCCATGGTGTTTGTTTGTAGAATGAGAATCTGTTTCTTGTCTCGAGAAGCAAGCGCTGCTCGTTATTGGAGTCGACGGTCGAACGTTTGGGTCGTAAAACAACCTCGTTGTAGAACTGCATCTATAACTCAGCGACCAATGTTCACATCCATTAAGAGACCGTAAACGTTTTCGAAACTAATTAAGTGTTGGTGAGGCATACAAACTAACGGGTTTAGATTTTTCTTTGAAGAACTTCAAAAGGAAACGAATTGAATAAACTTTCAAAGGATAAAGAAATGAGTTGTTCCTGCACCATCCGAGATGATAAAGCTAAGAAAACCCAATACCTTTCAGGGGATTAATAATTCTTATTTAAATAGTGTCACACTTCAAAAGAACAAGAAAATATCACTTCACATAAATTTTATGTAGTTTGAACTGTAAATGAACAGGTGGTGGAATGTAGTGTATAACATTAAGTTCTCTAATTCTTCTTGGTGCACAATTTACTCTTCGCCTTAAAATATAAAATGAAGCATCTCTGAAATGTCTACTCTCACTGACATTTTCTTTGACAACTTTCTACATTAACTCCTAAAACATACGGTAGTAAACTATGATTCACATTTTTTTTCTCCAATTTTTTTCATGCCATTTATGAGCGATATACTTCCTGGAAATACCCCGAATTATTTAAATGTATCTCTTACATTGGATACGACACCGATCCATTTATACTTTCTCATCGTAGCCTTGCAATAGAGAAAGTTAAGCCTATGTAATCCTTCGCACAAAAAGAGTCACATTTCGACAGAAAAACCCTTTTTTGGGGTCCCTGATACCAAAAAAGTGTATATATATATATATATATATATATATATATATATATATATATATATATATATATATATATATATATATAAACAAGACCTGTGAGACATTAAGGGAACTTAATGTCACATAGGTCCGATTTTCAATAATACTTCCCTTATTCCGACACTTTCGAGTTAATAATCTTCGAGTTTTTAATCTGTACTACACGTTTATAAATGAAGCTGAGGTATTTATTTTTTATTCAATCCTTTCCTAAATTTTCAATCGGTTCTTTGGGAGAACGTTCTGGTGTAAAATCGAAAGGAGGAGCGAGGAGACAAAGAAAGCCCAAGTGGCGTCTGGCACCTATGGCTCGGTAGCCCAGTATGAAGAGCGTTCGCTTGAAATGCCGCCAGTTCCGGGTTCGAATGTTTGTCCGCGTAATGCTCTTTTTTAACATCTTTGAAAATATATAGAGCAACAAACACAAGTTATTTGCAGAAGTGTCAATTTCATTCAAACTTTGGAATTATATATATATATATATATATATATATATATATATATATATATATGCGTCATTGATTTTCAAGATAATTTTTAAGACAAAATTTGGAATGCAAGAAAAAGGTTTGGATTCATTAGCGTGGAGACTATGTGGACTGAGATGTCATAAAACGTTGCAAGAGGTCCATTTACTTGGAAGTTCTGTGGTATTCGCTCGCAGGGAATAACAAAAAGGCGGTTCAGGGAAGGTGCCTATGCATACCAGTGGTTCCGTTTAACTGAGCTAATTAACTGGCGCCGGAAACCTGTTCTCCAGAGAAGTGGTGTGGGGAAAATAGGAGTTCACCCCTGAACCCAAATTCGACGAGAATGCCTGAACATTTGGAGTCAGACCTCAGATTCTCAATTCTCCTGATCGCGCCTGATAGTACTTGTGATCTTCTTGAACTAGTTATTAAGTATTTGTTTATTAATTATTGAAAAAGAAACACTGAATAATCCCCTGGCTTCTCTCTCTCACTCGCACATGCACGAACTCGCACATAAATACATACACACACACGTTCACTCCTCTCCTCTCTCTCTCCTCTCTCTCTCTCTCTCTCTCTCTCTCTACACACACACACACACACACACACACACACACACACACACACACACACAGAGGTCGCATTATATATATGCGACCTCTCTCTTTTCCTATCTCTACACGATACCATTCGATCACCCACCCTACTCTCGTGAAGCCGGGTGGGTGATCGACCGGAAGTCGCTACAGCTTCTTGGCGACTTACGGTTATTTTATGATACTCGGTCTGTAATAAAATAAAACACAGAATAAATCAAATTGGATAAAAAAGATAATTCTTCAAGTGATCTGAAGAATCCGAACAACAGTAAAAGAATATGCGGGTTTTTTATTTTCGAATTTTATGAATCTTCTGCGGTGTCTCCCCCACTACCACTGAATGAAGACGCACGACCCTACTTTTTCGCGAAGTGCTGCCATTGCTGCAGCGGCGCCTATGCGACCTGCAGGCGACCGGGGCAACGAGGCCGTGTGGCGGCGGAGGGATGGTTGGTGCGGGCGGCCGCGCGGGCAGTCGTTGCTCCCAGCATTCCCGGCGCGCCAGGCGCCCCTGCAACCGCGACGGCGCGACGCGATGCGGCCGGCGCCGTGGCCTCGCCGGCGGCCAGGCCTGCCCCGCCCGGCCCCGCCCCGCTCCGCCCCGCCCCACCCCGGCCGCGCATTCCACGCCGCTCGCCGCCCACTGCATGCGCACGTGTTGGCGGTAATGGGGCGCCGGCGCTCCAGGAGACCCGTCCTCCCCCGCGCTTCCGCCCCTCGCCCCCCCCCCCCCCCCCCCGCGAACCCCCGCGCATTAGCCGACCCCCCCCCGACCAACCCCCCCCCTTGTTTGTTTCTTTACTATTCTCACTTCCCACTTCTCCACGCTCTCTTCCCTTTTCACCACGCTCTGCCCAGCCTTGCCGTGGCCGCCCTCGCCCCGCTGCGGTCTGGCTTACCCTATCCTCGTCTGCTTTATTGTGTTGCCGCTTTGTTCGAGCGACCGGTGAAAATGTGTTGCTTTTCTTCTGTCGTTTGAACCGTGACAAACATAATTCTTATTACCATGCAGACTATAAAAACACTGGCAAAAAATCGTTGCTCGAAATATATTGGCATTATTTGCCATGACGAATAATAAAGTTGCATCCTTATTATTAATGATAGTAATAATAATAATAATAATAATAATAATAATAATTACAATAACAATAACAGTATAGTTGTAGTGATGATAATAATCGTAGTTGTGGTGATAACCAGAGACTGTGTACCATTCAACAAATCAACATCCAATGTCACCACAACTAACTTTCTAACATATTTTCAGTAAATTAAAGATAGTATTTATTATTCCTCGCAGTGTAAATAAATGGCCGAGGGTAGTAATTTCATATTTATAGTGATACGACAAGAACCAAACAACGTAGAGTTGAGATTATTAGTTTCGTTTAAGGTTAGAAATTTTTTTTCTATTGTTGTAGTAATATTGCTGTCCGGTTCTATCAACATTAATGCCTTTGAAGATATATCGTGTTGTGAAAATGTTTTGCTAAGTGTACGTTGACAGAATTTAAACTCTGCCTCCTTTTTGTATGGCTTTAACGCTGCGTCACTGGAGATTACAATACAGAGAGTGCCTCGTTATTAGTACATCCGCTTGCAATTCCAGGTACCTCCAGAACTGACACTAGAGATGATATATCCATAAAATGGTGGCTGGCAAGAAGCATGTGGAGGGGCGATTGACCGCTTGCCTAGAAGTGGCGGGGAAAACCGCAAGCTGAGACTCGCTCCTGCGAGAACCAAGGCCGGACTCGACCCCTTTCGGTAGAAAGGGGCACTTGGCAAGCAGACCTTTTAGTCCGTTGCGTTTGTTGTCTCTCGCGTGTAGCCACATTATAGTCATTAAGGAGATGATTCGCCATATGATGACATGTTTGCATCCAAAACATTCGGAGCGAGTCATTTTTGTAGTGTCTTTATAAACGATTTGCTCGCCACAACCGAGCGTTAATCTGCCGTTTAAGCGCTTAAGTATATCGGTACTTCAAATATTATTGGTTTTTTTTTTCATGTGTATTTAGTGGCAATAAGGGACAATGCCACATTTTTCATGCTTTTTATGCCGTAGTGTTCCATCTTGTTCTACATATGCTGATGTGTGTTATTTTACTTCAAAGAGTTGTGTGCATATTATGCATTCGTTTACTTAAAAGGACCTTATGTGTATCTCCAAAGTAAGTAAACTGTTATTTTAGTGCAAAAACGGACTTATTTCAATTATTTTTGTGTTTATATGTGCACCGAAAACAAAGTATCGTGCTAAATATATAATTAACTAGAATTTTATTGGTAAATTGATATTTAATTATGGTTGATCAAAGCTGAATTATTTGTTTAGTAATATATTAGAGGAAAGGGAGTAATATTACGTTATGCCGATAAATTTTAGTGTTTCCATGTTTTAAAGTGAGGGTGCAAGTTTTACTAGTCGATGTCTTTCAAGTGCTTTACGTTTAAAAAGTTCGTCCCAGAAGACTTTTCTTTCGATAAATAAAAAGAATACTAAAAGAAAAATGCTTTATGTCAAAATAATAATACTTAATAAACTTTATGTAAGTTACGTACATTACTAATTTATCTAACCATCCACTTCGCATATTTACACTCAGCAGTTTCTTTCGATAGCACTACTCAGTCGAATTGAAAATATCGATTAGTATTATATGAAAATTACAGCAACATTGATACTGTTAGCAGTAGAAACCATTGGTTCAGCTATGCACAGGTACTTCATTATGAATATGCTACCTAAGACTTAGGGCATGTCTGAAATGGGGGGGGGTGAATACGATATTGGTGATGAACATGAATGTCGGACAAATGAGGGCATGAATGCGAAACTGGCGTTTCGAAGAAATTCTACTGCGAAACCACATTCACGTGGATAGATCAGGATTTAAACGCTTGGCCTCAGCGACGGCGAATTACTGCGATCAGAAAAGAAGAGAGGTTATTGATACAATACTGTTTAACATCAAAACTGTTTACAACAGTGTCTGATAATGGCACAACAACAGGGGCCATTACTTCCTGGGAGAATCGATAGACGACTGGAAAGTAACAGTCGAACCAGGTCTAAGTGCGACGTAAGTAGAAATTCTGCATTTAAGATATACCTGACGAACTCTTAATCCTGTTGTTTTTGGGATTATCTCGAACGTTTGAGTACATTTTCTCATCAATGTCGAATCACTTCTTTGTCCCGATCTCGTATTCGGAACGGGGGGGGGCTTTTGCCACGTGTATTAGAGAGAGGTGTGCTAGAGACGCGCGGGGCTGGGTGAAGGGGCGCGGGCGGTTGAGCCGCCGCCAGCAGTGACGATGAAGTTGACGTGGTCGGGGCGTGGCTCAAGGCGACGACGGCGGCGCCTGGCACCGCGCGCTGCCACCCACGCGCGCCAGCCGGCGCTCGCGGCCAATAGGGCGCTGCGAGGCGGAATGAAGATGAGGACACGCCTGTGCGGGTTTCTGGGGAAGGCAGTTAATAGAGTGGAACCACGCCTCCGAAATACACGTGGCAAAAGGCCACCCCGTTCCGAATACGAGATCGGGACAAAGAAGTGATTCGACATTCATGAGAAAATGTACTCAAACGTTCGAGATAATCCCGAAAACAATAGAATTAAGAGTTCGTCAGGTATATCTTAAATGCAGCATTTCTACTTACGTCGCACTTATACCTGGTTCTACTGTTACTTTCCAGTCGTCTACCGATTCTCCCAGGAGGTAATGGCCCCTGTTGTTGTGCCATTATCATTTGCTATTTAAACAAGCCACTGCACACACAAGTACTACTGTGTGAAAACATTTAACTCAGAATAATTTTGTGCGGTATTCATTAAACAGCGAAAACAGTCATTCATATTTGGAAAAATTAAAGAGGCACTCTCCTGATTTTTTCTCCAAGATCACCGTTGTCCATCACTATCACCATTATTCTCCAAGTGTCACTATTATCACCTGCAGCTGCAGTCAGTCGCCGCGTTTGCCGTCTCGAAAAGCACGACCATCCCCGCTCTCATAAGTTACCACCAGTTATTCACCGCTACCACCACTCTCTGCGCTACGATCACTGCCACAGTTGTCACGACCACCAACACTATCGCTATCACCGCCAACACCGTTACCATCACCAACATCTGCTCCACTATCTCTTTCACGAACACCAATACACTTCTCCTCTTCAAGGATTGGTCCATGTCATATTCCGGCTCCTAAAAATTCCACTTCTTCGACTGGTGACGGGTCTCTACCTCCGGGTCTACATATGAACGCCTGCTTTCGAATGCAGGTCTGTAGCGTTCTTTCATTATGTTGGAGCGATTCCTGTCTGTAGGATAGTACTTTGTTATTGACTGCTTGACCATGTAGTTCTGTTCTTATTTCCTCATTTGATACCATCTAGTCTGGTATATTTCTTTATATATATATCAGAAATTTCATTTTGACAGATTGTAACGCTTCTCTCTTTCTCATCTTTCTCTGTAACCCATTGTTGTTACGTCGCACTGATAACAAACAGAAGGCGGTAATGACGGTTGCCTTTCGTTCGCAGTAATATACACTAATACTTTTATACATTGTTAAAATATTATCTCTATTTTATATCTATTGGCAATTGTTTGCTCACGCTAATACTATCGTGTTATTTATTAACGTTTAATTATTTTACTTTCTCGCATACTGCTTACGAAGAATATTGAAAGGCAAAAAAACTCATCCTATATTTTTGGGAATGTATACCTTGTACAATGAATTCAATGCCAGAAATATATTTTCATTTAAAGTTTTGAATATAAAATGTATTGATTTAAACTAATTTTGGCTTGAAAATATTTAATTTCTATTACCAATGACGAGAAAATGTGTACTGTTTTAGCTCCAGTATTTTAAATATATAGATCACCTGTGCTTTGTGCGGTTTATTAGAGACACGGCGAACTCCAATGCCCTCGAAGACGGAATAACCGAGCCTATAGTTAGAGCAACAGTGGTGGTTGCCACCAAGGCGCCTCCGTGGCCGCGTACGCCGCCAGCTGCCCCGGGCCTTGGCGCGCGCTGCTCGAGGCCGTGCGGACGAGGCGCTGGCCACCCCTGCCCCGCAACGACGCAGGGCGCCTCACCCGCAGCGCCGCCTCGCGACGCGGCCGCCCACCCGCCCTCTGGATGCCGGAAGTCGGACGCAGCGGAAAATGTTTTTGTGGTGCCTAAACAGTATAGTAAACGTTCCTTGTTTCATTTCTTTTGACGCAAGCTTCTATGGGACATTCCAACTTCTATAGGATATTCCTGTTCGTCATTTGGAAGTTATCCAAACAACCGTTTTTTATAATACGTTTAATTTCATTGTCACAAATGTAATTGTGATCGGCATTGACGTCTTTTTTTTCTCGAATTTACTTCTTTTTTACTGTTCTCCGTGTACTAGTTCCGCCGAACGTGTGTGTGTTGCGGGATGCATATAGTGTGGCAAGGATTGAAATATGGCGTGAAAAAGAAATTATCAGAATGTACTTTATGCATGCGCTACTTTTACTGTTTTTGGCGCTAAATAGTAAAAATGGTCTGGAAAAATTGGCACTTATTATTCTAAAATAAGTGTTTAAGATGAAAAATCATTAGTTATTCTCCACTAACAACGGAGATTTTTTAAATCCTAAAATATTAACGCATATTCCACGCACTATTCAACGTAAACTTAATGGTCACGTTATGAAGTCAATTTTAAATTGTTTCTATTGTTTTGCATACATTTTCATTGCAAATATTTGTTCACTAAATACTCTTTAGAAGGCAATCAGCTTGATCATCTTCAAAAATTCAAGTTTAGCAATATAGTTTCGGAAAAAGAAAAAAAAATACATATTCCCGTAATATGAATCGATTTTATTTTATTTTCTATGTGGAAAGCTTAGATCATTGTCGCCAACATCAGAATTTCACAATTATCTTCTCTTTTATATCGTTATCTCTCATTTCTAACTCACAATACGATCTGAAAAAATAGCAACAAGCTAATTTCACTACTTTCATATACATTATGTTTATTCTCTTTAGTGATCGTACACTTTAGTAATTTTCTCTGAAATACACACATACTAAACGTACTTAAAATATGTAGAGGAAAATATTTATTAACAATAAGTATGAGTGAATTACACGTTCGTAGATTTTCTACAAATATTAACAATGCGTAAAATGTAAGTTGTAATGTCAAGAAAATATTCTAATGCAGCCAACACAATTATTATTAATTCCTATCCATGGACATCTAACCCAGAACTATCGATGTCAAGCAATGCTAGACGCTCAGCACCCGGCAGCAGAGCCCTCCCGGACGGAGATTTTCTCTACTCTCTTCTTGCGCCCTTGATACCTTCTAGACTGTGCAGCCCTGCGAAATCGAAGCTCTTACATCCTTTCGCCACAACCGCGTGTACGCTATTTTCCAAACTAAAAAAACCCCTGTTGAAGCTTTGAGATTTTGAAAATCATCCTTTAAACTTTGAGGGAATTTTACCCCTTGGCATTTTCGCCCCCCAGACATTTTCAAAATTTTCTGAAAAGCGGCTCCAAAATTTTTCTATAAATTTCTAAAAAGAATAGTGAAAAACACACGTATACAGGTGACATACGTCCTATTTTCATGATTAACTCTGAATTTCCGAAAATTGCAAAAGTTTGAATTTTTTAGGGATCTTCCCATAACTACAAAATTGAAGATAGGGGTTTTTCCTTGAAATAAAACTTGTCTACGATTATTTCTTTCATTGAATTTTGTACATTTTTTTAATGTTTTCTCGTAATACGGCGTACAATATTTGCAATTTAAAAAAAAATACAAAAAAGTTTTCTCGAAAATGACTCCACATTTTTTGTTTGAATTTTTGGAAAGGAATAATGCTAAATGCACTCTATAAGATAACTTAAACGCCATATTGCTCTATCCTTTTGTTTTTCAAAATTTATAAAAATGTTATCTTTTTATCTTGTCTCTCACGTCGCTCATATTTACATTATCGGCAATTTATTCATATAAATGCCATTTTCTCAAAACTGGCTCCAAATTTGTTCTTGGAGCTTTTCGTACTGATAGTGCTAATTGCATTGTTTAATATGAGGGTCATTCCATGTCAAATCAGCCAAACTTTCTCGACCATCTTCCGATTGAACTTAAGCTTTGTACATCTTTTTAAAAAGACGAAACAACATTGAATATTGTCTTTATGGCTTTAAATTTTTCTTCTATCAACAAATTCAGACCACCTTAGTGACACATTTTATCTTCTAACCGAATCTAATTCCTAAATCTGCAAATCACCCCAACCGTCCCCAATCCTCCAAATCACCACCACAACATTATACATAAATTGAAATTGAGGATTCCAGAGGATGTGATCTCGCTAATATTAAGCGTAATAGTAAGTTCGCTATTTATGAATATATCAAAACTCTCTTTAAAGCGCTAATCCGCTGTGTAAGAAAATTGTTTAATAAAATTTAAAAAATATTTCGCCACACTGTGCCTATAAGAGGAATAAGAAACTTCCATACTTGCTTGCTACAAACAGACGATACAGCTAGTTTTAAATTTCACTCCTTGCATGAAAACGGAACGATTATTCATAAATCTGAAGATTACAACCCAAAAAAAGGGTAAAACGATAATTAATAATAGTTTTCTGAATAACAATAATGCAATTTGAGTTAGAGTGCTTCAAATGACTTTAAATGACATCTAATAAAATTTTTTGAGAACACAAAGCTCTTCTGTGAAAATGAGCTTCAAGTTCCGCATTTACAGGGACGCTTAAATAACGATTTCATAAAAATGACTCTAAATTTTTCAATGAAAATTGCTATTTAGGACAAGATTTTTACCTTCTTTAATATTCTTAAAGTACTATTTCGATTCTATTATTAGGAAATCGAAAAGGTGAGAATATTTTTAATGTACATTTTAGCGGCGATAGATGGCAGCTGGCAAGAGGATGGGGCAAGACCGTAGAGCCAGTCCACACCAAGGAAATTAGAAAACTTTACTACGAGAAAGTCAGTGCCATTCTGGAGCACAACTGGTTGAATTTGTTACAGTCCATGGCAAAATTTATCGAAATTGCATGAAAGGACTTGGTATATTCCTTGTGGGAGATGGCACCTTCATTACCTTAACTTTGGTCCTTTGTATTTGTTCATTGTAATTGCGATTTCTGTAGTTAAGTTCCTGAAAACCTGCAAAGGCCATGACTACTAATTCTAGAAAATATGTTAACTCAAGATATCGATTAAAATTGTCAAACGCCGAAAAATAACAGCCGTAAACTACCACCATCTCTTACTAAGAATTTTCTCGTATCTTAATCCCCTTCGCATGATTAAACCTTTTAAATTCCAGCCCGATGCAGCAAACGATGGGGTGGGCGGTTCCCTGCCCGAAAGAGGGTGATTGAGGAGGAGTCTTTCTGGAAGTGGAGGGTGGAGTGGATGGACGGAGTGGCCGGGCGGGTGGCGCGTGCCTGGCGCTTCGCGTCCACCTTGGCATTGGCTATTGAGACGTAACTATTTGCGCGCTGACGGATTCTCGGAAGGTCTCGCTCCGACCCATCGCCCGCTGGCTCCATGATGAAACGACCGACGCAAAAACGTGGCGCCGCGCGGCCCCGCCGTTCTCGGAAGGGCGCTCGCAGGCGGCGCGGCCAATTGGGTGGCGGAGGCGCCACAATAGCTTATCGGGATTCCACAGCTGAAGATTCGTCCGACGGCGGGGCTTTACGTCAACTTCCAGCACGGCACCGGCGTAACAACTGGGTCCCTGGCGAATACTAAGTTACAATTCTAGAGGCTGGCTGCTCTCCTTGAGTGAGAACAACGGGTCTTGGGCCACGAGCAATCCGTCCTTTCCGCCCCTGTTCCCTTCTTTAGAACAGACGGGCAAATTCCCCATCCTCAAATGGCACAACCCCTGTTGATGCAAAAAGAATCTGTCTTAAGCGGCGAAGATATGAACTTCCCGAGATACTATTGGGTTTCTTGATGGGTTATCCGAAAAGTAAAGGTGTAAATTGTCAACCTCACGATCCATGACGCTGTATTTCGAACATCCTAGCTGCCACTCATCCTACCTTTGCAGGGATTCATCACGCATCTGGGGCTCTGGTTTTACACTTCTTGCTCTCTGGATTTAAATTCTGGTCACATGAGGAATCTTGTTATACAAAGGAGTTGCTTGGCAGATTTTCTTGAATTTTTCTACCCCATAGATTGAAGCGGTTTATAATTTTATCTGATATTAGGAATTTAGGGTTGATTGAAAGTGCAGGCTGTTTTGTGTGTCATGAACAACGACGAAACCTGTGTTTTGTTTCTTCAGTGGAAAGAATTAAGAAGAAAGATTGGCCGGATTTTGAGAATATATTTTTTATAAATTGGATAACTGTCAAGCAGAAATTATACGAAAACTACTGTTTTTTTAAAAAAATGCACAAAACATTTTTAAAGACCTAATTTTTCATAACAGATTTCGTTTTAGGCAAATGATCTCTAGCTTCAATTTTGTAGTTTTGAAATGTTAACTTTTCGAAAATACTAAGAGTTCGCAGGTAATGGCCAGTTTTTTACCGTTCTTTGATACGTACAAAGAGAAAATTTAAAGAAAAAATTTTGTGTCCTTTTTGAGGGAATAATTTCTTTAAAATATTACCTATATTTCATACAAACAAACACGAAAAATACTCATATATTTTTTAAATTGTTGATTATCTTATTTCCAGATGTCTTAAAAGAACTGATATTTTTTATGGGAAATCTCAATTTTAATATTGTAGTTGTAGGAAGATGCCGAAAAAAGTTTAACTCGTTAATTTTTCGAAAAATCAACGATCTCAACAAAAATGATACCTCCGTCATTCTAAGCGTTCTTTACGCTATTCAAGGAAAGAGTTTAATAAAAACAATTGCAGCCATTTTGAGAAAATATGGAAAATGTTCTTGGTCCTTTATATAAAATATCTAACAAAATCAAAATGTCCATTTCAAACTCAAAGGACTAATAAAATACGGATTCTGACTGCACGACGTGTTAGAAGAAGTAATTTTCTTCAGTAAACCCTCGTTAACACGATTTTCGCCATAACACGAACAAAACTTCGGTCTCGGCAAGGGATTATGGTAATACGGACATTTATAATAATAGGATAACATGGATTTTTATAACAAGAACACCGATTATTTCGGTCCCTTGGAATTCGTGTTAATGGTGGTTTACTGTGTATATAGGAACAAGATTTATCCACTTTTTCGTTATCAGGACCTGGCAAACGCAGTTTTTCTGTCCAAAAATTCGCCGATTTTAAGCGCTCGATTACAATACCAATACTTTCTCTTACGAAGTAAAAGTGAGAAAGTAAAAATATAACCAATTACAAAATTAGTTAATGTCTAAAAAATTTAAAAAAGAACTTAAGTAGGAATTGTTTTGAAAACGCGAAAATGAAAAACTAGAATATGAATTTAAAACAATATCAGTACCTCTGCATTTTTATAAGCTTTAAAAGGCAAATTCCCCTAGAGTTTAAGCCTAGATACTTAAAAATTGATGATCAGCTTTTTCAGGAATTGAATTTTCATTATTTTTCTGACATTTTAAGTTTTAGCGCATTTGTAGCTGTTTTGGAGAAAATGCGGATTAAGCATTACTGTAAATGCGAAATTTGAAACTCCTTTTCACAGGAATCTATTAAGTTTTCGAAAACCTTCATTGGAAGTCATTTCAAGCACTTTCACTCACAAATGCAATAAGAATTCAAATCGATGGAAATGTGCATATAAACAATGTGAGCAATATCTCTAAAAATGTATATTTATGTAATTTTTGAAAGAACAAAAGAATACCCCAAAATAAACTTTATATCGTATTAAACATTGCAATTAGCATTATCCATTAGAAAGGTTTGAAAAAAAAATTGGCAGTCATTTTTGAGAAAATGGCGTTTGAGCGTTTCTGAAAAAGAATATTCAACTAACTTTAAAACAAAACTGTTAAGTTTTCGAGAAACTTACTGTTTACTGATGCACGTACTATTTCACGATAAGTACTAAAATTTTCAAAACGTCTACATGACCTTAATAAAAGAAGTATTTAGAATAACAAACTTCATTGCAAGGCAAAATCTCTATATTCACTTTTATAGTTGTAGGTAAACGCCGAAACAATTCAAACTTTTGCAATTTTCTAAAATTCAGAGTTAACCGCGAAAATGTCACGATTATAAGTGTATTCTTTATAATCTTCTATCTCGCTCTATAACGTTCTATCTCACGTTTATAACTCTATTCTTACAATAAATTTAAAGAAAAAAATTGGAGCCGTTTTTGAGAAAATTTTGAAAATGGCCTGGAGGCTTCATGTCAAGTACCCCCAAATTTTATAAAAGGGTTTGCAAAATTTCAAAGCTTCAACAAAGAGCCCGATCGATAGAGGATTCTTCAATTTGGAAAAGATCGTAGGAATGGTTTAGGCACTAGTAGTGTTAACAGACGGACAGTCAGACACACAGACGGACGGACGGATATTTTGCTTTCAATTGTTTTTTCGTCACCAAGGAGCCATCGAACAGGGATTCCGGCTACACCACGTGTTAGAGGATTTTTTCTTTTAATTTAGCAGACTCATTCACATTCTCGTTATGAGGGCAATGGGAATGAACTTTTTTCTGCCGGAAATTCGCCATTTTTTACGCAGCATTACATACCTTTCTATGAATTATATAGTAACTAACTATGTAAGTTACTTCTTATATACGTACGTATAGGAGAAAGTAAAAAAAGGGTTAGGTAGGTGTGCATACGTATTTGGCCCAATGCTTGCGTGCAGTGCCCCACTGCGGGCCGGTTGCCGCGACGTCCCTCCCGCGGCGGCGGCGGCGGAAGCCGATGACCTCCGGCTGCGGGCCTCGAACTCGGGAACTCGGCGCCTCGCTCGACACGGTAATCGAGCGGATATTCTGCCTTTCAAAAATACGCATTCTCCACTCGGCTGGTCGTTGGCCCCGCCCCCTGCGCCCTCCCCCGCTTCTTTGTGCTCGCCTCCGCCCCACACTTGCAACAACGCCCGGTGTGAGATGCACCGCAATAGGGCCGAACGAAGGTATAGGGTGGACCTGGAGCACCCTGTACTTGATATTTTTTTTATTGGAGAGTTCGTATTTGAAAATTTCTTTTTTAAATTTTTTTTTTTGCAGTTGTTTTCATTTATTTTTGTTTTTATATATACCACTTCGATGTGTATGCGTATCATTCGTTTTCGGGAACTCCATAGGCCTACTCATTGAGAAGTATCACATTTGGTGGTAAATATGGTATTTGTGTTCCTGTGCCTGTGAACCCTTACTGCTTTATGTTGCGGGAGTTCGTTCACATGTATTGTAAACTAGGGGAGAAAATTCCTATTCCTAATATCGCCTACCGTAACCTAGCGAGTAAAAGAGCTGCCACCACTCGTTCAGATAATGCATTATGTTCTTTGTCACTGTAGTTCAGAGTGATTGATACACGGGACGTCCACTTGATAATTGTTGTTTCCACTTGAGCTCCCAAACTACTACACTTTGCATCATAGTAAATCAATCGAGTGATGAATCACGATGACATGTGGTTAGTAGTTCAGGAAGTAAACAACGAAAACTATTTTTTCTATTTAAAATTACTTTCAATGCAATCCAAATCTCTCCGAAATAGATTTCTTTTCTGGGATACCCTTTAGCTTGTACACCTGGTTGTGATAACATCCTCCCTCCGCCTGCGTGGACTCGTCCGGGGATTGTTGCAGGGTGTTTGCGTTCAGACGTTTCACGCCGTATACGCCAACTGTCCTATGGGGCAGAAAACGTGATTCATTTGAAAAGGCCACCTGCCGCCACTCAGTGGACGTCCAGTTGCAGTATTGGCGTACAGATCCCAGCCTTCGCCGATGAACAGTAGACAGCCTGGGTGTATGAACCAGGCGCCTGTTGTGGAGGCCCAGACGCAGCAACGTTCGCTGAACGGTTGTAGAGGAGCGATTGTCGGAAGACCCTTGGTTCATCTGGGCGGTTAGTCGCTCTACAGTTGCATATCCGCCCGTACACATCTCTTCAGCCGTCGTTCTCCCCTGGCATCTATGACTTGTGGTGCGCCACAATTGACGCGGCTCCGGTTTTGGATATCACCATTTTGTTGTGCACTGTATAGTTGAAGCGCGACGGCACCCGAACACTTTACAAACTTAGCCGTTTCAGAAATGCTTCCGCCCTAGGTTCGAAAACCAATGACCGTGCTATTTCGGACATCCGATAAATAGTTCAATTTCTGCATTGTGACAACTGTAGTTTTCCGCTTCCACCCCACACGTTGCATATACTCACCACTGTTAGTGCTGCCATCTGCCGCCTGTGAAAGGTACTAACCATTACGTCGATCATAGGCGGTGGTCACACCGTGGACTGTGAATAGACCTACTTTAAATGTGATCTTTTATTAATGTGTTAGACTTATTTAGTGATAGGGCGCTTCTATAAGAATTCCTGGTGAAATGAAAGTGAGATGAGGGCAAAAATCAGAAAAATAGGATGAGATATTATTTTTTTTAATATCTCACAAATTACCAAACTTAGCAAAAAGATTTTACAAAATAATTATTTTATTATTATAAAATAAAATTAAAAAATTATAAAAATATTTATTTATTTTTTTCAGATTTAATATCATTTTTCGTTTCTTGGTCTGTGCTGTATCTGTACATTTGTTTTTCTTTTAGACTTGTTTAATAGTATGAAGGCCAAACGTCTCGAAGATTAAGAAGTAAGCTCGACAAAACTCCAAATTTTTCAAATACCCTGAATCAATGAGTGATAGCTGAGTGTCCCAGTACCTCTTAATTGCTAGCGCTTGTCTAGCAATGTTTTCTCCTTTTGCCTGTTAATGTATATCATCCAATCTTCCCATAACACCTAATTTCCTTCCTCTTTCTTCTGGTCGTCGCTGCCATTGTTTGTTCGCTGTCTTTGCTTCCACACACTCAACGATGGGCGGCTTGGCAAGTTAATGTCACGTTTGAGTCACATTCTACCTAGGTTTCATTAGGGACATCATTTCATGAAACAACAATTTTATTTTATTTTCAGAATTTATGTAGATGACGTGACTCATTACATTTAGAAAGTTTTGTTATTTTTTCTACTCTATTTACGAGTAATTAATGTATTTTGCAGTACTTCTGCAGTACCTAACAGATTCTTCACTATAGTTTTTAAATATTTTGTATAAAAACTTGCTATGTGTAAAAATACACCTAATGTACTTGCTTTTCCTCATTTTAATTAATTAAATTTCAACCTGCAATTTAAGCAAGTTAATAAAATGGCATATCTATGATAAAATACAATCATAGGTAATATAAATAAATATTAAACAAAATAAAGATAATAGAAAGCTGTATTAACTGAGTACATTTTTCTCCGTATTCCAGAAAATCATGTTCGGCCGCGGAATTACGAGGGATGGGGTGAGGTGGAAGTACGTGTACGAAATGGAGAGCAGAAGACGTCGGTCAGGGTGCCTAAAAATCTGACGTTTCAGATCCCTGTCTGGCAGTCGCCATGCGTTTAAGGCGCTCTTCCTCAGCCCTCTGGCGTCAGGGCCTTTTTGAGCGGGCGCAGGTGAAAGGGCCATTCAGGTCGACCCGGCCGCGGGTGCCGAGCGCGGGCTCTGCATGCTGTCAGCTAACCCCTGACCTCTTCTCTGGCAAAGCTAGGGCAGAGAGGTGCTCAGCGGTTGCCCGGCAAGATGCCATGTGGACGACGTATTGAAGTTACGGGAAGGCTTTCAAGTCTCTAGTCTGTAGATGCCATTGTGAAATAATGAAGAAGCAGAAAGGGGAAATACATCTTATAGCTCCCAGACTTTTAGATTACAAAAACGAATTGTACGAATAATAACCAAATCCCACCCACGTGATTCATGTAAGCCTCTCTTCATTAATCTAGGAATTCTACCATTACCGTGTCTTTTTATTTACGAATCAGTGGTTTTTGTAAAAAATGACTTGCTCAAGGGCGGGAATATATTTTCAGAAAATGCCGAGGTCTATTACTATAACACTCGACGTAGAAATCATATTCACCAGGTGACAGTATCAACAGCTCATTACAAAAAATTCACATACAATACATGTACATTATTTTACAACACTTTGCCAGATGACATTAAACGATTAACTTCAATAGAAAAGTTTAAATCCCAAGTGAAATCGTTTCTGCTGCATAACTGTTTCTATACAATTAGAGACTATACTGAGCATCACAAGAAAAGTAACATTAATTTTACCAATGATACATAGTGCATTATTTACCATTTGGACTGTATAAATGAGTATAAACAACCTGTAACAACTATTGTACTACAGCTTCCGGGTCAATGACCCCATCTGGATCAGGTTTTTCGTCCAGTTTCCCTGATCCATTGAGCAAATGCTGAGATGGCCCCTTGTTTTGCTTCTGGACATAAATGTAACTTTATTTTCTGTGCACGTCTTCTAGAATTCAGTGGGAAACACAATTCTTCAAATTATCGTTTCCATGTTGTCGCGGCAGGAAGTAATAAGAGCCCAAATTTATTGCTTATTTATCCTTGAAAATAGATTTTATTACATGGGAGTTTTTTTGTTTTTTTTCTCCCTTTCAAAATTCAAAATGTATTGCTTATTTGTCCTTGAAAATAGATTTTACTACATGGGAGTTTTTGTTTTTTTTCTCCCTTTTAAAATTCAAAATTTAAGTAGTATATGACTTAGTGTAGGGATCACAGAAGTTTGAAAATGTGCACACAATTCACTTTTCCCTACAGGACGTCATACGCAGTTTTTAACTGTTTTTTTTACGTAAAATAAATAAAGAGAGTTGTTCGTTATGGACCCCGTGTTAGTGTGTGCAATTAAAGATCCTGCCATGCCCAATCCATCAACGATACGAACTCTTCTTGGATAGTCACTCAAGCAAGCAGACGTAACATATGGTAATGTATCAGATGTATTTCTATATTATCTTCATGAAAACGCTCATGGAGAAGAGAAGGCCCTTACGGGCAGATTTTGTGACAATTATTCCAATAATACATCGTAAGAAAACGTAACATAACTAATTAAGAAAAATCGAATGAATATATAAAAAATGATTCGTAGAAACCAAAGATAAAATACTTAATTTTTAGTTGCCCGTGCCCTTTTCTCCAAGGCTAAGTTTTCCGCGGTCGTTTGCACCTTTCTCTCTCCCGCTGAGGCCGACCGCGTCGAATGTCCTGCTGCCCGCTGCCAGCCCTGGGCCATAAACTTGGATGGAACACTTCTGCGCGTCACCGGCCAGGGTCCTCGCGCACCGGCCGCGCCTGGGTCAACTCGCCCGCCCTTGCGGCTCCCGGAAGACATTTTGTTTCATATATTTCAAATGTAGAAATCAAAGACGTGCAAAATGCGCTGAATAAGGGTGGTGATTCACAAAGTTGTATGTTTGATAGTAGTTGGGGCGAGTTAGTGTGGTAAAAGTATCGTCAACTTGGTACCGCCGATTTGATTCGCCTCGCTAGAGCATTTCCAAGTCGAAAAGGTGTCCGCTTTCGCCCTCCGAAATAACCGTAAAACATCCCTCAGTCCAGTCAATGTCCACCACAGTTTGCACTAAAAGTCACGTACGGGTAATCTTGACTCAGTTGCCTCGCGTAACTACAGCTGAAGTATTTGTTCCCAAATATGCGCATTTCACACGTTTATCCGTATAATGCAGCTGAATGTCAAGGAAAAAATTCCTTCAGAAACGGAACTTGCGCGGGGTGCTGGCCCCTCTCAGGGCTGTTGGGCTCCACGGCAACGGATTGCAACGCGGCATTTCACTAAGGGACGGCGCCATTCATACCATGCGAAAGCAATGCCGACACAGTACAACAAATCCCAAAACGATATGACGTACGATAAAGGCGACTACTATATTGAAAGTAGTTTGAAGTCTGACGGAGGACAGTACTGCTAAAATTAAATTCCAATAATGTCACATCCTCTTGATTCGCATTTCTTCGATTCGAGCTGTTCACCAACGTGATCAAGGGAATGTAGAGTTGGCAGCAGATTGTGCCGCCACAGTTGGAATCCAATTTCGTTCACCGTTATCACTTGACCGCCAATAGAAGACGCGTGATTATAGCGAAAAGTTGTAATGGATTATCGCTTTCCAATGGAGCTCTGGCGCATGCGCACAGTAACGGGTTCGACAACCATTCAGTGGCAAAAGTCTCTTTCATTGCCCTGCGCCTTCGGCCGCCGCTGCCCTGGCACCCCGCGGACCCGGCCCCCCGCTCCCGGGGCGGGGCGGTGGGCAGAGGCGGCGCAATAAACGCGCTGCCAATGGTTCCGGATTCCGCGGCACCGGTTCCTTGGAAACGAATGCGATGTATTCGTCGCGAGGGGGGGTAAGATGTAAATCGCCGTTTTATGCCTGCGTGCCGCTCTGACTCGCGCCGCGGGCGCTCGCCGGTGCGGCCTTGCCCGAGTCGCGCTGCTCGCGGCGCTCCGCGAGATCACGTGGGACTCGGAAATCGCGGGTAGGCTGTGACCAGGCCCTAGCTCTTGCCTACCACGAAGTCCTGTAAGAATGTCCGATAACCATGGGACTCTCATGGGGCAAGACGTAGCCGTGGCGCTGGCGGTGGTCTCCCCAACTATATTATTGAAGATCGATTTTATGTCCCCTGCTGAGAAATATTTCGTCTCTGCCCCGCTTGCGCTAGCCATTTGAGAAATACTCCGTCTATTACGCGATAATTCGCGTAATACACGATAATACGCGATAACATATTACAAGCTCGTGATATTATCTACAACTAATTATAAAAATATTATGAAGGGGATTACTTCCTTTGCAATTATTAATATTGTCTTCCGTTCTTCGTTGCCCTGCTATGCTCATAAATTCTCCCGATGTTAAACATTAACTTACTAATATTACTTTCAATTTTAATCCTGGGTTTCGACATACATTTTACTCCTTATTTACCCCTGGTTACCCTACATTACCCCTGTTCCACGTGGAATGCGTAATTTTATACAGAATCATGATTCCTGTAAGTTCTATTGCTTAAAACCAATTATTGAATTGATGACAACTAATATAAATTATCAGACTTCTCTAAAAAAAATAACAATTCAACTTTTATTCTTATATTTTTACAACTTCTATTGAGCTCAGAAATGTTTACTTTTCCTCTGTTGAAACAATAAAGTTCCGTACGGATTTGAATAGTTCGTAAGCTCGCTGCAATGTCTTCTCAGATGATTTCTCGGTTAAATCGGCTGCATGTTGTCCGTGGAATGTCCTCGATATCCCTATTTATTTATTTTTACGTCAAAAAGAGTTAAAAACGGTGTGTGGCGTGCTATGGGGAGAAGTGATTTCAGTATCCGTTTTCAAAATTCTGTGATCCCCACCCTAAGCCACTTGTATTTATCCCCACCCATGTACTACTTGAATTTTGAATACAGAAAAAAAGAGCATTTTTTGCAAGGGTTGTTAACAAAAGTATTCGCTCCGATGTAATAAAATATATTTTCAAGGGAAAATCAGCGATAAATTTGGGCTCTTATCCCTCATCATGTCCTTCGGCAAGGAATAATTCTTCCTGCCGCGACAACACGGAGAACGATAATTTGAATAAGTATATATCCCACGACGTGCACAGATAATGAAGTTACATTATGTCCAGAAGCTAAACAAGGGGCCATCTCAGCATTTACTCAAAGGATCAGGGAAAGTGGACGAAACACAAGATCGAGATGGGGGTCATTGACCCAGAGGCTGCGGTACAAGACTTGTTACAGGTTGTTTAGAATTACACAGTTTAAATGGTAAATATAGATATATGTAGATATTTATTATTTCTGCAGGTAGGTTTTTACACCTGGGTGGCAGAGCACTACAATTTACATATTTCAGTAAGCGATATAAATAAAATGTAACTTTAAATTATGTTAAGACAATAATAATAATAATAATAATAATAATAATAATAATAATAATAATAATAATAATATGATAAAATGCTAACAATAAGAGTAATAATAACAAAAATAGAATTAACTGTAAATTTTATGGCTGACCTGCACAATTCTTTTAAACTATTAAATACACGACTTTTTAATTACACTTCACTTCATTTGACAACATTTGCACTTCACTTCTCTTTCTACTATGTCACTGTTATAATGAATGTTACTTTCTTTTTGATGCTCAGTATAGTCTCTAATTGTATATATTATCGCTTTCTTGCCTATCATTAGAATAAATTAAATATTTTCCGGAATATCCTCAACGATTAATATGATTTAATAATTTCCGTAAAATCAATACGCGGTCGTGACTTTCCCCAACTGTGCTTGGTATGAAACACATATGCGAGACTATCTTCACCTACTTATCGAAAATCCTTCATATCTACGGAGCTATCCTAATATACATCCCCTCAAAATACGGAGTCTGTTTGAATTCAAATCTCCAACTATTTAAATAAAAATTGCAATTATAATTCAGTACTAAAATTTTGCACAATACCAAGCTATCAGACTAATCATAAGTTCTCGCCTCACTGTCATGTAAATAATACCCCAGTCTATGCTGAACAACTATTCACAGAGCCCAATTGCTTATGTGTCAACGTTTCAATATATTTTTAGAGAGTGGTTAATTTAAGCTTCCCAGAGAATCACGGCTTTCAATGCCCTCTCCACACCTTTTGCGTGTAATGTGTTCGGCGCCGTGTCTCCCCGTCTGAACAGCGCTATGACACCAAGCATGGAATACTACACTTGATTTATTGATTGCCCTAACAACGTATATTATTTGATTTCCAAGCCTGCATACAAACACATTATTACTGACGCTTGATGCCGATTTTAGCATTCAGATGAAACTCAGTGTTTCTGGTTTATCACACTAGATAAAATAAATAATAAACATTCTAAATGCACGTTGTGTAACTGCATGTTCCATGCCATTTTCCGTGCTTACGATTTACAAAAATAGTATTGTTGAGTCTTGATTTGGGTTGCAATGCAATTGCAACGCCCTTATGTTACTATGATTATAGTTCAAATTTAACTGAGAGAGAAATTAATCGTAAAGTGTTTAATATTGCTAAACAATCTGCTATTGAGTTAATGATTGCTATGTTAGTTAAGAATAAAATTGAAAATTGTTTACTTGTATGAAACAAACAACAATAATCATGCATTCGTTGCCTTCAGGTTAGTTCATAATTTCTTTATTGTGTTTGTTTGAAAATATTTCCATTTGAATGTCCGCCATTGAAGTATCAATTAGGAAACTTTGTACCAAAAAATTGGTTTACGGCAAAAAGTCTCTTCTCATCTGTCTACAAACGCCGCTACCAAAATTGATATTCCGTGATCGAACTGGCTGATGTTCTGGCTCCTTCAATATGAACCGGATAATTTAATTTTGGGAGTTCTTAAATGAAGCCCATTTGGTCAAAAATACGTCCAATTTTTTTCTTTACTTCTTTTCTGGGATATAATAAAGTACGCTTAAAAAATGGCACGGTTCGATTTTCGTTGATATCTTTGAATTATAGAAAATTGCATTTTTTTTCAGCGATTTGCTACAACGACAATATTGAAGGTAGATTTTTTCAAAATAAAATCTGTCCTTCAAAATTTGATCTTTAAAAAGGCTATGTAATATTTTTTTATATGAATAAATTTGCTTGTTTCACATAACTTCCCGTGAAATTTTGCGTGAAAGAAAGACAACTTTCATTACAGTTACTCAAAAACTGCCTGAAATATGTTCTTTAACATTTTTTCTCAGATGGAAAAAAGTACTCATAGAACATTTTTTCAGGTTCAAATTTGTTCAACTGTAAATTTTCGAAAATTGCAATCTACAAATAATGCCAGAAATGATGTGCTCTTTTAGCGCCACTTGAGTAAAACATGAGCTGTGTGGATTTGATAAAAGGAGTGACGCCAGTGCGGTTGAAACACAGCATTTTGAACGCAGTTGAGGTGCGACCCACAATAAAGCACCGCGGAGGCAATCACGCGGAAGTGGCAATGACTTTCAAGAGCCGGCCTTCATGTGCAGCGACCCGGTCAGGAGTCCACGCACGCCCCCGATTGGCGCGGGCGGCGATGGCCATTGGCGCGTGGTGCGTGCTGGTGGGCGGGGAGCGGGTCGGGCGATAAAGCTGTAGCAATAGGACATGACGGTGGAGGGGGGTTCGAAAGACGGTAGAGGACAAGCAAGATAGGATGACGACGGACCCCTATTTGAATTCATAAGAAAAGAAAGTTGAATGCTTTGCCTCATAGAAAATGCGGATTACTTGTGGTTACCTCCAAAGAACGTGTAAGTTGCTGGTATTTGCCAAAATATTAAAGACGCGATATGAGATTGTATGTAGTTTTTCTTATTTCCAAACATTCATAACATAACTTCATTTGCGATACGGTTAAAGAATAATACTTCGTCATAAAGTAACTTAAAGTAAACAAATATCCTTGTATTGAAATATGCTTCTCAGTGTTTCACATGAACTTAATTTCTAAGAAAAGGAAGAAAAAAGTGTGTATTAGAGATGTCCGATTACTGGCAGCATTTTGCTATTTTGGCCACTGCTGGAGGTAGGGGACTGCCATTCTCACATCGCAGGTCCTCTCACTTGCACACGTCGCCGGCGGGGCGTGTGTCGGTGGCCCGTGACGACACGCCGGCGGCGGCGGCGGCGGCCCGGGCCCCCCTGCCCGCCATTCAGCGCCCGCCCGCCCGCACGCACTCGCCCGCGCGCGTGTGCCGACTTCCGACGCCGCACGCCTCGTGGGCAACCACCCGCGACCGTCGCCCGCCGCCCGCCTGCACTTGCCTGGAATGCAACGCAGAAGACAGTGCTTAGTTCCGGAACGCGCACGAAATTAATTATTAATTTAATAGAAAATTATATATTTGTAACACAAATGATACTTAGTAACAGTTTGTTAAGAATGATAGCATTGGATCTGTATGAATGTAATGGTATTAGTAGGAAATAAAAATTAGTTTATAATGATATTTTATTGTTTTTTACCAATACTTTGATTACGTTCATAGAAATGATACAGTCAAGTGGATAATTATTTAATTTTGAGTGTAGGGAATTTCATCGAAATAGAAATTGAAGCTGCCAAGGTTTGTCCCCCAAGGTTTTGTTGTTGTTTTTCTCTCTATGGCACGAGTCATATGCGATTTTGTTTATTGCTGTTTTGGCTTTTAGAGCCAGAAACGCTTTTAACTCGGCTTCCTAGTTGGATGTGACTTGAACCGAGCACTAAATACGTACTGACAGGTGTGTAGCCAGCGTGATGGCGCAGTGACCGGGGCAGGCGCCAACTACGCGTTACACCGGCGCGGTGGTTAGAATGGGGGTCTTTCCAGTGCACCACGAATCTCCTCTGGATCCGATTCTTTGCCCTAATTCTTTTCTCCGCCCCGGGAGCGAGTGCGCTGGAATTGAGCACCTGATGTGCGCGGCGACACGGGACGACGCGCCTCTGCTGTCAGCGCGTAATAGGAACTACCCTTTTCTTCATCTGTTAAATTTGGGCTTACAGTTGAATGCTTATCCATATAAACAATTAATAACATATTTTATTAGGTAGTAAACTTAAATCCATTATAAATAAAGGTTTTTGTTCTGAAGGGCAATATAGTAATAATATATTTAATTTTGTTATAATTGATTTAATTTAATTCGGTATATAAGGTAAAGGAAGATGGATTACGGCCACTTCTGTTACAATTTTGTTTACTCGGCTCATATATCGTGAATTCTTGTACATGTTTCCACTATCTTCTGCCTATTGGTTAGTAATTCTCCTCCCTCAGAACCTGCTGTCTCCGTCAATGCTAGAGAACAGATTTAATTACATGGCAATGTCATTACGAACTGATTTGCCGTCTCAGATGTCGCAGAATGAGCTAGACAAATTGCCCAAGTTGTTCCTCACACAATATGAGAGGCTTCGATTATTTCGCTCCCGAAGAATTATTTTTCTAATCACGTGACGACTATGAAACGTGAAAGTTACATCAGAACAATCGAATCAAAATGTCAAGACCCACATTTCAGTGTTGTATTGCTTGCGCGCTGTCATATATAATTATGAAAACACCAATTAATGAGTCTAGTTTCATGGGATCAGATATGTTCTAGGGACTTCTAACGACGGAATCCTAACGACAGAATCCTTCACAATCATTGGTTGCCATTTGACATTACTTACGTTTAATCTCCTCTTCTGTAGTTTCTTTGATGCTTCGCTGGTTCACTCCTGCTCATGCACATGCGTGTTGGCCACGCCTTTTCAATATGTCGTTCTCACCTTGAAATTGAAATACGAGAGTCTATTCCTGTCTGTGAGTTCCAGATACACTTCCTCTACCTCTCCATGCCTTTAAACTATAGATACATTGATTACGATTACAGGAGACACGTAATTATACTACGTGACTCATACGTATACAGTTAGTAGGTATTCTGATAAATCAGTATTACCATCATTGTTCCCTCCATTAAATTATGTGACATTCTTTACCGCTTTTTTTCGGAATCCCCAACTGTTTTCTCCTTAAGCTACCTTCCATTATTTTTTCTTCATATACAAAGAATTCTATGCCCAGTGCAAATTCTCCAGGAGGACTTTCTCCGTTACTGGCACTTACTTTTCTTTATTGTCTTTATCAGTATGTCGAACTTTTATTTTGTGTCTCAATGGTGTAACAATACCCAACTAAGAAATGTTGTGCAATGTGCAAAGTAAATGAATATAAAAATATATTCATTTTGAACCTTCTTCTACTCACACTAATATTTACTTAGTTTTCTAGTTATTTTTCTTTCTGAAGATCACAGGATGGCCGAGCTACATTTGTTAATACGTACGAAAGTTGGACATGTATTAGTATTTAATTTTTGTAATGAATTTATGAGTATTGATTAAAGTATTAATAATATCAAATTGCATTTGAGCTCCACCAAAAGAAACATGCACTAATTCAATTAAATATTTTGCTGCGTGTGAAAAGTATGTGCATCTGGTACATCGACGCATCGCAATCGTTAGGAGATTCTATTTTTGCTTATTACGTGTCTTCGTAAAATCTCACTTTATCACTGATTAATTGATTGATTTTTTCGTGTTTTCGGGCGCGTCAACTGCTTTGTTCATTAGTCCCGTTAGTGTACTGCATGTTTTTTTCTGGTAGATGGCGGTGATCTTCCCCCGCTGGATGGCGAGATCCGGCGCTGACCTACCGTCGGCTAGTGTGGTTTCTCCCTAACCAGGACTCTCCCACCAGCGGGGCACCGCCCCAGCCGGGACAAGCTCTAAGCTCCCGACAGGTCTCCCGAAATATGTGGTAGTGTAGTGCATGTTAGTGTAAGTGTGTGTGTGTGTAAGGGGAGAGGCTGGACAAGGAAGAGGAAGGAATGATCGCGCGCAGTCCGTGGCCCGTTCGGTAGGGTACTACTCCGGCATTCGCCTGGTGTTGATCGGAGAAACCACGGAAAACGATCGATCAGAGCAGCCGGCCGCTGGACTTCTCCAGACAGCGACTGAATTACACCTAGCTGAAACGCTAGGGCTGAAAATCCTGTCGCCGTCAGAACTCGAACCTAGGACCTCCCGGTCAGAGGCGCTGCAGTGACATCAGTTGATGCACTGAGCTACCGCTCCCGGTCACTTCACTTTATCACTGAATAACAGTTCTTTTTCACATCCCCAGTGGGTCCAAGCGAAGTCCAAGGCACTCGTCGTGGGGAGCGTGCATGCGGACGTGAATCGCTGCCTGCGCGCGTGGGGGAGGGGGCTTGGCGGCCGCGTGCACGCCTCGCGCGCAGCCACCCGCGACCGACGCAGCGCGTGCGCAGTGCTGTAAATGGCCGCTGTCATGGCTGACCGCCCTTTTCGCTGTACCCCCTCACACCAGCCCAGGACTGGAACTCCCACAACAGCCCCATTCGAACTACCACCCTATTCACCGTCCCCCGTCACCATCTAAGCCCTGCCATCATTCCAGCCCAGCGCCGCCCGGCCAAACCTAGTAACCAACCTAGCCCAGCTCAGTGCAGCCATCCAGCGCAGCCATGCAGCGTAGCCATCAACGCAGAACTCCCACCATCCACGCGTAGCCACCACCCCAGTCCAGCCACTACTCCGGCTCAGTCACCACCTCTGCCCCGGCACCTCAGCCCGCCCCCCCCCGCCCGCCCCAGCCCGCCCCAGCCCGCCCCAGCCCGCCCCAGCCCGCCCCAGCCCGCCCCAGCCCGCCCATGGTTCCGGGCTACGTGGGCCACCATCCACCCAGTCCTAACCTCTTCGTCCCTCCGCTCCATCTTCTCAATCCCCCGACCCAACACGCCTGTCCTCCCCAGCTCTGTTTCTCAGCTCCCCTGCCGCCCGCCGTCTCCCTCTACGGCAGGGGAGAGGAGCCTCGTGGTGCGTGTGTCTCCGCCGCCTGGGTGGTGAGTCATTGGGTGCCAATGTGTTGCGCGCCAATGCATTAAGAGCTGTAACGGTTGGCGCTGATTCTGGAGACCGCTGCTGACACCGGTTGCCTTGGAGATTATTATTGTATTGCACTTGTCTACACTACCACACACTACATGCACTACACCACCACACACTACATGCACTACACCACCACACATGCCGGGAGACCAGTAGGGACCTTAGAGCTTGTCCCAGCTGGGGTGGTGCTCCGTATGTGAGAAATACCTGATTGGAGAAAACATCGCTAGACGACGGTAGAAAGAAATCGCCAAATCTCGCCATCCAGCTGGAGAAGACCTCCCGATGAAAAAAATATGCTATACACTTACGGGAATAATGACCTTAGTAGTTGACGCGCCTGGAATCATTAACAATGACAGTATATGTACTCCCCATTCTCCCGCTAAGTTATTTCATAAAGCATTTGTTTTTATAAATTTCTCTTAGCGTGACATACTTTGTTGGCAATTTAAGCAACAACGCGCCTTGTGACGTAGTGCCACTTCGACTGTGTATTTTGAATGTTAATTCCTGGGATGCATACGTTCTTTCATTTGCAGCTAACCAGATGAACTTGCATAGTTTGTCATCAATTGAAGTGCGCTATCGGGGCCGAAAGAGCAATACGCATCGTCTCCCGGCTGCTGTGAAGATTTACATCGCCACTATTGTTTAATTTATCAGTTGCCTAATTATCAAAACTATAACTTGACCAAAACCGGTAATGGAAATTCAATGTTCATCTCAAGTTATGGCTGTAAATATTCCGAGTTAGGGGGGAAGGGAGCGCCTTTTTTGAATGGCCCCAAGCCCTCGCTGCGTCTGGTGCCCGTGCGATGGCGGCGTCGATGCCAGACGCTGCTAGACGCCGCCAGACACCACAGCACTCCTCATTGGGCATTCAGACGCGCCCGCGCTGAGGTCAGAGTCGTCTCGGATTTCGTGGCCACCGGCGCGGCGTGGTCGCCGTGTCGCCGTCGTGGGAGTCCGCGGCGCCTGGGACACGCTGCCAGCTCTTGCCTCCGCTGCCTGGCATAATGCCGTCCCTTCCCTTCATTTGGAACCTCCACAAAAATTGCTGTCCGTCCTCAACCAGGACCACTGTCGTCACGAACGGAGGCTTAGGTGGTTCAGGTCGTCAACTGATGTCCCTGCAGCGCCTCCGACCGAGAGGTTTGGGGTTCGAGCCCCGACGGTGCGTGACAGGATTTCCCACACTCGGTAGATAGCCCAGCAGCACCCCAATAAACGGACCATGGACCGCGCGCGTCTTTCTTTCCTCATCCTTATCCTGTCCTCATCCGTTACTTACACACTCACATGCACTATACTACACAATTCAGGTGGCCAGTCGGGCTTGTTCCGGCTTAGGCGGTGCCCCACTGGTGGGAGGTTCCTGGTTAGGGAAAACCTCGCTAGCTGACGTGTAAATCGGCGTCGGATCTCGCTATCCATTCTTTCAAGAGTTGGTAGCACACTACACACCGATTACAAAAGCGTTACAATAGCAACTAACACTTAGATGTGAAGAGTCGCGTTTCACATGTGTCCTGACCTCTTTTGTCGGTTGCGCATCTTAATTGAGAAGATAATTAATGTGATTTTTCTCTGTATTGATATAAGGTTGTTCTCGTTACTGTTCAAATGAATGTTTTATATGACTGACAACAAAAGTGAACAGTCACCACTCGGCAGGTCCTTGTTGAGACCTCCGCAGTATTCATCGAAGGAGGCATTCGTTGTGCGGTTCCTTTCTTGGAAACTGCCCTTATCTTTCCTCGCATCGGCCCGCCGAAAGAGGGCGCCGTGGGCTTGGCGCCAGTCCACGTGCGTTTGCGTGCGTGGATGCCGCGCGCGCGCGAGGCGGCGCCGGCGGCGGCGGCGGCGGCGGCGGCGGCGGCGGCGGCGGCCGCGGCGGCGGCGGCGGCGGAAGAGGCGGCGGAGCTCACGGCGCCGCGCTGCAAATGCAAGATGTCGCAGAGATGCATTCGCCTCGGCCTCCAGCGGGACGAAGATGAATGACCATACGATGACACACGTTAACCGTTCTGTATAGTACTTTGATGAGTGCTTTTCTTTTTAATTGCACAAAGGGAGAAATGCTTCGTTACTTTCTTTACAAATCGACGTTGCCTGTGACAGACGTGCCAAACATCTTTAGTTCTGTGGGTATTGTGTATTCTCATCGCGGTGAGTCTCGCACTTTGTAGGGATCTGGGTCATGCATTTAATTGCTTCGCAGCAGAGGATCCTTTGTACCTTTTATTGCATTCAGATCTGTTCCTAATAGCACCGGCGTACTCCACACAAACCCCGCTACATCGCCGTTCTTCTTTCTCCTCATAACTGTCATTACCATATTCTAATTGTTCAGAAACTTCCCATTTGCCCCCTCTCACCCCCCTCGTGTCATATTTATCTTTCCCATCGTCCACAATTACACCGTGTACGTCTCTTCTTTTTTCCCCTTTTTTTTCCTGCCCCTTCCATCCCTTTTTTCCTCCTTTACCTCTCTCTTCACTCGTGCCTCCTCCGCCCTATTTGCGTCGATCCCTCCGTCTCCATGGCCCCCTCAACGACACACCGCGTCCTTCACCCCGCCCTCACATTCCCAAGCAGCATCGGCACAACGGCGTGTTCAGTTTGAGTCGCCGGTGACCCAGGCCACGACGCAGGCGTCATTTGTGGGCATGAGACACCCCCGCCGATGCGTTATTCAGGCGAGGCGACGCGACGGCTGGGGAGCGCCGACCCAGAGGCGCCCCCTGCCGCCCACACGCCCTCGACTCTGGATGCAGAACGCGCGCCCACGCCCCTTTTGCCATTCGCCAAGAGAGATGGCGCTATTAAGCTGGACGTGAAAGGCACGCTGAGAGCCCTTGGCTTGTCCGAGATGATAATTTGTTAAAAATGTGCTAGAAGTATTACTGTCCTTTTTTTCTTCACGTGCAGAAATTCTCAGGCCGCTTTTACAATAGTCATTCGAAGTTTGCTTGTTTGTATTCAAAAGATGGGGGAAGGTATTTACTTTTTTAAGAAAAATTCTGAAACTTATCTCCTACTAAATTAGACGTCCAAAACAATATTGTTTTCGTTCTTCCGAATTTAACAATCTTTGGGTAACTTATTTCCGTTGATTTAAGTAGTCGACAGTTCATGTCAATGTCGTAGTTGATAAATTGTGAAGAAACAAGAGATTACAAATTACGGACGTCAGGCATTTACAGTTACGCAAGCCAGAGAGCTCTTCAAATCCAAAGAAAAACTCTTTCTCTCCTCTGTTTTCTTGCTTTCTTTTTCGCGTCCTTTCTTTTTTCTCATTTTTTTCTTTCTATTTGAGTTGTATTTATTCGGAGTTTGACAGTTCTTTTTCTTTTTATCGCAAGGACGGGGATGGCTCACTAGTCATTGCCAAGCATGTCGCAACCTTCTTCATTCTTCACGGAAGATACTACTTTAGTGAGCATTGAATAACAAATGTGGTTCCGTATGTATGTCTGTTGTTTCTGAAAGCTTGTTTCAAATGTCATACAAGTTTGAATTGTGTGACAAAGACAACCTCGCTTTCAACTGCCAGAATTATTGAATTTGACTTAAATATATGTTTACTAAAGTCAGAAGACGAGTTTGCTCTTGGGTGTCTAATCCAGAAAAAAGAGCATCTGGCAACACTCTAACATCATTAATTGATGCAGCTCGCACTTTCATAGACAAGGCATTTCCATTCAATCATTGCGTTTATTCCATTACATTGTAATGCATATCAGCAGTTTCATGAGAATTGCCTTACTTCTCTGACACATAATTAGATCAAACGTCTTGGTGATACTTGAGAAGTAACCAATTGTCCATAGTGGAAAAGCAGCTGTCATCCCAACAAAGAATCGGACAGTGCATGATGTGAATATATGTATTATTCGTTGGAATTAGAATAATGAGAATTTTTACAAAACGATTTCTTACACCTCTGTGATAAGTACATAGTAATAACTGCGAAGGACCATCAAAAATACATAATTATTTAAAGTTGCTAATATTCAGCTAACAAGTTTCAAAATGTTTTGACATAAACATTATTTTTGTTCTTAATTGTTTAGAATATGTCTGTTGAAGATGCGTAGATATCAAGCCTAACATCCTGAAACTTTTATAAAGTTAAAAAGGACCATAAAGAGTTTCTGTTAGATGTGACCGTATAATGTTAAATAAATGCGTTTGAGCTGCGAGATCGTGACCTCAGCTGCAACCAAAAAACCACTGCTGTGGAACAAAGGTATGTCGATGATGCAGAAGGATGCGTGGTTTCCGAACAGCGGACTGGAAAAAGAGAAAGAAAGACAAAAGGACTCCTAGTGCAGAAGTGAGTTAAGGTCGGTCAGTCCTCTGAAAATTCTGACCGGGAGGTCTTAGGTTCGAGTCCTGATGGCGGTAGGATTTTCGACACTAGCTTTTCAGCTAGGTCGAATTCAGTCGATGTCTGGAGGAGAATTCTAGCGGCCGGCTGCTCTGATCGGTAGTTTTCCGTGGTTTCTCCGATCAACACCAGGCGAATGCCGGAGCAGTACCCTACCAAACGGGCCACGGACCGCGCGCGATCAGTCCTTTCTCTTCCTTGTCCTATCCTCTCCCCTTACATACACACTTACACCAACATACACTACACTACCACATATTCCGGGAGACCGGTCGGGAGTTTGGATCTTGCCCCGGCTGGGGTGGTGCCCCGCTGGTGGGAGAGTCCTGGTTAGGGGGAAAGCCCACTAGCCGGCGGTAGGTCGGCGCCGGATCTCGCCATCCAGCGGGGGAAGGTCACCGCCATCTCTCGAGAAAAGCATGCACTATACTAACGGGAATAATGGCCAAAGCAGTTGGCGCGCCCGGAAACACGAAAAAATCAATAAATAAATCCTCTGAAAATTCTGACAAATTCCCTATGCTGGCATCATCTTTATTCAGTTAATATTTACAGCAAATTCGACGACGGCATTGAATATTTAATGCGGAAGTGTCTATTGCACACTCCTGGACTAATGGCTTAGCTATCGTCCTCACGCGCATCGATTTGACACACCTTCACGTTCGTTTCAAGGAGGCGGCACAAGTGATGAGTGGCGTCTTACTCATCCATCTGGTGCTTCAGTGCAGCAAACGCGTCACGTCCCACGGTGACTGCGCAGTGTGTGTTTCGGAGTCTCTTCCTGAATGAGTGGCACATTAGCCTCGGGTAATTGCATTCCAAGGCAGGCGCTTTGTGCGAGCGCATAAGAACCGTACTAACCTTCGCACGAGTTCAGGGCCGGATCGCGCGAAAAACGACCTTAATGGATTCTGACGCTCAATCTCAAGTTAGGCCTTCCAGCCATATTCGTTCCTCGCGTCCTCAGAGAGGCAAGAACTCTGCGATTATACGCGAGAATTGTGTGTAGGTCATCCTATTGTGCTTCTGGAACCATCTCTTTTCTTTCGTACTGTGGTTATTTCTGTACTCCACATTACTGCGGTTGTATGTTCATTTCTAAGACTCGCTTACAGTATCATTATGCAGCAAGTTGATTTATTAGAAAATTGGCGGATGACAATGCAGAGACGATGCCACTCGAAAACAGCGATGGTTTGCTCTCATTTAACAAAGTTTTGTAAGGGTGGCTGAAATATTTGACTGGAGGTTATAATTGTGAGCGGTAATTCGTCGATTTAGTAATGGGTAAGAGGTGCGACGATACTATTTATCGCTCACGAATTATTCGAGAATAATTGACTGTTCAGTCAAGTTTCTTTCCGGATTACAAAAGCTCAACGATGTTTGCTGTTGGACTGCCGCCGAACTTGAAGTGAAGAAGATGTAGTGAACAGCTGTTCGAAGAGATTGATTGATACCTACTTCAAAAGAAGTGAATTGTGTCCTGCCAGTCAAATATTAATTTTGTAGTCGATGATAAATCGTTCGTAGATTGTGGCATTTATCACAGATATATCCACAAGGGGATAGCGGAAATGAAGCTTCATTACTCACAAGAATTACTATTAGAAGAAAAATTCAATTTGTTCTTTTCCACAGATCATAAAGATAAACAGTCGATTTCTCTGTTCAAAATATGTTTTTTTTATTAATTAAACAAGTATACAGTATATTCAATGGGTTATAATCTAATCAATATCTGGTCAAGCGAATTTCGAAATATCCAGTGTTATTTTGAATAGTATCCACAAACTGGCCGCCGGCATGTTGCCCGCTTTGGTATGACGAGTGCGAGGGTGCGCTGGAAGGCAGGTGCGCGCGGGCGCTTTTTCGGCGCCTCGTCGTCCGCGGGGGCGCTGGACCGTGAAGAGCAAGGGCCGTCCCGGATGGGATGGGCGCGGGGCGCGGTGACTCACGGCAGCGGCCGCGGCAGGTGAGCGCTCGCCTCCGCCCACTCGCACCCACGCCCCTCGCGGTGTTGCGCCTCACGTTGTAATAGTCGACACGAAAGCCATACTTGGACCACATAGCTTCTGCTTACCGATGAATCGTTCTCTGAACTATATACGCAGCCTTTCAATAAGAGAAAGCTCCTCCTCCAACATTTTATTTGCTTGAAGTACATGGTTTGGAGCGCACTAATGCACTTATGCTAGAAATGCTTCTACCAAACACCAACCGAAAAACATGTGAAAATCGCATGCTAGGTCCATCTGGTTGTTTTCAAACTCTGGATTTAATGTTGAGTTACTGACATTCTGTATGTGGCTGCTTCTTACATTTCAGTGAATCTATTGCTCGCACAGCTGAGGCAACCCTTTACTTCGCAGTATTCCGAAGCAAACATAACGTGCATAAAGTGCGTGTAACAGAAAACATGGATGGGACTGGACTTTAGAAAAACTCCTTAACGGACAGACGGATTTTTTTCCCTATGGATCTACTTTACAGGGAATCTTTGCTCGTAAAAGCACCTAAACTATGTGATGTTAAGAAACCTTTTAAGCATCTTAAATGTGTGACTGAAGGTTCCAAAGGAATTATTACAAAGAAATTATTTTAATAATAGTGGTGTAGATGCTTAATGATTCAAAACCAAGTACTGCTTTCCTATATTGTGTTCTGAAGATATATTTCAATTAGACATTGTCGAACCAAATATTTCAGTAATTTTCACGACAGCTATTTAAGTATTATTTTCTAACGTAGCTACTTCTTGGTATTTTATCCTACTTATAACTTACCTTAATATGTCAATACAATACATCAAACCCAATCACAACTTCAAGGTAAACAAGCAGATACGATAAATACGAAAGTAGTTCGTACCATATTCGTAAGGGAGAAAAATCGTCGTCCTTTAAAACTGAGGACTTGCGGCGTTTGTATAGAGGGTGTTTCGTGTTTGATGTTGGGTTTAAAAACAGAACATTCCCGAAGTAATGGACGTGTGATAGTCGCTATTGCAGTAAGTGCAGACGCAGTCAAAGCTGAAGAATACAGTCAAGAAAATTATTTGCCGGGATCAATTGCTTACCAATCATTGGGGCGATATCACGATCTCACAACTGTCACTTAAGTTGTGTCAATTTGATATACGAGATTTCCCACCTTCCTTGCCAAACAAATCATTGACTTTACCTTTTTAATGCCCAACACGTTTATAAATGTACTAAAAATGTTCGTAAACCTAATATTAACTTCACCTCGAGTCAATTTGCTGAGAATGAAAGGTGATGGATGAAAATGGGGGCGTTATACGTGTCTCTCGGCCGCTGCGTTGCTTTATGGAAAGTAGTGTCATATTTTGTAGTTATTTTAATTTTTATATTAATTAAAAATTTAAATTTAAAAATTAATTTTAAAATTAAAATTTTTTAATTTTTAAAAATTCAAAATTTAAGTAGTATATGACTTAATGTAGGGATCACAGAATTTTGAAAATGTGCACACAATTCACTTTTCCCCATAGCACGTCATACGCAGTTTTTAACTGTTTTTTTGACGTAAAATAAATAAATAAATAAATAAATAAATAAATAAATAAATAAATAATCAGTAACGATTCTCGGCCTAGTTTCTTGTTTCTGTTTTTAGGTTATAAATAAAAATGACATTGAGATGATGTGTAATCTATATGTGTCTCAATTAATGATACAAACGTGTAGGGCATGTAGAATGGTCGCAAACGATCAGTTTGACAGCAAACATATGGTGGAATACTTAATGAAACAGTTACACGTGTGTCGTTTGCCCCTATTGCCATAATAATAATAATAATAATAATAATAATAATAATAATAATAATAATAATAATTTGAGATTCGGTCTCGCATTCGGTTTCGAATTCAGTGGTAATATTGTGTGGCCTGTTTCTGACCGTTGCTGCAGGATTTACAATGTGGGTGGATGATGCCTGTATGTTGCTTTTCTTTGACGTTTGTGGTGGTTGCGGAAGTAGAGCAAATTCAGTTGCGATCTCTGCTCCTACTTAGGAGCACCAGCTTACTCTCTCACACGGCGTATATCTTACCGAGAATAATTCCGCCAAGAATGTCCTAGTGGTATTGTAGGAATCTGCATCGTGCCCAATCTCGATGTCAACCCCGACTTCAACCGCGATTGAGCCGCCCCACCTCGAAGCTTACGCAGCCGCCGTGCCGATCACTGAGCTCTCCAGAGGGTCTTTAGACGTTCTAGTCGCCGAGTCGCGGGTTTTTGTCGCGCTTCGCTTCGCTCCTCGCCTTCTTATGCCCCTGCGCCTGCGAGCGTTCGTCCTTGCGCGGCGCCGTCGTCTGCGCAGCGCCCCGGGCGCCCGCCCCGTCGCCTTGTTCGCCCCCGCCCATTCCCGCTCCGCTCCGCCCTGCCCCGTCCCAGCGCAGCGCGACCGGTTTTTGCTGGCGACCACACCATTTTCGAGGCATCCCTCATTACCAGATCATTAGCCGGCACGCGGGCGCTCGGACGCTGCGCGGCGGGGAGGCGCGGCGGAGCGGGGCGAGGAGAGACGATGCGAGGCGCAGAGCGGGGCGCCGGCGACCCCGCCTTCGCCCTCGCCACATGCCTCGCGCCGCCCCCCTTGCTGCTGCAGTCGCTGCCGTCTCCACCCTCGCAGGCCCCATTGCTTACGCCGCTGCTACAGCCCCCCTTACCCCACTCATGGTAGCATCATTGCAAGAGTTGCCAACAGCAGCGATATCTTCGCCTCCTCGACCTCCATTACCTCCAACGCCGGCGCCAGCGTGGACGCGCCGCGCGGCGCCAGCGCCCCGCGCCAGGAATGCGGTGGAGCGCGCACGGCTTCCTGGGCGGCGCGGCGCGGCGCGCGGGTCATCTGCCCCGCCCGGTCCCTCCTCGCTCCTTCCCCGCCCCGCCGAGTGGCCGTATCGCCCTCGCGATCAAAACATCGGCCCATTTCTCCGCCGGCGCCGCGACCGTCAGCCACTGCGCCCGAGCAACCGGTTCCAGCGCCGAGAAACCGTAAAACATGCGACGAACCCATATCTTTTTCCCCACTTTCGCGTTTAATTAATTCCTCCTGAAACCGACGCTCTTAGCCGTAAATCTTGCCATATTAATAAGAAGACCATTACGGTGTCGTTCCATCCGCGACCGGCAAAAACGACGGACTTCTCCGAAGGCGGGCGGCGGCGGCGGGCGGACCATCAATAGGTAGTCGCCCGCGGCGGAGGGACGGTGGAGAAGAGGCGACGGCGCTGTCTCCTTAGGCGGGTGGCTGAGGAGGGCGACGACGAGGACGGAGGACGAGGTAAGGGAGACGTGGGAGAAGAGCACGAAGGGAACGGTGGAAGAGAGCGTGGACTAAGAGAAGAACCGGTGCAAGGGTGGGTGGTGGATGATCAGGAAGTGGGAGGGGGAGAGGAGTAGGGGCTGCCAAACGGTACGGACGTTGGCGATCACCGTAACGACAGTGTAATGGCGAGCGGGCGGGCGGGCGACTGCCCTGAGGCCGGCCCGCCCGCCCGACGCGATTGTGTTCCCTGGAATCGCGCGCCTACTTCCACTTAATTGTAGGATTACTGTTATGATTCCTGGGGCATAGAGAAGCAGGTTGGAGCCGGATAATTAAGACGGGATTGTGAAACGTGCGGAGAAGCTCCGAAGTCATAATGAGGGCGTCTTCGCTCCAAGCAGTTCCTGTTACCGAGAAACAAAAATGTCCTCTCTCCCTCCCACTCTCGCCCGCCCAGGCGCCCAGCCGCCCGTTGGAGGAAGCGGGGCAATGCACTCCGCGCGCCCTTGCGTGCGCCGCCACGCGCCCAGCGCGCACACGCCGGGCTGTGCTGTGCTGTGCTGTGCTGTGCTGCTCTGCGCGGCGCCAGCCTCCCCTGCGTCTGCCTGCTGCCGCGACCTCCCGATTCCAGGTCCGAGCAGCATCGCCACTCTCTTTGCAATGGCTCCGACCGGGGGATCCTACGGTCGAGTGCGGACGCCCGCCCATTTCCGACGCCAGCTTTATCTGGGTCGGATTCAGCTGCTGTCTGAACGACAATTCTAGCAGCTGGCTGCTCTGGTCGGTAGTTCACTCTCGTTTCTCCGATCAGCAGGAGGCGAATGCCGGAGAAGTGCTCTGTACAAACGGCCACACACAGTTGTTGCGCACGGTCTTCATGTCAACATTTTTGTCGTATTCTCTCCTCTGAAGCACACGTACACTTAAATGCAATCCACTATCTCACCTGTCGAGAGTCCAGATTGGGGTAGTGCCCCTCGTTGGGAGGAAATTGCTGTAGGAGGTATTCCCTCGCAAGTCGAAGTGTAGGTCGGCGCTGGACCTTTCTATCCAGGGGGGATGGAACACCACGTCCCGAGGTAAAGGATTCCCCACACTAAAGGGAACAATGACCACAGCAATTGATGTGCCCGGAAGCATCAACCTAAGAATTCTGCTTGTCCCTTCGTCGGCATCAGGTTCTTTTATCCAGAATTTCCGTCACTTCCCACTTGCAGCTCTTTATAATTGGTCAGAATGCACGCTCTTTTATTCTTATCTGAGTATCGCATCTGCCGACTATTTCCTTTGCCTAATTCCGCTTATTCGTTCTATTTCTTCGGCTTTCCGTAACAACGTCTACATTATCTTTACCTCTCTCCAAACTCATTAGCTCATCCGTTCCCCCTTTGCCGTTCCTTGCCCTTGTTCATTTGTGCAGTTTCCTTATCTTGTTTCCTGTTCCTATTTCTGCTGCATTTTCTTTTGGTTTTGCAGCATCATTGCTTCCTTCCAGCTCGATAACCTGTCTGCCGAGTACCAGTTTTGTGTGCTCGCTGGCACTGCCCGTGAGTTTTTTCTAGAAATTTCTCGACTTCCGTTTGTCGTTTCTCCTGTGTATTCGTTTTGTCAGTAAGCATTCGCTTGGCCTCTCAGATTCTTTGATCGTACGCCCACCATCCTCGTTCTGTATCTAATACGAATTTTATTTGAGCAGAGATCTCACTATCGAATATTCTGGACTTTCCTTTGCAATGTCTCTTGTAGCCCACTAGCATCGCAGCGTCTATTAATTTTCCCAGCTGTATGAAGCTCAGCGCTCGTACTTACTGACACCTCACACACAATCATTTCTCATAAATGCGTTATCTCTATAAAAATGCTGTTCATTCTCCTTCTTAATATATTTTAGCGAATGAAACGTCATATAGTCAAATACGACAAACTCGCTCACATACGTGTTTACATTGCCGCTTCTTAAAGCCTTTTTAGTATAACGTTGCATGGCAAGTACAGCAGTCACAGTAGAATACAATAAGAATTTCAAAATCGAAATTGCTAGTTAATATTTTATATTCCTTACTGTCAGTTGCTTAATCTGAAAAGCGATATTGGTCTGAGGTTTTTTTGTTTTTTTTGTTTTTTTTTTTTTAGTAAATTCATATATTACTTTTGCGCATTGTATATTAGTTTTTTTCAGCTCTCATTCCAAAATAAGTCAGCCTTTACAAGAGTTTTAAAATGATTTAAATTATATTAAAATGTTCGAAATAAAGAGCAAATATCATGAATATGCTGCCACTGCCCACAAACTTCTACAGCTTTAACTCATCGAACTGCGATGTCCTGGCATAACTTAACCTAACCTATCCTAAGGCGGAGCGAACACACCAATCGCAGGCAGTACAGCGCACGCTGTGATCATGTAGTGTAACTGCGTACGTCTTCCTTTCAAATGACTAGCTAACCATACGTAGAAGCGCTGCTCATCGACATGACGTTTCAGCCTTCCAGGCGAACTGCTTACTAACACTCTCTAGCGTTCGTTTCCCTTATCCATTCATAAGCTCGCTTCCTTCATGTTTCGAATGCCCGCGCTTTGCTCAGAATTTCGTGTTCTCTTGTTGTTTTTTTGTGCAAGTGCATTCTATTTTCAAAAGATGGCGGCATTCGTGTCTCTCCTCTTGCGCCGCTTCGCGCGAGCGCCAACTCTTGCATCATCCTCCCGTCGCCCTCGGCTGGCTGCGGCCACCAACCCGTGGCGTGACTGGAGGCACCCGGCCCGTCCTCGCTTCGCCCTCCGCCATCTTTGGCTCTTCCGCTCGGGCCTCACGCCACTAGAGATGCGACATCGATGTCGACGTTTTCAAAACATCCGTGTTTGAAAGACGACGGTTTTAGACGTCGATGTTTTGTACACAATGTTTTTTTCGTTTTTAATTGTTTGTTTGTAAATGAAAAAATCCCATAAACACAATTTGGTAAAAGTTAAAATATGAAATGATAACTTACAGTACCTCTGTCCATTGTGTTCGAAGGATACGAACGCTGCTTGTGCTACCTTGATCGAACAAACTGTCTCGTCCGAGATGATCCTGGTGTCCTCCTAGTATTTCCTATTTCGCATTTACTCAACATTCGTCAACGCATTCTCCCCCCTCCCCGTTCTTCCCATACCCTCCTTCGGGGAAGTGAGGACTGACCTATAGTGATAACTCTGTGCACATGGGATTAGTTTTGTCCTTTGTTATTTTTTGCTTTGTTTTCAGTTAAATATTAATTATAATTTAATAGTCATGGGCATTATGAAATTCAATTTTGTTGTGCACGAATCTAATGCTAAAGATTCCTAAAGCAGCTTTAAAACATCGATGGTTTTTGGTCGATGTATTATTATTATCATTGACATTTGGTAACTTCGATGTTTTATGATCGATGTCGCATCACTAGGCCCTACACTTCCCTCGCATCACATTTCCTCGCGTTCCCGATGAATGGCAGTTTCACATACGCCACCTGCCGCAAAACTACACGTAATTGCTTTGTTTGCATTAATTTGTCGTTTGCTTCAAGAAACTATTTTTGTCCCCTCCTCTAAAGTATTGTTGTGCAGTCACGTTTCTTATCGTGGGAGGAATAGTATTTCATTGTGGTATTTGAAACTGAGAAATCTGAAACTCCAGATGATATGAAATTGTCTTGTCTTATCATGTGCTTTTAGTAGTGAAGCAAACCACGTCAGCGTTTGTTAAAATCATTTATTCCTGCTGTCTGGATATAAGATGAATCGACCTATTTTGGGAACTATCATATTTCCCACTTAGCGTTCCCAATTGCCGAGAGCGCATTTTACCATTATCAGTCTCGCGACTGCTAGCAATTTAAACGTTCGATGTATATGAAAATTTTCATCGCAAAAAAGGATAAGTTGATATGATTTAACAATTACATTCAATGGTACCCCTGATGACGTACGTACATAGTTGCGAGTGCGCTACTGAAGAGGTCGAAAGATTCTAAGTTCGAGTCTTGACGGTGCACGGATATGAAACACCATCTAAGCAGACAAATGATCGAAACCTATCACTGACTAGATTCTAATCAGCGGCTGCTCCGATAGTTTCCTTCCTTCAGTGCTATTCCAGGCCGATACCAAAAAAAAACCAAAACAACTGCGTACGGGGCGCGTACGATCCTGTCGTCACTCTCGCCATTAAGAGAGGACGATGCGCGGCTTCTCTTCATTGATTGATTTTTTCGTGTTTCCGGGCACGTCAACTGCTTCGGTCATTAGTCCCGTTAGTGTAGGGCATGTTTTTCTCGTGAGATGGCGGTGATTTTCCCCCGCTGGATGGCGAGATCCGGCACCGACCTACCGTCGGCTAGTGGGGTTCCCCCTAACCAGAACTCTCCCACCAGCGAGGCACCGCCCCAGTCGGGACAAGCTCTACGCTCCCGACCGGTCTCCCGGAGGTGTGGTGCATGTTAGTGTGTGTGTGTGTGTGTGTGTGTGTGTGTGTGTGTAAGGGGAGAGGATAGGACAAGGAAGAGGAAGGGCAGATCGCGCGCGGTCCGTGGCCCGTTTGGTAGGGTACTGCTCCGGCATTCGCCTGGCGTTGATCGGAGAAACCACGGAAAACTACCGATCAGAGCCTACCTCCAGACTGCGACTGAAACTACGTCCAGACAGCGACTGAATTCGACCTAGCTGAAAAGCTAGTGTCGAAAATCCTGCCGCCGCCAGGACTCGAACCTAGGACCTCTCGGACATCAGTTGATACACTGAGCTACCACTACCGGTCCTCCTCTTCATGTGTTCCCCCCAGCATCAGGGGATAATATCCGAGAAGCGTCGGAAATGTGGGAAACTGCTAGAGCCTTTACAATCAGTGAAAGATTTATAACAAAAGAAGTAAAGTTAAAATCGTTATCAATTATAGTTTTATGTAGACAGTTCTTATTATTAAGTTTAAATGTATTTGTAAACAAGAATTGTCAGTTGTCTGTGCCGCTTAGTGAGCACGGTGGATAACGTAGCACTCGGAGCCCCCGAACCTGCCCGCTGTGTTGCCAAGGCTTTCCCCGTCCCGTAGTCGAAAGGCGCCACCATGGATTTCTGGCCAGTTGCACCGGCCCTGCACCGCTCGCCATCCTGCTTGCTCCTTGCTCCTTCCTGCCTGCTCCGCATGGAGAGGTAACAGGTTTGTGATGCTACGCTATGCCTCAGCAAAAACTCGGGGGAGCCAACAAATCTCTTAATGAATTGTCCTCAAAATTTACATTTGTTTGCTAATGCACTATAAATTACATTGAATGGAGTATATAGGTTAATTGTGCTATTCCCTTTATTTTTCAAAGATTTTTATGCTTTTGGGCAGGGTTCATGAATTAATCCCTATACAGTATTTGAGTAACTGCGAATGTGCGTGGGTGCGGATCCATCACTCTGGGTTAGATCATTTTCCGTGCACCATTCGAGACATATGAAGTGTCATTCCACGCGTCTCTGTCTCCTGTTGGGCAACTGATAATTTGTTTTCGGATTCGGTCAGAAGATTCCAAGAAATTTCCAGAAACGTGTTTTTGCAAGTTTTAGCGCTGCCATCGTAGTGAGTATGCCTAGAATTAAATCAACGCCGCCCAAATAGATCTATGTAGGTTATGTAGGTGGCGTTGAATGCCACAAGTGAAACACCGCGCGTCAGATTTCATTTATTTTGCAACCGCTTTAACGTAGTTTTAAAAATAAATTTGCAAAACCCTACGAACAGTATTGCCTTGGAACTAATTCAACATGAAGGTCTTCAAGTAAATACGGAGAAAATCAAACTCCGAGTAATGCTACAGGAGCACATTTACGTTCTTGCCTTCGTCCTCTCACATGTACATTCTTGAGCGTGCAAATATCCATTTTCAAATGAATGTGACGAACAATTTATTCTTATGAAAACGTAACTAACACCATATTCACATAAACATTTTTTAAAATTTTATTTTACATTGACAGACAGTACAACGTTTAGGCGTTAGGCTCTTTAGTTGATTGATCGAGCAACCTTGTATCAGCAAACTGTGAAGGGGGTAACTTCTTGTCTCCGCCCTGATAGCGATTTCATTAGATTGTACCTTCAACCACCGTTACTGCGAGGAAATTTCGTTAGAGAGCGATGACAGGGTTTAGAAAAGAATTATGATGGGAGAGACAGGTAAATGCAATAAATGTTCTTACTTTATCGAATGTCGGGAAAATATCGAAGGTAAATGTGAAATGGGAGTCTTTCTTTGGCGAGAGAGTGCGGTTGGATCAGTTCCTATTTCGTGACTGCTCCTTGTACATGATTTAAATTATTAAAGAAACTATGTGCCAGTTTCGTAATAAAGGAAGTAATCTGTTCTATTTACAAGATCGTTGTGAAGTGTCTTATTGCTGACAAACCGGGGGCATTTACTGTTATTCTTAAGATTTTGTTTGGAAAGATTCGTAACTTATTTAATGTGGTTGGGGCAGCTGCAATCCATACAGGGCATTCGTAAGTTAATATCGGACGAAGAATATATTTGTAAATGGTTAAAGTGGAATTAATTTTTAAAGAAGAGTTGCGGTTGAGAATCGGACGTAAAATAGCTAATCTTCTATCGGCTTCAATTACATTGGACGAGATCTGACTGTGTCAATTTAATCTTGTGTTCATGAGAACGCCGAGATAACGAATAAATGAATTACAGAAGACTTTAAAGTAAACACTTTGGCTATTGATTTATTGGAGATAATTTTGATTTTTCATAATTTTAACCAATTTTCTATGTTTTTAGGTGGTGGAATGGTTTTCTCCGACCTTGAATTACACGACATGCTGTGCTTAAGTTTTGGTTTGCATAAGAGTAAAGTATCATCTGCAAAGACAGCTGTATTAACTGTATTACTGGTAGGAATATCTGTGATGTACTAATTAAATAAGAAAGGAGATAATGAGGATCCTTGTGGAACACCCAGAACAGCCCGAGGCGAAGAACTGGAGGAGTTAATACGCACAGAGAACGTGCGATTCGATAGGAAACTTGATATGTCATCGAGATATAATGGAATTTCAATTTTCCTTAATTTGAATTTTAATCCATCATGCCACACTCGATCAAACGCCTGGGCGACGTTTAAGAAAACTGCAAGTAGGTGAAACCAGATTGAAATGAAAAGTGATTTTTTGGTGTTAATATCAATAACTGATGAGTAGTTGAATGGTTTTCTCTGAAGCCAAATTAGAAACAATGAAGCACGTTAGTATCGAGTATGAACTTTTAAATACAAGTTTTTCGAATATTTTGGACAAAATTGGAATTAAACTAAATGGTCTGTAATTTTAAGGAAGATTTAAATTTTTTTGAGGCTTCGGAATAGGTATACGAGTACAGAGTGTTTCCAAGAATTAGGATAATATCCTAGTCGCAATGCAGAGTTAAATATATTGTTTAGGTAAGCAAGACCTTGCCTAGGCATATTCTTTAAGATATTTACAGTAATTGTGTCACGGCCTGCTGATTTCTATTAGGTAGTTTTTGATTAATTAAAAAATTATGTTGGGTGATATAAAAGAAATTCGATTTGATACATCGAAATTTGGTGACTGCACAAAATGTGTTATTGTACGATGTACTCTATCGTTTACAGCATCCTGGGCGAACGCATAAACGTACAAAACAGTCGCCTTTTAATGTGAATATAGATTTGCCTACAAAACGATAAATAGAACAAATGCAGAAATAGAAGTTAACAGAATTAGACTGACTTTGTAAAGTTTTAATGTCTTCAAAAATTAGGGGACAAAAATATGTTAAGCAAATGTGGAGAAGAATAAAATGTTGTTAATTATTTTGCAACAGAAGTTTCGAATTGAGAACGATCATATTAGTGAATAACGCTGAAGAGCAGCTTGTAGATAATATATGTGCATTTTTGTGCATATTAGCGAAAACACACAAAATATGTAGCTGTACTATATTCTAACTATCCAGCATCACTCATATCTACAGGTATTTTTTACGGCGTTTATAATTTTGAAATTGCAATATTACCAGCTCATATCCCCTACTATCCTTTTGAAGGCCATTGGGTGTTGGGAGTTGTTGAACACGAGTAAAACATTATTAGATACTACAATTCATTGGTATTGATTTGCTGCTCTGTAAAGTGCTTATTGGAAACGTACTAAATTTCTAGTTGTTTGCAAGATCGCAGTCCAGTCAAGTGGTAGTATGATAATCTTAATTTGTTGCCGGTCTGTCGGAGATAAATGCGAACAGTAGAAAGTAAAGATTTTTCCTAGTGCTTATTCTCAAATGCCTGATTTCGATACATCTGTAAGTCTTCCAACCATTACATTATTTTGAAGGGGACATTACAAGCTATTGATGTATGGTAATGTTATTTATTTTAGTTGCCTTGTAAAAGTGTTATTGGCGTTTGGAATATGAACAGGCTGGTGCCTAACCCGATTCCCCAAACGTTTCCTAATGCGGGCCCCCAATTTTTTGTCTTGTAAAATAAAAACAATTAAGATTTTTGGCGCTCCTTATACCTTAGGAGGTTAATAAAAAGCAAGAGCGCACTCTGAAGCATATCAGTTCAACAAGGCAGGAAGATGGAAGAAGTCTAGAGATAATTTCATAATTTAATTCCAGAAAAGTCGAATTGAGAGAGATTTAAGAGAATTGTGATATTAAACAATGAACAAAAGGAAGATTCCACCTTCGGCAAGAAATCGAACGTCTTCTAGCTATTCCGTTAGGAGGGGGGAGAGTGTGTGTGTGATTGAATGCTGAACAGTAATGATTGTTGTGTGAATGGATGAACAAGAGCACAGGGAAACGGAGGAACTTTGACCAAACCTCGCATGCCTCCCCACAAATTCTACATCGAATGACTTGTGGATATCGATAGGAATTCGAGAACGTAGTAAGTAGCAGAGGCTCCTCCGTTGCCCAGTCGAATGCAGCTTTCTGCCGGTCTGTTTCGCCGGCCGCTCATCGCAGCGCCTCGCCCAGATCCTCTTTCCCACTGCAGCGCGCACCGCTCGGCCGACCGCTGGGGCCGGCCTGCGGAGCGCGGCGATTTATACGCCAAATTTAGCATTGGGAAAAAGGGCGAGCGGGACAGCGGAGGCCACCACCGCGCGGGACGAGTCCTGCCGACGTAACGGATGCTGTGCCCTAACGGTGCGCCGCCGGCCGCGGCGACGGCAGCCGTGCCGCGGTGTGGTGGTGGTGGTGGTGGTGGTGGTGGTGGTGGCGGCAGCAGCGTCGCCGTCGCTGCTTCGCCGGCTATTTATAAAATTTCGCGCGTAAAAAAAACCCGCCGCCCCGCGTCCGCCGCTTCCTGGACGCGCGCGAGGCGAGGCGGGGAGTGGCGTGGAGGGGTGGGGAGTGGAGGCGCCCGTCGGGCGCAGGGAGCGGCGGCACCTCGCGTTTTTGCGTCGTATTCTTCCGTCGTGAGCGTGTTCTTCTCGCTTCTGGAACGCTGCCCCGGGGTCGTTGCGCGGACGCGGAGCCCGACGGCGTAAAAGTAGCTCCCCAGCTCACCATCTCCCTGTTGCGAATTGTTAAATGAACCGTATCTATTAGTGTCGGGGATCGTGGGGAGAAGAAATTTTGTTTATTTTTCGGTGGTAATGGAGTGTGATGGCAGGCTGTCGCGTGAGTGCTGACGATGTGATGAAATGTAAAACGTGTTTTGTAGTAGGTGTAATGTTTGGGGAATGCCTTTTCTTCTTAAACCTGTATTTTGTTGATGCAGTTAAGGCACGTTTAATACATAATAGTCAATCTTCATGTCCACTGAGGCTTTGGCATCTCTCATGTGTTAATCAGTTTCAAGAACGTGTCATTTGTCTTGATTCGGTTATCAAAAGTACGCGTTAAATTTATTCCAGAGAAGTGTAATTGAATATTTGAAACTTGCGACTTTTGTTTGATGAATTTTGATGATGTTTGATGAATAAATCCCATGTAGACAATTGTTTTCAATTTCATAAGCTAATAAGAATCTTATTTTGAATTATTAGATTGATCTCCGACTGGTACTTTGTGTACTACAGAATATCTGCAGAAAGTGGATTTTATCTGCGCTGGTCATCGACTCACATCTCTTGCTTAAAATTACACAAATGGGTTCTGCACAGTAAAATTAACAAAGGTTTCGTGCGTCACTTTGCTGAGATGCCCTTGATTAATTCACACCAGTCGTCGATGAATGTTTTTTTCCGTCTTGCAGCTTGTTGTAATGGTGAGTCGAATCAGGAAGCTTATCTCTCAGTACCAATAAAGAATAATGTACTAGGTGGAGTTGAAAGGTAAACAGGCACAAATGTGTGAATCAATGAAATTGTTATTGAATGCACAGCATGAAATTGAAAGGGATAAAAATTAGTTCAGTGACTTCGGCAGCAGAATTTCAGGAACGTTGCACTCGCGTTTCTGCATGAAAGTAACTCCCACTGTCTACCAATGGCGCTTCGTGACTCCGAAAAGAGCAGGGGGGTCAAGTGATATTCCCAGGAACTACAGGCCGCAACGAAATTCGAAAATGACTCCAAAGTTTTTGCAGGCTTGCTTCTAAGGATGGAACGGTTTAGCAAGAAATTATTGAAATGTCTAAGCGGAACATGACTTTCGATTTTTTACGCCCAAAAATCAGTCTGCTCGCATTTGAATGTGCACATGTGCATGGATGTGCGGCGAGCACAGCGGTCGCCACGCCGTAGAAGACTGTCCGCCGCTGCGGGTCATAAGACACCTGCCCGCCACCGCTCCGGCGCAGCCGGCCGAGCGCGGCGCGCGCGGGAACCCGTTCGCAAGGACATTAGCATGGAGACTTTAACGATCGGACAAGGCAGGTACCGCAATCTCCACGACGCCGGCGACGGAGATGTCGCTGCGTGACGCCGCGGGCCGCGACGCGTTCGCCTTTTTCCCCCGGCGGGTTTTGTGCCGCGGTGCAACGGGCAGGCCTCAGGCACCGCGCTCGATCTCGCGACCCTTTCGTCAGTTTGCTCGAATGTTCTAACGTATTCAAGTTTGCCGACACGCGTAGAAATTGAAACAAGACCATACATCCTCCGTCCATGTGAGACTTGACTGTGATTTCGATAGATACCTAGCAACTCGGTGGAAAATCCAAAACAATGAAAGATTGTGTATTTTGAATTAAAAATGCAATTTGATTGTGTTACTCCGACTCTTCTCATACTGCGCGAACCGGCTGAGTTCTCATACTCAGCCCCTCACAGCGTACGACACAGCAGACGACGTGCGAACACAAAACTCCAAAGAAGACGCCGCATGACATTAAATGTTCGCCATTGGCGTGAACAGCAACGTTTCTGGTAGTCTTGATATACGCAAGCAAAGAACTGAAAGAACACAATATATTGTAGTGTTAAACCAGGGTATTTTATTAGCTCTTGATCTGTGTACGTGCTACTTACCATCATGTGAGATTTTGCACACCAGATTTTGTTTATGCTGAAGATCATTAGTTACCGTTACACGAGAGATCGGTATTCCGTAGAGATAGATTGAAACAGAATTAAACATATATAATTATAATTAGTTAAAAAGAATTACCCTGACTTGTACATGGTATGGAGATTTCATACATAACATTTTTCTTGTCTAATGTACACACAATATATTGTTTTGCTAGAGGTATTAATAATTTATTCTAGAAATTTATATGCACTAATGAACTGATGAAAAAGTTGAACCCGAAGGTTCTGCGGGCATCTGGAAATGAAGTCGCACTGACGTCAGATATCATGAGTGGCTGTCGACACTGCCCCTCGCGTTTCGGGTAGGTGCGTTTTGAAAACGGGCTTTGCGCTTTCATTAGTCTTGCTCTTAACTTCTCATCAATCATGGTCGGCTCCGGTAATTGAAGAGAAATTAGCCAGCATTAAATATTACTGCGGTGTGATTAGGTTAATGCTCCGCTCGTGACATGAGAATAAAAGTGACTAACGAAAGGGATTCTTTTGCACCCGAAGCGAAATGTAAATGTAAATTAAAATGTAAGTCGAATGTAAATTGTCTTATTTTGTTTACATTACATGCTGTTATAATTGACCCCCTCAACCTACATATTGTACTGACATTGTACAAAATCTTCCCTTTTATCTCGTTAACCATTTGTGATTTGCAAGATTCCAGTCAAATAATATTTGAAAATGATCATACTGTTTGTGAAGAAATTCTGGATGTATGTTTGCAAATAAGCATGTGTCTGGTAATATAATTACCTAGAGAAAAGGAATTTCTACATTTTGGGAACTATAAATTCAAAGAGATCAGAATCAACAGGCTCTTCAGTGAATGTAAATAATATAAGCTCTAAAAAGCTACGAAAATTATTTATTATTGCATTTTATTGCATTTTAGGATTTTGTGGCATATTGCGAAGATTATATATAACTTCGATGACTTTAAACCGAGATAGAGAGACTAACAATAATTTAGCAGATGCACTGTCTGATAACAGGAGTCTACAAAATGAAACTTGTTTAAATCATCAGAAATAAAAGCATCGTTTTCTAATCCAGTTTTTAACACTGATTACAGTTTGCATTCAGATTTGCGCCATCACCCGCAATTTTTCTACACTAGCGAATCCATTTATTCCAAATTCGCCCTAATGCAATTTCATTATAAATGGTATTAGTAAAACTTACGCAGAAATATGAACTCCCACGTCTCATCTGCACTGCTTCAGGATCTTCCCTGTATAACATCCATCAGAAATCTGCCATCATGGAGTCATTCCAGAAACTTAGTATCGTTGATTTTTTGTTCTGTTTTGGTGGAAACGCTCACCTTGTTCGTCACTCACGTCACCAAGGTTCAGGGAAGAAATCTAAATTGGAATAGGGCACGATCTTCATGAGTAAGGCACTCTAAAGCCCAATTTTTGAAATGCACACAAAAGTCTCTTGATTCCATTTTCAAAATCTGAAGATTTGCTTTTCACTAGTAATTGGTCACACGCCGTCACTTGTGCAGACATCGTGTTTTCTGGAGACATCGTTAGTGTGAACGCCTGATATTTTAAAATCGTATTTGGGAAGATTCCTTTCTTCATTTTTGCTGTTTTAATTTTCCGGAAGTTTTGTCAAATACAAGAATGCTCCACGGTTTGCCTTCCCCATCGTCTTCACCAAACAGTTAATCTAAACTTGATGTGAAGAGAGAAATATGTTGGAATCAACGAGAGGAACATTGAGAACACTGCGTTTTCCAGACTCACAAGAAACTCTTCCGAATCCGTCTTCTTCTTCTTCATCTGTATTGAGATACTCTGGTCAAAACAGAAGCTCATTTTATCTCCAGCAACGGCAGTTTCTGAAGCAACGGCTTTCCCGTCCACGATTCGCACAAACTTCATACAAAAACCGTCCTGTCTCGGGAACTATTCGTGTTAGAGAAAATCTAATCACATATTTGGAATCAGTGCTTGACGCTTAGTAAATTTCACATATTTTATTTTCTGATGACTTTTAGTTGTTGACTAGGTAAGCTCTTATTTTGGGGAAGAAATTCGCACTTTCGCTGTATTAAAACTATCTTCTCGCAAACATTATACGTGCTAGAGAAATTACAAGTATTTATTTGTTTTCATGGCGTGATACATAGTAAATCACACATAATTTATTTCTGATGATTTTTTGTTGTTGACTTGTATAATATACAGTACGAATTGTGATTTCAGAAGAGTACACCAAGAAATTAGTCATGCTTTACTATATAAATTGATTATAAATCATCGTCATTACCACGAGGAATATTTTTGCTTTATCCGCTTCTGTAATATTTTGTCACAAAATTTACAAATATATTATAATATAATCCATAATTTAAAAATAAATATGATCCGATATGAAAATAGTTTGTATAAAGGAAATTGTTAGTAATAAATAACATTTTTTCGATTAAAAGAAGGTATGGAAATTTTATAAATAAATTAAGCATACTGAAGTACACATAAAGATTATTTCGGAAATATTTCTAGTGCCTCTTAATTTCTTTGGCTGTATTACTGCTGAACTGCAGCATCTTGGCGTCTTTTCGAGGAACGGGCGATGGCATCTTGATAATACCTCTTTGTTACCCCACCACTAACTTTTACGACAACATAAAATGGAACGACAGCGCCCCTTGCAGTCACGTCGAAAATGAGACAGACGCTACTCAGCGTCGTATTTACGAAGACGTCGTCTAAGGCATTGGTTGTTAACGTCGCCTTATTTTATGTTCAAGAGGTTGTAGGTACTGCAAGACCGGTTTCCGTTTTATTTTATTGTGTCTGCAGTTATTTAGGAACTGGCAAAATTAACTTTCAAGATGAAAATGTTTTAGGTTCTGAAAAATCATAACAAAAATAAAGCATACAGACTACTATGAATGACATGTTCCGTATGTAATATTTGGTAACTTGGGACAAATGCAACGATGACATTACAATAGTTAACATGTACTTGTCCCCTCTAACTGAAGAATAATCTCAAACCTTTCAGATACAAATTGCAATCTCTTCTTTCGTATTAAATCTATAGATTCGTTAGAAGTAACCCCCTATTTAGGCCTTCCTAATATTCGGTGGCCTTCATGTTTTGGTAAATGTAATTCAGTGGTGGGATTCCTTTTCTGATTCATTCATTCATGTTGCTTAAAATAATCACAACCGTCTGTTGTGTTTTCTTATTGTGATTATCATGTATGACTGTCATTAATCTGTACTCTTCAATATCTCCATATTGGTGTCTGTTTATCCCGAAATTGCATTAGAGGGTAACACCACATTTCGAACGCTCTTCTCTATTTTTCCCAGTGACAAAGTTCCCCTACACGGAAGTATATTCCTGAGAAATGTTTGAAAAATTCATAAATGTTCGTATCCATTTCAAGAAGTACAATTGTTCATGTTAAAAGTAGTGAAAATTTGATTTATTGGGCTGATGCTGATTCTTCAAGATACGTAAAAATATGCACTTCGTTGTATAGCGTTAATTAAACATATTGGCATGCATATCACATGAGCGTCGATTTCGAGTCGTAGATACAAAGAAGTAATATTCGTAGATACGAGCGTTCATATAAGTGCGCCTGGATTTGCAAGTCGTATTAGAAGAGAAATTTTTGGGAAATTTCTGGTTTGGTATTTCATCAACTTCCAACTTTTGTCTCCCATATTTAGCGCAAGGGACCGACTTGCGGGGGCGTCTAGAACGGAGGGAGGCAGTTGGGGAAACTTGTCTCTACTCCGGCTGAATTTGGAACCCGATTTTTTTCATTCAGAACATGAAGAAACTGTATTTACTTTAAATTCAAATTTACCAGTACACCGCCCGGTGACCGGGCGATCGTTAGCACGCGACGTCGTTTGGGCTCCGGCGGAGGGCGCGGCAGCGGCGGCAGTCGCGTGCCGAGCCTTGGCCTCGTGGCCTGACCTTGCCTCAGCCGCCGGCCGGCACCGCCCGCACGCACACGCCTGCGCACGTCGCAGAAGGCGTCTCCCAGAAGCCGCGAGACGCCGCGCCGCCAGGCTCTGTCGCGGCCCCCCCCCCCCTACCCGCCGGACCCCCCCCACCCTACACCACCCCACACCCCCTTCCCTACCTGCTCCGCCCCACACCACCATGCCTCCCCGCCTGCCCCGCCATGTCCCACTCCATCTCGACTTGCCTCATTGCGCCAATCGCATCCCACCTCAATCCAACCCACTCTATCCCGGGCCTCCGTTTTCTTCAACCGCCGCGTGGCTTCTGTTATCGCCACTGCATCACTGGCACAACCTCCGGCACCACACCGGCACAACCACTTCCAGAAAGAGCTTTAACGTAACAATTAGCTACAGTAACATCCACTTTTCCACCACTCTATCCTCCTATCGAAGGACCTCTTCTCACACCATCAATGCAATCTCTCGCTCCAAATTCACCTCTCTCATCACCACCACAGCATCATCTTTACTACTCCCGCTATCGCCTCCGCACTCCATCACCACCAACTCCAACACCACAATTTCTATCATCATCCATTGCGCGCGCACGTACACACACACACACACACACACCACACCACACACACACACACACCCACACACACACACACACACATACAAAAATTTCAACGACGTTATTATTTGGCTCCAACCGGCTGTTTGTCAACTAGGTTCACAACCATCACTCTGTCAATCTCAACTCCAGGTTTTATATCTAGTTTCTTTACAATCTCAGTTAAGTTCCAAAAGTATATAGTCAGAAATCTAGAAAAAAATCAATTGTGAGCGACTTCATTCAAATTGAGTTCTTGAATATCTTCACCTTTTCGATATTAAACTCATGCATTAAGTTGTCACACCGTTAAGGTTTTTTTTAAACCTTCACTTTCTCCTCACAGTCATCTCTGTAGTATATTGTACATTCATTCTCTTCAGTTCCACATCCGCAAACACTCAAAACTGCTTGCAGGTACACCACCAGGTTTCTTCTTAACATCCATTTTAGCACTCTTTAACATTGAACTTGTTCAAAAATTCCTATGTCTCAGTAAAATATGTAGTGTCCAAAGATATTCATTTCCTTCTCCGTATGTCTAATTTCTATTAACTGTTCCTTTAAAACCACTAGAAATATGAGTTCTCAGGGGAAATCGCATTTAGGAGATGTCAATGCGAAAACCATCTCCAAGTCTATTTGGTTCATGCTCAGCATGATTATTTACGAGATAGATATTAGATAAGAAGAAACGTGGTAAGAAGAGAAGCAAAAATGAGAAGAAAAAAAAGAAAAAGAAGAGAAAATTGAAAGAAGCGTCTCAAAAGAGCAGAAGTAAAAAATAAATTTGTGAGGAGGGGCGTAACGTCGATTATAAAATTTAGGATAGAATCACGGTGATAAATTTACCAGCTGTGAAATCGTTTCAGAAATTTTCTGTTTCTGGGAAATTAGAAATATTAATCAGTAGTCATGGTAGTTGCAATGTGCTTATTTATTGTCATGTTTATTGTTGAGGGTATTATTTGTTTTCAATATATATTAAATGTACAATACATGGACTGGATGTACGGACGATATTGACATTTGATATTTAATACAAGTATTAATCAGCAGTCAGTTCAGTGGCAGTGGATGTATATGCATGTGTGTGTGTGTGTGTGTGTGTGTGTATGCAGGGTAATATTTATTTATTTCAATGTGTATGTTAGATGTACGATCAATAGACAGAATACATGGGCGCTATTAACATCTAGGCCTAGCGAAAGAAAAAATAAGATAAGAGGGAGAAAATAAAATAATAGGACAATAAAATTTCAGTGTTATGAAGTGAATTAGTACACGTAATTACTAACTAAGGGATGATAGAGAATAGAAAGGTAAAATATTCAATAAAAAGGAACGAAGTTATGCGTAAAAAAAATTTTTAAAAAAAAGGAGAAAAAAGAAATTAATTGTAAGTAACGTTCAAGATAGTGTAAGATATAAAAGTGAAGTGAAGTGAAGTGAAGTGAAGTGGCGCGAGTTCAAGAACGATGGAATTTGTACATCAAGAATGAACGTCAAGATCGTGTGTGTCCAGTTATATTGTGGGGAAATTTTAAGTGTTGTTGTAATATCCAATTCCATTAGATATTCAACGCTTGGGTTTAGCTTGAATCATAAAATCGCAAATTGCAATAAGTAGCTGAATATAGTCAGTCGCTAGTAGGTATTTCCTTCGAAACACAGAAATGAAAAATTGCAATCGCGTATTAAGTTTGTGGGAAATATAGTCCTAATAATAGCAAATCGTTGCGGACATTCTGGAACATTTTTAATTTAGACAAGGACGCGAGAATTAGTACCCCAAGGATCAAGGATTGCACTTACTATATATATATATATATATATATATATATATATATATATATATATATATATATAGTGCGACGCCCAAACCTACCTGTGCTGTAATTGCCGGCTAGCTCAGGTGACGGTAGAGCCTGAAATTTAGGTTGTGGAGGACGTGCTACGTGACAGAGGTCAATTGAAAGAAAGTTTAAAGACAAAAATGTAAATTTAATGAGAAATTAAAATGGTAAATTGACATTATTATCTGAGCTCAGTTTTTTTTAAACCTTGTTTTTTTCATCAATCTTAAAACTAATACGATCAAATTACTAAAACAAATAAAGCAAAAAGAGATGCGCTAACAAATAAAAAGAAAAAGGGCCAATGCGCGGCCTGCACCTTCTGAATGTTGACAACAGTCCAGGTAAGCCTGAAGGGCGTAATGAATATTTGTTTTGTCTGTCGGAGCTCGACAGATTATTAGAATCACCGCTGCGGCAGGAGGACGCGCTGGTGAACGGCCTCCAAACAGGCAACACAGCTGGGCTCCTTTCTTCTGACGGCACGCCCTTTAGGGCGGAGGGTGGATTCTCTCGCAGCCGTTCATTCAAGAGAGTGAGTTAACCACGACATCAGCTGGACGTCGGCGGTAGCGGTGACGACAGATCAGTGACGACGATCGTATTTCGTAATCGCGTAACTTGCGATACACGGCGCGGGCGTAAACGAGCAGAGAAACAAATAACATTACTAGATAAAGTTCTTTTTTTTCAATCTAATGAACGCGGTGCGATATACCAAATCGCACTTAATCATGCTACTTCGCGCTATCCTAGCGCCTACACAACTCGGATGACCTCCGCGTCCCACACCCGTACAACATGAGCGTCCCGCCTCTGTGTCCGCACGACTTGGCGTCCCCGCGCCTCTCTGTCCAAAGACCTCCCGCTTCTGTGTGCTCAGCGCGTCTCAGCGCCCACGAACCTCTTTCCCCAATTTCCATGAATGTTCTAGAATTTTCTCAGAAATTTTGGAAGACGTGTTGTTACTGGCCGAAAGTTACTACGCCGAAAATAATATTGCTCCAATCAGATTACGCGTCTTGTCGGTAATTTTGATGGAATTTTCCAGAACGCTCTTCTCGCACACTTCCTGTAAACAAACACGGAGCGGTCGCCGCCCCCGCCCGCGTGGAGCCTGGTCGGTGGTCCCGAGGGTTTTCGGAGGCGTTATCTAAACACTACACCCCTTTGCTCGCGACGCTAAAGAGCGGCGTAGATGGCCGTGCGAAGCGATTTAGGTCGCACCCGGATGGGGCACGCAAGCTTCTGAACAATAAAAAAAAAAACAAATATATTTATTTTTTTAATCCAATATTCGGTTACGTCACATTTCCCCTCCTTCGGATAGAGATAAAATCGAGTTTTGAAGATCTTAATTTGAAAATTAGGTTTTATCTCGTTGAAAAAAACAAAAAAACGTTACCGATATTAGATTCATAACTGGTGAATAATTAAGAAAAAATGAATAAAACAACATTCAATATTCAAGAAAAAATTTGCAACCCTTTTACTTAAAAAAAAGCAAAAAGAACTATTAACTACTATTTAATCAGAATAAAATAATTAAATCAAAATTCTTAATTTTTCTCAGCGACACGAAGACCGCAAACTGTGCGGGGCCCAAGAAGAATTATGTCAGAGATTGTCAATCAGTGGTTTAAATAAAATCTACAGAATAGTTTAACCTTTAAATGGTCGTAAATTATAAAATTGTACTTACTGTGGAGCCATCCAAGTCTTTAAGAGGCTACATTTGGGCATGGAATCGTTTCCCAAAAACAAAAAGGTCCGGTAAATAGAGGAAAAATTTATGGAATAATCCAGCAGGCTGATCACTAACTCTAGGGTCCTGATAAGTACTTTGTCACCACGTGAAAGTGGTAGGGTTCTTTACGAGGCTTCTCTTCCTGGCATTCTTTCGATATTATCTAATATAATCCTGCAACGGGTTTCTAATTAGGGACCTGCTGTCCTCAATCAGTAACAAAGGGAAAAAATGTTTAGGTTTTCTTCCGAAATTCCTCACGGCGTCATACCAATAGAATCATGTTCATAATATTAATCCAGTCTAATGTTACTAATTAGTAGAGGCATTCTTATGATTTTGAGGGATTTAAACTCGAATAAATGAGATTTCTCTCATGACCCTCTCACTCAGGTTAGATTGAGGATGTCTGATGGAGGAAAAAAAAAGAGACTCCTTCATTTTCTGCGTTTGTTTCCAAAACGTTCCGTAAATTGGGAGGCATGATCGCTTAGAATTTTCTGGTAAGACCCTGCAGTCTGAAAGAAATCCGATCAATCGTTTTAAACAATTTTGTGCAGTAGGTCTCGTTATCGGGTAGAGCTGTGTAAATTTAGAAAGGAACCCAAAGATTACGAGGATGTGTTTGTAACCGTACCTCGCAGGTAACGGTCCGTTTCAGATCAAGGCAGGCCAATTCATTTGGACTGATGGGTAACGTGTTGCATCGGCTTCATAAGTATTAGGATATTTAGTCTTCTGACAGGTGACACATTTCGAGACTGTGGCTCTAGTTTGTCTCTCCATGCCTTTCCAGTATGTGAAAGTTAAAGTACTTTTAGGATCTTATTTCCACCGAAATGCCGTGCTTTTGGTGAACATGGTAATTAATTTTTCAGTATTCTGTAGGTATCCAAATACGATACTCATCTGGCTGTTTTTTGTTCGAACATAACAAAATTACTAGAAAGTTTAACTAAGCCAGGATTTTGATTTAACTTTTCGAAAAGTGGGTCATTTTGATCAAAGAATTCTGCAAAAAAAGTTTTGCTTGCCAATACGGCATCTTGTTCCCGTAACCTTTGAAGATTCCTAGGCTGCATTTCCGGAATAGGTCACATTTAAATTAATGGCATTAATAAAATACACTGTTTCATTCTGAACTTTCTGATTTGATGTAGAGTAACCGACTTAAAAATCTACAATAGGATTATCAATTCCTGGACAATGCCGGATTTCAAAGTCGAATTGTTGTAGCCAGAGCACCCACCGTAACAATCTGGCGTTGGTGCAGTGGCAGCGTTTTAAGAAAATTAACGCTTTATGGTCCGTGATAATATAAAATTTCTACCAGCCAGGTACCCAAGCATTTCTGTAAAGCCATACAATTGATAAGCTCTTTCTCTTAATTGAGTATGCAATTCACTAGACCTCAATACCCTGCTAGCGACCGCAACAATTTTATGACCTGATCATCTTTATCAGGCTGTGATAAAACACATCCAATGCCTACGTTGGAGTGTCAGTCGGTAAAAAAATGGCTGGGAAAAATCCGGTGGTTTACTGTAATGGCGAAAGCTACTTAATTTTTTGAATGTCTGTTCATGCTCATCTGTCCAGTGCCATTTCGTTCCTTTTCAATAGGTTTACGAGGTGCCGTAAGAATCCCGTAACCTGGAATAAATCTGATTGATAGACGCACATGCCTAAAAATCCTTTTAATTGCTTGGCATTTTGTGGGCGTGAATCTGGTCTATGGCATTGACCTTCTCTATCAATTCTGTACACCCTCTGTGCTAACGCGTAACCAAAATGAAATTTCTGACGTGCATAATTGTATTTTTAAGTTCAATTTCATGTGGTGTACTGACAAACATTCCAATAACTGTTCTAAATGACCCGAGATGTTCCTGAAATTTTGTGATGAAATTACAATATCGTCGATATAAGGTGACGAATTGTTTGATTTCGTCGCCTAATTTCTCATCGAGACAACGAATAAAGGCTGTCCACTGTTTTTCAGACTAAAAGCATTCTTTTCCAGACGTACGTCAACCTGTTGTACAAAATCCCGTGAATTTTCTGTCGTCTGGGTGAATTGAAATTGCCAATACGAGCTTGAAAATCTAAAGCCGAAAAATCTTTTTTTATTAAATTCCATAAAATTTCATCAGTTCTGAGGTGCCTCGTTTTCTGGGGTAGTAACCTCGTTGATCCGTCGAGCATCTAAACAAATCCTTACCCCCGTCTTTTTTCTTTACCACTACAATAGGGTTCAAATAAGCTGTTACAGATCTTCAATTATACCCTCGCTAAGCATAGTTTTAACAGTTTGATCTACTTCCCCCATCGACTGTGGAATGGATAATTTTTCATTTTAAAGGTGAATCATCGGTGACCCAATTCAAGCAAAAGTCTTAATAGGACGTACAGGACGATCAAAAAAATTTACATATTTGAGAAGCATTCTTTGCAGCTGGGACCGTTCGTATCAGAAAAGTCATTATGCGGCACACGGCTTATGACCCCACTCACGTCATCCCCATACTCCAGGACGCGCATGAAATGCCGATTTCATTTTGTCATCACTGTCGTCCTTGATTACAATTTCCCTATTCTCACCGAAGCTCAAGATTCCTAGAAAATCCACTATCCATTATTTTCCGTAAAAATCAACCCTAAGTATTACGTCGTAATTAGATCCTCATGATCAAACATGGACATCAAATAAAATTTCGATTTTTAAAGAAAGCAAAGCCTGCATAGTAATTGGTTTACTTTTTTTCCTACTCCAATAACAAACATTTAATAGTGGGCAGAGTTGGTATTGGAATGCGCTGCTTAATAGTTTTGAGAACTTCCTAGAAATTGCACTGATTTCACTGCCAGTGTCTATCAAAGCTTGAACACTAAGATTTTCAATAAGAAACTCACAACCGGACATTTTCTGCCTGTTCTCTGACAGGTTCATTCAAGTCGTCGTTTAGGTCAAAAAAGGGATAATTGATGACACAGTATTGAATATTGGTATCTCTGAGATAATTCGTTTGGAACCCAGATACCCAGAAAGCCAAACGGTTCTAGTTTGGACTTGTCTTATGGAATCCTGATGTCCATTCCTACTAGTTGTGTATTATTACGGTCATTTGAGTTTGGTGGGACGGAGTTGTTCCCCATTCCTCTGACTCCTGATCATCAGGCGCCCTGACTGCCTGTTCCGATTATCTTCTCGGGCGAAACCTGTGATTTCGGTCCCAATTTCTCATAAAGGGTTTGACCGCGTTCTATCAAATTGCGCCAGCAATTCTGAAAATGATCAAGATTGTCAAATCGTACACTGTTAATAAGGTTTTGCAAAGTAAGGGAAAGGTGGGTTAGGAGCAGATAATCTTTTATCATCTGTCGTCGGATCACATAGTTTAATAGCGAAATTTTTCCATGCGTAATCTAAATATGATTGGTTTCTTCGCTATCCCCTCTACTCGAGAATTTTTCTCGAACTCGTAACGTCGCTGTCTCCCCCGTAACGTGAAGAAAACGAGTTCGGAATTCCTCGTAAGTCTGCGGAAAAGGTGCTAACGCAGTGAGCCAGTGTGCGGCGTTACCCGTAAAAGTTCCTGCATAAATCTTGTTTATGAGGCGGTACGCCTTGTCAAATTCAAAAATTTTCGGACGATCCAAAACTTTCGATTTTCGTCCGATTTCCCAGAAAGCAAAGATTCTGAGAGAGCCACGAAAATTTTAATCCAGAACCACAGACGCGTTCGTAATTGGATGATTTTCATTTCTTTTGTACTCTTCCTTACAGATTAATCACATTTTTTTCTATTTCTTCTTTAGTTTGGTTTCCTTCCTGAAACTTTCCTCACTACTATCACCTATCTTTTCAATTTTCTCTACCCCTTTTGTGAATTTGACTAACTTCGAGTGAAGTTTTGTTTCCAACCGAGTGAATTTCCGTTCATTTCACTGTAACCTTGCAATGTTTCCATTTACTGACTCAACACGCCTCTATTTTATTGTCGCATGCTCGTAATTTCTGGTGAATTTCAGACTGTAGGTTTTTTAAATTTTCTCGTTTCGGTCCTGAATTCCCAATTTTGACCTGCTTCAACGGTGTTCTCAATTTCTCCCCACCTACCCTCGAGTTGATTTTTCAGTGATCCGATTTCATGGTCGAACTTCTTCCAATTTTCAAGTTTTGCGATTGGTTATCTAAACAGTTATCTAATCTATCAAATCTTTCCTGACACTTTTCTCGTGTTCTGAAAATCAAATTAATTTTCTCGTCCATTTCCATACTTTGAAATCTGGTTCTTTAATTGATTTTAAATTTTCAAATTCTCGCTTGTTTCGTTAGAACTCGCATGAGATCACTTAAGGTGATTTCATGCGCAGACTGGTCCCCTGAGCTGTCATCACTCCCACGTCTACACCGATTCGTCCAGCATTTTGAATAACTTATGCGATTTCACAGTTTTCTTTAAACGCGCACACGATTTTTCCACAACACAAAACAAAAATAGTAACACTCCAAACAGAATACAAATCCAACTGATATCATTAACAGTCCACAAATAATTAACCTCAGCAACGTCCTTCCATCCATTTCTGCTTATATTATAAAAAAATTAAATTTAATTTGTCGCAGCAATACACAGTAATTCAAAAGTAACAATATTTATTTTAAGACAAATTAAATTGAGGCTTTTATAGGTATCAAAGATACTAATTGAGCCCACTTGGGAAAGTTATTTGCGACGCCCCCACCTACCTGTGCTGTAATTGCCCTAGCTCAGTGACGGGTAGAGCCTGAAATTTAGGTTGTGGGTGGACGTGGCTACGTGACAGAGGTCAATTGAAAGAAAGTTAAAGACAAAAAAATGTAAATTTAATGAGAAATTAAAAATGGTAAATTGACATTATTATCTGAGCTCAGTTTTTTTTTAAACCCTTGTTTTTTCATGCAATCTTAAAACTAATACGATCAAATTACTTAAACAAATAAAGCAAAAAAGAGATGCGCTAACAAATAAAAGAAAAAGGGGCAATGCGCGGCCTGCACCTTCTGAATGTTGACAACAGTCCAGGTAAGCCTGAAGGGCGTAATGAATGTTTGTTTTGTCTGTCGGAGCTCGACAGATTAGAATCACCCTGCGGCAGGAGGACGCGCTGGTGAACGGCCTCAAACAGGCAACACAGCTGGGCCCTTTCTTCTGGGCGGCACGCCCTTTAGGGCGGAGGTGATTCCCTCGCAGCCTGCTCCCATTCAAAGAGTAGAGTTAACCACGACATCAGCTGGGACGTCGGCGGTAGCGGTGATGACAGATCGGTGACGACAGATCGTAATTTTCGTAATCGCGTAACTTGCGATACACGGCGCGGCGTAAAGACAGAGAAACAAATAAAATTACTAGATAAAGTTCTTTTTTTTTTTTAATCTAATGATACGCGGTGCGATGATACCACAAATCGCACTCTAATCATGTACTCGCGCTATCCTAGCGCCTACACAACTCGGATGACCTCCCCGTCCCACACCCGTACAACATGAGCGTCCCTGCCTCTGTGTCCGCACGACTTGGGCGTCCCGCGCCTCTGTCCAAAGACCTCCTGCTTCTGTGTGCTCAGCGTCTCAGCGCCACGAACCTCTTCCCCCAATTTCCATGAATGTTCTGAAGTTTCTCAGAAATTTGGAAGACGTTGTTACTGGCCGAAGTTACTACGCCGAAAATAATATTGCTCCAATCAGATTACGCGTCTTGTCGGTAATTTGATGGAATTTTCCAGAACGCCCCTCTCGCACACTTCCTGTAAACAAACACGGAGCGGTCGCCGCGCCGCCCGCGTGGAGCCTGGTCGGTGGTCCCTGAGGGGTTTCGAGGCGTTATCTAAACACTCACCCCCTTGCTCGGCGACGCTAAGGAGCGGCGTAGATGGCCGTGCAGTGATTTAGGTCGCACCGGTTGGGGCACGCACGCTTCTGAACAGTAATAACAAAATAAATGTATTTATTTTTTAATCCAATATTCGTAAGAGAGAGAGAGAGATAGAAACTAGGAATCATAATTCTTAGAGATATATATAATATATATATAATTATAATTGGTTTCAAGCAATAGAACTAGGAATCATAATTCTGTATAGAATTACACGTCCACATGCAACAGGCAAGGAGTCATATGTTATATGTCGAACCCATGATTAAATTGGATGTAAAATTAATAATTCAGTGATAACATTAAGAGAGAATTTGTGAGCATAGCAGGGCAACGGTAGATATAACAATATTAACAATAGCAGTGGAAGTAATCCCCGTCATAATATTAGATGTTTGTTGAAATAGGTTCTGGATTTGATAATAGTAAAATATCAAACGAAAAGAAGTAATTTCACTAATAGCTAACCCAACGCGGAGCATGACAAGAAAGTTATATGACAATTGAAAATTCGAGATATTTACGAGAATATTGGTGTACGAAAATGCTATCTTTAAGGCATTTATGTGCAATTTGTGCCATGTTACGGATGCCGTATTCCATGGAGAAACGTAAAGGGATCGTTGCAGCAAACTATTCGTTTAAAAAGGATCGATGAAAGAGAAAGATTGGAACCCCTTATGTAAAGTAAACGTCGATAGTGTGTCCTTAAAAATAGCAGAAAAATAGGGCATTGAATCACATGTTTGTATTTTTGCGTCAACGATAAAGAGTAAGTTTCTTAACATGAGAAGGCACTAACGTAAATACCTAGTTTTCCAAAGAGAACTGTACAATTATAACATGTGATGTGTTAATTAGAATTTTTACTTTCTCGCCGTACGAAGTTCTTTGCAAGAAGAGAAATTTATGTAATCGTGCGCCGGAAGCCGGCGAAGTTTCGCCAGAAAAGCATTTATTTTAGTGACAAAACCTAAAGCTATTCTCTTCCTTCTCAAATTTTGCCTACTCCAGTTTGAAAATATCGTAGCTCACTCCCCTTTTGAACTGTTGACCTCGCATTCCGGTTCTGCCTGCAGTTGTAAATATGCGCTCCTACTTTCGAGAATTTAAATTGCGTATTTCGTAGGCATATCGCCGCACCACCTGGAGGAACCAGTTGTTGAATGGCAGAAATTGCGTTTTAAATCCGACTCGGCGGCGACCTGCGTCCTCCCAGGCTCGCCGCACCAGTCGCGTCCCACAGCCGCCTTTCGCGGTGATGAAGAGATCCACTTTTGCGGAACGTCCCTCGCCCCCTCCCCACCCCTCGCCACCCCCCTCAGCTCACCTCGCTTCACCTCTTCGATGCTTTTTACCACTTCCGTCGGTCCAAACTGCGATTGAAGAGACGCTGGAAATAGGCTAAGACCGTTCAGCAGGCCAATGAACTGCGAAAGCCATTCCATGCACATACATTCCTTACACATACTGTGGCTGGTTTAGCGATTGAAGGTCAATGAATTGTGCTTCGCATGTAGTAATGCCAAAATGGTTCCTTTTTCAGATGCCAACATACAGAGAGAATTGAAAGATGTAAATAGAAATCTTTATCTTGGGTCCCTGGAGACAGCGTGTGCTCTCAGCTTGAACCCTTTAAAATAATCCCCAAGGTTTGCGACATCCTTGCCGACGACGAGGAAGGCGTTGAATGACATCAGCTGTTACTTTTCTTTATTTGTGCCACCTCTTCACCGCTGCGAAATTGGTCGGCAGATGTCACACGTCAGCGTTTGAAGATCCCTCCCTGCATGCAACACTAATCAATGCAATGCTTTGTTCTCATAGCTCCGCGTAACACTGACTTGCATTTCTGTCTGTAAGAACTGTAATTTCCACATGTGACCGTTCCACTTTACTCACATCATCTTTTATTTATTTTATGTAAAAAAAACAGTTAAAACTGCGTATGACGTGCTATGGGGAAAAGTGAATTGTGTGCACATTTTCAAAATTCTGTGATCCCTACACTAAGTCATATACTACTTGAATTTTGGAGGGGAAAAAATAATCTTAAATCAAAACCTCTACCATCCTACCCCATACTTCTACCTGTAACTTGGGCTTGTGTTATCCGCTAGCCACTAATGTACCCACTTACACACGCGAATCGGCGGTGGCATCTCGAACTGTCAGATTCCGGTACCAGAGGACATAATGAACGAATAATAGTCTCCTATATTATTTCAGTATTATACTTATCTTTTGCGGACCTCACTTGTTCCGCCCCTTTATAAATGAAGTGTCTAAAGAAACATAATTTCCGGAACGTGACAATTGTTGACGTCGTAAATATGAAGGATTTGTTTTTAAAAAAATATTTGACTCTATATCGTTAAATAACTCCTAAACGAAGGGTTTTAGGGCCTTAAAAAATTAAATTTTGAGTTCTTAGGCCTCAAAGAAAGGTGCCTCACGCCATAATCTAAAGGATGAGAACTTCTTGAACGTTCTATTACGCTTTTGCTGGTTCGACGCTTCTCGATTTGACCCCACCTGTTTAGAGCCTGTAGAATCTTGAACTGTATGTGAAATTAAGCTAATTACTTGATATGATACGCGGTTGAATTGCACGGGTGTACCTCTCTGCTCGGTAATAACAAATAAGAATAGTTTGTATTCACAAGGACGTATAGAATTCTTATCAATTCTGTTGTCACAAGGTAGAAGTCAAATCATTTTTGTTCTTTGCGAAAATGGGTAAATTCTTTTAAATCTTGGAAGGTCCTTTGGTTTTTAAGGCAGACATTCATATTATAATAAATTTTATTAATGTCTGTTTTGCATTTTTATAGACCTTCATTATCATTATTCAAATTTGTTATAATATGAATGTCTGCCTTAAAAAATTAAAGGACTTTCCAAGATCGAAAAAATATAAAAAAAGGCAGTCCTTTAATTAATTTCAAGAAACGTAACCTTCGTAACGAAAATGGGTTAAGTGCTGAAATTGCAAGTATCTATATTTTACTTTAGTAAAACGACCGAATTCATATTGCCTCCTAAATTGTATTTTTATCAATTACAAGGAGACTTACAGAAGTGACGGAGGATAAAAGAATCTTGAAGAAAAAGATTTATTACATGCTTAATGTAAAAGTGGAAAAATAGGGAGGAGGATAAGGTTTAACATGCAAGAGTTCTCGCACGGATATTTCGGAAAGCATTACAATAGTTGTCATGACTACATGTAACAAATTCTTTTTCAATACTTGGTCATTTTTGGAAGGTCCTGATGTAATTCGTGACGGAAAAGACCGAAGAATCCCAAATGAGCCGCGTCAGCGAAAGAGATCCCGCCTTACCAGACCATAGTAGTAGTGTTGGTTTGAGGAAACGTTTTCAATGACGTGAAATTTCGCGGACGAATTTTCTGAACGGCCTCTTACACGATTTTATACTTGTTTTCATTACAGAAGAAATACAGATTAAATAGTTTTACAGATGAATTAAGAAGGATTAAGAAGGATTTCCCATTAAATTATTAATGGGAAAGAAAGTCTTCGAAAAAGTGACTGGTTGCTCAGAGCGAAATGTATTGTGATAAATTCGACAAACGTATTTGAAAAAGATTTACTTTACTTCGTAAAGTGTCTCGATAATCTTTATTGCACTTTGTGGATGCAAATCGTGCATACTTAAAAAGAAAGAAGAGATTCACTAGAAAAGTTCCAAATATTTATTTATAGACAGTATATAAATATTTAGAACTTTTCTAGTCAATCGTTACTAACAGACAGCCTATTGCTATCTTCTATAAAGAAGAGATTCATAGGAACTTTAAGAAAATTAGTTGTAGAAAAAAACGCTGAAGTACGAGCACCGTCGTGAAAGAATAAGTATCGAAATAGCACTGAAAAGAATAGGAGAAGAAAGGAAACTGTTTGGAATAATAAAGAACTGAAAGATGAATTGGCTGAGCTATATTGTTTGCCGAAAATTGTTTGCAGAACACATTAATAGATGGAAAAAGAATAAGAGGGGGGAAGAAAGTTCGGAATATTTGATGCTGTAAAATAATTACAGAAGAAGCACGAGATGGTACATTATTGAAAACAGGCAGTCGAAGCCTGGCGTAAGAAAGATCCAGAAAGTAATTTTGAGTAATGAAGCGATCAATTTTTGTGGTGATGAAAGTACGATATAATTTATATTTATGAATTAGCATTTAGCGAAAAAAATTGGAAGGGTACTGCTATCAATAACTGATTTGTGTCACGCCACGCCCCCTAATTCTGACAGACTGTTCTGCACATTCCAACGCAGCGTTGAACTCCTGCGCTCGCCGCATCGCGCCACGTCACACTTATTTTTTTCAGGCCAGTTTACTTTCAACGTTTTCCCCTACAATTACAATTTTTAACGTTTCTATTAATCTCTTTTTTTAAAAATGATTTACGACTGGCATCCACACAGTTCAACACGTCAAATACATTTCTCGTATTAATCGCAATACATATCGCCGTGAGCATTCTTTACTTTCTGGAGGAGTTTCTTCCCCATTGCCTGCGCGCGTTGTGCGTGCATCGTGAGCCTTGGCATCCCTGCGTGCACCGCGCCGCGCCGCGTGGCTGCGGGCGCGCTGCTTGCGGGGCCGCTCTCTGGCGCCGCTCCGCCCCCTCACCCTCACCCCAGCCGCAGAAAGAAGTAACGGTGCGGCATCGTTTGAATTTTAGGCTAATTGTGAACGCTCGTCAGCGGCGTGCGCGGCGCAAAATCAGGCGGCTGCCCCAGTCTCGTGGGGGAACGCCGCTCCGCGCCGCGCCTGACACCGTTTATTCGCGAAAGTTGCTGCCCTGCCCCGCGCCGCGCCGCGCCGCGCCGCCCGGCCTGGATCCACGGAAGGGCCGGACGCGTTCTCGTGTTTTCGCGGCCACGTGGTCCGCTTCCTCTGCCCGGCCTAGGGTTCGCCTTAGGTCCGAGGTGCGAATGCCGCTGTCAGTGCGGACATAGCGGACTCGCGACAGGTTTACTCGGTGTGTCTCTGTTGTTTCCTGAATATACTTTTCTTTTATGATATTCTGTCTCGCTCAGTGTCATTTAAGATTTCTTTTAGAAATTATTTTCATTTGATTGGTTTCTGTGTTCCGGCATATGATTCCTGAAACTGCGATGCGCTCGTGATTCTTTTTTATGTTCGTTTTTATGTTCGTTTTTATGTTCGTTTTATGTTCGTTTACAAAACGTACAAAAAAATGTTTTGCGACTCCAGAAGAATAAATAATATGTTTTTAAAACAAGTATTTCAAATTTCGTTTTCGCCGTTTTTCAGATTACTTTGACAGGGTTCCGATGAGATAATTGATCAGCGAACGTATGACTAAAATGTGAATTGCAGTAAGTTTGTTTTTTAAATGCATGAATTCGTATGTTTATCCGACCTCACGAATCCCATGTCCCTGAGAGCTCAGTTACTAAAAGCATGCACGTGGAATTCGCGAAGATAGCATTGGACTCCCGACAAGGTTGTTGATGTTTTTTTCTTTCATGTTTTCCGCAAATTAGTGCCGCCCGCAACTCATTCCGACCTTAATCCCTCGGCGGTTCCGGAAATCGTGCAGTTGGTTGTTTTAGTCGTCATGGAATCATTTCTATGTCACATCGACAAACACGAATGGTGGGATTTGATCCAGGCATAGACTGTGACTCTCCCCGAGCCTTACGGTATGTTCAGTCCCACATTTTTTCTCTTTTTTACCTCGCAGTTCCTGAATTCGTTATACTACATTTGGATAAGAGACTCTCCAAGCATTTGGTCAGCCTGAAAATGAGTTCATCAATTTTTTTTTAATGTACCATTGATGTTGTTGGGTCATTCTCGTTGGGGTATGTTTTATTCATTTTGTAGTAAGATATGTTCTACGCAAATCAAAAAGTCCAATGGAAAACGGGGCCCAGAAATGTAGTTCGCTTGTCTCCCCTCTTGTTTGTGCTGCGCACACCTGTGGATCCGGACTTCCATAAAGTCTGTTGCCGTCAAGTAGAGTTCGCGCGAGATATCTGTGCAATGGATGAGCGTTAAACGCGAACGAAGCACACGAGAAGGAAGGTATCGCGCATGCGCAATAGAACAAATTCGTGCACCCTTTCGTTGTCCAGAATATACTGCGAGAACATACTGCGGCAGCATACTGCGAGCTAGTGGTTGTCACCGCCCAGAAATTTGTTTTGGCTGCGTTAGAAATTTGTTTCATGGATCTTTTGTGTTTTTTTTAACGAAACGAACTGTTTTTGCCGAGGCTGTCGAAAAGCCGAGAAGTGTATATTTTGCGTCGGCGTCCGGCGTGAGCGCCTCGCCGTGTCTCGTCGGTGGAGAGCGCAGAAGTCTAGCTTGCCCGCCGCAGCTTGGGCAGTGGGGTCGCGTCGCCGCGCCGGCACCCCAAAGCCGGCCGGTGCGTGCGAGCGGTCCTGCCGGTGGGCGATCGTGGGAGGCTTCCGTTGCAGAACCCGTCGCGCGCTCCTGGCCGCCCGCCCCGCATCGCCCCGCATCGCCCGCCGTCGCCCCGGGCGGCGCGGGCGCCGACAGAAATAGCCCAGCTCGGCCGGCGCCGCCCGCGGCGCGCGCGGAAACGGTTCTGGTCGTGGAATGTGGCAGCGCGATGAGGCGCCGCAACCTGTTGGGGCCGAGCGCCGTCGCGACGCACCCACCCCCCCCCCCCTGTCATGGCCCCGCCGTTTGGGCAATCCTTCGGAGGCGTCGGCGTATGCACTCGAGCGGACAACGTTATTAGCAACTCGTGGATCACTCCATGATGAATCATTTTGGGGAAATCTCAAGTCCTCATAACAAATCGAATTGTTATGCGTGTTATGAATTTGTTACTCCGTTATCTCTATCCTATGAATTGGTCGTAAACCAGCATACTCGGATTCCATTCCCGGACAGCGTGAACAATTAAAAAAAACATTTTTTTCGAGTGACAATATTTTATGATTAACTAGTGACCTCTAATAGCAAAATGTGCTCATTTATTTGACGGCACATTAAAGAATCTACTAAAATCAAATCTCTACATTATTGTTCATTTCATTATAGCCCAGTTTCGACTGGTTCTAGCCAACTTTGTACCATACAGCGGCCAGGAAAAAAATGTTATTTAGAAATGTTTATGGGGAATTCTTGGTATGAAATTCATTCTCCTTTAGAAAAGTTTTTTCTTTGGCCTTGATAGAGACTGGCAACTCTGATCTTATTCCTCTGGTCATTCCCAGGCGGAAGTCGCAGCGATATCTTCAATAACGGACCATAATCACTCGCGATGTATGTTTGCCCAGCTTGACCTTACTCCCATCCTAATGTCAGGCGATATGATGGTCTCTCATTCCTTATTATCTAAAAAGATTCCGAAAGTGAACGAAAACTTTCTTCGGCGGCACACTCATAAGGATATTCTATGATTTATTGCATTTCTTCCTTGTGAGTCCTGGATTTAATGCGCATCCTTTATCGTGAAGTACATGATTTTTGATGTGACAAATTCTATCACTAGGTTCACCTAATAATAGTTTGCGAGGGCCGAAGTATAAATCCGAATAAATGAATTTGACCGTTTTACGACGATTTACAGGGTACTTGTCCATTTCATTCCACATTTCATTGTTTCAAAATATATATTCACACGTCTTAACAAATAATTTGTGGTTCAGTATTTTCCTAGGTTGTAATATTGCGAGTTGTTTGTATCCTCATGAACCTTGAAATTCGTAACAATTGCCCTCTCGGAATTGAGAGCGCTCTTGCAAAGCTATTACAAATAACTTCCTCGAGAGTAATAATAGTGTAGTGGTAATTTTGCGTTGTTTTCCCTCTCGAACTCCTTTCAACCCTGTCGAAGGTCTACCACGTACACAAAACAATGATGCTCTTTTTGAAAATACTTGCTAAGGAAGGAAAGCTTTGCCGTAATTTTCTTTCCGTACACAATTTGCACGTGTGTTCACCGCAGTCCCTCGTGCACCCTGTGTTTACATCCAAGGTTATGAGACCTGTTCGAGTCAAGGGCAACATGAATTTCAATAAAACTTGTATGCGACTTCATCGAATTTAATCTTTATGTTATTCCTTAAATCCATAATAAGTTAATTATTTTCGTTACTGCGATTACTAAAATTTCCCTATCATACACATTTTTCTTCACATAAAATTTTCATTGAAGAAATAACTCTTCATGATACGTCAACTATGTTTTTTTCTTAATATAGGAACAGCTGCCGAATTGAGGTTATTTATACCTTCTCGTATACGTAAGTATATACGGAGTAATATATGTAGTACAGAGAAAGTTATGTAATGCTGCGCGAAAAAACGGCGGATTTTTGGCAGAAAAAATTTATTGCCGGGCTCTGGTGGCGAAAAAGTGCATAAACCAGTTGCAAAATTAAGAAAAAAATACCCTCTAAATGTGGTGAGCCAGATCCTGTTTTGTGGGTTTTTGATGCGAAAAACAATTGGAAGCAAAACGTCCGTCCGTCCGTCCGTCCGTCCGCCCCGTCCGTCCATCTGCGAACACTCCTAGCGCCTAAACCATTCGTACGATCTTCTCCAAATTGAATTCCCTGTGTATCTGGCTTGACTAAGCTTTGAAATTTAGAGAAACATTCTTTAAAATTATGGGTACTTTACATTAAGCCCCCCGGACATTTTCAAATTTTTCTCAAAAACAGATCCATTTTTTTCTTTAAATTTCTTGTAAGATAAGAGAAAATTCAAAATTGCAAAAGTTTGAATTTTTTTTGGCGTCTTCCTACAACTATAAAATTGAAGGCAGAGATATTTCCTTTAAATGAAATTTGTTGTACATAAATAGTTGTTTCAATAAGGCCATGTACGTTGTTTCGGAAATTTTAGACGTTTTCGTGGAATAGAGCGTGAAATAATTGCAATTTTAAAAAAATTATAAAAACAAGATTTTCTCAGAAACGGCTCCAAACTTTTTCTTTAAATGTTTGGTAGTGTTAGTGCTAAACAAAACCTATACCATGACATAAACGCCATATTTCTCTATTCTTTTCTTTTTTCGAAAAATTCAAAAAAAATTGACTTGTAAATTTCGACTGGACTTGTCGGTAATATTTACGTTAAAGGCAATTTCTTTACATTATTATATTTTTGAGTACATGTGCTTTAAATAAAAAAGAAACGCTCAAACGCTTTTTTTTTTCAAAAATGGCTCCAAATTTTTCTAATAAAGCATGCGCTGTTTATTATGACGTAAAGTTCATTTTTGCGTATTCATTTGTTTTCTCAAATGTTACACAAATGTAATTTTTTTAAATACCTCTCATTCCGTGTATATGGACATTTTCATCGATATATGCATTATTACAATTGTGAGTGGAAGTGCTTCAAATTTCTTATTTAAATCAAATTTCAAATTTTTTAATGAAAATGTCTATTTAGGGCGTGTTTTTACTCATCTGTAATGTTCTTGAAGTAATATTCCAATTGTACTACTAGGAAAGCAGAAACTTGAGAAACCGTCAAAAAAAGTACTTTGGGCGACGATAGATGGCAGCTGGCCAGAGAATGCAGCAAAACCTTAAAGCCAGACCACACCAAGGAAATTAGAAAACTCTACTACGAGAAAGTCTGTGCCATTCTGTAGCACCACCTCCAGTTTACTTTCTCGCCCTTACTTCGTAAGAATATGTTTTGTGTGTAAGAATTCATGTTTTGTGAGTCCTGGATACCGAAAAATGATTGATGGCGAAATGTGTGTCTGTCCGTCGGTCTGTAGCCAACACTAGGTCCTAAACCGTTCGGCCGATTTTCTCCAAAATTGATATTCCCCGACCATTTAAAGGAACTGGCCCTGCTAGTTTGAAAGGAATATTTTATTTTTTGGAGATACTTTTCATAAATTCTCATTTACATTTTCAAAAATTCTCAAAATTGCTTCCAATTTTTGGGAAACGTTTTCTTTTGATACTATACACGACACTTAAAAAAACTGCGCCGGATTCATTGTCTTTGTAATCCCTGATTTCTGAAAATTACAATATTACTTTTAGTTACAGTTTTAATTCTTTCAAAATTCAAATTACAATATATTATAATATTATTCTTATAATTTTGTTTTTTAATATGTATCTTTCTTTAAAAATAAATTACAAATAGAAAAACTACGAAAACTAATAACAAACTCTAATTTGAAATTATAAATAAGAAATTATTAAATTATTTTTTTATTTATACTGAGCTGTCAGGTGCAAATTATAAGATAAAAGGTGGAAATGTTGGGAAACTGTAGAGAATTTACAGGGCTACAATTTGGTTTAGCCCTTTTTATGAAGTGATAAAACACGAGATATTCTTAAAAAACAAAGGAAACAATTTTCCCCCTTCTTTTTGTTGATTATGAAGGTCAAACAGTGATATGAACGTCTGAAAAAAATCTTATGACATCTTTATAACCTAAGGAGAATCGCAACAACGATTACAGTGGATATTTGTAGGCGTATTGTGGTAAAAAATATAAAATATACTAAAAATCACGTGTTTTTCATTGTGTGAAATGAAATTGGGCAAATTGATTAAAATAGGGCGAAAAACTTGTATGGTACATTTCAAATACGATTTTCAACATAAAAAATTATGGTCCCGGTGTGGCACCTTTGTCTATCTTATTCCGCGACCTCATTGAGAGAATAAATGGAGCTTTTTTAGGAAAATTTTAACATGTTCCATTGGTTTCGTATATAGTACCCCAAAATTCAAGAATGATTTTCAATATCGCAGAGCTTTGAGTCTGGTCAGATCGGCCGGGAAATATTCGTTTTAGTAAAAATCGTACCAATTGTTTGGACGCTACTGTTGTTCACAGACGGAAGGTTTCACATTCAGACTGACGAACAGTTTTGAAATAACGTTTTTGACGTTTTGAGAAAAACGTTTTTTTGGTATCAGGGAACGTAAAAACATATATTTCCGTTAAAATCTCAAAATCGATTTTCCGCAGCAGTATATAAGTTTCTCTATTCTATGTGTCTCTTTCTCTATTCTCCGTAGGTACGAACGTATACGAGAAATCAATTCTAAATTTGATTGTGAAGAGCAATTCTCAAGGGTATTGTACTGAGGAAATACAACATTCAGCTTTAGTATTGTTTCCTGTTTTCTTGGTTTGATGCTAAAGAAGAATAAAACAATTTCGAAGAAATCCATATCCACAATATTTTTCTATCATCAAAAGCGCAAACACAGTTTCCTTAAGAGTTTTTATTGCTTATTTGAAATTGAGTTTATGTGTTATTCTCCCTTGCATAGTCTTAATTAATTTGACCGTAAGAGAAAATACTTCTCATAATGTAGTAATTAACAAGTACAATTTATTTGACAAAAAGTTAATTTGTTTTGGAAATCTTGTCAACAAAGCGATCTTGTGCAGCTTTTTGCGGTATTCCCTAGGCTTCTAGTGCAAAAACTGGCTTGATCCCTTCTTTGGTTCCAGATAATTCCCCTGGAGCCGTCGGCACTGTTTTTATCGCTTCTGGTTTTAGTTATCAAAACAAAACTAAACTGAAGGGCAATAGAGTGAAACAATTTTATTATTATTATTATTATTATTATTATTATTATTATTATTATTATTATTATTATTATGAAGCATCTTCTGAGATCCCGGCAGTTGTGATGATAGATCAGATTATGTTAAATTCTATGTGTTGATTAATTTGAGATTATTATTTTTTATTGATATTTTTGCTTCGATATTTTTTCAATATATCGATACCTTTTAAAAACGAATTTCTTAATGGTCACATTTTCTCAAGAGTACTCACCTTCAGAACCAACAATCCCAAGATCAATTCGTGCATGTATGACTATCGGTTTCAATGCAAGGCTTGTTTCCCAGTAAGACCATAACCTTGGCGAATCGTAAATGTAGATTTAGGAATAGATTCATTGTATTGAAAATTATTATAGTATTAAAAGTAACAGATCGTTCGGGTAGAGATATTATTACGTTTGTAGTTTATTTGGAAATGTATTTCTTTAATTTAACCTAAATAACGATTATTTTGCCACCAGGTATTTTAATTTGTTTTGAATGTGAAGATAAGTGAAACTAGTCTCCCTCAGTTATGACGCAAGATCAGAAACAACAACTCGCGTGACCATAATGTTTTTATGAGATACATGACTGATATGGAAAATGACGATTGGGTGAACGAATGGTCACCGTGGAGTATAAAGACCCTCGTTCAAAACAAAGTTGCTCTGGCAAAACAATGTTTAAAATGATTCCGCAATGTTTGTATTTGAATGTCACATTTGAAGAGCAGTCTATTCTATGCGATCATGTAAGGGTGCCATTCAAGTTTCCTAGTGAGTGAGCCTAAATTACAGGGGTGGGAGGTCCAGCCAGCAGCCTTTCCCCCGCTGTGCCGGGTGTGAGGTGGTGCAGCACAGCGCGCCCTTTCCGTGCCTCGCCGCGGCACAAAGGCATCGACACAAAGGGCGCTCCGGTCCCCTGTAACGTCGTGGGTAGGGATCTACACCACAAAGAAACAGACACGAGTGGGTATTTGCAATTTATTTACAATAAATTATGTACAGGAACTAAAACCTCACTCTAAGGCGTTTGTCGGTGCTACCTGCCGCAGCCCCCCCACCCTCTCCCAACACGCGCCTGCGAGTAGCCAACTCGGCCGATTCGCAACTGGGCACCTCATGTGCCTCGGCAGACCGTACCCTGAAGTATAAGGCATACTTCACCGTGTCCGAACCTCGAACACCTACTCGTGCCTTCAGCACTTCCGCGCCAGACTTGGCCGGAAAATTTTTGCGGTTTTTTACCGCGAAGAAACCAGATTCGTCACCCCCGAATGGTCATGCGACGCACCTTAATATAGGCCCGAGTCACATGACCTCCTACGTCATCTGCCCCCCACGCACTCGTCTTGAAGCGAGTGCCACCGACGCCGCATTTGTGCCCGGCGTCTGGGATTTCCGTGAGGGGTGGCCTTAGTTCGGGAGCCTATATTTGGCTCCCTGATCCCCATACCTTGCAACTCAGGAGCAGGGAGTCAAGTCTATGACGCTACACCCCGCTCTCTGCCACGCCCCTCCCACCCTCGTCCGCTCCCACCCCCGCCCCCACCCCCGTCCTACGTTCGCTGGCGCCACCCCAGCCGCGTTATGACGGCGAGTGCACTCGCTGGCGCGGAAGCGGCGCCCCTCCCAAGGCCGTGCGCGATGAGGCAACCACTGTCCACCCATTAATGAAATCCCCATGGAAAATTATCTTGCAGAGGTTAAAAGTACTTTCGGGCCTCTGACAGTCAGTGCACTTCGACACGAAGTGACGTGCGATACGTTCTCCGAGTAGTCGTGTCGTTCTCTATGTTGACAAAACATTTGATACGCACCTCCAGAGGCCGACATTTCGGCGGTCCGAAGGGGAAATGTTCCCTGCACCATGACGATAACTCAGAGTTTCACACAAGTTTGCTGGAGTGGACTTTACGTAGATATTTTTGCTGAAAATCTTTCCATTCAAGCAGTGTGGATCTGATTATTCTCTATTGGGAACTGCCAAAATGTGTTATTGGGAACTTCCGTGATTGAACGCGCAAGGAATGTTCTAGTTGTCGGAGAATTTTGCCTAATATTCAACGATACAATACGAACTTTGCCAATTATTCAACTAGTTTTACATTACGCTTTCCATGTGCAACATAACCCGTTGGAAATTCTCGAAACTTGGACAAGTTTCGACTCGTGCTTTAGAAGAGAACTTTCGTAGTGCTGAAGTTTCACTGTCCGAGATCTGCAAAATACTATTATATTATAATTTGTTGTTGAATTCGTGAAATCAGTCTGAAACAAAACGTTAGTGATAATACGAAGAGAAGAATGTCATTTCGGTCCGACTTGCCATTTTCCGTATGTGTGCCTCTTGCGAGCCGCCCCCATCTGTGGAGAACGTCCTCGTGCATTGTAGAAATTCTCAAGGCTGTCGCCGAAGACAGCTGGTCATCCCCACGAGTAGAACTGGGTAAAGACGATTCCTTACTCCCAAACCTTTTTGCATTCCAGCGTGAAACTGGATTGTATCATATTTAAGAGAATAGGTACTTTTCTATAGTGTGCATTGCCCTTGTCCAGCGACATTTTTATGGTTTAAATTGTTAATGCGTTTTATGTTACACGCATTTTATAGATGTAAAGTTTATTGTTTCTCATTATTGTGTACAATTTTAATGTTTTCCGTTGTTAACAAAAAGGTATGTTACATGGAACAAATAATGGAAAATTGGCGCGCGTGAAATAAATGCAATTAAACCGCAAGTCCCTGCCCCAAGGACGCCCACAGTTAATCATATATGAAACGTAAATGTTGTTATTTTTACGACTGGTTTAAAAATCTTGCAATTGAAACAGGAACCTGTATTTATTTATTTATTTATTGAACGTTAAAAATAAACTGTTGAAAGCTGTGCGCGGCGACTGGGAGGAGCCCTCGTGGGCGAAGCGGCGGCGTTGCGATGAGCGGCGGTGGCGCGCAGCCGCGGAAGCGACTGTACCTCCGCCGTTACCTCACGCCCAGGGAATTTCGTTCTGCAGTCGATAAGGCCGCGAGCAACAAAACCGACGGCGAGGGCGCGGGATTCGCCACGAGTCCATTGTGGGGGCGATTGGTCGCGGCGGGCGCGGGTGCGGCGGCGGCGGCGACGGGGGGGACGGCGACGGCAAAAGGCGACGGCGACGGCAAAAGGCGACGGCGACGGCAAAAGGCGACAACGTCGTCGACGGTGCACGTAGTGAGGGTAGCGGCGGTAACGGTGGGTTAGGAGAGAATATAGAAATCGCCACGAAGTTAGTTGCCGCGCCCACGCGTGGTAGATTTCGGTCGGATATGTGAAGTTTGGTACGACTCATGGTGAAGATGTCTGCACGTTTTTCCCCTCTTCAGATGTCACTCAATTCCACAGACCTCCTTCATTGGCTTGTCGAAGCGGCTTTGCGGAAGGTTTGCTTGGGGTTTGCTGTCTCTCCTGCCGTCTATCTATAAATTCATTCACCATCCAACTTAAGACCATTGGCGCTGATGCACCGATATCATAATATGCTACGCTATTAGTCAAGATTTGGATGATAAGCTTTGCAATATGCTGTGATGACAAGTACAGAAATGTTAGGTCGAATATTGCTGATGCTGCTATAACAGCTCTTTTGGAACTGTTGTGTTGTTTAAGAACAGAAATATCTCACACGCACTGTGTTTATATTCACGTGAAGATTTTGTGACTTATGTGTAAGAAATTATGTTACAATAATAGGCTTAATTCTAAAATGATGGTAGATAGAAAGATCAATCTTCTTCAAATCCCTTATGAGAGATTATATATTACATTAGCCTGAAACCGGGAAAACCTGTAAATTGTATAAGGCAATAGTAGCTTTAATATCTCTTTCACTTTTGAACTTTGTGAACTACGAGAGGAGCGCTGTTCCCAGATGTCACGGACAATTGATAGTATTTTGTTTGTCATTGATATGTTCTGCCCTGGAAGTGACGTTGCGAAGTGCAAGTTCTCAAAATCCCAATGGAACAGCAGTGACGCCCAGTATTGCAAATTTGTGTCGAAGAGTCTTGTGAAGCTGTGCATATGGAAACGTTTGGTGGATTGTTGATCTGGGCGGGCGCAGGAGTGTCGCGGGTGGCCGGTGCATGTGCGTGTTCCTGTGCACGTGCGCGCGCTGGGCTGCGCGGCCGTTGCTCCCGTTGCAGGGCAGCGCCTGGCCGCGGCTCCCACTCCGGCGCAGCGTTTGGTTACTTTCGCCGCGGGTTGTGGTCACTCAGCCCTCGTGTCATCCTTACCACCGTTTGTTCTGAGGCAACTCAAGGAGGGGGCGGAAAGGACCGTGGCCATAACCCCATCCACAAAAGTCTACACGTCAAAGGCAAAGCGATACTTGCACCAAGTATCGTGAGGGAATACCAGCCTTGCGATATTATATTCTGGCTCGAACCCAGTAGGAAAGTATTCGGGCTCACAGATGCTGCGGATTTCTGCAATAACTGACCCTTATTGTACCAATTACTCAATTTCATGAAACTAGTGGAGGTAACTGGTTTTAAAAGTAGCCCGTTCATTTTTCGATTTCAAGTATGCTGCCAAACAACGAAATTTATCGAAACTTCGTCACTTTTATCAGTGCCTAGCGTTGTTCCTTGGCTATATGAATGTGGCATAGTCCTAGGAGTATTCGAAATCGGTATCAGTATTCGAAAGATTTAACTGTCGGGCATTTAGTCAGAGTTGTTTATGTACCACAAGCATGACAAGGCACACTCAGATTTTTCGCCTCTTAAATTCGACCACCCTCCTACCGAGTTTCAAACTACATACTCTTCCAAAGCCAGTGGGGCAGACAGAACAATAATTAGTAGCTAAGTGTTTACTGTGATGGCTCTGGAGGGTATTTTCGTGTTTTTGTTTTGTTTTGTTTTTTCGATGCAAGATCATGATGTAAATAAATTTTAAACGTAATTATGTTGCCGGGTTCGTCCATTGTCGAGCGTAGTAAGTGGCAAGAAAACTTTTTGATAAAAATACTTTTTAAAAAAGTTGTTTTATTACAAAATAGTGTTAATTATTGTCGATCTAATGAACGATTTACGTTGTGTTGAATAAGGCAGTAAAGAGCGTTTCACCACGGCATGTGTCTTTAAACACCCAAAAATATTTTATTTGGACTTTCCCAAAATATTTTTGAAGGCTCAAGGTTAAACTAGTATCAAACGTACTGTCTCGTGAAATATCTAATGAACTCTTGATAACATCTGTAGATCCTTTAAAATCCCCGAAAACGCGATTTCGGTGCGTTAACAGCTCTCTGGATTCGTTTTGACCCATAATTCCTCGTAGAAAAATGTGGAATGAGGAGGTGAAAATGGTCATTTCCCCAGTAGTAGATAGATACGCGTCAAAGAGGATCTCACGTGCCCCGATTTGTGGAGAGGTCTAACTTGGAGTAACGTGCGGACTCTAGCTATGTTCCACGATTAGTGAATGCAGGATCATCGTACTACCATGTAATGGTTTTTTCTTAAATTTCCTCTTCTCCCGGTGCTGAGCGGTTGCCGCCGCCGTCCAGTGGCCCTCTGAAGGCGAGGAAGGCGCTCGCCTGGGTGCAGCAGCGCTCCGGGCCGCCCCCTCCCCCTCCCCCTCCTGCTCCTCGCCCGCGCGCGCCGCCCGACCGTGAAGGGCAAGCGCCCGGCTTCGCACCCGGTTCAGCTCGCGGCTGCTGCTTCTCGGGAGCCTCGCCCGGGGCGCTTCCACTTGCACTAGACGCAAGGGCGCGTTTGCACAGGGAGTTCATATGAATAATAAGTGCATAGGAACGTATTAGCCAGCTTTATTATAAGAATAGCAACAATGAAGGATGTAGAAAAAATACAAAATCTGATTGAAAATTATTTTATTGTTTTTAAGAGCCATGTAGAGTAACGTTCTTATTTACACTGGCGTAATGCATTGCTTTGCAGAAGTAAAAAAGACGGTGATGGACCAATGAGCTATTTCCGAAAGGCGATGAGCACGCGGATCCTAAGCCGACTTTAAATAGAATGGATAATGCACAGGAACGGAGACAAGCCATGGTACCGGGAACTCTCGAACCAAGAGTGTTGGATAGTCTAACGTGGTCCATCATCCTGACATGGAAGGAAGTATTTTCATATGCTATCGCATCCGGTTGAATTCACATAATTAATTGACTTTATAATTTGTCCTCTGCACGTTAAGTATGAGTAGTATATTCTTCTTCAGAATCCACTTCCTTATTAGTTGTACTGAAAGTGAAAAAAATAATACTATGTGAATTCGAAGGTTTCTGTGGCCAGTCTTGCAAGTTCTCTTGCTTGTGAGGGAGATGCCACGTCGAAGGTGGCCTTCCTCAGGGCACGGCTTAGCTTGGCAGACCAGAAAAGACTAATTTGTGTTCGTGAATTCTTACTTGGACATTGACGCAGACGGTCGCATCGTCAACTGCATGTTACTGCATGATGCGGAGTGTGCAAAAGGATCTTTCCTTATACTGCGACGGACATGAGCGCAGTTTAATAGTCGACGCGTTCTCTGAAGTTACGATTTGCTTCTTTCCGGCGCGACAACGCATATCTGCGCCCTCACTGTGCGTGACGCCGCATCCCTGCCTCGTGCGATTTGAAATCACGTGATACGTATGTTGCATTGCGACCAATATAACGTAATTGGGGACGAATCAGTGACGACGATTTCGCAACCAAGAACGCGGTCTTATTTTCTGCCAAAAGTGACGGCGCAACTGAGTCTTTATACTCTTGAAGGACGCGATCGGGGGCAATCCGTTAGTAGAGCCTTTCTCAACCTCGTTGGATTGTAAGACAGTAATATGCATTTTCCCACTGAGCACACGCACTATACTCTCGTACGTGAACTGCATAATGAAGACTTGAAATTCTAATGGAGGTATGTAAACATATACGTCACAGAATGACTCATCGTGTGTTGAATAAGTGCCGCTGCGTCCTATAACGACATCTTGTGTAAAGAAAACATTGACGTCACATTTAAGACCCCTCATGTCAATGATGCTGGGATTATGACATCCCAGCGAGTGGGATGAAGCTGCTTCGAAAGGTACAACGATGGACAGCAGACGGAACTAACTCAAGTAGACCTCAGGGCCGGAAGCAATTACTTCAGCTATCAAACACGGAAACGTCACTTGAATTTACATTTTATAAAAAATATCACAATGGCTAATTTGTAGTGTTCATTTCAGACCTAACGTGGTATGGTATTTGAAAGAATGGTATTTGAAAGAAAAATAAAAAAGAAATTGCTTGGCGTATGTATGTATTTTGAATTCTCATAAAAATGATATTATGCTGATTACTTGCGTTTTCTGAGCATGTGCTCTGTAGAGTTTGAATAAAACTTTTTAGAAAAAAATCAGGAAATTTTCACACTCCCCCCAAAAAAATTATTTCTCAAGTTTACAAGAGCACATGAACATGAATGAAAACTGAGAATTTTCTCTTTCTGTGAGCATATTCTTAGATTCCTGGAGTCTGGATTAGAGGTCCCTCTGTTTCGAGCGTGAGATTATCGTACATTTGTTGTAAGAATGAAAATGTCAAGAAATGGCGTTGTTCATAAATGAAAGAAATTAAAAGATGTACGGCAAGGCGAAATACAGTGTGAAACAATTGTGAGAGTTTATTCGAATTTTCGATCAGAATGTTGAATACGAGGCCACGCTTATTTCTTACCAAGAAAAGATGAGAACTAATGATGGCACTCGTACTTATGAAACGAAAATTATTTTTTTATAGTAAATGATTCTGAGGTGTTGGTGAAGATTTAGGCATTCTCCAGACATTTTTAAAAACCGGTGTTGAAATTGCTAATCGTGTAATCGAAATTGTCCCAAAATGGATTCAATTTCCACAAGCCGTAGAATGAACAAATGAAATGAACAGAAAAAATAGGTGTCACAACAAATATACTTTTATTTCCGCTATCTACACCATGATTTGTATTCTCACACATATTCCTATTAAAACCATACGATCCTTGATGATGATTATATAAACAGAACATCAATGTCCAATTAACCTGTACTGCAGTGAATGTGAAAACTTGTTTGAACGTGTCGTAACCTGAATAGGAATATAACTCCAGAATATGAAAACGTTCACAAGTTTACAAAATAATGAAAAATAACCGTGTTGCTTGCATTTTCGAACTACAAGTTATGGCATTGCCCGTGTTTAGTAGTGCTGTACATATCGCGGTGCCCAGAATTAGAAAAGGTTTTATATACACAGTTCTTTCTCGAGGCGTGTTACCATTGAGCGATGCTATGGGCAACTGACACAACGCTTGCATATTTTATTTGCTCCACTATGTGTAAAATTGAAATCCACTAAGAGTGAAGTAAAAAAAAATCACGAACTATCAAATTCAGTCTTCGTGAAGAACGATACTAGCAAGACACACACGAGATAAATTAGAACATTCACAGAAAGTTCTCAGATAAATAGTGCAAAACGGAACAAATTCGAATCACATACATAGATAAATGAGAATATTATCAATTTGCAACGAGAATATACTCGGACTAAACACATACTTGTCAGAAAATACTCTGCGCAAATGTTATTTCATTCATACCTCCCAGCGTGAGAATGCCCATTCTTTCGTAGCCTTCTACGGGACTGAAATGTTCTTAATGTAGGCGCAAAAGCCCTTTCCTTTACACTTCGTGTGTCAGCCCTGCGGCCAGCCGCCAAGCAGCCAGCGCAACTGAGCACACGCTTGGGCCAGTCTTCAGTTCGCCCGGCAACAGAGCACTATCTTCGCTTCCAATGGCTATAGTGAATCACTCAGCGCTAGAACTGGATATTAGAATGGAGTGACATTTATTTTCCAGCGGCTAAAACACAGCGTCCTCAGAAGGTGGCGCTTTTTGAAGTAAAATGTATCATTTCTCCTTTTTTTACGTATATCAAACTTCTGCAAAGCAATGCATTACGCCAGTGTAAATAAGAACGTTACTCTACATGGCTCTTAAAAACAATAAAATAATTTTCAATCAGATTTTGTATTTTTCTACTGGAAACTGACATCTCGCGTCTTGTCACGGTCAATATATATGCAAAAATGTCAAATTAAAATGTCAATAATTTTTTCACTGTTACCTCTGCATATATATATATATATATATATATATATATATATATATATATATATATATATATTGTGACGTCACGGGATTAGACAACCCCATAACGCCACCATCAGCTAAGAAAAGAAGCCCACGAGCAGAGAGGAGTAGGGTACGCGGCGGAGCGATGGCTTGTAAACGCGCCATCTACCCACAGCATTTCGAACTCTGACGCCGGAACTAGGGAATAATGTTTTTCCGGGAGGTCACGAAAAGATGAGAATATTCACCCCTCCAAAAATTTCCCCAGGCGCGAGTACCATTTTTGTTTCATCTAAATTGAAGACGCACGAAGAATCACCTAGTTTCTACCTTTAACGTTTGATAACTGTTGGAAAGAGCCTGCTCGTTTTGTCGATTGAATACCGTGTCACTAGCAAGAATACCCTCTCGAAACCTTAGGTGCAAATCTTTATTTCTTTTGAAAAAATCTGCCAACCAGTCTTCTTCAGCAAATTCTTTTTCTAACCATGAATCTCGACTTTTAACATTATTTGCAATAGCAGTTTGATAGGAAAGTTTGCGGCATTTTTTGATGACAAACTGTAAAACATTTTGCAGCGAGCAATCACTTCCTCGTGTGCGTAAATAAATACTTTCTTATTACTGTAGTTTGATTTGAGTTCAACTTCTGCACCAGAAAGTTACTTTATATTTTTTCCTTGCGTCTTAATGTTTCCCTCTTGACACCACATTCATCAGCTGCACTTCTTAGGCTTCTACCTTCTGCAACCAAATTAATTGATCTCTTCGTGTGTGTTTCCCCACATGTACCTTTGGCAGAGTTTCCCTTGTATGTCCAAACCATATCATGTGAAACATGTGAGAAACCATTGCAGCATATGACCAATAGTGTCTCATCATCACCTGACCCATTTTACCCTGGTAGTTCATTTTCGAAGTGGTCAGATGTGACCTATGTAATTAGTTACCTTAACTTACCTATATTTAATGAAGATGATAAAAACTTCAGGGAAGTGCTATCTTCAATTTCAGTAGCAGTGATAAAATGACGAAAAATAATATTAAAACAATTTCACAATTGGCAGTAATTTACTTCGGAAGGGAAAGATCAGTTAACACTTCACCATTCCTTAGACAATGAAATCGGATCATTGCCACCTGGAAAGGAAGTATGGCCATACAGTAACACTTAGTCATGGTCAATTTAGCCATCCTAACCACCCTGAACATCAGCCAACATTTACTGAGTCATTGCACCCCATGCCATGGCCCATAGTGCCCCGGTTTTCCCTATTTTCGAGTTTGCGACTGAATCTTAATAAACCGGGAGAATCGTAAGTTTGTGTTCAAACAGTTCGGATTTTCAACAATATCTGAATGTGTGCATCGAAGCCACACTGGACTGATAATACTGGATGCTCGATGTTCTGATCGGTCATTCCCGTAGTTTACTCATGTCAATTCCAGGGGGTTGGCGGACCAGTACACAAAAACAGACTGTTCCAGGCCACGATATTTGCTTCCCCAATCCATCCTTAGGGCCGCGCGATTCCTTCCTCGAATGGCCCATGGGCCATTGATCGAGGAAAATCTCCAACGAGAGCCGGCGCTGAAGTTATGCATTACCTGATTCATTGTGTTCTTCGTTAAGTATCCTAAATACAAAGTAAGAACATCGATGAATTGAATGTCAATCTCCTTACACAAAGCGCGCGAAATTCTGAAGATGTCTGGAGAGTGTTCTATGTCCTAGCGATCTGCTGGGAAGTGGCGGGCAGATGACCGTATTTGCTGGCCCGGGTCCTTCACGCTCCACGTGAACCCGGGGCGGGCAGTTGGGCCCCGTCGTTACGCGCACGCACGTGCGTGTACGCACCCTGGTCTCCTTTCGAGGGAGCCCGAGACTCTGAGAAATGCTAATGAGCCCATTATCTCAAGACATTCCGAACGGTTGTCGTGGTTCCAGCGTTTCTGTCTTTGGACTCCCCGTTGCCTACGTTGCACTTTCTGGTAATCCCAATGTACAATTACATTGGTTTCTGGAAAGGATGTCTGGAGCGAGAGTCGAAGTGCAGACCTTCCGCGCCTTTAGAGACTTCACTTCACTATGTTTTCTTCCAAATAGCTGTTTTTTTTTTCAAAAATTAACCAATGATTCCCACGATTTACAAGGCATTAAAAATTAAGTTATTTGTTATTCATTGCTGCAATTGACCAATTACATCATTTCATTTATAGTTCGACTTAAAATATGCACGAATTGGACAATTCACGTCTATTCATTATTAAGATAAAATTTATGCTACAACACTATTTAAGAATTGGTTCGTTTAATTGTACTTCGTACATTGGAATCATTTCCTTTAAAATCGCACAAATTTAAAGAAAATTTTACCTTGATGCCCCAGATGTTTAAACTTTTTGTTCCCTGGAGATTATGAGCAAAAATATGAAAGGCAGATTTATTTTTTTTCCTAAGATTGCTTTCGGAGTCTATATACGTTTTCAAAACTATCCGAAAATTGCTCCCATTGCTAAAGTTAATTAGCTGAGTAATCCACAACTGAGAATATCATTCTCGCCTGGGAAATTTTAATCTATGTTCGCATATAATATTTTATATAAATGAAAATTAGAGTTTTAGTAATTTCTTAGGTTCCACGATATAATGTACACATTATTTGTTTGTGGGATGCCACGATACTTTAGATTGATTGAATTTTTCGTGTTTCTGGGCACCGACCTACCTTCGGTTAGTGGGGTTTTCCCCTAATCAGGACTCTCCCACCAGCGGGGCACCACCCCAGCCGGGACAAGCTCCCGACTGGTCTCCCGGAATATGTGATAGTGTGGTCCATGTAAGTGTAAGTGTGTGTGTAAGGGGAGAGGATAGGACAAGGAAGAGGAAGGACAGATCGCGCGCGGTCCGTGGCCCGTTTGATAGGGTACTGCTCCGGCATTCGCCTGGTGTTGATCGGAGAAACCACGGAAAACTACCGATCAGAGCAGCCGGCCGCTAGAATTCTCCTCCAGACAGCGACTGAATTCGACCTAGCTGAAAAGCTAGTGTCGAAAATCCTGCCGCCATCAGGACTCGAAACTAGGACCTCCCGGTCAGAGGCGCTGCAGTGACATCAGTTGATGCACTGAGCTACCGGTCCCGGTACGATACTTAAGCATGTGAAAGGTTTCTTCATCCTCTTTCCCAGATACTATTAGTTACTAAATGGTCGTTGTTTTTTGTTGTTGTTTTTTTCAATAAAAAAAGAAGTTAAAAATATATTAATAATTTCCACCAAGAATTGGTTTCTTACATTTTGACTTGTTTAACTCAACTCACCTCATTGAGAATTGGAAGAGAGTACATCATGCATACGGTCAACAGCTTGGACATGGTATAGCATCACCTCAAGTTACTATTACATTACGATTAATAAAAAATAGTTTATTTTTAATTGAACACATGCAGACTTTTTGTACATAACTGTGATTTACTTTTTACTATGTAAGTTGACGTTGGCGACGTTTCGGCTATTATCTTGTTGTCATCTTCAGACCTCTGATTTAAAGAAAAAATATGCACTTTTTTCAGTACTGGATTCGTAAACCCTGAATGTCTGAAATTAAAAAAGAACTGGTTTTTAATAATAAAAATGTAGACATTCACCAGGAGAAGAAAAAAAAGAAGTGGTGTTATTGCATTACTATAAGATCTCAGAAGGACGCGTTTAGGTCGGAGTGAATTTTGACAAAATTTCTGTATTCGAAAGTTTAATTGAAGAGTGCTTGCATTTCTCGCCTTTATTTTTTCTAAATACTTATTATTTTTAATTCAATAATTATGGTAAAGAATATTCAAATCGAGATTATTTAGTTTGCGAGACATTCATTTTTATTTTAAAACAACTAATTATACTAAAAACCTATTTGTTTCCTGAAGTACTAGACATTCCGAAGTTATATGTAATTGTAGATAACAGTTCTTTGGAGTAGATATTATTCTACCGTGGGATGATTTTATGGTAATGCGAAAGGAGGAGCAGGTTTCCTTAACTGTCTGTAACCTCAACCGCTAAGGTTAATGGGATAACATGGAATGGGCGAGGTTAATATAATCAGGCGGGAAGAGGTCCACGCCCATTGTAGTACAAAGAAACCCTCAGTCACGAAGGAGTTCTCTCCCTCCTCGGTTTCGAGGGATCTCCAAACTGCGTTCCAGAGGTTGATCCAAACGGCAGAATAATTCGACAAACGAATATTTCGAACAAAAAGGAAGCAAATAATCGCTACATACGGAATGCGTTTTTGGAGGCCGTCCATGCATACTTGGGACATTGGAATCGAAAACATTCTCATTGCAACATTCTCATTGCATTCTCGTTGCAAAATTTGAGAAGCAATTGCATAAGCTAACGGCTGCGGATTTTTGTTTGCTTAGACGACATGTTTCACGCATTTAGGCGATATGTTTCACGCATGGCATGACGAAAATGTACAACATGCTTATGTGGCTATAATTAGCATCGCAAGGAACATACGCAAGATCCTTCACCACATGGATTTTTAAGAAATTTGAAATATTACTCTTGTCCCTCCAACATCAAGCTCTCGCATGTTTTGTCTCATTTGATTATCTACTTCATGTTTATTATTACCAAACGTCAATTTCGTCTGATAATTGACAAAATAAGCAAATTGCTTAGCACAAATGCTTCACAATAACGTACATTCAGAATGTTCTCCACTATGCAGGGTTAGTCATTTCAGAAGAAACGTGTTCTCACGAAGTGATATCCACAAGGATGCGGCTCCCTTGGCATGCTCTGTCTGACGCTTATCAAGGGGCAAGCGATGTAGTTCGTTGCTTGGCGAGAAGAGAAGGCAGTCTGCTGAAAGGTGAGAGACACGCGGGCAACTGTAGAGGCTCAATGTAGACAGTCTTGCCCGAATTCATTCAGCCCTCAGATACGCAATTCTTTACGTTCTTTTTCTAAGATGCGCTGAATGCGATGATTTCTAATATTGCTAAATGCTGCATGAGCATATGATACTTTATGTCGGTAAATAAAAATTATATGTATCCCAAGCAGTTTTATTTTGACAATTGAAATGATTGAAGGCGTTGTCATTGTCAACAATAGTATTTATTTCAATAATAGCAGCTTTCGATGGCTTAGCCATCATCATCAGTTTTCTGCTGTCTGGGAACCACAAAAAAGAACTGCGCAGTTCTTTTTTGTGGCTCCCAGACAGCAGAAAACTGATGATGATGGCTAAGCCATCGAAAGCTGCTATTATTGAAATAAATACTATTGTTGACAATGACAACGTCTTCAATCATTTCAATTATGTAAATGTCAACTACACCTCACCACTGAATCAATATCAATTTATTTTGACAAAGAAACGCCTGCGAGTGTATAAACGGCACTTCATATCGTGGGAAACAGAATAGTTCCGATTAGGGGGAAGCTGGGACTAAATTCGAAAATGAAGCAAACCTTGCTACGGATGACAGTGCTTGAGATCACGTTGAAGTTGAAACTACAAGGGAATTATTTACTGTTAATATGAAAGTGAATATAGTAAATGCAATGATTACGTTTGAGATGACTGCTGTTGCTAATCGCATCCATTCTCTGCACTGGACAGACTTGTTGATTGTACAGCTTTGTTACAGAATCCAAAAGTCAAGTTCACATGTTGAAGAACACAATTAACCTTAACAGTGCAAGAAGGTTATGCAACATTTAGTGCCTCCCACAAGATGTGCACGTGCCAACAAAGTTTGGTAGTAGCTATTGTGAAGAGGACCACTCTAGTACAATCTTCCGAGACAAGACATCAGTACAACGCCCGACAGAAAGAGTTGGTTGGATTTGATGTATTTTCGCCAAAAGCACAGTAGAATCTGTATGTGACGTATCGGAAGAAGTGTAGGTAATCTGCGCACGTTTTCTTGAGGATGAGTACCGGTAGCTCAGTGCATCAACTGATGTCACTGCAGCGCCTCTGACCGGGAGGTCCTAGGTTCGAGTCCTGACGGCGGCAGGATTTTCGGCACCAGCTTTTCAGCTAGGTCGAATTCAGTCGCTGTCTGGAGGAGAATTCTAGCGGCCGGTTGCTCTGATCGGTAGTTTTCCGTGGTTTCTCCGATCAACACCTTCCTTTCTCTTCCTTGTCCTATCCTCTCCCCTTACACACACACTTACACTAACATGCACTACACTACCACATATTCCGGGAGACCGGTCGGGAGCTTAGAGCTTGTCCCGGCTGGGGCGGTGCCTCGCTGGTGGGAGAGTCCTGGTGAGGGGGAAACCCCACTAGCAGACGGTAGGTCGGTGCCGGATCTCGCCATCCAGCAGGGGAAGATCACCGCCATCTCCCGAGAAAAAAACATGAGAACAGCCGCCTAGGAGGTCGTGCGGCCGGACGCGCCATCGCTGGAGGGGCCCCGCCCCCCGGGAGCGCGATCGCCCGCGGCGGTAGGAAGCCTCGAGGGCGAGGTGCGTGCGGCACGTGTCCGTTAGCTCGGCGTCGCGGCGGCCTCCGAGGGCGGGAGCCGCAGCCCCCGGCTAGCCGACCGGCAGCGGGAACGCGCCCCTAAGATGGTAATTGAACCGTACGGAACGCGCGCCTTGCGTGGGAATCCCGTTGCCGGCGCGGCGCCGGAGCCACAATCGGCATCGGCGGCGGAAGCGGGGACAGTGACAGCGCTCGAGGTCGCGGAGACGGTGGCGGCGGCGGCGGCTAGAGGTGTAGCTCTAGTCTTGGTAATGACGAGAACTGTGACTGCTCTGAAGATGTAGCAGTAGCGATGACAGTGGCCAGCTGATGCATTGATGTGTATTTGCGTGTGGATGCGCTGTTTTCTTTGTTAGCGTTCCCAACAGGGCTTGACAGAAGAGCCAGGAAGTGCAAGTAGAAGAAGGGAGACCGGCAGCACCATCGATTTCTATTTCCGTAAATGGCCCAAACTCTATTCTATACTTGTTGTATATGTGGAATAGGGAAATCCCCACATTCATGGCAACCAAATAGCTGTTTCACTCTCTTATGTTACCGTGTTGGGATATTGGCGTGTGTGTGTGTGTGTGTGTGTGTGTGTGTGTGTGTGTGTGTGTTTGGGAGGTACCAGGTGACCTATGAGCACTCATTACCAACCATAGAATGTGAGGTGGGAAAATTAATTATTTTCGAGTTAATAAATCAAAACAAATTCGATAATTTAAAACTGCTTTCCTAGTACGAAAAGCATTATAGCTCAAAAATGAGAAGGAATTGTCATAATGTCAACCTGCCGTTTCGCGACACTGCCGTAGTCATATTGCGACCTCATAGGTCACTAAAGACTCTCTTCAGCAAGAAGCTTTTTTTTTTTTGTTGCGATCATCAGGTTTCTAGAAAATTGATTGAACGCTTTAGGCGCTAGCGTTGACCAAACGCACCGACAAACGAGTGGACAAAGGTTTTTGCCGTGTATCTGTTTCGGTATTACGGGCCCATAAAACGTACATTCTAATTACACAAACTGTTAGAGGAAGTAATTTACATGTAGGAAGAAGATTTATCCACTTTTTCGTCTGCAGGGCCCGACAATAATTGCTTTTCTGTTGAAAAAGCGCTAATTTTCTCCCCGTGATTACTATTATTTCTCATTATTAGACTCGTAGTAAGGCGAAAACGTAAAAATAAATATATTGTGGATCGTACGGAAAGCTTAAAGTATTGCAAATATCTGAAAATTGAATGCAAAAAATTTTGATTTAATTATTGATCTGTTTTGAGTAGCAACACGTTTCTCTGTGAGAAAACATTATTTCTTGCAACGAATAAATAGAGAAGTGTATTGTGTTAACCAAGATGACATCGTGCTTTTTCTGTTTTAATGTCAAACGACTGGCGTGGCGTGACTTCTATTGATGTCCACTGAATCTGGAACTCAATATTAAATCTGTGCAAGATAACCCGTAAGATGATCGAGTAAAATTATGAATAAAAAATGAATAGGTGTTTCTTCTCACTGTTTATTGATTTTGCCTCAGATATTTCATGTTGAAATGTAGAGTGGAAGAGGTAGCCTGGAAGAGACTTCCGCAGAAAGTCAGTAGCACACAGAATTACACAAATTACGGAAGAACGTAGTGGTCGTTATTGTCCTCCTCGCGTGGCTTTGTGAAAGACTACACTGTAAAAAGTCTCCGTGAAGGACCTTGTCTCCGGAGGAGTGCGGGTCGGTGGTGCTTCCAACGGAGGCCTCTCATCGGAGCCTCGACCTTTCCCAGCACCATGTGTGTGTATGTGCATGCGCGCGTGCTCGCTCTCTCTTTGTCTTCCCCCGGAGAGCTCTCTCCGCGGGACGAGTGAGCAGTCCGTGGACGCCGATTGCCAGCGTTTTGGAGCAGAACGTGCTCGCCAAGCCCTCTGACATTTCCGTGACATTTGCTCCGTAAACAAATCGAAAATGGAATATAGAAAATTATATAAAACTTCCTGGTGATGGTGCTTCGTCACATACTCTCGTACATTACTTGTAACTGTTACGTAATATAATAAAATCGTAACTTGTAATCAACTTCTTTAGTCATCCATTCAAAAACTCTTTATCACACAAAGTTGTGAAGATTGGACAAAAGTACAGTGTCTTTAATTCGGAAAAATCAAAATTTTTCATTGAATTCATTGCATTCAGCTCTTTACAAAAGTATAAATGAAATATTAATGGAAGAGGAAAGTGCATATATAGTAAATAGTCTACTCCGGTTATAGTGAACTTCAGGAGACTAACATTTTTGGTTCATTATATCAGATGATGTCAAAATTAAATTGAATTTCTCCATAACGATTGAATTTATTAATATAGAGATACAGCAAAATGTTATTAGTAGCAACACCGTTTCTCTGTGAGAAAACATTATTTCTTGCTACGAATAAATAGAGTGGTGTATTGTGTTAACCAAGATGACATCGTGCTTCTGTTTTAATGTCAAACGACTGGCGTGGCGTGAAATCAGTAGCGCGAAGTGAAAATTTCAATATCTTTATTTGTTCTTAAAAAATCAATTGCTTGTTATTTGCAATTGTTTCCTTTGCAATTTTTCATTAGTAATTTCTGTAGATCCTTCTCCAGAGTTCATTTTCTCTCCATACTTGATAATAATAATATACAACATGTAGCGAGATGGCGCAAACGGCTAATGAAACCTATCGCTTTTCCGCGCGGCACGACCAATTTCGCAAGGCTATGGCAGTCATGTGCAGTCTGTCGCCTACGTAGAACTCAACGCCTTTTATCCCGCGGAATATCGATTAACGCCAAGATTAAAACTGAAGCAAGCAATCGCGCGTCGCCACCGCCACCAGTTGTAGCCCACGCAGGACACGGGCTTAGTTTCCGTAGTGAAACTTGAGTGGCATAAGGTTATCAGTAAGGTGCATATTCTGGATTCGTTTCTCTCACCTCAGGGGAGACTTCTTCGATTATAACCTTTGACCGATACATTTTCAAACTGCCTAGTGTTGGAATTTGTGGCACGGAGGTGATATACGAGTGATACGCGATATATTCCTATTCTTTTCCAGGAGGGAATTAACTTCCAGGTCCTTGTATTTCCTATGGTTGAGGGTCAGGTTCACTATAACCGAATCTTCTTATGCTATTTGTACTGTAAGTGAAAGGGGGCCAGCGACGTAACTTCACTATAGCATAGAGTTCACTATCTCCGAGTTCACTATAACCGGAGTCGACTGTATGTTATAGTTCAGATTTCATTAAAAACACTGAAATTTTGAAAATTGCAAATATTTCAATTTATTTTCGAACCTGTTCTACATCTCCAATATTAAATACAGATATATCTTTCTCAATGCAATTTATCCGTCAATTGTAGATTTACAACTGATACTACGAACGTTTTAAAAATAAGGACTAGTTGTTGAGTAATAATACAGGGGAGAAAAGTGTCGATATGCCGCGCATTTTCACTAGTTTGTTTATGCATTGTAAGAGCACCCAAAAAGATTTTGTTTAGTCAGTCGCTGCTCTTTGACGATATTTGGTTCAAGTTCGATGAAACACTAATTACTCTGTTCAAGTTGGACTAAACTTCAAAAAGTGCAATTCTGCTTCCAGTTGCAAGCGATTCGAAAGACTATTTCATTCACATGTCTTGTGACCAAGAATAGCGTCAACGAATCTTAGCTATCTGTCTGCTAGGTCTTATCAAATTTTATTACCAGTGTAATTCACGCCACGTAAACCTGCTTTCCTTTTCATTAGTCAATCATATTTACTCTGTGAATATGAGAAAAGCCTCATGTATAGAATGTCTGCGAAGATAATTTAATGCCCTAAAATAGTCAAAATAGAGGGAAAGTTTTTTGAAACAATGCGATCGGCTTTACTGTGAAAGAAATGATGAACTTTCATCACACCACAAATAAAGAGAAGTCAAACATTTTGAATGACTGAGCTCTTTGTAATTGTTTTTATTAATAATTGTTCTTTTAATTAGTTTATTTTCTTTTTTATTATTCATATAATGTTTCAAGCTATATTATATCTGTATATTGTTACTGAATAAATATTACATAAAGAACAAAACTTTCAGAATTCATTGTCTTAGCGTGCTTATCTAACACGAAGTCATTCCCTGAGATAAAATTACTTCTCGCTGCGCAATTGTTCGATTTATGAAGACGTTTCAATGTACGCGTGGTATTAATTATTATAATTTATCGAAATTTTATTTTCGAAAAATAATTTATCTAGATCATCTATTTACACTCCTCGACCCCCTGCAACCAAAATCATTCTTTCCTGTAGAATTGGAAACAAATATTCAAAACACAATCATATTTTTAAACGGCTACAACAATGTTAGTTTTAAACATTACAGTTCCTTTTATATGACGAGATTCTCGATTCCTATTTGTTGGTCTTCAAAGTACTTTGATCTACAACTATAAAGAAAACAAATGAGTATTAATTCGCGTTAACTATCATTTATATTCTTGTAATATTTATTTCATGAACGAAAATTTCAGTAAGATTTATCCTTTGTAATTTCACTTCACTGATCAGTAGGATTCATGAATTTTCATTCCTATATTCCTGACAATGTTATCTAAAATTAAAATCCATAACATTTTCATTGAAATAAAGTATTGTAATATTCTAATTCCATTCTTAATATATAATTTTCTTTTTTAATTTTAACAACCACAGTATTCTTTCTTCTATCGATTAAACATGTCCAGTCATTCTGTGTTTTACTTTCAACTATCATATATTACTATGATTACGTGATTAAATTTTCTAAGTTAGTAATTACTCTGCCTTTTTCACCTTTGCTTATGCCTGATCATAAAACCGTTTCCCCATCTTTCTCTCGAGTATTGTCTCTTTCTATTCTCTCGAGTCAGTCCTTCTTGTAGCAAATCCAACCACAATTGGTCGGCTTTCTCTACTTTTCTTTGAAGGTACTCTGTACTTTGTATCAGTTTCTTCCTCTTTCACCTAGACCTCCATACCCAGCGTTTCAGAAACTTTCTGCAGCACATCTATTGTATTTTCACTTTCATTTTCCATTGCATTTTGTAATACTAAATACATTCATATTAAACTCTTTTCCAGTCCAATTACTTTTATATTTTGGACTTCAATAATTTTGTCCGTCTCTCCACATTTTTCCTTCAACCTTACTTCTTTCCTCTAACATTACTGACTTATCAATTAAAATACCTTGCTTTCCTAAAATCTTCGCATATTGATTCCATAGAGGATTATATTTTCCATATTGAAAGCCGTTTTCATTTGAATACTTGAATTTTTAAGAGATGGCTGAAGTGTTAGTCGGATAGATGTTGCAATACTCTAATATTACATCCGATATCCGAATATAACTGTTATATCCGATGAATTTGCTGCTATAGTAACACCCAGATTTTCTTGTAAAATTACAGTTGCCTAGTGTTAGAATCTATTCTATTAATTGGTACAGTTTTATTGGTTGTGTCCACGGTCGGTGTATACGGCCGACCGGAAAAGAAACTGAATTCAAAGAGAAAATAACGACTGCTGGTAGGAAGCCCGTTACAAAATTAGGTATTTCCTCTAAATTAAAATTATTTTCAAAATTGAAATGATACCCTGGAGCCAAAGTTACTCCCGAAACAAACTACATATTTAAAACACTAAGGGTTTGGCATTATACTCAACAAAATTTCGATTTTTTCTTAAATGAAAGATAGTGGGCTCAAATACATTAAATTTCTCTTATTAACCGATTTTGTAGTAATAACACAAAATTTTAATGTTTTAAATTAATTGGATGAACGCTTACCTGTCGTAATTTCATTACGTCGTTTTGTGTGCGAGCCGTCGATCTATCGAAATTAGTGAAAGTTCTTCATCTAGCGGAAACAAACGTGTGAGTACGAGGTGAGAGAAGTGAAGATAGCGAGTGTTTTACTTCGAAGGTTGAGTGTTTTTAATGCATTTGTGAGTGTAAACCCAGTGTCCCAGTAATGGTCTGACACACGTGCCCATGATTATTATTATGTGAGATGCATCACGTTTTAAGTTGAGATGGATTGCAGAATTTCTTGCCATAGGGCACTAGAACATTCATGTAGGATCGTAATCATTGTAAAACATCAAACACCTTTTCAGAAACATGGTTAACACTGTGTTCAGTGTGAATTGTAGTTAAATTGTGAGATTGTAAATCTCCCTCATTTCATCAGACTTGGAAAATAAGTAGTGAATGATTTGAAACAATATTTGTGGGATTTTCATTTTCCACATAATGCACAGTAGTATTTTTCTGTGTACCATTTCAATAGATCTTACTAGAATGATGTAATCGCAAGGGTTCAGCTACTTCGGAGTAATTCTGATTTACCCCTTTGTAAACGCTGAAATATTGTGTGTGCTGGATGGAAACGATCTGACAAACAAAATCAGCAGCCAGCCACTGTTCGGGCCCACACTCAAAAGCAGAAAGGGACGTATAAATATAAAACACTTCCTACGCCCTAAGCGGCAACACCGGAAGCGCGGCATGGAAAGTTCCATAAGCCAAGCGGCACCACTGCGCCGCGTGATATTCGCTTTCGCGACCCGAATCTTCTAAACCGCTCTAGAACATTTTCAAATTCTAGCAGTTGCCTATTGGACTGTTCAAATTCACCCCACCTCGCCATACTGCAACCGCTGGAAAAGCAGTCGCTAATTGGCCAGTTCAAATCCCTCTTCGCGTGCCCGATAGAACCGCAAACCGAACAGAAATCAGTCGCTGAGTAGCACCCTTGCGAGCAGCATGTCTCGGGCTCCGTGTTAAAAGATCACATAAATTCTTATGCAGAAAGTAATATTCTGTGCTTATGTTGTGGCCAAGTGAAAAGCCACATTGTTTCAATTTGTTGCAGTTCAACATTGTGTATAAATCTGTCGCTGAGTAGCACCCTTGCTAGAAGCATGTCTCGGGCTCCGTGTTAAAAGATCACGTAAATTCTTATACAGAAAGTAATATTCTGTGCTTATGTTGTGGCCAAGTGAAAAGCCACATTGTTTTAATTTGTTGTAGTTCAGCATTGTGTATAAATCAGTCGCTGAGAAGAAGCCAGTGCAAGAAGTATATCTCGGGCTCCGTGTTTAAAACATCACGTAAATTCTTATACAGAAAGTAATATTCTGTGCTTAAGTTGTGGTCAAGTGAAAGCCACATTGTTTCAATTTGTTATAGTTCAGCATTGTGTATGTATTGAACTAATTAATGTATTCTCACATTGAGAACAATAACTTACGTGTATTTTTATTGTAAAGAACAATTGTGACAACTCCAAGGTAATTAAACATCATTCTGCAAGGTGAGAAGTGTGTTTCCATGATAATCCACATTATTACAAAATTCCTAACGAGCGTCGAAAGGGACTGAGTGGATTGCCTACCTACTTTCAACAACCAATAATACAGTCCACTACAAGCAAAGGTAACCCGCCACGTCCATGGTCCTTCGAGCTTCCGATATAGAACCAGTGACCTGTGGAAAGCAACCCGCTCCGTCCATGGTCCTTCGAGCTCCGGATATCGAACCAGTGACCTGTGGAAAGCAACCCGCTCCATCCAGCCACATTACTCTTCTTTGTTTTCGTACAGTCGGGTAATAATGAGAGAAGGGGAATTTTTCATTTCAACGTAACCATATTCCAAGTTTTAATGCTTCGTATTCCTTGCAGTTTTAATGTGACAATAACATACGGATATTATTTAATCAGAAATATTATTTTACTGTTTTTTTACATTTTTATATTTTTGGATTATCCACTGATTTCCCTCATCTGTATTTTTTTTAAACTTCAACGAAGGAATTATATTATTGTTTTCTGCGTATCAAAAATTATAATTGAGGAAAATAGTGATATCTCTTCCTACCTGATGATCCTTTCTCGACAGGAAAATATCTTTCCTAGAAATCTCCCCAGCGCTCATCCTCCTTGCATTGTTTTTCTTTTACATCTCATTTTGAGTTCTATTTCATGATCCGTTGAAAAACTAATTTGTTTTAGAGCTCAATTGAATTTTTATTTATGCTTTTACTGACGCTGCTGTTTTAACTATTTGGTATTTGTTTACTTTTCATTTTAAAATCCATGCATTCATTACATGTTAATCATTAAAATTATTCGTGCAGAAGTATCTTCTGTTTAAGTTAGTACAGAACATACTGTTTAAAGATATTAACAGCATACTAAATTCATTATTTTAATTTGATATTGACAACATTCAATTATAAAGTTTTATACACTTGAAAAAAGCCTCAGACTGCATTTTAATAATAAAGTCCACATGTTTATCATCTGTTGAAAAGAATTTTTGTATCTTCAATAATGTAATTAATTATAAAAATTTGATTATTTTGAGCTACTAAGTGTTTTAACAGTAATATGTTCAATGTGTATTGCTATGTGTTTACGTTCTGTACGTTCTATTTCTTGTATACCCGTTCTATGTGTATTTCGTACAAATTACTTTAGAAAAGATTAAAAAAGGGAATCCGAAACGTTGTGTATTGCGGAATAAAACTTTTTTAAAGTTTGTTTTAATGTAATATTTGTTTACTCATTTGATTGTCTTTAAATCTTGGAAGGAATATTTGAGTATTTTATCTAAAAAATTGTTGGCCATTTGTGTGTGTCCGCTATAGGATTGCAGCTCTAAGGAATCGTTTCGTATTCTAAATGGGGACGAGAAAAGATTGTTACATTTAAAATGTGGGTATAGGGAGGTTTAAGGAGATGAGCTGCACGGAACGAGTGACTCACAAAGTCCTTAACAGAGGGAGTGAAGAGAGACTACAGGAATAGGGAAAGAACCTGGAGGAACCGCTGCTTTAGGGGATAGTGCTTATTGATTGATGAGGTGGAGAGAATGTTGGAAGGGAAAAAAAGAGTTGTGACCAAATCCTGGACACGATAAAATTGAAAGGAAGAAATGACCTCGCGATGAGAACAGTTGGGGACAGAGAGATACGGAAAGTTACTGCCACGTAAAGACCTGACCTAAAGCAGAGCATATCTGTATTTTAGAGGAATTGGTTCATTTGACTTGAAACCATTTTTTGTCCGATTGTTCGCCGTTAGGGTTGGGGGGGGGCATTGAATGTGACGGGGCGTGTGGTTTTCCCAGTACCACCCAGGGGTGGCCAGCCAGGGCTGGCCAGGCAGCTTGGGAAGGAGTTACCCATCGTGGCGCCACAGCTCGTTGAGATTTTGCGGGAAAGAAATATACTCGTACTCGCATTTTAAATGTATCTATACGTCAAGGCCTTTGTGCCTACTGTCCAGCTCCATTCCCTCATTTTGAAATACATCTAACTTAATATAATTTAACGAATGACAAACGCCGGCACATTGGTCGGTAACGTAATAATCAGTCGGTAATAATACGTATTACTAATTTGCAATGCAATTCAATGAGCACAAATTTAAAGAAAGCTATGCAGCTTGCGGCCATGTGAGAGGTGTCTATGGTTTCTGCTGATGCCCAAGAATCTCGGGTAAAGTGTAAAAGGGAATTAAAGAGTTTGGATTTTGCCTAAAAATGCAAATATTTGATTTAGTTAAACTACAATTTATCATACCTTATGTTACGACTATATTCTCACTCAGTGCATTACTGCTTATGACTCCTCATATGACGAGGAAGGAACAAGCTTCCGTATTCACGTGTGCAGTTTCAGAAAAAAAACATTTTTTTTTCTCTTCCGGTCCCCCATTTTACTTTCACTCGTCATTTTTGCTGCTGCAGGCCTCTAGTATTACATTAATTAGGTTTTTTTCCCCCTAGGGCTTCTATCCAGGCAACAGCCGGTTACCCATTACGTCCCGATAGCATATTCGACCATACACTAGACACCAACACACTTGCGGGCTCCTCTGATCTGGGGTCAGCAGAACGCGAGGCTCTCCGCGACAACACATACAAAGTCAAGGGACAAACAACCATGCCCACGGCGGGACTCGAACCCTCGACCCTTCGGACCGAAGCGCTGAGTCGGTACTCGCTCTTAGCCACCTCGGCCATCCAGGTCGGCAATTAGGGTTTAATTGATTTTTTAAACTTCCATTAACTTTGTTTAAAATGTTTATCACCCATTCACTTACTGATACGTACACATTCGTGCTTATGTACAGCAGTAGCACACTTTCTCTATTTACACGTTCCACGGCATCGCTGTACTTAATGGTGTCCCTGGCGCCAAGGCCCTAGGCACTGGTACCTCTCCGGCTGTGGCCGCTGTTAGCGCCCCCGCTCGTGTGCTGCCGCCGCCTGAGCGAACAATAGGGCGCAGTGCACGACCGCGCGCCGGGCGCTGCGAGGGTGAACGGCCGGCGCCGCCGAGGAAGCCACGGCCTTGCCGCGCGCCACTCTCGCTCTCGAAGGAGGGCTCCGAGAGGGCGTCGCCCTACTGTCACAACCACCTTCTTCCTTTGCTTTCGATTTGATTTATTTGCGTCAAAAAACATAAAATCTCTTTGTGATGGTAAGCCAAAAAATGTATTTCAATTTGAGACAGAAAAGCATCTTAGTCACGTATATTCGATACCAAATGTTGGTAGCACTGTCCGTTGTTGCAATCTATTGACGAAAAACGAAACAAGGGCAGTTGATTTACCGCCACTTTAAAAGAAAAAAATTCAATTTAGTAATATTTTAATTGAATCTTAAAGAAAGAATCAATTTTCTTGTGCTCAGTGTCAAGTTAGAAACTTTTAGTTTTATAATTTTCTCAGTAGGACGACGACTTAGGATTTGCGAGATGTAGTTGGCGGTTGATACTGACAGAAAATTGTGTTTTTTACGCTCTCACACCCTTAAAGCCGCCACGCCTTACTATTAAGCGCTCGCAATGTTTCTGAAAATGTAGTTGCGATGTTTTGTATTTACCAACATGCAGGAAATCCTGCTATCCATCTTCATTTAAAAATATAATGTATCACGTATTACTACATTCACTGAAACTTTTTTTGTGAGTGGTTATGTTACAAACGACTGTTAGACATTATGCCTATGCACTTATTAATATTTTCTATGCTAACTATAGACTCAAACAGGCTCAAACTGTGTAAACGACGAAACAGCGAATGCTTTCTATGGAACGATTGCAAACCACACAGCCGAACGACTGCATGAATAAACAACGACAGATAAAGTGTTCATTGTATTACTTTTAAGATATTGAAAATACTAAATTTTAATAATATAAATTGGTTAAAAATATAAAGTGATAAAACTTCTAGGACTTTTGGGTCCTTTCTTTTAAAGTACTAATCTCGAAATTTGGTTAAGTGGGAAGCTCAAACTCCTTGATAAACAAAAATCCTAAGTGCTTTCAATATAAAGAGTTTTGCAATTTTCAAAATATCATTGGTTTTAACGAAAGTCGTAACTACCAAGACCATACATATAAACGCACTTTCTTCTACTCGAGGAAAACATTTACAGAATAAAATTTTGGTAATTTTCGGAAAAAATGTCGCAGAGGCTTCGGGTAATGTACCTCCTAAAAATAAAATATCTCATTCTGCAGAAGGCACTACTAGATTTACTCCCTCGCCACCTGCACCAGTCCTAACGACCTCTGGAAATATACCTTCATACTGACGTGTGTGCGAAGTTATAGCTTAAAAAATATCTAAAGCCCGGAATTTCTGACTGAAAATTCGAGGTCGCAATGTTAACGTGATTCCACAACTTTTCCTGCGTATACTATACTATAGGGAGGAAACGTAAAAATATGTACGTTCTCTTAGGACCATTGAAAATGGCAGCAGTAGTTATTGAACTACCTACGTTTTTTACCTCTCGTAAACAAACTGAGCAGTATGTACGTTGGCAGAAAGAGAGTTTTTATTTGCTTTATGTTCGGAAATAGCTTCTTGAAGGTGTAAATGTACAGAAAAATGCTGTTTTTCACCTCGCCCGAAATATGGTTTTGGACTTGGTAGTTTACGAACCTCGTAAAGTCTTTTTATTTCGGTCATCATATATAATGCATTATTTATTTCATACACGTATAGTTAAACTGCACTGTTTACGAGATAAAGTGACGTTTTTGCTACAGGAGATTTTGAAAGCAACTTTTAACTCTAATGAGAGTTTAAAAACCTGTATGTCTTTAGGGAATTTATTTATCACGCCTGATTCTAATTTTAAGACTGAAGTGTTGAAAGTTCTTGCCCACCATTGAATTCAAATTTCTATATGAATTCATATTCAATTTTAATACTCAAATTATGAAAAGTTAGTAGAAACATTTATATAATTTATACAAAATTGGTAAAGAGTTTTATTCCTTATAACTTTTCTGGGGTACTTTATTAATGCATTATTATTTGTGATCGTCATGCGCTCTTATTTCAGGACTTGTAACAACTTATAAGAAATCCATCATAGAAAGTGGTAAAAGAAAAATCTCAGAGTTGCTTCCCTTATTATAATGGTGGCTGGCTAATGAATTGCTTAAATCTAAAAACTAGAAAAGATGAGTATAGTGCAATCCTTCCCAGAACATCCAACATAGTACTATGAACTTTTCATGCTAAAAGGAAAATAAAAACTGTGGAAAGAAAATTGGAAATCAGTGGAGCATGTACAGGCTTGAATGAATGTCGGTTATTTTATTACGTTTTCTGCTGGTTTTTTAATGTGAATATTTTCTTGTTTGAGAATAAATCCATTATCAGATGCGAGCTTTCTCCCACATGGGGAAGCTGTGCAGAGGGTCTGTTCGTAGGAAGGCTCTGGCTGAGCGCTGCAGAGGGCTGCGGGGCAAGTCGTAGGGCGCGCCGCCGCCCGCGCCGGTGCTCGTTTGCGTGCTTGGGTAATGGCGGCCACCGGCTCCACGGCTGGGCACGGAGCGCTATTTTTAGCCCGGAACAGGTTCCTCCGTCTCCGGCGCTCTCCGCTGGCGCTGCCGCCGCCGCCGCCGCCGTCGCCCTGCGCGCGCTTTCTGAGCGGGTCGCTGCCCCGGGCCCGGCATCGAACCAATGGCCCCCTCGAGCGCTTTGTCTCTGAATCTTTCTGTATGCCTCTCTGTGCTTCTCTCCGTCTGCCTTTGTCTATCTGCCTCTACTTCTCTGTTTCTTTATCAGTATCACTCCCAGCCTTTCTCTCCCTCTTCTTCTTCTTCTTCTTCTTCTTCTTCTTCTTCTTCTTCTTCTTCTCTCTCTCTCTCTCTCTCTCTCTCTCTCTCTCTCTCTCTCTCTCTCTCTCTCTTTCTGATTCTGCCACTCCTCCTCTGAGCCTCACTTACACCTGCACAAACACAAGCGAGCGAGCGAGCGAGCGAGCGAGCGAGCGAGCCCACACATCTAGCTCTCCGTCGGGAAGAGAGAATGCATTTGCTTCAGTGCGCCTGGTGTCGAAGAATTTTGTTGCATGAGCACATCGTTTCTTGCATTGACTCAAAGTTCGATAAGTCTCGTTTTAGTCACTAGTCGTTCCGTCCAGGAGTCATTGGAAGGGAATGAATCAATGGAATTAGGAATACATGGGTGAATTAAAGTTGAAATTTGCGTTCTCGTTTCAGACTTGACTTGATAATTGCAATTTAAAGTTCGGAGACCGAAAAATTACAAAAAAATCTCCTCTCGCTGCCTATGTACTACATATCACTAATATATGAAATAGTACAAATGAATTTCAAGGTGGAGGACATACAGGTGAAAGTGTATTGCTTCTTTCGTATCACAGAGCCTTTCTTGAAGATACCCTTGAAGGATTGCTTTGGAAGTTCAGCCCTGAAGGTAGCGATGGGAGAAAACAAGAAATTTAAAGACAAAATTTGGAGTCGTTTTGGGAGAATTTTGAAAATGTCTGGGGGCTTCGTACCCTTGACCACGTACTCCAGCACAAAATATCCTCTACAAAATATTTCAACTCATAACGCCTATGCAAATCGTAGTATGATTTGCAGTTGTCTTATAGTGTTCTTTTCTACCAGGAATATAGGGAGCTTGTTCCATTAAAGGACAGGTATTTTATATCATGTACATCATTGATTCCATTTTCTAACGTAGTTAAAATAAAATCGTGAACATTTTTGTAAATACAAGCAACCTATCCGCTAATGGCTGCGTTAAAGTACAGACCAGTTTATCTGCAAGAAATCCATTTGAATTTTAATTACAAAGGGGATTATGATGAGGGCTTTCGAATATATTATTATATTTATGCCACACTCGAAGAAAATCGTACGACACATTTGCTCCTGACTACGTAACCAGCAAAACAGATGAAATGGCAAATTAAAATACGATCTTTCCTCACTCCGCTAGTAAATTCGCAAACCGCTTAACGTATGGTGATTTTGTTTTCGGAATTTTCCGAGAACAAGCATGTATTGAGATCAATTCACGAGCGAAAGTAATAAATAATTGCAAAATAGATATTGATATCGCTACCCTAATTCGGTTTCAGCGTTTTGCCAATCAATTGAAAATATTGTGTACATTTCATATTCTGAGGAGAAATTGAAGTTGATTCGATGCTAGCGAAAACAACTCGGACGTACAGTGCGTTAGGAAAGCCTCTCTGCAGGAGCACCGTGGTAGTGAGAGTGTTAGTAACAGAACGTATGTTGGTAGCATGAGCTGGAACTTGTAACAAAAAAACGTCAATTGCGTACTCAATATAGTCATATCCATTATGTAAGAACCAGCCTTAAATAAGCTTTAGTTTTAGACTGGGAGTAAACACACCTGAATTTCTTGCGCTCTGGTCATAACAGATTCTAAAAATTGTGTCTCCTCTTGGTTCACAGTTTTCTGCTAGTTACCAACATCAATGCAATTTTTAATAGGAGGGCCTGACGCGGTTCGGTGCGGAAAGACGTTCCGGACACACTACATTTTTGCTTTGGTTAGCAAGGATAGAATTTATACTTTATTGGTACGTAATTGAGTAGTGAGATATTTGCTACAATTTCACTCGTAAATTCTCCCATTTCATAGAAAAAAAACTTCAGAACAAAAGTTAATTTAACGTGGAATGAAAGAATGTAATTTAACGTGTATCTTTACAGCAACGCTAGTTAACCCATTTAGCCCCATAATTAGTAAAACGTAATTTTTGTGTTGTTCCTGATATATTTGCTTCAAATGAGTAATTTGATTACATTTTCGAAGGATTTGAGGAAATATCATATATAGGTTACGAAATAATGCCTGTCCTATACATAGGACATTGGGATCAAATGTATAATTTTCAGACTTTTATTTCTACTGCCCCTTATGGTATGGCTCAAAGCATTTTGAGCACAATCCTCTTTTACATTTTATGCACATTGTTGTGGGCTTGCCTTTATGGCAGTAACCACACCTTAATTGTTTCCCAGATGGATTTTTTATAATTATATGCCCTATATTGTCATAGCGAGTACTATTGAGGCACATTTTTTTCACCTGAGGTCCTGTTTTAGGCTTTTCATTGACGTTCCTCGAAAGAAGGAACGAAGCTAACCTGTAAAATTATAATATTTAAGATTAATTGTGTTAAATATAGTTCAAATAAACGGTATATATTATAAAACTTACTCTCTTCGAAACATGAGTTGATCATTTTTTCCAAGTTTTGCAAATTTGTACAACTTTAGGATGCAACTACCATTGTGTCCAAAACATTTGTGAACAACGAGAAATACCATTTCTTCCCATTGATTCTAGTTTCATAGGCTGACATGAGAGAGTCGAAGAGATCTACTCCATTTTTATATTTGTTGTAGGATTTGATGCATGCTGGTATTGAAATATTTGTCCTGGAACCCTTGGATTTTCTTTCAATTTCGTCTTTTGCATCAAGTGATTCAAAATTTGTGATGACGGTCACAACTCTATTATAATGCCACCTTACAATTCCGATTTCATGTTTTGCATCAAAACACTTGTCCATTGCGCCTCGTTTTTCTTTCATCATTGACGCTGAAAATTGTAAAGGGCATTTTCCTACTCTGTTCTCTCTCACTGTTCCTGTGGCAAAGAATCCCTTCTCTTTCAATGTCACAAAAAGTTCATATGAAGAAAAGAAGTTGCCCATGTAAATGGCGTGTTCATCTGGTCTACGAACACATTCTAAGTGAGATTCAACTACTCTAGTGGACAAAGGAATGTTCTTTTTTTCTGACTGACCCTGGTAAGGTATTATGCGAAAAGGATAACCATTATAACTGCACAACATCCAAAGTTTGTAGCCAAATTTTACTGGCTTACCTCATATATTGTTTCAGTGAATGCCTTCCAAAATATTTTACCATTCTTTCATCAATTGAAAGATATTCACTGAAGACGTCATATTTGATTAGCTGCTGGCTAGTAATATCATAAAGAGGTCTAACTTTATAATACTTATCTGAGTTGTCAATATTAGCATTATCATTAAAATGTATGAATTTTTTGATCATTTGAAATCTGTTTCTCGACATACAATTGGACACAATATCTATATGACAATCAGGTGAACGATCCCAATACATCCTCTCTCTCGGTAATATGTGGTAGCCACAGAATAAGAAAATTCCAATAAAATTCAGTAATTCTTCTTTGGACAGAGAAAAACTATGGTCATTTTTCTGAGTACTGTAAAGTATCGTCTGTTCTAAAATGTGATCTAAGAGAGGATCGATCATAGACAAAAATAACTCAGGAATACTTTTTCCGGCAAGATCTTTTTTGATATTTTCCATTCTCTCAGATGATACCTTATTTGGATTCTTCACAATATTTTTACAGTTAGCAGTTGCCTTCTTCCATTTAGGAAGATACCGAACTTTCTGTTCTACTTGCTGTTTATTGCCTATAGATTCAATGGATTGTGATGGAAGAGTCAATATTAGATCGTCAAAACCTTCGTCGGGTCCAATTATCTCAATTGTTCCAGCCACATTCTTTTTCAGACTATCTGACACCGATTCACCACAAATTACTTCATCATCAACATGTTCATTATCGCTAACTGCATCAGCTTCTGGTAGAATAATGTTCAACGAAATGTAACCTTTATCGTCCACCACATGATCTTCGAACTCTGAATCATCTAATTCTTCTAAATATTTAGTAAGCTCGGCAGTTGTGCGAAAACATTGCCCTACAGACAAACTAAATCAAAGTCGTGTAAAACAATGTAAACAAACGAACATAACCTCACCACGAGAATATACGTATTGGCTAATTCAAAATACGAAATGGAATGATTACTACATATGTGCCCAATGTCCTATGGATAGGACACGGAACTTCAACAAATATTAGTGAACAATATAATTTTTTTGGAATAAAAATAACCTTGTAAACACTTATAAACACCCTTTGAGAAACGTGCATTAGCGGGAAAATGAATACTAACTTCTACAACCGGAGAAAATGATATAGTTGTTGACTTACTCAGTGCCATAGCGTCAAAATTGAACTTCAGTAAATTGGGGAGCACTAAATCTCAAAATCCAGTACAGTATAAGCGCATATAATGTTTCCACAAAGTAAACCAAACCTATACGTCACAATTAGTGCAAAAAAACCGCCACCAGATGTATTCACCTGTTCGTAATAACTAAATAAATGAAGTACTACAACCGTCCTCTGTATAGGACATTGGGTCCAAATGGGTTAAACACAAATTAAAAATAGAATTTCAGATTATACAAATTACTGATAATGTGACTTTTATTCAGAAATGTTCTGATTCGACTCCATTGATTTCTCCCGAGTTTGCAGTAATATTTGTGAAATTTTTCGTTAACTGAATGAAATTGACATATCGAATACCGTTGATCTGAAGACAAACACCCGTTCCTGTGACGCCAATACTCGACACATACTAAACCCCTGGAATATTGCAACCCAAGACACAGAAGTGTTCGGCGGGTTGCAGAACGCAGATCTCAGGCGCTCACGAGACTTGCTTCACGTGTTAAATCGTTTATTTGCCACCTTGCAATATGTACTTTATTTATTTATTTTACGTCAAAAAAAGCTCCCATGTAATACAATATATTTTCAAGTATAAAAAGGCAATACATGTTGGCTCTTATCCATGTTGTCCTTCAGAATAATACTTCCTGGCGCGACAACATGGAAACGATAATTTGAATAATTGTATTTCCCACTGAATTCTAGAAGACGTGCACAGAAAATGAAGTTACATTTATGTCCAGAAGCAAAACAAGGGGCCATCTCAGCATTTGCTCAATGGATCAGGGAAACTGGACGAAAAACCTGATCGAGATGGGGTGAAAAACCTGATGAGATGTATACACGGTGAATCAGTGAAATCTATTTTCATGCTATGGAATATTGAAACCATTCTTTCTACTGTTGAATAAGATGGTAAGACCTTCTTATGCCTTACCTTTTCCTAATATATTAATATTATTTTAATTTTATAAATTTGCCATGCTCCTTACTTAACTTTTCTTCATTATATTAAAAAACGTCCTTTATTTGTAAAGCGTGTTTAATAGGTCCAAGAAAATTTATAATAGCCATAGAAACCTATCCGATGGGAACTCAGGATATGAATATCTTATAGATGAGTCCTGGAAATATCCAGCTTACGAAAATAATTACAGTGACAATTTTTAAGAATTTAGTAATTTTTAAACTGCGTCCTCTTACAACTTTTAATCCGCAATACACGTTGACTAGAGAATTTTCAATTAAAAATTAGTGACAACATGAAATTCATATGCCGTGCCCTGCCAATAAAATCCAGACAAAAAATACGATTCCCAGTCATACATTGCATCATATTAACAATTACTCATCCTTGTATTTGTTGTATAATGTACGGCCTTGCTTCTATACTAATTTCTCCTTAAACTTATAAACTTCCCATATTTTATTACATCTTCCTCTTCCTATAATAAACGAAATGTCTTTTTACTTCCCTTACTCAGCGCTAGTCTGCATGCTTGATAGATATCATGATCCATATTATTCTCTCTCATAGTTATTACCCACTAACCGCCATATTACATCCCTAGATCATGTTCAAGTGTCTAATTTTCGCACTAATACGTACTCATACCGCTTAAAAATTCTCTTTTGTGTTTCCATGTAGACTTTACAACTGTTCGGTCTACTTCTCAAATCTTCGTTCACAACAAATTACTTTTAATATTATAAATTCAGAAATGTTCATGAACGCTACTCTTTCGAAATCTCCGACTTTCACGAGCGTCTCTTCACTCCCCCCCTTCTACAACAACATTCGCCTTCAACTATCTTTTTACTTTCTCGCTACGGAGTAAAGATGATATTATGTGCTTCTGCGCGAAAAGAGGAGAATTTTCAGCAGAAAAACTCTTATTTCAAAGCCCTGGTAACGCGAAAGTGGATAAATACAGTTTCTAAATTTAGAAAAAAAAATTTAAGCATGATGTAGGTACAATCCATATTTTATGGGTCATTGATACCGAAAAATCGAATGACGGCAAAACGTTTGTCCGACCGTCCATCTGTGAACAACACTACCTGCTAAACCCTTAAGCCGATTTTATCCAAAATTGATTTTCCAAATGTTGACCTTTTGAGATGATCAGAAATGATGTATCTCAATTTAATTGCTGAGAATGAAATATATAATATATTTTGTCGTGTATGAAACTGTACTGTTATGATCATTACTGTTTAATTGAATATCGTAAAAAATCTGTGTCTTCTGTCGTATTGTGATGGGTCACAATATGCGACCAGTTACATTTCGTATTGTTAGGTATCAAAGAATGGGGTTGGCATGGTGACCAGTAAATGTTAAGTTAATACTTATACCGGGAGGACGGGAAGTATGACATCGAGTAGTCAGAGGAAGAATGGAAGAAGGAGGGAGTGACTCCTTAGCAACAAGCGAAAGAGCAATACAATTCCTAAGAAAATCAGCATTCGTTGACAGGACGCTGTAGAGTTCGGACTTACTACTCTTTGGCGCGCAGATACCCAGTTCGAACGTATATCCGTATACACGCCAGCCAGAAGTCTCTTTAATCGCTGAAGTTAAATAAGGCATCATGCAAAAGTTCATGCATGTGGAGGAATATGGAATTGAAGATTTTATTTAAACCCGTATAGGATAGAAATTATTACTGAAACGGATATAGATTGAAATAAAGACGACGAAGATAACAAAGACTGGTTAATGATTAATATATGGAAAAAATAATGTATCGTGCACAAAACATAGTTTTTTTTATGTTAGGAGTGTGTAAAAGATAAATCGGCATAATTGTTGTCGTGTGGCGGAAGTGTCACATATCAATATTGAGAGAATTTGTTTATTCCCTTATAATTAAAACGTTTTTGCACATACGCTTAGTTTTTAAGGAAAATTAACGCTAAATTTATTTATTTGTTATCTTTTATAAATAATTTTTATATCCAGTTTAGCTTTTAACTTCAAAATGAAAATATTTTTAATTACAAACGTAGATGTCAAATTGTGAGTTGTTTTAAAGTAAAGTAATATTCAAAATAGATTACCAACTTTTATGTTTATTAATAATAAAGTATAATTAATTATTTTAAATAGAAATGGATTTTAGCTTAAAATAGCTTCAAAATAATATGTTTACTACTTTTCACAACGTATCCTCAATGTGGAAATGAAGCCTTCTTTTGGGAAAGTTCACAATTAAAAAAAAAAAATACTTTGAGTTAAATCTAAAACTTAAAATTTTTAATGAAGTTTGATATCATAGCGATCTACCATGTGTGCTATTTTCAGATTTTTGTCTGATCCCCCAACATATTACAGTTGAAAATTTGAAATAAATATCCAAATTTCCAAAGTTTAAGCGGGTGTAACTTTCAAGGGATACATTACTTACCAATGATATGTAACAAAAAGTAACTATACTGTTATAAGTAAAAGCACAGAAAAAATTAAGGATGAGATTCTATTTCTTCTTTGAGAAATTACTCAGAAAATCAATCTTGAATCATTTGCGTTCAATAGATTTAGTTGCAAATATTTCTCAAATAATAAGATAGAAGGTAGTTATGTAATAATACGATTTGTAGGCCAGAGTATACTGAATCCGATGCCGTTTATTCTAGAATGCTAGAATGACCCAGAGCTGAATAATTTTGAAAAGAGTAAACTTCTACGAACGCGAAAAATGGGGCACCGCGTAAAACAAAAATGGCCGCCATTTGTAAACCAGATACAATAGAAATAAATCAATGATGCTTTTGAATAGCCAAAACATAAGGAAATTTATGTACAAAATATGATTTTTTTTTTCGAGATAGTCGTGCGACCAGTGCTGGGCCACTTAAAATGGATTGACCCAATAGTTTGAATCTCATGCTATAGACTGGGGTGGCGGACAGTACATACGACGGTTTTGCACAAGAGGGAAAATCTTCATCTATAAACTCAGTTGATGAGTGCTGATCTACACGTTGTAAAATTGATAAATATTTTCCTGATTATCGATTACATTATGTTGCATCGGGGCTGCGTAAGAGATTTGATGTGCACTGGAACGGTAGAAAAGACCAACGAAATTATATTTCATTCTTAGTTATTCACAGAAATTGTGAAGACTGCATCAACCCGAATTCTCAAAGGCAGATCCACGAAAACCTGGTGAAGAAGCTTGGTAGAGCGTCCGCGGATCTAAAACGAAGGCTGCGTATATGAACTCTGTGGAATGTGAGTGATTTGCCTACGTAATGGTGACGTGGTTTTTCGCGTATCCATGCATCACATCTGATAATCTTGTCATCCGTATTAATACATGTTGGTTTCATAAGTTTCTGGCCTAACTAACTTTTAATTTTGATAGAAAAAATGAAGAGTAAAGAATAATTAACTTTTCAACTTAATCATCCTTTATTTCAACCAACTTTTCAATCTATATATTAACTAGGCTATTTAAAAAATACTCCAAATGTTTGTTCCCAAAATTGTAAAATAAAACTGCTTCTTTCATCTCTCATCTGAAACTTTCTTTCCGCGAAGGTTTATCTTCAGTTTGAATAAGTGATAGACGTTGCTGGGGGCACAATAGTGTGAATGGTGCATATCCTTAAAACCATAGTCCTTGACAACATTCTTTGCAATTTGAGTAGTAAGCACAGTTCAGATGTGAAGAAGCTAAGATTTCACGCACCGCATCCAAGTCAAGTATCTCTCTGTACAAAACTGTGTAAGAGGTCAGCTGCTGTCAACTTATAGCATTACGACAATGAAAAACAATACTATCTGTTGCTCAGTAAGTTTGCCCATTGAGCGATATCTGGTTAGGCCAGAAACTTATGGAACCATGTATGTAATTCACGCATCATCCTCTTACACACGCACACATCATCAATTGTAAAGGAAAACGAACTAATACAATCTACCAATATGATCACGAAAGAGAAGGCTGCAATGGCGTGGGTCCTTTCCTACTCCTAGAAAATAAATATTTTTACAGTGATATTAATGCACTAGCTATTATATGTATTGTATATAACTAAAAGACTAACAGGCCTGTAGAAGTTTTATACTTCAGCTTGTGGATCAATGACCTCCATTTCGAGTAGTTTTTTCGTTGTTTCCCTTGATGATGCGTTGAGCAAATGCTGCCTCTTTGCTTTGCTTCTGGTACATAAAAGTAGATTCTCTATCTGCGCACGTTGTGCTAGTTGCGGGAGAAGTGGGAGGGGGTTGTTATTTCGTCAACAATAGAATAAAATAAACTCTGTAGTTTGTTTGCGCAATAGAAATAGTTTTCTCTTACGAAGGAGGACTTTCGAGTGTTTCAATGATGCAACTAAGCTCGGTGGAACCCTTGTTCGTCATTCAATTTTGCTTTGTATAAAAGTCATTGCCCATTTTTGTTGTCGTTGTCCACAAGCTCCATCATTCACTTTTGTCGGTTACAAATAATTACACCTTTTGCGTGTTTGTTGCCGAGGGGGAAGCGTGGGGGGGTCAGGGGGGGCAGGGACATGGGCTGCCGAGGCGTGGCGTGGCGTGGCGTGGCTTGGCGTGGCGTGGCGGGGGGCGGCCCGCGCGGTAGGCGCCCCTGGCCGCCACGCGGACGCCGCCGCCTCCGCCGCCGCCTGGCTTCCGGCGCGCGACGTGTCTTCCTGCGGCGACGTGCCGGATGCGGCGGCGACGCTCCCGCCCCCGCCCCCGTCCCCGCTCGCCCCTCGCCGCGGCTGCCCGCACTCTCTGCTCCGCCCCTTGCGGTTGGATGCTCAGATCGCGGCATTGCGTTGTGGAAGGCTTCTTTGAATGATTTGTGGAAAGAGGTGGGATGTAGGAAGTAGAAACACCTACTGTGAGCAAAACAGAAAAGAATCGATTCGTTTCTGCTCAGTACTACCAAATGGAAAATTATATTTGACACGAAATAATGTCGCTCAGGTCCGGATGAATATCTTAAGTCAGGGTCAGGGAAAACCAAATTTGAATCCTTCTAATTATATTTAAATAAAATTATCATTATCAACAATATAGTTACAACGTATTTTTACACGTCCGCAAACCAATATTCCATATTATCTACCCCTGGAGTCATTCACGAAAATCGAGAGTAATCCTTTCAAAGCTGTCACAGCACGATCATGAACAAGTAGTGCAGTACAGAATTTTAATCTCGCATCACATAGGAATTGGACCTATGTGAACATTCTAAATTGTTATAGAAATATTGCTGTCATTGCACTTTATAAATTATTGCTTTAAAAATGAAAATAGCTTGATACTGGACCCAAGCCTCGCACGGTAAAACTCTCATCTGCTTGTATATGCTTGGTATTCAGCGTGGGTAATTTCAATATAACTAAGAGTTTATTAACAAATAGAACAATATACTAGATCCGTTCAATTAAGTTGTTATTGGCTCGTTTTATATAGAGTCTCACATAACTTTAGTTAATGTAGTTTTTGAACAGTTAAAGTTATTGCAATGCAAGTTTCAGGAAAGTGCATAAGGAAATGGAGATAATTGATGCATGTATTCATTTCTATTTTATCACTTGTATTTTACGACATATTGCGGTAACTTTGTTTTTTTAAATGGAAGTCTATCGCGACGAACTTGAAAACGAATGCAATGATGTACATATTGTTATATATTAGATAAGCATTTTTTGACGGACTGGTATCCGTGCAAAATATCCATTACCACGAGTGGCAAAAAATATAAATTACTCCAAAAAATGTATTGTATCTATTTCGTAAGAAGATACAGTTAAGTAATGTAGGAAAAGTGCCGGTTTTTCACCACTTTTTCAGAAACCATGATACCGAAAAATTTTGCCCTCCACCTGTCAGTTTGTCTGTGAATAACACTAGCGCCTAAACCGTGAACCCTTCGTACTTTACGTGGATTCCCTGTCATTTTTCAATTTTTTAAAAATAGCCTCAAATGTTTAATTTACCGTACAAGTAGTATTACATTTTGTAATGTTTCGTAAATAGACGTTTGAGGGTCCCTGGTGCCAAAAAAGTGGTTTGAAACAAAATGTCCACCCGTTTGCAAACGCCTGGAGGCGTCTAAACTTTTATTTTATTTGCAGAATGTGGTGATAGTACAACATTCAGCCACACGGATTGTTGAGGGGCGATCATTTTCAGACGAAGATGATGAGAAGGGGTGGCTGTGGCAATCTCCCTTTAAACATTAGAATGATTCAATGCAAAGAGGGAGAGTATATTTTGGCCGTTGATGGGAGGAGTACTTATTCCATCATCTAATACCAGTCATATTACGGAGGAAGACATGAGAGGGGAGTCGGAAGCACAGATGAGGTTCTGTGGGATGCTCTTCATCTTACAGTGAAATGAGATGCACCAGAAATGTGGATATATTTTGGAAAAATGTATGAAAAATGTTGGTGACATATGTTAAGACGGATTCTGTAACTTCAAATGTTCAAAGGTTAACTGCAGTTCTGAGGGCTTTATTTTGGGATATTTGAATTTTGATTGTTGTGGTAACGTTAAACCACACTGGACAAGGGGACGTAAAAGTGATTTGTTTTTAAGGAGAGCAGGATGCACGTCAAAACTGTGGACAGTATTTTCACCAATATTAATGTTCCCCTAGTGGCTCATTTCGCGACCACTCGAATTTGAATCGTATCTTTAATACGAGAGTTGTTCGTAAAGTAAGGTTCCCAATGATTTTTCGCAATGAAAACATGTTTATGTGCTTTTAAATATATATTTTCAAAATCTTAGCCTTTTTCTTATTTTTCAACATAGTGGCCATTGAGATCGATGCATTTTGGCGTACGGTGTACCATCATTTTTATACCGCGCAGCAAAGGTAGCTTAACACCTCTCCTTTTAGCTCCCCTCCGGTTCTGAATTGAGTCCCACCCAGATGTTTCTTAAGTCAGGGAAGAGATGGTAGTCATTTGGGGCAACGTATGGGCCGTGGGGCGGGTTTGTGACAATATCTCATCCAAATTGTTTGAGAAGATTGGTTGTTACACGGGCGGTGTGTGGACGAGTGTTGTCATGGAAACGCATTCCCCTCGTGAGCAAACCTCTCTTCTTTTGAATTGCGCAGGTTAGTTATTTTAGTTAGTGCTTTATTTTACCTGGCGAGACTCGGGCCATCAGACCCGCTCTTCCGTCTAACCACGCAAATTTCGCTATGCTCCTTTCACCACCTAGCGGAGAAAGGAGGTATTATCTTGGGCAACGAAACAGGCGGATCTCAATTTCGCTCAGAGGCTTTTTTTAGGCTTGAGGATCTTTTACATGCAGTAAATCTACTACATGAGACAGCCGGCTTTACTTCCCCTCCGAAGGAAGGCGTACGAAGGATTGTTTTCGCCCTTAAAAATCCACGGCTTCGATCTGGTTTGAACCCGCAACCTCGGGTACAACAGTCCGGTATGCCGACCGTTATACCACCAAATCCGCAAACCACCAAATGCGCCCAGGTTGAAACAGTATCGGACAGCATTGATTGTTGTACCAGCAGGCATGAGTTCGCGCAACAATAACCCCTTCCTGTTTCAAAACACGCTCCCCATCGCTTTGCCGGCAGACTCTCGTTGCTTGAACTTCCGCTGCTTCGGCGACTCCGGATGTTTCCACTGACGGGAATATTCCTTCGTATCCGACGTCGTGTAGTGGACTCAGGTCTCGCCCCCAGTAACAATTGAATCCAAACATTCTTTGCCATCGGTTTCTTGAAGGAATTGGGGGCCCCTTCAAGACATTACCGTTTATGGTCTCCCGTAAGCATTCTTGGAACCCACCTTGCACAAACCTTGGCTTACCCTAAACGGTCTGTCAAAATGTCAGTGGTAGTCTTGCTAACATCAGGGATCATCCTGCAGAGTTCCCGAACCTTAACTCTTCGATCTTTCAGCATTTGCGCTTCGACTTTCGCCATCGTTTTGTCCGAAACCGATGGCCGTCCGAAACGCTGTTCGTCATGGACATCTGTACGTCCGTCTTTGAATTCTCCATACCATTTGCGCACGTGTTGTATGCTCATACACTTTTCTTCAAGGACTTCACACAATTGGAAATGAATGTCCCCTGACGCAATGGTTTTTGCACACAAAAAACGAATTTCAGAGCGTAATTCGCCCTGTGGCCGAAGCGAATGGGAGCTCCATCGCTAACGGCTGCTGGGCTAAGACTGAGTTTCGCAGATAGCTCGCCGGGGTGGTAATTCGGAGAGGGGGAATCAAGCTACACGCCAGTGTTGCCATTATTCAGCCAGTGTTACGGATCGCGATTGCAGGCTCTTGGGAACCTTGTTTTACGGACTACCTTCGTATTTCGGAAGGTGCTTTACATGAAATCACTACATTTTTAAACTTATCTCAAAATCGACGGAATATTTTCTGTAATTTGTGGCTGCCCATGGATGTTGACATAATTTGTGTTGGGGATGGCGTTAAGTTTTGATGAAATGCTGTTTTTTTGTTGTTTTTTGCAGAAAAAGATAAGGATGATTCAGAAGGGACGTTTTTAGATATTTTGTTATTCCAAATGATTAGCAATGAGACACGAGAAGGAACATGTCTAATTATTTTAGAAATAAAATTAGGTGACCCGTTGTAATTTTCGAAGTCCAAAGAATGCTAATCTTGAAAATCGTCAGTGTTAAGTAAAGTAATCTTTCCGCAGAAATGTTATAAATATAAGTTGGCAAGAGATTTTGCGTCCAGAAACACTGTCTTAGGATGGCTGAAATAATGGAAGTCATCTTCCATTTTTTTCATCCTAGAATAATATCAACACCACCACATGAGCATTCCCACAACACACTGCCTTTGACCGCGAAATAAAGAGCTTCTCTCGAAAGAAGGAAGAAAACACTCTGCTATAAAATTGAGATATTTTAAAAGTGTCGCATGCCTTGAGAAGCGAGTGAATGTGTCTCTCGTAGTTTGTGTAAACGTTGTTTGTTTGGTATAATTGGAGAGCTTGTGTGTGTGTTGCAGTTCCCGACGCCGCTGCCGCCGCCCGCCGCGGAGGTGGACGGCGCGGGAGGCGAAGAGGGCGGGGCCGGGGCCGGGGCCGGGCCGGCCGGGGACCGAGCGAGGGCTTCTCGGCGGCGGCGCGCGCGCTCGCGCAGCGCCTGCTCGAACTGAACCCGGGCGCCCGGCTGCGCAGCGCGCGCAAGGTGAGGCCGCCCGCCGCCAGGCGCCGCCACGCGACGCCACGCGAAAGAGGACTTGGCCGCTTTGATCGAACTATAGTAACCTTCCATCGTTCATAACTACGGGCGGATTTTTTTTTCTTTTCACTTTAGAACAGCGCATTTTAGTATACATAATTTTATTTTATAGCGTAAGGAAATGACCCATTTTTATGACTGTTTTTGCATTTTTCGTCGCTTTCTACCAATAATTCAATTTTTTAACATTTAGCCGTCATTTTTGAAGCATGTTTGCTGATTTCAATGATTGTAATATCATATTGATTCAAACAATATTTATGACATGCAACAATGTGCACCACAGAATTCCTGAGTAGCCTAATCTATTTCTTCGTTCATATATTGTAATGTCAGCCGTTCTGAGTAGTATGTAATCTTGATGTATCTGTGACGCTTGTAAGCGCCTTTGTCCGTTCGGCCGATTTTGCGATAAATAAAAAAAAAATTCTTGTAAGGAAGTCCCAACAAAAAGTTTGCAAGGTGACTTCACTTGAACGAAAGGAAGAATCCTCGATTACATCAGGAAAATATCCAGTAACTTCAATTGTTCATCTAAACTGGTTATGATCAAATTGTTTTACGTCATTTTTCTTTGCTTTTAGGGCATTTTTAAAACACCTTAAGAGCATTTCATCGATCATGTTTGGCAATGTTTTAGGTTATCAAAATCCACCTCCTATTCATAACTATTTTTTATTAGGCTATATAATTAGTATACATCTAATATAATTTATTTATGTACATTATACGTGTTATATATGTACGGAGGAAATCGACATTGCTGGGGCATTTACTTTGTACAATTATGTATTAGTACATGGTGCAGACTCGTAACCAGACTTGCGTTTTTTTTTTTTTCGTTTTTTTTTATTTTTTTTTAGGGGGTAAGGCACTTTTTTGCAGGGGGGGGGCTTTTTATCGTTTACCACGAGTCTTAACCAAAAATAAGGTCCATTTTTAGACCGACGGTTTTTCTTTCTAAATATATAACTAAAAATAAACTACAAAACTGTGAATAATACCACCCAAAAGTTTCAGAACAACTGTAACCGTCTCTCCTTTCTGTTATTAAAATTTCTTAACACTTTTTCTATGTCCGTAGTTTTCTTTCTTTGAAAAGCTGAAAAAATCGATGTGCCAGTCTTTGGTGGGTCATTGCAAAGTAGGTCTTTGAGGGCGATTAGTGGCTGAGAAGGTGGAAAAGGTTGATTAACGTATGACAGAGCCGCAGCCAAATGTGTCAGTTGTAGCCTTACTATTATTACTAACCACATCCTCAAGTAAGCTTCACTCGCGTAGTTCTTGTAGAGTCTGTATTTTGTTGCATAACGTTTCTGCACTAGAGATCGTCAAAAGCAGTTTTTTCTTTCTCACACCGTCCATTCAATTCAGACAATATCATATCAATAAACTCACAGTTTTCGTGCTTTAATGAAGCTGAGTCATTTGATGAAACATTATTTCTCTAAGTAAGATTGTAAATATATATAATGAGATAAAGTGTGATAATTCCCGTTTTTTTTCGTGTTTTTGGCTTATATCGCCAAATTTGGTTGTGCTCTCACGACTAAAACATTAATTGGAGAAAAAATCTTAAAAAATTAAATGTAGGTAATTTTATCTTCTTTTTCTTTCATATAGGACCATTTATTCCGAAAAGTGGATGCCTTTTGAGTTGTTTAAAAAAAACAACTGAAAAACTATTTACACTTTCTTGCTTAAAAAACTCTTTCCGGGCAAAATGTTTGTTGACATACTTGATATTCGTGATCGCGATCCCAAAAACATATAGGAACCAAATATCAAAACTACACCAAACTTTCCGCTATTTGCCCTTTTTGAGTATCATTTGACTGGACTAGCTTGGATTTACTTGGCCGTTTTAAATGGAGAGATGTGCGTCCATAATTGCAAAGGGAACAGCGAAGTTTATACAAGGAATTTACAAGGACACTTCATGACGAAAAGAAACAGATAAATGAACAACGCCCACAGCTTCACGCTCTTGCCATTTACGAAGACAATCAAGCTCTCACCTTTTTGCAGAGCGGATCAAGTAGGCTAGTAATAATAAGATGCAGAGTAGGTCACACCAAGTTCTCACATCAGAATTAGTATATCGCGAGAGACGCTACAGCCCTGATACCCCTACAGCTTGGCTAGTTGCGAGAGAAATGGGAAGTTTGGTTATTTTGAGAAAAGGCATTTCATTTCAAATTTGTAGTTCGTTTTTTGATGCAAAATAGTTTCTGTTACACGAGAGCGAACATTTCTGGTAGTCAGATTTTGTGTACAACGCTCGTTGCTATCACATACTCTTAATTCAACGAATGTTGGCAAAGGAGTGGGGGTAGGTATTTCGGGGCTCAAGAAAACGTGAGCGTATAATACGAACAACGCCGACAGCTCATCGGATACCCTTAGTTTCGGAGACATTAGGGGGAGAAAGGAGGAACTTACCTCTGCTTTTATTTCCTATCAGTTTCTGCGTACACGTACTTGACCAACGCCATCCAAACTAAAATGTGCTTAAGTGAAGATGGCGTTGTCTTGGCACATGAGGCTGGTGCTCATTGGCTGAAACAAAACTTAAAAGGTTCTCCCATTTACCGCGTGAGGTCGCTGAAGCTAAGTGTGCCACGTTTAGTTGCCCACGTTTTCCATATGTACCCCCACTACCGGAGTTGAAACTTTTTATAGATTTCATGTTCAGAATGCAACTTAAGAGCCAAACGAAAACGAAATTGTGCTGGGCCCGACAACGTCTCATGGTTGCCGTTCTTCGGAAATTTCGCAGCTTACTTGTATTTATCTGTTGAATTATTTTAGGTCGGGCTCAAATAATGTCTGTGTCCAGGTTTGACAAGGCGTTGCCCGAGTTTTCCGCATAGACGCTTTACACCAACTCCAGTAACTGCACTTTAATCTATTAACTGCCATGGTCCAGGATCTCAGACCTTTTGCCATTTAATTGCAAAATGTATTTTTTTAAAGACTATAATTCTACGGATGACTTTTCATTATTCTTTCTTGGATCGTTTTTGGCCTGAGCATTATAATATTCTGAACTTGTCATGTGCCTATAACAAAAGCTGGAAAAAAATTAAAACTCTTACATTGAATTAAATGTTAGAATAAATTAGATATTTAAAATTATGAAGGAAATGTGTAGTAATTCCATAATCGTCATTTTCCTTTAAAAAATCAACTGCTAATCTCTTTTGTGTTTTCATTAATTTCAGTACCAAGTATTGCAAAATTTCTTTCCTTGTTTAGTTCCAGCCCAAGGAGATCCTGCTGCAACATTTCCCGGATGGCCCCCCGCATTCATTGGATCCGGAGTCATTGGATGGTTTCGACGACTTCCCAGCCGCCGAGCACTCCACGTTATCTTTCAGATGACAGTATCCAGCGTGGAGATGGATTCATGTGTTTCTTTGGATTTTTGAAAGAGAATTCTGCAAATCGCACTTACAACTCTCACAAGTATTATTACTATGTAGATGCTACAGAGTCGAATTTCATTATGTTAAATACGTTTTATTGAAATTTGTAAATTACTGAAGAGCTAAACTGTACATTCCATTAAAATTAAGAGTTAATACAAGTTTTCCGGATAAACATATTTACGAATTCTTACTGAAAGACCATGCGTATTGTAGACATTGGGAAGCAAGGCTCTTAGTTTTTGTATAAGGATTGCTGAACTTCGACCTGCTATGTTTTGTTAATTGCATTTGTCATAAATTTCATTTCTCAGGGAGACATTCATTTAAAACGGTGATCAAGGAGTAGTAGTTTTCTAGCTCTTGTAATGTGTGTCATTGAAAGGGATTAAGGTGCCCAGGAGCCGTCGAATATAGTGCGTTCGTGTTACTACTCGGAGCTTCTGTGACAAATTGCATTTACTTATTGGTCGATACTCTCAATGCATAACGTACTTTTCTAATGGACTGGGGAGTTAAGCGTATATTAATTCTAAATAAGGGTTGTATGTATACGTCTCTAAGTTGCTCATGCAATTTTAAACGGGGACGGTTTCATTGTATCACAACGAGTGTAGCATTGAATCAATTTTTTCATGTGCTGAAATCCGAAGGCTCGAAGTGAGTGTCTAAGTTCTCTCAAAAATAGATTTTAATGCATTATTTTAGCACACAAATTTTATAAACGGGTTGATTAGAAGTAAGAATTAGATTCAAATGTTTGTACCACCGGATTCCGTCCAATCTAAAGTTAGTGAAATATGTTTGTATATTTATGATCTAATGCTATTAAGCTATAAGTGTATCTGTTGATTTGAATATATTAAATGAATTTTATCAAAAACTTGTGTACATTACAAACCAACATGTTCTTGCAGTGTCTTAAAACAAAAGGAACGGATTTACGGAACATGGTATGTACTATTTCCTCGCCAAAAGCCAGCATGAAGCCGAACGTGGTGAGTTCGACTTTGTACTCATCACTTGTTTTGTGAAAGGAGTTAAGACCCCGAAAAGAAACGGAAATGTCCTAAAATCAGCGACGAAGACGGTCATCGAGCTACTGCTTCACGAAGTGGCAACGAGCGACAATTTCATTTTCAACTTGTTCATACATACAAGTTTGCACCCCGTTGCCGGCGACAAGCTTCGTCATTTGTAAACAGCCAGGAAGAGAAGGGCAAAATGACTGGTCTGTGAGGACGGATCGGAGCAGTTCACTTTTTTTAAAGAACTCGCTGTGCCGCAGGAGTTAATTTTTTACCAAATGAATAAAAATAAATGAATGTGATATCTTCGAGAAGCAATTATTGTTCTGGCATATTTTACAAAAATATTTATTTCGTGACTTTTAAAGAAACCCATTTGGAAAATATTTGTTGAAAGTGATAATCAAAATTAATAAAATATAAAACTTAATACATTACTGATAAAAATACCACGGATTGATAAATTTTTTTAAAGGTTAGTTCAAGTTTGTTTTCTTAACTTTTTCGAAAGAGGAAGTATTGTAATGCTGCAGAGAAGACATTGATTTTTCGAAAGAAAAACTCGTATTCTGGATCCCTGACACCCCCCAAAAAATGTACAAATTCTCCTCCTTTATGTAGAAAATAACTTCCTCTAATACATTATGTAGTCTGAATCCATATTTTGTGGGTGCTTAATGTGGAAAAATTGTTTACGACGAAACGTATGTCCATCCATCTGTGAACAACTTTGGCGGCTAAACAGTTGCGGGTTTTCATTAAAACTGCTATTTCTCGATCTGTCTGGGTAATATCAGGGTTCCTTTAATTTAAAACGGATATTTTGAGTTTTGGAGGTACTTTTACATGAAGGTCCAGCGCTGATTTTTCGAAAATTGAAAAAATTCAATTTTTTTTTTCATTTACGTGTTCCTACAACTACAATTATGAAGATACATTTTTCGCCTTAATGAAATGTGTTTATTAAAAACAGATTTAAAATGTCATGTTCAATTTTCACAAACGAGTATTTTTTGCGAAATTTTGTACAAACAGACCATTTTTATTGCCTTTAAACTTCTTTTCTTTTTTTCAACGGCACACAATATTTTGGTTCAATTTGGAAGTTAGATGGCGTAAAGGATGCTGAAAAATGGTATAGGTTGTTGAAGTGCGTGATGCTTCGAAAATTTAAAAACTGTAAAAATGTTTGGCATCTTCGTACAACTACAATTGTGAAGATACATTTTTTCTTAATGAAATGTATTCATCAAAAAAAGCTCTTCAAATAATGTCATGTTCAATTTTTCGAAAATATGAGTATTGTGTGTGTGTGTGTGTGTGTGTGTGTGTGTGTGTGTGTGTGTGTGTGTGTGTGTGTGTGTGTGTGTGTGTAATTTAGCGACAAATATAGTCACCCGCTCCGTATTTTCTGCGCTTCGTGAACGTAAAATGAATGGTGTTGCCAGGCAGTTGGATGCTATGTAAGTTAGAATTTGTATATTGTTTCATTTTTCTTTGTTGGCTTGATACATTCGAGCTTTTTTTATACGTTTTAAAATTAATCTTTAAGAAATTATTTAGAACATATTTTAAATTGCGTCCTTTAAATTAATGTGATGTGAAAACGAATTTATGATTTCTCTTTGCTTAATAAGATGTGAGAATGAAGAGTAATGCATGTAAAAACTAGTGATTTCGATCAATATAAAAGATATTACATTTATTTATTAAATTTGTCTATGTATTTTCAGGATCTTGCTAGCGGTATTAAAATGCTAATTGGTTAACAAACTGCACTGATAACGAGGTGATAATGACGACTGCCTTTTGTTGCATTAATATAAACTAATACTTTTATTTACGGTTAAAATATGCATTGTGCATCGTTGTACATATTTTGTAGAACGTGAATATACTGAATTCAATGGCAGACAGCTGTTTTTCGTAGTAATTTTGCGTGAAAATACAAACGAGAACGTATGTGCTGTTTTAGTACCACTAGTTTAGTGTAGCATTATAATACTTCCTCTTTACTGCGTAAGCAGAATGCAAGAAAGTAAAAACTCCAATTGAAAGCCCCTAGTATTTCGAAAGTCGATAAATCATCTTCCTAAATGTAGTAAAAGACTTCCTCTAACTGGTTGGGAAGTCAGAATCCATGATTTGCCGGTCATTGATATCGAAAAATCGATTGTCCGCGAAACGTCTTGTGTCCGTCAACTAGCACAAAAACGTTGAGAAGATTTTCTCCATAATTGATATTCTCCTATCGATCTGGGCGAACACGGAGCCCTGAGTGTTCGAAACATATTTTGATTTTGGGGATCTTTAAACATCATTCTCAGCAACCTCATCATATACATATATTTTTAAATAATGGCTCTATATATTTTGTTTAAACGTATTCTTCGGTTGGGTACAAGACGCTTAATACATGGTTAAGTTTAATTTTCTTTAAATTCTGTAATTTTTGAACATTTTAAAAGTTCAATTTTTCGGCGTGTTCCTGACTGCAGTATCGAAGACATGTTGTTTTGTTGTAATAGAATCTGTTTGTTAAAGCCATTTTGAAACTAGAGACGCTACAGAATGGCACAGACTTTCTTGTGGTAAAGTTTTCTAATTTCCTTGTCGTAGACTGGTACTGTACAGTCTTGCCCCTCCTTGTCTGCTGCCATATATCGCCGCCCAAAGTACATTTTTTTTTTAATTTGCTCAACGTTTCGATTTCCAAATAGTAGAACCGAAATATTATTTTGAAAATATTGAAGAAAAGTAAAACTTCATCCTAAATAGCAAGTTTCATTTAAAAATTTGGAGCCGTTTTCAAGAAAATGGCGCTAAGCGTTACTGCAAATGCGAAAATCGAAGTTCTGTTTCACAGGAATCTATTGAGTTTTCGAAAAACCTTATTTGAAGTAATTTGAAAAACATCAACTCACAAATTCAAATATGTATACAAATCCATTGAAATGTGAATATTAACGGCGTGAGGGTTACATGTGTTTAATTTTTGAAAAAAAAATTAAAAGAATACACCGAAATGATCTTTATGTCATTAAGTAGTGCCATTACCACTAACCGTTCCAGTTGAAAAGTTTGAAGACAAAATTTGAGTCTTTTTTGAGAAAATGGCGTATTAGCGTTTCCGAAAATGAGGGAATTTGAGCTCATTTTCACAAAAAACTGCTGAGTTTACAAGAAACTTTGTCAGACATTATTTAAAGCACATGTACTTAGAAATGTAATAACGCGAATCACTTCAAATGTAAATATTACCGACGTAAAAGAAAAGTCTTAAAAATTACATTTTTGTAATTTTTGAAAAAAGTAAAGAATAGATCGATATGGCGTTCATGTAATCGGATAGGGTGCATTTGGTACTACCTTTAGCAAAAATTTAAAGAAAAAACTTGGAGCCGTTTTTTGAGAAAATCGTGTTTTTGTTATTTTTAAAAATCGGATAAGGAAATTTGAAAATTAAGTATAAAAATGAGTTTTTAAAAAAAAAAAGAACTATGGACAACAAGTTTCATCTTAAGAAAAAATCTTTAATTATATCGTTGAAGGAAGACGCCGAAAAAATTCAAATTTTCGCCATTTTCGAAAATTCAGAGTTAAACGTGAAAATCGGATGTATTCGCTAAAGTAAAAAGGTAATGTACAATTCTTCGAAAATGTGAGTAATTTTAGCGAAAGGGTATCTCCAGATAAGATGGTAAAAGTTACCCTAAACAAAATGACATATGGTACTATAACTCTAACACAAAAATAATATATTTGAAAGTTTTCTTAGCCCCCATCCCACCGTCTCTCCTTAGTGTATGATATGCAAAGGGTTAGAAAGCTTTAAAAACATGATAAGTTGTAGTTACATTCCAAAGTCAAAATATTACTGAGTGCTACATCAATATATACAAATCTATAATAAACACTAAAATAAATGCAGAGAACTGTTACAAACACTTTCAAAGTATATTTAAAGTCAAAGTGATTTCAAGGCAGGAAAATGTAAAAAATTGTTTTTATTTTTTTAACTGCAGCCCAGCTCTCGAAAAAAATCTTAGAGGTTTATTATCTATAGAGGTTAAGGAGAAATATTAGAGGTTTTAGTCGAGCCTGTTCCAGGGTTCTAAGACACAGTAAAAATTATTGGTAAATCCCGAGTTTAGGGTGGCACGGTTCCTTTGATTCACTGATTCGGTTCATTAGAAGAGAATCGACTCCATGAACTGAATCCTTGTTTATACGTAGTATTCACGTGTAGTTAAGTTCATCATGTTACAGCAATAAATATAATTATTTAAAAGAAAATCTATTTCACTAATTCATGCTACTTAAAGTTTTATTATTGGGGGGCTATCGCCCCCCAAACCCCATTTTAAGACTAAAATATCAACTCATAAAATAATATAAAAAGTGAACTCACGTTTCTTCTTCACAGTTCGGCAATGAATTTCTTCCAATTTAATATAATTTAATTATTTTTATTTCTGAAAAAAATAATAGTTTTTACGAAATGAAGGTTAAACATTTTTAATAAAAATAAACAAATAACTCACCTCTAAACTTATGTTATATATTTTTTTAATGTTATTACAAAAATTTTCGAATTTATTACTTTTGCAGTTTCTACGCCAAATGTATTCTGCTAAATAATGATGAAAATTATTTTCCACTTTGTGGCGTGGAATTGCGCGCTTAATCGCACTCCAAGTCCCCTCAATAGCATTTGTATGCGCTCCAGTTTCAGGATCTTTGAAAGTAATAGAATGATTAACTCTTAGATGGGTAAAACCTTCATCTTTAAGACAATCATAAGCCTTCCAGCAATCCGAAATCACAATAGATTTCGGCTTGATGTAATTTTTAATGATGTCCAAGAGTACATCCTTGCTACGACATTCAACGATCTTGAAAAAGGACCGAGAGGTCCTTGAAAAAGGACCGAGACCCCTTTCAACACCACCAAACACCCATTTCCCTTCCACTCTTTTGCCCTTATTATACTTCCTTTTACCAAACTTATTCTCATTAATTTCAACCTCAACACCCTCTCCACCCAGTGGTTGACTTTCATCTTCAAGCACTTCAAAACATAACTCTCGACAAAAACTCATCCAATCAGTAATTGTACTCTCACATACACTAGTATTCAAACATATATGTTCAACCTTTGCTTCCATCACACACATGTAGGTAATGAGAAGCACCTTCCATATCTCCATGTGACTCCTCTCAAACCAAGAATCCTTTCGCACAGACATTTTCACACAATGAGCATTCTCGCCTCTCACTCTACAAATCCACTCATAACCATCTATCCTATCCTTTCTCTCAGTAAATATCAAATCTTTCTTGCACACACTACATACACGTCGAGACGCAAGCAAACCCACTTTCTGACACCACTGGATCACATTCAAAGTTCCTCTCGGCGCAAATCATAAATAAAACCAGCATTCATACCTTCCATTTCAGTAGACACACAAACCTATTTAAAGAAGACTTGAAATGCGAAAAAAAACACACAATTCCACGCCAACAAACTATCAATCTCGGGACTTCTCATTAACGAAACAAATTCTCATTTAACATTGAACATAAATAACTCAGTTGTTATAGTAACAACTAAATGTGTTAATGGAAGTCTTTTTAATTACTATATTTCCCCATTACTATATTTATATTTCATTTCAAGCAGGAAGCAAACTCACATTTTAACATTTTAACTTTTAAATGTCGTGAAATGTTATTTTAAGTGTGAATTGATATTTTGTTTCGTGATGAAGATGAAATGATTCTTAATTGCAAAATGTATAGCTTTATATGGCTTTGACCCGTAGTAATATTGTATATATTTATGCTTTGGCGTAAGAAATTTAATCAATGCCAACAAAATTATTGTCAATCACTCAACCAGTGATTCAAGTGAACCGCGCAATTATAAACATAGGATTCGCGAGAAATAATTAATCATAAAAGGAACCAAAGGAACCGTGCCACCCTAAACCCGGGATCAACCAAATTATTTTGTATTTCTTTCAAATATATTCTTTGGGTTTGAATTCGACACTAAGAAAATATCAAAAAACCGGTGGTTTGATAGTATGCATTATTTTCTTATTTTTCATATTTTTTCAATCAGATAAAATAGTGTTAAGTTGACAAAAAATTAAAAATACATGTTTTTGGCTGTAGAAGGATTTGGAGGACGGGAAATTTTTTTTTTTGTAGTTATTGTGATGTGCCATCTAGAGATATTATTTTCTGAACTTGTTTTGAGAACATTCACAAAGCTGCTGTCGTTCTCGTGTAAATCGTGCGTGATGTGAAATGAATATATTGTAAATGAGATTCAAACAGTAGTGTTACATTTCTCATTAGTGGTTAGATTTAAAAGAGAGAATTAACACTGTACTATTACAAAAAGCTTAAATTTACGCATACGAATTCAACGCGTACTTACATGTTATATAGTATTCTGTTCATTTCTTCTTCATGCCTGGAATCGTACGGTCTTTGAGGAAGAAAGGTAAAGCCTTTATGCTAAGATACATCTTCACCTCGCAAATGGGATTTTCTGGTATGCAATAAAATATCCATCTTAAGCTTCAATTAATTTAATTAATTAATAAGTTCCCTACTCTCTCTGGTCTTTGTTCGTTTCTAGCTAGCCATTACGTATTTGCAATACAACATAGCAACAGAATAACAACAGCCAATTTAACAAATGAAATGCAGTGCTGACCTACATCCACTTCGTGATGTTTTCATAAACAATTTGTACAAACTCAATTTCACATTGTGCCTCTTTTCGGATGCGTGACGAGAGAAGTAATTTCTTAGCAAATAAATATTTAGACGACTAGAAGAAGATGCAACACTTGCAAGTTTTGAAGAACAACACAATGAGAGCGAAGATCGATTTAGAAAGAAGATGTATGTGAAATGTGCGCGTTAAAGGGAAGTTATGTATTAAGATGTTAAGAATAATTTAATTTTTGAAGAAAACAGTGTAAAATTCATAAATAATTATGTTGAGTCCGAGAACGAGCAGGAAGTGTAGAGTTAAGGAGAACGAGTAGAAATTGAGGACTGCGAACGAAGGAGGAAATGAGTGATGATCAAATACAGAAGAAAGTAAAAGAGAAGAAGATAAAAAAGAGAAGAGGAGGGGAAAAGGAAAAAAAGGGAAGGATCAGAAAAGAGAAATAAGGGGGAAAAGTACGGATGAAGAAAGCACAAAGAAAAGGGAACACGAAGAAGGACAATCGCGAAAAAATTATAAAGACGAGCGAAGTGAAAAAACGAAAAGTAGCGACGAAGACGAACCGAAAAGAAAAGATAGCGCGAAACGAAGAGATTTTGATAAAAGAAGAGGTGAGGATAGAAGAAGAAATGACGAAACACAAGAACGAGAGTACAGAAGGGATGCAGATGACGAACGGGAAAGCGGAGCTCGGAGAAAGAGCGCCTACGTGAAACGCGGAGAGAGACAAAAAAAAAAGAATCAGTACGTGCAAAGAGTAGAACGACAAAAAGAACGGGATAAGAAGAAAAAGAGTGAGAGTGAAAAACGAGAAAAGAATGGTCGGATGATTGTCAAGGGAGAACGTACAGAAGACAAAAGTCGGAGAAAAATAGAAGGCGAAGAACGAAGCGAGAGATCGCGCAATAAGAGCGAGAACAATGAGAGAGAAGAGAGACAGCAACGGAGAGAAAGTGATGAACGAAGTGGCGGATCCCGAAGGAGGAATGACTCTGAGGAAAAAGAAGAAAGACGAGGGAGGAGGAGGAGCGACAGTGGACGAGTAGAAATCATAATAGAAGTCGCGAAACGTACTGAGGGAAAATACGACGAAGATCGAGAGGAGAGCTCTGAAGAGGATAGAGAAGGGATAAAAAGCATGCATTTCGTGAAAAGAGGGGAAAAGAGATGGAGCGAAAATGAGGATCATACGGGAAAAGGAAAAAAAAACAAGGCCGGAAGGACAAGACGGTGGAGCGACGACGGCGGCAATGGGGAACGGAGGTACAGAAGATTGAACGACGAACCGCGAAGAACTGAAAGGGGGGTAAGTGAGTGGAGTGATGAAGAGAATGAAAGATTTAGACGAGTGAGGGACGAAGAATCTCGAAGAAGAACTCTAATAAAGAACCAACAGAATGAAAAAAAAGGGGAAAAAAAGACAGCGAAGAGCGAAGACGAACAAGGGCAAGAGTCGATGAGGAGGAACGAAAGAGAAGTACAAGTAGAGAGAACGTTGACGAAGAGCGAGGGAGAGGAAGCAGAAGGTGGAGCGAAGAAGAAAGAGGGAGAATAGCAAGAAGATGGAGCGATGACGAAGAGCAAGGAAGAGAGGTTAGGAGATGGCGCGACGATGATGAGAGGGGAGTGAGAAGGCCCAGTGACGTGGAAAAGCGAAGGAGGAGCTTGAGCCGGAGGAGTTATGAGGATTTGCTAATGGGTAGAGGAAGTGGACAATATAGTGGATGGAGCAGAGACAAAGACGACGACAGGGCAAGAAGGCAGAATGTGGATGAGAATCTTCGAGGGAGACATGACATACAAAAGGAGAGAGTAAATCAGTGGGGCAGGGATGAGTGAAAGAGGGCAGAGGGAGAGGGGGGGGAGACCGTGAGGCAGAAGATCGAGTGGGGAAGAGGGACGAGAGAGAGAACGTTGATGGCGGGCACGTCGATTGGATGGGGCAGAGGTGAGACAGAAACTAGACCAAGAAGATCGAGTGGGGAAGAGGGACATGAGAGAGAGAACGTTGATGGACGGGCACGATCAATTGGATGGGGCAGAGGTGAAACGGAAACTAGAGCAAGAAGATCGAGTGGGGAAGAGGGACGTGAGAGAGATAACGTTGATGGTCGGGCACGATCGATTGGATGGGGCAGAGGTGAGACAGAAACTAGACCAAGAAGATCGAGTGGGGAAGAGGGACATGAGAGAGAGAACGTTGATGGACGGGCACGATCAATTGGATGGGGCAGAGGTGAAACGGAAACTAGAGCAAGGAGTGTGGAAGAGGGTCAGCGACAAAGAGATCTCGTCGATGTAAGGACACAACCGATTGCATGGAGCAAAGGCGAAACGGACGCGAGCGCAAGAAGGTGGAGTGTGGAGAACGGTGGGCGCCAGAGAGATACCGTCGATGGACGCGCGCAGTCGATGGCAGGGAGCAGAGGTGAAGGAGAGGGTGGAACGCCCCCGAGCCGCGCGCGTGGCCCAGAGCGGGAGAGGAGGCCCGTGCGGCGAGGGCGTGGCCCAGGGGCGCGGAGGAGGAGCGGCGCCAGCGGGGGCGGGGCCAGGCGGAGGAGGACGGGTGGGCGCGCAGGTGGAGCGAGCCGCTGGCGGGGGGCGGGGCGGAGGCCGCCGCCTTGGTGGCGCGCTGGGGCGCCGACCGCCGGGACGCCGGCGTGTGGAGCGCCGAGCTGGAGCGCGGCCGCCGGACCAACCTACTGACGCGCCTGTGGCAGCGCGGCCGCGACCTGGACCCCGACAGCGACGTGGACGACCAGGCGGTAGGGATTCGGCTGCATTGCACTCTCCTATGGTTTCACATAAATTCTAACGTTTTTTAGTCTTGTTTTTCAGTTTTTGAACAAACGTAAATAAAATAATCGAAATGTCAGTTTTCTTTCAGTCAAATAAGTTGGAAAATACCATAGTTCATTTAACATTGGTATTTTATTTCCTGAACTCTTCATCGATATTTGTATGACCTAGCATTATAGCGACATGACCAATCGAAATGTTGACGTGTAATAATTGACATAGTGAAAAGACTTCCCTTCGTGTTATTCGTGACCAACGGAGTTATGGAGCTATCCTAGTTTTCTAATTTTCTACCAAAAGGAACACAACTTTTAAAATGACTAATGATGGTTAGAACTTCTTACATAATAAAAGTGAGCCGTTTTTCTACAACCATTCATGACTTTCTTGTCTTAAAGTAATAGAAAAACAACATGGATATTTTAAAAGATTGATGCTTCACGTGGCTGTATGTTGTACCTGTTATATTTTAATGTCTGCGCATGAGCAAATATAAGAGAGTTCTTCCCAACCGTTGTTTTCCTATCTGACAGAATTCGACTACCATTCGACCAAAGACTAATTCTCTTTTGAAGTTTCTTCGTGTTGTGTCATTTTATAAAAAGGGCCACTTCCGTGCTGTATCCTCTCCTTTACGTTTTACGCACGCCAAATTGGTCATATTATCATTGTTTTAAATCCTGTTTCGTCACTTCTAAATCAATACAGTAGTTACAAATATTCCAACTTTCTGCAGCACTTAATATGACACATTTCTTGCCGTAAAGTCAATTATTACGTGAAAAAATTAAAATTGATCAAGTGTCGTATTTGACTCAGCGTGGCGAAATGTAACTTCGTAATTTTACGTGATGTGGCAAGAGTTCTTTCGGAAAATATTTTTAAGGGAAGCCATTTCAAACAAGTTAAATCAATTTTTAAATTTAATTTATTGATGGTATTAAATATTAAATTAATACCTTACTTTCAGTTTGCATATTTTTATTTACAAACAATTTCAAAACGGAACTACATAACACCGTGAAACCTCTCGACAAAACGACCTTTTTAAGAAGACCACTCTGTTTCTAGACCAGGTTTCTATGGGTCGAAATAATTATTCCATTAGGCCAATGTATTGTTACCCCCGTAAAGACGTACGACACTCGTTTTTCCGACCAACGACTACTATATTTTGTCGTAAAGTAACATCGCATTCCCTTAAGACGACCTGAAAACCTCGCACTGAAATTATAAACCGGAGAGTTTATATAGAGCGATTTTCCCAAGGATGAGCCAAAGTGACAGTTCGTGAAAACAAGTGAACATCACATGTATTTCAGAGAAGTATCCCTGCGTCGCGCCAGCTGTTCACTCACGCCCCTTCGTAAAGTGCCAATGGCTCCTGTGAAAACATTCCTATGAAGAAGTCTAAGAGTTTCACTGAGGTATATGCACGTACGTCAGTCCGGGAAATATTTAAATTTAATTACGTATGTGGAAAATCTCTTAACATGCTCTCACAATCAGTAAAAGAAAACTGGCACGAATGTTAATAGAAAGAAATATGATTTTAAGCCGGAAACACGTGCACCGGTACGCATCTCGCATTCACGTCTCGGTTTTAAAATAAACATAATATTTATCACACAAAAAGTAAATTCAATGTAATATATAAAGAAAAAAATTTTTACAGAAGAGCACGTTACACTGCACTTCCTAATATCAATTATTTCTCGCAGCGCACTATATTTTTGTCGGACAAGGACATCACGAAAGGAAGTGTCGAAGCCATTTACAAGTTAGCCAACTGCAAACGAACGAATGCGGGAAGGGAGTCTAATGGGCACAACGACCACCGAACCTTCAGTAATGATGCACTAGCTATCACTTTGGCTCTTCCTTAGGAAAATGGCTGTACAATGCGTGCGCAGGCGGCGTGGCGAGGCGCGTGGGGCGGCGGCCGGGAGCGGGAGCGGGAGCGGGAGCGGGCGCGCAGCGTGGGCCACGTGCCGGACGGCGGGCGCGGCCGGGGGGCCGAGGGGTCGAGGGGGGCGGCCGGCGCGCCGCCCTGGAACGCCGTGCAGCAGCCCCACCGCGGGGCCCTCAGGAGGTTCCCCAGCGGCGTGTGGAGCGAGGGCTCCTGGAGGGGGCGCTCGCGAAATTACTGACGTTCACTAGCATGGGCTGTCTTGTAAATATGTACCATATATCCATATTACTACTGCAAGTGATTTTTCAAATTGTAACATTTTACCTCCCTTCATAGCGTTAACTTGTCTTCAGTTTCAGTGAAATAAGTACTATGTATCTTACATTTACTTTTTCTTACGTAAACCCTTGTTTTCTGACTGTTCATTAACTCGTATTTTTCTCTGCGCTTAATTTAAATTGTTTGCATTTTAATTTCTGTGTGATTTTATCTGATTCCATTTTGAGAAATCTCTTGTTAATTCATCTTGTACATGTGTAATATCGAACATAGTTGGTTGTTTTTTAATTTGCAAATTGACAATGAATTCACAAGATAGAGGTACAAGATTAGTAAAAGAGTTCAAAAATCATTGTCCAAGAATGTTACATTTTCAAAAATAAATATTTTATGACCTCACCTTCTTCATGACTATCCTTTGAAACGATCTGTTTTCCATAAAGATTACAGCAAAACGTGGTCGAGCACAATTGTAAACGCAATTAGGCTGTATCCAAAAATGAAAGAATTTAATGGCTTAGCAAAAGAAAAAGATGCAAGAACAACATCGGCACCAATCAAACAGTTTTTAAAATGGGTTTAGGGGTGCCAGAAACACCATAAAACCACATTTTTCAGCCTTTTCGTTATGTTTTCGAAAATAACGAATAAATATTATTTAATGATATTTTTATCAACGGATTATTGCCTGAGGCGGTGTCCACATTATCCCGCAACACTTTATGATCATCAAACATTACTTATTTAACTCACTGTACCACATTATTCCGAATATGGCCAATTTTACGATAAAACCATGGACATTGCTCCGTCAATTATTTTCCAAAATATTTTTATTTTAGATAAAATTTTATTTCCTTCAATTTTGTGGGTGGAAGGTGCAGTGCACGAAGTCCTTAGTGGCAACCTTCCACCGCTCCTCGGTGCTTATACCAAAGCCGCTAATTTAGTTTTGCGGTCACTCCCATTAATGTTGTCAATGTTGGAACCCGCGATTCCTTAACACCTGTCCCTTCGCACGTGACTTCCGCGATTCCGAACTTGCTCATCCGTGATGGCATTTAGAAGGTGGCCGCGCTCTGGGCTCCCCCGCCACCCGGCGCTCTGCAACGTCGCCAGTCATGCCTGAGGCTGAGACCCCAAGCAGCCTGTTACACTTGCTCTTGCGTACAGTACGTTTACGAGCATCGAATACCTTCCTCCACGTCAGTTTTTCCTCTGACGACCCTCGACTTTTTCGAAGCGCTTCCTTTCAAAACAGTCGACGGTTCTCCTTACGCTGTTTATCCTTTCCATTTCCAATTCCCCTCTACTAATTATACACAACTAAATGTTTTAGAAATTCGTATCATTTCCGAAATGTCCATATATTGTTGTATTCTTTTGACTCGTACACGAATATTCTTTCAATTTCTAAATACGATTTCTCGCCACTTGTCATGCTTCAAAAACACTTGGCGGCGCTCTCCTCCCATGACACCATTACTAAAAATTTTGTATATATTTATTTTTGCATGACGGGATCATTACACTACGAATAAAATATTAGAGATAGGTTTTTTCCCTTAATGTAAACTTTCCTTAAAAATAGATTTCGAAATAACATCATGTACAATTTTTCGAAAATTTGAGTATATTTTGCGTGAAGTATGGGCGATAAAATACGTGTTGTTTTAGCACCACTAGGTTTTGGCAAAATCGTGATGCCTCAGTAAGTAATCAAAGACGTCACTTGAATTTTTGTTTGTCCAAAAATGTGTGCTTTATGATCACATTGTAACTCAATAGATCAAAAAGTGTAAGTTGTAATGAATAATTAACAAACAATTGACTCACGATCACTTCAAAGTCAATACGTTCTATGTGATTTTAGATAACTTAGTTTGCGAGGTAAGTCGAATAAACAAGCTTACAAAAAGATCAGTGGAAATTTCTTCATAATTGTCGCACTTTGAATGTAAGCTATGTAAAATAATAATAATAATAATAATAATAATAATAATAGTAATAATAATAATAATAATAATAGTAATAATAATAATAATAATGTACAAGAAAAATCAAATTTGTTGCGAGGCTTGGGTGAAAGGGGTTTAGGAGGCACATTGGGAAATGAAATGTTACACTGCCACGCCCACTGCGCTTAGAAAAATATTGAAATTGTTTCCAATAGAAAATCCCAGAAACGACCGAAGATCGATTGAATTCGTTTGCGTTGTTGGTAATAGAGTGCGAAATTTTAAAATCAATAAAATGAGATGATATCGACCAATTCGGTGTCCAATAACCAAGACGGGAGAGATTTTATTTTGTTGTGTGTTATTTTATTAATTTTATTATAAAAAAAGTTGAATTTTTATTAATTGAATAAATGCTTTAAAAATTATTGAAACTTTATTGTCTGTATTAAAAAAATTAAAAAATACAAAAAAGGGCGGCATGGAGTGTGAGTGTCCAGGGATGCCCCAACTGTAAATCCACCATTGCTAGAAACTGCTACATCTTATTTCCTGTCAATGCAAGAAGGACTGTCAGGAAAGTTGTGGATGTAGCCGAGCAGGTTCTGCCCAAAACATTATTTTGTTTTCGAAGGGTCGTGTTCAAATGTGCGTTGGTACATTCGACTTGAAAGATGGAGGCCAGGACTATCCCAAATTGCAGTATCACTGTCTAATGCAGCTGAGGCGAGAGAAAATACTATCTCATATAATATACAAAGGCGACCTTTTTCCGAGGTGGCAAAATTCAAATTCAGCACCGCCCCCCAAAAAAACAGAACCGTTGAGGGAAAAAAATTCGGAATTTTTTTCGTGTATCGGATACCTAGTGACTGGACTAATAATGCTTCAGTATTGTATAACCTAATGTAGCGAGGACTCTGGAATTGATCCAAGTGGGGTCAGAGAATGATTAATGTCCGTGCTTACACATTGTACCATTCTTTGTGCTAGGGAGTTAGGCTTCAGCGGAGGCAGCGTTGCCACGCTAACCTGCCCTTGCCGCGTGTGCGTTGCGTGATTTTCTTCCGAATACCTGATTTTATCCCTATACTTTTATATTTCACAGTCCGACCCCTATTGTTAGGATATTTCCTGACAATATCGTTACTATAGCTCAGACATGTAGGCATTAATAAGTCGAAAATGTGCAGACAAATAGGCACTTAAAAACAGACAGATACATGTCCATTGTAGTTAAAAGTTGGCACAAAATTCCTAAAAAGCAAATGAAAATATTTAATAGTCAAAATTAATCAACACTAAAAAATCTCAACACAATTTTTTTCATTAAAATATATTCATCCAACTTATCCACTGATAATTAATCACTAAGCTATTACTTGCTTCCCCAATTCTACCCCAGTTAAATGTATATCTTTACAAATAGACATATGGCATGGCGCTGCAAAACAAACAAACGCAAATTAGAAGTTATTCAAAATAAGTTTTTATGTCAAATATGAAAAGCTCCTTGGTTTATTCGTAATGACCAATTTTAAATGAACTAACTATAGGTTCAATAAGTACGTTTATTTCAAAATTATCAAATCGTTTTTATTCTTCTCTTCCATCTTGTCCAGCAACTAATAAATTTAAATTACGCAAATCATGTAATATTTTTTCCCGAATTAAGTCCCGATATTCAAAAGATCTCTTTCAACCTCCTTAATTAGTAGTATGAAAGTGAAACTAAAAGAATAATATTAAATTAATTGTAAATAAATTACTATGTAGTGCCCTTTCTGGGTAACCTTAGGAATTATCTTTCAATGTTATTTGTTCTGGTTTACTGAATTGTGAAAATATTGAAATTGTACACGCTCTTGAAAGACATTTGTATGTCGAACAAGTAGAATAAACAATATTTTTTTAAAAATTAAATGTAATACTTACATAAGAATGAACTAAATTATCTAAAAACAAATTGCCAAAACATATTGCGGAGTTAGATAATATTTTCTAAGAGTTGATTCATGTGGAATACCGAAAAATGGAATATCAGCAAAACGTTATGTTTCTACTTTATTCTTGGAATAATCTCAAGAAAACAATCTCAATTTTTTATACGAAAATCCGTAATTTCAAATCATTTGAAATCATTATCTTTGCACTCATGATTGGATTAAGGTATATTATGAATTTTCGAATTATGGCGAAAGAAAGACTTCAGGTTCAAGACTGTTCTCTTATACCGTAGTCCCAAAGATGGTCATATTTGTGCATGTGGTGAGAAGACACTCGCTGTTCCACCCCAAAATCGAAATGTCTGGATGGATGGACGTACGTATGTGTCACGTATAAGTCTCCTTTCGCTTTTTAGCGAAAAACTTGGTAAATGCATCAGGAATAAGATCTAGATTTGCCATTCCGAATATTAAGATATTTCAATTTGGAGAACAACCTTACATGTCACCCCTGAGATATTTTCAAAGTTTTCTGGCAAATGACTGCTATTTGTTTCCCAATTTTTAGCTGGAATTGGAAAAGGTGTATTTTAAAAAACTGTGTAGTTTCGATATTCGTGAAAACTTACGAAATTTTGAAATTTGTAATGTTTACATTTATTTTCGAGCCTCCCATACACCTCCAATGTTAAAGCTAGAAATTTTATTTTCATTGTAATTGATTCCTAAATTTTAGATATTTGAATTGTCATGAACTGTTAAAAAAATGAGTTGTTGTTGAGTAATAACTAGTAGTATCAAGAGGAGGGGAAATTTCGATATACCGCCCATACCCATTACTTCTTCGAAGAACTTAATTACGCGCGTAGCATATTACTTGCGTCTCACACGACTTAGAATTCCCGCACTATTGCTAAACTTTCGAATACATCAGGCTTTAACATGCGTATTATGGCAACGTAAGACACACAATGCAAGCGATATGTCGTTGTCAGTTTGTCCTTGCTTCACACGTTTTGTGCAATACTTTGTGAAAACCACAGAACTTCCGGACAGTATCCGGTCTTGAGTACGGAGACACCTCCAGGATAATTTCAATATGATTCTGAATTTCACCATCCAGCTACTAGTATATAATGCGTTAAATGTATAAAATACACCATCGGTTTAAGAAGAGTCACCACGATAGTCATCATGCCGCTGACTGTAAGTATTATGCAATACTTCGACAGTAGCTATTGTGACGGTCTATTGAGCGTGCCCAATATTTAGACATTAATTAGGAAAAGGACACTTAATATTCTTATGTAAACATGGACGAACAATTAAAACTGCATTAGTGGAATTTTATTTTCGTTAATTTAATTGCAATCTCAAGAGCGAGGATGAAAATGGACAATGGGAATATCAAAAATAAAAATAGGACTTCTAGTAAAGATAACATGTCGTAAAATTAAGCCGTTCAAAATTAAATAAAGTTAAGGATTTAAGAAAAGACAGATGTTCTCGAAAAGTGACTAACAAACAGTTATATAATAAATTGAAAATTGAAATAAAAGAAATTAGTGTTTAAAAGGGGATTACAAACAGTGCAGATATTTCGGAAATTTTTTTGGGAATTATGGCAATGCCACCACGTCTAGCAAAAGAAGTTAATGTAAGCAGAAAGCGAAAATAAAGTAACAATATAGTGGAAAGTCGTCTTTTGTCTTCAAACCACGCGGTCTGAAAATCGAAGGGGATCGGGACGCGTCGCGTGTCGAGTCGCGGAGGACTGAAAGTGTTTATGACTAGAAATGTTGCAATGATGGGAAGATGTATTATTTTATGTTTTGTGTGGAGCATTGAACATGGATTGCAGTGATCGCAGGATTGCCGAGCAACAGAAAGGGCAGTTCCAAAAAACCCCACATTTTATTCATTTTCAACCATTCGAAATTTATAACAAGGCCAAGAGAGTACTAATTTTTAAGATAATGGGAAAGACATGGCCATGCATACATTTATTCATAAATTATTTAATTATTTTTAATCAAATAAGTAAAGTGCACTCGTATGGATATTAAGAAACTTAATTTGTATGAATGTAGAAGAAAGTATGCGTTGTAATGTTAATAATAGGGTATTATATACGTATTTGTTGTTTTGTTTTTTGTTTTTTTTTATATGTATAGTTGATGTTACGATTTGCGAAGAAAATTTCGCCAACATATGCAAGAATAAGGAATAAATCCAACCAAATCTATTCGGTTTCATAATAGAAACTTTATGGAGTTGTTATTTTAGATAATAATATCCTAGCAAATACGGAGTAATTAAATTTTATACCTCTTCCCGAAGCAGTAATAATTTTTATTTTGATTTCCTGTATACGATCGGTTCGCGTGCTCATGACCTTAAAAAATTCGTTGAATGGTGCTTCGCAACCCACATTTAGAAAGATAACAATTAATTATTACGAACGGGTTCGTTTATTTGTATAATTTCAGGAAAGGATTGTGAGGATATATATAAATAAATAGATATGTAGGGACCATGACACTATCCCCCTCCCCAAACGCCATTTAGCCCAAATACTGTTTCCGTGTGTAAACTATATCTTAGAAACAATGTTATTAGCTCACTTGGTTTTTGTTTTAGAAATAATAATAATAATATAATGTAATAATAAATGTATTTTTAAGTCAGTAACACTAGTAATAGAAAATATGTTTCAATTAATTTCGATTTTCCAGTTTTGCCGAACTATTTTTGTAATAAACATCTGAACTTTCATAACCAGAATTTAGGGATCTATTATAACGATAACTAGCTTGACATGGCGGCTCTGGCAGATATTTTCTTGTAACTTCATAAGTCAAAAAATTAAACATACTACAATTGTCTCGCACCTCCATTCTCGGGAATGGGAAGTTACGTAAAAGTCATATGTAGAAATTTTTTATTTTTATTTTTCATGGCAAAATTGCGTTTCGTAGTCTTGTCGAAAGAAATCTAACGAACTTCTGATTACCTGAATATTATGTTTCCCAAAAACCTTATTTCAGAAATATTCCCCCAGAATGTTCTTCATGAATTCGAAAAAACGGTCAGTTCTCCGCCAGCATACCGAGACACGTTCTAATAACCCCTTCCGGTGAGGGCCGGAAGGCTCTGCCGTGTGTAATGGTCAAAGGGACACACGCACCTAATTAATGTAAGTTGCGTTAAGACGTATAAATATTGTTGAATATTTTGCCCGCATTATTAATTATTACAGCAATTAGCTTATCACAATATTATCAAAAATAAACTGTAACGTGTTTAAAAATATTCGTCATAAAGAAAAGCGATATAGAATATCGATAAACTGAAGGTTTCTTGTAGTGCAGTTAAAATGTGCGCACATCATTTTAATTTTAATGTTTATTTAATGCAATATTTGTTCTTGCACTTAACTTAGTTCTCAACCTAGAACAGAAAGTTACATTTTTGCGTTATGAAAATGTTTTTCTTGTAGACAGTATTAATTGCCTCTCATGATGAGTATTTAATGAAAGGATAATAGAGAGCCACTTCTAATTTTCAAGATACTAGCTTTGGTACTTCACGTGTATCATATGTATGATCAATTATCTTTGTGGAATTGCATGATTCTGGAGAAGAAAGTTAGATGTCTTATATCCGAAAAGAGAAAATTGCGTTTTCTTATCAACAAGGAGTGCACGGCAGTAAAAATTTCTCCAGTAATTGTGAATTAAGAAGAATCACATAAATCGTAGGCTTCAAGTACCACAATAAAGCGCAACATCGCCTGTGAATCCTTAATATGTCGTACAATGGCGTGTGATCCGAATGTATAAGGTTTGTAACACATCTACAACACGTAATTTGTAAACACAAAGATGCGTTATAAAGTTTATTTTCACATTTGGTATGGAAATATAACTGCCAATAACGATTTCAATATTTCGAGAAAATAGGGACGCTCATGTAGAAAGACACGTAATTTGTGAAAAGTTTTTCAGTGCCCATCTGCCTCTGGACTTTAGCAGAGAAAACTGTGGATTTAAAATATAATTAAAACTTCCAATTCTGGTACAGGAAAATGAGGAGGTACAAATGCTGAAATTGGTGCAGAAGCAGAAATATATAGATGAGGAGTTTCCTCCTTCAGATCAATCCATTGGTGGCATTATCGTCAAAAAATGGAAGCGACCTCACGTAAGTGAATTATTTAAACATTTCGTCCCCGAAAATCTGTTTGCTAATATAAAGGAATGAAGACAAGTACTTTGTATAGTTCAGACTTAGTATAGCTCTCTAAGACTCAGGGCAACACTGAGTCTCACAGATGAAAATGTATTAATTTACTTTCTTGGCAGGAACTCGTAAACAACCTTACGCCGCAGCTGTTCGTAAATGGCGCCAGTGACAAGGACGTCATGCAAGGCGAATTGGGTGATTGCTGGTTTTTGTCCGTCGCTGCAGTTGTTGCTCGCTATCCACATCTCATCCGGCAGGTGAGGAAACTGAATTTAAGCTCACAAATATTAACAAGTTTTATATTTGAACATAAATGAAGTTCATCATTAATTGTATCATTACCTTACCTTCATGTATCATATATTACCTTCCTTCAATATATGTAATTTTTTTCTCAGGATTGAAGTGCTACTTTAGTGCAAACGGTACTTAAGTTTTGTCACAACTACTGAATAAACAATAAAGAACTCAACACTTTTTTATGAACACAACGAAAACTTTATTAACTACAAGTAACATTATTCCGTAATAATAGTTTTTGGAATGAACATAAAGTATACTAGTCCCTTAAATTCTGAAAAAAAAAATTACTGAAATAATTTTCTCGACTAATATATACGCTGCAACTCTGTTATCATAAATTTATAACCAATAATATCGTATATGAAACAAAAATTATATTCTGAAATGGCATGTTGCGCTCTACGAGTGTATTGGAGTTCCAACTCACTAACCTTATTAATTTGGATCCTTTGTAACCGAAAGGACTTGTGGACCAGAGTCCTAAGAATTACTTATTCCAATATTAATATTCTTGCCCATTATCCAGCATAGCGTATCCCCCGTGAGAGTGTGTTCATTTTATTATTTAAATTGACAAAATAGTAAATAATAACTGCTTAAAAGTGAAATGTCGCGCCAGGAAGTATTATTCTGCAGGACAACATGGATAGGAGCCAAAATTTATTGCCTTTTTATCCTTGAAAATAGATTTTATTACATGGGAGTTTTTTTTCTTTTTTCTCCCTTTCAAAATTTAAGTAGTATATGACTTAGTGTAGGGATCACAGAATTTTGAAAATGTGCACACAATTCACTTTTCCCCATAGCACGTCATACGCAGTTTTTAACTGTTTTTTTACGTAAAATAAATAATAAATAAATAATAAAATGGTGTTTAGGGTTCTTTCGTAATACTGTTATATGGTCTATAAGTACCTTGTTCTTTTTATTGGTATGTTGACATAACGCAACAAGAGGAATGATAAACCACTGTTAACGGCCGTTGGAGTTTTAAATTTTAACGTCCGTTAAAAACAATCGAAATAAGTGCGTGGTAGCACAAGGTGATGAATGATCACTCATATTCCAAATTTATTTATTTAGTCAAAAACTGTATGTGACGTATGGGGAAGAAAATCATCTGCGCACGCTATATAAGTTTTATTCGTGTATTATTAATGGTGTATTATAAGTTTAATATTTAATTAAATATTTAATAAAAAATTATATTTAATGGTGTATTATAAGTTTTAACTCGTATTCCAAATAAGTTTTTTGATGTGTTTGTTCGATTTGAAGTGTTTTGATGGTTTTAATGCACATAAGAGTACATCGGTGAAACGCTGTGAATTACTCCGAATACTTTTTTGCAACATATATAAAGAATCCTCACTACTTTTTTCATTAGTTTGAAGAATAATTTTAATCCATACTTGCCTGTAAACAAGAATTTTAATCCATACTTATTCGTGTAACTTTCTCTGCTCGGAAATGGACGAGCTCCGCAACTGTAGTTACTATATAATTTTTTGAACTTGCCGTGTACAAAATGAACTTTTATGTTAAATTATTTTGATAATTGAATTATTATTAATTTGAATTATGAAAATACCCAGCGGAGGCGCCTCGCTAACCTGGTATTAAGTAATGTGATGTTTGATTTAGGTCATCCCAGAAAATCAATATCTGAGTGGAAGTGAATATACAGGCTTGTTCGCATTCCGTTTTTGGAATTTAGGCCAATGGACCACTGTATATATCGATGATAATTTGCCTGTTGACGATGACGACAACCTTGTGTTCGGAAAATGCACAAAGAATGGTGAATTCTGGCTGCCTTTGCTTGAGAAAGCATTTGCCAAGTAAGTTCGAATGTTTAACATAATACTAGACTGGCAACAAAGTTGTTCTATTATTAATTAGATTGTTGCTGATATAGATACCTTATTAATTCACAGTAAATAAACAGAGGTTGTCTGGTATCAAATCTATATTTCTTCTTAAGATCTTTTCGATCGCGTAGCGATCATCGTCAGAGCTGGAAATACATTAATAGAATACATTAATAATTTTATATCTATTAATGTATTTCCAGCTCTGACGATGATCGCTACGCGATCGAAAAGATCTTAAGAAGAAATATAGATTTGATACCAGACAACCTCTGTTTATTTACTGTGAAAGTTGTTCTAATAACTCTGAAAATTTGCAAAATACATTCATCTTTCTGTATTAACTCAAGTTCTTCTCTTTACAATTTTGCATATCCCGTTCATATTTCAAGGTTTAGAGAATTGTTTTAAATTTATTTGAGCAATAAATTGTTTAACTTATTACCGATCAAGTTAAGCCAGAGCAAACAAGTGTTGCCAATGCAGCGGTTCTGATCGGGATGCCTAGGTGGGATTCGTGTCCGGGCTTTGGCGTATTTTTGGAACTACCTAATACTAGGCCGAATTCGGACGCTGTTTGGAGAGCAATTCTAGCTTTGATCGATAATCATCCGCGGTTTCTCCGATCAATGCCTGTCCAATTACGGACCGCTCAGGACCTTTCCTTCTTCATTCTTGTCCCCACCTCTCCCCTTAGTACACACAATCACAACATACATTCGAGACCAATCGGGTGCTTAGAACTTGCCCAGGCTGAGGCTCTTCCCCGCTGGGGGGAAACGTAGAGAGGAAACTCCGCAAACCGCATGGTAGGCTGGCACCGGGGAAAGAGTCACGTAACCACCCGGAAGGAGGAATGCAACCTCCATGTAGCCTGCAACCTCCATGTAGTATGCAACCTCCAACGTGCACAATATACACGGGACTAATGACCACAGCAGTTGACGCGGCCGGAAACACGAATCGATCAATTTAGCTTTATATGTTGCTGCTGCTTCTTCTTCTTCTTCTTCTTCTTCTTCTTCTTCTGCTGCTGCTGCTGCTGCTTCTTCATGCCGGTTTCTTAACCGCTACTTCGGTCTTCCGGCGCCTAATCTTCTTGTCCAGTCTTCCCTGTTCTTCCAGGAATCAGGAGGTAATTTCCACATCTCGATTATCATTCTGATCTGATTGTTCTACCATAGTCTTGGTCTTCCTCGTTATCTCCTTTCACTTCATTGTCATTCTAATGATCTACTGGGGAGTCTTTTCTCATGTCCATACTCAGTGAGTTGTTTCTTTTCAATTTCCTCTCATCTGTTGCTGAAAGGCGTTAAATGTTGTATGAATCAGTTAAGCAGTTTATGGGAGGAGTAGATTATATTAGTTTCTCGCTACGTAGTAGAGAGAAAGTTATGTAATGCAGCGCGAAAAAACGGCGAATTTTCGTTAAAAAAAAGTTCGTATTACAGGGCCTTGGTAACGAAAAAGTGAATAAATCCAGTTGCTAAATTTAAGGGGTAAAATCCTCTATCAACTGGTGTAGCCAGACTCCATGTTTTGTAAGTTCTTGATACCGAAAAATCGAATGACGGCAAAACGTCTGTCTCTCCGTCCGTCTGTAAACAATGCTAGCGGCTAAACCGTTCAGTCGATTTTCTCCAAAATTGATATTTCTCAATCGATCTGGCAGATGTCGCGTCCCCTATAATTTGAAATCGATATTTTAATTTTGGAGGGGTACATCAAATGAAACCCCTGTGACATTTTCCAACTTTTAAAAAAGTGGCTTCATCGTTTTTTATTAAATGTTGTTGTTGGATAGAGTGAAGGACATTTAAGAAAATGGTACAGGTCTCATGGTGGTTTAAAATTCTATTTTTTGGTAATTGCAAAAATTCAAATTTTTTGGGTCATACTGCAAATAAAATAATAAAGCTAGAATTTGTTTCCCTGAATGAAATTTATTCCTTAAAGATATATTTTGCAATAAGGTCATATAATTTTTTTAAAAATTTGAGTACATTTCGCGTAATTTAACGGGAAAATATGGGCGAGAAAGTACGTGCTCTTCTAGCAACACGTGTTATTAGTATTTTAAGGGAGATCATTCTGAATATCGTAACCAGATCGTAACTGTGTGCAGTGGCAGTTGCTCTTCCAAGAGGTCAAACATTTCACTCTTCCCTCAGGTAAATTGTATTATTTAAACAGGACATACAGGAACATTTACCAGGCCAGGAAAGCGCCAACTGTACGTCAAAGTAACGATGGGAAGTACAAGAGATTGGAAGATCATGAGTGGGATGTGTACATACAGACCGTGTGACAGAAATTTATTTAATACGAGTTTCCGACTCTTCGAGTTGATCGGTCAACTGTTCAGATTGTACGTTTCTCAGAATATTTCCTGTGAATGGTGGAGCCACCTAGAATACTCAGGAGATAGACGACTCACGATCCTTCTTTCGCCACCGTATTCCCATTTCCACTCTGACAGCCGAGCGATTCGTCCATCGTAATTTGATATACCCCATTCGTCGAGCATCGATCGACCCCAAGTAAAATCTTCAACAAGTGTCGGATATCAGAGACGACACAATTTGAGAAATCTCTTGAGACACAAACGTGTCCCTTGGACTAACCGAACGATGAAAAACAAAACAAAAAATATATAATGTGTATTGAGAGTGTTCAATTGTAATCCATTCTACCACCTACCTTCTCGAATACGAATGAAAAGAAAGTATTGGAAGGCCGTGCTCTTCGTGAGCGTCGAAGGCGACTGGAAGCTTCGCACAGCAGCGGCTTCAAGCGTCGCCTGTGAGTCCCCACATGCATGCTACCCTTAGAGACTGTCAACTATTGTTTTGGGTATAATTATCTGCACACGACTTTTGGTCTTCACCGAAAAAAGGAATATATTGTCATCTCACGAAAGTGTAGTGAAACCTGAAATTGTGTGGCTTCGTTAACTTGTAAATGCACTTTCCACAGAACGAGGACGGCTAAAGGGAGAATTTAATATTTTTCTTCCTTTAAGACCTTTTTCATACCAGGATACTCATTTTCTCTTATAATACAATATACAATAAATTTGCGAATAAAAACTATGTTACGAGAACCGTTTTGAAATGTTACTATAATTGTTGTTAAAACATTTTATATGAACAATTACTTCAACTATCATTTTATGAACTTTTCATTTCGAATTTTTTATTTAGGTAAAGGTTTATATTGTGCCTTTGTCGTTTGTGTTGAATGCCGTAATTTTAAAAATTAATTTGATTGATGGGAAGGTCTAGAATTATACAATTATAAAAAGGATATACTATGGAAAAATCATTGTTTTCTGTAATATATGATTTGATCATTAAATACAAAATATTCCTGTGAAAAATAGCTTCAAATTTCGCGTTAACACTAGAGCTTAAACGATTTTTTGTTAAAAACTGCTCCAAAGTTTTCAACGAAAATGTCCATATAGGATGAGGTTTTACTATTTTTTAATATTTAAAAAATTGTTATTTCGAATCTACCATTAGGAAAACGAAAAATTAAAAAAAAATTAAAAATAAATTATTTTGTGCGGCGTTAGATGACAGCTGGCAAGAGGATGGGGCAAGACGGAAGAACTAGCCCAGATCAAAAGAATTTAGAACACTAACTAGTACGAGAAAGTCTGTGCTATTCTCTAGCACCACTAGTTTGTGTTGTTGTTTTTTGTTCGAATAGAGCAAAATACAATTATTGGAAAGGCACACGCTCGTATTTTAGTAAAATCTTTAAAATTTCGAAAATTGAGAAAATTCAAAATCATTTGGATTTACATTTACTATTACATTTACATTTACTATTACGTTGTTAAAGATGTCTTTCCGAATGATGACTGTTCATCAAAATTTTCTCTTCAAACAATGTAATGCCACATTTTATCAATTTATGAATAGTTTTCGAGTAATTGTGTGTGATAACATACAATGAAAATTAAATAAAAAAAGAAGATTTTGTCAAGAACGGCTTCATTTCTTTTACAATGTTTGCACAAGCAGACAAAACTATGTTTAATAATAAGGCGTGTTCTATTTTCATTATAACCTCTAGAATTTCGTAAATTGCAAAATTGAAATTCTTTTCGAACTGTCCTATACCTTTCATAATAAATCTAGACATTTCTTGTACCATGCAATCTATTAATAAATACTGGACTTGTAAAATATTTTTCAGAACTATTAGTTTTCTCGTAATTTTGAATTACATCATGTAAAGTTTTAAATCGTGGTGAAGTGTTAGGATAGGAGTTGTAATATAAATTTAATAACTGTTATCTATACTAGGAGAAAGTATGTACTGTTGTGACACCGCACCATTATTACGTTACTATTATTTGTTTTATTTCCCTTTATACTTGTAACTTTTACAGGTTTCATGGCAGTTACGAGAAAATCGATATGGGCTCACCCTGTGAGGCGTTGTTGTCGCTCACGGGTTACCTTGTTCAAGGTTTCCTCAATATCAACTTCGATTCAACTTCCTTGTATCGTTCACTGTCTACTGCGTCCCATCATGACTCTTTAATTGTAGCTGGCACGATGAATGACGTAAGTGTCGAAACTAGTAATACATATACATTTATTTGAACTGCAATTGGGTATGACCCGGTGGCAGTTAAATAACAATAATTACTATAATAACAACAACAACAACAATAATAATAATAATAATAATAATAATAATAATAATAATAATAATAATAATAATAATAAATTACTACAGTACAAGCCGAACATGCAATAATCATACTATAAAATTAAGTATTATAACAAATATTTCAACTCTGTCACGATATCCAATAATTATATGTCGGTGATGCTAAAATTTAATACCAGCTACATGAGTTTGGCTAAGTTTTTTTTAAATTCATTGATGGCGTTCACTACACTTAACTGCACTGCACTGCACCCACATCAACTACATGTTGTTTTTAAATTCTACATACACTACACTACACTACACTACACTGTTTTTGCTTTGAATTACACTGACCACACTTCACAGCACTTCACCGCACTCCACAGTACTTCACAGCACATCACAGGACTTACTCATTTAATGTCTATTACTCTCATATTGTTCTAACTTATTTCTAAAACTTCGGACACTTAGAGGAAAGGCTTTGAAAATTGCTGCGGGTAGACTGTTCCAATCTTTAATTGGTCTGTTACAAAAGGAAAATTTCCCAAGATCTGAATTTTGTTTCCTTGTTCGAATTTTGTGAGTGTGATCGCTTCGTCCGAAATAATTTGTTTTTTTTTCTAGTCTAACCTGAATTTCCTTCCAAGCTGGTTGACCTACGTACGATTTATAAAAAGCGCAAAGCCTCACCCTTGTTCTTCTCGTTTCTAGAGGTTCAACCAATATCCAATACAAATATCCCCTTTAAAAAATCGTAATTATTTAGTCAAGAGAAATTTTGAGCCATTCCCTTACACAAAAAGGAACTTCTATGCTTGTAATGAAATGTAATATTGTTGCAGGATTGGGAAGGTTCTGAAAAAGATGGCATTTTCAATAGCCATGCCTATTCCGTGATCGGTACCTACGCTGTGCGAATCGGTGACACAATCGTGAGACTGGTTCGCCTGCGTAATCCCTATGGAAAATGGGAATGGCAAGGTCAACTCAACGACAAGTATGATGGACCATCATTTTCTCTTTCTCTATTCTTAATGTTTTTGTTATATTCCGATAAACACCGCCTCGGGAAAATAAATTTTGAAAAAGTGCTCCTTATTGCATTTGCAGAGACCCAAAATGGACTGGAGTAGACAAAGAAATTCTTAAGAAATTGGATTTCGTGAGAGCAGAAGATGGGCAGTTCTTTATGAAACTATCGCATTTTAAAAAATATTTCACAGATTTTTGGTTGGCAGCTTCTTTGCCTGACTTCGGAGACTGCTTTCAAACACCCTCTCGGCAAGTACGTGTTGATATCACTGGAAATGAAAAATTTAGATAAAAATATAGTTACAGCACAGTAGCTCTAAATTATGTAAAGGGTATTCCAAAAAGACAAACGCATATAGTGTTTACCAATAGTTAACGAAAAAATATATTTTATTATATGGTTACTCGCGTAGAAGTGATCTTTTATATATAATAATTGTAATTTTAATCTTGCGTAAACGACCTCTTAGCATGCGAAAAGTGAAGCAATGCTGCAAGAAAAATGCCGCTTTTTTTCGAGAGAAAAACACATTTTGTGGGTCCCTGATGCAAAAGTGTGGATTTTCTCCCTCTTCCTCGAAATTAAGTAGTCAGAACACGTTTTGCGGGTCCTGGTAGAGAAAAATTGGTTTTGGTCAAAACGTCTTCCCGTCCGTGTGGAACGTTGCACGCCCGTCCGCCTGCCCCTCCGAGAACAACGCCAGCATCCAAACAGCGCACAGGTGGTTCACGAAATTTCGTATCCCCGGGTCTATCGGGACCCTAGCTGTCGTGTCCCTTGAGTTGGGCTTCTGGGTCTTCAACAGGCAGCGCGCATTTTTGTAAACTTACAGTTACAATCGACATCATTATACATTAATCCACATACTTCAAAGTAGGCAAACAAATACTTTTATATCTAAGGATAATCCTAAAACACTAAACACAGAATGAATGCAGAGGAGATAGACGTCAATCACAAAATCTTCCTGTGAGTCTACAGCCGCAAGCACATTCAGTTTGAAGAAGAGAAGCGCTTCTAACATGGCACTCTTTGAAGGAAACTTACATGAAACAGCATTTTGTAGTATATCTAGAAACTCTTTTCAGATGAGTTGAAATGTCAAATTCATTATTATGCAAAATCGTGCAATTATTTATGTAAATCGAAAAACTGACTTTTAGTTTTGTAATATTTTATTAACTTTATGAATTTTACTAAAGTATGTATGTTTCTATTATGATATACATGTTAAACAAGATTGCTTTTGACCTACTATAATAAATATCAATGTAAGACCCATAATACCACGGTTTATAATTTCGATATTTTATTAGAACAATGTGATACGTAATTACTGTGCGAATGCACTATTATAAATTTAAAAATTTTCTTGTTAAAAAATTGTATTTTCGCAGACGTACAATCTCTGCAACTCATGGAAAACAGGACGTAGCGCTGGAGGAAGCAATCTAGAAAACGCAGAAGAATTCCTCAAAAATCCTAAGTGCGTCCTCACTGTGGGAGAAACAGGTAACTGAATGGAAAATATGAAATCTCCCATACAATATGAGTAGGGTTTTTAAATTTGTTGGGAGGCTTTATGCTTCTCTGGGATTTTCCTATCTTCATGCAATATTATAGTTCATACAAATTTATTTTCATTTTCTTAGATGGTCAACTTGGAACCCTGTGCGAAAGTGAAGAGGGAATTTCGCCAACTTGTGATGTAATCATCCAGCTAATTCAAGAACAGAACCGAGCCAAGTTCAGTAAAATGTTGCATACCATCGGCATAACCGTTTTTCAAGTAAATTCACATTATTCTTATACTTGACGATACATTGCGGAAGCTGCCCAATTTTTAGAAAAACTGAACGTGCAGTGAAGCAAACTAAGATAACGATAATTCGCCTTGCATTTGTACTCATTTCATTGAAGTTAGACGTGTTAATTTTCAATGTTGTTTGCTTTTCAGATCGGAGGCAGGTTTCCGAAGAGGCTCACCGCAGACAATTTGAAGGAGTTTGAACCTCTCAGCGCCTCTGTGGCTCCCACAGCGGAAACCAGCGCAGTTGCTAGACTCAGTTTGGCGCCGGGCAGATACATGGTGGTGCCGACCGCAGAGGAGGTAGACATCAGCCGCAAATTCCTCCTGCGAGTCTACAGCCGCAAGCCCATTCACTTTGAGGAAGAGAAGCGCTTCTAAGATGGCACCCTTTGAAGGAAACTGACATGAAACAGCAGTTGGTAGTATATCTAGAAACAGATGAGTTAAAATGCCAAATTCATTATTATGACCATATTCATTACTGATACATTTAAAAACATATCAATAACCATTTATAAAGGTACAGTTGAGGCCACAGCTGTTTCTCAGTCATTGATTTCATTGTTTTTGTTGTTGTGGCTGCTGTTATTGTGGTTCAATGCTCTTGGGCTCTTGCCCCTTGCTTATTTTAACGACGACAGTAACAATAACGTATTCAATCAACCATGAATATTACATTATCTTTTTTTTTATTTTACGCTTAGCTGTATTTAGTTATGTACTTGTTGTGTTTGGCGTTATATAACTCAATATTGTAAATAAAACGTGAAATGGTGGAAATGCGTAAGAAAATTTTATGAAAATTAATAATAAAATTTATGTTTAAGACATTTTCCTGTCGTTTCTTTGGTTTGTACTAGAGAATGCTCTTCTAATGTTATCGTTGATTTCCTCAAATCCTTTTTATCGTGACGGGAAGAAATATTAGTCTGAAGAAGAAAATGATAAGAACGGCGTTCATAAATCCTGCCATTACAAATTAGACTATCACATTTGATTCTCTAGGGTTAAGAATACAGGTTAATAGGTCTACATTCAATACGCATATAAACATCATTTGGATATTCCGTCCATATTAATATGCGTTCTTTTTTGGCTTGATTTCTGTACCTCTTTATGGCTACTGCGAAATTCGAAAATCATAGGCCGTTAAATGTTGGCATGTTCCGATGGGTCACAAGTTTTGTTACTTATTTCGATATGCATCAAATCAGACATTTTTAGGCGTTTTGTTACATTTTTGGAAGGGTGCCCCAATCCGTAGCCGGTTTGGAGTTGTTATCATTTTAAATACTTATTCAAAACGGGGAATATTGTCAAGAGTTAAACTAGTTATTATTCTGGCTGGTTGATAATCCCGCGGTTTCTAATGAACTAGGAAACCATCAGCAGAGGAGGTAGATTGATTGATTAACTCGTGTTTCTGAGCGCGTCAACTGCTATGATCATGAGTCCCGTACGTATAGTGCATGTTTTATCACAGGAAATGGAGATGTTCTTCTCCCGTTGGATGAGATCCGGCGCTGACCTCCACATGGGCTTGTAGGGTTTTCCCATCCAGGAATCTCCTTCCATCAGCGGGCACTGGCCAAGCCGGGTCAAGCTCTAAGCTACCGACGGGTTTCGCAATATGTGCGATAATATAAAATATATGGGTAAGTGTGGAGCCATTTTTGAGATAATTTTGATAATGTTATTGAGGCTTCATGTAAAGAAACCTTCAAAATCAAAATATCAGTTCATTCAGATCTATCGCGAATTATAAATTTTGGACAAAATCGTCTAAGGCAGCCTTGAAATACTTCTTGATATTGGATAATCAGTATGCGAGTAAGCAACAACAACAACAACAACAAACATTTCACTTTTATTTATTTATTTATTTATTTTATTTTATTTTTTTTTTTTGAAATTCCTACTTACATACACACATCTTCACATATCTTCATGCCTACATTGACTTTTGTAATGTTACTCGTAAACAAGCAAAATAATTAAGGCGAGGAACAACATACAAAATTGGAACAAATTACCTGCAGCAATGCTGGAGGCTTTCCCTCAGAATGTCAAAAATTTTAAAATTAGACTAAGTAAATATGGTTAATAGATTAATTTTGTGAAATTGTATTTAATAACATGTTAATATTTTAATGTTGTTTGATGTTTGTTTTATTTATTTTTAGTAATTCCTTAGAAAATGCTACCACCGAAAGTATTCTATGTATTCCTAAGTAGCAAAATAAATATTCTAAACAAGGAATTTTTAAAAAATGCCCGCCTTGGGTGGTATTCCTAATGCCTACTGCGCAGGAAACAGGCGTCTTGCTGGCACGGCGACAAACTCAGGCGGCAACTTGGTAAGGGATGCGACATTCTTTTTTTTTATAGAAACATTGATGTTTTAAATATCAATGTATTAAAGCCGATGATTTCCTAACATCGATATTTTGTACTCACTATTTTACATCATGTTTTGATCTTGAATGAAAAATTCCCATAATTACAATTGTATAAAAGTTAAAATATGAAGAAATAACTGATGTCAGTCAGATTTTGTCAATTCGTGTACGAATCAAACGAACGCGCTGTTTGTACTGTCTTCATCGGGCGTCCATTGTTCTTATTATATTTTAATTTTGTTTTCTGTTAAATCTTAAGTATGACTTCATAAAGAAGCTGTGTATAAAATTAATTTATGTTACGCCCCAACGTCATGTTCCAGATTATTAAAACCACTTGGTTTAATTTTGAACATCGACGTCTTGTTGTCGATGTCGCATCAAGTGGCGTGTTCGGAACGCCAGCGACCAGCAAGCAGCGCCCTCGCGTCGCGCTGCCTGGCGGCCGGGGCGGGGTGCGCGGCGTGAGGGTGGCGCGGGGCGCAGACGCTGGCGCCCTCAGCCCTGCCAGCGAGCGCCCCGGCAACCGCCAGCCGCCGCCGCCGCCGCCACCGCGCCGCGCCGCCGTCGCGCTCGCGCCGCGCGGCCCCCACGCGGGGAAGGAGGGGGCCCCCCCCGACCACCCTTACCTTTCGCGTTCGCGGCCACGCGGCCCGCACGCGCGGCAGGAGGTGGCGCCCGCAGACCACGCTTCCCGCGCGCCGCCATTTTCTATTCGTAATGGCGGCGGGGAACGTGCTTGTGCTGCCATCTCGGGACGGCAGTGGGAATTACGAGGAGCGTTCGACGAAAGAATTGACTGGAGTTCCGCGACAAAATTGTGATCGGATCACCTGCGAGTAGACCGCGAGAAAATGCACGAAAGAATGTTTGTGAAGGAATTATTTGATGAATTGGTATGAAAACGTACGAAGATGGTGGTCCACCGAAAGATGTGTTCGATATTTGCAGTTTCAAGGCATAAATCTCTGAACTTATTTCTAACAAGCAGGGAGACATGCAGCATTCTGATGTAAATACTACTGATATCTGTCATTTTCGTCGAAATCGAGATTGTTTGACTTAATGTAGATGGTGAAGTAGCTTTTTCAATATTCCATGTGATTTGTAGAAAAGGGGAAGAAATTACTGATATGATTTGAACGTACGTTATAGTGCCGGGCTTTCACATGTGCTACCTAAAGCTAAAGTGGTATTTCTAATAATTTAAGAAAAAATCATAAAGTTGAGCCTGGCAATTAAAAGGGACGCCCAGACAAAACAAGAGGCCTGGGGCAATTGATTCAAGGGGGTCCTTTATTTCCAATTCATAAACAGAATTCATTCATCCGTGCATTACAAATAACAAATAGCGTTAAATTATGATTAGAGATAAATCTATACTTAATATCTTTGAATAAAAAAAACGGGGCCCCAATTAAGTCGGGGTCTGAGGTAAGTTGCCCCCAGCTGCTGCCCCCCCCTCCCTTCTGTATGCCCCGGGCAATTAATCATCTTTACACACTAAAAGTTGTCGATGTGCAATGTCTGCACGAGACTTGAAAAAACATTTCTCTGATTTTCTATATTATTCATATGTGTAATTTAGACTAACTGGAAATATGAATTACCATTATTTAACACTATTGCCCAAAATAACACTATAAATACTTCCATTAATTTCAATATCCTCCATTATTGAGTAAGAAACATTAATAATATTTTAATAATAATTTACTATTTCAATACAGTTAACCCCACGTTAGCACAAACTCGCTTAACACGAAGAAAACGTAGGTCCCGGCAAAGGATTACGGTAATACGGACATATATAATACTCGAAAAACATGCATTTTTAAAAATACAAACTCCTATTCCTCGGAATTCGTGTTAATGAGGGTTTATTGTAATACTTTTAAAAACGTGCACTGATTACACTTCTCTCCTTAGTACGTCACTTAGTTTTAACTCTTTTCGACGTTAAATAAATAAAATAAATATTCTTTCAATGAAAGAATATTTAAATAATTCGGGTTGATCAGTAGCTATATTTTAATCGAAATGCCAGCGGCTGCTATTATACTGCAATATTTATGGCATGTGGTGTATAACGGTGCAAGTTCCGTAACAATTATTTTGTTTATGGGTTACTAGTTCATTACTGTGTTTATGAACTCGAAACACAACACGCAATGGTGGACTTTAAGGAGCTACCCTAGCGTAAATTATTTATGCGTATTTTATCAATAAAAATGTAAGTATCTGTATGAATCAAACATGTTAAATCAGCAACCTATTAACAAAATATTCTTCGAGACACGATTGTATAATAAAATCGACATAATTTAAATACGAATACATAGTGGCGCATCCAGGATTTTTTCGCAAGGCGAGGTGAGTGCAGGTTGCGTCCAGACAACTTACTGTTTTTTTATTCATTTTTCATTGATGCTGGGTATCAATCATTTATTTGTTGAATTACAGTTAATATTTATAAAGTAAACAATTGATATATTGAATGACTTTCGTTAGTACAGAAAATTAGTAGAAGCTATGTTTCAGTAAGATTCATTCGCTTCTGAGGGGGAGGGGGGCGCTAAAAGACCCCATGAACCCTCCTCCCCCCTCAGGTGCACGACTGCATAAGATGCGTTATAATAACAAAAGGAAATATATTGTTTTTAACTTGCAAATTGCATTTTTTTCTTCCTCCCGCTTTCTTAGAGGGAAGTTCGTTTTACACTAAACCCTAATCAAGATGACTCAAAAATAAATTACAGTTAAATGTTTATCCACATTAAATGTTTTAAAGTACGGACTCATGTCTGAAAGAAGTTAGGAAGTAATTTAAATATTAAAGTGAACATTTACTTAAATTTGCCTCAGTTTGAATCAATGGAAATGAGCAAAATTAACGTAGCAAGATATAAAAGTTTACTATTATTGCTGTACTCCCAATTTCTACCACTTATACGTGCGAATGAGAATGCGTTGTTGATGAAATTAGTACAGAATTGTGCGCTCCCGGCCAATGGGGTAGCGTGGCCGAGCGGTCTAAGGCGCTGGTTTAAGGCACCAGTCTCTTCGGAGGCGTGGGTTCGAATCCCACCGCTGCCAAGTTTTTTTTACCCAACAATCTATCTCACAAACACAATATCGACCCTACTAAACCTTAATTTAAAAGTCCATTGCTTCATTTTTATTTCCTCTCTCTTTCAATCGTTATGTTTTCTCTAAGCACTTGCGGTATCCATTGTTTTTAAAAGCCTTCCTGACGAAAACGGCTTTTAAAGGTTAATAACATTACAATTATATTTTCTACCGATTGAAAGTGGAATATTGGTGCTTGTTGGCTTAAGAAAGAAACCCTTCGTAGGTACTAATAGATTCTGTAGGTTGATTATGCTTATTAATATGTTCACAATAATGTTTGCTGGTTTTCCAGTGTGTGACGTCACATATAGTTCACGTGGCCGTCCACAGAGAGCTCTGCATGTCCTAAGATTCGCGCTACCTCTACATCCATTCTGTGTTCCTAATTCCCGGAGACTGCAACTGAGAAGCTACCCAACCCGCCGAGCTGCATGACACGCTTCTCACGTGCCAAGGAGCAGCTCGTTTTTGGTGGGCACGTGGGCCTGCTCGCTTTTGCCACAACATACCGTATCTTTTGACACGTACAAACGTTTGCTGTGAAACTTGTGTGCTTGATAGACGTGAGGACTAAACAGTAAGTTACCGCCATTTTGGCCATTTGGTAATTCGTATTTTGATTTGGTTCGTTTCAAAACACCTTCAGTTGCCCAGCTTGATTCCGTGGTGTTTGTATGGCACATTGTTTGATTATCTTTGGTTTAAAAAGAAAGCTCGCATAACGTTGACATATTTTATACGAAAGCTGAATAAACTAGATTTCGTAACTCAGCACACTTCACGCAGCAATGACGGCCATTGTTCTTTGGACGTCCCATAATGCGTCCAAGGCTTATCAACCTTCGTCACTAGAATTAGGCACAATGCAGCGTTACCCGGTCAGCCTAAAACCATTCTATTTGTATTTATTGTTCAGGGCGTCTTGACAACGGGAATCTGTGGTAACATTTGAAAAACAAATAAGACAGTATCTTTATTCATCAAAAGAATCAGAGAGAATGAATTCGATTTTTTACTTTAATCATATTCGATAAATAGTTTGCGATATATTCCCCTACAAACGGGTTACAGTACATTTACCCAATTTCCGGTAACCGCACTTGTTGAGATTACTACCACCATGACACTAGTTGGCCGGCTTGATTCAATAGTGACGCTTTTGATTACCCTACAATCCTGGAGCAATCTTGCTTCTAATACGCGTATGATACGTTTTGGCCAAAGTTACACCAGAGGGTCATCCATGTTTGGCGTACTTCATTTGTGTTTCTTTAAAACTGTATCTCATTTCTTTAAAAACAACATTTTCTTTACGTGTCTCCAACATAAATTAAAAGCGCGAATTTCGCTTAATCAAATTGATAGGCCTAGCCTACCAACAAAACAAATAACACGAAATCGTCCATTAATTTGCCGTGATATTGAATGTGTGATATCCCCCTTCCGACCTATTTCTTCGCCAAAATATTGGTCTGCCCTGAATAGAGCGTAATGCCAGCATTTCCAACGACAAATTTATTTGTATTTCGGAACACAGACACCAAAAGAATTAGGCCGCGTTGAGGAATGCTCCAAAGTGAGGTCGATTGTATATCACAGATATTTTTACGAAGTCTCCTGCCTCTTAACTGAAAGTTGGCTAGAGTGTTTATCGTGCCAAACAGTATATTTAAAAAAACGTGAAAAAAGAAAGAATTTGAGTCACTGTTGTCCGTAGTCATACGTTTTGGTACACGATATTCAAAGAAAACATACAACACGATTGCGACAAGTAAGAAGCTTTTCTTCTCGAAATCACAACGATATTTCCTCTCCTCCTAGGAGTTTTTATACAAAACATTATGAAACAACAACACTTCGAGAACATTTTAAAGGAGGAATGACGGCCCCGAGGAAAGCACAAAAATACTGACAAACTGTTAGGAAGGGGGAGGCAACATATGGAGAAAAGTGTGTACAAAAGTATTGTACACTCCTTAAAACGTCCGTTGGGAAAACTTAGTAAGAAATATGAAGGGAAATTGCTAGTTGAAGCGAACTGTCCATACAGATAAAGGACAGCTGGCGTGTGATACACCGCCAAGAGTTTACAAACCACCAACTGAAATCCCGCAAGAGTGCTCTGTTCAATTCCTTTCAGCTTTCATCAGCTCCAAGCAACAACGCCCCTCACTACGTGGAGATCTCCCACCTGGCAGTGTACGAGAAACAGAAAACTTCGAATCGTCAGTGTGAGAACTGCATGTGAAAAAACGTAGGTCAACTGGTCCAAGTAGATCAGCTTGATAGCCCCCACTGTGAAAGTGGTGAAATTCAAAATGATGAAACATCTTTAGAAATACTTGCCCAGCACAAACGAGCATACTTAGTGAACTTTTCGCCATAACAGGCAGGGCCAAACATCTGGTACTGTTATTTTAACCTTAGTATTACTAGTTGCATACTTGAAATAAGTTTAATATTTGTTCATGCTAGAATGTTATTTTATTTTGGACTTGTGTAATATTTTGCTTTTTTTATCGTCCTACACGAATTATTTAAGTGAAGAGTGAAATAATGAGACGATAACCATTAGCTATGAAATAAAAACTATTCAGCGAATCATTTTAAAATATTTTAAATGCTCTCAAAAATTGGGTGCGATTGAAATAATTCTTTATCTTTTTTAACTATTATTCAGAAGATTATTGAAAAAATTATGCAGCAAAACAATATAATTCACTGGTCTTAATAGAATTAGTTCCTGTATGATTCAATAATATTCTTAAGCAAGAATAATACTTTAATGTTAAAACATGAATTTCCTTATTAACAATAGAGTTTAATAACTACCCTGCGAAAATCCTCCTCCGAAAATAATGGCCCTGTGAAAATCCGCACGGCCCGGTGAAAATCCGCAATAGTTTTAAAACTGAAAATGGCCAACCCTTGCCATGTTCTTTCTTTATAGTATTATGGGCCTGGCATTGTGGGAGTGAAACCATTGTAATATTGCTAACCTTTGATGTTAAAATGCATAGAAAATCAATCAGTTCATTATTATTATTATTATTATTATTATTATTTTTTTTTTTTTGCTCGCGAATAGGCCATCTTGGACCACGCAGGACATGCACTTGCACGGGCTCAGTATCATTTTATCACGTTGCAAGTCTTGCATGTAACTAACGAGGGGGATCAGCAGTAGGCTGAATCCGATTTTTATACCCCCAGGGTTGTTAGTCCTGGGGGATGGAAGATGAAATGATGATAATTATGAAGGATGAACGGACGGCACACACAAACAGACATACACAAACACACCCATGCCCGAGGCGGGACTCGAACCCGCGATCCTTCCGTCCGAGATCGCCACGGCACTACTGCCTTAGCGGTCTCGGCTATCCGGACCGGCATTATTATTATTATTATTATTATTATTATTATTATTATTATTATTATTATTATTATTATTATTATTATTATTATTATTATTATTATTATTATTATTATTATACCATCATCATTATTATCATCATTATTATTATCATTATTGTTGTTGTTGTTGTTGTTATTTTACACATTGCTGGATGACAAGAAGGCCTAGTTCTGAAAGAACAACGGGCTTTACGACAAGTGTGTTACTTGCTATTTATTCAAGAATATGAATTTAGAAAGTTCCGGACAATGCGGCATGTATTTAAGATGACAGACTTTGGATTAATTTTAAAAGCCTTGGATATCGAGTTTTTGAAGGTTTCCTTTTGACGTGTTTTTCTGTAAGGTCATTACTGGAGAAGATATTGGGGGAAATGATTACTTGGTCCTCTTTTCTATTGATATTTGATTTGATATGCCAGATCGCTGTACTTCTTTTTTTTTTTTCCGAGAATACTTCTTGCATGTTCCTGTAGGAAGGAACTGCAACATTAATGAGAAAAGTAGTTTTTGGCACCTTGAGAGATATCACAATATCTGACGTGTTATGTTCTAGAGTCTTGTGTGTCAAAATTGTGACCTTTACATTTTCCAACACAGGTTCAGGTTTGTATGTGTCGTAAGGTGCATAATGACCCTAAATTTATGCTTGGTTGCAGTTTGTTGGTGTATAATGGAAGCGATCTGGTTATGGTGCATTGTGCAATCTGTCGGAGCGAGGGTTGCACATCCTCAAATGATGTGATCCATATTTTCCGCCCACACGTTACATCTGCGGCATTTGCAGATTGGGCCTTGGAATCTTGTTGAACTTGTTTTCTGTAGTTTCGGATGATATACCTTCATCTTGAATGGCTAGCATGAAACCCTCAGTATCTAGCATACAATCTGCTAGCTATTTTACAGAGGCTGAGAAGTCTGCATGGATCATGAAGCGCGTGAAAGATTTTACTATAAATTTGTTTTTTTAACCACTGGTCTTGCTTTTGTTTTTCTGTTTGAAAGGTAGTCTCTTGAAGAGTGTCCAGGTACGGATGTAGAGGGGTTAGATTTTTATCGGCTCACGTGATTGCTTTGTGTATCAATGACAATTGTGATTTATTAGGAAAGTATTCTCCGAGTGAAGAGATTTGCTTTGAGTATAATTCCAACTGTCCTCCAACTGTCGCTCGTCATTTCTACACCTGTCCCCACAAGTTCTCCACCCATCCTCCCCAAAACTGGTGCCTCCACAGAATTCGTTTCTCCTCACAAAACTCGTGTTCCTTTAATGACTAGGCCTAGGGCGTCCTCTTCAATGTAGTTATGCATCATAATAATGTGTTTTGAAATAATTTGCAAATTTATATTTTTTTTCCTTCAATCAGTTGGATACAGGATTGAGGTAATTACCATATACCTACAGGGTTTTGTTTCTATGGCTTCTTATAAATTGTCGAAAACCATATGATGTTCCCGTCAAATATCTCCTGAACCGAGATGTTGAGATATAGTTTTCACTTAAACAAACCTATGCAATGGGCACATAAGATGATATATGTTATTCTATAGTCTTTATTTTTTATTACAAAAAAGGTATCGACACAACTTTTATTTTTAAATGAAACTCTGTAGCTTTCATCAGGCCATCGTACTGAGCGTGAAGAGTCATGTGCATGTCACATAACACAAATTTGTGTCCTGTGACGCATAACAATATTTTTGAGAAATGTGCAAAGTTTTGCGATTACGTCGCCTCTTAATATTCTTCCACCACCATGCGCAAAATCTTACAAGGCCATTCTTTTCGGGTGCAGTTCGTTTTGTGTTCGGTTGGCCCTCCGGGGCGGGAGAGGTTAATCCCTTCCCGACGTGGGGAGACCTCGAAATCACGCGACAAGCGCTCCGAGACTCTTCCTTTGCAGCGTGTAAAAATGATTATTAAACAGCTCGTTTTATACTAAATTGGATGATTTACAATAAAGAATTTGATGTACATCCCAGTTAAACATTTTCCGGATTGAATTTTGTGCCTTCGTTTAATACGATATTATTAATATTATTGTTTTGTATTTTAATAATAATGATGATAATAATAATAATAATTATTATTATTATTATTATTATTATTATTATGGGTAAATAAAGCACATTTCTCAATGTTCCTATTTTGTTGGTCTTTAATTCATCTCAAAAGAAACTGAAAGTTGGGTCATATAATAACACGTCATCCAGTTTTAAGAAAGAGTAAACTATAAAAGAAACAGAATGAATGTTATGATTCAATTTCGAATGATTCAGTTTATTCTTCATAATTTCATTATTCAGATAATTCGCGAATAATTCAGTTTATTATTCATAATACTAGGTGGATAAATTCCAAATTAGGAGCAACTTCGAAGCATATTTCGGTTTTGGGCTGGATGAAGTGCTTATTAGTCAGTGTAGTCGGCTAGCGTAAGTGAAGTAAGTTACGATGTCGAGGAATAGCACTCGTGTGATAAACAGGAATCAAATTGCTGGTGGGAAGCTTCGAAGGCCAGTGAACGACGAGGTGTGCAGTTTCGCGTTCTACGGCGTGAGTCGTAAGTTTATTTTCTTACCACCTAACCTCAGTTGCGCAACGCTACGCATTCGCTATTTACACAAAGCAGTCAGTGCAAAACAAAATTTCTAACATATGTTTATTTTTTTTTATTTTACGTCAAAAAACAGTTAAAACTGCGTATGACGTGCTGTGGGGAAAAGTGAATTGTGTGCACATTTTCAAAATTATGTGATCCTTAAACTAATTCATATACTACTTAAATTTTTTAAAAAAATCCTCCTATGTATTAAAATCTATTTTCAAGGATAAAAAGGCAATAAATGTTGGCTCTTATCCATGTTGTCCTTCGGAATAATACTTCCTGCCGGGACAACATGGAAACGAGAATTTGAATAATTTTATTTCCCACTGAATTCTAGAAGACGTGCACAGAAAATGAAGCGAACACGTGTCAGAAAATGAGCTTTTAACGAACACGTGTCACCTCATGCTCAGACAATCACCTAACTTTAGCCAGTTTCCTGTGTCTAATATAACGATGACCCAAATGATCCGTTCATCGCCATTCATACAACTTTAGCCAAACCGACAGGCTAATATGGAAATTTACGTATTAATTCGTGAATTAGCCATTCCATATATCAGACCTGTACATCTGCCTTAACATATACACAAATATCGATAGTTTCGTCATTCCTAAAGGATTAGGGAAGAACTCATTAGGAGTAAAAGTGTTCAATTGGCGGTCATTAAAAGACATACTGTTGATAAGCCGAGGAATAGATACATGTGTGTGTGTGCAGTATTACAGTGCGATATTACAGAGATTACAATTGCGGAAGCTGAAGCTGCTACTGAGAGTTTACTTCCTCAAATATCAAAGATCTATAAGAAAGAGAGTATGAGCTCTTTTTAAAATGGAAAAGAGAGAAACATGTAACAGACGGACGGACGAATAGACGGACGGTTTTGAAAAAAAAAACTTTTTCAGGGAACCCCAAAACGTGTATTTCCGTTGAAATCTCGAAATCGATTTTCCTTTTTTTTTTTTTTTTTTTCCATTACATAACTTTCTCTGTTACCCCGTATATTACTCGGGTATATAAGTATGTATACGTGAAAATAAAAATGTGTTTGATGTATAACCGGTAGAAAATTACAAATGCACGTACAGTAATCGTAAAATTAATGTTAAAGTAACTGTTCCTTGAGTACTTCTCTGTTCAAAATAAAAACTTCAATCGTCATTCCTACGAGACTGGAACTTTGGAACTGAATTTTTCTCCACTCTAAATATATCCTCACTCCTGATATTTCTCCCTCAAAATTGCTGCCATTCCGTAGTCAAGTGCTTTCTATCTGAGAGACTTCTGTAACCTACTGACGTAAAAATGAACAACTTCATTCCAAGCCAAATTTCTTCACGAAATGCTGCTCTTGGCACAGTTGCATTTTGCTGAGTGAAAAGCTCAGCACTTGTTAGTTCAGCAATATTCACCTGCGATATTTTGAACCAGACGCAATTTCTCAACGTCGAGATATCATGTATCATGTTATAAATCTATGTGAAAGAAGTAAATTCAACGATATGCAATCGACATCGATACCAAAAAGTAGGGTGTGAATAGCTATGGAATTTTTACAGATTTTACTTCAGGATTGCCGCAGTGTCCTTGGGTATTATTCGCAACATCATCGAAATCATTTCAGTAACTCTTTGCTGCTGATAAAAATGTTTACAAGGATAATAATAAAACGTTGATTTCAGATCTTGATTTATAGTTCGTTATTCAACAATTTTATTACCATGAATATTGATATTACAATTAATTAGATAGCTACTTGAAAAAATGATGTAAGTGGTCCAGTTTCATCGTGAGTTATTTCAGTATTGGTCGACGTTCACGGTGGAAATGCCAATGACTGCCCTGCATTATCGCCGTTCGGTGGGGCCGGTGGGACCCTTTCTCGCTGTTTGTCTTTCGGTGACGGTGTGTTCCCGCCTGAGCCTAAGGTCAGTTTCGTTCTGAACAGTACTGAAAAAATCATGGTATATTTTCGTGATCGTCAATTGACAAATTGGACAAATGGGCAAATTGTGAAAAATTTGAGGTATCAAATAAAATTTTGTACGTCACACGGAAAAAGTGACTTTCTAAGTTACGACGGGATTCCTAGACTAAGCGTATCGACCTCGTCCGGGAACTCTCCCAGCTAATGTCAGAAACATCCACTTTTCTTACCGTGTATTGTAAATTAATATAAAAGAACTCTTTCCATTTAATTCACAACAAATGTATCTAATTAAAAAATATATTAGCGAGTGCTACAATTGAAGTTATAAATACCACAATACTTTCTCCGTTAAAGATATATTGCTGCCTCGTAGGAAAATACTGACACAGTTAGATATAAACTTCCCATTTTCTCCTTGTTTTCATGCTTCTTGGGCGCGGAAAGCGTCGGAGCGGCTGTGGTTCAATCCTTGATAAAATGTAAATTAATGAATGATGATTTCAAGAACAGTCCCGTATGCGATATTTTACAATTACCATCTACGACCTAATCACAAACAAAAATCGCCGATGCCTTAAGCTGAATATGAAGCATTGATTTAAGAATACATAAAATGGGCTGCGCCTCTAGATTCGCCCGCCCATTTTGGAATCGTAGTACGTCGTAACCACTTTCGCGTCCTACCCCAATGTCCCATGTGGAGGACGGTATCTGGTGGGTGATGGATGCACGGCGGTTGGCAGCGGGCAGCGGTAGTACTCAGTGAGTGGCGATTGGGGGACAGTGGCTTGCAAGGACGGTAGATGACGGACAGTGAGTGACGAGCAGAGGGTAGAGGGTAGTGGATGGGGAATCGTGCTTGCAAGGCAGTGGATGGAGGGGCTCTGTGTGGGAAAGAAAACAGATGTTGCAGTGGGATTTATTTATTTATTTTTTTTTTATTTATTTATTTGCGTCAAAAAAACAGTTAAAAACTGCGTATGACGTGCTATGGGGAAAAGTGAAATGTGTGCACATTTTCAAAATTCTGCGATCTCTACACAAAGTCATATACTACTTAAATTTTGAATTTTTGAAAGGAGAAAAAAAAACAAAAACTCCCATGTAATAAAACCTATTTTCAAGGATAAACAAGCAATAAATTTTGAATTTTGAAAGGGAGAAAAAAAACAAAAACTCCCATGTAATAAAACCATTTTCAAGGATAAATAAGCAATAAATTTTGAATTTTGAAAGGGAGAAAAAAAACAAAAACTCCCATGTAATAAAATCCATTTTCAAGGATAAATAAGCAATAAATTTTGAATTTTGAAAGGGAGAAAAAACAACAAAAAAACTCCCATGTAATAAAATCTATTTTCAAAGAAAATAAGCAATAAATTTTGGCTCTTATTACTTCCTGCCGCGACAACATGGAAACGATAATTTGAATAAATGTATTTCCCACTGAATTCTAGAAGACGTGCACAGAAATGAAGTTACATTTATGTCCAGAAGCAAAACAAGGGGCCATCTCAGCATTTGCTCAATGGATCAGGGATCGAGATGGGGTATTGACCCGGAAGCTGTAGTACAATAGTTGTTACAGGTTGTTTATACTCATTTATACAGTCCAAATGGTAAATAATGCATTATGTATCATTGTTAAAATTAATGTTCCTTTTCTTGTGATGCTCAGTATAGTCTCTAATTGTATAGAAACAGTTATGCAGCAGAAACGATTTCACTTGGGATTTAAACTTTTCTATTGAATTTAATCGTTTAATGTCATCTGGCAAAGTGTTGTAAAATAATGTACATGTATTGTATGTGAATTTTTTGTAATGAGCTGTTGATACTGTCACCTGATGAATGCCAGTGGGATGAGGGCCAGTGGGTTGAGAGTGAGTTAAACGGGCGGTGCAGTGAGTAGAGAGAGCTGCAGAGGGAGGAGAGGATGGTGGGAGTGTGGGCTTGTGGGTGGCGGGAGAGGGGAGGCTGTCATTGCGCATAATTCTCGGCGGCGGAGGCGGATGATGTAAATTTAGCGCAGCTATTTGGGGCGCGTACCTCGTCTTCTCTCGCTCTGGAGACGGCGGACGCAGCACGAGGGGGCGGGGGCGTGGCTGAAGAGAGGAAGAAGTGGCAGAAAAAGAAGTAAGAAAGGACGAACGAAGAGAGAAAGATAAAGGGCAAGAACGAATTTAAAAAATTAATCAGTAGCCAAGAGAGCGGCACGGCGTCGGAAAAGGCGACGGTGTATCTGACGGAATGACAAGAATGACAAAGATATGTGGAAGTGCGTATGGTGGCTGGGGGAAAAGTGTACAGAGTTCTACTGAATTCAGAGGCCCATTTCATGTCTCGGAGTGGCAGAAAAGAACGGGACTAAAAAACCTACAACATCGCGTTCGCGTTGGTAATGTATATCTTTTCATTTGGGTGTGTACTTTAAATTTTAAAAAAGTTTCTTCTTCTGGAAATCTCACACTGGTGCTGATTTAATGATTCTTTTAATCAACAAAAGACATCGTGCACTGCTGTTGACTACCGCCTTCCGAAATGCCGCTTCCCATCATCACCGAACCGACTCTTCGAAGACCCAAGTCCTCGCATAGCATTCCACCTACTAAATGAATCTCTCATGATCAACTGAAATTCGCGGCGATGTTAAATATCGTGGACTTAAATTGGTTCCTCCTTTTAATCGTTTCCACTAGTTCTTTTTTATATTTTTTATTTATTTATATTTTTTTGTTTTAATGGGGAGAGAGTCGACAGGCTCTCACGCTTCTGGCGGAAATGACGAAAAGAAGGCAGCCAACCGACATTGACGGAAATGGAAACCAGGAGACCCGCTGTCACTCCTCGTTGGTGTGAAGCCCAGTTCAGAGAGCTTTACTCGGCGAAAAACTCTCTGCTCTGTGACGTACGTCTGAAAATACGTAACGTGCGTAAAGATCTTGGCTGTCCGGGTGACACCGCTTTGAGGGCTGAATTGCTGACGTTTGGATCATCGTTTTCTGATCTTCTTCAGGGCTGGTCTGCACCGGGGTTGTCTGCGCCCGAGTTTATAACATAACGTGTGTGGCTTCCTAACGTGTGTCATTTCAAGTTGAGAGGAGAGCGTGTGCTAACGACAGAGAAGATAAATCTCTACGGTAGGGAAGGGTTTAAAATGATGATTATAGAACTTCACGAAGAACTTCGATGTGGTACGTTGTGTACGAAGAAACAAATAAAATATTTTATTTCAAATCGTAATTATTACAGTCATTTAAATAAAGTAGGATAATTATTACACAATGTGTATTAGTAGTTCACAAATTAGGGTATTTAATATATTAGTAATCAATTGTTTACCAAGAATCAGGGTATAATTGGAGCATGTTAATTCTCCTGTATTTTCTTAAAAGCGATGTTTTCTGGACAGAGAGGGAGTGGTATGTCTCACTGAGAAACAAACAAAGAAACATAAGATTCAAAATTTGCCAATTTCATAAAAACCACAGTATGCTAACTACAATTTTGTTTAAGTACGGTTTATTAAGTGCACATGAAAGAGAGGAAGAGTAAGAAGAGTTACCTGACACTCAAATGTGATTGGTTCTTTCGGAATAATATTGACATGGCGTGTTTGAGCTGTTTGAAATGTGATACTGACGATCGAAACTCAATACTTAATAAAAATAAATAGGTAGTCCGTATACAGGAAGAAGAAAAAGGTATATATCATGATAACAATGAATAGTGTGGTTTTGTAAATTACTTCATAATAATGAACCAATATGTCATTAACGTTTTAAGTGATGATGTGATATAAAATGAGCAAAAACTAGTGATGCTATATGACATACATTCTCTCATCATTTATAAATTTTGCAATTTTCAAAAATTCAGAGAGTTCAATTTGGAATATCCGATAAAAAATTAAAAACAAAATATTGTTTTAAAATTGCCTTTATACAGAATGACCCGCCAATTATGGACCACCCCCATAACTTCTAAACGGTTTAAGATATCGAAATGTAGTTTTTGCTGAACAATGCGGAATCATGAGGCAAGTAAGATGCCGTAGAGAAATTGCCTATAATATTTTTAGTTTTTGAGAAATTTAATCTTCATCTTTTTTAAATGGAACTAAATGACGTAGAGGATCGTAGTAGGGTTATAGTTTTCTTCGTAGTAAGGGAACGCGCCAAATGAACTCTTAATTTAATAGAATTAGTTATATATATATATTTATATATATATATATATATATATATATATATATATATAAGCAATTATTCTCGAGATACCGCAACGCCGTTCCGTTCCGTTCCGCCAGAAATCAAGGCTTATGTATTATACAAACCCTCATAAAAATGATGAAATTATCATAATTTGTTCTTTTTGACCATTATATTTATCATTGAAGATCTAATTAGCGTATAGTCTATCCGTATAAAATGCAAACATCTGAATTATGGACTGGAACTTTTGCTGCAGTATTTTATTATTATTATTATTATTATTATTATTATTATTATTATTATTATTTATATACCCAGCAAAAAGTAGTAATTACATCAATAAAGTAATTAAAAATTGCATTTCTCACCGGAGAAACATTGTTCGGTAGGCATATTACTATATGCATATGTTTAAATGTAATAGAAAAAATGTATTACATAAGTCTCCTAGTCCTAGTGATGACGTATCATTAGTAAAATGTAAATAAAGCGTCTATTGACCCAGGCGTCGCTGCGAATATGAATAAATAAAAAAATGATTTTAATTTCTCTGGACAGGAAGCTGTTGGTGGTGGGCGGAAGCGCCTGGTTCCAAGGTGTCAATGGGAGTGCGTGCGGTGTGACGCTGCCTTTTAAAATTAGCGGCGAGGGGCGGGGCGGGGCGGGGACGAGACGGAGCGGGTGGGGTGGGGCGGGCGGGGCGGAGCGGACCGGGGCGGGCGGCGCGGGGCGGGTGGGGCGGCGCGGGGCGGGGCGGGCGGCGCGGGCGGTGGGGTGGGAGGGCGGGAGAGGAGGGTGGGGCGGGGCGGGGCGAGGTGGAGTGGGGTGGGGCGGAGCGGGGTGGGGCGGGGCGGGGCGGGGCGGGGCGGGGCGTCAAAGCGCGAGCGGGCGGCTGGGCCGGGGCTTCCTGCGAAGGCAGCGCGCGCGCCCTCCGAAATAGACCACCACTCACCCGCGCACGTTGAGCCGCGGTGTATTTTATGACAGGCGCGCAACGGCCGCGCCTTTCTGGGCTGAAGGGGCGCCGCGCGTAAGCGCGGAATATTTTCGGCCTTCGTAATCTAGGGATTTGCTTCCTTTTAATTGCTCAAGCACTAGTTTGCATCAAGGGCCTCTCAACCAACACTAATTTACGATTATTATTGGAATAAGTGTTATTTTTTGTTTTCTATGTAACATGTTTTAGTCCCAATTATTGAAATAATGTAGAAATGTGGTGTTTAATATACACTGTCAGAAATGTAATTAAATCTAATGTAGATTAATATATTGTACCCGAAACGTAATATAGTAATTATAATAATATTAATTATGTCCTTAGCTCAGGCCATAGGGCCTGTCTTCCACCTAATCACTGATTCTACAATAATACAGAGTAGTAACATTTAAGAGGGGATGTGCAAGCTGTACATTTACATATGAGAATGCAAAACTCGGGACCATGCAATATAACCTTGTGCTTTAAATCTAGCTTAATATATTTGTACATTAAATTTAACGCATGAGTTAAAATCCTTGTACATTTAATGTAGAGGTTCTCCCGTTTTCCCAGCCACTCATTATTCGTATCGTATATTCATAATCACCCGTCCATCAAGACTATTCATTTATTTCCTCGAGATATAACCATAAAACGTTGAGTCTTGCATCCTAATGTACATTTATACATTAAATTTCGTGTCGCTAACCTTTCCCAACTCGATGGGCTAAATGTCTGCATACTGCCCCTCACCCCAGTTGTGGATTCCATCTCAGTAGAGGAGCATAGATTTTCGAAGAGTGGAACATCCACAGAGGCCATGACGTACAAGTGCATGCAAGAGAAACCTGGATAATCGGTAACCTGGTAAAACTAAGCCCTGCAGCAGTTTCCGTCCTAATTTTGTTCCATATTGGCTTCGCCGACGATAGCCTCGAGTAATGGAGAAAAACTTATGAGAACGTGGTTGACGCCTTGGCTGCTAATATAGGAGACAAAATTCATTGGCAGCTCTGGGAGCCTAGAAGGTAGGCAGGAGACGAAAATGACAGCAATTTCGCATCTGTCGGGGAAGGGACAATATATCAACCTCCAAGTCCCCTGTCCGGCTGAGCTTAGCTCGAAACCAGCATTGTCGCTGTCACTGGGACTCCGACGGAGAGGTCCTAGTGTTCGTTTGCCAGTGGAAGCAGATTTTCGACGCTATCTGCACAGATAGATCCGAACCAGCCGCTGCCTTTATGAGAATTCTAGAGTAATACCCTAAGAAACGGCCAACGGACCGCGCGAACTTTTCCCTACCTCACCCCTACCACATATATTGATTGATTAATTGATTTTTTCGTGTTTCCGGGCGCGTCAACTGCTTTGGTCATTAGTCCCGTTAGTGTAGTGCATGTTTTTTTCCCTGGAGATGGCGATGATCTTCCCCCGCTGGATGGCGAGATCCGGCGCCGACCTACCGTCGGCTAGTGGGGTTTCCCCCTAACCAGGACTCTCCCACCAGCGGGGCACCGCCCCAGCCGGGGCAAGCTCTAAGCTCCCGCCGGTCCCCCGGAATATGTGATAGTGTAGTGCATGTTAGTGTAAGTGTGTGTGTGTGTGTGTGTGTGTGTGTGTGTAAGGGGATAGGACAAGGAAGAGGAAGGACAGATCGCGCGCGGTCCGTGGCCCGTTTGGTAGGGTACTGCTCCGTCATTCGCCTGGTGTTGATCGGAGAAACCACGGAAAACTACCGATCAGAGCAGGCGGCCGCTAGAATTCTCCTCCAAACAGCGACTGAATTCGACCTACCTGAAAAGCTAGTGTCGAAAATCCTGCCCCCGTGGGGAGTGGGAACCTAGGACCGCCCGGTCAGAGGCGCTGCAGTGACATCAGTTGATGCACTGAGCTACCGCTCCCGGTCTTATACATACAGATTTACACATCCATGCACTACACTACCACATGTCGGGAGCTTAGAGCTTTCCAGACTGCGGGAGTCACCTGAATGGAAGAATCCTCCACAAACCCGTGTGTAGGTCGCCGCTATATCTCACCAACCAGCGGGGAAGTTACACTGCCACCTCCCGCTGTAAAACAATCACTGCACAAACGGGATCAATGGACCTAGCAGTTGACCTGCACGGAAAAATTAATCAAACTAACTGCTGGGGTACAAACTACTTAAACGTACGGGGAATAGTTGCCACACACACACACACACGCACACGCACACGCGCACACACACGCACACGCACGCGCACGCGCGCGCCCACGCACGCACGCGCGCGCGCACACACGCACACGCACACGCACACGCACGCACGCACGCACACACACACACACACACACACACAATAACAATCGTAAAAGGGAGCGTGGTGAACATTTATTGTCAAAGCGAATCTCGCCACAAGTCAAGGAGCGTGCACAAGCGGGTGTTCTCGGGGAGGATTGCTACCGCCGAGCTGCGCTGACAACTCCCTTCCTCCGTGCGTGGGCGCCCGGGAACTAAAAATACCGAGCAATCTGTTAAAGCAGCCCTGGAAAAAGTGCCCGCCCGGGAGGTCGACGAACAGGTCCAGATTGAAGAGGACCGTCGAGAACGTTGCCAGGAAGGTTAAGAACAAAATGAAGGACAAGGGCAAAATTAAAGTGTTCTCGACTCTTGAATGACTTCATTTTCAGATACAGGTATATTTATCATTTTAAGGTATATTTCTTTAATATTATTTTAATATTATGAGGAGATATGTAGATAATTACGAAATTCTTAAGAATGTTTATATTTTGTACTGAGGTGTATTTATTGTCTTGTGTATCACATTCCTGCATACCTTTTATTTTCTCACTTAAATTATGTAATGATGCGCGAAAAAAGCGGCGAATTTTCAGCAGAAAAACTCTTATTAGAGGGTCCAGGTAACGAAAGAGTCGATAAATCCAGACGCTAAATTTACAGAAAAATCCTCTAACATATGGTATAGCCAGAATCCATGTTTCACGAATCCTTGATACCGAAAAATCGAATGACGGCAAAACGCGTCTGTCCGTTGGTCCCTCTGTCCGTCTGTGATCAATGTCAGCAGCTAAATAGTTCAGCCGATTTTCTCCAAAAATGTGATATTCCCCAATCGATCTGGCCCCTTGAATTTGAAACCGATATTTTAATTTTGGGAAGGTACTTTACGTGAAGCCCCTAGGAGTTTTCCATTTCAAATAAACAATTCAGTACTCCATTGGAAATGAATGGTATACCATTGACTATTGTTAAGGCGACAAAATTTTTAGGCCTCTTAATTCAGTCAAACCTCAAGTGGAACGTCCATTTAAATAATTTGAAGTCCAATGCGGGACGTTTGAAATTTATATCCTTTGCTGTTAATTAGCGTCAAGGAATAGCTATGTTTGATTGAATTCATAGTGCGGCGCCAAATTGGAATTAATTTTAGCCGCCTATGTACCAACAAATAGTTTATTGCTGTCATCATCAAACAAAAAAAATCAGTATCATAATTTTAGGAAAACACTTAATTTGAGATTACATCGTATCAAAGTGTACAGTAGTACATTATCAGCGCTACATGCAATTATAATTCTTGGTGTCGAAATCAAATATATATAATTTGTTATAGCTTCATATTTCACACAATATAATAAAAATTCAATATTACTTGAACCATTATAATCTCGCCGATTGCTCTTTCAATTTACGTGCTATGGATTGAATTGCGCATTCTAATTGGCGGTCCACACATTTGGAATGGATCTCATCCTCCCCTCCATCTCTTTTCGCACCCGATCCTGAGGTCAGTGAAAATGCAGAATGCTGTGCGGGCTTGTCCCAAATTTTTAACTCAGTTGTACATTCTTTGCAGTCCATGTTTATAAACTGTTTGCCAATCGAAATTATTCCATGGGGAGAGAGAAAGGAGAGGGTGAGGAAGGAGAGGAAGAGGGAGGGGGAAGGAAGGAGAGGAAGAGGAAGAGGGAAGGGGAGGAAGGAGGGGAAAAGGAAGAGGGAGGAAGGAGAGGAAGCGGGGACGGGGAGGAAGGAGGAGAGGGGTGGGGGGAGGGAGAAGGGAAGACGGGTTGGTAAGTCTGCCATCTAACGTGATTAGACATTTAGAAAACACGTTGTAATATCCACGATCATATGAATCCCCCAATCATTATCATGACTAAAACCAAAATGTAACTCTAAACTCCTGAGAACTCGGAACATGTTTGTAGGAAGCGGTGTATCTTCCCCCTTTTGGATCTCGGATCCTCCGCCGCCAGCCTAAGAGGCGGTGGGCGGATGAATCACTTTGGTCCTCGAGGGGCGCGTGCGGGGGTGGCCGCGCCGGCGAGAGAGTTATCTCTTCCGGGAGAGGAGGGAGGGGCACTCTGCAGCCGTTCCTCACTCGCGCGCAGCCACGTGACCACCACAGAACGCCCAAACTGTGGCAACGCACCCTCTGTGTTAATGTCCGTTCACAGCGTCTGGCAAAGAACTTGAAATGCACGGCTCCCACGGTTTTATACTTTGATTTATTTATAATGGCACTTGACATTTAATCAGCTGTTACGTTGTCATCCAACCGGACGCTTGAACGTCACCAGAGTGACGTCACCGTGGTTCTGTTCAACCTCCCGATTGGATGACACCGTACCAGTTGACTTACGTCATGTGTCACTACAAATAAATCGAAGTATACACCTATAAATTTAATTGCTGTTCCCACACTACGTCTATCATTCCCACAACTGCTCTATTTGTGGCCTGGACTCTGCTAAATATAAACGAACTGATTCAGCCTATACTACTCATCGACATGACATGTTCATTCGATACTTACGGACGATAAAGTTAATCGACCAAAATGTCCAGATATACTTGTGTATTGTTTCAATCCTTACTGTAAATCTACCCAAGACCGCTGGCTTTTTCCGCTGATCTAAGAATTATTCTCTCATCACCCTAAAACTGTCTCTACTGGCCTGAAACCCATAATTTTCTCTCAAATACCCAGGCAGTGAACGTGGTGCGACTCACTCCTACAAGTTGGAACAGTCCTCCCTCGCTGCTTACAGGTGAGATTCAAACCTTTACTGTCCATGTGTTATGAGAACAGGGGCCTCCCATTTATGAATAAATAAACGTGAGGTTTCTGTTATCGATGTTCACATATTTTTTATATTATTAAGATTTCATTTTCCACATTTTTCATATCTCGCCAGACGCGTAGGCCATAAAATTACAAAAAGCTTTTCATTTCTTCTTTCGATGGCTTTGAATTTATCTTTTATGTAAACGGCTGGGAATTGGCCGAGACCTCTGCGTTGTAAGTCTCAAAGCTTTTGAATCGCTCGCCTTCCTTTTCGCTTCGTTTCTCGCCCTCTCCCCCCCCTTTCGTTCACCAAACTCGTCGCGACGCGATTGCTTATATGTTCTCAGTTTTGAAAATAAATTCAACTGGTGTGTTTTGAAATGACTAGAAGTGTACGTTTTTGTATTATTGCGGCGCTATTAATATTTTCCCCCCGCTCTGTGCTAGAAGAATTCGTAACACATCTGGATAATCGGGATCGAGAATCTATCATTTTGCCTACACTTTTTCTGGCCGATGTGAGCCAGCTAGTGCAGGACCCGTATATCCCTCCGCACAGCTCATGTCAAAATTCACTCCATTCTCTTCGCCACCTTCTCAGTCATCCTTTTTCATAGGAAGGAAAAAAATGAGGAGAAAAGTATGTCACCTAGCGGTTTATGCAGATTCCTTACCTCGCCGCGTCAGGAAAGTTAGATTTTATTGTTAATTCTGCAATTAAGTAGAGTAACTTGGTGGCAGAATATCATAACCTTGCATGCATTAAATTTACATTCACTAACAAAAAAGTTACGGAAAAGGAGTTTATTATTATTATTATTATTATTATTATTATTATTATTAATAATAATAATAACAATAACAAATAGTACATAAAATCACCACGCAAACTTTACTCCACTTCACTTCACTGCACAACACTTGACTGTGACGCATTTCTTTCACACTCGCTTCTTCTTCTTCTTCTTCTTCTTCTTCTCGCATTCCCTTCCCTCCACTTCACTTCATAACACTGCGCTGCACTACACTGCGCTGCATGAATAATAATAAAATGATAACAATAATAATAATAATAATAATAATAATAATAATAATAAAGATAATCATAACAATACTACTAGAACTGATATTTATACTAACAATTAAACAACTTACTTTGTAGGAAATACTACTAATTTAACAGTGGAAAAACCTAATATATAATTAACTAGAAAACTAATTTATTTTTAAAGTTGCTCAAGCTTTGAGGAAAGGGTTCTAAGATTGTCGCAGGCAAACTGTTCCAGTCTCTAATAGTTCGGTTTGTAAATGAAAATTTCCTGACTTCCGTTTTCTGTATGCTTGTCTTAATTTTATGCACGTGATCCGCTGTACCGAAGTATGTAGGTTTTCCTAAACGACGGTGTATTTCATTGCAATTCATATTACTACGACAATTTTCTTACTTTTGTCGCCATAACTCTCTAGACTCATACTGCATCCGCTAAATCTTCAATAAAGACGATTAAAATAAAGAGCACATATCAAAATGTTCTTACGCCTCAGTTTATTTCATTTGTGTGTGAAACAAATTTTAATCAATTTTAAACTTTCTAAACGTCCACCAAATAAATACTAAACAACAAATTTCAAATTCACTTAAATGATGAATAAAATATAATTATCACACAAAACATATATTTCAGAGACGCACTACTAAGCGCATTGTATTTTTCCTGCAATTATATGTTTTTATCACTGATCCTGAAATATTTTATCTTCTAGACCTTTTTGAGTATTGTCTCTTTTCTTCGCATTCTCTCAACAAGGCTAGACCGTTTGCATGAGGGAATTCACAGGGTTCGGAAAGGGAGGGAAATCTCAATTTGGACTACTCCAAATAAATTTGAAATTTTATGTTGAAAAAAAAAGTATTTACCTATGAATGGGACGCGATCAGTATGTGAAAATTGTTTTGAGTAAAAGAGGTTTTTTTCCCGAAGGCTTTTATCCAGCCAGCAGCTGGTTACCCTTTACGTCCCGATGGGACGCATATACCACCATACACTAGACCAACACACTTGCGGGCTTCTGATCTGAGGTCAACAGAACACGAGGCCCTCCGCGACAACACATACAAAGTCAAGGGACAAACAACCATGCCAAAGGCGGGACTCGAACCCGCGACCCTGCGGACCGAAGCGCTGAGTAGGTACTCGCTCTTAGCCACCTCGGCCATCCAGGTCGGCGTAAAAGAGGTAAAATTACAAAAAGAAATGTTTGTCTGTGGTGGCATGGCTCCGTATTCTGCCCTTCCGCCCGCTCTGCCGTTTCCGCCGTGTGCGGCGACGCCGAGGGCGGCCGCCGGAAGTTCACCGCCATTTGGCGGCGGCGGTTAATTCGGGACAGAGGCGCCTTCTCGCCTCGAGGGGCTGCCACGCCGCTCTCTCCGCGCCGCCACTTCCAATCTGGAGAGCCAGCAGAGTGGGAACAGACGGCGGCGGAGGAAATACGCCCGGCGAACGTAAATATTTTCGTTTCGAGGAATAGGAAATCCCTAAAATATAACACTCTAAAGAGGTGAAATCGTAGGCTTCCGCGGCCGGAGTCATGTGAATGATCTTGGCTGTCCGGGTGACGCCGCGTCGAAGGCTGTGTTGCCAACGTTTCGACCATCATTTCGTGGTCTTCCTCAAATGAGGAAGAGGGAGAAGGAAGACCACGAAATGATGGTTGAACCGTTGGTAACACAGCCTTCGACGCGGAGTCACCCGGACAGCCAAGATCATTCACTCTGAAAAGGTTTCCGACGTTTCAGAAAAACTCCTTCCAATAAATGGTAATTGCGATTTCTCTCTGAAGCATAGAAAAATTTCCAAACTAATTTAAAAATAATACTGCACAAAGTCAATCTCCGTTTCTAAAGTGCAGATACTGTGCAAATAAGATGAGCTATTAAATTGTCGAAATTAAAATCTTCAGATAAATGGTATAGCTAACAAGGATGCTCAAAGTTTTAATTAGGGGCATGGAACAAAACGCATTCCAAAATAAAACATACTGAATGAAGTCATGATAAATAAGATATGCACATTTCCAGGATGGATAAAACATGTCTTCCCAGGATTGATATAGTTAGCATTTTGGCGAAAAATAAATCTCAGGAAGGCAAAGCAAAAGGTAAAATGAATAGCAATTTGGCTGAAAATAAATTTTTGTTCCAAAAAATTATAAAAGTAGATCAAATAGCAGTTCATCTTCTGAACTGTCAGATAGCGTCCAAGGAGAAAGCAAGGATATACATCAAGTCATTTGAATCTCCACGTTACCTCCATAGTAAGGGAGGTTCTTTTTCTATGATTAAATATGCACATTTCTTTTACGCTCACTATAGTGCTTTTGGCTTCGACAACACTCGTAGGTTTCGTTTCCCGTTGTGGATTTGTAACAGTCGCAGAGTAGTGGTTCCTCGAGGAAGAAGAATGTCTTTTCAAGTGTTCCACGACGAAAATAACTTGCTAACCGCTGGACAGATGCCAGCTTTTCTCTCGTCTCGCTCTCTAAATGTTGCATTTCTTGACCGAATTTTTTTTAGCAAAAACAACTGTTTGCTCCCATATGCTGCATAATTTAAAGTTAACATTTAGCATCAACTAATCTCACTGGATATGAAACGAGCTTCTCTCAGATCCAAACATGCTAGTTTTGATAACGAGGAACAATTAACGAGGAACAAAAATTACACGTTCAATCAGCAATCACAAGGCCAAAGTCTTTGTGGACATTTTGGGGTGTTCTGTTCTTGGGCTAATTTTGATAGCAACACTTCAACAAGAAGACGCGGTAAACCTTAAAAGTCCAATATAATGGTCAGATATTAGTCTGTAGCGTCACGTTGGCAGCCGTGGGTGGGAGGATGAGCGGAAGTATCGCATACCTGCGAGCTGAATAGCCTTGGCGCCCCGGCGTTGGGATATATTTAGACCAAATGGACGCCAGCTTGACCTGGAAGGTCAAGTCGGACCTGGAAGACGTGAGCCTCCCTCCTACACCAAGGACGGTTACGTGACGGCTACACTCTAGGTTTAAAATCCAGCCGACGAGCTCATACGGGGTTTTGTTCTGGAAACCTCGCGCGATGCGCAAAACTTCTCCAGGCTGGAGCGTGTCATGCCTCTTGCACAGGTGACGAGGTCACGGTAGTGGCGCAGGAGAAGCGTCAGTTGAGGCGGGGCCTCCCTAGCTATGTGTGGTATCCACAGGGAAATACTCAAAAGTGTGTAGTTTCAGAGCAGAATTTAGTTATTGTACATACGTGTAAATAAACTTGTACATACTTGTAAATGTCTGTGTGTCTTTCTCCATGACACCACAATACTAATGGGGTCATAAAATGGATAATAGGCTCTTAAAAGAGGCCTACCATTATGTACCAGCTGGGAAAAGTGAGTCTGGTTGAGCAAGGCAACGAAGGAATGGAGCCTGTAACCGGCCTTTTGACCTAAACTGAAAGGACAAAGGAGTTATGACACAAAATAACAGGCATTTTACGAACGCTAATTGAATATCTACATTGTCAAGCAAAATCCTGACGCTTTTTTCGTCGAACTTTTTGACCGAAAGACTTTTGTTTAGTTAATTTGTAGCTTCATCAAAGATTTAGAAACGTGAACAAATACGTAACGAAAATTTTCTTTTGTGAATTCAATCTACATTCTTTTTTTCATTTAGCATACGTATACAGCTAATCTAGACGACGCGCATCATATTTTTGGGTACCATATAATGAAAAGAAGAATGTCACAAATTATTACGAATATCAAATATTTTTATGCATTTCTTGAATAGACTTACGAACGTGCCCTCGTGAATGCGCTGAATTTATTGGAAGAAATGTGTAAAGTTTGATTTCTCTGGAATATTGTGCAGATATGGCAGATTGGCATATTATTCAAACTGCCTATTATTAGAGGGAAATTAAAAGATTTTAGAAACATCTGTTTGCTTCAGTATTTCTCAAATGGGGGGAGGAAGTAGAGGAAACCTTGTTCAGAGCTCAGTCCTAAGTCGGTCACCCTGATTAGTCTCAGAAGTATGTGAAAGAGGAAGGTTTTGAGGCAATAGAGACCATCGATCGTCTTGAATAGTGATTTACTGAGGCTAAACTGCTCTTCTTAATGATTCGATAACCTCTGCAGTCCAGGATATCTTCAATACAAAAAATGTGAATTTGTTCTAATTCTTGATAGGAATTTTTGTTTGTTGTCAATTACATGATACGCATTCTCATTCCAGCAACTTTATCAACGTTTAAGTGAATTCATGCACTTCATTTAACGGAATGGAATGCTCCTCACAAATGACTTGTGTTTGTTCACCCAGGTTCTAGCGATGGGAGTGGGGCACAACGGGGTAGTGAAAATCGCAGCGCAATCCGTGGCCCGATGTGCAAAGTCTTATACCAGCATCTGTGTGGAATTCATCCAGTGAATGTATATAGTGCGCCTGGAAAGTCTCTGCGCACTGGGACGAGCCACGGCTTCCTATTAAAAATTGCATTTAAGTCGGTAGCAAACAGATCACTGGGAAACAAGTGAAGGGGACAACACTTCCCATGGAGCTATTAATTCATGGAGGTGCCGTTACCAATCTCTTCCGTGTTAAGCAAGTGAAGTCAGTCCGCCGTATTGCTGAGTCCAAAACACGTCTTTCAAACTACGAGTAATATCTCCTGTTACTACTGGCCTAACAATACATTACCTGCTTGTGACGTAAGAGTACGTAGGTGTGGTGGAAAAGCTGGATGGATGGTAGGTGTGGATGATGATGAGTGGATGCTGATGGACAGGTGGGATGGATAGGTAGGTGTGGTAGAAAAGCTGATGGGTTCCTGCAAACGTACACACGATAAAGAAGTTCTATCTAAATCTTGTTCTTGGAAATGAGTCGAACATAACGTGCTGCAATTGTTAGGCTGACAATTGTCTGTTTGTGCAGCTCTAATCCAGATTTCTTTCTGAATTGGATCTACAGGAAATCTTTAAGAATAAGTCAATAAAATTAAAGAATAACTTACAAAGTTACTAAATGTTCTAAATTACATGGAGTAGCTTCTTGTGAAAAGTAATTTCCGGTTTTCCCCGTATAGTTGTGAAGCCGTTAGCCACACAAGTTACCATAACGAACTGTTACAAAACGCTACCTATTCTGAACTATCCTTTTAAATATTAAGAACGATGTAAAACAACACAACTGAACACGAGCACAGCTAGAAGCTACAGAGCACTCAGTTTGTCTGTGCTACTAGCTTCTTGGACTCACCAATATGGCGGAGGTGGTTTCAAGTTTGTGAGGTCATGCCATCTCCCTCTATTCATAGCTCCATGACACTTCCCATCTGTGAAGATTGTGGTGAGGGCTGCTGTACGTTTTCTTTTGTTACACGTTGCTACCAACATAATTTTTGTTGCAAACACCAAGGTACCACTGCGAAGAGACTTTCCAGGCGTGCTGTAGAAGCTGCCGGTCACATTAACCGGCCTCTCAAATTCTCATCTTGACAGTGGTGTCGTTCCCTCGTCACGTAGTCGCTAAAGAACATACACAGTCTAAGATATTTAATTCTGCTGTTCTGGAGGTACCAGATTATTGGTTCGTTGTTCAATGTTAGGGGGTCTGTATAAGTAATCAAAGGGTGAATATTTTGGCAGCTATTTTTGGTGGGTTAAGTTGAAGCTTGAGTTTATCGGCCTATTAAGGTATTGGATTAAGGTTTGGTTGTATTAGTTTCGTATTTTGGGAAAATCGGGGCTCAGCAAAATAGCGCGTGTCGTCCGCAAATTGGGTAATTTCTATTGAATTTAGTGTTAGTAAGCCTGCCACATACATTTAAAGAGAATCGGTCCGCCTTGGGGAAGGTTTGCATTTATTTGTCAGGGCTTTGATTGGTGGCTGAATTAACTGAAAAGTTTCTGTTGTGTAGAAAACTGTTGGTGGTTGATCATCTTTGGTGTTCATTGTTTTCTTCTTTTAGACGACCATCTGTTAATTAATCTTTTTACAAATGAAAGAAGAAGTGGTCAAGAAGACTCGGGTTCTTTCTTCTGACCTAAAACACAGTCCATTCGCCTCGCTCATTAATCACGCCTTTAAACCCATTCCCATAATTCACGGAGGGTGTGGAACACTCCTCCCAGTGTGCAAGGTGGCGCAGTTTATCCCATTTCGCTTGTGTCTGGTCGCGCCGCCCCACGCAACACGCTGCGGTGCCACTTCGGCAGCCCATTTGCCAGAGGCCTTGGCAGCGGCGGCGGCGGCGGCGGCGGCGGCAACTGGCGCAACCCCTCAGGCACTGCGGCCTCGAAACCTCGGGGGCTGACCCCAAAATCCGCTTGAACAGGGGGCCGACCGTCACTGCCCCCTCTCACTATTACGGCGTTGCGTTGCCCCAACGCACGCGCCCGATTTGTTACTGAAAACGGTGGATGAACCCAGAAGGGAAGGGGTGCACCATCAGAACGAAAGTTTACTTATCTCGGGAAGGAAAAGAGTTAAAATGGAGTAGATGACAAAAGAGTCATACGCTCTTCTAGATTGTTTTTACTTAAATCTACTTTTGCAGTCTACACGATGACGAGGATGATTTTGTGTGTTCTCTAGACGATATGACTTATTTTAGTGACACTGATTTTTTGGCAATTCACTGGTTACAGCTTTGGTGGAAATAATATACACTATTTCATGAACTTTTCTTGTTAATTTTCTCTTTCGTTTATTACTTAAAAGAAGGTCTTATCCTGTTGTTTAGTTTATCTCAAGTTCGGCATCTTCCACGTGATCTCCGAAGTGTCATTACTTCAACACCATTCCTATTAGTTTGGTCGGTTAGTTGTTAGTGATTCCGGACGCGTCAGCTCCGGAGGTAACTAGTCCCGTAAGTGTAGTGCATGTTTTTTCCTCTGGTCGTGGCGGTGTTCTTCCCCGCTGAATGGCGAGATCCAGCGCCAATCTATCGTCGGCTAGCGGATTTTTCCTCAACCAGGTATCTCTCACCATGGGGGAACAGCTCCAGCCGGGACAAGCTCTAACCTCCCGGCCGGTCTCCCAGCATGTGTGGTAGTGTAGAGCATGTTAGTGTAATTGTGTGTAAGGGGAGATGATAGGACAAGAAAATGGAAGGACAGATCGCGCGCGGTCCGTGGCCCGTTTGTTAGAGTACTGCTCCGGCATTCGCCTGGTGTGGATCGGAGAAACCACGGAAAATTACCGATCAGGGCAGCCGGCCTCTAGAATTCTTCTCCAGACGCGACAAAATTCCACGTAGCTGACAAGCTAGTGTCGAAAATCCTGCCACTGTCGGGACTCGAACCCAGGACCTCTCGGTCAAAGGCGCTGCAGTGTCATCAGTTGATGATTGCTATTCGAGATACCTCAATTTTGTCACAATAGTACTCCCCCATCCTACCGCATCTGCTGTATCCCACTGCCGTTCAATCATCCCTATCTATATATTTGACAACCTTTTTCGCCAATAACATCGTCACCCCCCATCCAGTAGCACCGTCTCCTTCTCATTTGTGACTCCTCCACCCCCACATTGAACGTTCGTCACTTCCATTTTCGACAGTTTCCTCTTCACTCCGCACACCTTCGTCTGCCACTTCTCAGACCCACGTCCCCCAAAACAAACCTCTCTCTCCATTTTCCTTATGGTTACCTCCATTGAACGACTCTTAACACCTTCATGGTCATCTCCTGGACCGCTCTCTTTCACCCACCCCCTCCTCTTCCATTTCTTCACCTTTCCCTTCGCCGCCTCCCCAGCGTGAATCCCGCGCGGCGCCGCCTCCACCGCCCCCGCCGCCGCCCCCGCCGCCGCCGCAGCCGTCGCTCTCCCCTCTCGAACGAGCCGCCCAGCAGCCTTCGCAGCCCCGACATGCCAGGACCGGCCAGGCCTCTGTGGCAGGTGGGTCGGCGTGCGCGCGCGGGGGCGGCAGCGCTGCTGCCATCTGCACTTGCAGCGCGGCGCCAGGCGGGCCAGTGGTTGGCGCGGCCGCCGGAATCGCTAGCGTCGCCTTGCAGTGACCCATCTCTCTTATCAGATGCGGGTTCAGGTTTAGCTTGATTGGCAGGTAGTACACGAGGCTGTAGTACACGATGTGTGCGTGGTTAGTCTTTGATGAAGAGGGTTTTCAGCGTAGGTAATAAAACTATGAAATCCATATGAATTGACTTAGTGCGATTGACATATATTCACCCAATTGCAAAATTATTTCGTTTCCACCCGAAATCCGTAGCGTTTTTCACGTATTATGCACGGTCCTACACAGTGACGTTTGTCAAATCAGTCTGTATAATGAATGGAAGTTGCAGAATTCGAACTCTACGATTTGCTGTATGAAATTGCTATTTTTTTCTAGCCAAAGTTGCTAGCAACGGTTGCCAATATGTCTCTTGAATTTCGTTGTCACAACTTACGAAGGGATGTATGAGTGATATTGAAAACTATCTTGGTAAATAAGTTTTTGAATTCAATGGTAGTGTTCGCGAAATGCACGCATATGACTCTAATATTGTAAGATGTTCAATCACTTCGAATTAATTAAATTTCAATACCTATTTTTGTTGCCGATAGTATTGTTGTTTGTTCACTTCAAAATCCCTAGCATGGGGCCGTAAAAAATGATTCATTCTTCAGACGCATTGCTCACCAACGAATAGTTACAATGGATACGTGTTGTGTTTTTGAACTTGTCATGTACAGGACCAAATATCGTCCTCGAATATAATAACTTTGTAAGTTTATTGATTCATTTCGAAGAAATATGTTAAGAAGAGTTTGCGATATCTCTAACTTAATGTATGAAGATTGCAAAATTCTCTTTTAGAGTTACAGAACAATATTTTTGTCCACCCCGAAATTACAAAGTCCGTTTTTGTGGAAGCACATTATTAATACATTAATTGACTACTATTATTTGATATTCTTAAAACATTGTTAATGAAGCTTCATCAAAATGTATCGTCTTTTTAAATACGCATAGGATAAGATTCTGAGTACTGACCTTTCAAGCCCCACTCTGATATGTACATGTTAAAATTGAAGTATGAAATATGGCCAATTCGCGAATTAGCCTGTCTTCGTACATTATCCAGATGGTTGAAGTGAAGCTGCGTGAATGACGATGAGCGGATCACTTCGGACATCAAACGACTAATGTTTGCATTAACCATGGGCCGAGGGGTAAGGAAGAGCGGAATTGAGATTGTTTTGTGTAAATCGCGAAGGTCGAAGACCGGAGCCTCGCCGTCAACTGGAAAATTCATGTCCAAGCACCACCAGAGGTATATAGTGAGGTTAGGATACGTTAAGTGGTATCGTGTAATTAGAAATTAATGAATTACACGTGAAAATCGAAACTACACACCTTGTCTTTAACTTGCCGTACAAACATTACGTCAGCAGTCTGGATTCCTGTTTATATGCTGTTCCTCGTCCCTGTACATTACTTAACCTGTCTTAACCATTTCATGTTGCCTAAGGTGCACTTCATCCAGCTTATCCTCCTGTTATCCCATTCAGCCGGATAATGAGTACTTTAACTGGATAATGCGCAAATTAGGCAGATTCAGAATTAGCTGGAACATACCAAAAATGTGATTACGCGTATTAGTGAATCACAGTCAGATGGACTTTCCGTGGTCCAAGGCATCTCAACGACTAGAAATAAACACTATCATGGCGTAACATTTGAAACAACAAAAGTACAAAATGATCTGCATAAACATCACAAATTACCAATTACCCTCGTCAGCAAGAAACGAACAGTTCCATTACCATGAAATGTAACCACAAGCTACTAGAACACTGTGGCACATGATAAATTTAATCTCATCATCACATGTTCACAGTAGTCCTGCTTGTTTGCAAATATTTCTTATTACTTGGACGTCACAGGGATCCCCTACTCGTGTGGTTCGCAGACAGGATCATTCACGTCAGTCATGGAACATTGGCAAATTATAAAACTCAAAATTCTAGCACATTAAGTTGTGGAATTTTGGTTGTTTACAATGCTTGAAAACAAGATGCCAAAAGCTACGTCGAATTTAGTAGCTCTCTGGAGGAGAATTCTAGCGGCCGGTTGCTCTGATCGGTAGTTTTGCGTGGTTTCTCCGATCAGCACCAGGTGAATGGCGGAGCAGTACCCTACCAGACGGGTCACGGACCGCGCGCGATCTGTCCTTCCTCTTCCTTGTCCTATCCTCTCCCCTTACGCACACATTTACACTAACATACACTACACTACCACATTACCCGGGAGACCGGTCGGGAGCTTAGAGCTTGTCCCGGCAGGGGCGGTGCCCCGCTGGTGGGAGAGTCCTGGTTGGGGGAAACCCCACTAGCCGACGGTAGGTCGGCGCCGGATCTCGCCATCCAGCGGGGGAAGATCACCGCCATCTCCCGAGAAAAAAACATGCACTACACTAACGGGACTAATGACCAAAGCAGTTGACGCGCCCGGAAACACAAAAAATCAATCAATCCATCAATTAAAGATGCCAAAGAGCCTTCTTTTAGAAAATGTTGTGTAATAATAAGATCGGAAACGACTGCGTGTACCTGTGTAGAGGACGTTGTAAACGGGAGTCAATGGTGGGCGCCGAGGACTATTTTGGCGGTTTGCGCGGTGCGCGTCGGAGGTTGGGAGCGGTCACGGCGCGCGCGTTGCTTCAGCGGTCTTTTTGGCACAGTTTGCCTCGAAATGACCCACTTTCCGCGGTGACGGACAACACGCGCGTGACGCAGCGGCTGCCGAGACGCGATCTATTTTTACTCTCTTGACTCACTCCCAGGGGACTCTCGAGGGTCTTCGAAAGAATTTATGCTTATGCACACACTCAAGTGGTTGCGGATGAGTGGTGACTCAAGGAAATAGTTCAATTATGCAGCATGCGTGCCATGCTAATTATAGGTTGTTAAGCGATCTGTAAACTGGAGATTTAATACAATATATACCGTACGTTTAATACGATTTTAGGAAGTGTTTGAAAATTGGAAGAACGTGATTAGAAGTTGTTTACACCTGGGTGAAACGTAAACTGGAAACCAATAGCACTGTAAAAGTACATAGATTGAAAACACGTTTAAAGGATATTACAGACAAAATATCATTATGTCAGTATTATAGTTATTTAATAAAAATACCTGCTTACCACGTAATCTTTGTTGACACTTTTTAATTGAGTTGTGTCAATGCTCTTGTGCTGTGTATAGGTGATTTGCCTGCATTTGTAGCTGATCGTAAGACTGATATATCTCTCAGGTCAAGGAAGTAAATGGATCCTCCCGAAAAAAGGGAAATTATACGAAAAATAATAAGAATGCATAATCTTGGATGAATGACGCAATGTGTTCGATGGAAAAACATCGAACAATAGAAAAGAGCATCATGGGCAGTGTGGCATGATTAATGGCACGTGGGAGAAGTGGCAAGAAGTGCAAACGACACATTCGCATGGGCACTCGACTGAGTGTGGTAAATGCTGCGCTGTTATCGATTTATCTTATATGGTAAATGTATTATCTTATTTCTTTCTCATCAACATAATGTCGCCAAATCAATTTTAAATAATAATACAGCAAGAAAGAAAGCAAACGTCACGTTATTTTACGTGTATCCATGCATTTCTTCATGGACCGTGAACCAATACTTTCCGAAGAACTTCGGATATGAAACTCAAATCCACATACTGTTTTTATTCTTATCCATTTAGTTTGAATAACATATTCAATATCTTATTCTTTCTGTTGAATAACATTAAAAACAAGCATTAAGCACAATTCTAGGAACTATGAACTACGAAGTCTCTTTTTAATAGAAACCAGTTTCTGAGAAATATTTACGAAGCACATTGTGATCTCCTCGGATATGGAACGTCTGCTTCGGAGCTACTTTATTGATTCCATTCGTGTTTTTACTGTGTCTACTCACTGGTATCTGGCGCTCAGCACGTCCTCTGAGTAGCGAACTTTAATGTTTCGCTATCACGGATTCAAAGCTTTCCCCACGACGCGATGAAGTACTTGAGTGCATAGAAACACACGCCGCTCCGGAACGTCTACGCAAATGTCGTTGAATAAAACTATTCACTAAATAGTGCAATGAGAAAGTGACTCAAATCGTTGTTGCTTTCAAAAGGAACAAAATACAAGCTCATAACGTTACTTAATTCAATGTTAAAGTAGTATTATTTGTACTGCATTTTATTCTTTACAAAAGAATGTTACTCTATACATACTCAAGTTTTGATATTTGTGCTATTTGGATATCCTCAAAACTATAACAGTTTTTTAAAAAAATTATTAGGTTATTGATAGAATAAAATATCGTATTTGTTACAGCTTGATCGTTAATTGAAAGTGCAATTTTAGATATACTTTATTTGTTTCAAGAAAGTAATTATTTTATAGTGCCAATACTTCCCTTTGAATGAAGTAATATATTAAACTAAATTATTTTAAAAAATCATTATTCACACTTGTTTACGAATATTACCATCAATTGGTTCTCCTTGCATGCATTGACGAAGAAAGTATATTAGTTGAAATTTTATTCTGAATTTTATTATGTTATTAATGTTATTATGAAAGTATACTCGTTGGATTGATATTCGTATTTTAGAAACGGTCGTAACAATTGATTATCAGTCATTTACATAGACCTGTTCACGACAAGTGTAAGAATCTGGGGGTAGAGCAATGCTTTGATATGAGTTGTTACTAGGTAATAAACTAAACTGATGAATTTGGAGCGGGTAGAAACGTGAGATTGTGAAAACGGTCTAGATATATTTTTATTCACGTATATTTTTATTTACGAAGTATTTCAAACAAACTGTTAAGAGCTCCAGATGTATAATATTTATACCCGGATTTCAACATGACGATCCTTGTTCATAGGGTGTGTGACAATATTTTCATTAGATTATGTAAATGGTTGTTAAAATTAAAATGTGTTGCATCCTGTGAGAAACCATCTGTAGACGTGTTGTTTCTTAAACCATTTAATTTTCAACTAATGTTATCTTCAATTTAATAATAATAATAATAATAATAATAATAATAATAATAATTTTGAAACTTTTATTTCATGTCATAATAATACAAAAAAGTATGACTATCAGGATGTTAGACAATTGCTTAATCTTAGGCAACAGCGAAAATTCTATGATGATATAGTGCACCAGGACAGTCTCTCCGCACCAAGGATATTGCATAATATTGCCTAGATACACATGTAGCGCTAGTAATAGCGTTACAAATTGAAGACTGCTCCCTGAGTCATATTGTAGTTCTGACAGGTGCTGACAGGCGTGTTGTATGTCTGTACGTGACGACAGTTGTGGGTATTTCCCATGTAAATGATTGCTTTGCAGTGCTTTTTTCTTACTATAAAAAAACTATTATTTACGCATCAATAAAAACATATAATGAGAGCTTCATGGTTCTATGACCTCAAGGCCAATATAAAGAAGCATTAGGATTACAATAAGCAACTTTCAATAACCAAAATTATACATCCCAAACATGTTTCATTTAGTAACATGTGGGTAGTTTTCATCTAATTGAACGTATACTTTAATTTGGTCCTAGCATACCTGCACACAAGAGTGAGAAAATATAAATATTCGTTATATACACAAAGTATTTTATTTGAAAACGTGTTCATATTATTAAAAATCTGACTACATTACGTGTTAACGGGAGGAATTTACTACAGTTTAGAATAGAATTTATCCACCTTTTCCTCGGTACTCGCCCCACAGTACGAGTTTTTCTGTCCAAAAATCGCATTTTCTTGCCGCATCAGTACATAACTTTCTCTATACTACGTATATTACTTAGAATGTACGAACGTATACGAGAAAGTAAAAATTGGAAGATAGATTGCATGAGTTTTGGTCATTTCATGGCATTCTTGAGGCTGAAGGTTTTTGTGTGCCAATCTTTACTTAAATAATTTTCACTTTAAAGAATAATATGAATCTCTCCTTCAGAAAAAGAAACTATGCATTAGCTATGGAGGGTAACAAAATGATACAAGAATGATGAAATTATCTTCGCTGAAATTTCTTTTGGAATCATGTTGTTTTGAATCTGTTAACTCGAAAGAGGGCTAATTGTTTTAAAAGTTTACTTTATGGTACGATTTGTGTGCGTGTGTATGTGTTTGAATAGAATCGATAGTACCTACGTAATAGCATTTTGTGATTTACTAGCTCAATATAAGTTAAGTGTTGTTGAAACTTAAGCTTTTTTTCTGTTCCCTTTATCTACAGAAATATTCGGAATTATAATTGCTTCGACATAAAAATAGTAATATAATACTTATTCAATATGGGTTTAAGTGTCATCAATTGAAAGTGAAAAGATAGGAGCTATTTCCAATTACGTTATTTTTAAAACACATTTAATTTTTTCGTAATTTATTTATCGTAGTGTCTAGGAACAATATCAATGTGATTTTCGAAGTTTTTAATCCGTAATATCCCGTGAAAAGAGCGTTAAGACACACAGTTTTAAATGACCGCTCTCGCTTTTGCCTACAATATGGCGGAGAGCGCAATGTTCAATTTGTTGCGCTAGTGCTCGCCTCTCACCATAGAAGCAGTGAGGCTTGCTCAGCACTAGTGGAATCAGGGCCTCCTATTAAAAATATGTATGATGGTAGCTACCAGATCACTGGGAAACAAATGAAAGGGACAACACTTCCAATATCTATTATGATTGTGGTAGGTACACAACTTACGTTTTCAAGTCGCAGCTCGTGCTACCAACATAATTTCTGTTGCACGGACTCCCACCAGCAAGCGATGAGACATTTTGTCACGTTGTACGAAGTTCAAGTAACTTGAAACCTTCACAAACTACTCATTTGTCACTGTCGTGTGGCAGAGAGTCAAAGTACCTATTTAGCAATACTTCAGTCTACCAAGACAGATGGCAACTGTTCTCTGTGGACGGGCCGCTTGCGTATGACGCACCTGCCCCTCGCGGGGAAAAGATCCAGCGTGCTGCAGCGTCGGTGTCAAGGCTCTCGCTATTTCGCGAGCAGGTGCCAGTCGAGATAATGAAATAAATAGTCCTCCCATAAAAAGTCAACAATATGTACTCCTCCACTTTATCATTCGCACTACTTCAATCTATGTTTAATGGGAGGTGGCCGTAGCCACCCCCTTCGCATATTTTCGTCTGAAAATGCTCGCTCCTAACAACTGAAAAGCCATGTGGCTAAGCGTTATATAATCAGCTCACTCTGTTAAATAAAGACAAAGTTGCTAGTCAAAGACACCACAGCGGTAGTCCTCGCAGATTTATTCCACAGATTTATCTGCTGCCGGAACTACAAAAACAAAACACAGCGTTTGGATTGCTGCTCAGGCTTTATTCCTAGTTCTACGCAGACGCATTTTTGGCACTTTCTCTACTGCCAGTGTGACGTTTACACTTTGTATCCTGTTTAAACGTTTACGTGCAATTCTAATGTATTGATATAGGACTCTGGCATAAGAGAAGAGATCTAGAAACATGTATGTTTATAAATATCTTATTGTTTTCTTTTGGGAGGTATGCAAAACTGTGAAGAGCCATCTACTTGCAAAAACTGTTTATTTTCAGTGATAAATTAGTGCTAGTGAAACGTGAATCTTACTCTACTCAAATTGCATACCAAGAGACCTGAATGATCGCCCACCTAGACCTCAGCAGTTCTAAAAGAGCTGCCAGTTGATACCATAAAGCATAATGCAGATACAATTGTATATCATGTCACATATTATATTATTGTATATCATGTCACAAATGCTTATACAGTAGTATCAGAGGAATGTTATTAGGTTTTGTGAAAGAATGAGGAAAATAAATGAGGTAAAGCTATTGAAAAAAACTTTACCGTCGACTACCATGGTTTTTCACCGTGACCTACCATCGGCTAGCGGGATTTTCCTACCAGGTATTTCCTACCAGCAGGGCACCGTCCCATCCGGGACAAGTTGTAAGTCTCCGACCGGTCTACCGGCATGTGTGGTAGTATGGTGCATGTGTGTGTGTGTGTGTGTGTGTGTGTAAGTAAGAGTGAGGAAAGGACAAAGAGGAAGGAAAGATCGCGCGCGATCCGTGGCCCGTTTGTTAGGGTACAGCTCCGTCATTCGCCTGGTGTTGATCGTAGAATCCACGGAAAACTACCGATGAGAGCAGCCGGCCGCTAGAATTCTCCTCCAGACCGCGACTGAATTCGACCTAGCTGAAAAGCTAGTGTCGAAAATCCTCCCACTGTCAGCACTTGACCCTAGGACCTCCCGGTGAGAGGCACAGCGGTGGCATTAGTTGATGGCCAGAGCCAGCTCTGCCGGTAAGTCGAGACGAAATGTGACGATGCGAGAGGAGGCGAAAGGGGAGCTCTGGGGCGGGGCATGGCGGGGATGGAAGGAACGTGGCGGGGAGGGGCTGCGTGGGGCGTGGCGGAGCGGGGCGTGTTTGTGTTGGAGCTATGGACGAGGCGGGTGGGGCGGCGTGTTTGCCATAACCTCGCTCGCCCTGACGCACGGCGCCCGAGGCCGAAAGCGGCGGCGAAACGGGCGACTTAAAATAAGCGGACGGGGTAAAAGCGGAATCGAGTGACGGCCCGTGTACACCGCCGCGCGAAAGTTTGCGTTCTGACGTGAGAACGAGGGCTGCGGCTCCACCAAACGCTTGTTTCGAGGTTAACGTAAATTACTCTGCTCCAAAGTTAGATAAAAATAGGGCTTTTTTATGTGAAAATCCGATATTCCATACAAGTGTAACATTTCATGTTAATTTGAATTCACATTTTTTAAGTAATTAAATATATATACGTGTTCAATGAAAAGATTATAACATTGTAAATTTATGTGAGTTGCAACTTTTCGAAACTTCAGAGAATTCAACAAAAATATATACGCCATTTTATATGCGTTTTTTGTTGTATCCGAGAAAAAATTGGAGCAATTTTTAAGAAAATTTATAAGATGATGATTTCCATAAATTATTTAAAGATTTACGGAAGAGAGGGCCTACCCCCAAAAATCAAAATATTCGTTTCAAACTCAATTCAAACTAAATCAAATACTAGACATTTGCCGGTTTGAGAACTCAAAAGCATAGGAAATTGTATACCTTTCATAAGTAGCACTCTCCGAAACATATGGAAGTTTATAAACTAGGTGATTTTTTTATAAAAAAGAAATTGTTTGTTAACATTTTTTAGAAAAAAATAACTTAATCAATTTATTATTCTATTTATGAATTGAAAGGGATCTAAAAGTCAATTATTAACCAAATATTACTGCAAAGTTCATATCAGAAGCAAAAAAATAAAATAAATTTCATAAAATGATTATTTTCTTAATTTAAACACGAAAAAACGAGTTTTCCCTGTAAGTACTTACCGTAAGTATATTTTTGCCTTATATGAAAAAAAAAATTTTTTTTCTACATCCAAACATATGGGAAAAATCTGAGTCGAATTGCAAACTAAGGCCGGAAACCTTTATCCGGCTAGAGCCTTTATTGTGGTAACCAGAACGGACAAAAATGGGTACTAAAGTAACTATGCATTAATGTTTTAATATGCCACCTGAATTAATTTACAAATTAATTGTAAGCACATGGTTGTGTTTTGAAATATCATGATTGATACTGAAGTACTTTCATCAAGAGGCTGATTTGTAGTTATGTTATCTCTCTCAGAGATGGAGCCGGCTTCTGGTCCAGTCTATCCGGCGATCTATTCGTCGCGGGGTGTCCAGTAAGTAGTTCTTGGACTCGCCACCAGGCGCCACTGAGCGTGTGTGAAACCTTGTTCCGTGTGGCGCAGCGTAGTGAGAACGGCAGAGGCGGCCCGCGCCGGGCGGCACTTTCAGGGGGCAAAAGTTTACAATAAATAATAATATTTTTTCAACATTTGAACCATTTAATTTCGTATTTTTGTGGCACCTACGATTCGGACCGATTGAAACGAGCACGGAATCTTTTATTACTCATTATATTACGAATTCTTTATGACTGTATAATAACGATATGTTACTCATTGTAGCGGATTGCAGGACCGTCCATCCTGACTTATAGGGATCCTCCGTATTTTATTTTGTGCTTGGATTGTTTATTACTAATATTGATCGAGAATTACTTATTTCATATAAAGAATAGTGTTCTGTATTGTATAATGACTCCTGCAAATTAGATTTCAGTACGGATAAGTCCAATCAGTGAAGTCCGAATGATGCTTTGACAGTTCAAAGAAAGTTTCATTGATGGATCGTCAGTAGTCCAATTCACACTAATTTAATCGTGTATATGTAGGCGCTTTCCAAAGTGTGATTTTATTTCTTATAATAAGTACGTGAAGTGATTGTTAAATTATTGAACTTTGTTGAAAAATTTGTATTGTTCGTGTACGTATACATTCGACAATGTCTTAAATATTTTATTTAGGTTTTTATTTATGTAATTGTACGTTTGACTATCTGTTACGTTGTTCACGCTTGTACATTTTACGTGTTGCTTTATAGCACATGAAACTGAAATACCTAAATAGGGGGGCGGCGAAATTTTTCTCCGCCCCGGGCGGCGGACACCAACGCTATGCCACTGGCGTGAGCAGACAGCGATTGGCAGGGCGGTAACCAAAACTGCCTCGTGTGTTAGCGAATGTTTTGCTTTGTGTACGTTCGCTTTGGCCGCTGAAATCCCAAAACTAGAAGGTGATAAACCAGTCAGTTCCCAGAATTCGCGATTCATCTCGCCACTGTATATTCGGAGCCGTTGAAGCCATTCTGGTTGATTTCCAATTGTTTACACGATCTTTGTTTATTCCTCTCCTTCCTTTTCGTGTTAACTGTCGTAGTAGAAAAGACAACCACAAGGCGAGATGCCCAAACACATTAGATGGAGGCTAATGTTCTGCATACAGCTGTTTTACACAATGTTATCGAATTTGTTTCAATATTCGATCTCTGAAATAGAAAATTAATTTTGAGACTTCAAAAAAGTGTCCACAAGAGCGCCTATTTAATGGAAATGATAGAAAATGAAATTATTTACTAGAATTGGCTTTGAGAATCGACAATTAAAGAAGCGAAAATGAACTCTGTTGCGTTAATTGGATTAAAGGAAGTAAATATTTATAAATTGTAAATTAATTTTAATTAAAATATTAAAATGTTATTTGTTCATTTGAGATCATAGAAATTCATTTCTTTGCAAATATGGGTGTTGCACATGACTGGTCAGATCGTAGATAATAAATCATAGATGGATGTAAATGTTGATAGATTGCACTATTTTGTTCAATTAATCAATATTTTGGGATATCGTGTTGAATTTTTATGAATCCGCAATGAAAAGTTGATATCGCAAAAGAGTTCCTGATTGGGATGGCAAAGACCCTAGGTTTGGCACGGTAGAACCAAGTACAAATTCACCAGACTAGGTTGGCTATGTCCCTGGCAAATCGTAAACTCCCATTAAGATAAAGTAATGTGCAGACGACAATATAGACAGGAATATGTGTTAGGGGCACCCTTTGTTACAAATTGGCATTTCATATGGGAATCCAAAAAATAAAATTTTCACATACAACACTCGGTAATTATTTTCTAATAGCCGCTGTTGGCACAGTTTTGATAGTGCTTACTTTACGTAATGTTTTCTCATTACCCTGAGTCTGACTCAGCCAGAACTTGGGCAAGGTGCTCGTATTTTTGTTTCTGGACGTCGCAACTGCCAATTTATGGAACCTTGCGTGGCGCTATGCAACATGAGGTTACGCCACATTTCTCACACACATTCGATGTTTTATCTAATTTGAATGAATCGTGCAGTTTGTTATGATGCTCCATCAAAAACTTAAATATTATTTTTAAACAAATGTTCGTTTTATAGTATAACTTTATTTGTATTAAACGTTTCTAATCATAACTCAATATTTTGTCTCTCTTTAGAATAAATTTAATGTTGTATACGATAAAATATTGAATTATTCTCTTAGGGTTGTGTTAGTTGATTTTTTAATCTACTAGAGCCAGACTTCATTTTGGTGCCTGCCCCTTCGTCACATAAACCCCCTTGACGTAAACGCAGGGGCATTGTTGGAACTATATGGTAACATCTATTTGTAACTTTCAGTGTAAAAAATTATTGTTAAAATCTGCTAGTAGATCACTCTGAAGAGTCAAACCTCCAATGGTATATGAGAGATTTTGATCTATAAAAACCAGGAAAGCTGTTGAACCTCTCTGCGTATGCCCCGACAGATTTAGAATAGTTTAATTTTAACGCTATACTTATGCGAAAAATATTCAATTTATCGCCTGAGTTTTTGTGAAACTTATCCTTTAATATTGAAGTCTTCGAGATATTCCCTATCATGTGAGCTTGGAATGATGTCAAATTTGTTTAAAAATATATTCTTGTAGTAAAAAGTTATTGAACTACATTTGGAAATAGACTCATCCATATGTAATAAATAAAATTTAACATAAAAAAATATAATAAATGATAATATACATTAATATGTATAATAACCTTAAGGTTAAAATCATTATGTAAAGTGAGTGTGAGATAAAACCGATTGAAATAGTAGATAGTACAATGAAAAATTTACATTGTTTCAATTTCCATTTTGGAAACGTTTAAGGTCAGATACAGTAGGAGCAAGAGATGACAATTAGGCAAAAATGTACACTGTACTGAAAGTCACTCTGAAGATGCATCAGTGCCACAGGTTGAAAACTTAATAGATAACTCGAACGTTAATAAAACCTCTAAATTATCGTCCATTAATCTATGAATTATTATCAGCCAACACACAGTCCAAATGAAACATGAAGCCTAAGGATCACGTGGTTAAAACCGGTTTACAAAGATTGAATACCTTATGCGTCTAGTCACGTACAAACCCCCGACATGAAATGTCTGTAAATGGTGTGTTTAATTTCTTTATTTGCCTAAATTATTAAATAATTTCTGATTAATTCAAACTTTTTTAAAGTTACATAAACAAGGAAGAAACTCTCTATCAATTCTCTACCTCCATTCATATTTAATAAAATGAGATCAACATTAAGATCCTTCAAAATTATTTTCCAAACGTGATTCTGAGTGTAATAGAAATTTTAATTTTTTATATCATTGAAATTCTCACAATACTCCATTAGGCAGTTATTTTCTTCTTCAAATGTTTCCATAGAGATGTTCATTTGCCTCCTTATAAGCCTATCGCTTTTCCGACGGTTTGTGTACCACAGTGTGAAAACCCCTGCTGTAAGTCAGTGTTCATATTTTATCAGACCCCCGCCGGCCTGAGGCACCTGGTTCGTCTCCCCGCCAGAGGCCAGGGCGGCGGGTCGCTGCCTCCGGAAGTGACGTGGATGGCTCGCCGCATTTAGCCGCCCCCGGCAGGCGCCAGGCCGATTAGTTCACGGCGCCGCCACGGCGCGCCCGGGCGCTCGGCGTTTGACCGCTTCGCCCCACGCTGCAAAGAAATCGCGACTCCAGGCGTTTATTCCAGAGCTTGGCCTGCTCGGCATCGTTTCGTCTAAATATACGCCTCCACTAAAATCTTTGACGTCAGGACACGGTTGCGTACACACTGGCCGACTGGAGTTCTGAGAAACCTTTCGCCAGCAAACGCTTGCAAAAGCAAAGAGTCTGGGGGTGACACGGTCGGTTGTAATAGCAAAGGCAGGAGGAAGATGGATCAAGTATTTTGGGATGTGTTGTTTGAGTTTCTTTCATTTTCAAGAATTTAACTCGTTTGTTCAAAATTACTGTAGTCAAATAAATTATTTTTTTTAAATACTGCAGAGTTAATTCACCGAAAGTCCTGACAAAAACGAACACAAAAACCCAATTTTGTTCAAGCAAGAAAAGTTTGGTGTAATCAAATCAAAATTGACTTTTATTGTGAGTCAAAGTTGTCATCGATTTCTAAAGAAAAGTTAACCAATAATAAATATAAATTATACACTTTTTTCACAAATATTATTGAGATTGTTTTAATGAGTTGGCGTCTTCTTGCATAAAGTCTCGTTGCTTTACGTTTGGACCAACTATTAGTTAGTGAGTAAAATGATTTTGTAATCATGTGACAAAATCAGAGCTGTTGAAAATGTTAAATAAGATTGTGGTATATTTTCTTTATACTTAGAGTATTGCCTTAAGTATTGCACAAAACTGTACCGAAACACAATATTTCCTATTAAGTTTTTTCTCTGCCTATTTTTTAAAAATTTTCTTTCAATATCTAACACAAAAATATGAACCATTTATAAGAAATCTGAAATATAAAGGTGAAGAACAATGGGAATAAACGAAAGGTGTCAAAAATGTCGTAGAAAAGCTTCATGAAACATAATTGGAAAATCCGGAGATGTGTCATAAAACTTTTACATTTCGCTTACAGCTGTCACGAGCATATTAGAAAAGTGTTGCTGATCATTATTTAAAATTAATTAATTCAAAATTCAAGTAGTATATTACTTAGTGTAGGAATCACAGAATTTTGAAAACGTGCACAGAATGCACTCCTCCCCATAGCACATACAGTTTTAACTGTTTTTTGATGTAAAATAAATAAAAAATTTAAAAAAATTGTTGTCTGTCCACCTGTGTTATGTGCAACTCAGAGAGAGAGAGAGAGAGAGAGAGAGACAGAGAGAGAGACAGAGAGAGAGACAGAGAGAGAGACAGAGAGAGACAGAGAGAGAGACAGAGAGAGAGACAGAGAGAGAGAGAGAGAGAGAGAGAGAGAGAAAGAGGGAAGGAACGAATGGGTCCCAGAGCGGTGTATTTCCAGCGGGTAGCACATGTTCCGTTGTAACACTGCATTCTGTTGGTAAAAGATCCTTTTCCCATTCACGTGTAACCTCATTTAGGAGCCGTTCATTTCTTTTTTAATGTTTTTACCCGTTTCTCCACATCTCTTTCCTTTTTGTAGAGAGGGGCCGTAAACTTGACACAGTTGTGGCGCCACCAGTTGCAGCGCCGGTCTTCCCCCTGACCCTCGCCCTCGCTCGCCCAGAGCGGCCCTGACCGCCCTAGAGAGAGACAGAGAGACAGAAAGGGCCTTTGGCGCAGCGTCGCGTCGCGAGTTTGGCGGCGTGCCCGCGCGAGTGGCGCGGCGCGGGGCGGCGCGGCGCTTTGAGCCCCGGGGCAATCACAGGTGCCGCGGTGCAGGGTCGGGGGGTAGTGAGGGGGGCGTGGCAGGGATGGGGGGAGGAAGCCCGGTTGAGAGCTTGTGGCCGTCGTTTAGGGGGGCGATGGCGCGCATCGGCGGCAGCGCGCGCTGCCAGAAAGCACGCAGCACCACGCCCACTGCCAGGCCACTCTTCCAAATTAGGGATGCAATGCGACATCGACGCCCATGTTTTAAACACGTTCATTTTTATTAAAACGATGTTTTAAACATCGATACATTGAAGCCGATATTTTCAACATCGATGTTTGGGCTCCATGTTTTTACGGTTTCGGCGTGTTGTTCGTAAATAAATAATTCGCATTATCACAATTTTGTAAACGTCAAAATATGAAATAATAATTGCTGGTACCACTGTCCGTTTTTGTGTTTGAACCAAAGGAAGGCTGTTTTTACTACCTTGGTCAAGCAGACTATTTCTCGTCTGAGATGATTCCGAAGCCCTGTAATTTTCTATGCTTTTCTTCGTATTTTGCACATTAAGAGGCGTCAGCGTGTTACTAGGTCTTCCCCCATTTCTCCCATACCCTTCTTCAGCGAATTGAGGACTGCCCCTTGGAGACGACTCTGGATGCTCAGGCTTAGTTTTGAGTTTTTCTCAGACTGAGTGTTCTTATATTTTTTAATTTTTCTTTCAGTTATGTTAATTATAAATGAATGAAGACGCTCATTGGCAAATTGAATTTTGTTGCGCACGAATATAATATTAAAGATTACTAGACCAGTTTTAAAACATCCATGTTTAAAAACATGGTTTTTGGTCGATGTATTATTAACATCGGTGTTTTAATTTTGATCATTGATATCTCTTGCTATTGATTGCTCTTTACTCTTACCATTTGCTAACAATGATGGTTTCTTATTGATGTATCACTAGTTCGAATGCAGTCGAGTTCCTAGATGTAGAGAGCAGCACTTGTGGCGCAGTTTTACATCCAGATGCGTGGGGAGTACCAACTGTGCGGACTTGTGCGTATTGGGAACCAATATTAATTAACATCTTTCATCAGAGGAATCATTAAAGAAAAATTGATCCTTTTTTTTGAGAAAATAATTGTTTAAAAATTATCTTCTTTCGGATTCGGTGGTATAACGGTCAGCGTACCGGACTGTTGTACCAGAGTTTGTGGGTTCAAACCCGATCGAAGCCGTGGATTTTTAAGGGCGGAAAAATCCTTCGTTCGCTTTCCTTCGGAGGGGAAGTAAAGCCGGCTGTCCCATTTAGTAGATTTACTGCATGTAAAAGATCCTCAAGCCTAAAAGAAGCCTCTGAGCAAAATTGAGATCCGCCAGTGTCGTCGCCCATGGTAATACCTCCTTTCTCCGCTAGGTGGTGAAAGAATCGTATCGAAATTTGCGTGGTTAGACGGAAGAGCGGGCCTAAAAGGGACAGAGTCTCGCCACGTAAAGTTACTAAACTAAACTATTACTAACATTAAGAAAACTAAACTTCTTTTAGAACGTCGTAATGCGAAAACTAATCATATTTTAGAAACATACATGATCATTTGTTTAAACCTATCTTCTAAGAATAGTTTTCCTTAAGAAAACAATATCTATCTTCAATATTGCAGTTGTAGGAATTGGCCGAAAATTTTGCAATTTTTCGAAAACTCAGACGGTTCAGCGAAAAGAAGACCTAGGGCTGATCTGAACTTCGGAATGTTAAATGAATAATGTTACTGTTTTTCAGTGGTGTTTCAGATAGAGCTTTGCTATAATATATCATAAAATAATAAAATACCAATTTTAAGATTTTATTCCACAGCATATCATTCCAATATTTACTTTTGAATTGCTTCTGCGTAAGTAGAGTTCATCATCACTGCGGACTTGACTCCAAGGTTTTTTAAAAGAGATTCAACAATGTGTTCTACTATGTACTTTTTACTCAATTCTTTTCATTTCTAAAATAAATTCTTACCTAATAGGTACTCGGAAATGAAAATTTGATCTTATAATTGTCTATAACAAAAAATAAAATTAAAAGGAGTTCATAAAATATTATTTCTTAATTTTTAATGTAAAAAGGTGATTCATTACCCCCGATGGATCCTACTATTAAGAATAATGACTTTTCTCTAAAGTATTTCTCTCTCCTCCCTTCCAGACGTGTCTCCAAACGCTAAAGCTGATTTATCTCTCCACAGTTTTGAACCTTACATCATCCTTCAGTGTGTTTTTTCTTCCGTTGCGAGCTTCTGGCTGCCTTCCAGATGAGGGGTTTCCAAAATAAGAGATGAGAGCCACGCATTTCCTTCTTTCCCCTTTCTTGATGTTCCTTTGGTTTGAAATTTAAAACACAAAGGTGAAAGTAGAAAATATGAATGTCATATTAAACATTTCTTTTTACTTTAAAATTATTGAGAAAGTTGGAAGAGTTGCCTTGAATTGAGGCAATTATTTTCATTTACTTTTGACTGTTAAAACAGCTATTTTTGCTGTTGTTTTTGATGTTGTTATTGTTTAGATTGTCTATTTCTAATACCGTGTATGTTTCTGTTTTAAGTTTTAGTTAAGAACTGCATTAATTAAAGTTAGGATGTTTTAACACTCAAAAATTTTAAATACACTTCTATCAACTAATTTGAAAGTTGAGGGCAAAATGTATTGTGGACATAAGTTTAAAGCATCAATGAATGTATTAAATTACATAAATAGATTTCTTTCAAGTCGTTTCATTTCTTGAAATCCAATAATAATATGTTCCTATCTCTTTATCTTAAATCCCTTCTTGTCGACTATTTGTGAAAGGAACGCTCAATCCAATATCTATGGAAGGAAGTGCTTTCTTTGCACGTTGGACATAGGAGCAAGCGTGCTCTGTGCACGCTTACTGGCATATGTGTACACAGGGCTGGATGAATATCTTCAGGGATCATAAACACAGCCAATGCACGGGGCGACGTAACAATATTGAAATGAAATGTTGTAACTCATTTGTTGCAAATGAATATTAACATTCACTGTATCATTGCTATTAAAAAAACATATTCCTTTATAAATTGACGAACGAATGAAGAAAAAACAAAAAAATAATTAATTAATAATTTACTGGGGGCCACAATCCTAAAAGGGCCAGAAGCATTCACTTGGTCTGCTTGTTAATCCTCCCCTACATGCATTCTGAGAGAGACACACACCCATTTGTTGTTGTTGTTGGCCCAACCTCTGTGACGCGAGCGAGCCGAGCCGAGCCGGCGCGGCGGTATGCATCCCTCTGCCTGAACCGCCTGCCACGCCCACACGCAGCCCCACCCCAGCGGCCGCCCGGCGCAGTGTCCTCCAGGGGTCCTCGCGGAGGCATTTCACGGCCCGTTAAACTGCTCCCGTCCTTCCCTGGGCTTCACGGGGCTGTGGCGGCGCGCGACAGGCAGATGGCGTGAGCAGGCGCTGATGCCGCGCCCACTCAACGGTGAGAGAGGCTCTGTTCGGAAGCACTCGCCGAGATGGCCTCCAGGCAGCCACTCGCGCAGTATACTGCTTTTATGCCCTGGGCTACCGCTGATCTTAAAAATTAACTTTGATTATATATATATATATATATATATATATATATATATATATATATATATAAGAGAGAGAGAGAGAGAGAGAGAGAGAAAGTTTTACTCTAAAACACGCTTAATATAGTTTCTTACATATTTGTACTCTCACCACCAATTGTGAGTGTCGTGCACAAAACCACACTTCCAATTTACTTTGTCCGTTTACTGCCCACTGCCTCTGAACCTCCGAACTGCTCCGAGCGTGTCAAGAAACCGCTCGGGAAATCGGCAATCTGAGCCCTTAGCTGGCTGGCCCTTTCTTACCAGTAGGAGGGGGGAGTGTCCTGCAACGAATACAGGCTGTGTGGATGTCCCTGAGTGTCAACGGTTTCTTGGGCGTTGCCGCCTCTTCAGAGGACTGATGCGCCGACTAGCGAGCGATTAAATACCCATCCCAACAGAACAGATTAAATAGAATTTTTAAAAATGTGTGTCACTGAAAAAGAATGCAGCCTATAATTATTTTTAATTTATCTTGTCAGATTTTTGTTCTCGTAATTTTCTCGGGCTACCGCCGGTAGCCTCGGTAGCCCACGATATACGCCACTGCGCTCGCGTTGGCGTTGTGGATGTTCTGAGCGTGCTCACGGAGGGATCCAGGAGACGTGAAGGTTGTGCATGAATAAAACGCTCGGTTAGTAGAAAAAAAGATATTTCTAACTTTAATAACAATGCAAATTTTGTGCAGATACATGAAAAACGTTGTTCATTTTATTTCATGTGTAGACAAATTTATTGAAGCTTTCGTATCTATTTAACTTCATAAAATTTCAATATTTCAGAGTAATGCAGTACCTTTTTTTACAAAAAATGTTTGGTAATGATATGACTTTACTACATTACAATGAATGTTATTTATATATAAGAGTTTAGAAATTCAAACAGTAAGCGAAAGAAAAATATGTGTTAATTGAATGTATTGTACATACTTTACACTTCAGATTGTTAGCTAATTTATTAGTGTAAATTAAAAAGATATAATGTGCCGATTCGATGATGAAACAGAGGACGGCAAAGGTATTATCTCACCACTCGATAGTTTTCTCACAAAAATGAGAAAGTGTTTACATTTAAGTACATATCTCAGGAACGTAATGTCAATGGGACCTTCATTTGCGGATCATGGTCCCAAAGGAAACAAACTAATGAGAAAATGCAATTTGCAGAGAGCACATGTACTCTTTTTAAGACCGCGACTACACTGTCAGCATAATACGGCGAAGAAAATAATTTAGAGATATTGACTGTGGTATCAACAGCATCAATTTTCTTGCTAATGTTTTCAAACGTCAATGGATTCAAACTTTACAATTAAGTATTTATCTTACCATGCATCATTAAAACTAAACGTGCTCTCATTAGCTTCCCAGCCAACAACAAAGGCGCTTCTTTGGTATTTGCAATAAGAGAGACAAAGTTGGCACGCTCTCCAAATCATACATATTCTGCTTACGAAACTAAGCTAGACAACAGAGCAACAAATCATGACTTAAAAGATAGTTTTATTTCATTCCCGAGGGATTTTCAAAGCGTGTCCTGATGTGTCCAAAAGCATAATTACAAATAAATGAGACATGACCCATACGAATATATTATAACTCGAGAAAACTGAATGGCAATTTCGAATGAAACAGCAATTCCAATAGTATTTTAAGAACATATTTAGATATTATCTCAAAGCATGTTGATATGCATGCGACTTCGTTTTAACAATACACAATTAAAGTTAGATCTAAATGGACAAACAGACGCCTGAAATAAATTCTTCTTCTTTGTTCCCTTGGTCGGTAATCTCGTGTTTAGCGATTGTCGCTGCAATAGATCAAGTGGCACTTGGGAAGGGACGGCGCTCCCTATTTTCGGCTGGCCATTCCGCCGTGACGCCAGTCGCGGGCAGGGGCCGCAGCCAGCGCTCCCAGCGGCGGCCCAGGGCGCGCCACCGTTGAGGGCCGGGAGACAGCAGTCGCGGTCTTCGCCCGAACCACAGCCCCCGCCGGGCCCCGCGCACCGCTCGCCCCGGCCGACACCCGCGCTTGACTAGAGTCGATTGCGTTCCATCGCCATGCTCTCCCTCTTCTCACTGGGCGCACCCACAAAATAGCTCAATACGGTTGTTATGGATGCTTGGAAATTGCTGCCGAATGGGCTAGCATTCATCGAAGAAAGACCAAATATTTTTAAACGATGAACGATCCCAAGCTAGATATAGGGAACATTTGCGATGAAATAATACAACATACAGAATTCTGAAGTGGCGAAAAGATATAGTCTCCTACTGTTGATAGGAAAGTATCATTCAATAATACATTTAATTATTGTATTTATTTCCTGCGTTTTGTTTGCAAATTTTCACCCCTTAATAGGATCACTATTCGCAGAAAAATATAGAAATCTGTCAAATAATGTCATTAAATGGAATTCACGACACACATAACAAAATTGAGCTTTTACTATGGGGTGTTTGTATCGTCATACCAGAAGGTAAAAAATGTAATGAGTAAAAATGTTTATTGTCATAAAAGATAACTTGGATTGAATAGTGACATTGATACTGCGTTCCTTTTCCAAAAATAATGCAATGCATTCTAAGTTCGTTGGTGCAGACACCAAAAAAAATAAAACTTGCCTCGACGAAAAAGCAGAGCTGTGTCGTCACTCAACCAGTTGGTGAAAATTCGAACAGTGCACAGACTTCCTTTCCATCGCGAAAGAATCTGTTAGAGACGGAGGCCTGCAGGGAATACTTTTCGCCACTTCGCGTGCGGGGGCGGGGCGGGCGGGGCGGGAGGTGCGTGGGCGTGGCAGAGCGGGCGGGTGGCTCTCACATGTGCCGCGTGTTGCCGAAGCCGCCGTGGCCCGACTGCGAGGCGCCCTTGTTGTAGCCCACTGCAGGTTGTGCGCGCGCAGCTGCGCCTCGCTGAACTCGCGCTTGTTCTCGTCCGCCATCTTGGGCCCCAGGCGCGGCCCGGTGTACTCGGGGTGCTTTTGCGTCTGCGGGCACACACACATGCCCTCGTGAAGAAACAATAATTGGATTTAGAGAAAGGTAAACAAAATCAAACAAAAAGAGCTATCATTTTGCCTACATGGTACAAATATTATCCCTACATCATCTTTACACATAATATCCTTTAAACAGAGAAGATCTACTGAATACCTGAGAAAAATTAATGTGGATACGCAAGGTTAATATAAGGGCATTTGAGAAATTTATCGTTAATTCAAGCGTATTTTCAGTTTTGTTTCGGTGGTAGTGGGATAGTTTCCGAATAGTTGTGGAGTGCATGAAAAGTTATGAAAAAAGATTATGATAACTCGCTGGTGTGTAAAATAATGGGTTATAGTTGTGTTATGTCTTTATGGAGATGTTTGTTCTGAAGAATCAAGGGCGTAGTTTATGGATCGAAGGAATTTGTTTTGCATTATCTGTATTTTAAGTTTCTTCACTGATCCAATTAAAGGAGGGCCTAGAGTATTAGGGATTAATTATTGGTATGGATTTAATTGGCGGTTTTAATTATTAATTTGCTGTGGGTGTGTATTCGGGGTTTTAATAGAGACTTTAATTTTTAATTATAATGTCTCTGTAAGATATCTATATGGTCATTTTAGTGAGTTTGGTGTCTAGATGTTAAGCGCAGGCAGGTAGGCTGCATATTGCAAAACCTACGGCAGATTTCACTTACACCACAAAAAATGTTTTTTGACTGGTTATTAGTGATGAGCATTTGGGATTCGTACTCAGCAATCCGTACAATTCATCCACTTAGTCAGTATGAGTCACAAACGTGACCTGATGATGTTATAACTGTTGTTATCATATCATGATAATATAATTACCAAGAATTTAAGATCTCATTGTCTAGAAGTTGAAGCTAAATATAATGATCAGGTTTAGTATGGTCATGGTGTAGCACGTAGTGACCTAGAGATTTCAGTATTTACGGGTACACTTCCAGACCCGTTTGCCTTTTTTGCTATCATCTAAGGTTATCCCATTTTCTTGGGGGGGGGGATGAAAAAATATGTGTTGAAAATTTTTCGTTGCAGAGACTCAAGTTTGTGTAAATCGCGTAGGCTGTGAGCCAGAGCATCACCTCAAACTCTTAAATAGGAAGCGAAAGGTCAAAAGAGCTTTAAAAATATTTGGTGAGGTATATCTTGCAACTTGCGCGGTAGAGCTTTGAACGGCCGATCGGGACGAAGAAACTCGACTGCGAAAGAATTATGTTATCTACATATTATAAGTGAATCATTTATATAGATCGCCGTAGACACTTCCGAGATCCTCACACAGATAACCAATCAGAGGGCAGTATTTTTGAAATCCCACGTGCGAAATTCAGCGTAGGTTTTAGATATTTGCGGTGCTCCCTCTAGATGTCGCCTGGACGAAGATAAGGGCAGAGGAGCCTGGTGGTGATCGGAGAAACCACGGAAAACTCCCGATCAGAGCAGCCAGCCGCTAGAATTCTCCTCCAGACAGCGACTGATTTCGACCTAGCTGAAAAGCTAGTGTAGAAAATCCTGTCGCCGTCAGGACTCGAACCTAGAACTTACCGGCCAGATAAGCTGCAGTAACATCAGTTGATGCACTGAGCTACCGCTCCCAGCGGGGGAAACTGGGCGACTGGGGCATTAGAGACGCGCCAACGCATGCGGGCAAACATCTCGTATGTTGAGCGCGCTTGTGCGCGTGGGCCGAGTTACTTACGATGCGGCCGAGGGCGTAGATGCACAGCGTCACCTGCGGGATGTTGCGCTTCTCGAACAGGTCGGCGGTCTGGAAGATCTCCTCGTCGGGGACGCCGTACTTGCGGATGGCCTGCTGGAACCTGCGCCGCGGCACGTCACGGAAGAGATATTTAAAAGTGGAAGACGTTATCGGACTACTAACTATACATGAGAAAATCTGTTAGTATATTAAAAGTACAGAACACAGAAATCAGGAAAATGCAGAAAGTAGTGTAAATTGCTGTTGCGCCTACCAAATACTGTTCTTATAGTTTATAGTTACGAATCATCGTGGAGTTTGAGACATTCTAGTTTATTCTCCTAGCTCTCTTCCTCTGTTCGGTGTGCACGTGAATATTTGGAAAGGAACGCAAGAAGTAAAACTTCGATATGTGGTGGTACTTAATTATAATGGTGATACTTAATTATAATTGAAATGCGCATATGCGTAGATATCTCGTAACGTGCCTGTTAATAATTATAATTAATACTGAGTGTTCTTGAAACGATTACAAGAACTGTATTTCTATATTTTAAAATATCACCTTTTTAAATATAAAGCAAGACTTGTATTATAATTATAAACCGGATTTATGTGCAATAATAATCTATAAAGTATTTACCCAGTAAAAACGCCCAAAATATTAACGACAGATCGCGCGCGGTCCGTGGCCCGTTTGGTAGGGTACTGCTCGGGCATTCGCCTGGTGTTGATCGGAGAAACCACGGAAAACTACCGATCAGAGCAGCCGACCGCTAGAATTCTCCTCCAGACAGCAGCAGAATTCGACCTAGCTGAAAAGCTAGTGTAAAATCCTGCCGCCATCAGGACTCGAACCTAGGACCTCCCGGTCAGAGGCGCTGCAGTGACATCCGTTGATCCACTAAGCTACCGCTCCCGGTGTATTGCATTGAAATCCGGCGTAATCTAAATATAACGCGTGTTAGTTGCTGGGACTGAGTTGGTTGGTGCGCACCTCTGGATGTTCTCCATGAGCTGGAAGTTGGTGCCCTTGGTCTGGATCTTCTTGACGGAGCCCGGCGCGATCTTGTTGATGAGGTTGCACAGCACCACGCCGTCCTTGAGGACGTCGTCGTACTGCTGGCTAGGCAGCTTCTCGCCCAGCACGTCCTCGATCCACTGCAGGATCTCGGCCTCTTGCTCCTTGTTGCGGGCCTGCGCCAAAACACATTTCGCTCTGCATTTCAAATTGCTTTGCCACAAACAAGGCTATTGAAAAGAGGGCATAGTTGGATCAAAATATTACGACAAGTTTTCGTAATTCCCTGTGTCATGTGTGTGGGAACAGAGAGGATGGCTATTAAGTTCTTGAACATCATAGACCCGTTGTAATATAGCGCGTTGTAATATAGCGCGTTGTAATACGAAACATACCTATAAGTTTAGTTCTCTTAGAGTCTACCAAAAACAACTACCCTTACTCACATTATTTACATAGTGAAATGAAACAAGGTGAATGGTAACATAATTTATAAATGTTCGTGAATAAACCGAAATGAAACTGAAAAAGACTAAATTAAAAGTAGTCGAGTAAATTACAAAAAGTATATTGTAAAGTAAATGTTAAGTCATGTAACATTTGCCTACATGTGAATTACATCCGTTTGCATTCACGAGATGCATATGAAGCATTAGTATTTAAGGGTACCAAATGCCACGCATATGAGTGAATCAAATTTTTATTACATTCAGAACTCGTCGAAATGTTAAAAATATATTTTCTTGTAAAGTTGAGCAATTGAGCGATCAGACTGATACAAAACGTGTACTGAATTATACGGAAAAAATTACTTTGAAATGTGATCAACTAAAAAAACTTTCCTCGCTGTATATTGTGCCAAATATCCTTCCCATCGCATTGTGTTAAGAACACATGATTCCGCTGTTAGTTCAGATATAACTAAGACTGTTAATGACTACTTAGTTTATTGCACCAGTATAAAAAAAGCTTAACTTCTTTGCCAGACTCTGGCCATCGACACTTGAATTTAGCTACTCGTTGGAAAACAATGTCTGCACGTTTTCGTAATAAAATCTGGGTTCGGGTGATAGGATGGGTCCTAAACAGGGACATCGCGTGAAAGAACTGAAAATAATCAGCGTCTAACCATTGAAAGAAAATAACAAGATATCGTGTACAAGTATAATGGATTGTTCTTCAATTTTAGTCCGTTTACGGAATAGCACTGCCGCCCTCTGAGAGCAATAACAAAAGAAATTCAAGCTTGATGCATCAGGAGAGATATGTATCCAAATTACGATCCCGGGTATAATATTCCGTTACAAAATTCTTCGCACGCATCACAATGAATTTGACACACGGAGACTCAAACCCGAGAGTGAAACTTCTTTACAGGCGTAAGACACTTTATTTCAAGCCTTGAGGTAGAAGTCATTCTCGCCCGGACAGGTTTTAGTACATTGTGATTTGATTTTACCTTTGAGAATTTTCAAGTGTAGTTGTGATTTATGCATAAACCCTTTTGTATTGTTTAGCCAATGAATATTTGAATGTTTTGAGTTATTTTTCCAATAAACTTTCTTCTAGGGCTTTTATCAAGCCAACAGCCGGTTACCCTTCACGTTACCATGGGACGGGTAATCGACCACACACTAGACACCAACACACGAGCGGACTCCTTTGATCTGTGGTCAACAGAACGCGCGGCCCTCTGCGACATCACATGCATGAGAGACAAGGAACAAACAGCCATGCCCAAGGCGGGACTCGAACCCGCGAAGCGCTGAGTCGGTAAACGCTCTTATGCGAAGAAATAAAAGAGGTCATCTTTGTCAACATAATATTTTTATTCAGATAGCCGGCTTTGCCGTCATCATCAGTCTCGCTGCTTTCAGCAAAAGGCGGTTGACCGTACACAATCTATCGACTTTTGCCGAAAGCAACGAAACTGATGATGACGGCAAAGCCGGCTATCTGAATAAAAATACTATGTTAACGAAGATGACGTCTTTTATTTCTTCTCATAAGAACGTCAACAACACCGAATCAGAATTCTCACAAACGCTCTCAGTCAACTCGGCCATCCAGGTCGGCCAATAAACGTGTATGACGTTCACGTTCTTAACTGTAGGGGTAACTGTATTTGGGTATTATCGTTGGGGATTCCTGCGTAGAGCTGCCACCTGCCGGTGTGGTTTGGTCGCGCGTGCGTGGGCGTTCCTTGCGCGCGGGCGCTGACGTGCGCGCACGCACGCGTTTGTGTCGTGGAATCTCGCGTCGAGTGCCGCAGTCGGTCGTTAGTTCCTTGGCGCGAGACGCCACTCTAAAAATATTAACTGTTTGTTTTCCTTGGATCTTCCTGCACTGAGGACTTGTTTGCTTTGTTCCGGTGCGCAGTCATTCATTTTCTGTGTGATTGGGACCCGCGTTTACTCAGTTTTGTTTTTTTAAGATTCCGACTTTTCAAATTGAAAAAGTGTGTGTCATCAGTTGGTTTATGTTAAGCGGCAGAAATTGGGAACAAACTAGATAGACGATGAAAAAAAAGTTGATTGACGGATATGGGTACACACGAAAGTGTTGAAACTTTGCTGTTATTCTTAGCAAGAGGAGTGATTTACGTTGAGTTTTACACAGAATACAGTGTCATTTTTCCTATTATAACTACAGGGGCATGTAGATAGAACTAATTAGGTATTCGTTACATTATAATCATAGGTGTTACTTGTATTTTTATGTGTATTTGTACATTAAAATTGATGTAACTGTATGTAGCTCAGTAGATTATCCCAATATCCGAGACATATATAAAAAGTCATCCATTTTCAACCCATTAGATAACTTGATGCTGTTGTAAACGTACTATGTATGCATTCAGCCAGTCATAGATTTTCAAATAGTTTTTTACAGTAAAGAAGTTCCTTTAACGTCCCTGGACACATTTCAAAGGGTGTTTTTTATTGAACATCTCACAAACACATTGTTATGTGCTCATTAACATTATAGAAGAAAATTGTTCATTAGGTTTAAAATATTTATGCATTGATTGATTTAGTTGGAAACATTGTTCATCTAATATTGACCGTGTTGCATAAAAGGCCTCCTGTTCACCCCGCACTCAATGACGTGCATTGGGAGGTCTTGCGAGTGTGGTGGCCGCGCCGCCTCATTCATGGCCCCTGGGGCGCCCCAGCGCAGCGGATGCGGTGCCGCTTCACCGTCCGAAATACACGCGCGGGCGCCGCGCCAGGGCGGACGGCAGGGCGTGGTCGCCTCCGCCCCCCCCCCAAGATACCGCATTTATGCTCCGGAAAAATATGGAGAACATCGACGTTTTCCAAGCGTAATTTCATTTTACGGTCATTGTGAATTCATTTTCCAGTGACAATATTTTACATTAATGTATTAATAGTTATACAAGTTCATATTTTATTAAATAAAAGTAATATAATTTATATAAGAAATTATATTAAATAAAAATATTTATTAAATTAAATAATTTATTATATATTTAAGGCATTTCTCGGCTCTCATGCAGGTTGTTTCTTCTCTGGATTCTAGTCATGCCCAAAGTAATTAAAAGTGCTCGGTGTAAACAAAACAGTGAAAAGTTTCAATTTCATATCATACCCTTACTGCCAGCGTGAAAAACATTATCGTTCCTCGAAATTTACCTTCCTTTGATGTTTGGCGACCCTGATAAAGGCCAACTCTCACAATATGCGGTCATTTCAAATTTTGACATACAACAAAAATACTAGATAAATATCATACTTCGCAATTTTTCTCTCGTGAAATTGATTCACTTCCTTCAAATTCGTTGCATTTGACTTATCACCCAATGCATCATCGCCGTCTGCAGACTACTGCACCTAAGATTCCGTTATTTCTTGATGTTCGCCTCCCAAGACCTACATTATGCGTACACGAACTCGCCTCCAGTCATTTCGGCGACGGTGCCGGCCGTCGAATTGCTCGCGGGCGTGTTATTTCCGTCTGGCTGCGGGGGGAGAGCAATGGGTTTTACTGCGCCATAACTCTGGCGAGCGGCGGCGGTGGGGCCAGACGTGCGTTCGCGGCGTTACATCACGAGCAACACGTGCGCGGGCACGCTTCTCCGCCGTCGCCCGCCGAGTTGGCAGCGCCCGGGGCGACGCCAGACGCCAAGTGGCGCGCCCCGCCCCCACCCACGCCCCGGGCGGGGCAGATTGCCGCCGGGCGGAAGTCGCCAGCCGCCGGCGCTGGGCGCGCGATAGCAACGCGACTCCAAGTGCGAGATTGGTGCCGGGCGCAGATCTACCAAGGTTCCTACCAAGGGATGGGAAAAACACCCATGGTTTTAAAACTGATTTTTCCACCAGAAACACGGATATATTAACATCCATGTCTTGTTTCTGATGTTCTTTTCAGATCGATATATTTTTACAAAACACCTATGTTTTAAAAAAAAAGATCTTTATCGATGATTTTGTATTTAATATTTAATTAATATTATGAAATATTAATTAAATATTTAATTTAATATTATTAAATTACATTTTGAACCTTGTCTGTATAGAATACTGATTAAAAAAATTAAGATGACTGAGTGCTTTAAGGAAGAATATACTTTCATACTTGCTTATATGTATTACATACAGGACGTTTCATTTTGATGATTTATGAATGAAAAGAAATAAATGGATAATATCAAGAAAATGTCCCTAATTTTTTCTTTCCATCTTTACAATAGATAACATTATTATTAGCATATTACTTATACGTGACCAAACATTAAAATATACCGGTATTTTGTTTAAGAACTCTTTAATTCAAAATGAAAACAGGATGGGAAAATACCATCTGTTTTATCATAATTAAAACATCTATATCTTAATCATCTATGTTTTTTGTCAAATACACCGAAAATCTTTTGGTGACGTATCGAAGTATCGATATATTGATGTTTTGCTAAAATTTGCCACCACTAATCCTGCCGCGTTTGCGTGCCTCAAGCATCGGAACACACAACGTCCCTCGGAGACAGCGGACAATGCCAGGCGGAAGGGCGCCAGAGATGTGAGAAAACTAGATTAATGTGTTTGCTGCATATGTTCCTTTGCTCGTATGCTGAGCGGATGCCGTTGACTAGAAAATAGTAGTGCAAAACTAGAAAATGTGATCTCACCGTCATGTAGAAAGGAGCCATGATGATGAGGCCATGTGTGTTCTAACACTGACTCTGACTTCTCAGCTCAACCCAGTATACTATAGAAGTTAATGAATTTGGAATATAGGAATGCTATCAGATAAAAATTATCGATTCAGAAATATTCGATTGATGCTTTTTTTCTCCACATCGCATAATATTTTTAGTTTTTTTGTCATGAAACGATTCATTTGAGAATGAGTAAGGAATGAGTGGTAGCTTACTCATTATCAAATTATATTCCATAAATTATATAGATTGCAGTGCACACGTACTTCTCCGTTTCATTATTATATCTGTGAAATATACTATTACACCCTCTATTTTCCTCAAGTAAATATTTCAGAAATGCAAAGGAAGTTATGACACACGCATTTCCCAGTATATTTTTGGCTGAAATGATCTGTTTGAGTTGGTCCAGAGTACAGCGCCTTAAAAAAGTAAGCTCTGCTTCTCGACCAATTTAGTCTCAGTGATGTCATTCGAAACGCACATTGGTTCATGAAAAATATTGAGGAAAAGTAATAGAAACGACATTTTTCAAACTGCTTCGTATTCTGTAAATGTATTGTTACGCTAAAGTTACATCTTTATTGTAGGTGAACGTTTGTGACCTTTTGTCTTGACTGAAGTGTAAACTTCATTCTTGACGGAAAGAGAAATGTTTGTTTCTGTAGCACAGAAGAAACACACGACTCCTCTTTCGATGGTATAAGCGTAAAAAATGCCTTAGTCTAAATATAAAGAATGGGCATGGTGTTTGGAACTGTCAAGCATGAACGAATGGAATTGCACATTGTATACTGTTCAGAAAAGCTTTGCTCATTTGCTGAAAGACGGGATAGGAAATGGCAACACGAGAAAGAATTTCCGTTCTTGAATGTCATTTTTATATTGCTTTTTAATAATTAATTGTTTTCAGCAGTGAGATCTTGTAGAAAAAAACATATTTTTATGCAATTTAACAATGTATGTATGAATTTTATTATTTTTTTTATGAAATTGGAGAAATTGGTAAGATTATTTAGAAGATTATACTGGATATGACGCTATTGCCTTCCTGCTGTAATCATTTTCTGAAATATCCATTGCTTAGGCGAAATTCAATTCTTTATAAGGGATGTGCGATTTACTCGTCATACGTCTACTCCATCCTGGCCAGTATCATTTTCCAGGAGAGGAGGGAGCTAAATTGCTTCGGAGCTCACAGGCTCGACGTCCTATCTCTACGTCGACGTAGTGGGTGCAGGGGCGTCTGCCGCAGAGGCTAAATCCGGAAGGGCAGTCTGTATCCGACAGCGCGTCTGCATCCTGGCGCTCTCTCCCTCGTTCACAGCCGCTCGCTGCGGTCTCCTCTCGGATCTCCCTCCCCGGAATGGAGGAGGAGTGGGGGTACGCAGACGGGGACCCTGCGGCACACCCAGCGGCGAGAGAGAAGGTCCAAAGGGCGGAGCGCGTTTTTTCTCAAGAGCCGACATCGAATTTTTTATCTAATCGGTGATGACGATTTCATAATAACATCATTCTTGGTTACCACAAGTTAATCATTAAATCTTACATTGAATATTCAGAAACGTGACGAATAACTGGGTTGTGTTTCACCAATTCTACAACACATAGTTTCGAGTTTAACGAGAAATCATTTAAAGATTCCTGTTCCTTCTTTCTAGCAAGTACATGAACAAGTACCAAAGGAAATTAGAATGAGTTACATTAGTGATAAGAAAAGGGAGAAGTTGATTGTCCATTTATCAGGACTATTTAATAATAAAGCACCCCGTACGAAGCGTTTACGTACGGTTATTTCGGAAACCCTGCACGAGGATCAGAGCTTGGATTAGAAGGCGGAGAACCGCAGAGGGGAAGACGAGGGGAAGACGAGGGGAAGACGAGGGGAAGACGAGGGGAAGACGAGGGGAAGACGAGGGGAAGACGAGGGGAAGACGAGGGGAAGACGAGGGGAAGACGAGGGGAAGACGAGGGGAAGACGAGGGGAAGACGAGGGGAAGACGAGGGGAAGACGAGGGGAAGACGAGGGGAAGACGAGGGGAAGACGAGGGGAAGACGAGGGGAAGGCGAGGGGAAGACGAGGGGAAGACGAGCGGAATACGAGGGGAGGGGGCGTCTGTGGGTTGAGGAGAAGGACGTGAGTTCGTCTGGCCCAGTACTTCACCGCTCCCCCTCAAGCGCTGCTTCAACACGGCCGCAAGACATTTGCGGGTGCAGCGGGGTATTTTTAAAGAACTTGAGATATTTCTAGAAGAATGTAGCGAGAGTATACGAGTTCGGACTCGGTTTTCCTGTAATATAAAGGTTTAAATTGTCGATTTTATTTCTTAATTTTATTTTGTAATTTGAATTCATCGTACTCTTTGCAGTAATGTGATACTCGCACATTTGAAACTGAAAATTCGTATTCATCTTCAGTTAGTGGTAATGAATGTTAGGAGCATCTGACTACCATTTAACATGCCACGCTCTGAATCACAAATAAATGCGATGATCACTTTGAACGTGTTGGCGAGACTTGCTAAAATACTTGAAAGAGACTAAAGACGGAAAGAGACATCTTCAGACGTTCCAGAATTCATATTAAATGCAATCAGATAATATGAAGTGCTTTTTTCCTCTTTAGCATTTGTTCTTTGCTTTTTGTCACGATTGTTTCAATTTATCTAGCCATGCGTCTTATAAAATGCCAATTTTGAAAACCGAGATCTCTCGTTCTTGAGGAATGATGTATTTCTTGAGATTTTTATGTTCTTGTAATAATAATCCTTGATGTTCTGAACCTCAGTAATAATATTCTAAACTATCATCAATGTAACGTACAAGAAAGGAATTAAATTGAATGTTTGTCATAAAAGAATGCAGGAATCATTAGTCACGAATTGACGTATTCTCAGTGTAGTAGTTTTACCCTTCATCGACCCATTTTTTAAATGAATAACTCAGAATCTCCCTACGTGCCAGCTGCCATCTGGACCGTGGGACGGCGGTGGACGAGGGCAAGTGATGGAAAAGGCGACAGTGTGAGATGCCAACGGGCGCGTTGCCGCATCGGGAGCAAGAAATGTCAATCGAATGATCTGGAGCGCGAACCGAGCTCAAGTGGTTAGATCGCTTACCTCACCTTCCGTCGCTTCATCCAGGATTCACCGCTCAGTAGTTGCATGTGAAGAAAGCCACTATAATTTCATCATTCAAATAGCATCATCATCACCACAAACTATCAAACTATTCACTTCAAGATATGACCGAAAAGGTACTGCGAGTCATAACAACTTATAAAGTGTATGATGATCACGTCATGGTGATACGACGCCGTGTTATACTTTGTTTCTATTTTTTTGTGTTGACTTGTTCGGCAACACTACGACAAGTTACTTTTATCAATTTTCCGTCTTGCACTTTTAATCGCTAGCGTCAAGATCGCAAAAGGCGCTGCGACAGCTGCACAGTAAAGTAATATTACATCATTATACACGTTCGCCAAAGAATCCGAAGGATTGATTGATTGATTTTTTCGTGTTTCTGGGCGCGTCAACTGCTTCGGTCATTAGTCCCGTTAGTGTAATGCTTGTTTTACCCGGTAGATGGCGGTGATCTTTCCCCGCTGGATGGCGAGATCCGGCGCCGACCTACCGTCGGCTAGTGGGGTTTCCCCCTAACCAGGACTCTCCCACCAGCGGGGCACCGCCCTAGTCAGGGCAAACTCTAAGCTCCCGACCGGTCTCCCGGAATATGTGGTTGTGTCGTGAATGTTAGTGTAAGTGTGTGTATGTGTGTGTGTGTGTGTAAGGGAAGAGGATAGGACAAGGAAGTGGAAGGACAGATCGCGCGCGGTCCGTGGCTCGTTTGGTAGAGTACAGCTCCCGCATTCGCCTAGTGTTGATCGGAGAAACCACGGAAAACTACCGATCAGCTAGAATTCTCCTCCAGACAACGACTGAATTCGACGTAGCTGAAAAGCTAGTGTCGAAAATCGTGCCGCCGTGGGGAAAGGGAACCTAGGACCTCCCGGTCAGAGGCGCTGCAGTGACATCAGTTGATGCACTGAGCTACCGCTCCCGGTAATCCCAAGGAAGAGAAGAAAGTTGCTTAAGGGGGCCGTAGGTCAGGGGCGCGCGCGGGGCTGCTATCTTGGGCGCGCAAGTGGCAGGTGCGCATTCCGAGCGCACTCTAATTAGACGCGCGCGGCGGGGCGTGGCGTGGCGTGGCGGCGCGGGGTGCGGCGAAGCGGAGCGGGGTGGGGCGTTGCAGGGCGGCGCGGGACGATGGGTTTGATTTTTGATTTTTCCATGTTCTGCTTCGGTCATTAGTCCCGTTAGTGTAGTGCATGTTTTTCTCGGGAGCTGGCGGTGATCTTCCCCCGCTGGATGGCGAGATCCGGCGCCGACCTACCATCGGCTAGTGGGGTTTCCCCCTAAACAGGACTCTCCCACCAACGGGGCACCGCCCCAGCCGGGGCAAGCTCTAAGTTCCCGCCGGTCCCCCGGAATATGTGTTAGTGTAGTGTATGTTAGTGTAAGTGTGTGTGTAAGGGGACGGGATAGGACAAGGAAGAGGAAGGACAGATCGCGCGCGGTCCGTGGCCCGTTTGGTAGGGTACTGCTCCGGCATTCGCGGGGCGGCGTGGGGCGGGATGGGGCGGGGCGGGGCGGGGCGGGGCGGCTCGGCTCGGCTCGGGGCGGCTCGGGGGGGGTGGGGCGGGGCGGGGCGGGAAACGCGCGCGTGTGTCATAACGCGCGGGTTACGACGCGCGGACGTTTTTATTGGACGCGCTTGCGGCTTTTTCCGGAGAAGTCGCTGGCGGGCGGGTGGGCGAAAAATATGAATGTGTGCCATCGTTGCACAACTTTTTGGGAACGTTTGGATGAGTGAGATTTAGATTCGCCAGTGTCGCTTTGCCAGACTGGACTATTCGTCTAGGTGATGACCGAGTAAGCGGCACGCTTCATTTGTTTTCTTGAAATATCTGTAGATGAGTTAGTTCACCAAGAGATATTGCGCAAATTTCAACAGATTTCAGTATTGCACATTAGTTGATTTCTTGGATGTGGTCCAGTATCAAAGATATACTGGAGCTCTCTTAGGGTATGTTTGTAGTTCTGCATCCTATGGATGTTTCTCTCAAGGAAACATCTCTCTTATCGCAATGTGCGAACTCTTATAATTCTGGGATACGAGTGTTGAAATTGTTTGCTCTAGAAGGGAATGGCATAGCACCTACGTAACCTAACAACAGCTGCCAGACCACATTTCGTTCATGGTTTTCGACCAGTTTTCTAAATGTGATTATTGAGATGGACATTGGCAGATTAAATGTAGATTATTTTGTCAAACATAAGACGAAATTATTTTTTGACGTTGTTAGTAATTATTATATTATTTTTATTTTATCACATTAATTCACGTTGTGTGCCTGTTTATTTGATAGAATTGGACTGTGGAAGAGGCCATCATGCCAATTGTTGAGAAATGACGCCTAAAAGAATGATGACCAGTATAATGACAGTATTTACAATACTCTTAAACTCTCCCGCCCGTCAGAATGCTGAAGGGTGAATTTCGGACATCCTTCAACATCGGTTTCCCGTTGGTGGGACGTAGTGTTCGTTCATTTCTCGTTGGTTCCAAATTTCGTGAATTCAAAAATCAGTTATTGATATTTTCGTTTTGTGTACATTGTGCCGTATAAGACAACATGCTCATTTTTTTCAGCAAGAGCGATTTTCTATGTTTTCTCTCCCTTTCCAAATCAAAGAGAGTGATCAGCCACGCGAGATAAAAGATAAATCATAGTTAACACCTTTTCATACAAATATCGTGTTCCCAAAGAAAATTCCTGTATCATTTCCGTAGACTCCATTTCCAAGCGACCTTCCAGCCTAATGAATTTCCTCCCCCGGCCTGAGATCCGCAGGCTAATCAGGGGGGGGGCGCCTTTGGAGCTCGAGGTGCGTGACGAGGGTCCTCCCCCGACTCTCCCCGGTGTCTTCCGAAAAGGGGGCGGGGCCGCGTTGCGTGTTTGCGTAGAGGGGAGGCGTCAAATCGAAGGGGCAGCTCACAGTTGTCCGAAACCGCGGATAACATTTCTTCTGATTTTGCAGCATTAAACTGGTAACCAATGTATTTTTTAAAGTTTAACTTGTATGGTGGAAAAAATGAAATAAAACAGCTTCGATTTTCGTTAAAGATTTTCGCAATTTCCGTTTTGTTTTCTATGACAAGATATGTTCTGTAGTCTGATGGAGGTTATATTGAAAATATTTTATTACTTATTGCCTGCCAGGCACCGTTCTGAAAAAAACAGTTTTTTTAGAAATGTGAATTGAGCGTACATCGTCAGTTCATGATCTTCATACGCCTGCTTTATTTTATAACCGTTGAAATTAATAGCACTCTCTCAGAAAACCTTTATTAGGAATACGTCTATATTTAAAAAAAATCGAATTCTGAGCTAACAACCTTTAGCTAATTTTACTTTACATCTCTCTGTTTCTTCTTCCTATTTTATTCCATTTCTCGCGTCTCCTTTCTTTGTTTTTGTTTGTCCTATGGTGTGCGTGTTTCTGCCCATTTGTGACAGGAGGGGGGTGAGGGGTTGTGAGTCACGCCTCGAGGGAGCCTCTGCCAGGGAGGGCGCGTGCGGGGAGTGAGAAAGAGGCAGTCGCTGAGATGGCATTGGGGCAGAGACTGAGATTGGGGCAGAAACCAGCTACATAGAACGCGTTTTGCTACTTACTATGAGTAGCAAGTAGTGTGAAGAAGAAGTAGAGAAGAACAAGTAGAAGTGAACTATGCGTGTTGCGTGTTCAGAAATATTTCATCCAGAACTCTAGTCATGGTCTTATTACTATATTGGCTGTTTTGTAAATATTTCCAAATTTTAAAAAATCTGTTATTTATTTGTAACAATGTTCCCTAGCATAATCAGGCATGAACACAGAGCAATTCTCCTTTAGTGTAGTCAATCATAAGTCAAATAAAGTAATTTTCCTTTTCGTAGCCTGTCATAAGTCACGTGGAGTAATTCTCCTTGGAAGAAGTTTAGTCGTTTTTTGTCACATCATTACCTTTTATTCCTATCAGCCAGGGGCTAGGTTTCGTTGGAATTTGAGATTACAAACAGTCGCTCATCAGAGATTCTGCTTGTCTCAACCGGCTTAACCTCCGCGACTTCGCGAAGCGTGGTTAAGCAGTTCGGCTAACAAAGCTGTTCCTCGACTCATTTAAAATGCTCTATCAAATAAGGAAAATTTACATTTGTAACAAAATATTACACTTCTCTACAAAATGACATAAACTAAATTCGCATGTAGAATACAGACCCAGTTGTTTTTGGTTCTTGTTCGATCATAATGTACTCGACCATATGTTGTAAGAAGACAGTTACAATTTATAAGAAATATTCTATAGTGTACCTTAAAGAATTATGAGCTGCAGGGAGTATGGCGTTCAAATTTACGCTTGATGAAGCGAGAGGAACATTACAGCCATACTCACCTATAAACTAGGTTACGGTTCGTAATGAAAAGAATGGTTGCTCATTCACCGAACGTGACACAATGAGGGGGATACACGGGCAGCATACGGTGAATTTCAAGGGGGGAGAGAACGCAAGCGATCGTAGCGGAGCGGACGGAGAGCAACAAAGCGAGGCGAAGCGAAAACAAGCGCAGCGCGGACGGACGGCTCTGCCGCAACAGCCGCTGCGCCGCCTTCGCCAATGCAAACATCCTAAATTTGCCGCGACGCCCGCGGGGGCGGCCGGAGGCGGGCGGGGCGGGCGGGGCGGGCGGGGCGGGCGGGCCGGCGGGGCGGGCGGGGCGGGCGGGGCGGGCGGGGCGGGCGGGCGGGCGGGGCGGGCGGGACGGGCAGGGTGGGTGGAGCGGTGGAGCGGGCGGGGCGGGCGTGGCGGGCGGGCTGGCGTGGCAGGCGGGGCGGGCGTGGCGGGGGGGGCGGGCGGGGCGGGCGTGCGAGCGTGGCGGGCGGGGCGGGCGGGCGGGCGGGGCGGGAGTGGCGGGTGGGGCGGTCGGGGGGCGTGGCGGGTGGGGCGGGGTGGGCGTGGCGGGGGAGTGGGTGGGGGGGCGGGGGAGAGGGGGAAGCGGGGGGGGGGGGGGGGCCGATGGGAGGGCTAGGCGGCGTGGGTGTCGGGGGAGACGGGGCCGGCAAGGGCTGCATGAGGGTGGGAAGGGAGCGTTCGACTCTCGACACCGGATGTGGACTCCCCCCGCCCCCCCGCCGCGCCAATTCCCCGCGATTGCGTCGAGCCGCAGTGCCGTTGGGAGGTCCTTTGTACTCACGTTCCGCCCCACCTCCCGTCAGATGGACCGTGGGAAGCATCTGGGAGCCAGCTGGGTGGGCATTGTCCCACACAAAAGCTGAATCTTTGCTTCGAGGGGCGAATTCAAGCCCACTGTTTAAAGTAAACCAACGAAAAACAACTTATATAGCTTAAAGCTAAAACAAAATTGAAAAAAATTAGTGACGTGTGTAAAACTAGTTCGTTTTGGAGCTGTCAGAAAGAAACAAATCAAATTCAAATAAAAAAGAAGAAAAAATAAGTCAAAAAAGTTAATATTTCAAGACTACGATTCCATTTGGAAACAAGAGAAAAATTTGAACTGAATTATAAGAGTAAAACGTAATTTTGGCTCCAATTTTACGTTTTTATCGTCTTGTTCTCCCAACTGAAATAAAAACGCTTTAAAAACGCAGAATGTTCACGACGTGTCTATAAGAGTATCAGTTTTGTTAAAATTATTATGTATATTCTTCACTATCTAGGAACACGTTTTGAAGATCGCAGAATTAACTTAAAACAAATATTTTAATACTTTATGACAAAAACTTACAAACCGCACCATTAGATTTTTTCGATAGGTAATAAATAGGCTTATTTGCCAGTGAATGTTCACTTTGTTGTCAAAATATCTGGGTATTCCACATATTCTGAAACAAAATGTGGAGTTTTACGTTGTTTAGTGTTTTTCACTTGAGTGTAATCTCTACACGCCCGTTATTTAATAATAACCTGTTATTCCAGAATCTCTACCTCAGAACCTCGTCTGTAACATGATACACGGCTTTGAAGAAGGGATTCCGTGTGAAAAAGGGTGTGGTATAGTTGGGACTGTCGTTCATTTATTTATAGTGGAGCATCGCCACCTGTGGTGCGGGGTGGGGTGGGGGGCGGGGGGGATGGCTCCTTGGAGGGGAGGGCATTCCAGTGAAGGCAGCGACGCACAAATCGATAACGTAGCACGTGCGTACACGCGGCGTTCACAAGTTTGTGGGCGATTAGTTTAACGCACGAATCTACAAATCTGGTATGTACTGTGTAAATGATGATGACATTTTGATTCACGGGAACACGATGGATTATATGTGATTATTATTTCTCAAAAACCAATTGGTCTATTGTTCTCAATTCTCTGATATTAAGGTGTTATTGATGTCATTTAAAGAGTCGTTCACATCTGCAGTTTAGATAACTGATATAAATAGAATTAATGGATGGCATATACTAATCCCTCGTTATCAGATTAGAAAATCAAAATGTCTCCACCTACTTCTTATCTGCAGATTGAAATGGTATAAAAAACGAATTGATTCATTATTAAGATTACTGTCCATTGTTCGGAGTTGTACAAATTTGGTGATAACACGGTTCATATCTTAACAGCTTATCTCTTGTAAGTAGTTAAGATTCTGGTGAGGAACTAAGCGTTTATTCACCTTTCTTCGTTCTGTCTCTCTTCCGTTACAGTGTCTGACATGTACGTACGTCTATATCGGTCTTCGCCTATCTTTCAACTTTATTCTCTGAGAATATATTATTGCACAATAGAATCATGTTCACATTCCAAATATAGGTTTCAACAATTATTTAAAGTCTACTTATGGTATTTCACATAAAAGAAATGGAAACGGGATCAAGTGCAATGAATGTGTGTGTCCCTTTAAGGCAGCTCCGAAGTCTTCCACCTGCAGTACTTCCGTGCGTCACGGGAAAATCCAGCACATTTTAGCTGAGATCGATACGGAATGTGAACATGATTCTATTAATTGAAACACGGTATGCGATTGAGTGAAATTTGAAGATAAATTTAGAAAAAGAAAAGACTATAAAATACATGATCTTAAGAAATTTGTTTCAAAAATGTTTTCAGATATTGATATTATGAAGATTACGTTTCTTATTCTTCCGATATTATAAAGATTAGATTTTATGTATCACATTATTTTTTTAAGAGAGGTACATTATTTAGATTGTATTTAAATTTACTAAGAGCATGAACTCTTTGAATAATACAAATAATGACTAAAATAAATCCTGTAACAGAGAATTAAGTTTTCCCAATTTGCGTACAATGTGTCCACGGAGAAACCGTATTGAATTAGTGTAAGTAGAAAGGAAATAATATAAAATATACAGCAAAAAATATTTTATTTCTTTAAATATGTTCCGTGCATTCCCCCTTTTCGCCTGATAGTTTGAGAAGTTTTTGTAATTGGAGAAGAAGTTCCCAGCCATCTTGCAAATGTAAATGGTTTGATATAAATTCAATTGTAATTATTATTAATGAATACATTTAGTATAATTATATGTACTTACCTATATATTACAAGAAAAATTAAATTATTTATTAAATTCTTCAATATTTGTAATGATATAATCATTATATCATTAATTAAATAATTTAATTTTTCTTGTGTGTTTTATTAATTTACTAGTAAAATATATCGTATGAAAAATTTATCGAAAATGGGGCTCCAGAAATGCAGTTGGTTGCGCCTGATATTTTAGGCTGCGCACGACTATGATGAATTCTCTCGACGTGCGTTCCACTGTTCGGCACACGACAGCTCTGCCCCTACAAGACCGCACCCCGCCCCCTCATTTCGAGAAGTGCCCCCTGCCCCTGGCGACAGAATGGCACGCCTGTCACTCGCAGCGGGCAACCCTTCGTGCGCGCACAAACACACACACACATACACACTAGAAATTCAACGTATATGTCGTTGTTTTCATATAAATATTAATGTTTTAACATAATTTATTTAGAATTTTATTATATATTTTGATTTTCGTTAGAACATTCTTTCTGACCAAACCTTTTTTTTTTTATTGTTCTTATTATTTTGAATTATTTAGTTTTGTCAGTGAAATTTGAATTTTTAAATGAATAAGTACAGTTTCTGTGATTTTAAATATCTCCCTCACGCGCTAATATTTATGTCAGAAGTTGCTAAACCATTTTTACAAATATCAAAGATTTGTTGGCGATTTCGTATCTTTAACACGCGTCCGCGCGCACACACACACACATACACACACACACACACACACACACAAACACACAAACGCGCTCGCGCTCGCAAGGTGCGTGGTGAACTCTCCAAACAATCGGACGTCGCTTCGCGCCTGCGCCCTCAGCAGCAACAAACTCCCCCGGTAGAGCACCCGGCTGTCAACGCGGCAGCACCATTCACACGGCATGCGGACGACGTCCAACGTCTGCACAGCGGCTTCAATCATACACACGGACCGCCGGCACTCTCGCTCTACAACTCTACAGCTCTTGGCACGGAATCGCTTTACGGTTGTTACTACACTAGTGCCCGAAACTACCACAAATCGGAGGAAAACTTGCCGCACTGTTACTCGTATTTCAGGCGCTAGTAATGTAGATGAGAAAGTTTGTTAATTTTGTGAATGCACCGGGAAGATTACACTTCCTTCGGAACATATTTGTGTATGTGTATGTGAGTATGTCAGAAGGTGCCAGAGCATTGATGTTGTTTACTAGGCTAGTGCGGGGCGTTTGATAACAATCTACACATACGTTCTTTGCAATCGTAGGCAACCGCGGCCAGAGTCATGTGAAGGATCTCAGCTGTCAAGAAAAAAGGCCAGGTCAGTGATGACGTTTTGACGTGATCGTGGTCTTCTTCAGGGCTAGACAAACTCCAGCCCTGAAGAAGACCACGACATGATGGTCGAAACGTCGGCATCACTGCTCTGGACGCGGCGTCATCCGGACAGCCGAGAGCTTTCTCATATGTTCTTCGCCAGGGAGAAATCGGGAATAGAGCGCGTGTGATGAGCGCAATCAGGGGTCAGGCGCGCTTACCGGCATCTCGGAAGGAAGCGAAGCGGCTGCGACGAAGCGTCAACAAAACACGAGCGCTGGGCGCTGGACGGCTGCAACCGCGTCGAGTCGAACGCCAACGGCGACCACCAAGCGACTGCTGGCGGCCGCGCGCGCGCGCCGGGCTTTTAGGCGGGAGCGGGGAGCGGGACGGCGCGGGGCGGCGGCGGGGAGGGCGGCGGCGGGGGCGGAGCCGACGCGCACCCGACGCCCGCGCCGCCGGGGAAAACCCTGCCCGACGCCGCCGCGCAGTGAGGAATTTTCCACATCTCGAAGGGCGAAATTCGGCTCCCGTTTCGTGAGATTTCTTGCGATGAATGGTGCACAGGTAAACGCAAGTATTAATTCATATGAAAGACTTCTTGAAATTCAGTGAGAAATACGTATGTTTTCAAACTAGCCACGTTGTGCAAATTGCCACAGTTAACCCCAGTTAACCGGCATTAACACCGAAGGGACCGAAATAATCGGAGTTTGTGTTATACAAATCATGTTATCCGAAGATTATAAATGTGTGTTATCCTAATCCCTTGCCGGGACCCAAGTGTTGTTCGTGTGATGGCGAAGTTTCTTGTTAAACGAGTTCGTGCTAATGAAGGTTTACTGTAATTCATTTATTTACGCCTTCATCTTTCACTTGATTGCTATGTATTTTATACTGATTTTCTCAACAATATGTTAAAGCATAGCTAATGAAATGGGTGTTGGATAATGATTATTATCTAATGACATAACTAAAATCAAGTTTCTCGAATTGTTTTCTTTCTCAGACTTCTTGTTTAGACGGCCAATTCTCTTTAATTCTAGCTAGTGTATAATTTATTAAGTCATTTTTATTAGAAAATATGTTTAAAATATTCATTTACTTGTATGTTGTATATCAACCTCCGCTGATAACACTTTCTTAGTCTAGGTGACAGTGTATAATCGACATATTACAAAAATTGTTTCCTTGTCGATCCGAAATGCAATTTACCCCATGTGTACATTGCTATAATCTGATATGTTAAGTCACTCTTAATCTATATTACGTGCAAGCAACACTTTTATGCGAGTAATATTACTTCAGCATTTTTTAGAATATCTTTACAGTATGTTCGTAACCTCTTTCGATAAATTTATACGTGTAGTTGGTTCCTCTAAATTGTAATGAGGAATCATGTTTACAGAATGTATACAGCTATTTAAAGACGTGTAAAGGGAAAAAATAAACATAAATTCATTCGCACAAAAAAGTTCTCTGCATTCCTTTACTATGAGATTCAAACCTATGTTTCCTCTAATCTTTTATACCATGTTTACTTTGCCACCTTGGCAAGGATTTAAAAATTTTACCCCTAATTGTTCTCTAAAGATACCCAATTCCCGATGTCCCAGGAGAGGGGTAGAGGAACGTCTAACTTTCTTAGTGATACAGGACACTTCCAAGAAAATAAACCTATTGTTAAACTGGACTTAAATATGAATTAGATTAATTTTTCATCTTGTGTATAATAATTATTAAATTATTTCCCAACAACTTTCTTCTGCAACAGCGATGAAAATTGTTAGTGAAAAATTATTGATTGATACCGTTTAGATAACGTTAAGGAGATAATCAGTAAATGGATTTTAATTTAAAATGAATGAAAATGAAAGTATGAATTTGATTCTTGGCATTCACCTCAGCATTCAGATGCTCATTTAAGCTCAACCAAAAACTGATATTGGTAGTATGAATGGATATGCCACTATAATACCCTTTCTAATACTTCGACATCAACAAACACAAACATTATTTCGTAGTGGGCTCCCTCTTTAAGACTGAACAAATACCGACTATCACGCATTCGCTTGTTAATAAATCGACAAACGCGTGTCAATGCCACGAATATTTAGAAACATTCAGAATCTTTCTAATGTAATTTGCAAATTTCGAAAAAAAGGCATTTCGAATATAATTTTTAATCTAGAGTGCGAAAGGAACTACCACCAACACGTTTCTTGGAGCTTCCCGAGCGTCTGGTGGGTTGCCTATGCCCCCAGGCGTCACCCTGAGATCATTCATCCGAATCTGAGATCAGTGCGTAGAAACAATAAATATTTGAGAAACCTATGTGATTTAAAACAATATTAATAGGAATTTTTAATGGGAATAAGGTATAAAATCCTCATATTTAGAGGCTAAATAAGTTGCGTTTTATTGTGAATAATAGCGTAACAAATGTTTCCTTATTTCCCAAATTTTTTATTAAATTATTGCTGCCTCAGAATGTCAAGATTATACCTGACATTAAGGAAATTTTACAGAAAAGTATTTTAAAAGTTCAGATGTTATGTCATTTGGATCATTGGTTTTCTACCAGGCTGATTTGATAACAGACTATGTTGTAGACAATAGAGAGTCGATGTCACCTTGTCGATTTGATTCTGCTTTATCTCCATAGGTCTCTGAAAATCTTGAAGTTTAAAGTACTTGACGAAATATAGAAAGACAATTAACGAGTGTTAGATTTAGCACAGAAAATTTCAAAGTCCTCGTTTTCTGAAATCTACAATGTATTATTCAATGAGGGAAGTGTGTGTGCGGTCTGAGTGTGGCGTAACATAATGGGGACGGCGCGTCCCGGGCGGCACTTTTAGGGGGGCGGCAAAATTTCACAATAAATATTAATAATAATGTTATAAAAATATGTAAAAATTTGAACCAATTCATTTCATATTTTGTGGCACCTACGATTCGAACCGATTGCTCACGCTTGTATATTTTAGTCGTTTAAACTGAAATACTTAAGACGGCCAAGTTTTCCCCCGCCTCGGGCGGCTGACCCCTACGCGACGCCACTGGTGTCAGTCTGAAGCTGCCGAGCGCGAACCCACTTCGGCCGGCGAGATCCGAAGTTTCTGCCAGTGCGTGGTGGCGCTTGCAGCGAGATGGAGCGGCCTAAAGCGGGCGGCGCCTAAAGTTAGCTCTGACTTCCTCTCGCTTCCTCTGCCGCTCCGCTCTTCCTGCCTTCCATCTGCTACTCGAACCCCACCCCACGCCCACTTATCCGCTCTTGTGGCCGCCGACGAACAGCGGTGGGGTGGGAGCCGTGAGCGAGGGGTGTGGATCCCCGGGAAAGTTGCAGGGCTTTAGAATTGGGGATCGAATGTTTTAGCGAGTGTGAATGGAACTCCTAATTGCCAAGTTCACTAATTTAGGAGTTTTGTGGTGATATCTTGATGACGATTGCTGGAAGATAGGCAATTTGTTTAAAGTATGTTGCCAGAAAATATAAATTATTTAATGAACAACAATCTGAGAAGTCGGGCAGTGGACAGAAGGCTAAAGCATTGTTTTAAATTTAAGCACGAGGAACGGATATTCTCTGTGCATTGATATTTGCCAACGCGACAACTTAAAACTGTGTAAAAAAGGAGATTTTAAAATGAATTTAATGAAAAATAAATTAGAAATGAAAAATCTTAAGAGATGTTAAAATGAAACATCTAATAGAAATGTATGTATCCATTTCTGTTTGTTTAAAAAGCAAAGTTACAGCTTTAGCCAACATGTCTCTAGTTACATCATAATAAAAATATATTGACAATTACATAAAATAAACTAAAAATAATAATATTAAACAATTAATCTAAAGATAAAAAAGTACCACCTAATGAGTAATATACCAATATAAATATGCGTAAAAAATACGGGAACGAACATAAATAAAATTTTACAAAATTGATTGGAAAAAAACAGATAGTTTCATTTGACATTCTTTGTATTGCTTGTTAGATCATGAATGCAGCAAAAAGCATATATTGTATCATTCGTTAAAACGAAATACTATGTGGCAAAGGTCCTTCATGTAATTTTTACAGGACTTACTAGTTGGAAAATAATTAATATATTACTATTTTATTAAGCTTGTAAATATTCTTCCGATAATTCTGGTATTCTCTCTCTCTCTCTCTGTTCATCCCTTCCTCTCTCTCTCTCTGTTCATCCCTTCCTCTCTCTCTCCGTTCATCCCTTCCTCTCTCTCTGATCATCCCTTCCTCTCTCTCTCTCTGATCATCCCTTCCTCTCTCTCTTTCTCTCTCTGTTCATCCTTTCCTCTCTCTCTTTCTCTCTGTTCATCCCTTCCTCTCTCTCTCTGTTCATCCCTTCCTCTCTGTTCATCCGTTCCTCTCTCTCTGTGACGATGTGTTAATACTCGGCCGTTTTTAACATGATTTGTTTTGGTTCAGATTTATAGCTCGTTCTTCGTGATCCATAGAGCAAATGCTAAGATGATAAATTGTTTTGTTTCTAGAGCATAACTATAGTTTTATATCCTTTTAAATGTCAGGTAAAGCTGTTTTGCCATTGACGTAAATAAAAATAAATAAACGAGACTCTCAGCGAAAATAGACGATGTGGCTGTGCTAAGAGAAACACGCTCGGTGACTCCTGCTCTCATTACACATGGATCTCGATGAGGTGGAATCAAATAATGCAACTCATTATGCATGCGGTCACGTGGTATCATAAGAAACGCCTGAGTCAAACTGAATGTTTCTACGTATAGGAAAATTGAACATGTATGTACATATGTGCCCAGAAAGTTTAGAGAGGACTGGATTCTTCCTAGTGATGCAGAATGGTGTGAGCTATACCGTGTGATAAGTCTTTTAAAAACAATTTTATGTACGGACCCCATTAAATAGGAGCCAAAGCATTAATTTTCAAGGGGGTATCAGAAGAGTAATCTCAAATCAACTTGAAGTTTAATATAACAATAATGTCTTGCGACAGTCTCGAAATATTGTGCACACCAAATTTTGCAGTTTCCTACACTTCTCATCCATTTTTTAAATAAGTGGATAAGCTGGTTTCGATACCTATGAAGAGAGATAGTAGTACTGTTTCACGCGGACAAAACTTTCCTGCTATTTCATTACGACACTACAGTCGAATGCGTCTTTCATCACGCGCGGGGGAGTATGTTGACATCTGTCACGTGCGTTGCGTACGATTTACTTTGCTGAAGGAGGGGGCCAAAGTTCACCCGACCTAGGGCGCCTGGCTGTAAATTACGAGGGGCTATTGAGCAGGCCGCTGCTGCCCAGCGCGTTGGCACCGTTGCGACTGCAAGACAGGAATGCGCCGGCCCACGCACCGAGCGGAGACAGATGGCAGCGCCGAGTCCCTTACGGGCCCCTCCACGCTAATTGGCCATTACCCGCCAGGCAGACCTCCAGCCTCATACCTCCTTTAATTATGGACCGGGAGCGGTAGCTCAGTGCATCAACTGATGTCACTGCAGCGCCTCTGACCGGGAGGTCCTAGGTTCCCACTCCCCACGGCGGCAGGATGTTCGACACTAGCTTTTCAGCTTGGTTGAATTCAGTCGCTGTCTGGAGGACAATTCTAGCGGCCGGCTGCTCTGATCGGGAGTTTTCCGTGGTTGCTCCGATCAACACTAGGCGAATGCCGGAGCAGTACCCTACCAAACGGGCCACGGACCGCGCGCGATCTTTCCTTCCTCTTCCTTGTCCTATCCTCTCCCCTTACACACACACTTACACTAACATGCACTACACTATCACATATTCCGGGAGACAGGTCGGGAGCTTAGAGCTTGTCCCGGCTGGGGCGGTGCCCCGCTGGTGGGAGAGTCCTGGTTAGGGAGAAACCTCTCTAGCCGACGGTAGGTCGGTGCCGGAACTCGCCATCCAGCGGGGGAAGATCACTGCCATCTCCGGAGAAAAAAAAACATGCACTACACTAGCAGAACTAATGACCGAAGCAGTTGATGCGCCCGGAAACACGAAGAAAATCAATCAATCAATGAATCATTTAATTATGGTCTCGCGCGCTGTACTTCACGTTCGCCCAAGAAGCGTGTTTTAATTCTTACTCTCTGGATAGGAAAAAAATTAATCATATGATTTAGTATTTCGAGGGACTGAGTAAGTTATAAAGACTGATAGGGCTTATAAAAAATATCAGACTAAAAATTTTAATGTAGTTGTTGATTTTTTTAAAACGGACTTCGAAAATGAAAATGATGAGATACGGTAGTTTATTAGCAGGATTCCAATTTATCAAGTAATAAATAAATACCAACAGTATCGTCGCCAAGCTTAGTGTCATTCAGAGTGGTAAATTCTATTTGGCCTCAGCAACCTCTCTCATATCTTGAAGTCGTCCTCATATCCTCAAAGCAACTCATTCAACGTTGGGCTTCTTCCAATGTTTGTGACGCGAAAGGAACTCAGTCTCGATAGTCTTATTTACATAAGAGTGTTTTCCAACATCAGTTCTCTGTTTACTTGGACGTACTAAGTAGACGGGTTCATGCATTGTTTCTTGAATTTCCCTCCATGCCGAATTTTTCTCTAACGCTTTGTAAAATATCCACAACCTTGCTTTTTCCCCAAGGCTCATCAATGATTTCCTTGACGATACCTTGTTGGAAATATTTCCTAACGAATTTCCCCATTTAACAAATTTTGCTGCTACTTTCTGAACACTTTCGATGGAGTTTATTTGGCTCCTTCTATAAGGATCCCAACACGCCGCTCCATTCTCTAATACCGGACGCGCAATGGTTGTATGTGATAGTTCTCTTGGTTTACTACTGCCCATGCTTAACACTCGCATTTCAAAGTGTAAAGATTACACACCTTCCCAACAGTACAGTTGACGTGCTCCCCCACCCAAGTTATTCATTAATTATCACCCCCAGATATTTACAACTACTTTCCTGTGGAATTATCTTGCCCGCAAGCAAATACTTAGCTTTCCCCTTATTTCTACTATAAGTAAAACTATTTTGCATTTATCCGGATATATCTTCATTCTATTGATTTCCGTCTATTCTTCTAAGCATTGCGAGTTTTGCTGTAATTTTTCCTGATCCGATACGTTCTCGATCTTTCTGTAAAAGAGCCACTCGTCCGGAAAAGGTTAATTTTTGAATTAATATTTTCAGTGATTTCCAAAACGCTCTTTAACCCACAGAAAATCTGAATAATTTTCAATAATAATTAATTAGACACCATAAATTGATTTTAGGAACAGGCATGCTCGCGCATTTGTATTTATACAGAATAATATTTTCAGTTATTAGTTGTAACTACATGCGTGCACATAGAGAGGGGCAGGGGGTCGAAAACTTTGAAAAGGGGGAACCGTATCCCTGGGTAATAAAACATTTTATTTCCGTAAATATGATCAATTCCTGATTTTCCCTTTTTAAGCTGGCAATTTGGGGAATTGATTCATGACCTTTGGAGACGAGGTCCCCCCCAAAGCACTGGCGAACCTTTAGATGGTTCTACATAAAATAAAGAATTAATTGTGTCATTAAAGTTACTCCTTTAAGTAAATTTTATTTATTTACTTCTAAAATATGTCATATTTAAATATAAATTTTGAATGAAAAGAGTAGCCCATAAATGCAGTTGTCCGCCCCTCTTATTTTAGGCTATGCCTGTGATTGCAACCCTACTTCGTCCCTCATTGATGTATTTCAAATTGTCTCTTCTGAAGCAGTTGAAAGCAGTTGAATCAGTTGAAATTGTCTCTCTTTCAAGCGGTCTTTAATATGCCTAAGACTCTTTATTTCTAGGTCTTGTAATTTTTAGGTCGCATCTATCAGCCTCCACGCTTCCGCTCTACATAGTAAAGTGAGAAATTTTAAATTCGTGTAAAAATTTGAAAAAAAATAACAGAATTAGCAAGTCATTGAGTAAAAGTGTAATTTCCTATTGCTTATTTCATTTTCTATTATTACATCTTATTTATTAACTTGATAATTAATTACACCGATCTGTACATGAGCGTACATGTTTTGCGTGGCTTGTCCCGATCACTGCGTGGGGCAGCGCAGTCGCATGGGCGGGATGGCGCGAGAGCGAGAGCGCAAGTGCGGGGCGGGGGCGGGGGTGCGCGGCTGGCGGCAGCGCGTTGGCGGCGGGTCCCCCACGAAGGCATGCCGCGGGCGACAGGCGCTACGTCCGTGGGCCTCTCCCACGCCACCCCTCCCACGCCTCCCCCGCCCCCACACCTTCCGCCCCCACCATCCCAGCCGCCCCAACCCTTCCCACCCCACCCCTCCCACGCCACTCCGTCCCCCCGTCCCCACTCCTGCCACCCCGACCGTCCGACCGCCCCGACCCTTCCCACCCCACCCCACCCACGCCCTCGCCGCCCCACGCGGACAGCAGCCTCGCAGGCGCCTTCTCCGACGGCGGCGCGAGGTCCCAAAATGCACCTCTGTGGTTCACGCGCGTCATACGCCGGCGCGTCGCAATGATTCAGTGGACGACATATGACGAATGTGGGCGGGTGAGAAGAAGTCAAATAGAGAGTTCAAATAGAAGACTTAATAAAAAATTAGGTAGATAATTTTTTGTTCGAGTTCGTTGATATTTTCGCCCTGTCCCTCAACATAGATCTGCCGCTGGGCTCTCATTGGCTGGTCGATCGTGAAGATTACAGCATGATACATGGATTCCACTAATATGTGATAAACATATTTACATTAGTCTCTTTAGATTGCTTAAACACTTGAAAACAAAACTCTTGTAAGTGGGTTGCTTCTCTAGAATTGTACTTTTTTTTGGCAAGACGTAATATAGACAAAAAGGATTGAAATTTATCCAAAAACGCGAGGTTGAGTTTTCAGTGGTAATGTCCATATTTGAGAGCCGCTGAGGCAAAAAAAGTAGTATTTGCTATGCTGACTGTATGGATAGATGTGTAGATGTGTTTGCCATCACAACTCGGACAGTTGAGCTTTAACTCAATGCACAGGTCAGGAGTAAAATCTGCAATGGCTGTTCCAACGATTTTTAAGATTAGTTAGAGCAGGTGGTCAAACATAAATCGTCAAGTTGCTACTAAGTACGGAAGTCAATCATCTGCTTGTATACAATTTTGAAACAGTCCTGTACATGTAAATGTTCATGGTAGTATATGTTCATGGTTTTCCGAAATTCGACTCACGTACGATGAGATTGCACAGCTACACTGATGATGAAAAGCGAGAAAGTAAACTATAATTCCATAAGCATGGAGTTGTACATATGGGAATAGTATATCACAAAGAATTACATAAAGAAAATTAACTCTAGAAGATAAAAAATGTAATAGAATTATAAAATTAAAATGAACATACTATATTAATAGAAGTGTCATCATATTTTCAGCAGAGAATAGAGGAACGTCAAGAAGAAAAAAGTAATGTTTAAACTGGAAAGCTGAAGTTCTTGCAAAATGTAAACCTATTAAATTAAAAAGTTAATTAAAAAACATACTAGCAAAGACCATACAATACGGAGAATATGAAGATAAGATTGTACAATACTGGAGTTATTTGCCTGTTAACATTTTCAATATTGGAACACTGGCTCGTGTTTTTTTTTTTTTTTTTTTGTTTTTTTTTTTTTCCCAACTAGGATATCTTATTCTCTGCCACAACCCGTAGGAGAGGGACAATTTTCAACAAACGAATATGCTATAACCTTCACGAAATATATGATGAGCAAACTGGTGACAGATATATGCTCCTGGCTCCCATTCAACGACAGCTTCCAATAACGCCTTCTGGAACCAGTCGTGGTAGTGACGCGCTTATTCACGTTGACATTGAGACAAGTGACGAGGCAAGATTCCAACACGTCGTTGCATACACAAACCAGGATCGCCGACGTTTGGTCCCAGCCAAGAGGGCAATGGACCATCCACGAAAAGATGAAGAAGCTGAAGTTTGTGTTGCTTTGCCGTCCGAGAGCTGGAGGCGAACGCTAATGAGTTTGCGCTAATTGCTGTAGCTCAAAGGGCGAGAGACAAAAGCGACAAGAAGCAGGCAGAAGGCGGGGCTTATCTCCCATCGCACAGGCCGTGCCAGTGGGTGCCTCCCAATCTCCCTTCTGTCTCCCCTTGGCCGCCACACGGGTTCTCTCGCCCAATGGGCATTCGTCTTCGGCTCCTCCGTGACGTCACGCCCAAACGCGAACACAACAACTGCTTCAGTGGGCAGAGGCGCAACAACGTTTTACTTTCTCCTTACGTAGTAGGGAGAAAGGTATGGAATACTGCGTGAGATAACCGTGATTTTTTTATCAGAACAACTCGTATTTCAGGACCCTGGTAACAAGAAAGTGGATAAATCCGGTTTCTAAATTTAGAAAAAAAAATCCTCTAACACGTGGTGTAGGATCCATATTTTGTGGGTTCTTGAGACCGAAAAATCGAATGACGGCAAAACGTCTGTCTGTCCGTCTGTGAATAACGCTAGCAGATAAACCGTTCAGCCGATCTTCCCCCAAACTGATATTCCCGAAGAAATCTGGCTATGACGGAGCCCTAACCTTAATACTTTAGCAAGTAGTGTAGTAGGCTCAAGTAATTCGGCTCCTGAGACGGACTTGGGATAGACTTGGAAACTAAAATTGAGGGTTAGATACCCGCATGTAAGGCATGATTGTCTTGCATTGTGTTCATGAGGTGTGGGCCATTCCAATTCTCTCCTGTATTACATATATACTGTATTCATAATCACTTAGCCTGTCAGACAACTTTGAGTGCATTCTGCATATGTAATTGAGGAACTGGATCCCTATGCCTAGTACAATGGACAAAATCTGAGACCGGACCAAAGAATAGCTTGGGCAAATATTACAAGGTTCAGGGCCGAGATAGGTCGACGAGCATGATAGGTTCGGAGAGCATGAAGTTGCTCTTATCTAGGAATGGCCCCAGACGAGCGATATGTAATGCGAGAGTCCTTGGTGAGTTAGGCGCCGATAGAGAGCTGCTGGGGAGAGAATGGAGCAATTCGGAAACCAGCTCTAATCCAAGAGAATAGGAATCAAAGAGGTACCAGAAAGTTTGTGCCTTACTTTAGCACCACTAGTTATTTGTGAATTTGAAGTTAATATATTATAAATGCAGGTGATTTATTGAATTACTATGTTGTGTATAGTATTTCTACAGAACCGTTATCTTTTTTGCCGAAAATATCTTTCGTTTGTCATAGGACACATACTTCGATTAAAGCATGATGTCTTTTCAAGATTTCGAGCTGAAAAAAAAAGAATACTGTATTCCATCATACGAGAGCTTCCGTACCAATTTTTAAGTCGCAACGAAACATACGATTCGTTGACAGTGTTTCCCTTCTCCTGCCAGCTCTTGACCTTCCTGTTTTATTGGCAGTATAATTTCAAGTTTCGTGAAGAATTCTTGATATGAATGTATCACAGATGTGTCATTGCATAATAAGTGAATCCTGGGGAAATTTAAAGCAATCTTTGGATTTTACTTGATAATATCCTTAAATTATACTATTTTCCACGGTCATGTGTTTAATACATTTATTGCCGAGATGTTACTGAATAACCTGGAAATATGCAAAGCAGCGCATATTCCCAGAGATACGGCAAACATGCCTAGAAAATTAATTAATGTCATAGACCTAACAACTTTAATTAAGTTATTTGATTTATTATCGTAAAACGGGCATAGGACGCATAAGGGAGAATTATAATCTGTATAAGGTTTTCTTGAGCTCCAGAATCCCTACCAATCCTTCAACTTTAAATAGTGTAATGGTGATTGTTGTCCATCACAACATTAGATGAAAATTAGGGATGTGGTAGATACCACGACGATTATAATTGACGATGCATAATAAATTGATTACGGTATTGATCACTTTACTAAGAGTATACGAAATATCAAGAAACTCCATAATGAACCCAACACCCTAGACAGTTGCTCCGTTGGAGATGGTCATTACTTCTATTAAAAGATGCAGTACTTGCGTCGTTCTCAGCGCGCAAGGGACAACGCGGTCTTGCACTTAGTTCTCCTTTACTCGTGCTTTAATGACCCCCGTCCGAGTCTTACGCAGTTACTGGATTAAAGCCATTGCGTTGTGTCGTATTTTAAGACGCCCGCCAGGAACGACTGCCACCAACGCAAGAGAAAGAGACCCCCTCGTTTTAGTCTTGACTCGAATCCAGGAAGTGCTTGCAGAATGTCGTCAACATGGGAGGATGGACTACGCGAGTGCAGCCTGCATTGGCAAAGGATCATGTCATCAAACTGTTCTACCGTTTTCTATATTTATGCTCAGATGCGTTATGTGATATTGATACTAAAAGAGAAAGAAATCTTAACAGATTTCACACTCTTTACGAACTATACGTAAGTCTTGCGGATTTGGTGGTATAATGGTCAGCGTACCGGACCATTATACCATATATCCGAGTTTGCTGTTTAAACCCGATCGAAGCCGTGGACTTTTAAGGGCGAAAATATCCTTCGTACGCCTTCCTTCGGAGGGGAGGTAAAGCCAGATGTCCTATGTAGTAGATTTACTGTATGTAAAATATCCTCTAGCCTAAAAGAAGCCTCTGAGCTAAATTCGAATCGCCTGTTTCGTCGTCCAGGATAATACCTCCTTTCTCCGCTAGATGGTGAAAGGAGCGTAACGAAATTTTCGTGGTCAGACGGAAGAGTGGGCCTCATGGCCCGAGTCGCGCCACCTAAAATAAGCATTAACTAACTAAGTCTTCGCAGACGAAAATGTGTAGGATGGTGAAATATACACAGAAATATATAACAATCTCTGTTACAAGTCCAAAACTCAGGTATACATTGGAATGACCCTAAAAATACTAGCAACTGAAATGAAATTTTAAAAACAATGTTATGCAAGATTAAGGTTATTCAATTTAAGATAGAATTAGGTATGAGAAAATCCGAGAACTTAATTAAATTTCGGAAGAAATTAGTTCCTCCAGGTGTGCCTGACAAACAACTACCAGTTTCCCCGAAGAAGGTCTTCCGAAACTAATTATAGAGTACATATCAAATGGGCGGGGGGATTTTTTAAAATATCGCATAAGGGCTGAAGAGACCTTGCAGCCGTAATAGGTGAAATCCCCTAATCGTGGAAAAGAGGACGAGAATAAGAATGAAGATCAGTGGGGTTTACGGAATTGGCAACATAGGTCTCACATTACGAGCCCGAATGTCGCAGAAAATATCTTCCGTTCTGTATGAGAATGTTAAAGATCCTTTTGGAGAAATGGATTGGTACCTTTAACTCTTACATCCCTGTTTGCCAAAGAGCGAGGAAATGCACATCGTCCACGTGAATTCTTCTTTTGAAAGTAAACGCAAGATAATAATTTTAGCTAAATTCAGGTTATTCAGATAGATAAATTAATTATTTGAAAAATTAGTGTACGGCGTCATGTTTACCACTGGTTGTTTTTGGCTTGTTCGAAATTATTGAGATTTTAACTATAAAATATTTAACAATTTTCAATTAAATGGCTGCTTTCCCACTATGTCTCATTATTTACCCTAGGAGACTTTCAAATATTAATTTATTTCCCACCTTTTTCGCTGAAGTTCCAGTAAACCAAAAGCGTATAAATCATTTTTAAATACAAAGACCATTTTGAATAATTCATAATAAGAGCCCTCTAATTAAAGACCACGCCCACTTTCTTCTGTCAAACGAATATGACCGTGACAACGCTAGGGAACTGGTGCCAGTGTGTCGGGAAATTTGGCCCGTCGCGCCGCGAAGCTTGTGGCATTCAGGGGAGGAGGTTGTGGCGGGTGGAATACAGTGACTTATTCATGTGGCGCCTGTCGTTGTCAGGTATGTGCTACATGCACTTCAGGCTCGACGTAGCGGGGCCCTTGAAATATTGTAATAGAAAAGGAAACAGTTTCCATGAAATGTAAACATTTTTGAGTATTTTATCTCGTCTCCAGTTTATCAGCTACAAGCTTAAGTAACCCAGCGTGTTGCTCTGATGTTTATTTTTCACATAATGCATTCGTCAGGATTAATTAGGAAACGGAATTAATTATATCTACAATGTAAAATGGAAATGCTATGACCTCCAATAACATGGCTAATCAGACTTTCCACAAAATTGGTTTATTGATTGCATGTCCATACATTTATTCTTATAATTGCATTGTTACGTCTGGAGAAGTCGAACTCCAAATTTCTTACGAAATTTGTGTTGCAATTCAAATGATGTAATTTGACATCTTTTTACTAAAAGAACGCTACTTTTCGGTCAAATGTTCAGATACATGATTTGTAAAACACTTTTCGACAAAATAAAAATACTTCCTTGTCATAGTTCTTTGTAAATAATTTACAGCAACATGTCAGGCTTAACCAGTAATATTCTTTGTTTGATAGTGGCCTTACTTACTTGCGTCAAATTATTTCAACCTAATGATAAAGTGCATTCACCCAGGAATCTGGGCAATAAATGTGCATGTAGATGTAAAAATTCGGAACGCCACGCAGGGTTTCCAGGCGGACACTCGCCAAGTACTACCCGCACCCGATGCTGCTTAATATAGCTTCGGACGAGAACCAAGAGAGCTTTCAGCGCGGTAATAGTCATTCAAAGTCAACGAACGAAGCTCGAAAAATGTTATGCTTCAATTAATAATGACCCTTATTTAGTTAGCTTAACAAATACGCATACGCAGTTTTTAACTGTTGTTTTTTGACGTAAAATAAATAAATAAATAAATAAACAAAAAATAAGATCACAAAAATATTAGATTCCAAAGGATTTATTTTTTTATCTGCGGAAAATCTTTTGCGTTATTTGTGTTTTGCGTTTCCTTTTGACGGAATCTTCAACCTCACCAGCGAGCAATTCTCTGAAATTCAATCTTTAGAGATAACCAGAGGATCGCGGCACTTGTTTGTAAATTTTTATTATTGTCGCTTATCTAAGAAACACTACACACGCTGTCAAACATTGCTGTTCGTTATCTACGATGTGTGATAAGGTGAGCACTTCCCTTGATTACGATAATATCCCTAAAGTGAATTTAGATTTATAAAAAGTTTCCTTCTGTTTGTCAGTCGCAACACATTTTTCATTCACCTTGAATCACGTTTGTCAGTCACATTGATCATTAAATTCTTCAGTTTAACTTATACGAAAGTCCTGGGTGCTATTTGAAGGAGAGATGTAAGGGATCACCCGTCCACACTAGAGAGTTTTTGATGTCCTCTGCTGGAAAACAATGAATTCGTTCGGATCGTGGATACAATTGCCGAAGTTCACTTTTAGATGCCTCATTTGCAATTTCAATACTTTGAAAAGAAATCCAAGTGAAGGAAATATATATAGAAAAAATTGAATTGGCGATTCTGGGAATGGTTTTGGCAGTTGCATTAAGCATCAAAGCTTCTTTCAGGATAAATCAGGCATGAATTCATTGATTACTTACTCCAAAGTACGCTTAAATAAGAGCTAACATTTATATAGTCAGATCTCCTCGGAATACACAATAATGTCTATTTTATATAGACCGTTCGTTTCTCGACTCACGCGTCAGATTATAAAAATGTTCGTATATCATAAGAACAATTACATTTTTTTTTGAAATAGTGATTTTCCATAAGTATTCGAGAAATATAGAACATTTTGGGGAAAATGTTTTAATGAGTTTGATATGTTTCTTTATTATTGGAGTTATTAGGAAGAAACAAATATACGATGTAATTACGGTGTTAAACTACATGTTTTACTTGTATACTTTTGATACTATAGGACTGTAAATGTCAAAACACAAGGAAGTATTCAGATTTCGGAAATGCGATTTTTTATTTTGGTGTGGGATTCGAGAAGAATATTGTCTCTTAATGGTGCCCCTGGAGCTACACTTTCTCCCTTGTGGATCAATTCTCATTTTAGACTCGAGTTAAATCGTAGCATCCATTACCTTTGTAAATGAAAGTGCGCATGTTTAAATGAACTTACTAAATATAACAAAAATGCTCAAACGGAACATGTCTTTTGTTAATTTTGTGGTATTTATTTTTTTACACAAAGAAAGCGCAAACAGATGTAGCCACTGCAATATACTTTAACTCTTTTAACAATGAAAAATTATTTCTTATTATCCAGTGCCACTTGGGAGATCAACTCGCAATATATCACATGATCTTTCAGGGTGTAAAAGAAGTTGATAAATGAACTCGTATCCAAAAAAATACCGAAAGCAATGTGGTCTCCTGTGTATGGGAGTGGGGTAATAAAGCTTTAAAAAAATTCTTTTGTATTCAAACATTATCCCTTTCTTGTTGACACAGTCACCAGCTTTCCTTCATTTCTCCCCGCCATTTATGAGAAAATAGTTGTTGAAGCTTAGGCTCCGGCCAGAGCCACGACGTGGGGGATAACGAGACGGAGGCCGAGCGTTCCTTTGTGCGCCGGCGGAGCGCTGTCGTCGCACACGCGCGTTCCTCGTCGCCCAACCGCGCAGTCATTTGTCTCTCCTCGTTCCACAGCCTCCTCGCACGCACCGGCTAGACAACAACACGCGCCCTCGCACACGGACAATCCCGGGGCTGTAAATCATTCTGTAATCACCTGCTGTATCATGCTACCTTGTTTATTCTGCTCCCGATTGATTGATTTTTTCGTGTTTCCGGGCGCGTCAACTGCTTCGGTCATTAGTCCCGTTAGTGTAGTGCATGTTTTTTCTCGGGAGATGGCGGTGATTTTCCCATCGCTGGATTGCGGGATCCGGCACCGACCTACCGTCGGCTAGTGGGGCTTCCCCCTAACCAGGACTCTCCCACCCCAGCCGGGACAAGCTCTAAGCTCCCGACCGGTCTCCCGGAATATGTGGTAGTGTACTGCATGTTAGTGTGTGTGTGTGTGTGTGTGTGTGTGTGTGTGTAAGGGGAGAGGATAGGACAAGGAAGAGGAAGGACAGATCGCGCGCGGTCCGTGGCCCGTTTGGTAGGGTACTGCTCCGGCATTCGCCTGGTGTTGATCGGAGAAACCACGGAAAACTACCGATCAGAGCAGCCGGATTCTCCTCCAGACAGTGACTGAATTCGAGTTAGCTGAAAAGATAGTGTCGAAAATCCTGTCGCCGTCAGGACTCGAACCTAGGACCTCCCGGTCCGAGGCGCTGCAGTGATATCAGTTGATGCACTGAGCTACCGCTACCGGTTCTGCTCCCGAAATAATGTATACCTGTAAATGAGTACAACCTGTCAATGAATTTTACTGAAAAGCGCTGCTGTTGTGATGTTTCCGTCGTTAGAAAAATGTGACTAAGTTTGTTCTCACGGGTTTATTCAAACTTTTTTTTTTAAGCCAAAGACTCTTTTCTATCTGATCCCCCATGAGTCACATGCTTGCACTTAAGACGGCCGTAGTGCGACCAAACATAGTTTTTTTCAATAGGTGTATGATCAGACTATGTCATATTTTTCCAATTAATGATGTCTCATAATACTAAAAATATTTTTAGTTAAATAAACTTTAGTTTGCTATATTTATATAGTTTTATTCACATGAGAAAATGTATTTTACGGCTGTAAATTCTGTTAACCATAAATATCTTGTATCTCATATAGCAGGGCAGTTCTAATATTTTCTGTGTCATTGCACTGCCGACTAACCGAAATGACATATGTTAATTGTCATACAACAGAAACATAGTTCAGCAGAAGACGATCTGACAAGGGCACAACCACTTTATTTGTGGAAGTTTATATTGCATTTCGTAATTGTTTCGAAGGCAAAAATGTATTGAAAATCAATGTTTTATTGTCATTTTACGATAACTAAGTACAATTTGATCACTAAATACAAAAATACTGGCAAAGTGAGCATTCTGTGAAGAAATAAAATCCTGTCCAATCTTTCAAAAATTCCCTTAACCGTACCTGTAGGTGGTCTACGAGCTTCACAATCGATACCAAACGTTAGATGTTTACCTCTTTTGATGATAACGAAGATGATGATATTCATTATTAATAGCAATGACAATGTCCAATAGCTTACTCAGACTCTATGCAAAATCTCTTTCCTGCGTCTGATCACGTCTCAAAACATTAATAATTTTTAAGACGAGAACGTGCTCAACGTTTTTCAAAGTAAAAACCATCTGAATATAATGAAAGAACAATTACTTTAAACTCGTGTTAGGTATTTGTGCTGAAGATAGGTTATCTTTATATTTTATCAATCATAAACTTCTAAATCATCCACTACAGTAAGAAACAATGTGCACAAAGTGACTTGAAATGCTATTAAAACAGAGCAACTCATCCTGCATTTGTTGTTTGAAAGAAGAGCCTTAAGCACCGGACGTCAAGAGTTGCTCTTGTGTGTAATTTGAAAGAAGTGGTGACATTTCGGCTCAGCAGGTTGGACAGCCCTGGCAGTGAACGGCCGTGCCCAACCCTCATGAGGTGTGACCGTCTCGCGTTGTTCAGATGTCGGCTTCGGCGGCCAAACTGACAGTCACGTGACTTGCGGAACAAAAAAAGAATAAATGCTACGACGGCTAGAGAACCTATTCAGATCTTTTCATTTTCTGCTTTTCATACTGCCATTGACAGCAAAATAAGCATACAAAAACAGCAATAAAGGCACAGAAATAATTACAGGTAATTTATATAAAATCTTCCCGAGTACGAACATGGTTCTTACGTAATTTTATTTCATACATTTGATATTCAATATACAATGAACACTTCTCATTTTCAGATTATTTTTATTTATTATGATGTCCTTTTGCCATCATTTACTTTCAAATATTGGTATCTGAAACAGACAACTTCCCTTTGAAATAACCACGTATTTTAAGAAACATCCGCTAGCCGACGGTAGGTCGGTCCCGGATCTCGCCATCCAGCGGGGGAAAATCACCGCCATCTCCCAAGAAAAACATACACTACACGTACGGGACTAATGATCTAAGCTGTTGACGTGCCCGGACTCAGTAACGAATCAACCAAGAAACATGAATATCTAATGAAATGGCAATGTTTTCGGTGTTGTTGTGGCTCTGAGAAGCTGGGTCGCAGGTTGTTACGAGGACTTGGCCCGAGGCTTGCGGAAACCGCCCGCTCGAGTGCGTGGGCGGAGGCGCTGCAACGCCCTTCTGGCGCTGCGCCGGAGACCGCCCACTGCCAGCATCCCCCCCCCCCCCGCGCCCGCCTTCGCCCTTACAGCCACATACCAAGAGCCAGGTAAACGACGGTGCCCACCGCGGTTTTCTCACTCGTCTTCGTTTAGGGAAGGGAGTTAATTTCACCCACTAGGACTTTTTATTAGAATATTTCGTGATACTTTCATATGTCATCGCTCACCGGTTGTTTTCAAAAGTAGGAAACGTGAAACCGTCACCATCTTCGTGGAAACTCCGGCATTCTCCTACAGCCAAGTACGCCCATAAGCAATTTAAAACTTTATTTTTGTGTCTGTCAATGTAGATTACAATTATGCAATCACAGCAAAATTGTGGATGTTACAAGAGTTCTTAGGAAAAAGCACGTGACCATCTTAGTCCTCGTGGAAAGGACAGCAAGTAATACAAAAAAATAATAATTGTATTTATGCCGTTGCCTTTCCTCAAAACTTAAATATTTTAACGCAAACTGGCGGAAATTGATTGTGATATATTGCTAAATACATGTATTATTCTTTCTTAAATATGTAAAATGTTCCATCAATTATAATGCAATTCATTCTGGGATCTGGCGTTCCCATCCTCATTGATGTCCTTCGGGTACCAGAGTGACATGGGTACGCGACCATTAGGTACCACATAACGCTCACTGTAATTATAATGATGTAGTATTGGTAGTTGTTCATAATATTACTAATAATTTATTTACATCATTGTAGTATCCAATCAAAAGGCAAGAATTCATAAAACGATTTTTATTCAAGACCAGGTACAATTGCTGAAGTTCCGTATCACCAGAAGAATGTACCAAAAGCGAAGCAGTGTTATCGTTGTCCAGAAGAAGTCCCAAAATCAGCCGAGTCGTCAAATATCCACAAGAGACTTCCACTATCGTTGAACAGGAAGTCGTCGTAGCTGATCTCCACTCTTCGCTCACCAAGTCACTCGCCAGGATCCAATCACTAACACCGTCGCTCGCTATCTGCCCTGGCGTCGGGTCGGAGCCCTCTTATAGCCCGCTAGGCTAGCGGCCCGCCGACTAGCTGCGGAGTAGGGGCGGTGGCGAGTCCCTACCCGCTTGCGCGGGCGTGACGGCCGCGCGCGGACAGTCCAGGCCGGCTCGTCCCGGTCGCCTTCCTCTCCCGCCAGGGGCGGTAACGCCCCGCTGACGTCACTCGGCGGCGGCTCCTTCAAATGCGTGCGGGCGGTCACGACAATCATAGTACTGTGTAAAAGGTATAGGTTATTATGACTGGCTACAAATAATTCTACCTTTACAGTTCAGAAGCCAACATGGAGACACTTTGGGGCGGCCTGAATATCCTACTTTAAGTTTACTTGAAAACTTAACGATGATCGATATGTGCAAGTCATAAAAAGTTTCTTCATTTAGAGCAAGTTAGAAGAATTTTTATTGTAGAGGTCTAACTATACAAACAACGCATTTGTTCGGAGTTCTGAATATTTGAAGCTTAAAAATACATAGAAGTACCGATAACTTTTAATTTTCCACTGCAAATTCCATAAATCTAATTTGTATTGCATTTAAACATTTCATGCAAAGGCAGCTGCAATATTTCCTCATTTCCTTTGTCCTTGTTGTGCGAAGTATGCTACGTTTAAAAGAGATGGTTTGGTGCATTCAGAACAGGGGAGAATCCAGCCAATGGGCATCAAGGGGCATCATTGATTTTTGTGAAGCAATAAACATATGTGTTATTATTTTGTATATTATTTATGTACTGTAGATACTATACTGTACAATACTCTTGTTTAAATCATGACATAATTCGAACATAAATAAATATTTAAATCTATTTTGCCAAATAAAGGAAGGCAAACGAAAACTCTAGGCCTTCGGGAGGGGGGACCATGGCTCCCATGCCCCCTTGGATCCGCCAGTGATTCTGAATTTATTGAGCGTGGTTGAGTCGCAAAGACCCCTCGTGGCAGAGCCTGGTGCGCCAGTGATTATATTCTGTGCATGAGCGACGGCTTCGCAGTTCACTCCAGTCATATGTTTTCACGTTGATTTTGAGGAGTAATCTAACGTCGTGTGCGTTTCTGTCCCATATTTTTGTTTGCAACTAGTTACTGGCGACATATTAGACCGAATATTTGTAAACATTGTTTAAATAGTTTTATTTACAAAAGGAGGAATAACCATGAAGATTACTGTAGGAGTAAATATTTTAGCCATCCCGTTCCTGGCTGGTGGACTGATATTTAAAAAAAACTAAAATGGTCCAGATTGCTGCGAAAAGCCAAGAAAAATTTGAAGCATGAGCGTAATAAATTCGAAATAAATGTATGTTTTCAGAATGTCTATTATGTAATTTCTGTCTGTTCCAAGCAAAGTCAGCAGAATATTTTCCCGACATATCTCCCACTCGTCATTCTTGGTTTCATCATCATTACGATGAACTTCAACGGTCATTTTCCATAAACAGCTGGTTATGTACTACATTTTAATACGTTAGAATGAACTACTTCTGTTATAATTATAGAAAGATCGTATAAAAAAACGTATTTGAGTGCTGTAATTTGCAAGTAATATTTGTTATTTTCGTATTTCTGATGGCACACTAACAAACTTCAAATAATTTCGAAATAACAGCGATAACGAATTAATAACATTATTCTGTAAGAATTTATTCTATAAGTACACTTAAAAGAGGATTAATAAACCGAATAAAATTTACGAGAATCTTAAAAAAAAAAGGAATTTTATGGTCGTGTTTACGTCTGCCAACTGGATTAAATTACTATTGCCTTTGTGACGGATTCTATTCTGCCAGTTTTGCCAAGTGTTTTACGTACGAGAAAAAGATATATCACGTTTGCAAGCAGTGTTGCTTATATTTTATTACGAGGATAAACGGACAGCGTTGAGTAAAGAAGTCAGATGCAACTGGCGTAGAACTCTGTTCGTCGGCCTGTCTGCAAGATGAGTGCCCTCTGAAGCAGAAAGCGTCGCCCAAAAGAATGTCTCGCAGTTATTTCTTGGCTCACTGGTGTCGTGGGATACTCATTCGTCATTCCCCTTGACAATTGCACTCTACAACAAAAATATAAGAACACGTTTCGTAAAATGGAATTATTGACTACACAAACCCTGGAATGTCATGCTCAATAAATTATGCCTTTGTCAGTCATTGAAAGGAATAAGAATCTAAACTTTGCACAGTAAATGCGACGAAAAGCCGATTGCTTTCATAATAGTGAAAACGTACATGACAAAGTAATTTCCAAATTAGAAACAACCTCCAGACACATAAATGCAGCAGATGAAGTCATTACCTAAGATAACCTGGCAGGGTGCACAACTGTTGGGAATGCAAATGGGATGATCCTCAAAATATAATTTTACGATGCTCCACGAGTTTTATACCTGTGTAATCGGTTTCCGTCGAAAACTAAAATATTGGTTTGTAATGAACACCGGGAAGTTTGTGAAACGTGATAATCACAAAATAGTGAATATTTTTATAATTTCACACTCTGCAGATCCAGAATAAACAAACTTGTACCAATGTTTGGAAATTTGTAGTAAACAACCGTTCAAATGTAAAATACCATATTCATTCCAAAATCACGTGGCAGAGTATTTCTTTCAACATTTATTTCAACATACTAATTTTTTTAACCCTATTGTAGAATACTAGCAGGGTAAGGATTTGGTTTGTTTTTCCCGTGTATCTACTCATCAGTGATCTTTAGGTTAGGGAAATTGAGTTAATTTAGTTGTATACTGTTTCAAAAACAATGTCCTTTGCCTTTAGAACATCAGATTTTGATTGCATTTGGTGCGATTCCTCTGTTTAATGTACCGTCCGACACCTCCGTCGGTGTCCGTTCGCTGCGAGTCTTTTGGCTGGGCTGCGTGCCGTGGCGAGGGGGGGGGGGTCGGGTCCGTTGGCGCTGGCGGAGCCACCTGTCGTCTCCGTGGCAGCGCGCCCATGACGTCAACCCCCCCCCGGCCCTCGGCCCCGCCCACGCCATGCCTCTGCCCACCCTGCCCCTGCTCGCCTACGTTGTCCCCGCCCACACCAACTCTCTTTCCCCCCCCCCCCACCGCCCTTTTCCTTTGCCCATCCCCGCCCCGCTCCCCCCCGCCCTGCAGTTGCCGGCCCTACTACTCCCCCTCCTCCCCACCTCAGCCGCCCGAGCGCGTTGCCGCCTCTTGCTACCCTGTGACGCAAATCAAGCTCACCCCTCCCCTGCGCAGCTGCCATCTCCACCTAATTAGAATAAGTGTTTCTGAAGCCAAGTTGGGACCAAATACGACTCAATCAATACAACCACTTGCTCTTCGATTCCTCTACATTTCAATTCGCCACTTGTTCTCAGATTCACGATCACGCAATTCTGCAAGAGACTTTCTACGTTTCACGGAAAAAGAACTAAATAGAAATGTGGAATCAGCCAATCACCGACACCGATTCTAATGGTGAGCGAATGGGCAGGACGAGGAAAGGAGAGTAGTATCTAGTCCGTGATACGTTGCTTAATAAAGTACTCCTCTGCACCCGACTGCGAAAGAATCCACAGAAATGACTGTTCAGATAAAGCGGTCTCTACTCGCGAAGCCCAGAAAAAGTAAATGTTTGACTATCTTGAGTTTGGCAGACAAATGCATTCTTTATAAGTTTTCTGAATATCTAGTATCCCAACCGTATCCCTTACACAAGGTGAATTATGAATACAGACGGAAACGAGAGATTTTTTAGTAAGAATTGGTAAACTACTCGCTTCCGTGTAATAAAAACTATTTGCGAAGGTAAATCAATTACTAATTTTGGCTATTATCCCTTGTCGTACCCTTCGTGACGGAATCGAGTTACTTCCGCGACAAAATGGATATCGATCATTTGAATAACTATATTTCCCACTGAACTTTAGAAAACGTGCACAGATAGTGAAGTTACATGTACCTGGTATTTCATTTGGTTAGATTCTGAGAGTTTTCGTTCATCTTGGTGTCGGATAAATGTTTGTCTGCGGAAACCTGGAATATGACTTAAATTTGGTTGATTCAAGCCTGCTCGGAAAAATGACATTGGAGAAACCGCTCTTAGTCCAAGCGTTGTCTTTCTCCGATGACATCATGTGAAATTCTAGGACATACATTACAAAATATTATTCTTTTGTTACGCGAAAGGAGTGATCTTAAATGGTAAACCTGATCTGCAACTTTGATCGTACTGTTTTTATTTACTAATTCTCCAACTTCTTCCTTACTTCAAGATTTATCTAACGTCTATTATATGAAATTTTGGAACAAAGCTGATTCAAGATGGATTAATTACTTTGGCCTCGAATAAAGTCCACAATGGGTGCACCGTTGTTTGAATCAATCATAACTGCATGAAACGTTTTCGGAAAATGATTACTGTGATACAATTTATGAATTACCGAATACAATTTTTCCATAACATATTTGAGTGTGTCTGATCGATGGCTTACTATTCGTTGCGTCCATTTCTTATTGACTAGGTACACAAGCATCCGTGGTGGTCCTTGATTGACGAGACCGAGAACGAGGTGAACACTAGTGCACTCAATCAACTCTTGTACAAGTGTGAGTGAAATAATAGTAGTTTATGCAATTAGTTTATAATGTTAAGCTTTATTGCATGAGTACATGTTTTGAAAACGAGCGACGTTAGGAGCGAGTTTTCAAATTTGTACGAACGCGATAAAGCAACATTATGAACGAGTTGCATACGCTATTTTTTTGTATAACAGCATTATAAATTTACAAGAGAATCAAACTTAATTTCGCGAAACAACTTTCTTCTGACGTCTCGGGTGTTTGACATACAACGCCCTCTGGAAATCAAATTCAAGATGGCATTGTTGACATCCATGCGAGAAAACGGTGGTCGGCTGTTCCGTCTTCTTCCTCCCCACGATTCTCTCGCTACTATTGGCTGAATGTGTGATGACGTCATGTCGCGTTTAATAATGGCGATGACGTCATGGAGCGTGCGATAAAATACTGGATTATGCACGATTCGGGGTATCGAAAAGGGTCGTTTATAATGATGGTATACAAAAAAAAATTATATTGCCTCCTACTACGCAAAACGTCAACTGAGAACACCGCCCGAAGTCGTTGCATTATTATGGATCTCACTGATAGGAGTCAAACACAACTTCTTGCTACGGATTCAGGCGCGGAGCTGCGGGTGCAAATTTTATTGCTTAGTGATTTATTGAAAGCAAGCGTATATTTTAAATATCATTCTTTGGTACAAACTTCATATTAAAAAAACTCAATAGGAGATGTTTTGCTGTTTCGTAGATTTCGTATAGTCGGTTTCGTGTAGTCCTCATTGCTCTGAGAAACAATATTATTGCGGGAATAGTTTTGAAATTTTAAAATCTATTTCCAACCTTTCCGTTCGTCTTCGTCTTCTTTCAACATCATTGTTGTCAGTACTCAATATTGTTGTCAATATTGTTGTCAGTACTCAATATTGTTGTTAGTACTCAATACTGTTGCCAGTACTCCATACTGTTGTCCGTACTCAATACTGTTGTCAGTACTCAATACTGCATCGTGCAAAATCCAACATTTGCTCGACTCCTTTTTCTGTAGTCTTGCGCTCTCTTGATCCTGGAATCGCTCCAGCAATTCACCTGGCGTTGCATTTTGGGGAGATTTTTGTTTCGTGAGAGGTCTGGCTCAGTGCGCGGATTGGCGCGCCGCCGCCGGCGCCCACGGCCTCCCGAAGCGGCGCTTCCGTCAGCGCTTGCGCAAGGGGGCGGGAGGGGACGGAACGGGCCGTGGGACGCGCAGCGGGGTAGCTTCGAGGATGAAGATGAGCATGAGAATTGGAGTGGGGCGAGTTGAAGCAGAGCGCAGCAGGGTGAAGCGCGGGGCGGGACGGAACGGGGCTTGGCAGAGCGGAGCAGGGGGAGCGGGGGGGGGGGGGGGGGGGGGAGCGGGCTGGAGCGGGGAGAGCAGGGTTGAGCAGGGCGGAGCGGGGGCAACAGGGTGGGGCGGAGAGGAAGGGGCGGGGCGGGGCGGAGCGAGGCGGGGCTGGGCGGGGCGGGACGGGGCGGGTGCGGCAGGGCGGGTCAGAACGGGGCGGGGCGGGCACCAGGACGAGGCACCGCCACCAGGACCTTCGCAGGGTGAGGTCAAAGAGAGAAATATACATTTGAACTGAAACGAGATTAGTCCTACATTCCAACAAGACACCCACATGTGTCCGTAAGGTAAATAAACCAAACGGCTGGCAGATACGAGGCAGACGATATTACATTTTTAAAGAAAATTACGAGACTGCCAGGAATTATCGTGTTTCACATTTCTTCCTGAGAATTGTCCATATAATTATAAATTCTGAAAAACCAGTAAGAAATAACCCATATTTTTTCTCATAAATTGTATATTTATACAGTATGAAGTTATTATATTTACGAGTCACGAGTTTAAAATTGTTATAGGGCCTTGATTTATACGGTACCCATGCTATTAATTTTTAACGGTTGAGGGAGAAAGTGTAAAATTTCAGTTTCGGGGTGAACATCGTGACTCGTATGTACTACAGTCTGTTTGTTCCCCAAGCACTTGCCTCGTCATGCCATCATTCATGACTCAATTTCTTATACTCCAACACCCAAAACGACGTTATCCTCGATTGCAAAGTAAGGCAATTTCTTAATTATTGTTTTGAATTATTAGCTATTTACTATTTATTTTTGGTAGACGTTCCTCTGGTACTCAAAATCAACCTGACATTCCTTGACAGATTTGTGACAGATGCAGCGACGTGTAACATATCTGAATTCGAAGTGGACCAACATCGTGTAGAAACGAATCTTGCAACATTTTGTCAGAAATAACCTGTGTAGGCTAGTGCTGAAATGACAATATATTTCTTAATACTGAAATACATCTGTGTTGGTTTTTTATTTCAAAATGTTAAGATTTTGTGGCATAATGAGATGTCATGGAAAGTAGGGCAGTGTAAAATGAAAAAAATGTTTAATGCATTGCAATCCGGAATATCTGAGGACATTAAAATTTTATGATCTATAAAGACCGATGGAACTCAAGATTTGTAACTCCATCCCTACATTTTAAGGATTTATGATTAAGCTATTAAAACAGATTGCATATGTTAAACTCCTTGTTATAGTTCACAGTAAAAATATTCATGTAAATATTCTGAAGAGCTGCAACTTTGACCTAACTAGATTTCATTGATACCTCGATATTAGGGGACTCAAAGCACAGCGTTGCGTACTACATACAGCCAGGGTTGGGCAGTATTTAAATACTTGTATTTGAGATACTTATTTTAAATACATTTTGTATTTAAGTAACTGTATTTTTTAGCTTTTTGGACATATATTTTAGAGATGTATTTTGGACATGTATTTAAACACATAAAATAGGTTTATTTAAAAAAGCAAATACTTAAAATACAGATGAAAATAACGAGGAGAGTCATTTTAGTTTGATTCTGCTACTGAATGAACCTCATTGAAACAAAAATGAAAGCTCCTTTCAGCTGTTGAATTTGAATTCTCCTCATTTTTAAGTAACAAATTTAAATCATTAAAAATGCTAGGTAATGTTCCCACAACAACAAAAACTGCGTTTATTCCTTATAACTAGTCCCGACAATGCACATTTTGCTTCTATGCACTAATTTATTTCTTTGGATTATTTTTAGGGAACTTACCCCATTATCAATGTTTACCTCAGAAATGGTTTTGCGAGGGTTTTATAAAGGCTATAAATGTCTATTTTTATAAATAATTGCCTAATCGAGCGTTAAGAGCCTATAAGTGCCTATATTAAATTTTACGCATTTTAATTTTTTTTGTTCACTATATTTTGATTTCTACAATTAAGGTTTTTTTTTTTTTTTTTTTTTTTTTTTTTTTTGAAATCATTGATGGTAATTTTTTTAAGAAACAAGTAACAACTACGTAAAATCTGCCAGGGCGTCCTCCGATCGGGAAGCTCTTTGCCCTGTGTTGCCTGTAACGCATCGAGCAGGGACATCGCTTAGAGACGTATGAGAATTTGACACCGTGCGGGTTACCTCATCTACTTCGTCGAAGCCCGTCAGGGCGCTCCAGACAACGGGAAATTCCTGTCTTTCCGATCTTCGCTAAGATTAGTGTTCTATTTGTTCCTTTGCAAGAACACAACTGTCTTCAAAAATATTTATTTATTTATTTATTTTACGTCAAAAAAAAACAGTTAAAATTGCGTATGACCTGTTATGGGGAAAAGTGAATTGTGTACGCATTTTCAAAATTCTGTGATCCCTACACTAAGTCATACACTACTTGAATTTTGAAAGAAAAAAAAGCTCCCATGTATTAAAATCTATTTTCAAGGATCAATAAGCAATAAATTTTGGGTTTTTATCCATGTTGTCCTTCGGAATAATACTTCCTGCCGCGACAACATGGAAACAATAACTTGAATAATTGTATTTCCCACTGCATTCTAGAAGACGAGCACAGAAAATGAAGTTACATAGTGCTCGCGGAATCTCTCGCTTTTAGAAGATAGAGTTGCACATGATAGGTGAAGTTTTCTCTGATAATTTTGTATTGATTTCGAAGTTTGGTGCATACCAGATCAGTATATTTGCTGTTTCTGTTAAGGATGCTTCCTACAATGCTATATGAGAAAGTTTCAAGAAGTGCATTGCTAAAAGAGTGGATTGATGGAGAAGATTCACGGCGAACTAGAAATGTATTTTTTTGCCAGTGTTGTGAAAAGGTGGTAAACTGTGCAAACAAAATCCAACATGTAACCAACAAATATACAAAATATAAAATTTCACCCGAGTCAACTCTTCGGAAATATTATCTAACTCCGCAATATGTTCTGATAATAAAAGAAATTCGATTTTTTTTGTAGAGAATTGTGTTCATCATTTATGCAACATGCATTACGTGCAAATTTTAATATTATTCAACCATTTCCTGCTTATCTTTAATTTTTACTTCTTAAGTGCCTTCGTAATGTCATCTATAATGCCTATTTCCCTGCCTATTTTTAAGTTTTTAAGTGCCTATTTGCCTGCCTATTTTCGACCTTTTATTGCCTATGCCTCACTGCCCGACCTCACTGCCCGACCTCACTGCCCGACCTCACTGCCCGACCTCACTGCCCGACCTCACTGCCCGACCTCACTGCCCGACCTCACTGCCCGACCTCACTGCCCGACCTCACTGCCCGTCCTCACTGCCCGTCCTCACTGCCCGTCCTCACTGCCCGTCCTCACTGCCCGTCCTCACTGCCCGTCCTCACTGCCCGCCTCACTGTCGTCCTCAGTCCGTCTACTGCCCGTCCTCACTGCCCGTCCTCAATGCCCGTCCTCAATGCCCGTCCTCAATGCCCGTCCTCACTGTCCGTCCTCACTGTCCGTCCTCACTGCCCGTCCTCTCTGCCCGTCCTCTCTGCCCGTCCTCTCTGCCCGTCCTCTCAGCCCGTCTATTGCAATCGCCCCAGACGAATGCTTGAGCGGTTGGGGCGTGGCTGCGCAGGTGGCGGGCAAGCGCGACCCGGACCAGGAGCGCGAGGCGCGCGAGTGGATCGAGGCCGTGACGGGCGAGCGCTTCCCGCCGGGCGTCGCCTACGAGGACGCGCTGCGCGACGGCGTGCTGCTCTGCAAGCTCATGAACCGCCTGCAGCCCGGCCTCGTGCCGCGCATCAACACCTCCGGCGGCGACTACAAGATGATGGACAACCTCAGCCAGTGAGTACCCTATGGTCATCCCAACGCGCTTGTAATCACAAAACAGAATTTCGTTTCCACTGACAGGAAGCGGTAGCTCAACTGATGTCACTGCAGCGCCTCTGACCGGGAGGTTCTAGGTTACACTCCCCACGGCGGCAAGATTTTCGACACTAGCTTTCCAGCTAGGTCGAATTCAATCGCTGCCTGGAGGAGAATTCTAGCGGCCGACTGCTCTGATCGGTACTTTTCCGTGGTTTCTCCAATCAACACCATGCGAATACCGGAGCAGTACCGTATCAAACGGGCCACGGGCCGCTCGCGATCCGTCCTTCCCATTCCTTGTCCTACCCTTCCACTTACACACACACTTACACTAACATGCACTACACTACCACATATTTCGGGAGACCGGTCGGGAGCTTAGAGCTTGTCCCGGATGGGGTGGTGCTCCACTGGTGGGAGAGTCCTGGTTAGGGGGAAACCCCACTAGCCGACGGTAGGTCAGCGCCTGATCTCGCCATCCAGCGGGGGAAGATCACCGCCATCTCCCGAGAAAAACATGCACTACACTAACGGGATTAATGACTAAAGCAGTTGACGCGCCCGGAAACACGAGAAATCAATCAATCAAATCATTTCCACTAAATTCATGCACATCTACTTACTAATCATTTTCTTCTTTTGATACTTTTATTCGTGTTCTTCTCCAAGGAGGGGTTGTAGTCTATTCCTACCGTCATCGTTGTCCCATTTCTTATTTCAAATCAGTTATAATTACGGTTTCTGGTTCAATATTTTGTAAGGAATAGCGCGATGTTTCCTTCAAATATATTGTCACCACTTCCAGGGATTTGTTAATTATTTTTACTAAAATTCATGATGCAAAGTGCTCAAAGAAGTTAAGGTACTCTTCATTTGTAGCGCATATTATTGTTGAGATTCTCACGCACATTTTGATATTTTTAAATGCAACCGAAAACGTTTTTCTGTGCATCGTGAATTCAGTCACTCAGTTGTGTCCATTTCTTCCTCCTTTCTATTCATTACAGTAATATTAGTGGATTTTAAAATAAAAAGAGAAATATAACTAATATAACAAAATATTATGTTAGTATATCAATCTGAGAAACTAATCAAACTATCAAAATAAAATAAAAATTCAGTCACCAATGCAAATCTGCAATATTGTCCAAGAAAACATAAAAAATCCATAATATTGACCATTATGTGACCTATCCAAAGGTTTGTGAACTGAGGATTTTTTGTATTTTCGATCCAACGGTAAGCAGTTGAGGCGCTCAGGATAATAACGGCAGATCCCAACTGACCTCACATTTCGAGATAGATGTATAATGGTAAACTTCTGCCATATACCTATCATTTGTTCAAATATCAAATAAATTGGGATATGGCAAATCCCACAAATTCCATCTTCAAAATTTTGTCCGTAATGTAAGTGAACGTGAACCATAATGGCGTGACCAAAAAAACACACCATGACGTGAACGAAAACAGAAAAAGTCATTTTCTTAAAGCGAACTAAGGTTGGGATCTTCCGTTATTATTCTGAATGAATTATTCTGAATTCACTGACCAAACGTAATGGAAAACAGAAACCGTTCTGAAACAGTGCCATCGTTTCCATCATGAAATAAATTATGAACTTTCATCAGAAGACTTAAAAGAAGAGATGTCAGAATTTTCTATGACTGAGCTAATGGCAATTATGTTTTTAATAATTATTGTTCATTTAAATAGCTAATGATCTTTTTTGTTAATGTTGCGTGTAATTTCATGTCTTTTAAAAGTTAAACTTACTTGTCTTGTTAAACTTACTTGTCTTGAAACGAAATTATTCCAGGAAGCGGTAATAGTAAGAAGTTTCAAATGAAACTGGTGTGTTAAATATACACCTTTTCCTACTTGATTTAATGGATATTTTGAGTTTTTAACACAGTATTTTGCTGCTTCGCGACTCACGAATTTATCAAGAAATCCAAATACACTCGTGATATTACTTATGATAATGACCGTAAGTTTGGTGTTCAACTATATTCGAAAATATAGTCGAAGTATCGCCTTTCATGAAGGAGAGTCATTAAAAATGATTTCGGAGTTAAAAGTCGACATGTTGTCAGTGCCAAGAAATAAATAAGCGAAAATTATTAACTGCTTCTCTCAGAAATAAATAATTAGCTCCAGGCGCACATTAAGCGCCTTGGCGGCCTCCAGGCGTCAACTATCGATTAAAGCCGAGCGACCTCTCGCACGACGCCCCGCAGCATGCGTCATCGCTCCAAGCCCCGAGGGCGGCCCTGCCACGCCCCCAACCTTTCCCGCGCAACTTTTTAAAACTCCCGCGTGGCGGGCCGGTATTGATCCGCCTCCGGCCGTCGCTGCCGCCACCTCCTCCCACGTGCTGCGAACCGGTTCCAAAGTTGGAAGAAAACGTTTTAAACTCCATTTGCTAGTGCTTACACAGAGGGCGATAGATACAACATAGTGATAGACACTGATACGGTACGCTTGTTTGGCCGCTCAACACTCTCTACCCGCTAAGTGGAACACTCCTGTAAACGATAACGGGCTTATTAGGGGGCTCCGGGCGTAAGTTAAGCGGCGGAGCGCGCCTGCGGGCCGCGTTGAAAACGGCGGCTGCTCGCGTGCGCGGCCGGCCCGCCAAACGGCCGATTATGAGAGAGTGTATAAGAAGCCACCCGGTCGCGTAACTTTTAAATTTATCGGGGGTTGATGTTTTTAATAAATCATTGCGCGCGGGGCAGCAGGGCGCGCGGGCGCGACGGGGAGGTTTTTAATAAAACGCGGAATTGCGCTCCCGCGCTCGGCTGCGGGAGAGGGAAAAACCACCCCCTGGCGGGCGAACGAGTAATCAACCCCCGATTACGGAGCCAACAGCCCGACGCGACACGACGCGCTCTGGCGGGCAGCGGGCGCAGGAAGGAAGCCCGCGCGCGGACGAGCGGCTCGCCGATTGGTGGACGTCGGACGGAATTTGTTCGCTCGATTGCTCGCTTTGTTGGGCGACCGCAAACAAACGTTTGATGCAGGTTTTCATCCAATGTTCTCGTTGGGCGCCACCCAGCGCGCAGGACGCGAGCGGAGGCGGCCGGCGGGAAAAATGCGCGCGCACCTCCTGGACGCGCCTGGCGGCCTGGTGCGCCTGGCGCTCGGTGAAGACGTACGTGAGCACCGCTCTTCCGTCGCGTGTGACGACCGACGACTGTCTCAGTCCGTCAGGATGCGGTCGGTCCTTCTCTCTCTCTCATTCTCGTTTATTATTTGTTTTGCTGGCACGTGTTGGTGAATTTTCCCTACGTGCTCACACAATTCCACCGATAAGTATGCCTAACAGGTTTTATTTTCTCTTTTTTCTTTTTTGTAATTTTTTATGTGTTAAATCTGTAAATGAAATTAATTTTTAATCATGGCGGCTTCACTCAAGCATCCTTCCTGGCAGATCTTTCACATGAACGAACCACGTGTGTTTTCATGTAACCACGAACCACTTGATTGTTTCAAGTTAACATTTTTATGATATTTATATAAATTTTATAGGCAGCATTTTGATTTTGTTTGATACTTCTATTTAGACATTACGCAGAATTTGAAAGGCTTTTAAAAATATATTCATTTTAGTGGAGAGGGGATTTTCCACGGAAGGCTTTAATGAAAAGACGATTTTCCGCCAAGGTGGTTGTGAGAAAGGTTAACGAAATACTTTTGTTACATTATTTTATTAATTTCAAAATATGCGTTAATGTAAAAAATTAATTAAAAATATATTTTGAAATTAAATTTTAAAAAATGTTTTTGAAAGTTTGTGAAGTTTAGCAGTTTTAATGAAGTCACACTCGTGAAGTGTTGGAGAGAAATGCTTCGGAAAGGAACTTTCAACTCACGGGAAAAGGGTTAGTAATTCTTAAAAGTTTTTCCAATGCGGGGGGGGAGTAAATAAAGCTTAACTTTATGAGATTTTTGTAGTTTTTTAATGGACCCTAAGTTGCGCGCAGTGGGTTGCATTACTCTTCAAAAGTTCCATTAATTTTTCATCATTTCATTTTATGGCTATCTCCCTCGGATGTTCTCTCATTTGTACCATTTGGCTGATTCGTTTAAACGAGAAAAAAATGGAGTGTACCGGCTTAGGTCGCTCAGAGCATCAATTGATGTCCCTGCAGTATCTCTGACCGGGACGTCCTAGGGTTCGCGTCTAACGGTGGCGGGATTTTCGACACTACAGTGCGAGTAGGATTATGTTACTGCATTTCGCGTCAATCACGGTCGAGCCGCTAGATGTCACATGATCGCGACCGTATCAAGTACTGCTTGATCATGCGACATCTTGCGGCATGACCGAGAAAGACGCAAAATGCAGAGACATAATGCCACTGTGAAGACAGGCCTTAAGCAGCAGCTTCATAAAATCGCACTGTACTTCGCTCTTAGCTAGGTTGATTTCAGCCCGTCTGGAGAAGAATTCAAGCGGGCAGCTGCTCTGATCGGTAGTTTCCCGTCATTTTTCCGATCAACAACAGGCGAATGACGGGGCAGTACCCTAACGAAAGAGGCACGGGCCGCGCGCGATCTTTCCTTCCTCTTCCTTGCCCTACCCTCTTCTTGTACATTTTTGCACAATCATTGATTGTACCAACACTAAACATTTTCCGAATGTATTGTTATTATGATGTTGATACGAAAGTGAAAATAAGAATAGAAAGTTGAATTATTTTGTACCGCTTCCAAAAGGCCGTTAACTTTTATATGATCAATTTCACTTCATTGTTGCCTCTCTCTCTCTCTCTCTCTCTCTCTCTCTCTCTCTCTCTCTCTCTCTCTTTCCTCTTTCACTGTATCTCACTCTTTAGCAGTCACACACTCTGTCCCTCCCCCTCGCTCTCCTCCGTTTGCACATTTCGCATAAAGATTTCGCCGGTCCATTATAATTCGTTTAAGCGAGATTAGTTGTCGCCCGATTTTATTAGCCGATGCCGAGAAAGTTAATTAAAAGAAGAGTGGCAAGTATTTTTAATTCTCCCTTTCAGAGCCCTGTTAATTTTATACAATGGAATTTCATTTCACGTCTCTCTCTCTCTTTCCCTCTCTCTCTCTCTCTCTCTCTGTCTCTCTCGCTCGCTCGCTCGCTACGCTCTCTCTCGTGCTGGCAGATCTCGTTTGCATTTTTCGCTGATATAAAAATACATTTTAACCGAGAATTTAATTTTGCTAATGGCACCATTATCATTCTAATGGCGAGAGTTAAAACTAGAAGCGTGGGCTCCTCTTGGGGACTGCTTGTAAAGTCCTGTTTATTTTTTATGATTCATTTGAATTTGGAATTATCTCTGGGCTCTTTACATTTGCTTTTCTGTACTGTACATGTATAAGTTATTTACGATGTAGTGAAAGTGACATTAAGTACTACGTTTATACAGGAAATTCTGCAAGAATAAATAGGGTAAATTAAAGCATTTGTTTACATTACGGGTAGAAATCGAAAATAATTAATATTGCGTAATTTAATTCATTAAAAGGAATATCGAATTTGTTTATTGAACTTTCAAAGTATAAAGTTTTTATTGGGTTATATGGGCCAAATTGAGTATCACATTGCACTGTCCTGGTAATTGAAGGTAAAAGAGAAAGAACACTATTGGGAACTAATTGGCAGACAGAGGTGACGAGGTATCTCCGACCAGCGGGACACCGCCCCAGCCGGGACAAGCTCTAAGCTCCCGACCGGACTCCCGCGATGTGAGGGAATGTAGTGTATGTTAGTGTACGTGTGTGTAAGGGGAGAGGATAGGAGAAGGAAGAGGAAAGGAAGGTCCGTTGCCAGTTTGTTAGCGTACTGCTCGGGCATTCGCCTAGTGTTGATCGGAGTGTTCTCCTCCAGATAGCGACTGAATTCGACCTTGCAGACAAGCTAGAGTCGAAAATCTTGCCACTCCCGGTCAAAGACATCAGTTGATGCCCTGAGCCACCACTCCCGGCATAGACTAAAGATACATCTTTACTCTATGCTCCCGGTAAATGACGTCGGTGTTGACGATGGGATTATAAAGAAAAGTTAGTAGGCGCGCGCTGCCGGGGCGCGTCCGGGCGTGGCGTGCGGGCGTGCGAGCCCGTGCGCGTGCGCCCAGGGCGTAGCGGCGCGCGGCCAGGCCGCACGCAGGCGCGGGCGGGCGGGCGAGGCGCGGGCGGCAGGCGACGAGCGCGGTCAGGCGTCGACGCGGGGACTGCGCAGGCCGCCCGCCTCCGCCCCCTCCGCCCTCGCCGCCGCACCTCCTGCCCCGGGCTGCGCGCCGCGCGCGCCCGCCGCGCAAACCCCCAAAAAAAAGGAAAGGGGGGCAAAGTGTTTGCCGCGCGGTGGCGGGCAGGCGCGGCCCTGCCACAACGCGCGCCTCAAACCCCACTCCGCGGGCTCTCAGTCGGAGCGGTGGGTAGACTCCGGGTGACACCAATTAGAACATTTTATACTCGCAATAATAGAATTATTTATGTAAAACTTTGCTTTCAATTATTTTGAATTGCAGTTTTTTAATATACACTTATAAACAGATGTTATGGACAAATATGCTTGTATTTTTATTAAATAATTATATTCTACTCAGTAGTAGATACTTCTATATTTAATTTATAGGGGGAGGTGGGTGATACTATTAGTTTTGCCCCCGGTGACACCAATTGAAGCTACGCCACTGTTCTCAACTAAGAGCTGCGGATTTGTATCTGGCGGCAGAGGAAAATTATGTCATAATGCTATTATAAGGGGAGACTTATGTACTAATATACATACGTGCGTGTCCACTTCTGTGTGTGTGTGTGTGTGTGTGTGTGTGCGCGCGCGTGTGGGCGCGTGTGTGTGCGTGTGTGCGTGTGCGTGTGCGTGTGTGCGTGTGCGTGTGCATGTGTATGTGTATATGTGTGTGTGTGTGTGTGTGTGTGTGTGTGTTAGGCATTAGAAAAAACTTTATAATAATAATAATAATAATAATAATAATAATAATAATAATAATAATAATAATAATGTCTTCATATTTTTTGTTACTTCGTTATTTTATCATTAGTTGCAAGTACTGCTCGTATCACATAATTCAACGAGTGATTATATTCCTCAAGCAGTTAGTGATGCACCATCAACAACTAAAGTCGATATTAATTTTATATATCGACTAAAAATCCATCGATGTTTTAAAGCTGGTTTAGAAACCGCTAATATTTAATTCATGCGTATCAAAATTTGATAGTGGCCATGTGTATTAATTTCGAATTAAAATTTTACTGTAAACAGACGATTAAAAAAGTCTCTCCATGTGCGAAATACGAAGAAAGACGACGGAAATGCCAGGGTATCAGGATTATCTCGGCCGACGGATACTCTGCTCTATAAAGGTACTGCAAACGGCGCTCATGGGATTCATACACGTCAACAGGCCATGGTACCAAAGTATGAAGTTATTACTTCATATTTTAACTTTTACAAAATTGTTAATATTTCGCATCTACGAATAAAAAAATCGCAAACGTAAAAACATCATGCATAAAACATCGAAGTTCAAAAAAAATATTGGCTTCAATACATCAACGTTTAAACAAACCATCGATGTTTTTAAACAAAAACCCATGTTTTGAAAATATAGGCAACGATGCTACCAGCAGCCCGTTATAATCCGCGTTTGCAATAGTCTCCATAAATGAAAGAATAAAACCTAATGATGCAAATGTCACTCGCTTTTCGCGCCGAGCCTCGCCCACGGGCCGACCGCGGCGGCGCGTCGCCGCGCCTCGCCGCGCCTCGCCGCGCCTCGCCGCACCGCGGCAGCACCGTCGCCCGCTGACGGCGGGCGGGCGCCACCTCTTGCTGCACACAACCACCCGCGCCAGCAAGCGAGCGGAGCGCGCCGGCCGTAATGGCCTCCGCCAGCCCCCGTAAATTCGCTTATCGTATCAGCGCGCAGCCCGCCCACCCACCCGCCCGCCCGCGCTCACTAATTTGCGCCTCCGAGTGAGTGCTAAGTGCTCGCGCGGGCGTCGCCGGCCCACTCAGAGCCCGTTAACGCCTGCCAGTGGAGTTTAAAACGGTTCGGCCCAGCCCCCGACGCGGGCCGCAGGCGAGCGCAGGAGGTGGCGGCAGCGCGCGCGCCCGCGGAGTGGGGGAACTGGCGCCATATTTGAATTCCCACACGACGAAATTATTTTACTAATTCCACATCATCAATAAAAATACAAAAAATAAATTAAGAAACAAACAAATGTTTTTGTAAGATATAATGCAATAATGATTAATGAAGAAACCTCTGGACTTCCCTTATTTCTATTTTTAAAAGAATGAATGTAAGTCGTAAATGTATAATATTTTGTTTTTTATTTCGGGGGGTGGATCCAAGGAAGTATCTTAGGGAAGGGTGGAACTACTTTGGAAAAATGTAATTTGAATAGAAAGTGACAGGATTCGTATCTTACTATTTAAGAATTAGTATTAAATGAAAACTAATGTTGCTACAAGAGCACGTACTTTCTCGCTCTTAGTAACGTGACGTAATTGCGCTCTCTATATTGGCACATTTCATTCATCACTCGTAAAACTCATTAAAAACCATAGAACATTAGATACAAAAATTAATTCTTTTAAAGCTCATATATTAACACAAATTCGATCATTATAACTGTGATATTCATACAGCTCTAAGATCTCCCAACAAAGACAAGAAATCTCAAAATATCCTACTACCATCACGCGCAGCGGATTTCCATTGTCGCATTCCAATCTGATATCTCCTCAAGGTCACCAAATGGAGTCCGGGAAATTCGAATTTGCAAACTTGAAAAATACAAAGATACTCTAAATTACTCATATTTTTGAAATAGTACATGGCCTTTTTTAACGAACCATTTTTATAAGAGATTTCATTAAACAAAAAATTCTCTCACCAACATTTTGCAGAATTAACTTTTTATTGTTGTTTGCAATTTTCGAATTTACAGCGAGTCCGCCGAAGGTAGGACCAGTTCAAATTTCTTTTCCGTTTTTATTGCATACAAGAAAAAAATTAAAGAAAAAAATTTGTAACCACTCCGCAAAATTACACAAATCTACTCATAATTTCGAAAAATTCAAAGTGACCTTAATTCAAGATCAATTTTTGATGAACAGATTTCACTAAGAAAAACTCAATGTTGAATATTGTAGTTACAGGAAGATGCCGAAAATTTTTTTAACTTTTGTAATTTTCGAAAATTAGGGAGTTTAAAATGCGACTAGTACCACTTTCTTCACTATTTGTTCCTTCATACGAGGAAAAACTGTAAAGGAAAAAATGCTGGTCCGTGTTTGAGAAAAAAATTAATTTCTTAAAAATTGTCTACCTTTCACGCAAAATTACGCAAAAACTATATTTTCGAAAAATGGAAACTTACCGGTCTTCGATGAACAAATTAAGGAAAAATCTATCTCCATTATTGAAGTTGTAGAAAGACGCATGATTCTTTTTTTAAATCATCAGCTATTACAAAAAAATATATGTAACTTAGTAAAAGACAAATTTAACAGAATGAATTGTTTCTTTTGATATCTGCATTATGAATGTAGCTAATCTACGTAAGAACAATAATATCCTAACGTAACTCAGACTCAAGTACCTCGGTAAGAAGACGAAGCGAATGAACTCGATTTTTTTTTTCAGAACTTAATCCTCTCACCAAAATTCATTTTCCCTTTTTTGTTTCTGAAGAAATATAATGCGCTAAACTTTTCTAAATAATTATATTTGTACTACAACTCTCATTTTGTCACCTAAACAGAAACGATTGACAGACATACGTGAATTATATCAAATGGGTAGACAGTGAAATTTAGCAAATATAAGGTCATTGAAAGAACAGGATGCGTACATGAATCCACTGAGCTGGAGCTGAAAACCTACAAATCCGGGATGCGCAAAGAGACGTCGATAAATTCTGCTTCAAATCAACCCATTCCAGGTAGATGACGAACCAGTATCTTGAACTGCATGCATCTGACCGTTCGGCATCCTTCCTTCTCCGACCTATCTCTGGAGCCCCCACGTTCATCCGTAGGTCCGGGAGATTGGTTGACCCACATCTTCACGTGTCCCCGCCCCCGCTAAATCGAATTCCTCCACCGGGGGCGCTCAGTGCATCAATTGATGTCACTGCAGCGCCTCTGACCGGGAGGTCCTAGGTTCCTACTCCCCACGGCGGCGGGATTTTCGACACTAGCTTTTCAGCTGGGTCGAATTCAGTCGCTGTCTGGAGGAGAATTCTAGCGGCCGGCTGCTCTGATCGGTAGCTTTCCGTGGTTTCTCCGAATGCCGGAGCTGTACACTAACAAACGGGCCACGGACCGCGCGCGATCTTTCCTTCCTCTCCCTCGTCCTATCCTCTCCCCTTACACACTCACACTATCACATATTCCGGGAGACCGGTCGGGAACATGGAGGTTGCCCTGGCTGGGACCGTACAGCGCTGGTGGGAGATAACCGGATTGGGAAAACCAGCTAACCGACGTGTAGGGCGGTGCCAGATCTCACCATCTAGCGGGGGGGGGGGGCGAAGGCCGCCATCTCCCGGAATAAAACATTCATTCAACACCCAACGCGCCGGCAAACATGAACCAATGCTTGCGTGTTTGTAGGCCCCCAAAACGGCGGGGGCTATGACCCGAACGCGGAGAGTGCTGCGGTGCAGTTGCATGCTGCGCTCCGCCATCCGCGCGCTTTTTCCGGGCGCGCGCGCGCATGCGCCTGTCGCGCTTCGGCGGCGGTGGCGGCGGTCTTTTTGCACGCGCGAGTGCGCGCGAGCTGCTGCCGCCTTCTGCGGACCTGGGCGGCGCGGCGCGCGGGGTACAGTCGCCGGCACGCGCGCGCGCAGGTGCCCATCAATCATTGCGATCTTTTTAGAATGAGGAGAGGTTTCCGGAATTTATAGTCAATCAAATACCTTAGAGCATTCACATTAAGGAAACAATTTAATCTGTAATTAGTAGTAATGTGTAATAAATTGATGTGTAAATTGGCTAAATGTGTACATTCTAAGATAATTGTTTATCGATAATTCTACTGCAAACCTATCCTCATTCTAAGATACTGAAGCAATCGATACGGAGTAATAATTATAATTCGTTGCAATTTTTACAAACAAATGGATTTTTCTGACTGCGTGTGTGTGTGCGTGTGTATGTGTGTGTATGTGTGTGTTTGTATGTGTGTGTGTGTGTGTTTGGGTGTGTGTTTGGGTGTGTGTTTGGGTGTGTGTTTGGGTGTGTGTTTGGGTGTGTGTTTGGGTGTGTGTTTGGGTGTGTGTTTGGGTGTGTGTTTGGGTGTGTGTGTGTGTGTGTGTGTGTGCGTGAGTGCGTGCGTGTGTGCGCTCGTGCATGTGCGAGCAGGTCCATTCAGTTGAGATATTGAATAACTTTCGTTTCTATAAAAAAATAAAACTATTTTGTTAGTACGCTATCGGCTTCTGAGTGGGAGGAGGGGGTCTGAAGCCACAAGAGACCACCCCGGTCCCACAGACTTAGATAAAGTAATCATAGATGTTTATAGATTCAAGATAAATTACAACTTTAAACAAATCATTATACATCATCTCTCATGAATTTACACAATTTTCTGGCTACAAACACCAGTTGTCTAGGAGTACCGTGTATTTCCATTTTCATACCCAATAGCTTGACTTCCCACATCACATTTTAAAAGAGTCCGGTGTTTGACAAAATACGTGTTATTGGGACAATGTCGACCTTTTCAATGTCTTTTGGATGTGTTCAAAAAGTTCTGTATATTGATTTTTTACCGTATTTCCTTTTTTAAGTTGTTGGATTAGGAATATTTGCAAAATTAGCAACAATAATGGATATTTAGAAAATTTTCATTCGCCTTCGTTTGTCCATCACTGAGAAAATATTCACCACATTTGCACTAGAAATGGGTGATTCAAAAAAAATTCTTAAAGAGAACGCGACCACCACATACACCAATGTATGTTGGCATTAATCACTTAGCAAGGTTCTCTATAGAGAGGGACTCGAAAAAAAGTCGAACATTTGCCATCTCAAAATACTTCTGCTTGTTGCATGCCAGCAAACTTGATCTGCCGGGAGCAGCCGCAGCACCATCTTCCACAAAGCACTTTCATGTGCCTAGAGCCAAATGTGGCCGACGAGTTTATTTGGGTTTCTTACTACCTCAGCAATTCCGCACGCCTTCTACGCCGAACATTCATGTCTGCGCACCTTTCGGATGATTTCTGGCGTTGTTGCACTTTTCGGATGTCCTTCACCCGACTATCTTGGGTGAAGTCACTTTTAACTCGTCCACCTATTTCTTTCTGATTGGAACGTTAAGAAGAGTCATCATACTTTTCTTCTTCTTCTTTCTTTTTTTTTTTTCGAACCTTGAATGAATTTCGGTCAACATCAATCCTTTTACAAAGAACTTTATCACTTCACAGCACTCGATTTTCTGTATTTCCACGAATACACAGCCTACGGGTCAATGACCTACATGTACTACAGCTTCAATGTACTACAGTCAATGTAGTCATGTACTACAGTCAATGTACTACAGCTTCCGGGTCAATGACCCCCATCTCGATCAGGTTTTTCGTCCAGTTTCCCTGATCCATTGAGCAAATGCTGAGATGGCCTCTTGTTTTGCTTCAGGACATAAATGTAACTTCATTTTCTGTGCACGTCTTCTAGAATTCAGTGGGAAATAGAATTATTCAAATTATCGTTTCCATGTTGTCGCGCCAGGAAATATTATTCTGCAGGACAACATGGATAAGAGCCAAAATTTATTGCTTATTTATCCTTGAAAATAGATTTTATTCCATGGGAGTTTCTTTTCTCGTTTTATTTCTCCCTTTCGAAATTCAAAATTTAAGTAGTATATGACTTAGTGTAGGGATCACAGAATTTTGAAAATGTGCACACAATTCTCTTTTCCCCATAGCACGTCATACGCAGTTTTAATTGTTTTTTTTTTTTGGTCGTAAAATAAATAAAATACACGCATCGAATTTTGTTTGGCTAGCTAACGAAATTCACTTGACGAAATTTACTTTTTTGGTATTAATGGAAATTTTTTAATTAAAAAATAAAACATGGACAACTTAAAAATGTCGAACAAAAATTATCGGTGTCAAACTTTAAAAAAATGTTAACGCGCCGAGTTTTTGTTACAATAAGCGAAGTCTTGGAAACATCTCTGTCGCGACCCACCGCCTCTGCTGGCGTCCGCCCGTGGTCTTGGGCACGAGGGCCAGGTGGTCATCGCGCACTGCATGATGGGTGGTGATTGAAAAAGTTAGTTGTAAAAAGTAGCTCCGACCTTTGGCCTCCGTGATGGACGTAAAACTTTCTTGAGCCCAGCTAATACAACATTTCCATCGCCTTTTATTTTACTACTTTACCAAAATGGAGATGAGGCTTACTAGTTTACTACTAGTTGAAGTTCGAAATGGAATAAACAAAGGTATTTCGGTAGGTTTCCTCAAACTCTTGTGAGCTGAAAGTAATTAGTAATAAGTTTGCCTTAAATCTTCAAAACTTGTGATCAATTAGTAAAAACTTGGCCATGCAATCCTCTTGAAATATAAAAAAAATTGAAACTAATTTTTAAAGTATTTCTTCGTAATTAAATATGCGTGTTCCATATGCACTGTTAGGGGAGGATCAAGAAAGTATTTCAGAGTACGGTGGCTATTTCAGTACGAACCTTCCATAAATATTTTTAGAGTATTTTTTTTTAATTGTTGGCTTGATGGAGTAGAGGAGTTGGTTGGTATGTAGGAGTTAATTCATAATGGGAACACTGCTTTGTGATAAGAACTATAATAATTAGGGGGCGGATTTTGATTAAAAATATTCTTTTTTCACTTTAGAATAATGCTTTTGAGTATAAGCAATAATTTTATGTTATGACAAAAGCAAATGACCCATTTTTATCCTTTCTTTTACATTTTTCGTCAATTTCCACTAATAAGAAATTTGTTCCCTTCTCCCGTCATTTTTAATGCATTTTCCGTTGATTTCCCCGTTTTAATATCATTTAAATGGTACTTGCTACAAATAACATTTACGAAATGTATCAGATGTTGTCCACTGAATTACCTAGTTCCAAGGCATATTCCATTTCTTCACTCAGAAATTGTAACGTCAGAAATTGTAATTTGAAATCGATATTTTCATTTTGGAGCGTACTACACAGGAAGCCCCTGGGACGTTTACAAAATTTTCAAAAATTCATTTCTAAAAGTAAGAAATCAGTACTGTCCCGACAATCGAAATAAATGCAGATATTCACAAGAGGTACTTTGTTTGAATGAGACTTTTCAAGTTATAACTGAGTTTTTTTTAGTATTCCAAATTACAATATTCTAATATTGGGCAACTATTTTTAATTGTACGAGAAAATATATGCTGTTGTAGCTCCTCTAGTTTTACGTCATTTTTCTTTCCTATAAGGGCATTTAAAGAAAATTAAGATCATTTTATTATTAATTCTTGGCGATGTTTTAGGTCATGAATATCCGCCCCCTAGTAATTATTAATTTGGATAAATTTAGTTAAAATTTAGGGAGAGGGTATGGTCCCTATCTATCTATACTCCCCTCCCCCCCGTTGGGTTTCATCCATGAGGGATCTGTTGATGAGAGAAGGAGAAAGAATTTGCTTGCGCGCGCAGGAGCGAGGGAGGGCGAGCGCAGGCAGGCAGTGCAGTGCAGCGGAGCGTGGCGCCGGCGCCTGTCCGCTGGGCGCGGTCCGGACGCGGCGCCCAGCAGCACGAGGAGCAAGCAGCCCGGGCGCCGGGCGCCGCGCCACCGCTCGCCGCTGTTCTTCCCCTAATATCTTTTTTATATAATCATGTTTCATGGCGCTCCAATTAGCATATCGGACCCCGCGCGCCCCCGGACACAACAACGCAAATTTTATGTAGAATATTTTAAATAAAATAAATTCATGTTACAAGCGAACTAACTAAATAAATCTGTCTTTGTCAGATTTACAACTAATCGCCGCTGTTGAACTCTTACGGCCGTTATTAGCAGCTCCGGCATCAGGCGTGCAGAGCGGCGTAGGAGGGCCCGCGAAAAACCCTGGGCGAGAGGGGAAAGGGTTCGATTCGGGCCCGGCCGAACAATGGCGGCCGCGTATCCGTGTGGTGGTGGCGCTATCTATCCGTGAACTTGCGAACCACGTGGAGCGCCGTAACATGGCGGGAGGGAGTAGTGCGGAGGCGAGCGGGAGTGCGACCGTGCGTTTATCGGCTGTGAATTATCGGCGTTTTGGAGGCGCCAACGGCCCTGCATTGTGCCGTAATTACGTTAAACGAGGCGTGATGCCCTGGAAATAAAAATCCGCGTCCGGGCAGCGATTGCGCGCGGTTTGAACGGCGCGCGGCGCGGGCGGGAGGGCGCGGGGAGGTGGCGGAGGGGGGAAGGGTGTGAGGATAACGAATTGATTGCCGCTAACAACGTGATCACGCGCGTAATATTGACTGAACGAAAGTGAGATGGCCCCCCTAGGACGCTACCGACCCGTTCAAGTGGGTTTAAATCGTTTTCTCCCCTACGTGGTATCAGGGGAACAGGCCGCTATAGGAGCCATGGAGGTCCGGACTTTGGAAAAAATTGAATGTGTCCCTGTGGGGCTAATAGGACCGAGGTTCATTACTATCAAATGACAATCTATGTTTTTAAAATTCGTATTTGGTTATGAGCGATGCTAAATGGGTACTATTACAAGCGTCATTGCAGTAAAATTAACTATTAATTTTCTATTCATAGATATGCTTTGCTAAACGGTACACTGTATAACTGATTCACTTGCCATCTCCAATGTCATTCTCGTCTTTACACGAATTTGTAATATTTGGGTTGAGCATTGTCTACTTTCTACTCTTGACATCTTCGGAAAAGAAAATATCATATCTTAGGTTATGATGTGCGACATTCATAATCCTCCAGGTCTTCGTCTTATCACATCGTGTAATCGCCCCAAACCAAACGCACACGAATGCAATACGGTAATACATCCTTTGCCGTGGTCGGTTCGATCGCTGTCTTGAGCCTGCTCCCCGCTCGCGAGTCGATCGTGTGACAGTTGATCGCCTGGCGCGCGGTGCGCGACGCCCTGCCCAGAATGCGCCACCTGCGTCAGCGGCCACGTCTGGAAACTCAGGCGATGCGAACGGCTGTGCTTGGAGGAGTTGGGGAAAAAAGAAAAAAAGAGAAGAGTTGGCTGCTGCTGCCTCCGTGCCGAACGGTAATCGTGAAGGGCTCACATTTTAGACAGCGAATGAAAGGGATGTTTAAAACAATTACCAGGGGACCTTCCATGGGATCAGAACAACCATTAACAAGATGAGTCCGTGACATACTTTGGCGGTCATCCAGGAATGTTTTCAAAGGTTGCCGCTCCTTTTGGGGATTCTTTTTTCTTTCTGAGGGGTGGCATACGCCACATGCCATTTGGTTGTTACTGAACAAAATTACGACGTTTGCACACAGGCTTCAATATAGCACGAATCTCACTACCCCTTTACTCTTAGCTCTAGTTATCTTGTATGATCATTTGGAATTATGTACTGAATGACATTCAAATATTTTTCGACCAAAATAAAATAAAGTAGTAACGGAAAAATATAACTAACTCGTTAGTAAAACATTTTATGTTGTGCACAAAAAAATTGTGTAAAAATGTAAGCGTAACTACAACAACCTCCATCTACGAGAAGAAACAGAAACTGAAAATGTCTTCTGAAATCCCGCTATTTTGATAATCGGGACGCTGATTGTTATATCTTCTGCAATAATGAATTGTTTTCATGAGAAGGATGTTGTGTGCGCCTGATCGTGACTGCACACGGGTAATAAAACTGCTCTTTTCGCAACGTTGAGCTCATTTCAACAATAATTGTTATTGAGTAGTGGACGATGTCGTCTCGCACCAATTTCCAGCGCCTGATGCGAGGTATGCACATGGAAGAAATAAGGTGCTACCTTGATTCAGAGGAGATGAACCAAAGTTTGGGGCGAAGGGGGGTGGGGTGGGGTAGTGAGATCCTGCAATGATTGCTTGTTTTCATAGATTTCATTTCTTAGGAATGGGAAAATGATTGATATTGTTTCCAATGTGGTTTTTTTTTTTTTTTTTTTTAAACACGATTCGATTTGTCAGATGTTTTTATTATATTAATATTACAGCTTTTTGGACTGTAGATGAAAAATCTGAACTATTCTCTCAAATTAAACTTTCTGAGTACATTTTGTAAATATTTGTAGTATTTGTCTTAGTATGAAATTTTGAGTATTACTGTGATATGAAGACACGATCAACAACCTTTTCTGATATAAAAAATGTAATAGGTTTCGTAAGATAAGAGAGAGAAAGACGATTTTTTCATTTATAGAGACAGAAATTGCATGTTTTTATTTAAATTAATGCATATTATTATATTATTTATTCGTTTATCAAAATTATTAAAACCGCTCCGGAGCGCGGGGCTATTTTTACCTCGGCTCTGCTAGGGTCAATTCACAAACGTGCCTCGCTCGCTCCCGAAATATTCCATCCCGCATTCTTTGCGCTGCCGCCGCGGCGACAGATGTCTGGCACCAGCGCAGGCAGGCAGGCGGCCCCTCCCCGCCCCTCCCCGCCCCGCCCCGCCCCCCCGCCCCGCCCCGCCCCGCCCCGCCCTGTCCCGCCCCGCCCCGCCCCGCGTCCCGCCCTGCCCCGCGCCTGCTCTCCTCTGCCTCCGTCGTCGTCGCTCGGCGCCGCAGTTGCAGGCGTGTGCGCGCCACTAGCAGCGCAGGCCGCGCGAGGAGGCTGCCCGTCGGCCTCCGCCTGCCCGCCGCGCGCCTCGCGCTGCGCCTTTCCCGCCTGGCGCGCGGCGCGTGCCCGGCGCCCAGGCGCGCCCGCCCGCCGCGCACCTCCTGCGCCCGCCTGCGGCCCGGGCACGCCCCGTCATTACGGAACTTACGTGACCCTTCGCGGCGGCCATGTTGGCCGCGTGCCGGTGCGCGAGCGGAAGCACGCGGCCGCGCGACACAACCCGTCCACCCGCCCGCCCGCCCGCCGTGAAACCGTAACCCGTGTCATAACGGCACGATGATGGCTCAATGTCTTCATATAACGAGATTCTCATTAGGCGAACACGCGGCCGCAAGAGGTGGCGCGTCGCCTGCCGAAGGGGTTCGCGCCGTCTCGCTCTTCCGCACTCCTGCTGCCCGCGTTCGCCGAACCAAGGGTCGGGATGGAAATTTTTAGAATGGTTTTTGTTGAGAGCGTGCCTCGGACATTTTGAATTGTCACCTGGGTTTTTTCTTCTGATTTGGAGGAGAGGAATCTTGGGGTCAAAAAATTTCATAAATTACGTAAATTAAGATTAAATAAAACATTCAAATGACCTGGAAAGTTGTCTTCCACATTTGCTCCGTTCTGTTTGAAATTAAATTTGTTTGACGAGTGTGTGGGAAGTTTAATCTTAAACACCTCCATCTTGAACGATCGACTTTAAAGATTTACTAATTAATTATTTAGATTAATATAAGACCAATTTCTCCACATCCCCAAAAGCATTCCTTCCGTACTCACTCGGTCGATAGTTTAACCTCCTTTCTTTAGATATATTTATACGTGATCGCAGGAGGGGGAATCATTATGTTAAAGGAAAAATCAATATCTGAAGTCTCGACTTATTTAATAAACTCGATCGAAGATGCTCTAAGTCCTCATTTAGAATTAGAAGCGTCATGGGTCTTATACAATAGGTTATGTTCAACAGGCGCTCCAAGGAACGAAGAATATTCCAGAGCCCCGTCCGCAGCCTGCAGCGACGCAGCGTTTTCCGCGTCTCGGGCCGACGCAGGCGCGGTGGACAACAGGGGCTCCAGGATTTTCCGGGCCGGGGGGGGGGGCCCCCCCACCAAGGAAAGTGCCCGAGGAGGTGGCAGCTGTCGCTCGCGGGAGAGCGAGAGCGAGTTGGCTCCGAGCGGGACAGAGCGCGCGTCGGTCGCCGCTGCGGTGTTGCGTTACCTCCTCGCAGTGCATGCTCGCCGGAGAGCCCCAGAGCCAAACGGACGAGCAAACCGGCGACACCGCTTGCAACCAAAATTGCTTTGCGCTTTGGTTGGCACCGAGAGCAGCAAGAGGAGGGGGAAAAGTAAAAAACAAAACAAAACAATGGGGCTCCTGCGCTGGGGCCGGTGACACAAGCAACCGATGGTAGGTGGCAGCACTGAGTAAACGCAGTAGGCTGTTCGGACTTGCTTCGGACATCGGTCGAGAGGCGAGGGCGAGCATGGGGTCCGAGTGGTGGACCCAAGATGGGGGGGGGGGGTCTCTTCCCCCTCCTCCCAGAAGCCGATAATGAATATTTAAAATTATGTTTTAGTAATATTTCATACTATAGGTCCGGTAAAAATACATATCCTATTCAGTATAAATGAAAAATTTTTAATAAGAACATCATGTCGGCTGGTTACTTTTCCGTAATCCCCATCCGCGAGAAGAATCCAATTGGTCTTGGCCTCCACCAAGATATTTTGGTATAGATTGTATTGGAGAGGACTCTTCAATAATCTATACATCTGTTAAATCAGTCTATCCAATCAATAATTTGGTTCTGGTGACGCCCGTGATAAATAATAATGATTCAATAATTCGAGCATTCAGTTACTTATGTAGTTTTAATTTAACGTCCCTTAGTGTTTCGAAAAACGTATCTCATGCGCTATTCTTTTATTCAAAATATGTAAAGCAACAACATCTAAAAGCAAACAACCGAACAACGATGAATTGTTTATAAAAAACAATTACAAACAAAAAACTAATTGAAAGTTGTACGTAAAATAATTGCTATTCTCTTACATGAAGCCAAAGAACATCATTATTGTAAAAGTACGTAGTCGCTAACCTTTCCCAACACACACACCAAAAATATTTAAGTGCGTGGTCTATGACAATCTTGTTACGTTTCGTCCCAAATATTTAAATAAAGTATTAATGGAGAATCATAAATAAAGCATGTTATTTCGTTTAAATATCAATAAATAAATGTAGTGTTCTTTAATTTATGCTCATGCACCATTCGTAACATTCATCAAAAAAGCGCGTCACGCTGGAAAGCGTCAGAATTAATTGATTTAATATACTACGTGAATGCTAGAGAGACTTGAACCCAGAGACATTTTTTTGTTGTTAATTTGTTTATTTATGGTCGCTTTATAGCAGCTCAGGTCATCAGCGACCTCATTGTGTTTACATCAGTACATTACATTTCAAGGTTACAAATAGTTAAATCATTACACCATAAACATTATATAAATATACCATAACAAAAATTGCATCATTATTATATTACATTCAACAATTTACTTATTTCTAGTAGTTTCAATTTTTTTTACAACCTTCTTCTGATTTGAACAGTGAATATAAGCTGCCTTCTTATGTTTAATGATTTCCTTATATTAACAAGTCCTTGGCAGCCAAGAATAAAATGAGAAGTAGACACGGTAGCGCCACATTTAGGACAGGGTTCAGGGTTGGAGTTTTTGAACAGATGACAGTAATTTAGGTTAAACAGATGACAGAGACATTTTGTTCCGCTACTGAATTTATTTTATCCACGGCCAGTCAAAGATGCCCATCCTGCTCAAGACTCACATGAGCGGCCCTAGTAAGGCACCGTATCAGGTACTGGCTGAAACGCGATAAAACTGTTATTCATTCACCGCATTTTATTTCCGTTGGTGATGTGTACTCGTTTGTCCGGGAGGTGGTATGAATCAGACTGGATAACGCGTTAAGCTGTCATTAAAGAAAGAATGTGAGCAAAGATCTTGGAGTTGGTGCAGCCTGTGCTTGGTTGCCGCTAAACATTAAAATTAAAGAAGTGCAGCAGCAGGGCAGGTCTGTGAACCAGTTCTAAGTTGGGCAGATCACTCAGAGTTAAAATCCAAAAAGAAAGTGAAAAGAATCTGTGAAAGATGAAAGAACATCACAACCAGAGCATAAATAATAAAATATGATAGGAGGAAGGGAAGGGTTGGAAAGTTTGTGAAAACAATGTGAAATTATATCTGATTGTCCAATATACAAACCAATATGCCAACATTTTAAACGAAACTACGATTATAAACCAATTTTTATGGATGTATCACTCGCCCCTGCTATTAAAGTCTTCTTGTACAATAATGAGCTAAATATTTATGATATTTGAACGGTTGTATTTGCAAGAAGAGACGTGAATGGCATTTCTTTAGTAGGGTCTATGCTTTCTTCCGGTTCTCTTTTCATCAGTCGTTGTATTCTCTCTTCCTATCTTTACTTAACTAAACTTATCTAACTTAACTAAACCGTAACCGTGTGTGTGTATATATATATATATATATATATATATATATATATATACATATATACACACACATATATATATATATATATATATATATATATATATATATATATATATATATATATATATATATATATATATACATACATATATATTTCCTCTTCCGGAAAAAGCAAGTTGAGGGGGAAGGAATGGATCAGTGCAAAAAGGTCCGTCCCTTCTGTTGCTCTTCATGATTTAGAATCTCTTCTTTAATTGTTAAAACTGAGTCTTCTTTCACGATGTGGCATAGTTAATCGTTGTTTTATCATCCAAATGAAGTCATGGGGAGGCGCCGACCAGAACGATCCTCCGCACTGAAATATTACTGCAAGTTAGAATCCATAAACAATCCACAGATTCCACGTACTCAGCGAGTCGATTATAACGAAAATCGTATTCTTAAGCCTTCGTGGTCAAGGCAAAGCGTCAAGATTTTTCTCAGTTCCGTGTGGTCGCCCCTCCCCTCCCCTCCCCCACCCTCACTCTACCCTTCCCCTCCCCCAGATCCGCAACGCCGAACAAGAAAAAACCTTCAATGAACTATTTGGAGGCTGGCGTCACGGTCCAAACGCGGCGGCGGCTGGTGAGTCTTGACTCACGGCGGAGTAACGTGGGAATTCGGCTTTGCGTGACGTCAATTCGACCCTCGGCTCGCCGAAACGCGAACTGGATGCCGCCGCTTGAAATAGACGGAGCAAATCGCCCGCTGGCTCCGAATGTCGCGTCGGCGCCTCGAAAAACCTGCCGTGCCGCCCGCTGCGCCCACCGCCCGCCTCGCCAACGCCCACTGCCCGCCAACTCTCTCGCCAACGCACCCACCCGCGTGGGCGTGGCGACCAGCGCCGGGCAACGGGATCTGACGGGGGATGACCCGATGCTGCATTGAGGAGTAGCGTTTAACGAAGATGATTTTACGTTTAACCCTTCGCTAGACACGCCATAATATTGCGGTTATGCCAAATCGTTCAACACAGCTACAGTGACACCAGATCTCGTACTCCTACACTTTCAAGTCAGCGTGATACTGATTCTTCAAACGCAATGTGTCTACTACACCCACGCGCCTAACGAAGGGATAATATCGACAGCAATGTATTAGTTTGTATTGCCTTAGTTTGGCCTTAGTATTAGAATTCTCTAAGATTGATTTTCCAATACTGATATACCAAATCATTTTTAATGATTATGTCACAGCTAGTAAGTCAATGGTATATCTCAATTGGGTTTTTCGTTACTTCCTTTGATCCATTGGGCAAATGCTGAGGTGCCTCTTGCTTCGATTCTGAATACCAAACCAAGCTTTTCTCCCTCCGAAAACGTTACGAGCATTTTTGACTAATAATTAAAGAAACACTTTAAACAGTTATTAATTATGCAATGGGAATTTGTGGCAAAATTCACGGTTGGTTGATCTCGAGCTGGGTTGGTTAGATCGCTTTTGCACTTCCAATGGAAACAAGTGTGGACGTTCAATTCAATTCCATGTTTTGCAAGATTTTTTTCTGTCTTGTGAATTCGTCACTGAACTTTCGAAAGCTGTTTGATAAAGCGGATAATTGTGACAAAGAAAGTAAATGATAAATGACCCGATGCTAAATTGATTAGGTCGCTTTTCGATCACGTCAAGGGTGAGGGTTTCGGTTCCTTCGATTTTTAAAGATCCTTTTGGTCTTAGTATTTCTTTCTTACATGAATTTCTGACTAAAATAACTAAGACTTCCTTACGCAACGGCTAATAATGGTTAAGAGAGCTGGGGATGGTTGGGCCAATGTTGCGAACGGATGATTGTGTCAGTTGTTGACGACTTAATTCGATGTTTTCATCGTAACATTGTGACAGTTGCGAATGGCTACAAAGGGCTGTTAGCTGATTGGCAATAGAAGTAGATGGCAATGACAGCGGTCAAGGTTATGTTAGATTGCTTCTGTTCTTTCCGACGCGTTGGATGTATCTTCGGGCACAATGATAATGTCCTTGGATTTTTTAATATATTAGGTGCTCTAGAATTATATACAGAGTCACAATTAGTCAGAAACAGATATTATTGACCAAAATATAATTTGATTTCGAGAATATAATAAAGATATTCATCACTTTCTGAAAAGATTTTTTTAAAGTTTCGTCGAATTTTCTCAACAGTTAACTTAGGAAACGCGTTATTTCATTTATTTAATGTTAAAAGTGATTATCAATTGTGTGTGACGTATGAGGAAAAAGTGCAATCTGAGCACGTTTTCTTGAGCTCTTGCTCTTACCATATATCCTTAAATTATGAATAGGAGGTAGCAACGAGCGTTTTCGGTAAAAAAGAAACAAATAACTCAAATAAAAATACCTTATTTTAAGTAAGAGAACTTGCACGTTATCGTGTTCTTCAGTTCATTTGTTGCGATTGTTTTAACGGAAGAGGACCGTTAAAATCCTTAAATGACTCTGCCCGTTGAGAGTGGCTTTTGATTACTGTTTGTTTTGTTTATTTTTTTATTTATTTTTATTTATTTTACGTCAAAAAACAGTTAAAAACTGCGTATGACGTCCTATGGGGAAAAGTGAATTGTGTGCACATTTTCAAAATTCTGTGATCCCTACACCAAGTCATATACTACTTAAATTTTGAATTTTGAAAGGGAGAAAAAAAACAAAAACTCCCATGTTGTAAAATCTATTTTAAAAAATAAATAAGCAATAAATTTTGAATTTTGAAAGGGAGAAAAAAAAAAAACAAAAACTCCCATGTAGTAAAATCTATTTTCAAAATAAATAAGCAATACATTTTGAATTTTGAAAGAGAAAAAACAACAAAAACTCCCATGTAATAAAATCTATTTTCAAGGATAAATAAGCAATAAATTTTGGCTCTTATTACTTCCTGCCGCGACAACATGGAAACGATAATTTGAATAACTTGTGTTTGGTTGGTTGCTGTAAAACTGCAGTTTCAGAACGCGCCCTAATTGCTGTGTTGTGCCCTGTGTGTGCAGGTTCCAGAAGGCCTGCGTGAAGTACGGCGTCCCGGACGTTGACCTCTTCCAGACCGTCGACCTGTGGGACAAGAAAAACATCGTCAACGTCACAGTCACCATTTTCGCTATTGGAAGAACGGTACGCCCCTACAGTTCTTTTCGAGCACGATCGTAACAAAATTTTGCTGTTTGAATATTTTTTGTGCATGCTATAAAATACTTTAACACAATTATTTATTTAATCTTGATGAGCAGCATCGAATGTTTTTTGACAATAAAAACAACAGTTATCCCATAAAGAAAACTTTATTAACTTATTAGATTACAACACTTGTGACATACATTTTGTGACTTAATTGATCACATCCTGAGGTGGAAAGGTCTCGTTAAAAAAGAAACAGGTAAATCAAAACTGGTATAAGAAGATATTAAAACATTCAAAATTATCAACATACTCGTAGATATAGGTAAAAATACAATAGAAACAGAATATGTACAAATTTAATCAATGGTGAAAGGCGAGGATGAACTTTCCTTATTTGAATTCTAAAGAAATCTTTGTTTAGTAATTGAGTAAACGTCCGTCTGTCCGTCACTCGGGGTGGATCCTTTTCTGGCCCACCAATCGAGACAAATAAGGTATCATTCCACGCGTCTCGGTCGTCAGTTGGCAACTGAGAATTTCTTCGCGGATACATCTAGAAGATTCGAAGATTTTTCTGTAGAAAATTTTGTTTTAAAGCAACTAAAACACACATGAGATAACATACAACATCCATAAAGGCTCATTGAATTCCTCCCCACAAGACAAATTTTCACAATTCTTCCGGATTCCTTTTGGAAGATTCTGGAAAAATTCTAGAATAACTTGAGGTCTTTGATGATTTCAATGCACATACGAGGACACTAGTGAATTAATTTACATGCAGTAAATCACTGTACTGTCTCTCAGACTTTTGAGTGAATCATCACAACTTGATTCATCATTGACGAATTTAAAACAAATTTTGCAATGAAACAAAAATGTATTCAAGTATTTTTAATCGACACTTTTTCATTTCACTTCCTATATCCGAAAATGGACGAGTCAGGTGATGTTTCAAATTTATTTTTCTTAACAACTTGCAAATCGCGAATAAAACTTCAGCATAAAAATACCTGCCGGCGGCGCCAAGCTAAGCTAGAATTTTGTAAAATGTTCCCCCAGCACAGAAATGCCCACTCACCTAAGATCTGCAACAATTATAATTTAAATACAGCTCACAAGTTGTGCAATAACTAGCAGTTAAAAAGTTAAAAACATCAAAATATTAAAAAGTACAATTATTTGTTTAACATACGCCTCAACTAACCACTTCATCTTTTTTTTATGTTGGAGAAGATTAATGTAGTACATTTTTCAGCATTGCTTTATCTGAAAAGTTGATGATTGGTGATGAATAAAAAACTGCCTGGCGCGTATGTAAAGAGTAGTATCCAGTGTAACGTAATAGTGTTCAGTGTAGTGTAATAGTAAACGAACGCATAACTTTACACAACGATGTGGGAATTCATGTGTTTATTCTTAATCCTAATTTTAATTTTGTCATTAGAATAGTATTAGTTATCATAGTTCTTTCAATTAATTCTTAAGTAAATGTTTAGTAATTTCAATTTGATTGTTAAAGTATTGAAGTATTCGCGAATATGTGTTACTTTGAAGCCATCTGCCACCATACATAAGAGTCTACAAGTTTATGAGTTACTCCTTAAACGCAATTGAGTATTAAGATTGTGAAATCTGCTGCATTATAAGTAAATGCTTCACTTACCAGTAATAAATATGAAAATGTATCCGTTTAAATGAGATCAGGTTTAAGTGAGATAAGAAGGTATACATATTAATTTAAACTGATATACTAGATTATTTTTTAGTTACCCTTCTTTACGAAAAAAATGTAAATTTAGTATGGATTAATGAGCCAAAAATTTGCGTTTACCCTGAAATCCACAGAGTGTCCCTGAGGTTATGCGTTGATTGCGAATGCATCACCAGAATGTTATCATCCCTAATCCACCGCATCCTGGTGATGTAGTGTGAACGTTATCACGGCGGAAATTCGTGGAAACTGTGCTTGACAGGATGCGCTTCTCGTCACGCAGCTACGTGCTGATTGCGAGGGCTCCGTTCGCAAGGACAACGAAGCGAGAGCGTTTCCGAGGCGTCTTTACGACTCCTCAAAGGCCTGACTAGAATTTTCTCCGGGAGCGATAAGTGAGCTTGTGCAGTGCAAGCTCGGTGCTGTGATTTTTTTTTTTTTTTTATTGAATATTCACATGCTTTAGCCTGAGAGGCTATTGGCAGAACGTTAAGAAATATACAATTTAATTGGGAGAAGTAGAGTTGAAGGAGAAATAAAATGTAGCTAATACATCATTCGAAAAATAAATTAAATTGATTTACTGTAGGTGAGCTTTACTGTTGATAAATGCTAAAGAGCAGTGCCAGATTACCCAATAGGCGGAGTAGGCTGCAGCCTGGGACGCGCAATTTTTGGGGGCGGGTGAAGTTCGGCGGATGCAAAATTTCATAAGGCGAACTTTTCAATGTTTTTTATAGAAAAATTTCTTTTCATATTTGTAACAAAAGAAAGTGTTAATTATCCATTGTTATATACAGATAAAATGAACACAAAATTATCGTATATTTATTAAATGAATATTGAAGTGAGAATTATTTAATACGTATACGTATAATTCAATTATTTATACGTACACAATATTTGCATCGGTTACAAATATCGTACAACATTTTTATTCGAAATATTATAAATAGCTTTAATGTTTAAAAAAAGCAAATTGTAAGGACGCTAAAACATTTGACAGCCTCGGGCGCACAAAAGCCCAAGTCAGGCACTGCTAAGGAGAATGAAAGACGTGTTTCGCAGTTTTCGTTTGATTCTGTTTGGGTGAAGATAAGATTTTCGGATTCACGTTAAGAATTTTTTTTATCATTGTGAAGGAACTTATAATTAAAACACATTATCAGTGTTGAAATACTTCTTGTTATTGCTAGTTGACTTTTTGTATTACATTGTATTTTTCTTATTATACCACCCAGTTGCAGTTTAAATATTCGAACTATAAGTAAAAAGGAGGGGGGGGGGCAAACGCGTGGGGTGTATTTCAAAGCAACAGGTAGGGTTAAGGGGCGAATTGCCGTCTCGTCTTTAGACATTTTTAAGATTTAAAATATGTCAGAAATGTAACAAAAATTTGACTTGCTACCTTAATAAACATTTCAATTGTCAAAGCAACATAAAGGAATCTGCTCTCGGAGACTTTCTGGCTCCGCTACAGACCTCTCTCTTTGTGTTTTTTGCACTTAAAAAATGTCGTAGATAACTTAATACTTTTGTGTGGCAATGAAATACCTCGAATTTTTTACACATACAAATTGTAGGGATAATACGATAGATGATAGTGAAAGATGTATGTGACGGCAGCGATAGATAGTAGCGAAAGATATCGAATAATAATTGCAAAATATTGGAGACAAACTGCTGATCTTCTATAGTATATGAGGACAATTCTCAAAATCGTAACATTCTCTTGCCAAATTAAAGATTTTTCATAACTTTAAAGTGGAGGAAGATATCTTACTTTACAATATACTGTGATCTAAATGTGATACTGATGACAAAAAAATCAAAATCGTCGCAGAAAGTCTTTTTGTATTACACTTATGGCAATTGTTTGTGAATTCAGTAACGCTAAAAAATAGTAAACCTTTCTATTCAGATTGGACTTTTTTGATTCTAATTTCTTTGATATAATTTAAGTTCTTGTAAGTTTAGTGATAATTTATGCAGATGCAAAACCACAAAGATATCCTGTAACCCTGTGCACTTGAGGGGCCATCATAAATTACGTGAGATCTTTAGTGGGGGGAGGGGATGACGCGAGCCCCACGTAATCTTACGTGGGGGAGAGGGGGTTCTATCAAATATCACGTACTTGCCCCCCTAAAAACAGTGCTAAATTGCGAGAAAACTGAGACAATTTAAGTAAAACACATTTCTATATATACTAAAATGTGGCTAAATCTAGCACAATAAATTTTATCGCGTTCATGTGAATGGTACAATAAGCAGCATAGAATACTGAGAAAAGGAATCTAACAAAAATTATCAAATTTTTTATCATTAATGAGATAAATATCATTTCCTGCATTTTTACAGAAATGTTAAAGAAGAATTACCGAGCGTTTTTAGAAGTTCAATAATATTCATTGTAATTCAGTCACTCTATTTTCTAAATACTAGTCATATCTAGTGTTAAATAAATATAATTAAGCAAATTATGTTTTTTAAATAAATCTCAATGCCATCAAACACAAATTAATGTATTTACATAAAAATATGCATTTTGATGTGAAATCTCACGTGAGATTAGAAGGGAGGAGGGAGTCGAGCCAAATCTCACGACATCTCACCAAGGGGGGAGGGTCGAAAAATCGCTAGAACCGCCTCACATAATTTATGGACGGCCCCGTATCTACTGCAAAACGATGATTCACTTGAACCTTTAAGATACATTAGAGGATTTCGTGTGCGAGGAGAACTTTCTGAATCTAACAATCGTTTCCTTGATACAGCGAAACATCACTACTCTTCGTGCAGTAAAAAGATTCGTCTGGCGCCAATGTGTTCTATTTGCAAGAACCTATTGCAGGAGCAGCAGACCTGTGGTATGTTTTCCAAGAAGGTCTGCAAGGTAGGGCTTGTTAAATTTAACTTCAACCACAGTAGTAATGTTGACATCACTCCTTATTCACTCTCAGAGCTTCTTAGAAAGAAGTAAAGATTTGAGCTTTGAAAAGAGTATTAGACCTTTAATGGAGAGAGGGGTTCGTTAGAAACGATACTGCTTTATACTGTGTTGGAAAATATTTTTGTGATACATTTAAAATCATTCACAAACATTAAATAAAATATGTAAATTTTTGGCGTATCCATTTAAAACGTTTAAAAATAATTAAGACATTTTCATCAACATTTTGTAGTTGATTGTGCAGATAGAGGGAATGCAACACATTATCTACAGCACTCCTCAACACGAACATTTCAGAAGGGGGTGGGGAGGAGACGCGGGGTATACGTCATTTTTAATTATATGGAGTAGTTTAAATTTTTTTTTGTCAGTGTATATTATTGAAGCCATTAGTAGCTTAAGTTTGAAGAAGAATAGTTTGAGCTTCAAAAACAGTAGTTACTTTCAATAAACTACAAAAAATTGTGACTAATTTGAAAAATTGTGACCGAGTTCCTTTGGTGTGTGTCTCCCATCCCGAAAGTTAACGTTCCACAGATGCCCATTCTCAGGACTAACAGTTATTTCTGCTGCCTCCATAAGCAAGTTATCTACACTCCCCCCTCCCCCAGGAGGCATCAATTAGGGATGTCGCACCAACAACAAAACATCGGTATTCAAAATTAAAACATCGATGTTCATAATACTCCAAATCATCGATGTTTTAAAAAGCAATTAACAACAAACAAACCGATAACAATTAACAAAAAACCTGAGAACCTCAGCACTCTGGGTCATTTCAAGGGTACAGAGATTCTATACATGGCTGTACAAAGGGTACGCAGAGAAGGGGAACGCCCTACACCGTATGCCTTGTCCGCCTCTCCACGTAAGAAATACGATAAGCGTAGGACATGGCAGGGCATGAGAGTGACATTGTGAAGTGAGATATAGTCTGATCGATGATAGGCATACAAATACCTTTCGCTTCATTCTGACCCAGGAATTGAAGGTGGAACACATATTTCGTATTAACTTTTACAATTTGAGATTATACAACTTTTTCAAATCCAAACAAAACACCGAAAATGTAAAAGAAATCCAACACAAAACATTGTTGTTTAAAAAAGTCACCGACTTAAATAAATCGATGTTTCAACAACAACATGGATGTTTTTTAACGCATCGACATCGATGTGGCTTTCCTAATAGCGACGCCGTTGGGGGAGGGGGCGTGTGGCGAGGCACGCGTGCGCCGGGCGGCCGATAGGGCGTCCCCGCCGCGCCGTCACCTCGCGGCCGCGTGAGTCACTAGAGAGGCGGGCGCGCGGCGCGTCAGCAGGCAGCACGCGCCGCAGTGATTCACGCGCCGCCCGCCGCGCTGCAGGGCGCACGCTGCGAAGGACCGCGTTGCTCTCCCTGCCCCGCCCTGCACCGCACCGCACCACACCGCCCCGCCCCGCCCGCCCCCTCCCCGCCCCACCTCACCCGCCCCGCCCCGCCCGCCTCGTCACGCACCGCCCCGCACCGCTCCGCCCTCGCTCCTGCCCCGCCCCACTTCGCCCCGCCGCGTCCCGCCCCTCCCCTCCCCGCATCGCCCCGCCCCGTCCCGCCCGCCCGCCCCCGACCCCGCCCCTCCCGCTCCCGACCCCGCCCCTCCCGCTCCGACCCGCCCGCCCCTGCCCGACCCGCCAAGCCCCGCCCCTCCCGCACCACCTTTCCCACCCGCCCGCCCGCCCGCCTCGCCTCACCTCGCCCCGCCTCGCACCGCCCCCCCGCAACGCCACGCCTCCTCCGCCCCGCACCGCCTCGCCCCACCCCCCCCCCCCCCCGGCCCCGGCCCCCACCGCATCGCCACGTCTCACCTCTAATACTTCTGACGTGTTCCGCCATCCCTATCTGTCATGCCGTGGTCGTGGTCCTCTTCGCTCTTTATCGCCATGTGCACTTTTCAGACTTATGCTCCGTTTCGTTCTGCCACTTTCGCTTCCGTCCGCCCCAATCCCCCGTTCCGTTTGCTCCCTTGCCTTTCCTGCCCGCTATACCATTATCGCTTACTGCCCCACATACCTTTCTCACGTTCCTCTTCAATGGCTCTTCAATCCTCTCTCTCTCTCTCTCTCTCTCTCTCTCTCTTGCATCGCTCTCTGCTCTGCCTGTCTTTCTCTCTCGCACGCTTCTGTCTCTCTCTCGCATCGCTCTCTCCTCTCTCTCTCTCTCTCTCTCTCTCTCTCTCTCTCTCTCTCTCTCGCATCGCTCGCTCTCTCTCTCGCATCGCTCTCTGCCTCTGTCTCTCTCTCTCCCTCTCTCGCATCTCTCTCTCTCTCGCTCAGTATTTCGCGAAATATGTCCGAAACAGCGTCATGGAAGTAAAAAAAAGTGATATTTCATGAAACAAACTTTCCACTTCTCACTGTAAATAAATTAGTTACATTCGGATCACTAAAGCACTTCTAAGTTATAAAACGAAGGAAGGATAATTTGTGCTCTTAGATTTTACCATTTAGACATGCATTAACATGTATTATTTTTTTAACGTGTCTCATTAATGGTAATCATGAAGGATCATGTGCGGTGTCGTTACACAAGAAAATTTCATGAAGGTTTTTTCGAGGAAGAAAGTTTGAGAAACTCAGATTTTCCCTATTATCTTTATTTTTGGACAGAGATGACACCTCTTGAGGTCACACGAATTCTTGTTGGGAGAGAAGCTTTTCGGAGAAGGCTAAATGCGGAGTGTGTATTTAGGTTCGCGTCGTGCCTGACGGACGTCACGGGCTGGACTTCTGTCTGGTTGCGCATTCACTTTGGCGGTAGAGTCAGATTTTTCAGTCCCTGACCACTTGAACGTTGCCTGTGAGAAGAAACCTTTCTTTCGTAGGTACAGGTTGTGCAATGCAGCAGCGCGGTCGAGCTACATTTCTTTAAGCATCCTTGTATATAAGTCAATGGTAATGCACTAATAATCCAGTGAGAGAGGGGGCTAACCCACAAAATTCAAAACATCGATTTATTGACATATCCAAAGTATTGATAATCGAAGATGAATAGATCTTGGATCGATATTTTGAATTTTATGGGTTAGCTCCCACTCTCACTGGATGCCTGAATTGATTTTCAGAGAATAAGTTTACAATAACAGGTATTGTTGGTAGAAAATTAAAAAAGAGTCGTGAATGAATCTGACCGCGCCGCCTCTGGGCCTCCCCGCCCACGCCCCCGCGCGCGGGCGCTCTAAATTTGATCCGACGGAGTGGACGCCGGGCGGAATTGTTCGAGTGCGTGACAAGCGAGCGCAGTGGGGCGCGAGCCTTGGAGCCGGCGGAGACGACGAGGCTGGGGGACCGGGGGGCCGAGGGACCGCCTGCCTGTATCAGGGGCCAGCGGCCTTGCCCCCGCCGCCTCTGTGCCTCCCCTGCACCCAACGCTGGCACTGTGCCCGTCGCCTCTGCGCCGGGCCGCGCCTGAACCCTATCAGCTGAGCTGCGGCCGAGCGCCATCTCCTTCCGCGGCACGACTAATAAATAAACGAAAGGCAATTAAATAAAACTCATTAAAACAAAAATGAAAATCAATGAGAACGAAAATAATTGGTTGGTTGGTTGCTTTTTTCGTGTTTCCGGGCGCGTCAACTGATTTGGTCATTAGTCCCGTAAGTGTAGTGCTTGTTTGTTATCGGGAGATGGCTGTGATCTTCCCCCGCTGGATGGCGAGATCCGGCGCCGACCTACCGTCGGCTGGTAGGGTTTCCCACTAAACAGGACTCTCCCACCAGCGGGGCACCGCCCCAGTCGGGACAAGCTCTAAGCTCCCGACCGGTCTCCCGGAATATGTGGTAATGTAGTGCATGCTAGTGTGTGTGTGTGTGTGTGTGTGTAAGGGGACAGGAGAGGACAAGGAAGAGGAAGGAAAGATCGCGCGCGGTCCGTGGCCCGTTTGGTAGCGTACTGCTCCGGCATTCGCCTGGTGTTGATCGGAGAAACCACGGAAAACTACTGATCAGAGCATCCGGCCGCTAGAATTCTCCTCCAGACAGCGACTGAATTCGACCTAGCTGGAAAGCTAGTCTCGAAAATCCTACCACCTACTAGTAGCACTGTAAACAGCAGACTTCGCGTCCAACAAAATCTAAGATCTGCTCTTCAACGCAGTCTGAACATCGAAGATGCGACCGGGAGCGGTAGCTCAGTGCATCAACTGATGTCACTGCAACGCCTCTGACCGGGAGGTCCTAGTTTACACTCCCCACGGCGGCAGGATTTTCGATGCCCCGCTGGTGCCCCGCTGGTGGGAGAGTCCTGGTTAGGGAGAAACCCCACTAGCCGACGGTAGGTCGGCGCCGGATCTCGCCATCCAGCGAGGAACGATCACTGCCATCTCCCGAGAAAAAACATGCACTACACTAACGGGTTCTAATGACCAGACCAGTTGACGCGCCCGGAAACATGAATCAATCAATCAATCAATCAATCGAACAATGTGTTTGTTTGTGACAGCGTAACTTAAAAAGTTACTGGTGGAAAATGCGAAATGCCGAACAATCTATTTCCTTTTATTTTAGATAGTTGAAGATGAACACTGCAGGAAATTTTAAGAGCATCCGTGCAATCTTTAAGATACAAAACGAAATGTAACTCATCGCCTCCACTGCAAACTTTGTGCGACAGTCACAACTCGTCCGAAGAGAATAGTAGTGGGCCTGGCTGAGCTCCAAAAGAAAGTTACGAGGCTCTCCTTCTCTTCGACCTTCACTCCGTTTCAAGATTTACGTTCGAGAATGCACGGCCCTGGCACTGAAGCTGAACTGCTCGATGCCCCGCTGGCGGCGAAGCGTTGCTCGGGATGCCTCTAGGTGTGCTCCAGATTATTGCGAGGAGTAGGACATAGAACATTCAAGATGATCGTTCCGATATGAAACATATAAACTCGCTTGGGCCCCTCCCCCGCACAAGTTCCCACATGCACACACTCGCATACACTCGCTCACACTATCTTCTAAGAGATTGATTTTGCTACTTATTCGATTATCCTACTTATGTGGATGCTACGAATTGCTACGAATTTGCCACGTATTTGCTACGAATTTGATTATCCTACTTATGTGGATGCTTTGTAAACTAATATCACTCCCAAGCTGAAAATACAACGTTTGGTTTTTCGATCAAAATCCATTGATGGGTCAAACGTCTAGGGCAGGAGGAAATGCACAATTTTCTAAGTGAATAACGCAGCCCTGCTTCGTTCACACCGTCTAGAAACAAGAAGACTTGAATCAAAGGGGAAAGAAGTATTGGGCAAACCACATTAGTGGCACAAGTTTTATATTCATGCATAAAAATCCTGCATTAAAGACGATAGGGCAATAAAATATAAATGGAAGGAAAATTCTCAAATCTTCTAATAGTCCACTAGGATTCTATATCTTATCATCGGAATAAATCACACATACATCAAAGGATTTTAATTTCGAAATGTATACTTTCCAACAAAAAATAATTGGATTCTAAACACATCTTTACAGAGTTCATTTCCATTACATCGTAAATGATTGTTTTTAAATACATTTTAAATGTCTTTTTTAACATAATGTCGACGTCTGCCGACTAATTCTGCAAACCCGTGTTTCCATTTACAGAAAAAGCTGGTTAATTTGAAGTAGGCCGCCTTTAGAGTCTACAGTTCATAATTAGAAATGTCCTTGACTTTGAACTATTAAGAGGCGAACTATATCACTCAGTATGTTTCCACTCTTTTGAGAACGACGAAACTAAGGTACAATGACAACTAAAAGCAGAAAAGATGAACAACTACGACTTCCCAGGCACAAGAATTTCGGGTCACCGAGCCAATGAAAGTTGGTAAAAGGTGTTACTGCACTGAGATATAACGAGAGTAACAGAAGTTCAGTCATTCGTCAGCCAAATTCAGATCTGAAGTGTGGTGAGTAGCATACGCAATAGAAAAGGATATGAAAGTGGTTAAGTTTGGAGCTTCACTATTGAATATGTATCGAATTTACTGCATAAATAGTAGCAGAATTTTAATAGAAATTTCAATATCGAGAGTTCTTGTTAAGAATATGTAAGTTACGACACTCGACTATCTCCTCTCTTTGTACGTGACATTCTTTTCGAGATATGAAGACTAAAAAATATCAATAAAAGTAAAGTTGGAAGGAATGTATTGCGTTGTGAAATGTCAGAAGTCACTGGCCTTGTCAGTCGCTCACAATTGACCTGTTATCGAACACCTTGCGTTCCGAGAGCTCTGAGCTCATACCATTGAGAATCGAATCATTGTGTAATCACCGTGTATGGATAATCCTATTGTGCAACTCACGGGTTCAGACCTCGCACGCACAGATATTTCTTTTACGTTCGCTTTTTCGTTTAACCAAGTAAAAAATAGTTATATTAGAAATATTATAATATTGTATGAAATTACAAAACATTGCCAGATATACTTTCTGGTAATATTTTATCACGGGGTCGCTTCATTTTCTAAATAAATCGTATCTCATTTTCTAATATTTCAACAGGAATTTTACAATACTAATACTTCAACGACTATATTTAGTTTAATATCAATCAGCCAAAAAATCAATGTATGTTACAGAAACATTTACCTCATGATTTTTTAGAAAGATGAAAGAGTCTTTGTACTCTGAGTGTAGAACATCACTAAGCAGAACTCCGTCCTCTAGTAAAATATCTCCAAAGGAAGTTCCAGAGCGAGTTCCAGACAGAGGATTTACTCCTACAAAACCGCCACTGCGGAAACTGATGTGGTTTGGGCAGCGGTTTGTGCAGGTCTGTCTCTTTTCATGTGTCAGCCGGTAAATTCAACTTGTCTGTGACAAGCAGCGGAGCCAGCTGATACGCTTAAGGCCTAGTGGCTATGTACGCGGGAAGCGCTTGGAGTGCAACACATCGGCAATGTTCAGAGGTGCGTCAGAGAACGTGTTGGCGTGGTCGCGGATGAAGCTTACCCGGAGAGGTTGCTCAGGGCATCAACCGACGTAACTCAGTGCCTCTGTCCGCGAGCTCCTAGATTTGAGTCCCGACGGTGGCAGGATTTTCGACACTAGCTTTTCACTTAGGTCGAATTTAGCCACTGTGAGGATGAGAATTCTTGCAGCCACCTGCTCTCATTGGTAGTTTTCCGTGGTTTCTCTGATCAACACCGAGTGAATGCCGGAGCAGTACCCTAACATACGGGACACGGTCCGCACGCGATCTTTCCTTCCCCTTCCTTCTCCTATTCTCTCCCCTTACACACACTTACACTAACACATGCATTACACTACCACACATGCCGGGAGACCGGTCAGGAGCTTAGGACGGCGCCGGATCTTGCCATCCAGAGGAGGAATATCACCACCACCTCCGGAGAAAAAAACAATACACTAACGGGACTAATGACCTTAGCAGTTGTCGCGCCTGGAATCACTAACAATCAATCAATCGGATGAAGCTTCGTACGTGGTTATAGTGTGGATGAAGTACGTGGTCGAGCTGTGACGCATTTTCGAGACAAGCAAAATATACTTACGTCCTTAACCTAGCGATCGCTGGTTGTCCTGATTGTTCATTTTCGTGGTTTCCTTCGATTATTTACCGGTGGATGTCAGAGTAGACAATGAGCCAGAGAATCCTTGCTTCCCCGTCCTTCCATCTTTAGGGGCGGGAGATGGACTTATTCCCATATCGTTGCTGCACACTAAAAGAGACACACTTCGAAGATTCTATTCATAATTTATAATTCTTTATTTATAAAATAATAAAAATGCTCAGTCTCTGTTGTGCCAAGGAGCCAAAATGTTCAGAAAAATGTTTTTTGCATCTTGGACATGGAAGCATGCATGCACCTTTACACTTTTTTACAATACATCATATGCCGAACGGTGGTGCAGATCACGCTAAGTTTATCGACAGCCTAGAGATAAAATATGATTGAAAGTTTCTGGAAACTTTTTCACCTGTCATAATCAACGCGAAACTGTAAGCGTATGTCTGTCCTGTATTTGATGGCCTGTTCACCTGTGTGGTTGCATATAGTGCGTCGCATTTCAATTCCGACAATCAGATGCCACATTTATCCACATTTATCATAGGAACAATGTCGGTTATCAATGTGACTCATAGCCTATAACATAATTCTTATATTCGATTCAGGTTTCATCTGCACCTTTTATTTTCTTAATAATGAGCACCTAAATCGTGTTTTTCCAATTGACTCAAGGTATTCTATCAAAGGGTAACGGACTTTCGTATTTAGATATATTTTAAATTGCTAAGGAATGCATTTAACTGTGTGTTGTAAGACGTCCGCCACCGTTCTGAGTGAAATGTACCCTCAGGTATCCTGGATTGTCCTGACCTTTTCTAATTTTATATTTACCTTCATAAGTACCTATGAAAAATATCTCACTAGTTCAAGAAGAGTATGGACACGATTTAGAGGATTTCTGTGTCCTGCGAAAAGAAACTTTTAAGAGTGAGCGAACTGAAACCATTTCATTTCTAATGAATACTTGTTGGTTTCTACCAGTGAGTCAAGACAATATCAATTAATGTTCCTTGACATTGTGAGGAAACAACTACCCTATGAGGTTTAGTGTGACAAGTGGAGTTCTAATTTAACGGAAAAGACAGAGTATTCACAAGCATTTACAAATTGACGAAGTATGTAGATCGTCTTCTGTCATGAAGTAAAATATTAATTGAATCAAGAAATGGTTATTATCCAACTCGTTAATTATAACTCTATTTTTAAATAGGAGTATGGTGATTTTCTTAACAAAATCTCGGAATCTCGTTATTAGTCTCGGAAGTTTTTAATCATATAGTCTAATGAATTCTACAGGGCTTCGCATTCGCTTCCAACCTAATGTGCTTAGCTCTTCATATCTAATTTTTAATTTGAATATTGTTTTATGTCTTTAGATTATAAATTATTTTGTATGAAAAATATAGAAGGGAGCATTTTCTACTCGATTGATCAGGGTTCCAAATTTCGTTGCACTGGCAGGCGTTGTTCTGGAGCCAAATGTACACTTGCCTACCCAGCGTGAGGGAAATCTGGTCATGGTAGCGGGACAGGCTGTCGGGGAATTCGAAGTGCACAAGTCGACATTTGGAGCGTGGGACAAAGCCGCTCGTACAGTCGAACGGGGTGTCGTTCGACCTTTCATACGCATGCCGCTCGCAGAGGCATTCGCCGGCGTTTTTCTCTTCATACTTTTCCTCTTCAACGCCAAGTGCCCTCCGATGCAGCTGTCCTTTAGATCTGCTTTCGAAATATTCAATCTCTGACTGCCTTCGGAAAATAAAATCTGTACGTGAAGATAAAAGCAAAAACTACTTAAAAGATATTTGAAAATTTTAGCGAACTCAAAAACAAGTTGTGTATCTGCGATTAACTAGTCTCTTGTGTAGTTACACTTCTGTTTCATCTTCACCAACGGTTTTTAGATTACAATGAGGTAAATAATTATTTGGGAAAAGCGCAGAAGAAACTGTTACGTAAGAATAAATAGTATTGATTTTATACTTTTGCAGTATAAAATTAAAATATTGTGTGTGACTAAGTTTCCTAGAGAATGTTGTTATGTCACAATACAATGACATATTCATGGATCTGTGCAACTGATGTTATAAGATCTATTTTTGAATGGATTTCTTGGGAGGAATGTTATTTGTTTCAATTAAAATAATTAATTGGGGGAAGGGGAATTTGAGTACCAACAAAGTAGTAGGAAGGTTCCTGATGGTTACTTTATCCAATTGATCCTTGTTTTTTCTTTACCTGCCACTTACAAAACGATGTATACATTTCTTTTCGCGTTGATGGATCTGTATGGGATTAATATTATTTTGAAAATCAAAGTTCGATGATAACTAATAAGGATGCCGCATTATCGCCTTGATACCTAGAGCTGATCCGCATATGAGAGCTTCTGGATATTCTCCAAAGAAATTCAAAAAGAGAATAAGTCAGGCGGAGCTCAAAATATTTCTAAGAATATGCTTAACAACGTTACTTAGGTAAATGTTGATGTGATCTGTCTACGATATGAGAAAATCGAAATGTTAAAGACTACAAAGCAGAAAACAAGTGACAGGCAACTTTTAAACGTTGGTAAAATATCTTGAATGAAGTGTTCATCAAACCACTTTTCTTATATTTCAAGAAATTCTTGCCCGGTCAGCAATACACAGTGCAATATCACAGTATCGCACTCGCCAAGTCACAAGTGGCTGTCAAGCAGTGGTACTTATCCCAGGCAGCAGACTCCTGCGACACGCAAACAAATGTTGACCGCACGGTATGACAAATGGCTGAATTATCGTGGCGATTATGTGAAAATTACTACATGTGTTGTATCTTATACAATAAAGATTTTCTGTGAAATTATGTTGTTTTGGGTGAAAACTTTCTTTCTGGATGTGTCTCGAAAGGACATCAGTATTATAGTGATACAAGCTCCCCGAGTGACGCGATAAGGTAGATCTGAAAAATACCTTTTGTTGTATCCATAATACTTTTAGAGAAACTTCAATTAACCAATTGCGTACTTGTATCTGACAAATTGCTTTAAATTTTATTGCACTTGTAGTAATTTTATAAAAAAATTACCTTACCGATGGCGTGGTTGTGTCTGAAATATAGCTTTAAATTTTCTAGCATTTGAATTTTTTAAACCGGGGAACTTTTTTCAGTTTTGTAGCACTTGTAATCGTAATGTTTTTAGAACACCCATGGCTTCTTGGGCCGCCACTTACCGATGGTGTCTAGTATCGTAATATGTTTAGCAAACATTTTACTGCTGGCGCGACAAAAAAATTGTCTTAAATGTTGTTCTAGTTGTAGTACTTTTAGAAAATCACCTTATGAATGGCGTGCTTGAGTGTGCAAAATAGCTGTAGATTTTGTTGTGCCTGTACTAGTTGATGATGGCGCGTTGTGGTGTGTGCGCAGGCGTACAAGCACCCCGAGTGGCGCGGCCCGTGCTTGGGCCCGCGCCCGTCCGAGGAGCACCGCCGCGAGTGGACGGAGGAGCAGCTGCGCGCCGGGGAGGCCATCATCGGCCTGCAGGCCGGGCAGAACCGCGGCGCCACCCAGTCGGGGCAGAACTTCGGCGCCTCCCGCAAGATCCTGCTGGGCAAATGAATCTCTCGCCCCCGACTCGCCGCCCGCCGCCCTCGCCCTCCCCCTCGCCTCCCCCCCCCCTTCTCTCGCACGCTCCACGCCTTTCAACTCCTCAGCTGCACCGGACTCCTCGGGTAGACAAGGTTCCAGCGAGGTTACAATCATCGACCGGCGCTGTCGTCGCAGAAAAGGCAAAGAACTAAAACATTGTTTTTTTCGTTTCGGAACTTTTTACGAAACACTTGTGAAATGAAAAATAAGTGTTTGATTTATTGTTCCGGTTTAATATTCAATACATGACAAACGTTTTAGTTAAAAAATCTGTTCTAAATGTCTCCTTTATAATTTTGATGCGATTTTCAAACCATTCATTTTTGCAGACGCAACATTTTCTCGTGACAACATCTTGCACCCCTTGTCTACAATTGAGATCAGACTGTTCACTCTTATCCTATCGCTCCTCGCTGCTCGAAACGGAAACTGCCGCTTGTTGGAGAACTTTTAGGTTATGTAAGATATTCTCGTAGCTATTTTCGCGCAGCCATTTTCTTCTTACTCTCCATTACCCCCTAAATGTTAGATAAATCGAAAAATGTAGCAAATATTCCTTATCTGAATGTCCTTTTCTAATGAAGGTGAGGAATGAAATAGTGTGTTCGTCTTTAATCATTCCATCTAATCTTTTCCAACTACGTCATTCGCAAATTATGAATATTAAAGAATATTCGAAAAAAGACGAACTTTAATGCGGTAATGTATGAATCAGCTGCCTTCAATCAGGAGGAAATGGTTTTCATAGATCAGTCTGGTTTACTACTGATTCTTTTATAAGAAGAAAATACAAAGACAGCTAAATAAACTCGACAATGTAGTTAATCGTTACATTCTATTCTATAGTCTTTCTGCAGATTAGAAGTAAACAGTTTATCATTTCACAGTTTTCTTCTCATTGATTCTTTGATTTGCTTTGCTTGCTTGCGACGTATAGCAGTCGCATTTGAATGGCGGGCGCATATAATTATTTTCATTTCGACTCAGTTTTAAAATATACTATGCCATAGTACAATATCATGTCAAAATATTTTTTTGTTAGAAAATGCATCTTTCTAAGCTGTAGATAGATTTAGGTGACATTTGCAAACCAGTTTAAATTTTGTTTTAGCTAATGTTTTATTTATTAACAATAAAAAAGTATACTTTGAATACAATTTTTTAAATTACTGAAATAAGAATTGTAATTTTATAATTTCATTCAAACTATGAAAATAATCTTACTTGTAGAATGTTGCAAATGGTGCCTAGCTGATCTCTTCAGGATAAATACAATTTAACATATTTTTGTAAACTTGTTTGTAGATGTTTATTATTAATTTGCTTCAGTAAAATATTAATTTATTTTGTGTATATTGAAACAAAGAAAGTTCTTTCTCTGAAACATTGTTTTATTATTTTCACCCTAAACAATTTTCCTTCCCAAACAATATTTACGGAAAATATAAGTACATTCCTTTCCAATGCTTTACAATCATTAACGACAGAACAACGACTCATGAAGACAACTCATGAAGTATCAATGAACAGTTCTTAAACGTAGAAATATATTTCAATGCTCATGAAGGTATTTAATTAAATAATTTTATTACGGTGATATCAGTGTATAATTTAAATTTCTATTTATTTACTTACTTAGCTCCATCGTATTATTCTTGGAATAAACCTTAATTTCAGTAGGGGAGCAATCTAAATAAGTTATTTTACCAGATAATTAGTTGGGAAAACGTGTTTACAAAAAAGAGTTTGTATTGTAAATCTCATTCATCGAACTTTGCCCACACTACAACATACAACGCTGCTACTGTCACCCATTTAATTTTCACGCACTGCCCCGCTTGTTTGAACAATAACTAGGCCTTAACGCAGAGGTCGACAACGACTAATTGGTAGAGGCGTATGATGGGAAAGTTGCTGGTAGAAAAATATTGGAAAATACAGGGTATATTTAGATAATTTATTGGTTATTGACGATATGTCAATAGTCGGCCCAGTGAGTAGTAGGCATCCTAGGACAATACGTTTTGAATGACACCGAATTGTTGGCAAATGTTTCGACAAGATCGTCTTCTGTGAACCAAGCGGGCCTGTGATAGAAACGCGGTGTCTTACGTGCTTTGTGATAGTTGACAATCGGCCATGCTATGTCATGCGAGGTTTACGCCCTGAGAACCAAGAGCAAACAAGGCGCCTACCAACGCAACATTGTAGGTGTAAACGTAATGCACATTGCCTACTTCTTAGGCTCTCGAAAACTGAAGTTACCCCGTGCTCCGGGGGTTGATCAGTTTATCAGGGAGGAAGTTCAGAAGGTAATGCATTATGCGTGGAACATTGTAATGGATGGGGAATAGCCTATAGCTTCATTTGTCTCCGCATGGCGTGTCTCTAATCATTGATGATTTATGAGAATTCTTAAAGAAAAAGATAACTATCGTATATTATTTTAAGGATTTTCGACACTAGCTTTTCAGCTAGGTCGAATTCAGTCGCTGTCTGGAGGAGAATTCTAGCGGCCGGCTACTCTGATCGGTAGTTTTCCGTGGTTTCTCCGATCAACGCCAGGCGAATGCCGGAGCAGTACCCTACCAAACGGGCCGCGCGCGATCTGTTCTTCCTCTTCATTGTCCTATCCTCTCCTCTTCTACACACACTTACACTAACATGCACTACACTATCACATATTCCGGGACACCGGTCGGGAGCTTAGAGCTTGGCCCGGCTGGGGCGGTGCCCCGCTGGAGGGAGAGTCCTGGTTAGGGGGAAACCACACTAGCCGACGTAGGTCGGCGCCGGATCTCGCCATCCAGCGAGGGATGATCACCGCCATCTCCGGAGAAAAAACATGCACTACACTAACGGGACTAATGACCAAAGCAGTTGACGTGCCCGGAAACACGAAAAAATCAATCAATCAATCAAAGTCAGTTTAGTAAATATTCTCTTTGGCTGAGTTTATTCGTTTGTTGAACGGGGATACGGGGGAATGTACTGGTATTAGAATACATTATATCCAGAAATGCTTTACATCCACCGTCAAAACCATGAGGAGAGATTGTTGATTCAAAATTCGGTACCAAAGAGCGAAAACTAGAACGCTGATCGCTGCAGTTCATGTTCCCCAACGCATCTAAAAGGCACATCGTTTTGTGCTATTGGTCCATCACACACCGCTAACAGGTACCAGGACTTTCGAAGGCCACCCAAGTGAGTTCCTGTATGATATATTTTTACTTTCTCGCTACCGCTTATGCAGTAGAGAGAAAGTTATGTGCCTCTGCGCGGAAAAACGGCAAATTTTCGGCAGAAAAACTTTTATTACAGGGTCTTGGTAACGAAAAAGTGGATAAATGCAGTTGCTAAATTTTGAAAATATCCTCTAACACCTGGTGTAGCTAGAATCCTTGATACCGAAAACTCGAATGACGGCAATATGTTTGTCTGTCCGTCCGTCTGTGAGCAACTTTAGCGGCTAAACCGTTCAGCCGATTTTCTCCAAAATTGATTTTCCCCAATCGATCTGGCTGATGTCGCGGCCCCTTGACTTTGAAACCCATATTTTAATGTTCGGGGTACTTAACATGATGGCTTGGGACATTTTCAAAACACCTTGGGACATTTTCAAAATTTTCAAAAAGAAGACTCCTTCGTTGTTGATTAAAATTTGTTGTTGAATTGTGTGAAGGACGTTTAAGAGAATGGTGCAGGTCTCATTTCCTTTAAAAACTCTAATTTTTCGAAAATTGAAAAAAATCATTTTTTTCGGCGTCTTTCTACAACTACAATTATGAAGTTAGAGATTTTTTTCTCCTTAATGAAATCTGTTTCTTAAGAATGAGGGTCCATTTATCACAAATGGTCCATTTATCCGCAAGATGCAGTAAAAATGCAATCAGGAAGCACTGACCACTCTGTTGTTGTATTCTGCTAATACGTCTAGGTGATTAGGCAAAAGAGCGTGGCCAGATTTTCATCGTAAAAAGTTTTAATTGAAGTTTGTTAAAATTCTGGCAGTGTACGGCGAATGCCAAGCTGGAACCCTTCCTGAGTTATAGCGCCATCGAAAAGAGGGACAAAGAGAAAAACACAGAGATGGCAATCAGATACAGAGACAATCAGAGATATGTATTCAGACGCAGAGAGAAGACATTTAAAGAGAGGCAAAAAGACAGTGAGGCAGGGACAGACAGAAATTCAGAGTTTGATCGAGGCACACAGAGGATGATCCAGACAGTAATGTAGTCAGAAAGGCAGAAACTCAGAAAAACAGACAGAGAATCAAATAGTTGGAGAGGCAGAGACAAAGACTGAGAGGCAGTCAGGATTATTCGGATAGTTTGAGAGATGAAATAGATTGACAGTTAGAGATAGAGTTAGAGGTAGAGTTAGAGATAGTTAGAGATAGAGAGTTACAGATAGAGATTTAGAGATATAGAGTTAGAGATAGAGATAGATAGATAGATAGATAGATAGAGAGAGAGAGGGAGAGAGAGAGAGAGGGAGAGAGAGAGAGAGGGGGAAAGAGAGAGGGGACAGAAAGTCCGACCTAGAATCATAAAAAATATTTGCTTGGAGCGTTTACCACCAAATCGGAAATGATCTTGAACACAACGAACGGCAGAAACTTTCGCGCTCATTTGGCAGGACGTTGCTGGTCCTTCCGGTCCCCTCCACGCTACCGCTGTCATCGCCGCTGCCGCTGCCTCCGCGACGTGTCTGGCGCGCGGGAACATTAGCGTATCTGGCACTGCAAATTGCTGCCCGCGGGGCGGGTGCCCTTCGTTCTCCCAATTGAGCGAGAGGGGGAGGACGGAGGCCGCTGCAGGGGCCGGCGAAGACCCGCCGTACGCTCCTACGGGTGGCGCACTCCTCTCTTCTCCCTGCGGCTCTGCGGCCCATTTCAGCCCTTGGAACAAGCAGGCGGATAGTCGCGTATTCGCATCGCATTTTCAATTCATCTCCAGACCTTAAGGGTGGGAGTAGAGAAAGAATGGAGAAGGAAGAATAGCTCGCGTCATCAAAATCCAGCTAGTAGGTGACGAAATTCGTCCATCGATCGAGGTACAACGTAGGACAAGTAGGTTTTCGAATCCCCAATGACTACTAAGTTGAGTTAGCCAGGATAAATTCTACGTTCCCGACAAGTCTCCGGACATCTGTGGTAGTGTAGTGCATGAAAGTGTGTGAGTAAGGAGTAAGTAAGGTTATAGGACAAGCAAGAGGAAGAAAACATCGCGCGTGGTCCACAGCCCGTTTGGTAGGGTACTGCTCTGGCATTCGCCTGGTGTTGATCGGAGAAATCACTGAAAATTACCGATCAGAGCAGCCTGCCGCTACAGTTCTCCTCCAGACAGCGTCTGCATTCGACCTACCTATGTTGCTAGAGTCGAAAATTCTGCCACCGTCGGGACTCGAACCCCAGGACCTCTCAATCAGAGCCGCTGTAGATTCGGCAGCAATGCTGGCTCTAAACTACACTTAGACAGTAGCGGTATCCGGATGAGGTGGGGGAAAGCGGTTCTCGCTGCAGCTGACTGCGTTAGGCTTTAGTCTTCGACCTTCACTACGTCCTCGGAGAAATAAAAATATATTTGTTTCCGTATTCGTTTTAAACTAAGCTTTCTTGACCGAAGAAGAATTCAAAAATTGATGTGTATGAAATCTTTGGATAATAGTCTCTAGTCGTGAATTTTACGACTTTTTAACGACTCTATTGGTAACTTCAAGACTGCGGAGCAAGGAATTTTCCAACACTCAGTCTCACGAAGAAGATTGATTTATTTGTAAGTACCAGGGTTTTTGAGTTGATGGAATCAAATAAACGCTTCACACAGAATTATGAAGAGCAATACGCTTACGATTTCTGGCTGTGCACAACTCTGTCGACCGAGCACATGTTGCGGAATTGGACCTCGTCCGTAAAATGCGTTCAGCGGAAGATGTGATTTGAGCGGTACGGACTCGTGCAGCTGTCTGCTATTGACAAGGCATAACGTATAAAGACCCGACCCGGCTTAACCTGCAATTGGAGCTGGGCTGTTAGTGGTGGATGTACACTGTCTCCACTGCCGTTTTCCAAAGTTTTTGACCAAATAATACTTGTTGTAGTGAGAAATATATTCTGAACACTTATAATCCCAGAAAAACATCAATACTTTATTGTACGTGAGGTCGTTCTAGTTACAATGCTGAATTAGTAACCTAAGGTAACATATGTATTATTATTATTATTATTATTATTATTATTATTATTATTATTATTATTATTATTATTATTATTATTATTATCTCATAATTTCTTTATTTTCTTTTTCCATAAGGACAAATACACAGATTACGACCAAAGCGTATTTATCAACGTCTTTTTGTTAAGAACTCACATCTACCCTACCCCCAACCCCCATAAACATTCGAGCTATTCCAGTTGTTGAGATGACCACAACCTTCTGCATAGTCATAAAGATTCACATTAATATTAAGATCTTTTAAACTTTTAAACAGTGTCTTCGGAATTACTACGCTACTAGAGATGACAATGGGGATAATTCTCACATGGTCCATATGACACTGTCTCTTAGTACTTTACGCCAGCGGAGCATATATTGTGATCTTCTCGACATACTTCTCTTGGAGGTTTTTCGTGTTTGGTATGATTATGTCGATTAAGTAGGCTTGCCTTTTCGGTCCGAACCAAATCAGGCTGGTTGTGAGGGGCTGTGTGGTCTGTGAAAATTGTTGTGTCCCAATTACGACGGCATTCATCATTTTCGAGACTATTGTTAAGTACGTATTTATAGTAGGATACCTTGCATTTTATAAGCTGGTGTTGGCAAGCAATCTCCTGATGCAGAATCCAACAGCATCGTGGCGTTGTTTATAATTAGTTCCCGAGAAATGTGTGCATCCAGATGTAATATGGTGGATGTTTTCCTATGACTGGCATTCATATCGACATCTTTGTACCCCAGGATCTCTTACTATTGCTTTCAGATAACTTCTGATGGGTATGACTTGATATTGTATTGGGAGATGCCCCGCTAGCCGACGGTAGGTCGGCGCCGGATCTCGCCGGATCTAAAGAATTGATCGGTTATTAAGAAAAACCACACGGCAACAACATATAACACAAAATAACTTGCGTTCAGATCTTAACGTCAGTCGAATTTTCTCTCCAATAACTACCACTGCGCTAGTCAATTAGAGTCAAAGTTAAATTACAATCAAATTTATTTTAAATAATATATCAGTAAAAAATTACTAACAATAAAATAAATTAAAAATTAGCTGCATAATATAATATTAAATGTAGTTTTAATGTACACAATTGAACGAAAGATTTATTATAACGCTTCTTAATGATTAATTAAGTGTCAATACCTGGTTTGAAATCTTCTCTGTGATTGGTAAAGAACCTGTATCATAATGAAATCTGTATCGTAATGACTATCATTATGCAACGGATCGCAGCCATCAAATGACAGAATTATATAATAAGATTACAAAAAATATTGAACATCATACGGCAAAAGTCCCTTTTCATGACTCGACAGTATTCCCCTCCGAGGCCGCCGGCCTCGGCGAGTGAACGTTCGTCTCCTGAAGAAAAAATCGACTTCTTGCCATATGATGTAAATTACTATTTCTATAAATCGGAAGCGAAAATGTCTGGTTTTCAATTGTTGCTAACCTTGATTTTTCGGTAATTGTACTTTTGTTTACATTTTTTACGTCTACGTTTATGCATCATTCACCTATTTGTAGTGGGGAAGATATTCTGGAACTCAAGAAAATGTAGGCAGATTCAACTTCTCTCCAATACGTCACAGTCTCTACTGTTCTTTGACAAAATAAATAAAAATCAAAACATTCAAACCAGGATATTTACGGACAGAATGAACCCCTGAATGCTACCAGTATCCTTATTTTCCCGTTCTGGAAATTAGATATCTCATCCTCATGAAAACCTTAACGAGTTCCGTTCCCAGTAAGTGCGAGTTTAACTCACATCCGCTGCTGCCAATTTTCAAAGCACCACTACATCTCTCTCTCTCTCTCTCTCTCTCTCTCTCTCTCTCTCTCTCTCTCTCTCTCTCTCTCTCTCTCTCACACACACACACACACACACACACACACACACACACACAAACCCACTTGCTCCCCTCCTACCTTGTCTATGGATCTCTGCCCAAGTACACAGTTGATGAAACAGTGAGCATGCGGTTGTCAGTGGCTGATTTGCATAATTTACACGTGTTTGGACGTGAAGGTTAATGGAGTAAACGCATTCCTTTTACATAACAATTAAGAGATGAAAATTCCATTAAGCTTTATTTCTCGTTTCTTTGATCTCCCTTTCATTGGCTGTTCCATCACAAGTCGATAGTAGCCAAAATATTGAGCCAAAATTTCATAAAAAACGCAGAATACCAAACTTTCCCTACAGAAATACAATGTGGTGGTCTGAAGCAAATGACGCGTCTTCAACGGACGAATGGATAAACCTGAAGTAGCTTAAGCGAGAAATTTTTAAATTAACACAGTGCGAGCAAATGCAAGTAATCTATCTGCGATCAAATTTAAATAAAATGTTAAACTTTTAATTGTAAAATATTAATTTATTATTTTTATTTTCAAAAACTAGCCGATTGCAGTGGAGGCAGGTGGAAGCTACTTCAGATCAAGCAAGTTTCGTCTAAGGATGCGACGTCGATGTCAATATTTTCAAAACATCGATATTTTTATAAAATCCGATTTATTTAATATCGCTTTTTTAAACCGATTAAACCGATATTAATATCGATCTTTTGTGTTCGATGCTTTTTACGTGATAATTATTTTTGACTGGAAAAAAGTACCACCATAATAAAAACTTATAATAATAGTGAGATATCCATAAATTGTACTACATTCTTCAGACCAAAGTGACCAAGGGAGAAAATAATGAAAATAGAGGTTTCGTCAATAAATGAAAACTATTATTTTTTAATTAATTATCCAGTCAGATAACAAAACTCTTGGTCATTGTTCTGATCATTTTTTGACTTTATTTTATCAGTTAAAACTCAATGAAAACTTAATAAGCGCGACCGCCGACAAATTACCCCTCCTCCGTGAATATTAATGTTTACTAAAAGCAGAAGTCTCTCTACAGTATGATAGATACGGCATGTGCCACCCCAATAAGGGCGCGTTTTAGAGTATAGCCGCTAAAACAAATAACAACCGTAATTTGAAGAATCCTGACATAGTCGCAAATTCTAAGCTTGCCACGGGCGCCTGACTAAAAGTTACGCCTGATTAAAAGTTACGCTTGATATAATACCTTGACTAAAAGTTAAACATCGTTATTTTGGGGGCGATGTTTCATTAACATCGATATTTCTATTTTGTCGGTGATGCCGCATCTTTACAACACACTCTACGCATACAAATGCAGATACACTCTCGCGTCCCTACTACAGAAGCGATACGGAAAATTTCTAAAGTAAGTAGTAGTAGTGTAGTAAAGTAAGTAGTATGCGAGAAAATCATGAATTTGTTTGAAAAAGTTAATTCAGTCTGAACTAATCACTTTAATCTTTCTATAATGTTTCATGGAAATTGAGTATACGAACCACTAAACATTTCAACAATCATTGGTTTCTTTTATGTACATACGAGGAAAAGTAACAAAAACAAGTACTTTCAAATATGATAGACGAAATAAAAAAGAAAAGAAAAAAGACCGTCAGTAACCAAGGAATGAATATCTATTATCAAATAATGGATTTTGCTAAGTCGCTTAGGAAAAAAATTATAGACGGATCCTCTTAAACAAATTAGAACTTTGAAAAATAGGTGATCCATTCATTTCTATTAACAAAAAATTCTGATAGTTTGTAAAAAATAAAACCGTAATTAAATAGGCTACAAGTATTGTACAATTGTTAATGAGAGGTTCAATATCAAATTGTTCTTTCCCTACAATAGTCATAAATCAAGATTAATTCAGTGCGTAGGGACTGTCACTGTTCTCCGCTGCTCTCAATGGAGTAAAAGGCAAGCGAGAGACCTTGAAGTAATTCTGATACAATGAAGACTAGAACGGGTTTCGTCTTTCCATTAACGACTTCATTCATACCAACCACAAAAGAGCGAACAATTCCGACCGTAAATGTAAACTAATGAACATTTCAGGGCTAGACTTGGGTTTGTGTAGGAAGGTTGCTGTCACAAGAACGAGGACATAGACATATTTAGAAGTTTCTTAGTTTATTCCGAAAAGTCTTCTAATTGCAAGAGGCAATGAGAACAACGTAACGTGTGTTACGACTTCCTGTTAATTGTTGGCGACCTTCACTTCACTCTTTTACCGTGCTTCAGTTGGCTTTATTTTGTTCATGTGTTGGTAGTCATGAGCGTTGTTGAATATAGAATTGAGAAGGAAGGTTGGCGTTCAAAAGTGCTCGAATGTAGTTGCGTATAATAAGCAACTTTATAATTGGGTGTCTGTGGTATGATGTTTAACATTATTATGTTTGTTGTATATGTGTACATTGATTTGCAGTTTTGCGTTCTGTGAATGATAATCTCCGATATGGCGTGTGAGATAACCCTAACCGAGCCGAACCGAGTGATGTGTGACAGTAGTTATATTCAAGATGAAAAAATATTTATTACATTTGTGTTTGCTTTAAGTCAGGGCGTAATATGTGAATACTTTTGTGCATTGCCTTAAAGTTTGTAGTGGGTGAATAATACTCTTCTTTAGTGTCATAAAGTTTTTCAATTCTCGTAAAAATTTTATTGAAAATTTTCGAATTTTTGTGGATATTTTTGGCAAAACCTCTGTGAGACTCAGAAACAGTAATTTTGTATATCATGTAAATTTTTTCCCAGTGTTGTGGAATTTAATTAGCTATTAATAAAATATCAGCTCTACTGATTGTAGGTGTCATTTGTATGTCAGTGACAGTTTGTTGATATTCAATCCTGACATGCCCACACACTGAGGATTAGCGATTGCTTGCTGAATGTGTGTGCTTTTGTGAGTGTTCATGAGATTTGAGTTACTCTATCTGCAATGAAAACTATTGCTATAATTTATTGAATGTGTTCCGTTTGTTGCATGTACCACAAATTGCATGTAATTTTTGTCTATCGTAAATTGTATCTTTTATTTACTTTTTTGCAACTTTCATTTTCAGAACAGAGTATTTTCAGAATTTTCTTGACATGTAGTTGCCACGTACAATACAAGCATCTTCATTTAATGTACATCACTGTTCAATATTAGTTGTTCATGATGTGTAATAAATACATATGTTAACTACACATGATGCCCATCAATCCTAGTGACATGGATGCACCAGGTTAGAAAAAGTAGTTTTGTGTTGTTGCCTTAAGCAGAGCCAGAATTGGATACCTTGGTGTCAGACGCTTGTTCTAAAATATTTAATTTCAAATTTTCTAAAACATTTTCTGATTTTGATAGTCTTAAGTCCTTCTTTCATATTTTTGCTAAAAATGTTAGAGAATGTGATTGTGAGACTTTAGTTTGAAGGAAACTTCGAATTTGAATTATGGCAGCTACTGTTGTACATGCAACTGGGACTGATACTCTTGTCTTCCTATCCTTTTCTCGGCTCTGATTATATTTTGTATAATTTAATTCAACAAAAGCCCACTAATTTGGACCTTTGCTGAGAAGTTACTCATTGAATTGTGAACATTATTTTAAAGAACTAGCCATTTGCCGCTTAATATTTCTAAATTTGTTTTATCTTGTAATTTTCTGTTCTGTCCAAATTAGGTTGGTTTTCTGTATAAGCATGACCATTTCCTCGCATGGTATTCTTAATTTGATTATTCTATATTTATTTACAAATGCAAGTTCATATTTATTTTGGAATGTATGTAAAAATAAGAGAAAAATTGCCTTGCAAGTAAGAGTGAAATAATATTTTTATGTTTTCTTTAGTTGATCTTTATGTTACCTGAAAAACTTCTTTCCTTTCATTTTGCCTAATTTGAAATTTCTTTTCTTTGATTAAAATGCTTGATGCTTATTGCTTTATATTTGAGTGTAAGTTGGTAGAACACAGACACTGATCTCTGAACTATTTGATGTTAATTTTTTTAATGTGCCAAATATTAAATTTTCTTGTAGCTGAATGCCGCAGTGTGTGTGAAAGCGTGGGTAGTCACAGTGACACATCTGGTCATACTACTGTAACATCACATGTCCACGGACAACGTCCCCACATGGATGTTGTGTGTGTTATTGACTTGCATCAGGCTGACCATCTGTCCCATAGGAAGCGGGCTTTAGAGGAAGTTCGGCAAGCATGTGCTCTGGTCAGTGCAAACATGATTCCAATTCAGGTTAGTTAACTTTTTTAAAAATTCCCTACTTCATTGAAATATTGTACACAATTTCACGTGCTAAAAATTGTTTTATTTTCAGTTTGAGAAATTGGACTTTGGTGAAGGATCTGTGTTGGAATCCTTTTACAGTGCTGATGTTGCAGTTGTTGATATGTCCATTCAAATTCAAAAAAATGCTTTATTCTATCATTTGGGGGTCAGAGAAAGTTTTGGAATGAAAGAAAATATTTTGCTCTACAATGATTGTGATTCAGAGGCAGCCTTACGTCTTAAGGTGAGTTCCAAGTCAATCTAGCAAAAAATTATTTAAATAGCTGTTATTTTTTAAATTTAAATATGTTTCGCTGTATTTTATTTTTGTCATCATAAAAAAATAACAAAAATTGGTAAATGTGTTGGTTATTTTTTGTGAAGTGGCCAGTGAAATGCAATGATTTCTATCAATTATTACGATGTTTTTTTTTAATTAGAAGACATGGGAAGTTAACATCATTTTGTGGGAAGTAGTTTTATGAAAAATTCATCAAAAGTTTACCAAATTAAATTTAAATTATTACTGGAAGGTTTTAAAGTTTTTATTGATGAATCAGTGTTCTTCTGATAACTTTCTTTGTTCTCACTTTGCCCCATTCTTTCAAAGATGTCATCTGGTAGCTATACATTTGTTTCCTACCGTCTTCTGGAGTGTGGAACTTGTGTAATAACAAACCCTGCAGCAGCTACTGTAAAAGGTGAAGAGGCAACTATAGATCCCAAACAGCATCTAACAATACGATTGAAGAAACTTTTGCAGGATGTAGAAGTTCAATCCAAGTAAGTTGCTAAATTAAATAATATTGACTTATATTATTATCATTAACTTAAGATTTGATCTTGGTGGTTCAATATCTTAGCAGTTCAGAAAGCTTGTAGTTAATGATATTCAGAGGTGGGAGCTTATCACTGTTTCCTACTGTCATTTCTCGTCAATCCAGTAGATTGATTGGTTGTACTTTTAGGGTGCTTCATCTCTGGTCATTAGCACTCGGGGGCAGGAAGGGAATGGAAAGGTGAGGCTGAGTTAATTAAGCACATTAAGGAAATTTCTGGCCCCTTGCTGGCATAGAATGTGCTATAATCATTGGCCTCTTGCATAACCTTCCTTTAGTCTACTCTGCCTTCCAATCTTCCTGTCCATTTTCTCACACCAATTTCTCTTAGATCCTCCTGAACATTGTCCAGGCGTTGGCCTTGTAGTCTTCCCAACCTCATCCTTCCTCCTGGTATTCCTTTCAATATCTGTTTGACTACCTCACATCACCCTCCCTCTTTAGGACCAAACATCCTTAGTATCTTCCTATCCAGGTAAAATGGTACCCAAGTAAAAGTGTAGTAATGAGAGGGAACAGAATGCACTCAGCTATGTCAACATATTCTTTAAATAGAAATAAAAGAAGAGATTTTCAGGTTTGTTGGCATGTACGAAATTCTTGACATGTGTAATTTTTGAAAGTATTTATGAGCACATTGTGCTTTTATATTCTGGGGCAAATACAGCATTTAGTTCATTGTTCACATGAATAAATGTTGAAAAATTTTTTTAAGGTTTCATTATTGTGAATCCTTCTCAGAAAATTTAAAATTGATTTTTGAGTGAGACTTTTTGTTTCTTTTGTGCATATTTCAGAAGGATAGTAAAATATCAGAGCAGTTGAGTTAAAATTTTGCAATTTTGCTGTTGTTGTTGGGCTTGTTTTGTGTAAAAATATGCTCCTATGCGGTTGATTAATTTTCGGAACCATGTTTCTGTTTTGTTATTCTTCAGAGCTCATATGAAAGAAAAATTCTTGGCTGATTTGCGGAAGGCTCGTGAAACATGCTCCGGAAAAGAACTGTCAAAAGTGTTGCACAACATGAGAAAACGATTGGATGATCCAAATGTTTTATCTGGAGAAGTTGTGTACAATATGCTGATATCATTTCGAGAAATTCAAGACTATGATGCAATGGTTCAGTTGGTGGATGACCTGAGAACAATTCCTAATAAATATAAGTACATTAATACCGCAGCTATTGGATACCTTTATGCATTTGCTTTAAACAGGTGATTTTTTCTTTTAAATTGGGTTTATGAAATATGTTTGTACAATTTTTTACAGAAAGTTAATTTTGATACTATCGGTTTTCTTGAATTAGGCGAAACAAGACAGGAGATCGTGAGACTGCATTAAGTGTTATAGAAAAGGCTTTAGAAAAGAAAGAAAATCATGTACCTGACATTGTGTGTCTTTGTGGCCGCATTTATAAAGATAAGTTTGTTGAATCTCGTCATCAAGACAAAGATAGTCTGAAAAGTGCCATTTACTGGTATCGTAAAGGATTTGAAGTACAACCAAATGAATATGCTGGCATTAATTTGGCAACATTATTGGTCATAGCTGGCAATGAATTTTCAAAATCAGAAGAACTGCAACATATAGGTTAGTTTTCAGTTCTATTTAGACAATTACTTGTAACTTTTTTCTCTCTCAAGTAACACAATGTGTGTCACAGGAATGGTGTTAAACAATTTGATTGGTAAAAAAGGGAGTCTGTCTTCTCTACAAGAGTATTGGGATGTTGCTACATTTTTTGAAATTAGTGTGCTTGCTGAAGATTATGCAAAAGCTATTCAAGCTGCTGATTGCATGTTTAAATTGAAACCACCTAATTGGTGAGTGCTTAGTCATTATTATTGCTATTATATTGTAATATCCATTTAATTTTTTAATCCTTACTCTTTCTTAGGTACCTAAAATCCACAATAGGCAATATTGCTTTAATTGATCGTTTCCGAAAAAAAAATGAAGATTCAGAACCTTCTCCTGAAGAACAAGTATTTACTTTCTGGATGGAATACTTCCTAGAAGCTACTAAAGAAGAAGTGGGGGACATTATTCGATTTCCTGTAAGAATTCTGTGATGTTATACATTTGTTTCATTTAAGGCTGCTCCACACATTCGACATTTACCAAATAGCAAACTAGTGCTCACCCAATCCAGTGCAGCTGGTGTGCTCGGCAAATGTTCACTTCCTTTGATGTGTCCAAGACCAACACACAGTGGATAGGGGGAGCACCGAACTTTCGTCACTTGGCAAATAGCAAGCAACCCATCTGCACTACTCGGGATTTCGCAAGCAGTTGCTCGCTACTCGCCGAATATCAAATGTGTGGAGGTGCCTTTACATTTTCTTGTGATATTTGTGAATTATTTTATATTTCATGAGTGTTATTGCATATGCAGATTCTGGTTTTGGAGCCAGATAAAGTCCTTATGCCAAGCTATGTAAATGTCAATATGGGAGCTGAAGAGAAATCAATTCAAATCTGGAATGTATGCTTGGATCACATGCGTGGGAAGTGCCGCAAAGTGCATGATTTTCTTTTTACTGCCAGCATGATAAAGAGTGTCAGGTAAGGAGTCACAAATTTCAATGGAGGTAAAAATTGCATTAACTCTCAGAAAAAAAAGTACAGTGTAACCTCCTGAAATGACCACCTCAATTAATAAAGCAGTCATCTCTATTAATGCCCATTTTTTGAAACCAATTGATTTGCCCATAAGACACATGGAGATATTCCCTCACCTGGCCCTGAAGTCATTGTCCAGGTTATGTAGATTAACGTGTATTAGACAGCCACATAGTCCTGAAAACTTTGCTGTTTTGACCCGAAAGCAGAACTGATTATTTACTGAACCAGTAACTTCGTGCATCAGGGTGCAATTTGTATCATGTAGAACAATGATAAGTAGAGTTCCTTACCTTCCAGAATGATGAATTTGTGTTTAATATTATATTAAATGATTTTCATGCATGGTTTGATGTTTCCTCAGGGAAGGAATTGGAGCTTAAAGTCTAGTTGAAAATAGAGGCAATGAATGAGAAGAAACCACCAGTAATGTGAAAAATAATGAGTGCAAATACTGTGAATTGATTTATTTGGATTCCAAATTTCAAAAAGTTTGGTAGGGTGATTTGTAGTTTTAAGAACATGTAATTGATGGTCATTTTTCTCCATAACCATGAGTGATCATGTGAAACAGGTTTTACTGTACTTTCTGATACCTAATTACTCATTTGCTTATAGGTTGGATGTCTTCAAGACATTGCATTATTAATTGCTTTTGTGATGTGGTAGTTTGAATAAGTGTCAACTTAAATTAGATTCTAAGTCTTGTCATATGGAATTGTATTTCAAGTAGACTATTTCTTTGCTGTGAAATGTATACATTACATGTCAGTTTCTGAGATTTTTAAATATTTGTTTTCTTCCAATTTATTTTTCTTTTACTTGTGCCAAATTTGTGTATATGAACATCAGTATATATTGAGCACAAAATTATTATGTTTGCCTTAAACAACATCATTTTATATATTTTCAGTGTTTACAAACGTGATGAGCGATGCCTTTTTCTCTATGTACATCAGAATTCAGATGATTTTCAAATGTTTTTCCCATCTGAAGGTTGTCAGAAACGATTTCATTCTTTGATATTAGAAATGACTGCAGATCAAGAAGGAATGGTGACAGATTTGGATTCAAATCTGTCCACTGATTTGATTAAGGTATATTTTTTTATTGTGTTTTAATACTGAAAATAGTTTCTTGTTATTGTAGTATTTTTTAATATTGTATAATTAATAATAAATAATATTTGAATTCAAACTCATTTGTTTCTTTTGTTAGTTTGAATATGAATTTGATGAACAAAGTAAGAAGACTGTATTAGGGAAAGGGACTTATGGTGTAGTGTATGCAGCTAGAGATCTGAATACGCAAGTAAGGATAGCAGTCAAAGAAATTCCTGAAAAGAATTTGGGGTAAGACTTCATAATCATAACTTATTAAATTTGTATTTCTTTTCATATTATTAATACGGTTTTAAACAATTTCTAGAGGTAATATTTTGTGCAGTATATTTTAGCCTTGATGTAATTATTTACTGAATATACAGAGCCCATTTACAAAAAATGTATTTCTTTCTGTTGTAAAATTGGTTTAACCTTTGAACCACCTAGCTTATTGAACTTCAACAATAAAAGTGAAATTCACATTACTTGAATGGAAGTTCATTGTTCTTTGTTGAAAAAGTGGTATTGTTTTTTCCTTTGTCTACAAAAAACATCAAATTTCCACCTTATTTATTTTGCTTCAATTTAATGTTCATAATATAATATTTAATAACTTTATTTATACTAAAAATTAGTTGAAATTTGATTTCAGAGACGTGCAGCCTTTGCATGAAGAAATCAAACTCCATTCTCAGTTACGTCACAGAAATATTGTCCAGTACTTGGGTTCACTGTCTGAAGATGGGTACTTCAAAATATTGATGGAACAAGTTCCTGGAGGTTTGTTTTTATTAAATTTCCTCAATTGTAACCTCTTTCTCAATTCCAGTATGATGAGTTGGATTTTTTTGCTCATCCTCAGGAAGTTTATCTGCTCTCTTACGATCAAAATGGGGACCTCTGAAAGAAAATGAATCTACTATTTCCTACTACACCAAACAGATCCTTGAAGGGTTGAAATATCTTCATGATCAAAAAATTGTACACAGAGACATTAAAGGTAATTTATTATGCAACAAGTATTTTTCTGTAGTGTAGAATGATTCTCAGTGTGAAATGTGTTCTTTTTGTGTAGGGGACAACGTTCTTGTTAATACATATAGTGGAGTTGTAAAAATATCTGATTTTGGAACATCTAAAAGATTGGCTGGCTTGTGTCCAAGTACAGAGACCTTTACTGGTACCTTGCAGTATATGGCTCCTGAAGTAATAGACAAAGGTCAAAGGGGTTATGGTGCTCCTGTGAGTATATGTCTAATTCTGCATGTATGCAGAATTGGATACCTGTTGTTAATTTAGGAATGTATGGATGTTACAAAATTCAAACTACTGCTACTTACAGGCTGACATTTGGTCTTTGGGTTGCACAATAGTAGAAATGGCCACAGGAAAGCCTCCTTTCATTGAGTTAGGATCTCCACAAGCTGCAGTTTTCAAGGTCAGTTGTTCCAATCAAGCATGTGAATGTTTTTTAAAAATTTTATTTGTTCTGTTAGTGTTGTAGATTGAATGATGCTTTTTTAATTGGTACAAAAGCAAAGTTAAAAAAATATTAATGATTCTTGCAATTTGAAGGTTGGTTATTATAAAGTACATCCTGAAATTCCTTCAGAGTTGTCTGAAAAGGCGAAATGTTTTATTCTTCGATGCTTTGAGCCTGATCCTGACAAAAGAGCTTCAGCTACTGAATTATTGGAGGATGCCTTTTTAACTGAGTATGTGTTTTAAAAACTCTATTATATAGCAAATAAATATCCTAATCATTTTGTGTTGTGGTGAGAAAGTAAGCTAGTTGCATAAGAAGAGGTTATGTGATTAAAGTATTTTGTGCAGAAAGAAGAAGAGTACCCGGCTTGCTGCACCGCAGGAATTTAGCCGAAGTATTTCTGTGCCTGCTGATAGAGTTACAGCAAAATTTGAGAGGACTCCCAACAATCACAACACTGTTACTCAAGGCCAAACATCTGTAGAAGAAGGGTATGTTATTGTTTTGAAGTGTTTTGTTATTTCACTCTACAATTGTTTTTTAATAAATTTGTTGCAGAAAATTTCAAGAATATTTTTGTTTTATTTTAAGGAATATGATTGTTATGCTTTAGAGTAATTGGAAAATTAAAGATGAAATCATACTGAAACATTTGTTGTGGTATATGAGTAAAACAATACCTTATAAAATTAATTCCATATTTACATCATAACTAACCATCAATAATATAAAATTTAAAGCAAATTCTTCTTTATCTATAAATCAAGTCATGCTTTATTAATCATGAATGTAACAATGGGATATGTCAGGTTACAGGATGCTATATGAACAAATAATAAGGAAATTGTATTAATACTCTGCATGCCAGTAATATGATCCTGTTTCTGTTCGTCATCTTAGAGCATTTATAGCAGCTGAACCACTGGACCGCTATCTGACAACTTCCTGTGTTCTGTGTTTGTAGATAGGTCACCACAAACCGATAACGCTCTGCGTAATGTTGGGCTAGTTAACGTGTGGATGAGAAATGTCACATGTGCTGCCATTTTGCAGTGGATTTTCAAAACATTGTGATATTATTAAGCAAATTTCTCTGTGAATATTGCATTTAAAAAAAAATTCTTGGAATTGTTCACATGTGACATTCCATGATTGCTAATCTTGAAACAAATTAACTATACAATAATGAAATATTAAGAAAGTGGCTTGGGATTTAAATGTAATTTCAATTGAAAAATAAAAAGGGTATTTGATATTTGTTATGACTTTTTGATCAAAATATTTCATTGTTAAGATGACGACCATATTCAGTGGTGCTTTTGATGTTCAGTGTGTTGAATTTAGATATTCATGGTGAGTGTGAGGTTTCAAATACAGTTTTCATATAAACTCACCTATGTGCAATTTTGTTATTGCTTTGGGTACATGTGTTTGTTTGTATTGGGCTGTTTGTTGTGATTACCATTTGACAGGGCTTTGAAATTTGTTCTAGTATAATGGATGTGCTTATTCTCAATTCTTCTGGTATGGATTGATTTATTTATTAATTTTCAATTAATTTTGCTTCAATTTCAAAACTAAAATTGCTTTGCAGTTGATTTTCTTTTCTGCTTTATTTCAATATGCTTAGCAGTTACAAGTGCTAGCTTTAACCTGAAAATTCAATTTTCAAAAATTTTAAATAATTCTTCATTAATTTTTGTTTGCTTCCAGTTTTATGTCCAGTCTCATTAACATTTAAGGGTTTTCATTTTATTATTCGTTTGGGTGTTACTGTGGTATACAAAGGTAGCCATTGCTTTACTTTTCTTAATGTTAAAAGCTTTTAGTAGTAACAGCACTGCCTATTCTATGATTTTGATTGATTGTTCATCAGATGGGGCAAATACACATTTCACTTAATGCTAAGTGTATGAATCATATGTAGAAAAGTATTTGAGGAATATGACAATTGCTTGAAGTAGTAACAATGTTACCAAATACACCATTTTGATTGCTCACTTACATATTTACCAATCCAATTCTCATTTTGTAATTTGTAATGTTTAAAATTGCACCATGTACAATAGAATTGAACTGTGGCATTCTTCTAATTGTTCTAGAATCATAATTGTGTGTAACTCGCAATATTGTTTTCTTCTTTAAAATTAATTATCCAGTCCTTGCTTACACATGCATGAATTGTTGTGAAATAATTTTTAATCCTTAAACCTTTCTCACATAAGTAGTGGGCCACATGCTTTAATAAAATAGTTTCAGCTTATTTTATTGGTAGTTAACTACAAAATTACATTTTTACAATCTTCATATTTCATTTCTTGTAATTGTGTTGTGAGAAATAATATTCTCGTTTTTAAAGTTATTATTATTTTTTAATTATTTTGTGTGTAGATATTCTCGAAGCAGTAAATTTTTAACAGCAGTAGTTGCAGAGAATATTAATGAGTATTTTAAAATATAAAATATTTCTTGTGTCATTTCATGTTGGTAGCAAAATTTTAGAGTTGGCAGTGGTTGAAAGTAGATATTTATTGGCATAAATAGTTGTCCAATTAAAATAAAAACTAAATAATGTTTATATTTCATATGATGATACTGGAGGTGTTTCCATTGCTAGTGTTGTTGTAATTTACAATTTTATATTTCATATGATGATAGGTGTTTCCACATTTTACCCAAACAGCTGACGTCACTTCAGTTGGTTGTTTCCTTGGAGGTGCTTCCAAAAGTCATCAGATAATGTCTAAACATTTTTATCTTAATTGGACATTAATGTAGTAATTGATGAGTAATGTATTGGAAGCTGGCAAAAATCAGTGAAGATTTGCTAGATATCTGTGGCTTCCCAGGAGTAAGCACATCAGAATTGTTCAAGCAAGAGCTCTGTATTTAGTGTGTCCAATATCACAATAAGCAATCTTCTCATGTTACCTTGATTTTTAATTAACTTTTGAATTTTCTCTGTCATCAATGGTGTTACAGGACATTATATTGTAATGTTTTTGTGAATGCGGCCATGAAAGAAGTTGGTATTATATTTTCAGATGTTTTGGATTTTTTCAACCTCCCAGTTTGTTTCATTTTTACTTAACAGTAATTTTTTTCATTATTTTCATTCATATGAATGTGTTCACACTAACATGCTGATGTGTGGAGAATGTTAAATATACAGAGCTCTGGTCTTGACTGTGGCAGGATACCTGGCTGACTTGTGCACTTGTTTTATGGCCCCTCCTTTTTCGATCCCTCTTTCATGTGCTGTAGTGGCTACAATACTAAGTCGAACCCCGTGAACGCACGGGGGACCTCACTGCTCTCCCCCATCAGCATGCCTGCAGCTCTGTCCTATCAAAGGTAAACATTTTGGTTGTAAGTTTTATACTGGTTACCATACCATGATACATTGCGATACGGTGGAAACAACCTTCTGTGGTGTGTCAGTATGAAATTTTATTTTTAATGGAATGTATTGTGGTTGTTTATTTTATCATTGTCCTGCTTTTACCATTGTTATTTGTGACCTTTTCCTTGCATTTTTGAGGATCTGCATTGCATCATGAGCAATTGGAAATTTTGGGTCATTGCTATATAAGCATTGCATTTTTTTTCTGGAGCCAGCCGTTGTCTAATTGTTGAATGTACTTTTCATTTTGCAATGAATGCTGCTTCTTTTATGATGAAACTGTTGATCCTCTTAATAATATAAAAAAATACATTTAAAAGAAATTATAAAGAGAAAATTTAATAATCAATGGCTAATAAAAAATAATGTTGGTGCATGTTACTGAAGAAATCTTTAAATTACTTTAAAAAAGTTGTTACTTCTTATTTAAGTGTAGAATTTAGAAATCTGTCATTGCCATACCATCTAGATGCAGAATTCATGATATCGTGTGTGCAATTATGTTATTCTATTTGCACCCTACTCTCCTCCCCCTAATTTGGTGCACATGAACTTTGAATTAATGAAACAATGGAATAGTCATAAGTTTCTTATGATCTGAAGACAAGTTACTTTTGCTCTAACATTTAGACAGCTGTAAAAAGATGAGAGTGAGTTTTTCCTTTGTTCTTATTTCATTGTAAAGTTGATATATTTTTCTTTGTTCAAAAACGAGAGAACTTGTTGGAAGGTTTATAAACTATTGACATTTACATTTAATATTAATAACACAACACAGCTCCATTAACTGTGTCCAGCCAATCATTTTGAGGGGCCATCATAGATTTTGTTAAATATTAAACACACTTGTTATTATATTGAATATTAGTTTTTAAGTCTATTTATTTATTTACACCAATTGGCTTTGTACAAAATAGTAACAAATAAGTAACAAAATTGATCAAAGTATACAATCAAAATATAATATATCACTGCTTAGAAATCATAACTCCAATCGGCATTGTACAAAATAGTAATAAATAAGTGATAAAAATTATCAAAGTATACAATCAAAATACTATATAGTAATGAATAGTACAAAATAGTAACAAATAAGTAATAAAAGTTATCAAAGTATACAATCAAAATACAATATATCACTACTTAGAAATCATAATACTTCTTAAGCCCCACAAAAGTGATGATCTACAAGCAAAAGATGCCATTGCATATTTACACCAATCAGTTTTGTACAAAATAGTAACAAATAAGTGACAAAAATGATCAAAGTATACAATCAAAATACAATATTTCACTGCTTAGAAAGCATTATAATTCTTAAGTCTGTCAAAAATGATGATATAGATCCTCCAAAGAAATCTACATCGAAACAATATTCTTTTACCAGGTTTGCTATTCTGTTTTTGGACCACGATATACATTGTTTTTTTTTATGTCTTCTCTGACTTCAATAATCTATGGGTTCTCAGGCCAAGTTTTGGGTAGACAAATTCAAACCAAAATATCTGGACAATTGATTTGACAATGAATAATCTTTTAAAAATATGTAACATCCATAATTTGCCTTCAGCTTGAAAGCAGTCTATCTTAAAGAGATGGTGGATTTCATCGATGCTCTGATACTATGATATGATGTCACTTGATGCTATGATATTACCCAATATTATTTTTTAAATAATTACATAATTCTAGTATGAATAAATATTTAAATCAATTTTTGACAATAAATTAAGGATTATTGGGAAAAAAGATTATTGTAAGGGAAAAATTAATCAATGACAATGAATAAAGGAAGGTAACTAACGAAGACTCGAGGCCTTTTGGGGGAGGCCATGCCCCACACACACACACACACCGATCTGCCATTGATCTCCCAATCAAAGTATTATACATATATACCCATTTATGTTTAATTTATTAAAGCATTTGCCTCTTTTTACAAATCAAATCCTACATTTTGTGGTGGTTTGTTTTCATCTCCAGTTTATCTTCAACGTGTGAAACTGATGGAGAAAGTGTTAACATGACTCGTCGCAGCTCCTCTGGTGGGCTTCTCTCTCCAGAGGTTGATATGGGCTCTAAAGGATCTTCATCGGGCTTGGGAAGCGGTGAAACGTCTGAACAGGATGGCTTCTATTTACTTAAGAAGGATTCTCAACGTCGAATGACTCTGTCTCGAGTTTTAAGTCAAGATGGACGTAAAATCTGTGACCTTTGGCTTAAAAACATTCATCTTCATGGAGAAACAGTGTTAACAATGGTATAGTAGAAAGATTAACTTTCTTTGATCAGAATTTTGTTTGGGAAAAATGAGTTATTGTCTCTCTTTTGTCACTTACAGAAGTACTTGTTTTTTTCAGTCTCACTTAGAAACATTGATTCATGGCTTAAAGGATTATATTTCCAACCAGAATCGTGAGAGTATTGAAAGTGCCATACACACCCTCAAGGAAGAGTTGGATTTTGATGCTGCAGCCATCAACCAGTTACATTATGCTATTTATCTCTTCCAGGATGCTGTATGTTTTAAAAGTGTTTTGTTTGTAACATAGGGGGGGGGGGAGTGATGATTTTTACATTTGGTATGGAAATATGTTTCCATCTCATTGAATATTACTTGAACTTAAAGTGAAACTTTAAAATTTTATTATATACTTATTTGGTCTTTTCATTTTATAACTTTATTATTTGTAGGTAAACGTTGTTTTACGGTATCATAGTATTAAGCCTCATTGGATGTTTGCATTGGACAATCTTGTTCGAAATGCGGTACAGGCAGCTATTACTGTGTTATCTCCAGGTGATGACTTTTGTCTTTTACTAAACTTCCTCAGATTAAGTTGATTCTTGTTATTTTACTTACAGAACATTTTCATTTTTAGAACTTGGTGCAAACATTGCTGGGCTGGAACACAGAAATCAAGACGGTAGAGATCATCCAGAAACAGACTCAGCCTCTGGCATGTCAACTGTGAATTCCATAAAATCCCAGAAAACAGTGGATAGTTTCACTAATACAAAATTTCATGTGGAGTATCGAGAGCAAATGGCTATTCTACGGGCTGAGAATATGAGATTGCTCCAAGAGCTTTTGGAGAGTCAAAGAACATTTCAGGTACTTTTGAAGCAAGGTCTGGAAGAACACAAACTGCAAATGGAAGTGCTTAATCAAATGATACAGCAAGTGAATCTTCTCACTAGCTGTCGATCACGAAATGAATCAGGGTACGTATTCTTTCAAGTTCTAATAGATTGTTTTGTCAGACACGGACTGAGAAATATGAGGAATGTTTTTAGTCTTTGCTTATCGTAATATTGCAATTTTTTTATTATGTTAAATTACTTCACTATTGTAATAGAAACTAGTAACTTATATATATTTTGTATATTTATTGCTTACTTCAAATGTTTTGCTTGCGTATTTGGAAATTCTGTGATGTGAGGCTAGAGTTTGTAAGATCCTGACAGTATTGAGATTTCATTATTTGCTGTCCATTTTATTTGTTTTCTAAAAATGACATGTCTGTCGTATAGTTATGGTTCCCAGAAGTCAACCTCTTCCACTGAAGGAGCATCTGCATCAAATCCTTCTCTTCTTCCGCAAATCAGTATAACTGACAGTTCAGCTGATTCTAAACTGATAGAATGGTTACAGAGTTTAAGACTTGACCAGCCATCAATAGACAGGGTAGGAATTTATTTTGAGATAACCATGAGTAGCTAAACACAGTTTATTGGTATAAAATTATCATTTATTTAAATGATAGTACTTGTAGTATTAATTAAAATCATTTACTAACTACCACAATGTTGTAAAAGTTTAATCTGCTTCTTCATGGGTTATACTTTCAGTTCTTGGCTGAAGAATATTGCTTAGATGATGTTTTGTTGTATATAACAAGAGCTGATCTTCGAAGACTGTGCCTTAGGTGAGGAGAATATTCAGTATTTTACCTTTTCATTACATTTATTTTGTATGTTTCATTTGATGTGTATGATTTTAATCACTTTTACCAACTTTTAATTGAATTTTATAAGAGGCAGAACCATGGAATTGCTGTATCTTAACCAAGGAGTTGTACCTAAGAAAAAATTACATTCATTATTAAAATGATTTATTCACTATTTCAGTATTTTTAAGGGTATCATTGGGAAGTCATTGCTGTAATTGTAATAATACACATTTTCGACTTCAATTTTTAATGAAATATGCAAAGATATTTTAAAGAAACTTGCTTTCTTTAAATTCTGTGGAACTTTTAGGTGTAAAAGTAGGTCTATTTTTATTTTCTTCACATTTAAAGGAGGCCAATATATGTTCATTAGATGTGACATGCTTGATTTGACTAGTAAGTCACAAGGATATCTAGTACAATTCAGTATCTAGAAATTGTATGCTTTTGAGATAGACTACACCTGCTTAAAAACTTGTTCTGAGAGAGTTATTGATATCAGTAAGTCTTATTATTCTCTTCCTCTTGTTATATGATCTTGTTAAGCTTGTAGTTCAATTGTCAAGTATTCTAAAAGGTCATAAAAGTTTAAGGGAGAAAAGGTCATAAAGGCTTTTTCTTTGGGCATGTTGTATGCACTTAGCCACTAATGAAAACTTTTTTAACCTCCTTTACACTAAACCTGAGAAACCTTAAAAAACAATTTTTTTTTAATTTCTCAGGTTTTTCCCTATAACTCTGTAGTAGCTGTAAAAAGTGTGCTTTAGTGCTGTAGAAAGCTCTTGCTACCAGTTTCAAAGAATAATCTTTCACTCCTGAATCAGTTTCGACTGCTGGAAAAATGTAATTTCTTTGAAAAAATATTTTTTCCAAATTTTGTCTGAAATGTTTTTTGCATTTCAGAGCTCTAATAATGTGTGATAACAAATTTCTGCATCTTTTTAATGAAGTATTTTTTTCCTGAACTTATCACAAAGTGAGCTAAAGTCGTTTAAAAAATGCCAAATTTTTTAGGTTTGCATGTGGCAGTGGGGTCCTGCAGACTTTCTTTACTGAAACCTGCTCCTTTTCCTGCAGATTATATTATCATTTGTTGAAATGTTTCTTCTAGGCTTGGTGAATGCTTGTTTGTACTATCTTTTTATTAACATTCTAAGGATTTTCATTTAGAAACAAATTTGAGCTTTCTACTCATTCAACTTTTGTGATTTTTGCTTTAAATGAAAGGTAATGAGCCTCAAATATGTTATCACTTTCTATTATTAACTAGTTAATAATATCAAGTGAAAACGAAAACACTCAATTTAATAAAATTGAACAATGAATTGAAGAATTAATCTCTTATCTGCCAGCATGTGTTCATTATGTTTGGTTGGGATGAGACTTTCTTCATTGCCTAGGAGTGTGCTGGTCTTGCCTGCCCAACAAGCCTAGTGCGCATAAGGTGCATTGCATTCTATGCAGTGCCTTACATGTTCATTTTGTTTGTAGATGTCACTTCCTTTCTAGCCACACGTTTGGCAGTGCCTTTCTCCCACATTATTCTTGCCACTATTATAAGTTTTTGGTTGAAATTGTTGTAGGCATTAAAGTTACGCTGGAAATGCTGACGCACACAAACATATACACCCACACATGTTTTATCTACTATTAAGATTTGGACAATTTGTACATTTCTTAGCTACTGTGCACGTTGCTGTTGACAATAATATTGGACTTTTAACCAAATTTGGGGGCCTACTACATACTCAAAGAAAACGTTCTTATGACCCTTTTCCAGATAAAATGTACTTGTTAACTGTTCAACTTGTCCAATTGTAGGTGAATATTTTGTTTGTTGTTGTCATGCTTGTGTGAAGTAAATCTGTTTCTGAAAATTATTTGTTGATAATTTTGTATAAAAGTTGAATTTGGTTTTTTAAAATTAAGTAAAATTTTGGGAAATTTGTGAATTATTTTTTTTGTCACAAAGCTTTTGTTTGTTAAGGATTTTGTTGCAAGTTACATGTTATTGCTTTTGTATATTCCTAGGGGTGGAGTTGAGCTTCGTGTATGGAAGGCAATCTTAAAATGGCGTCGGGAACACAGAATGTCCCCAAGCTGTGATCGTTCTGATGCAAATCACAAACTTTCTAGGCACTCCAGTAAAGTGGATCAGGAAGATGGAAGCCTGTTGGGAAGGAACTATAGTGAAAGTCCGGACACTACAGATTAATTTCATCATTTGTTCATCACCATCCGATAGTTACTAGTTGTCAATCAGTATATTAGCTCATGTGCGTCTGTTGGTGTGAGTGTACATGCAACCAGCATGTAGCAGTCATATTTTCTTAATGTGTGATTGTTTTGTGGCTATTATTATTATTTTCTATTGGATCTGTCACTTTTGTGACTGTAATATTTATTAGATTGTTAGTCTCGATGTTCATTAATTATTGTACAATGTTTGGTTGAGTTTTCATGTTTTGTTGAGTAAGTTTTATATGATGTTTATGATTTGCTAGATATATATATTGTTTTCTTTTGTGTTTTTTGTGAGCTGTAATTTGCAATATTTCTTTCTGATATGACAGGTGTGTGAGTACCTGACAGGTGCTAGTTTAATTTTCTTGTGTCATTGTAGTTATAAATTGTACAAAAAATATGAGATTATGTAACATGTAGATAAGCTGACACAACTCCATGAAATTGTATTATATCTGTTGAAAATTTTATATTTTAATTTGTACTTTTGAAATATTCATAAAGTAAGAAATATGCAATATACTGCAGGTAAATTGCTGTTGCAGCATTGTACTGCTTGTGTGACCCAAATAGTATCATGAAAGTGATTTTTTGAGTTGTTTTGCCTCAGCACATTTTTATCAAGTATAATTGATATTTTGTAGTTCCTAAGTTTTGTAAGAAATACAGGAATGCTCTAAATGAAATATTGAGTAAAATCATTGCGTTTGGTCATTGCCTATTCTAGCTTGCTAGAGGGAAATGGTCTTGAAGGTGGCTCTGTATGTCAGTTTTACTGCAGTGACTTTCGCTGATGACTTGCTGGCTGAAATAAAAGGAGAAAATATTTTTGGCTAGATCTTTAATACATTTCAGTTTTGTTAGCTTCCAGTCTGATTAATGTGCCTTAATAACAAATTAATTAATTTCTCTGCTTGCTAGTCTTCCAACTATCTCTCGTAAAATAACATAGAGGGACAATTTGGTTACTATGTTGTAATGTTTCTGTTTAGAGCATATTATGAACAATGGTGCTTGTTAATGGAAGAAAATAGTTTGTTTTTTTCTTTTGGTGTGTGGGTCTTAGCTGTTATGAGAAGAAACATGACTTAATATTTTTACAAAATATAGGGAAGTTGATTAATGTAGGGAGGGGGTGAATCTTGGAGTCTGATTTGATACTGACTGATTTCTGTGGGATCCTTAACACTTACTTTGAAATTTTATTTTGCTTCTTTCCTGCATGTTAAAACATCACCTAAGTTAGTTAAATATTATTTCTTTTGACCTTCATTTCTTATATTTTTCTACTAACATGTAATTTAAGTGTTCATAGATTAATTTAACAGGTAACTCCCATTTAGAATAATAGGCATAACTGTTGACAGTTACGCAAATTTTGGTAGCTCATATTTTTTATGTACTAATTATAATTTTGTTAATTGTTTCATTCTATGCACTTGACAGTAATTTAATAAGTGCCATGACAAAACCTGTTGCCTACAGCAGCATCATGATATCATTGAGTTTGTGGAAGTTTTGTTTTGAGAAAAAGTATAAAGGAATTTTTCAAATACATCCTGTTAATGTCTGATGTACATTCATTATTATTTGCAATTGTATATTAATTTTTTAATATAAATCAGTTGTTTTATGCAGTGAAAATGGATATTAACAGTGTGATTATAAACATCACAGTTGAAATGAAACTTTCATTTTTATAAATGAAAGATAATTTTGGCCTTTTGTGATACTTTGCCTTATTTTTTTTATTTCACATAAAATAATTTTCAAGAGGGGTCATTCAACAAGTACATATAAGCTTGGGGAGAGGGGCTTTGTTACAAAGTTTTATGATGGAAGGAGGGAGTATTTTTTTCTTCCATGGATATTTCACTTTGAAATACCTACTATCCAAAATGTAAAGTAGTGCACACTATGTATCTCTGTGAGATATCTTAGTAGTTATTACATTTCTTTGTTGTTTCCAGCCTATTTCAATGAAAAGCTGATTTGCTTTGAGTGTTCACAGAGTATTTAAGTGTCACTTTGTCAAGGTGTTTCTTACAATTTCTGTTTGAAATATGTATTTAACTATTATATTGTTGATGTTAATGACCCAGCATTACTGAGAAGGAACATAGGGAAAATATATAGAATATCAGCTCATTGGTATATTGCATATTGTATTTATTTGCAAATATTTGTTGCCTGGATCTCACATATAACATCCTGCATGAGGTTGCAATAAATTTTATGTGAGACGAATAAATGTATTTTAAATGATTTATAACATCCAGTATGTTAATTAGTTACTTTCTCTTACACTGTTTAAATATTTTTTATAGAATTGACTTAATTAATTCTTTGTAATTCTGTCAATCTTTAAGAGGAGATAGATGTACATTAAATGGGAAAGGAGCGGAGAGTAGAAGTGACAAAACACAATTGTTTCAAAATTGGACATAGGTTAGGAGAAGGGGTAAAACAATGACAATTTTTGTGTATGTATTTGTTGAATGACTCCTAATAAATTTACATTTGAAATGCTCTTCTTACAACAGTTTACTGTGTTGTCAAAAGTTGTGAGCCTTGCTTCTGGACAGAATTAATATATATGCTTTACTTAATATCTTATTGCAAACTATTTTCAGTATTGAACTTTTTAGTGAAATGTAGAGAAAATGAGAGTATGTCATGACAGCTCAAATACTACCACTACATTAACATTAGAATAAGACCTAATTGACAGTTCAATAGAAAATAATCATTTTCTTTACTATGTTTAATGTTCAATTAAATGTACTGGAAGTGTTCAGGTATTTTCATGTTCAGGGCAAATTAATATTATTGCAAATACATGTTCAATTATTAATGATTGTGAATGCAGGGTTTAACCAGTATCAGAAATCAATATCTTCTATAGCATTTATCACCAGGACATAGGAATTTTCTGGAATTTATTGATTTTAGCTGAGAAAATAGGAAATGCTTTCAATGCTTAGAAGAAAGTGGTGTGTGTCAAATAACAATTGACATTGGCATACTGCTGTTGTTAGTTGATGCTAAAAAAGAAATCTTTCAATTTAAGCTTGGAAGTCTTTGGATTTGGTTGTTATAAAATAAAATGCTTCCACATAATTAACAGTTAAATTTTATTGGTTTGTCTTTCTTTTGGTAAGAAACTACTTGTAATAAAGATTTGAAGTTGAGCTATCTGCATGTGTATTAGCCTTGTGATGATCATGAATCTGTATTGTTTTTATTAAGAATTGAATTCTGGTAAGCTTAAAAAGTCTTAATAATCACTTCCTTTCTGTTCAAAATGTTACTATTTTAGGTTATTATTCTATATTTGTAGAATATAATCTTAAGTTATGAATCTCATATAAAATTATTTCTGGATAACAAAATATCCCAAGTTAGGGGTAATGGAATTTGATGAATTTGAATATCTCCCTTGTGAATACAATTTTCTTGAATTATGTATAAAATGGAATTTAAAAGTTAGAAATCAAATTTTTTTGTGGAATGCAATCTGTTTAAGTATCATTAGAATGCACATATGATTGTAACTTAAATTCAGGGGCTCATTCCTTTTCTTTGAATCAGAATGGATAAGATTGTTATTACCATTTATACAATGTGATCTGAAGTAACAACTGGAAAAAAAAGTGTAATGTTGCAAACTAAATATTACATTTTATCTCTGATAAATCATGAAAAATAATTTCTCAGGGTGGCGTGATTTTATGATAAAGGGCTGTGTTTTGAGGTCACATATACTTGAAGGAGATGGTGCCTAAATGTGCGAATCTGTGTAGATCTGAAAACCTTTGTGTGTATTGTAATAGTGGAACTACTTGATTCTTTATTTATTCATGTTCTTATTTATGAATGATGGAATGACTTTTAATTGTGAATATTTTGTTAGTGATGCATATGTATGTATTTTTAAATTTTGTGTTGAATGTAAACTAAACATCATTAAATTTTTACAGTCCTTCATTTGGCAAAAATATTATTTAAGGATAACATATCCCAATTGTATTTATGTTTGAATGTCCAAAAGTGCCTCAGAAAATAAATTTTTTGATGAATAATCACTGTTAAATTAATCTCATTGCACACTCTTCAATTCTATTTGTATAAACATTTAAAGTAAATTGTTTTTGTTTGTTTTTGGTTTCTCATTTAAATTTTGAACTTTAACTTCTTGATATGTACAATAACTTTAAGATATTGAAACAATGCCCACACTGCTTATAAAATTATTGGGCTTTTCCATGTAACCTGTTCTGAATTTATGTTTTAAACATGGTCCCCAGGAAAAGGTTACGTTAATATTATTAAAATTAATGCTTTAACAGTTATCTAAATAAAATCAGTATCCCGCTAGCTGCGCTGATGGGTTTCGTTAGAAATAATCGCTATTACCTACTAATAGCCGATTATCTGATCTGCCATCTATACAAAGTGGCGAGGAATCTGAAAACAAATATATATTGTCTAGCTACTTATTAGCTGGAATTGCCCAAATGAAAATCGTTTGTTCTATTTCAAAAGAAACTTACGGTTTATTCTCAATGTCAGGCAAAAATATGACATGAAAAATTTGTAGCAAATAAAGAATGCTCTTTTGGTCTTTCGAACCTTATCCTACAGTACCCGTCTTCGCGCGCACTTGAACGAGGGCACCACGAAGAACAATTTTCCTCTTCTCAGTGACGAGAATTCCAAAGTCCAAGTATCAGATTCTTCTCTCCTGCTCTTGCACAAATGTTGTCGAGTCACTGATCCTCACCGCCTCAAATACTTGTAGTTCTAATTTAATTTACTTCGCGAAAGTTCCCAGTTCTTTGAGAATGTTAAAGTTCAGCAAACTATTATTTACTCAGAATTATTCCAAGTTCTGTTGCGTACAAATTCATTCAAATTCTAATTTCCGCACATCGCAAAAATATTCAGAGTCCCAACTTGTTGTAGATCTTATAAATTCTATCAGTCTGAAATTATTAGCTCCCACACGAAAATTACAAGTTACACATTTTTACAGAGCAAATTATTCAAAGTCCATCACGTTATTTCATCCCTTGAAAATTCTAATTTCCGTTCGTCGCACCCAAGAATTACTTAAAGTCCGATAACTATTCACTCTCAAGAAAAATGTAGTCCCAATCTCACAAAATTAATCATCCGCGAGCGACCCGCACAGCACCACGACATGTCAGAATGTGAAAATAATCTTTCTGTTCAGCCCTTCAAGACTCTGCCCATTTCTTTCTACTATTTTTCACCAGAAACATTCGACGCACTTCCGTTGTGAATAGACTGTCACTGTTCTCCTGGCCAATCCCTAAATTGATTACATAATCAATGATGGAATGATGGAACATTACGTACGCACCTTTCCGACCCTTTGCCCATTGCATGTGGAGTTCCTCAAGGATCGATTTTAGGCCCTATTCTGTTCCTACTTTATGTAAACGATATGCCCTCGACTATTCGAAACGGAAGAACGGTTCTCTTTGCGGATGATACGAACATCCTTTGCAATAAAGAAACAGTAAATAGTGCAATATCAGATGTTTCAAATTGGTTCCGAAATAACAAATTAATAGTAAACGAAAAGAAAACGATTTTAATGCAGTTTTCCATTTCAAATAAACAATTCTGTGCTCCATTGAAAATAAACGGTGTACCATTGACTGATGTTAAGGCAACAAAATTTTAGGTCTCTCAATTCAGTCAAACCTTAAATGGAGCGTCCATTTAAATGAATTGAACACACTATTAAGTTCATTATGCTACTGCTTCAGAATTCTTTCAAATTCAGTCAGCCTTCATACTGCTCGTTGTGTATACTTCGAATGTTCATTCCCGCCTGAGATATGGCATAATATTCTGGGGAAATACATCTTATAGCTCCCAGACTTTTAGATTACAAAAGCGAATTGTCGAATAATAACCAAATCCCACCACGTGATTCATGTAAGCCTCTCTTCATTAATCTAGGAATTCTACCATTACCGTGTCTTTTTATTTACGAATCAGTGGTTTTGTAAAAATGACTTGCTCAAGGGGGAATATTTTTCAGAAAATGCGAAGTCTATTACTATAACACTCGACGTAGAAATCATATTCATCAGGTGACAGTATCAACAGCTCATTACAAAAATTCACATACAATACATGTACATTATTTTAATCATAATTCAATAGAAAAGTTTAAATCCCAAGTGAAATCGTTTCTGCTGCATAACTGTTTCTATACAATTAGAGACTATACTGAGCATCACAAGAAAAGTAACATTAATTTTAACAATGATACTTAATGCATTATTTAGCATTTGGACTGTATAAATGAGTATAAACAACCTGTAACAACAATTGTACTACAGCTTCCCGGGTCAATGACCCCCATCTCGATCAGGTTTTTAGTCCAGTTTCCTGATCCATTGAGCAAATGCTGAGATGGCCCCTTGTTTTGCTTCTGGACATAAATGTAACTTCATTTTCTGTGCATGTCTTCTAGAATTCAGTGGGAAATACAATTATTCAAATTATCGTTTCCATGTTGTCACGGCAGGAAGTAATAAGAGCCAAAATTTATCGCTTATTTATCTTTGAAAATAGATTTTTTTACATGGGAGTTTTTGTTTTTTTCTCCCATTCAAAAATTCAAAATTTAAGTAGTATATGACTTAGTGTAGGGATCACAGAATTTTGAAAATGTGCACACAATTCACTTTTCCCCATAGCACGTCATACGCAGTTTTGAACTGTTTTTTTGACGTAAAATAAATAAATAAAATAAATAAATAAATAACTACCTATGCCCTAGGCTGTCGTTGCTTTCTCAACCAATCCCTAAATTGTTTACTTGATCAGCTAGCCGTGTCCTCATGTCCAATGCCAGAATAAAGTTTATTGACCTTGACAACAACTCGCCTGCCGTTGCTAGGGCGCCACATTTCTATTTGTTTATTCTTGTATATTTACCCCATTTACGACAAATATTAGTAAATAAATGTGTGACATGTTGGTTATGTCACAATATGGACACTATATTTTCAATAGTAACAAAAAACAAAATCTCGCTTGCATACAATGCAAAGAGCTATAAATTTCACAAATAAATATTTATTTCCAAGTTTGTTTTAATTCAAAATTATTTATTAGAGAAAAGTGTTCTGAACACCAGACGTACAACCCATTCCCACAGGAAATCCTGGATGGGTTACTGTCTAAAATACTGTCTTTACCAACTTCATTACCATTAATTGCTGGGACGTCAATGTGCTATTTTAGTTAGCTCAATTTTCCTTTAAAGAAAGTTCTCCCTCTGGGCTGTTCTGTTCATGTGGGCTTGAAAACCTCTGCTCAAACTAGGTTTTGGCTGATAATTTTTATAGTGAAACCAGGAGCAGTGGCTCAGTACATCAGCTTGTCACTGCAGTGCCTCTGATCGGGAGGTCCTAGGTTCGAATGCTGTTCGGCAATAACAGTTCTGTTGGCTGATGACACGAATGTTCTTTGCACAAAAGAAGCAATAAATAGTACAATTTCAGAAGTTTCAAATTGGTGTCGTAATAAATTAATAGTTAACGAAGGAAAAACTGTTTCAATACATTTTTGCATTTCAAATCGACTCACATGCTCCATTGAAAATGAACAATATGCAATTAACTGATGTTAAAGTAACTAAATTTCTAGGTCTATCAATTCAGTCACACCTCAGATGGAATGTACATACATCAGAATTAAGCACTAAATTAAGTTCATTATGTTACGCATTCAGAATTCTCTCAAATTCTGTCAGTCTTACATGCAGTTTGTTGCATGTAATTTGCAAATGTTTATTCCTGTATGAGATATGGTGAGATATGGTAGTATTCTGGGGAAGCTCATTCTGTAGTACGCAAATATTTAGGTTGCAAAAGAAAATTATTCAAAAAATGAAAGAATGCCATCCACGTGATCCCTGCAAGCCTTACCATTGCCTTGCCTATTTATTTACGAATCTGTAGTATTTGTCAAAACCGATTTACTTAATGGCGGGAACATATTTTCATGCAATATTGATTTTTATAATTATAACACATGTCGTAGAAATCATGTTCTTCAAGTGTGAGTATCATCAGCTCATTACAAGAAATCCACTTACAAAACAAGTACATTACTTTACTACAGATGACATTAAACAATTACAGTCGTACACAAATTCAAGTAAAAAGTAAAATCTTTTCTGCTGCATAACTGTTTCTATACAATTAGAGACATGGGAAAGTTACCGCCAAATCCTGTGATAAAAAAACATGCATTACATTTAAAAGACTAATGAACTTAGCAATTCACGCGCCCGGAATCAACCAATCAATCATGATGTAGAACTCATGATCGGGATAGGGAGAGACCAATGCCAGAAACAGGCGCAAATTCTGCAAAAGCATTACAATTTAAAAATTAAAAAATCAAATGTTCGTCTCCATTCAAACAATTTTCAGTCGTCCCATGTCAAGATGAATTGATATACTCCAAGATCTCAAAGTTGCGTATATGCAACATTTTGTTGTATGACTATTAGTAAAAAAAACTGTAAATAACTTTTTTTTATCCTTTCTAGTGTAATATTAGAGTAAATACATAATATTGTTTTTAAAACTATTATTATTTCAATGCTGGAATTGGTTAAACCATTTTTCTTAAAAACGGCACCATTTTTTTATTAAGTTTTGAATAAAAGTTGATTAAGAGAATGGTACAAGTCTCAGGTTTGTTAAAATGCTTAATTTTTCGAAAATGAAAAAATTTAAAAAAAATCGGCGTTTTCCTGTACAACTACAATTGTGAAGATATACTTTTTTCTTGATGAAATGTCTTCAACAAAAACTTCTTCAAATAAGATCATGTTGAATATTTAAAAAATAAGAGTATTTTTTGTGTAATTTGGCATCCAACGTAGGCAACCGCTTCGAATTTCCTGCGCTTAGTGAGTATAATTTGAGAGGAGTGGAAGCTATTGCTATTATAAATGAAAGTAGATTGAAGGAAGGAAATAAGTTTAACTTAGAACTAAGAAATTAATTTTTACTTCAAGAAATTTTGATCGCTGATTGTGGTATGTTTAATTTGTAAAAGTTAGAAATTACTACTGTCCCTGGCTACCGGAATAATCGCAGGTATGCACAGGTGCTTCGTTTGAATTGGTTGGGTTTGACTTATTAGCATTATTTGTAATACTTTACATGAAAGAACTGGTGGTGTTACAGAACGGCACAGGCTTTCTCGTACTAGTTAGTTTCCTAATGTCGTTGGTCTGGGCTAGCTTTGCGGTCGTGCCACATCATGCCAGCACAAACAATTTTTTCAAATTTGCTCAATTTTTCGGTTCCGTAATGGTAGAACGGAAAAGTTACTTTACGTGTATTATTAGGGAGTTTAGCGCCAGGCGTAAGGAGGCATCTTTAAACTCTATTGATCACGTGACTGATGACTTTGTACGGTCATAATGAACAACGTTCAGAAGAGTTATTAGCAATTGCGACCTTGTGTTATACATTATAACAAAAGAAACGTTTCAAGCGTTGACCAAAGAAGTTGCATAATATATCAGAGAGTCTAGGCTAGCAGCGAGACTTATAAACCACGATACGATACAAGAGTATATTTATTTATTTATTTATTTACTCAAAAACAGTCAAAAACTGTATGTGACGTATGGGGGAGAAAATCATCTGCGCACGCTTTCTTGAGTTTCAGAATCCCTTCACAACAATTTAACTATTAATAGTTGAAAGATGGAAAATAATAATAATAATAATAATAATAATAATAATAATAATAATAATAATAATAATAATAATAATAATAATAATAATAACAACAAATTTAAAAAAGCGAGGGATTAACATTTCAAAAACTAGATATTTTCGTTGCCAAATTATAGAAAACTTATTTTTAACGGTAAAGGAACAAACAGATTTGATTTTTCTGTATTTTAAACAAAATAGAAACTCACCCTAAGCTCTACTACCACTACAAGCAAAAGGAAAGTTCAACAAAACGTGCGCATAGTGAAACTACATTTATATAATAAATGTATGTAAAATAATATATAATAAATGTACATTGTGTATAATAAATGTACATTGTGTTTGGGGTTTTAGATTTTGTGGGCCTCAGCGATGAGTAGGAAATATTTTCAAACAGCGTTCATTACGAGAGTAAGACATAACCTATCCCAAAAATACGATTTCAACTTCTTTTTCGTAAATTTCTTTCCTGTCACTTCTCCAACATTTACCGTTAATTCTTGCCAACGTTGTAGAGTTAGTAAGGAATAGTTGTAACTGCCTCACATACGAGAATCGGTTTGTCAGAGATGGAGTAACCCCAACGCGGCCATTTTGCTGCTTGTAAGGTGACCGCAGAGACTCTTGTTGGCGTGCACTTATTTATGAAGGTATAAGGTCGTAGGCCTAAGATAAGACGTTATGACTTCCAGGTTCGTCACGTGACTGTTAGTCGCTACCTCACGTTAGGCCCTGTTAGGCGCTAAAAGTCCCTATTGAAGAGTAAAACCTTGTTCAATATGGAAATTTTCGTTAAAAAAATTGGAGCTGTTTTTTACGAAAATGCTGTTTAAGCGTTACTGTAAATACGAAATTTGAAGCACTTTTTCACAGAAAACAATTAAAATTTCGAAAAACTTTATTGGAAGTCGTTTCAAGCACATCCAGTCACAAATGCAATAATGTATAGAAATCGCTGGAAATGTACATATTAACGGGACGAGAAATTTCAAAAAATTACATTTGTGTATTTTTTTAAAAACAAAAGAATACACTTTAATTAATTTGATGTCATCCCAAAAGTACAATTAGCACTATCTGTACGAATAGTATCAAACAAAATTTGTAACAGTTTTTGAGAAAATGGCGTTTGAGCGTTTCTGAAAATGCGGAAGTTTGAGCTCATTTTCACAGAAAACTGTTGAGTTTTCGAGAAACTTTATATGACATTATTTACAGCACGAATGCTAGCATACTAGCATGTGATAATGTGAACAAATCGCCTCTAGTATAAATATTACTGACGTGAGAGACAAGTAAAAAAAATACATTTTTGTAATTTTTGGAAAACAAAAAAGAATAGATCAATATGGCGTTTATGTCATTTTATAGGGTACATTTGGTACACTATCCCTACAAAAAAAAGGTTTTAATATTTATTATAATTTATTTATTTTATTTGAATATAATTTTTTAATATTGCACATATTGCAGGAAAACTACTAAACATTCCAAAAAGGAAAGTACATAACCTTCTTATAAGAACTGATTATGAACAACAAATTTCATTTGAAGGAAAAATCTCTATAATTTTGTAGTTGTAGCAAGACGGAAATAATGATCACTTTTGAAATTTTCGAAAATTCAGAGATAACCCTGAAAATAGGACATCTGCCTGCCTTTCTGTGTGTCCGTCCGTCCGTCTGTGAACACTACTAGCGCTTAAACCATCCGTACGATCTTTACCAAATTGGAGAATACCCCGTCCATCTGGCTCTTGTTGAAGCTTTGAAATTTTGAAAAAAATTCTTTAAAATTTGGAGAGTATTTTCTTAATAATGGCTCCAAATTTTAATGAAAATTGCTATTTAGAACAAAGTTTTAGGCTTCTTTAATATTCTAAAAATAATATTTGGGTTCTAGTATTTTGAAACCGAAAAGTTGAGAAAATGTAAAAAGAAAATGTATTTTGGGCGGAGATTGATGGCTGCAGGCAAGAAGGAGGGGCAAGACTTTACAGAACCAATCCACAAACACGAAATTAGAAAACTTTACTACGAGAAAAAAGTCTGTGCCATTCTGTAATGCCTCTAGTTACTTTCTCGTATACATACGTATACGTATATACGGGAGTAACATACGTAGTATAGAGAAAGTTATGTAATGCTGCGGAAAAACAATTTCGAGATTTTAACGGAAATACAAGTTTTGGGGTCCCCTGATATCGAAGAAGTGTTTTTTTTCAAAACGTCCGTCCGTTCGTTGTCCGTCTGTCTGTCCGTCCGCTCGTCTGTGAACACTACTAGCACTTAAATCAATACGATCTTTTCCAAATTGAAGAATAAAATACACCTAAAGGGCCTAGGTCTTACTTTGTTAAGTGAATTTAAATTTTAAAAACATTCTTTAAAATTTGGGGGTACTTTACATGAAGCCCGGACATTTTCAAAATTTTCTCAAAAAGGCTCCAAATTTTCCTTTAAATTTTATAAGAATAGAATAAAATACACTATAAAGGTGGCATAGGTCCGATTTTCACGGTTAACTCTGAATTTTCGAAAATTGCAAAAGTTTGAAATTTTTCAGCGTCTTCCTACAACTATAAAATTGAAGACAGAGATTTTTCTAACAAATGAAATTTGTTGTCCATAAATATCTCTTCCATTTGGGTCATGTAAATTTTTTCGAAAATTATATTAGTTTTCGTGCAATTCTGCATGCAATATTTGCCATTTAAAAAATAACAAAAACAAGATTTTCTCCAAAAAAGGCTCCAAATTTTTTCTTTATTTTGTTAGGGATAGTACTAAATGCACCCTATCTGATGACAGGAACACCATATTGCTCTATTTTTTGTTTTTTTTCAAAAAGTACAAAAATGTAATTTTTTTGACTTGTCTCTCACGTCGGTAATATTTATTCTCACGTACCCGGAAACATCAATCAATATTATTCCCGCGAGACAATGGACATACGAAAACCTACGTAGGGAATTATATTTTAGAGCGATGCACTGAATTAGCAAGAATAGGAAAAACATGACACAATGTACTTAATTTTATATTCCCCGCCAAAAAACTTCACATTTGATTGAAAGGAAAGACCTAAACATTTCTTGTTTTTCAGAACATGTTGTATTGTCCACTGGCAGTGTTGGTGTATATGTGTAAACTTCCGAAGGGAAGTACGTAGATGACTGCACCCGTATTCCTTACAGTGGCCTCGGACTTGACATGTAGCGTAACAATTACACGTGATAAGCGCGCTAAATGAATGTTAATTAGTACTTTTACCTCAGAGAGCAAAGAGGACAGGGAAGGTCGCCGAGAATGCACCACACTTGCAAATACCTCCATGAAGTTAGATAATTTTTTATTTACTTTAATATTGATTTATTTAATGTTAATAGATCAATATGTGTTCATATGTAATTCTCCAATGTGTTAACTTAAACTGAAACGTTTATTATTTGATATTACAAAGTAATAAAAATTGTGACTATCGGGTTTACAGAAGCCATATTTAGTGTACAGAAATAAAGGAAGAAAACTAAGATCCTAGGATGCATCGTTTCTAGTGTTTTATAAGTAATGCACACCGATAAAGTGTGTTGCGGGTAGCTTGTGCACATTATAATTTTATGTGCAGTATTATTAAAGGTGAGTGGTCTGTAACACAGTTCCATTGATCGTCGACCGTAGTGTGTACGGATACATTTCAAACAACATTATTTATACTTACGTTGGCTTTATACTTACGTTGGAAAATGGATCTCTCCAATAGAAATAACTAGCTGAAGCCGTGCGATTACATCGCAAAGAACTAAATGCTGCAGAAGTTACGACAGAAAATACTGCCTATCCATGAATATACATTACGATTTATATTTACCAAAATATTTACACTATATACAAGGATATTGCTTTGGCCTATGACGCAAATCCTGCCATCAACCTTACCTTAATGTATATTACAAAATGTGTGAAATACAATTTTTCAACAAATAATCAGAACACTCTCACCTCTTTGATGTTTTCCGTAGATATCACAAAAATGACATAAAGTACATTGAATACTTACAATTGGTAGTCACAAACAATGGTTTTAATGATCATACAACACGATACTAAGCCAAATCAACTGCTCTTCCATTTCCCAACTTGCGCATGACGCCATCTTCCAGTTTCCATTCTAGCCGCGTATTTCGAACAACGCAAATTTCGTAGCTTTTTATTAATAAAGGAAAGTGTCGCGGCTGTGTAACACCTTTGAAGAGCGCGCCTAAGAAGCAGCGCTCAGCGGCGGTCAAGGGAGTCAACGGAGGCGGCGGAGCAAGAAAACGCCACCCAATCCCGGGAGACGAGCTGGCCGGAGAGCCAGCAGCGGAGCAGCGAGTCTCCAGCGCCGCCCGCTTTAAGAGCGGGCGCCGCCAGCCAAACAGACAGTGCACGCAATGCGCGCGCCGGTTGGCTAAAATCTTTTTTGATCTGTTTTTTCTCTCATGTTGCAGGATTGGCCATAGATGCCCGTAAGGGTAGGAATGGTCGCACCGCAGTAGCGTGAACGTGTATTGCACTTCGTGCGTTCACAAAACTGCACAAGTTTAGCTCTCGGAAACAGACAGTGCAATAGTGTTTGGCAGTCAAGAGTAGTTGAAAGGAGATTAGTACGTTGGTAAAGTGATCGTTGGCCCGGCAAAGTTATTGTTTATTCTGTATTACTTATCGGTGGAAATTAGCTAGTTTTTCGGTACATCTCCTGGACTCTTGGTTTGTGATTTTGGCAATAGTTTTTGGTACATTCTTGTGATTTTGGAAGTTACCTACTGTACTGGCTGTATTGTCAATAAAGCTGTGTTTATATAAAGCGTGCGTTATTCTGAACATAACAGAAAGCTATTAACTATTCAGTATATGTGGTGACCTCCTCTCGTGATTTTTCCCTTTTTTGGTAGCTCACTTGTTTTACCTTGGAATGGTAAGGTCCAGTTTTTGGAACATGAATGGTAGGTTGCACTGGTAGAATGGTAGGGGCACTGCATGCCCGAAACGGAGAAAAATAAAATTTAAATTTTTTAACAAATGTTTTTAATAACACAAACAGTTTTATAATCTTTAGGGTATTGTTAATTAAAAAATCTAACCTACTGAAAATGTTAAATAAACTTTATAGAAAGTGATGAAATATAAAAGTAATGCATCCAATTTTGACAATTTTCAAAAAATTTCAATAATTCTGAAAGTCTTATTAATATTTGCTTCTTCTGCTTCTTCTTCTGCTTCTTCTGCTTCTTCTGCTTCTTCTTCTGCTGCTTCTTCTGCTGCTTCTTCTTCTGCTGCTTCTTCTTCTTCTGCTGCTGCTTCTTCTTCTGCTGCTGCTTCTTCTTCTGCTGCTGCTTCTTCTTCTTCTGCTGCTTCTTCTTCTGCTGCTGCTTCTCTTCTGCTCTTCTTCTGCTGCTGCTTCTTCTTCTGCTGCTGCTTCTTCTTCTGCTGCTGCTTCTTCTTCTGCTGCTCTTCTTCTGCTTCTTCTTCTGCTGCTTCTTCTTCTGCTGCTTCTTCTTCTGCTGCTTCTTCTTCTGCTGCTTCTGCTGCTTCTTCTTCTTCTGCTTCTGGATTTAGGCCTTAAGGCCTGTTTCCACATCAAAAGAGTGTCTCTCCATCTTGTTGAAGGGCGGCCAACATTTCTTCTCCCTTTAGGATTATACGTGTACATTATTATGGGAATTCTGTTTGGAGGCATGCGTTGGATATGATCATACCAGTTGCTCCTAAACGATTGAATTCTGTCCATCAGATTGAATATATTCAATCCGGTTCTGATGTCATCATTATATTGTCTATCTAAGATATTGTAACCTGCTACTGAACGTAAGAATTTCATTTCGGCGCTTTCTATTTTTCTTCTGTCAGCTCTATTCATGGTCCAGTTTTCGAATGCATAAGTTAGCATGGATATTACCATTGCTTTATAGAATTTCAGTTGCATGGTTTTTAAAGTTTTGTTTTTTAATGTTCTTCTTATTGTCCCATACATGTTATAAAATCTATTTAATTTCTGACTTATGTCATTAATATTTGCAATGGCTGCATATACGAAATTTCTGCGATGAATATACAACTTTGTTGCATTCTGCTCATGTAACTGTAGTTTTATTGTCTTTTGCTCTTGGACACACTTAGCACCGACCCCAGAATAGAGCAGTAACACTGGTAAGGTGGGTCACATAGTACCCCAAGATCAGTAGGAATTACACTAAACGAAACCTGCGATACACGTGGCAAATGTGCTAAGCCCACGTCTAGGTAAAAACAAAATACAGGAGCCCTCGTCACTCTCAGAACTAAAAACTCAGAGAATAACAAAAATCAAAATTTCGTGGGACACTGTATGTCCTGCCTTACCATTCCAGGGTTAAAACCGTTCAGGGGAACCGAATAGGAGATACATCAAAATCATTTTCTTTACAGCTTTAATCCCTATGTAGTATTTGAGTAATTCCTCGAGTGTGCGGATGTGCGGTACCGTCACTCACTGCTAGACCACTTCCCTAGACCACCTTCCTAGACCACTTCCCTAGACCACCTTCCTAGACCACTTCCCTAGACCACCTTCCTAGACCACTTCCCTAGACCACCTTCCTAGATCACTTCCCTAGACCACCTTCCTAGCCACTTCCCTAGACCACCTTCCTAGACCACCCGTGCACCAATCGAGACATACAACGTGTCATGCGACGGGTTTCGGTCACCTGAAGGGGAACTGATATTTTGTTTCTGGATCCGGCCAAAAAATTCAAAGAAATTTCCAAAAACGTTTTTTTGCGTGTTTTGGCGCTGCGATCTTAGAGAGTAAGCTAGGAATTAAACCAACGCCACAGAAAGAGATTTATGTACGTGGCGTTGATTAAATCCTAGTACCCAAAGACATTTTTCGCGCTCAATACGTCATAATTTTCTTTCACGAAGTTGGCAACACTGTTATTAACACTTTTATGTGAACAAGTGAAGTTAATTTGAACAGAAGAGTGAATCGCGCGGCATATTTCATTTTAAGTTTAAGGCGTATTAAAAAAAAAATTTGCAGAAACCTACGAACTTGCCTTGGAACTTATTAAATTTAAAGAATATCAAGTGTATGAGTAATGTTAGACAATGATTGAACCTTTACTTCTCACTTTTAAATTTTAAATGAATGTGACCTACAACTTATTCTTATTAATCTTAACTAACAAACTAACAAAATAGTCGGTTTTTAATGTTTATATAGATTTTCATAGAAAACGATTAATTGAGCAATTGTAGAAGTGGAAATAAATAAAAATTCGACTGAGTTTGTGGAGTTTTAATCTCTTCAAAAACTAGGTGAGATAAATATGAAAGTGTTAAGCAAATCCGGGGAAGAATCAAATGAAGTTGTACTAGAAGGCCCCGAAAGGGCCCAGCCCAGGAGTGCGGGCCCCGAAGAATTTTTCCGACTTCCTTGGCTTCGAGACGGCAATCGTGGAGGAAGCCGTTAGCAAATACTCTAACGAGCCTCCCACCTCGCGCGGCTGGGCCCGGCGGTCAGCGCAACTTCCCTGGTGGAGACGCCCGACCGTCGGTTTTTCGACCTGCCGGTGGGGCCTTGCCCAGCCCTGTTTTCCGGCATCCGTCACAGCTACGCGCGGCCCTCTGCACATGCACGACCCTATGCGCGAACCTTTTTTCTTCTTGTACTTCACCTTCCCCGGGTACGCTCGGATCCTGGCGTCGAATGTGAAAGCGCCCGGCGCCCTAGCGGACGGCCGGCGCGCCGTGGGCCTCTCCGGGGCGACAGAGTGATTCGAGCGAGGTGTGTGTGTGTCTATATATATATATATATATATATATATATATAATATATAATATATATATATATATATATATAATATATATATATATATATATATAATATATATATATATAATGATATATATATATATATATATATATCAATATTCAACAATTTGGGTAATGCTCTGCGTAAAATGAAGAAAATACAAACTATTCAAAATAAATATTTACGGAGAATTCTAAAGGCTGAATGGTTCATCTCCAATAGCCAAATACACAAAGAATTACAAATAGAACCAATTAAAACATTCATCACTTACCAATCTTCCAAATTCTTCAACTCTTTAAAAGATTATCCTGCTCAACAACATTTCGACCTGACAAAAAATTATCACATTAAAAGAAATCGTTCCTGCTTCCCCAAAGATATTTTTCACCCCCATAAATAACTGCCTACTTTATTACTCAATAAAACCTTCTCTTAAAACTCTAAATTTATTATAAAAATTAATCAATAGTTATTAAAATCAATTTTTTATTCGTAATTACTATATTAAAAAAAGCGAGTAGGTGTAAAAGATTTTGCGACAGAATTTTGGGAACTAATTGAGAATGCTTTTATTTTAGGATTAGAGAATAACCAAGAAGAACAGCTTAGGTGATCTTTGTGCATTATTGTGCCTATTAGCAAAAATCGTAAGAAATATAGCTGCACTAAACTCTATTTGCATCATCAATGCCTTCCAAGTATTTTTTTACGTCGATTATAATTTCGAAATTGCCAATATTACCAATTCATATCCCGTATGGAGATAGCATACGCGACCATTAGATGTTGGGAATTTTTGAAGGGGAGTATAACATTATCAGCTACTGTGATTCATTTGTCAGATACTGTAAGAACATATTTGAACAAAGCTACGCGTGAAAGAAATGAAGAGACCGGGAGCGGTAGCTCAGTGCATCAACTGATGTCACTGCAGCGCCTCTCACCGGGAGGTCCTAGGTTCCCACTCTCCACGGCAACAGGATTTTCGACACTAGCTTTTCAGCTAGGTCGAATTCAGTCGCTGTCTGGAGGAGAATTCGGGCGGCCGGCTGCTCTGATCGGTATCTTTCGGGGGGTCGATGGATTTTGTCTTCTTCTCACTCGCATTATTGTTTTAGAAAGTAAACTAATATTCAGAGATCTTTCGGAATTTGGAGAAATCGAAATTCTGAAAATCAAAATATTATTGACTGATTAAGGAAGAAGATGAAGCGCCAGACAGTGGCTAATACAGAAAGTATTACAGGGGAAGGAGGAAATCTCAGTTTTTATAAATACTTACGAAATTGTATTTTTGTGAATTGTTAGCACGGAATAACGAACGAGTGCATTCAAAAGGGGAATAGTGCTTTGGATGTGACGAGATATATAAATGAAATTTTTTGAATAAATTGAACAAATGTTGCCCCGAAGGGCGGAGTCATAGAGCTTGTGTTCCCCTTGAATCCGCTTATGGTTAGAAGACCGACGTAAGGTCAAAAACTGGCAAAAAAAGAAGAAAAGAAGAGCTGACCTTGTCCTCGATTTAGCTGCGTTTGATAAATGCAGCAAGGAATTAGTGTCGCTAATTTGTACAAAATTGGATTTGTAGCGTAGAACCGTGGAAAAATTGAGACCGGCGACTCTGCTCTGAAATTGGTGCATCCCCTGGAACTACGGCTACTTAAGATAATGCCAAGAGAAGATTTTGAATGGCTTCAGAGAAGGAAGCGGCGACCACGGGACATTGTAACTGGGCAATTAACTTCAATTACTGTGGTGGGATGTTGGGTCCTATAGTAATATAAATTGTTATTGCACAAGTGAAGCAATACTTGTATATATCCTATCAATATCAGATTTTTACTTTCTCGTATAATACTTATATACGGAGTAATATATCGATTTCCAGAATCGATTTATCAATTTCGAAAATCTATTTCAAGATTTCAACGGAAATACACGTTTTGGGGTCCCCTGATACCGTAAAAGTGGATTTTTTCAACACGTCCGTCTGTCCGTCTGTCCGTCTGTCCGTCTGTCCGTCTGTCCGTCTGTCCGTCTGTCCGTCCGTCTGTGAACACAGTTAGCGCCTAAACCATACGTGCGATCTCTTCAAAATTTAAGAATCCCTTGTCGATCTGTTCAAACTTTGAAATTTTGAAAAATATTCTTTAAAATTTGGGGGTACTTTACATGAAGCACTTGGGAAAAATTTGGGTGTACTTTACATGACATTTTCAAAATTTTCTCAAAAAAACTCCAAATTTTTCTTTAAATTTTGAAAATGAAAAATCGCAAAAGTTTGAATATTTTCCGCGTCTTCCTGTAAGTACAAAATTGAAGATGGAGAATTTTCCTTCAAATGAAATTTGTTGTGCATATATAGTTATTTCAATAAAGTCATGTAGATTATTTTAATGTTTTAGTATTTTTCGTGCAATAGTGCGTGCAATATTTGCAATTTAAAAATAATAAAAACAAGATTTTCCCCAAAACGGCTCTAAATGTTTTCTTTAAATTTTTGGTAGGGTTAGTGCCAAACAAACTCTATACCATGACATAAACGTCATGTTGCTCTATTCTTTTGTTTTTTCACAAATTTCAAAAATGAAATTTTTTGACTTATCTCTCACGTCGGTAATATTTACATTAAAGGCGATTTCTTCACATTATTATATTTATGAGCACATGTGCTTTAAATAATGTCAAATAAAGTTTCTCGAAAACTCAACAGTTTTCCGTAAAAATGACCTTAAATATTCGCATTTTCAGAAACCATCAAACGCCATTTTCTGAAAAATGCCTCCAAATTTTTCCTTCACATTTTTTCAGTAGATAGATAGCGCTAATTGCATTGTTTAGTAAGTATGACGTACGAAGTTCATTTTGATGTATCCTTTTGTTTTTTCCAAAAATACACAAATGTAATTTTTTTAAATACCTTTCACGCCGTTAATATGGTAATTTCCATCAATTTGTGTGCATTATTACGTTTGTAAGTAAATGTTCGAATGACTTCAAATGAAGGTTCTTGAAAACTCAATAGATTTCTGTAAAAAAGAGCTTCAAATTTCGCATTTACAGTAATGCGCCATTTTCTTAAAAACGGCTACGAATTTCTCAATGAAAACTTCTATTTCGGACGAGTTTTTACTCTTCTTTAATATTCTTGATGTAATGATTCAGTTGTACTACTAGGAAAGCAAAAAGTTGAGAAATTGTCAAAAAAATGTACTTTGGGTGACGATAGATGGCAGCAGGCCAGAGACTGTAGTAAGACCTTAAAGCCAGACCACACTAAGGAAATTAGAAACATTTGGTACGAGAAAGTCTGCGACATTCGTAGCACCTCTAGTTATCGTATGTTGAGACCAGAACATAGTGACTGGTTGGGGACAGTAATTTTTTTTATTGCAATATGATCTGTAACCTTTGATTTGATGTTTTCATAAAAAATAACTATTACTCTAGTTCAATAAGCTAAGGTAGAAAACATTGGCTCTTGATATAGCACAACACAAAAATATAGTATTATGATATTTCACAAAACGATTGTTCTTG